>CM039426.1:11231368-13631368 GCA_022379115.2 Bauhinia variegata | reverse complement strand
TGGCAAGGAACCTTCTGGGCTAATCAATCAGCAACCTGGTTCCTTACTCTGAATTGTTTTGATCCTCTTAGTCAAAGACCTGCAAATGGACTTAAGAGTAATTTGAGAAACCATACCACATTGACATATCAGATCATTTAAATACAATTTATATTAAATTTAAATTATATATTAATTACCTTAGTATGATGCAATTTAAAGCTACAGTTTGACACATACATAAGCCGAGATCAAATATATACATAGATATATATACAACATAAGTAAAATGAAGGTGTAGATGTAGCATAAAATTTCTGGGTAACAAATATATATTTGAATACGCACATAGAAACCTAGTTAAACTTTTTCCCGAACAGTAGAATACGAAAATTTCAAGCAGCAGGATTATGATCCCAAATAATTTTTAAATAAAAACTGGTCATTATTGAAGCAATTATAAGAATTGGCAAAATGAGGCAAATTGCAATTATTGCATTATAACAAATTAGATCACTACTCACATATATAAATGCTTGAAAACTGACACTTCAAATATCAGAGCAAAACTAGGCTGTCCACATAGCTCCGCAATTGAAGAAAACAATCATGAATTTCACAATGACGCAACTGTGAGGTCCTTGGGTCATAGGAATAAAGCAACATTTCCGCATTGGCCATGAGGATTTCTCCATTTGCCTTAAAACACAAGGCTCATCGTATGCATTCTGGGTTGCTCATAGTCATTAGCTTTACAAAAACACTAGGCTCTTCCATCACCCATATAAAGCAAAGTTGTTTCTCTGTAATTTCACTACATTGGATTGATTCTCTATGCTCTGCAAGCTCTAGAGTACTTATGAATGCATAACTTATTAGGAAAACTTATATGTCTGAATTCTTCATCACTCAAAGAAAACCCCAAAATATACCCTAAGAAATCATCGTGCCTATACTCCAATCCAAACCAATAGATAAAACCATTGATACAAATGTTGTAATGTTTCTCCAACATGGAATTGTTAGGAAAACATGGAGTTGGATAATCAATGTCTCTCCAAGATCCAGTGTTGAGTGAAAAAATCTCAACCCTATAACTTCCTTTGTGGGAGGGTGATGAATTTTCTGTTTTATGGATTCCATAATATGATACTGGAATCATTCAACAAGTTCATAACATGTATAAAAATAAGAGATATCTTGCAGAAACCCTAAATTTTGATGAAGGTGCAATATATTGAATGGTAATGCCTCTTCACAAATAGGCTTCCTTTTCTGCTGCTTGGAGAAGCGCGACTATGATTGGCGGCAAAAGTTGAGTCTTTTATCAGTGATTGCCAAGATTTTGAGACGCATGTTAAACGCATTAAGGATTTTACTGGTAGCCATATGAGGATACCTGCGTAGAGATCTGGTGGGATGTGATCTTCGCAACTTTGTCCTTTTGCTCTCATGGTTGAGGCTTGAGAGTTGAGAATTAGGTTTCGTTGGTTTAATTTTGAGAGAAGAGATTTAATAGAAACAAGAGATTCAACAGAGAAGAACTGAAGAATGAAAGGCTTAGTGTGTAAGAGTCTTGTATACAACCACATGTAATTATCCTTTGTTAGTTACGTGGGATATAAAATATCATATCTCTTATTTATCACTATCTTTTTTCTTTAATCTTTATTTATCACTATCTTTTTTCTTTAATCTTTATTTATCACTGTCTTGTTGGAGCTTACAAAAATAACTTTAAAAGATAGAAGGATATTCACATATAATATATAATTTTTATAAAATATTAAATAGAACATAAAGTTTCTCAGAAATTGCAAACAAAGCATATTAAACAAAAATTTCAACCTTTCTGAAAATTGCAATATTGCACACTCCTATGTGTGTGTAGAAGAACAAATTTTTTGTCCTATTTTGATATTCTATTTTTTATTTTATTCATTGTGAATAGTCAAAAAAATTATAAAATAGTATTACATAATAAGAAAAGATTTTTGGTAACGGAAAAACCTTCAATTCCAATAGAGCCCCGACCACCCATATTGACCTCTGTCCAAGGATAAAAAATTAACAGGATTTGATCTCGAGACCTCAACAACATCAAGGACATGATCAATTATTAAACTAAATCCCAATAAGTAATTTAATTTCTTTTGAATTAATCACAATAAATAAAATAGAAAATAAGACATCAAATGAGATAATTTTTTTTTCATATATATATATATATATATATATATATATATGTATATAAAAAATTTATTGAGTAAGAAAAAATATATTTAATGAGTAATAAAGCTTTTTAAAATTTTTATGGTAACACAAAAATTATTAGATAGGTGCAATTGAAACTCATGTAACAAAGTGTGACAATATCTTTTTAAAGGGCATTACTTAATTGACTCCTATTTTTCTCTAGGCACTCCTCAATCTTATAAAATTACACTAATACTCTTATAAATAAAAAGTGATGCACCCACAAATTGAAGCCCATACAGATTTGACTTAAATTTAAGCCCAAATTGATTTATAACTCCGTATGACTTATTTTAAATCTAAATACATCTTTAGATCCATATAATCCCTTACAACAAACTCAAATAAACAAAGACAGTGGTTGTTGGCGAGGGGAGTGTGCAACGAGGTTGGGTTTGTGCAGGCCGATCTCTGCTTTCCTCCTTGCAAGTTGTTCCGAGCTCTAAAATGAGCTTGGGTTTGCTGCAATTTGTCAAGCTAGATAAGGGAAGTGTCCGACGTGATCACGGCAAGGAGAGTGTTTGCACAAGGTTGTCAACCGCAAAGGGATTTTAGGGGTTTGTGGCTGTGAAAATAAAATGGGAATAATAAAAGATTGTTTTTATGAACAAGGAATGTGCTGGGAAAGTGGAGAGTGCATTTAACAATTCCCTTTTTAAAAATGCCAAACATAAAAAACACTTAAAAATAATCAACATAGGAATGAATTTGTTGTCTCAACTTATTGTGATTAGGTTGATTGATCACAACAAGTGAAAGAGAGAATGAGACACAAAATTATATACATAGGAATTAGCCTCCTATAATTATGAGTAACTGTCACACCAGTCCGTTAATATAAGAGCTTTGATGTCCTCAATAAGTTGGGCATAAGAAAACAAATGAGTAGAGTGTAATTGTATTGAATTAAGTTGGGAACAATAAAAAAGAAAATATAATAACAACTAGCTATATTATCCAAAAAAAAATCCGTATTAAGAATTAAAAAAGTCGATTAAAAACTATAAAAGCTAATGGTACTACTACTTGTGAGATGAAAAATTTGCTATAGAATTAAACTGTCGGGTTCAAGCCATCCTTCAAACCTCGTATATCATTCCAGTTCCCATTTCAAATTGTTGTTGCAATGGAACACCTAGGGTAGGCAGTGCAGACCTACAGATACCGTGCATTGCTTCATAGAAAGCAAGCAAGATTCTGTCATACCACTTGGAATTTGGGCCGCAATAAAACCTGGTCTTTCCTCGAATGTGAACCACGCCAGCAGGAGTTGCTTCTTCTATAGAAGATATCATTTCTTCAATCTCGTAAGAATCATCTGGGGAATTCGTTATTTGCTCCATCAAGCTATGAGTAACAAGATCAGCAAAATCATATTCTTCTTTTAGGGAATCTGCATAACCATATTGAATCACACATCCATAAAGTCCTTGAGGCTCCAGTTTTTTAATAACAACCCTCTGAAGTGGAGTGACCTTGGGTACCAACAGGTACCGAAGTGTTGTGAGTATTGTGACTTGATGAAGGGCTTTAATGTTACTCACGTAGTGTTCAAGAACAGGAGTGAAGCCGTCTTGAATGTTAGTATAAAAGAAGCATATTCCAGGAGTTCTAAGAACTCTAGGGTCTGCTAAAAGCTCTTTTAGTCTTTCTGAAGATATCTTGTTGGCTAACTCATATTGAACCTTTTTCTGTCTTCCATAGTACCACCCAAACATGATGATTGCAAGAATTAACGATATGCCAAAAGGAAGCCAGCCACCTTGAGCAAATTTAGTCATTACTGAACTCACGTAAACTCCTTCCATAACGACATAAATGCAAGCATATAGAGCAACTAGCAAAGGATGGGTTCTCCATATCATAATCATCACTAGTATTAGTAGTGTACTGGTGATCAGCATAACACAACTGACAACAACACCTGCAAACAAAAAATAAATGTAGATATAACAAAGCAGCCAATTTAGAGCCATGAACAATTAAACTATGGATTTTGTCAACTTACCAAATGCATTTCCAATTTTTTGTCCATCTCCAAAAATAAGTATGACGGCCACACAAAGAACCATGAGAAAGTAGTTAACTTCTGGGGAGTAGACTCGTCCTTCATTTTTTGACGATGTGTGTACAATCTTTACCCTCGGGAAATAATCCAACACAACAGATTGTTTGATGATAGAAAATGTGGCTGATATCAGTGATTGGCTGGCAACTATTGCTGTCAATGATGCTACAATAAACATAGGCCAATATACTGCATTCGGTATAAATTTGTAGAATCCATCTCCAAAATCATTGGGATTTTTTATAAGGTATGCTGTTTGTCCCGCATAAGTCAGAACTAGAGATGGATAGACTGCAAACAAGAATGCAATCTGCAAAGGTTGAACAAACATTAACATAAAGAAGCTTGTAAGGTGAAAAGAAGCATTTAGAAAGATATGCTTAATCCACGACAGTGAAACCTGAATGGAACGCTGGTTGAAATGACCGAGATCAGCAAACATCGCTTCAGAACCTATCAAGACATTGAATTAATAAACCAAACGAAATATAAAGTTATAGAAATAATAAAACTAATTAATATATTTAAAGTAAGTTTAAATTAGAATCTTGAAAAGAATGAAGATTTAACAGAATAATCCTTAAGAGATCACTACTTACAAAATATCCTCAAAAGAACACATATCCAAACAAAATAGACCTTTTTCATTACACTTTGAATCTCGCAACTCAAAACGCTTCTCACTTTCTATAACAATGACAAGCATTAAGGAGGAGATACAGACCTGTTATGACAAGAACTATGCCTGCAAGTAAAGACCAGCCTGTTTTTCCATTCTTTATAAAGAAACGGGCAATGTAGTGTGGTGATAATGCCTTAAATACTGCTGGGTAGTGGTGAATGAACCTGTAAGTTCCTACAAGCGGGGTAGTCACGGTCCACGCCACCATGACAGGAGAAAACAAGAAACTCACACGAGATGTACCAAATCTCTGCAGCAGGAACAAAATGACCAAGACAACCGCAGAAAGAATTTCCACATGTGCTGCAAATTGCATGATAAAGTTAGCAAACTTGTGTCATCTTATTTATAGCGATAAAACTCAGAAAGTTTCTCTAGTTTGATTCAAGATATTTAGAATAAAATTGTAAACAGTAAAGATAAATTGTTATACCTATTTTACTACTATGAAATTTAGAAATTCTCAAGTTTATGCAAAAATTATTTGACTCAAGCACTTACTATTGGTAACAGCAGGAAATGGTGCCTTGATTCCTTCCATTGCAGACAACACTGAAATGAATTCACAATTAAATAAATCAAAGATAATGATATTTAAATATGTCATAAGGGTAAAAGAAAATAGATTAATTCCAAAACTAACCTGAAATTGCAGGTGTGAGTATACCATCACCTATCATCATGCATGTGCCTGCCATAGCAATGAAAAGTAATGTCCTTCGAGCAACAATACTTTCTTGAAAAACTTTGGCGAGCCAAGTTGTGTTTCTAGTGTCACCAGGAGGAATTGAATCTGAGCCACTTGTGTTTAAACTTCCTAGTTTAGAAGGAAGGATTCCAATATTCAAACGCCTGCAAAGTAATGAATACAGAGCAAACGTTCCACCTGCAATTCATCATTGGCCATGATAGTCAAGATTCCAAATATACAAGCTTGTATAAGGACAAATGAGGATAACTTCAAAATCAATGTCATGCTCTGCACCAGACAGCAAATAAGTACTTGTTTTTGTTGAAAAAGGAAATTTGAATGTCAAAAAAACTAAATTAGGAATTTAAAAGTAGCAGGCACTATTACTTATTTATTCCTTTGGGTAAAACTAACTCTTTATAAAGAAGTCTTTTTATTCCTTCTATTTTTTTTCTCTATATAATTTTATAGATCATTCTTAGCAAATTACATCTTATCCTCTTTTCTTTTTTATCCGTTCTCACGCTAAAATATTTTCTTCTTTTTTGCCAAGAAAAAAGGGTCAAATGTAACACTCCTATTAAGAGCAAATAATAAATATTCGTTAAAACTAGATAATAACATAATTAACTTATGCATACCGTTTGTTTACTAAACCCTCTTTCTTTAATATATTTAGATCATAATAGAAGAATTGCTTCTAATATAAATAACAAGGAGATCCTCAAATTCCTTTTACTTCCACAACAATGGAGAAAATAATTCAATATAGATAAACAGATAAAGCTAACAGTGCAGTCGGTTTCTGATATTACCTTCTCCGTGGTCACCAGCATTAACAGCTATACCAGCATACTTGACCCCAATGAGCGTAAGTGTCCAGAACATTATGCTGTAGATGCCGAGATAGTCATCCTCTGTTGGAGACTTCAATGGCAATGAACAGAATATGTATAGTGGAGATGTGGAGAGTCCCCCAAATACTACTCCCAATGTCTTGTAAGCAAGTATCACACTGTCCCTTTTAGTCTTGCCCTTCTACAAATAAGGTATAGGCTTAATTAACAAGCAACCAATTAATACATCAAATCAAATTACACAATGTACGAAGAAGTACATTATATTCATATATTGCTCAGGTCCTAGCCAGTCTAGGATTAAGAGTTATGTTAGATATATCATGTTAAATATATTGACCACAATTCTCATTCAGAAAGTGGTATGACACAATGACTCAACTTCTAAGATCTTCGTGTTTAAGTCTGTGCCCTATCCCCATAAACTTAGCTAGTATTTAAAAGCTCGTATTTGCCTTTTATCTTTGTCAAAAAGAAAAAAAGAAAAGAACAAACATACAAACACAACCAAGTGGCCTATATTCAACTAGATATCCCCAATGTGAGAAATTGTGATAGAACATGTATGAATAAAGAACTTCTCACCAATTAATATCTGGAAATTTAATTCAGTAGTCCCTATAGTCAAGCAAGTGGAACAGGAAAACACAGGAATAACCAGAATATCCCACTCTCCAAAACCGGGGAAACTTCTGAACTTTACTGCTTACTAATCTAAATTCAAATTAGGGTTTGTATAATAATTCAACAATCGGAATACAAAAAAATAAATAATTACTTCATCATCAAACGTAAGATTCACTGAACAAAGAAAATAAGAAAAGACAGTATAGTATGTAATCTGTATATATGAAGTCTTAATTCCGATGAACATCATAATAGTCAAAGACACAATCTCATAAAGGGAACATACAAACCTTCTACAAATTAGAATCAACGTTAAACCCATCAAAACCTCTTCATGAATATTAAAATAGAGAGTAAAAGATTGACTAGAAAGAAGTTATGCATATGAAGATACCTTTCCCTCAATGTTTGGATTCAAGCCATTGGTTTGAGCATCAGAAGAACCAGCTATATCGATCTGAATCTCGGACTGCTGAGGTTGATGACTCATTCTGCAGGGACTAAGTTCACGGTAACTCTTCTCAGAAAAGTTGAACTTTGTTTAGAACGTTTAATAAAACACACCAACTTATTTAAGCAAAGCGGTATGCTAACAAAAAAAAGTCCAACTCAATTAAAACTCTTGCTAATAACACACATTAGTTTCAGAAATCTTTTAAAACACAACCGCGTATGGAGATAATTTCAAACTCAATGAATATCAAACCAGTTCAAAACAGCCGTGTAAATTACAAAATAGTCCAGTCCAATAAGAGTGGCGAGTTAGAATTATCATTGAGAAAAGAGTGGTTAAATACTCTTATTTCAATTTGAGGATAAATGAGGATGTGGGATTTTTGGAAAAGGAACAATTTGGTATAAATGAAAATTGGGATTATCAAATTTCTATTAATTAGTATATTTTTGCAATTTTTTTTTTCTCTGGAGGTTCGTACGTCGGAAATATCATATACCCAATTTTAGTGGGATTTGAAAGATAAAATACTCATACTAGAATATTGAGAACACAATCATTGTTATAATTGGATTGGGACTCAATTACTTTTTATTGGGGAAAGTTAGCCTAATTTTTCTGATTCTAAAACTTTAGATCAATCCAACATACCTGACTAAGAAAAGTGTAATAATTTTTTTTAAATAGAAATATGTCTAAATATTTTCTATTAAATATTATTATTAATTACTAACTTCATTTATATTTTTTATTTTTCATATATGTTAATTTTTTTTTCACGAATCTCTAAACCTAAATATAAACTCTAAATTTAGAGTTCACATTTTAGAGTTTACCATTTATGTTTTAGAGCTTAGAGTTTATATTTTAAGGTTATGATTTATATTTAAGAATTTAAAGTTTATGTTTATAATTTAGGGTTTATGTTTAGGATTTAGAATTCATATTTTAAAGTTAGAGTCCATTTTTGGGTTAAGGGGTTTATATTTTTGGTTTTTTATAATTTATGAAGAAATAAATTAATCTAGTAATTAATAATGATATTTAAAGAAAGCTTTATTATTATTTAAATATTTTGTAATTAATGTAGTCATATTTAATGGCTAGGATGAGGTTAACAAGACCCTTATTTTTAAAGACATATGATATTACTACGAAGAATTTAGTAAAATCAAATTATTTTTCTATAAAACATAAACCTATTTCTATTTAAAAAAAAATGATCACACTTTGCTTGGTTTGGTCTGTAGGATCCAATGTCCTAGATTAAGTGAAGTTGCGCTAACTTTTTACGAAAAAAAGTTACTAAATCCATATCTGTTATAGTTCTTTGAGAATTTTATGTACTCTATTCGTCTCATATATTTTGTTGTTTTAGAGAATTTATTTGTCTCAAAACTATTGCATTTTTAAAATTTTAAAGTTATGTCAAACTTATTTTTTCTTACACTCCATTCGGTTAAAATTATAAGGCACTATTATCTACTTTACACTCCTAAGGAATACAGTTAAATAGTTATGAAATAATGCATTCTTCCCATAGTGTCCCATATTTAATATTTTATCTCGAGTCAAATACATTAAAAATAATCAAAACAAGATTTTAAGTAAGGACATTTTAAGAAAAAAGTCATTAATTATTCTTTAAAATCAAGAAAGTGTTTTATATTTTTAAATATGAGACTTTCCAAATAGTGTCTAGAGTATATCCTTATATTCGTTAATAATAAATCACTCATTCTCTCTCTCCCCCCTAATTACACTATAATAAAAAAAATAAATAAATACAAGTGTTGTAGGCAATGTAATACACTAATTAATAATTTTTTAATTTATGCACAACAACTTGAAAAAATAAAAGATTTAGGAGGAAAGAAGTATATATTATATAAAATTCTTAAGTACATAATATTCAAATTGCATAGAACCTAAAGTCGAAGTATATTAACTACGCAGCCAATAAATGGGCGTTCTCTTTTTCTTTTCGTCCTCAGGAAAATATCGCTCGACTTTTTATTTCATTTTAGTAAGTATAACTTTAGGGTTAGAAGAGGTTATCCATTTTAAAACTTAGACATGCCATGAGCCTCACCAAGGGAGCTTATAGTGGTAGTTATAGAATGTCTATAAAAAAGGAATACTTGTACCAAAATTTGAATCTAAGCTTTACAAATAATATTATTTTAAAAAAAAGGAAAATAGTTTTTTCTTTCAAGATAAATAACATTATTATAACATGATAATATTTTTTAGAAAATTATAAGGAAAGAAACATCTAATTAGGTGAGCATATACATATACACACACACACACACACACACACACATATATATATATATATATATTTATTTATTTATTTATATATATTATTTTAGTTAGGAAATGTGACCTTCTTATTAAATATGAATAGTAATATTGATGAGAGAAAATATAGGATAACTACTCTTTTGAAAAAGAACCTGGACTGCAAGATAGGTACCCTTTTTTTCTCTCTTTCTTTGTACATATCTCTACCTTATGTTTTCTATTTTCTTAATTTTTTATGAGATATCTCCCGCTGAGCTCCCTATTTAATTGTCCTATTCTTCATTTTTTTTTTTTATGTTTCGTGGTGTTATATTTGAAAAAAAAAAATCTCAAAAAAGTATTTATATGTTGTGAAACACAGATACAGAGAGTCTCCAAAATTAGCATACTTTATTCATCTTCTAATAAACGGTATTTATATAAGTAGTGGGAATAATTCAATATAAATAATATCCTAAAAAGGATAGTTATCCTAGTAATTAATTGCATCAAATAAATACAAAGTAAATATTGAATTATAGGATAAATAACATTCTAGATATACATCCAAAATATTCATAACACTCTCCTATTGGATGTCTATTATAAAAGAATGCGCCATGTTAAAAACCTTACTAAGAGAGTCTTGTGGGACAAAAACCTATTGAAAGAAAAAAGAGTACATCATTCTTTGAATATGCAATCAATACTATCTCATTAAAAACCTTACTTGAAAACCCAATGAAAAAAATGTGGTTAAGGAAAAAAGAGTACGATGTGTACCAATTAGGATATTTGTGCCAATGAGCTCTAACATTGTGCAAAATCCTTCACATATAATAGAAGTTAGTGTCATGGTAACACTAGATTGTTACATTGACGAACTTGTTAAATTGTACTAAGATTTGGTGTTTCATGAAATTTCTTTACCATCCTCATAAGTTCTAAAACGAATATTTGTTTGCATTTATTGATTTCGTATCCATTAAATTGCATAATAAATATAATTTATATATATAAAATCACTTTAGCACATCTACTATATAAATATTTTGATGTAAGTCCTTTGTATAAGTAATTTATAGCTTTGGAAGCTCTTCAGGAATTACAATAATAAATCATTGACACAAATTATTAGTATGCGGACAAATAGATCATTTTCATATATTTTCTTCAACAGATATTAGCTCATATGAACATCTAAATTGTTTTAAGCAAATTAAATCCTTCAAGAATGTAATTATTGAATGAGTGGACTACTTTCCACAAAATCCAATGCTCTTCCCACAACTGTAATGAAGCACCTGGTGATGAGCCTATACGAAATCATATACTCAGATTTTCGACTGAGTCAATCTCGATGTAACCTCACTCACTACACATTGATTACGACGGTCATCTCACATAACAATATATGGCCAATGCTTAACAACCCAATCATGATCATGACGTTCGATCAACTACAACATATGTTCACTTTGCTCTTGATTGGGTGGCAGAGGGATCGGTTGCCAAAGGCCGAACTAGCACAACACTTGGTCTGGTTAGGTTAGGTTAGTTTGGGAGATAAAAGAAAACCAAATTCACCATTCAATTTCATTGTTTAGTTCTATTTCGAAAGTAAATATGAAAGCTTACCTGATTCCATTAGTGACTTCATAGGCTGATCTTCCAAGTTATTTTTTGGGAGAATAGTCATAATTATGTTTAAATAGTGTATTTACAAGAAGTTGGGAAAATAAACGCATTATTCTGAAAATCATAGTTGACTCGAGAACCATGACCACTTTAAATAGTGCACCCATTATTCAGCCTATCAATGAATACGGGCCACTCCATATTGAGGCACAACACATTATTCCCATGACATACCATATTAAGCCAATTAGTCCTTATTTTTATATTAGATGACTTTAATTGGGCTTGGTTAAAATAATGCTACCAGCTTCAATTATTACATGTGTAGCCCGTATGTTGGATTAATCCAACATCTCTCATGAGGGCACATTTGTAACTCCTTAAATGTGGAAAACCTTAAGGGAACATGAAAATTGCCATTATTTATATGGCTAAAAAATCTAATCCATTAATCACATCAATATAGAATCAGAAGTATATATGCTACATTAATCATAATTAAATCCACCAGTGGTCATATATGTTAATTACCATAATGATCCCGGATGATACTGCCAAAACCAGAGAGGCCTGAGTTACCAATGCTGCTACCACCCGTGTTAAGCTTGAAGGAACTATGAGGTGGAAAAGCCCAACGAATAAGGCGTTTCTCTTTCCTAGTAGGAGAATTAACCCCAAGCAAGGATATAATATCGTTAGTGAGGTGTGTTATAACATAACGCCAAGACCAATGTTGTTTCTCAAATAGGTCTGCATTTCTAGCTTTCCAAATCCACCACAGAAGGCTACAAAAAAGAGTTGTGTGGTAACCCCAGTTGTTCTCCTGCATGCCTAGCCCACGGAGTAACCAGTCTTTGAAACTTACGTTGTAGAAATCTATCCAAAGGTTTAGACCTGAGTGAAGCCAAACTTCCTTGGCATGTGTGCAGTCTCAGAGGCAGTGGAGCTGGGTCTCCACTTCAGTAAGACACTATTTTGCAAATGGTAGTAGTTGAGGAATGTTTACTATAACAAACAACATTCACGGGAATAGAGTCAAGCAACCCAAGCTAAAAGAAGACCTTCAACTTCTCAAGGACCTTCATATTCTACAGGGCATGCCAGACTTTGCTATCTCCAGAGGCCGAAGCATGAAAGATGAGCCAGCTATAGGCCGACTTTGGGGAAGAAGCACCATCATTTGAGAGGGCCCAGTACCAAGAGTCCCGCATGTAAGAGAAAGAATGGAGGGGAATCTGGCCAATAGTAACCACTACCTCAGTGGGAACCAAATCCAAATTCTAGCTGTCGTTGTTGATGAAGTGACTTACCATGGTGTGAGGGTCATGGCTACCCATACACACTCCAGGGGTATGATGCAAGCCACATTCCCCCACCCAAGGGTCTAACCAAAACCTAGTGGCAGTGCCATCTTCGATGTGCCGCTTGAAACCTTCCCTGATCTACGGAATGCACTTGCAGATCGGCCTCCAAACATAAGAAGCTGCAGAAAGAGCGGAAACACTCAAAATATAATCATTCTTTAGATATTTGGCCTTCTGGATGTTCACCCAAAGGTTGTTCTCGTCTTGAAGAATGCTCCAAAATGACTTTCCCAAAAGAGCAATGTTAGATAGTCTAGCCAATCTCACACCCAGCCCTCCAGCCTTCCTTGGCAAGGTCACTAAATCCCAATTAAGCAGGTGAAGGACATCTTTAAATATGTTGAACCTTATAAGAACTTGAAAATTGTCATTGTTTACATACCTAAAAAAAATCTGATCCATTGACCGCATTAATATTGAATCAAAAGACCTTTACTACATTAATCATAACTAACACTAGTTAAAAAAATAGATTTAACAACAGACTTTTAGATCGGTTAATATCGAATTGGTTTAGAAAATATACACACTGGCATTTTTATAATTAAGTGTAGATTTTTTTACACTGGTTGTTATATAACCGGTTTATAAAATATATGCAATAGCATTTTTGTAATTAAATACAAATTTTTTTACACCGGTTAGATAACCGGTTTAAAATGCATATGCAGTGGTATTTTTGTGATTAGGCGTAAGTTTTTTTACACTAATTATAGTAGGCATTTTTACATGCATATACCACATCCTAAAAATTATTACTAATATATACCACATTTATAAATATTTATCAATATATACCATATAATCAGATAACACAGTGTGATCATACAATATCTGAATAATATCGCATCACTTAGTTACGTTTTTTGACCAAAAAGCTACCATCTCACAAATATTGTAGAATGAAATGCAGTATTTACAAATATCACAGTATCGTAAGTATTGTAATGCGATATCACTTGTCCGTGTAGCTTTTTGTGGAGAGGAAAAAGTGAATTGTCACCTCACTACCCACTTTTCAGATTTTTGTTTTCTTTGCAATATAATGATGACATGATTTGTTATATTACCTTGGATTCCATTGTTCAGACTTTTGCAACCATTTGTCAGACTTTTTTTTTTTTATTTGGCAAGTGAAAGATAAAATAAAACATAATGAGATGCTTCTTGTGTCACCTCAATACTCACTATTTTTGTCTTTTTATAAATAAAAAATAAAATAAAACATAAAGAAACAATTTTATGTGAAGAGGGTAGAGGGAGATGTCACCTCATCTTACCACATCAACACTACACTTTTTAGATTTTTATTTTTTGTAAATAAAAAATAAAATAGGACATAAAAATAATCTATGTGTTAATGCAAATATCACTCACCACATGTTTATATTTTTTTTTTGTTTTTTAAATAAAAAAAAATGAAAGGAGTTGTGATATGACCATACATTAAGTGCAGATAAATTTTATAATTTTTTAAATTAAAATTTAGACCAACCAATCAAAAATAGAAACATGGTATGTTTTTTAAAAGAAAAAGAAAATAATCCTTCAAAAAGTTGAAGGTGTGATGGACGAGAGGGACAAGCTGAGAACCTTATTCATTTTTCATCTATCAAAGCAAACATACCTTGTTCATTTTTCATCTTCACATCTTTTTTCTTTCCTCGTTTTTCTTCCTTTCTAGTTTGCTTATATGCTTTCTCCCATGGTTCCTCTCTAGTAGTGTTATTTTCTTAACTTTCACTCTTTGGGTCTTCAATTGGTATGCTTTAAAAATTAGATGTAGAGTTTAATAGATGTCATTGTAGTTCTACAAAAGCAAACACTATACTTTCATTTTTTTCATCTACACATCTTCTTTTTCTCATTTTTCTTCCTTTCTAGTTTGCTTATATGCTTTTTCCTTTGGTTCCTCTTTAGATGTGTCATTTCCTCAAATTTCACGCTTTGGGTTGTTATGTCTTCAAGCTTACATTTTCATAGTATGTTATATGTAATTATTATTATTATTAATCATCAACAACATTACTAATTTTGTAATCATTGTTAATTTTTTATGCTAGAAAATTTAATGATATTATAGTCTTAAGATTGTATTTTTTTTAGTTCGCATAGATTTATATTCGATTATTGTGTATTTGGTATACTAATATTAATTAATATATTTCTTAGTAAATTTTTGACATAATGTTTCTTTAGTGATAAAACACATTTATATTTATGTTAATACAATTAGGTACATATTTTTTGTTCTATTAGATTTTTAGTATTTGTGATAAGATATTTGTTATATTCATAATATGAAAATTAAAAATACTAAATCATAAATTAGTCATTATCATTCCAATGGCTACTCACTTTTTTACTATATTTTGGAAGTCTGAACTGCCCAAGAAGAAATTTCAAAATAATATTATATTCTCAAGAAAAACAATTTATTTGTTTATTTTATTATTCTATTGACAATATTTTTGTAATTTAAAAATAAGAGTAAATACTGTTTTAATATTATAACAATTTTGTTAGATTATTTTATATATATATATATATATATATGATAATATATTTCATTTATTTGTTATATTAATATTTTATATTTTAGTTATTACTTATAGAATTAAATTTATTCAATATAATTTTTATTTTAAAATGTTTGTAATTTAATAATAGTATATTATTATTATTATATATATAGTTATTTATTGATAATATATTTTATTTATTTGTTATATTTACATTTTATATTTCATATTAACGTTATTACTTATAAAATTAAAGTTATTCAATATAATTTTTATATTCAAAGATATTGTTTTTATTATTTTAATTATGATTATGTTAATTTTATATTATTATAAAACATTTTTATTTAATTTTTTTATTTTAATATATATATATATATATATATTTGATTTATTCATTATGTTTTTTAGGTTTTATTGAGCTAGAGGCAGAACTCTGATGGGTAGCCGCTGTCCTATACGAACTAGTACTACAACTTCTTGAAAGGGCTTTTCCTAACCAGCTAGTCATTTTGTCTTAGTCAAAGATTGTCTTTAACCTAAACGGGTTTCGAGGTACTCCAACGGTCTCATTGCCATTCACTGGTCTTACAGCCGGCCGCCTTATTCCAACGCTTTTGGCTAAAGAGGTTTCTTCTTCTAAGATTTAATAGCTAAGATGGTTTTGGAAGAACCTAATCAAAGGCTCTGATACCAATTCTCTATGGATCGACTAACCTTAATAGGTTCTAATCTTAAAGGTGAAACTCTATTGTTTGATTTGATAAATGAACATTAATTTGTATGGTTAATTGATAATTCCTGATTCTGGAGGCTAAATAAGTTCTAAAATTTATAATATAATTCCTGAAATGTATTAATGCTACTCTTAATGGTTCTATATCAGTATAGTGTTCTGGGTAATTATAATGGATATCTAAAATAAAATCCATCTTAATCACTATCTATCTCAATGTCTTGTTCTAACCAAGATCTTAATCTCTCTTGATAAGAATTTGGGTAATCTTGTCTTATGCTATTGATAAAGCTGGCTATGGAGTAATCTATGAAGAGGGTGAAATGTGGAAACTTTAATCTTAAAGATATATCGTGATTGGAATTAAAATGTTGTATAATATCAAAAACAATTTTTAATGCTTCTAAAGATGAAAACAAAGCATTTAAATCAGATAAAGCAAATATGGGATAATTACGAAGATCAATTTCAACATGAAAATTCATGATAGGAAAAACGATATAATTTTTATTGAAATTATAAAAGACTTACATGACTGCCGAAAATATTCTTGAAAAACTTGAAGACTTTTGAGCAGCGTTCAAAATTTCAGATTATAGAGTTTTGAATATTCTTGCCGATGCTTTACAATATCAACACAAACCTATTTATAGACATACAAATTCGGACTTAATGAGTGTTGAAATCCGGAGCAGACTTGAAAAGCTCTTGAATCCGTAAGAAGTATAATAATTCTTGCTTTTGACAATTTCTTCTTGGATAATTGAATAGGATTCTTGCTGACACTGCTTTTGACTGTAGAACTTTTGACTTTGCTTTCTGTTATTACTGTTGATGATCACAGGCTGTCCTGTTGATGAGCTGGAAAGAAGATTACTGATTAGAAAAATCTTGTTCTAGATTGATTCCGAAGCAATCATCTTCATTTTGGTTGTCTTCTTCTGCTTTGTCTCAATCGGATACTGTTGAGAGAATCTCTTGTAGCTTTTTCTTGATATCTTTTGAAGATTTTGCTTGAGAAATTTGGGTAATAATAAGATTCTTTTCATTGAGATACAATTGTTCTTGATTGATAGGAGAAGGCTCTTATTTTATCACAAACTTGTGATTTTTTGCTATCCAGTTGGAAACAGCTTCAGTGGTACAAAATTTGAAATCATACTTTTGCCACCATTTGACTTGGATAGATCTAGTGAGGATATTGATTGAGGTGAATCGGGCATGTGGTTGAACATCATAATCCCAACTCATGATCCAAGGAATTTTAAAGTGGGCAATAAAGAAAAAATGTTTGAGTTCAGGAAGAAAGGTTGTAGCTTTTGAGAATTGGAGGTAATGTTCATGAATTGTAGGAGGTAATATGTCCTTTACCAGCCCAAAAGATTTGAACCAGTCAAAGAACCAATTTGGGACTTCTTTTAGACAGTCTTTGTGAAAATGGATAAACCATGAATGAGAATAATTTCTAAGATAAAGAAAATTATACCATGCATTTTGATAATCTTTATAGTCAAACATTGGAGGGTGAAAATTTATGGAAATTTTTTTGGGAGTGTAAAAGTGTTGATTCCAATCTCTGGGGCGAAGAATTTGGAGTATTTGGATTTTTGAAAATTTAATTCCTTCAGGTCCATTGGTATGAGTAACCTGAATGGATCCCGTATCTACTAGGATAAGTTCATAAAATACACGAGTTTTGAACAGATCAAAAGGAAGAAAGTGCCAGTCAACTAATGGTGAAGAAGGGAAAATATTGAGAGTTGTTTCTATTGGGGTAGATTTGATTTCTTCTGGTTCTAGGAACCTAATATTTAGGGTTTTTGGTTTTATATAATAAGGGTCTGATTGGCTAGGTTCAGACTTATGAGTTTCTTGTTTAATGACGGTTTGAGCATAGCTTTGGTATTTTGAAATGGTGGGAGGAAAATGTTGAGGTTGAGAAGAGGAAGAACTAGAAGATACCTGTAATGCATAATCTGCTAGAGTAACAATTTTTTGAGATAATTGTTGATAAGGAACTAATGTTCTTGCTCTGTATTCTGCCAGAGCTTTTCCTCTCATCTCTCTGGGTGAGGCAGTAGGCCTCATTTTGAATCACTCTTTTCCTGTAAGAACTCTCTTGTGAGAAAGTCTAGAAGGCTGTTTTTATCTCCTTTGATATATTCAATATCAAAATCAAAACATGATAATAAAGCTTGCCATCTTGCAGATATTTTTTTGAAACCAAATTTTTAACATCCTTTTGTAAAACTTCTTTGGCTGATTTACAATCAATGTGAAGTAAATTTTTTTTATTTATTAAATCATCTTGAAATTTTTGAATGCATAATACAATAGATAATATTTCTTTTTTAATAGTGCTATAATTAATTTGAGCTAAAGACCATGTTCCTGAATGATATCTAACTATTTTCTCTTTATCTTTAATCTTTTGTTTAAGGATTCCTCCGAAGCCTATATCTGATGCATCTATTTCAACAATTTTGAAAGTATGCATATCTAGGATACCTAGACAAGGGAGGTTTTTTACTAAAGATTTGATTTTTTGAACAGCTTGAGACATTTCTTGATTCCAAGCAGGAGGATTTTTGTTTAATCTTAAAAATAAGGGTTTGCTAATAATTCTAATATTGGGTATAAAATCTGCAACGTAATTGAGACATCCTAAAAATCTTTGTAATTGAGTTTTATTAAGTATTTCATTTGGAAATTTATCAGCAAATTCTATGGCTCTACTTATAGGTGTAATTTGTGATTGATATATTTCAAATCCTAAAAATCTTATTTTTACTTGAAATAATTTTATTTTCTTTTCAGATAGAACTAATCCATTTTGCTTAATAAGATTAATAAATTGTTCTAAATGTTGAAAATGTTGTTCTATGGAATTAGAAAAGATTAATACATCATCCAAATAAACTATTGCAAATTTTCTATAAGGATTTAATATGTCATTCATTATGTTTTAGAATTCAGATAGAGCGTTTTTTAAACCAAAAGGCATAACGTTCCATTCATATTGACCAAAAGGTACATTAAAAGCTGTTTTGTATTTATCTTTTTCTACTATTCCTATTTGATAATAGCTTGATTTCATATAAAATTTTGAGAATATTGAAGGATTAGATATTCTTCCTAATAAGTCTTTTTTATTGGGTAAAGGGTATCTAATCCATTTTAATATTTTATTTAATGGTTTATAATTAATTACTAATCTAGGGGCTCCTCTTTCTATTTCTGCTTGATTTTGAACATAAAAAGCAGCACAACTCCAAGGAGACTTACTGGGTCTAATGAGATTTTTATTGAGATAGTCTTGGATTTCTTGTTTACAATATTCTAAAAGTTCCTTATTCATTTGTATTGGCCTAGCTTTTGTAGGGATTTTTGATTCATCAAAATTAGATTCGTAAGGTAATTCTACTTCAAATTTCTTTCTATCCTAAAAAGCATTAGGATGTGAAGAACATACTTCTTTTTTGATTTTTTCTTGTAATCTTTCTATTCTAATAATTATGTTGGGATTATTTATTTGTTCTTCTAATTTTTTATAATGTATTTCCTTTTGTAAATATTTTAAATGATTTTCTTTTTTAATTTTTTTATGGTTATAGATTCTTGTTTTAATTCTCTAATCTCCTTTTCTTTAGGAGGACTTAACCATTCAAACAAAATATTTTGTCCTACTAGAAAGGTAAGTAAGCCTTGAATATCTATTCTAAAAGGCATTAATTGTTGTAAAAAAGGGGTTCCTAATATCATACTATCCGTCATATCTTTTACTAGAACAAAAATATTATGAAAACAAATTCCTTGATTACAAATATAAGCATTAGATAATTTATATTGAATGTTTAATTTGTTATATTCTATTCCAAATGCTATCTCAGTAGTTTTTTCATAATATTGAGTGGGAATTAATCCTTCTTGTATACAATTTAAATCTGCTCCTGAATCTATTAGAGCTAACATAGTTTTTGAATAATATTTTCCTATATGAAAGTTTACTTGACAATACCATTTTTGGAATATAATTTTCTCTATCTTATTAATAAAATTATTTTGATCTAAGTTTTCTTCTTTTTGAATAATAGTCATATTTTCTATATTTTCTGAATTTTAGGATAAAGAAATTATTTGAGTTTTTAGATGTAGTAATTCTAAATCTTGAGTAGTTTCCTTTTCTTTTAGTTGTTTTATTTCATCTTTGATTTCTTTTATTTCTATTTGTAATTCTTGTAAAGTTGTTGGGTGCCTTTCTTGTTTAAATCTACTTAATACTTCAGAAAGATATAAAGGTTTACTAGAATTATTTTTATTATCTTCTTCTATTATATCTAATAACTTTTTTAATGTTTGTTTTTTAATTTCTTCATCTTGAATTTTATCTATTATATCTATAAGATTTTGAGCTTTTTCTAATGATATTACTTTTATTTCTTTGATTTTTATGCAATTTTCGCAATCACAAATACCTATTATTGATTTAGAACATTGTTGAGAAATTTCTATATCTTCTGATGATTTTTCTATTGAACTGTCATAGTTTTCTTCTATTTGATTAATCTTAATATCTAGTTCTTCTTCTGAGCTAGTAGAGTAGCTAGAAGATTCAGAAAAATCTTCATTAACTAATATTTTAATTAAGGCTTCCCTTTGTTCATTATCTATTTCTAATTGTTGTATTTTCTTTTTTGTTTGACAATTACTAGCATAATGTCCTCTTTGATTACATTTATAACAAAATAACCTGTTTTTTATTTCTTTTCTTTTCTTTGTTTTGATTTTTTGAAAGTTTTGTGTAATACTTATTTTTCTTATTTTGTTTGTCTTTTTTATAAAATTTTAAGGGTTTTTTATAATATTTTCTTGACCTATATTCTCTTAATTCTTTTCTTTTTTCTAAGGCAGAGGGGGCTTTTATAGGTTCACAAGCATATTGTTCATAGAAATTTCCTAATTCCCTTTTTCCTGCTAAAGAATCTTGTCTATATTTGTTTTGTAATTTGAAATCATTACAAAGTTTTACTCCCTCTTGAATAATAGTATTATTAATATGACCATAGGTTAATTGGGAATATGGAATTTTATTATCAAATTTGCTTCTAATAGCTTCCCTAATTCTTTCAGCAAATAGTTTTGGTAATCCCGAAATATATTCTTCTTTCCAATAATTTGCTCCTCCATCTGTTCTACTACAAACTTTTGGTAGAAAATTATCTTTATACCACCTATAATCTGATAATTTTGGACACCTTAGGTTTGCTAATTCTGTTAATTGTCTTTCTTGGTACTGTAAAGGATCTCCTATGAAATGTTTAATTATAGTATATAATAATGTTGTATTACAATCAGGACTTTGAATTGGTTGTTCATTTATTACTTCGGTCTCAATAGATGTTTTGATCATCATTTTTTCTTCGTGGGTAATAATATTATCACACCATCCTCTAAGAGTTCCTGTAAATCCTATTGTTAACATTTCAAATATTCTATCTTCACTATTTCCTTTAACTCTAAATGCTGTAATAGCCATAGTCATTTCTTGAATTATATTGAATATTTCTGATTCACTTAATCCATCTATGTTCCATTCATATATTGAAGTTCCATTATATTCTGGTGCTCTAAATTGTTCTCTTTCTTCAAACTGAAGGTCAGGAAGGGTAGGTCTTGGGTAGTAATTCCTAGTTTTATTTGTATAGGTTTTTGAAGTTTTCATTTTGTTTATATTAGAATTTTGATTTATAGTTTTAATATTTTTATCTTTAAGATTTAATTGGGCTAATTTTTCTGAGACTTCTTTCAACAAATTTTCATGATTATTAAACTTGATTTCTCTAGCTATTGCTATGGGTATGGCTTCATGCTTAAACACGGGTCTTAAAGGATCTATCTTTGCATTGGAAGTTGAGGCTTTATTAGTATCTATGTGAGTATTTACTTGACTTTCTATTCTATCTAATTGATTGAAAATAGTAGATATTGCTTTATTAGTAAAATTATTTTGTTGTTCTATATGGTAAGCTTCTTTTCTAGTGGCTGGTATATCTAATGGTAATGAAGTATCTATAGTTTTGAAAGGTGATGCTATTAAATTATGAGATCCTACTTGTATTTTTATTTCTTCTAAGGGTGGATGTGTCGAAATAATTGGATTCCCGCTAGTGGGTAATCAGGTTTGGGTAATCTTATTGGTAGTTTTTATATTTTTATTTTTGTAAATATTAAACCATTTAAAGAAATTAATATTTATTTGAAGGATTTCCATATCTGAATACCATTCAGACCTAATATTATTTCTTTCTTGTTCTTTGAAAGTTTTAAGGAACCAATCTCTTTGTTCTTTATTTTCTGGCTTCATAAAATCTTGTTTTAAAGCTTCTTTATCTATAATAAATTGTTTTGTTGTTTTAATCATCATTATTTGTTTTCTATTGGGTGATAAGGAGTTATCTAATTCAGATCCTACTTGAGAAGGTGTTGGTTCTAGATCTACATCTATATTTTCTGGTTGAAAATATTGTTTATCTATATTTATGGGAATTGTTAAATTGTCTTGAGGATTTCTATATATTGGTATAGGAATTTTGGGATTAAAATTTATTCCTCTTAATTCGTATTGAGAAGGTACATCTAGAGATTTTCTACTAGAGCTGGCTAAAGAATCACTACAAGTTGTTTTAAAAGATTGAGATCTATTCTTTGATAAAATTATATCTCCCTCTTGATTACTAGTATAATATTTTATTGATCTAGATTCTGGGGTAATAGTTTTAACTGCTTGGTTTAATTTCCAATTTTCTGGATAAGTTATTTGGTCTAGTCTTAATTTTTTAGGAGTTATTGTATTAGATTTTTTAAAATTTGCTTAAAAAATTATTACTTCTTCTTTAGAAGATTCTCTAAGAGCTTTAAAGTCTTGATTTGTTTTTGATACTTTAAAGGATATCCTATATATTATATTGACTGTAGAGGTTCCTTCTATCCATTCTTTGTTATGTTGACAAATATCTAATACTAAGGCTTTAGTAGCAGTTTCATCTTGAATGTTTATGGTAAAATTAGGTAAACAGTTTGTATATGCTGGTCCATCATGTAGATTTGATTCTAATAATCCTATGATTGATTTTTCAAAATTTGTACTTCTTTTGTCTCTTATTGCTAATAATATGGGAGAATCTAATCTATGTAATGGTTTGGCTGCTAATTGAATTAATCCTATATGAAGATAATTATATTTTTCTCTAAATTTATTAACTACTTCTTCAGATAATAAGGGAATGCTATCATATTCTTTCTTAACATCTATATTTAATTCAATTATATTGATTACTTGTTTAAAATTAAAATCGAAAGTAGAGGTTTTATAAACTGTTGATATATCAAATTTTGGTAATGACCAATTTATTAATTGGTGTTCTAGTGCTTCTATTTCTTCTTCGGCCATATTAACATTTTTATTTTTATTATTAAAGTTATTTAAAATAAATTTTTAATCAAAGGTATTACTTTTATTATTTTAGTCATGATTATTTTAATTTGATATTATTATAAAGTTATTTTTGGTTGTTTTAAGTTTTATTTTAAAATTTTTGTAATTTATGAATAGTCTATTGTTACTTTAATATTAATATTATATTGTAGATAATTATTAGTATTATTTTATTTTAATTTATTTTTATTGTATATTAAATTAATTAAGTATAAATATATTTAATATTGTTCTGTAATTATTTAGAATTAGTATTATTTTTTACAAAAATATTTTTTATAGCATTATTTTATAAATTAATAGTATTATTATGCTTATTATTACATTAAATTATCGTACTATAACTGTAAAATTAAATTAATATTAATTTGATTCTGTTTATTAAATATTTTTTAGAATGAATTAGTATTTTATGTTTAAGAATATTTACATTAAAATTATTTATGTGATTGATTAAAAATGTAATTTAAGAATATTATGTTGGGGCAACAGTATTAATATTTAGGTCCATAGGGTTGTGCAATACTATTTACAAGGTGCTCACTAAGATTTTGGTGGGCAGACTCAAACCTTTACTAGCTTCTTTTATTTCTCCACATCAAGGAGCTTTCATTGCGGGAAGTAAGTGCACAAATAATGTTGTAGTGATACAACAAATCATTCATGCTACGAAGCGTAAAAGGAGAAAGACCCCTTGGATGGTTTCAAAGAAAGATTTGGAAAAAGCTTATGATAAGATTAGCTGGGACTTCATTTTAAACATTTTGAAAATTATGAATGGTCCTCCAAAACTCATAGACCTCATTCAATTCTGCATTTCCTTAGTCTCCTTTCAAGTGTTGGTTAATGGTAAACTTACCGAAGATTTTGTTCCCAAAAGAGGGCTGAAACAAGGAGACCCTTTATCTCCTTACGTCTTCATCTTAGCCATGGAGTATCTTACTGTCTTGATTGAGCAAGAGGTTAGTAATAAAAATTGGAAACCTTTCAAATTCTTTAAAGGGCCACGGATTTCTCATTTACTGTCTGCAGATGATGTTCTCTTATTTGCCAAAGCAGATACTGCTACTGCTACAGAAATCAGAAAGGTTTTGGATCAATTTTGTAACAGTTCAGATTTGAATATATCCAGAAATCCAAACTTTGGTTCTCACAAGTAGAAGCTTCAACAGATAGTGAGAATCTTGCTCAGATTTTAAGCATTGACAAAGCAAGGTCATTGGGTAAATACTTAGGCTTTCCTTTGGGTGAGAAAATCAATAAGGGCTCCTACAATTCATTGTTGACAAAGTTAAACAACGTCTTACCAGCTGGAAAGCTTATATGCTGTCAATGGCAGCTAGAGAAAGGTTGATTCATGCAGTGAATGTGGCAATCCCAACTCACTACATGCAATGTGTGAATCTTCTTACTACAATTTGCAATGAGTTAGATTCCATCAACAGGAATTTCCTTTGGGGCCACGACAATAGCAAGAGGAAATTACATTTAATTAGCTGGGATAAAGTCACTAAGGAGAGGTTTTGTGAATGGCTTGATCTTAAAAAAGCTAAGCTTCGAAATTTGGCCATATTATCAACAATCCACTGGAGATTGGCTACTGAACAGAGAACATATCTCGGGTCCACTTAATTGCATGAAGACAATTGGACTTTGGCAGAGTTAGATGATGATCAGGGTCGCTGGAATCTTGAAAAAATTTCCTTCCAATTGCTCACTTGTCTCTTGCTTGAGATAGAAGTTATCACAGTATCTCCAAAATCTCTTAAAAAGGATAGTATCACTTGGAAGCAAATGGAGATGGATCTTTCTCATCCAAGTCAGCTTATGCTAGCCTCATTAAATCGTTAAAGAATAGTCCCTTCTATCAACACATTTGAAAGGCTCACTACCATAGAAGATTTAAATCCTTCTTATGGAAATGTGCTCATAGCCAAGGTTTGGTTTGGTTTCAGATCTGTAGTTCGTTCATGTTATCTAATGAATTCCACTTTCACCCAAAAAAAAAAATAAAATAAAATAAAACTGTTCTAAGTACCTTATAAAGGTTCTCTTATTCCCCCTTAGAACGAACTTTCCATATCATAGGAAGTGTAATGGATATACACAAGTGACCCTTACAGTCTAGGATTTCTCAAATCAGCTGGTTTGAATTTTCTAGATTTTCATCAGTATAGTCATGTCTGACTTTGATGATACATGGTTAATCTATGCCATCGTGAACCAAACTATGTCTAACCATGTTTTACTCATCTTTATGGCTCCATTTCCTTGTGGATAACCAGGGATTGTAAACTATCAAATAATCCTTTTCTTACATAAAGCTCTAAATAAAAATGATAAATATGAAGCTCCATGCCTTGCCTTCATGCCTAGAGGACCATATACATCAAAATTAATTGCAATGGAGTTTCTATCTTTTTCCTTTTTCTAAATGCTTTCTTAGTTGCTTTATTAGCTAGACAATGCTTATATAAAGATATTTCCAATTTCTGAAATTGGTTCTAGCAGTTGTTTTTTTAGTTTAATCATTCACATTGATTGATATGTTCTTGTCTAACATGCCAAATATCCATGTTAGCATTCAAATTAGAAGTGGAAACGATAAAGCAATTATTAGCATGATTGCCATTAACTTCTACTTATATGACAATGCTTTTGGAATTTAGTCTAGAATCATAATACACACTGTCCTTGAAAACATATGCAATACTCTCATGAAAGTTAACTAATAAATAAAATGTAGGGAACACATAGGGATTGAATTTTATCGAATGTTAGATATATATAGTACATCATGAAGGACTGAAGTTTTTTCACCTCACAAATCTAAATTTGCAAATGTCAATGTCCTCAATCTTAAATATTCTCTCCGCTCTTATTTATAAGGCCTTCTAGAAATTTTAAGTGTTCTTTAATATAAAACCTTTTATGAAGTTTTAAAATTATTTATTATTTTTTTTATATTTTCCCTCAATTAATATTGTTCATTTTCCAATTCTCATATGATTAATGTGCAGAATTAATTCACTACTACAAAAGTCAATTAATATGACACTAGGGTCTGACATTGAATGAGATAAATTTGGAATGTTGTAATTTATTTTAAAAATTAATAAATTAATTAATTTTACCTACTTTTCTTAAATTATATAACTTGGTTAAAAGGACCTTATAATTAGGAGTAGAGGCGATATTTTATTTCACAATGTGAAGTTATTTCCATTGATTTGATAGTCAACAGTATTTAAGATAGGATCCTCGATCTTTACTCATGCGGTTTTTAGTACCTTGTTTTGGTCACTTTGCTAAACACAATCATGAGCAAACTGACCCATTTAATGTATGCACCCAATGTTGGAAAAATAGGGGAAAAAAAAACTTATCTTGAGAATCTTATATCTTCCTCTAAATCTGTATCCCACGTGATAATCCAAAGTCACATATGGATCTTTGGTTCATTTCTGAGCCCACAAGTGAAGATGAATGGATGAAGGCAAAGTTCTCTCAAGTACTCTATAGGAGTCTTCAAGTTTTCCCACTTAAGGAGGGGAAAAATCTCATAAAAATGAGTCCCTCCTATCCTTTAAATGGATGAGGTTTTCCCAAGGCAGTTACCAAACTATCGTCCCCTCCCTTCCTTTTTATTATATATATTTCTTTAGCCCATTATGGGCGGACAAAACCTTCAATGTATATAGAGCATAGGTGGGAATCTCTGAGTGCACCACCAACCTTAAGCTTTGTACTTTATACTCATTTCACCTTTGACCAATTTTGACTCCCTTTTGCCATTCATGAACTTTCCCTACGTCTAGAATTGAAATTAACTCCTTATCTTCCCAAGATTCTAAATCGCTCATCTTTTCAGTGGCCACATTGAAAAGCAGTCTAGTTGATCCACCAGGTTTCATTCAACTGTCGTTTGATGATGGATCCACTTATTTTGTATGAAAAAGACATTGCGGGCATGCTAACAACTTGTTTGATGTTGCCAATTGTGGTGAGAAGACAAGCAATTCAAAAATAGTAATAAATAGTAGCATTGCGAGCTTGCGTAAGCCTAACGGATTCATCTATAGATTTCTGAGAGAAAGTCATCTACTTGCAGACCAATTAGTACATAGTTTTTCAATCACCATGAAAAAGTCAAGTTCCTTTTATTACTTTTCTTCTCTTTAGTATATCAGATTTTGACTATGAAACAATGTTGTTTCACCCTATATAGACCCTAATTACCACTCATAGTAAAATTGATCAATATACCTAAAACGCTTAATGGTTACCATGAGATCAGGACAATATTTTCTGTCATCCCACAGTGTATATCAAATCATGTTCCATAGTCTTGTAATTAGTCAAAAATATTACAAGATTCTACTAGTTGCATTAATTCATTGAAATTAAATTCCGCAGGACAATATTTTCCATCCCACAAGGTTTAGGACTGATAAAGTACAACCCGTACCACCATGTACTATTTAAATTTTTAATAAAGAAAATGTAGTTGTTAATGGCTAAATTTGATCTCTTAATTGAAAGAGGCTCTAATACTTTATCAATAACCTATTCAACCAAAAATATTTAAGCTTTTAGATGAAAGACTAGAGATATTTTATATTACCTCCAATATTTGCCACTATTTGAAACACAGTGCGTACTTGTACATTCTATTTACACTCAATTTGCACAACCTGATCCTAACAAAAAATTGAGTCTAGTTAAGCTTAGATTATATCAAAAAGTTCTCTCCTAATCACACTAGTATGTGTATAATCGGTGCATAAATATACCGTAACTCTTTGAACCCTAACGCATCACAACTTGACAAATTGAATTCATCAGAATGCATGCGTGCTTTATATACATTCAATTCCACTATAATTGAGAATATTAGCCTAATGATTTCCACGTGCAATGTCTAGGCGTATGTTTTCTTGATATTATAATTTATACCTTAAACCCTTTTTTCTTTTCATTCAGATAAGAGAGATATACATGGACATACTGAACATGACCTAGTTCACCTATACAAACATCCTCTGTATGCAGGTCTCCAGTAGTCTGGTCCACTGTTGTCTCTGTAAACTTGAGGTGTGCATGAAATAGGAACTAAACAAAGTCCTCTGCTCCTAAGGTCAAGCATTGCGTCTCCCTTGTCTTTTCTGTCCAAGCTTCCCCATGGATCCTGGAATTGATCTGTTTTAATTGCTATATATATATATATATATATATATATATATATATGAGAATGCCAAACCTTTTTTACCTTGTGTGAGTTACTCTTCAAGTAAGGATTGATCATTAGCTGCGGAACATATGAATGTAAGAAACAAAGGTGAAGCTTAATTTCTCAATAGAAATGATTCCTGATATGTATCATGTTTATATTTGCTATGAAAAATGTATTTTTTTTGGGACAAATTTTTATGCCCAACATGTTATGTTAAATCCTGTTCCATTGTGTTTGTAATGGTATAAAAATATATTTTAAATATTATAGGAACAATATTTTAGCATTTTCTAGCCAATAAAAATATAATGAGATATGATTCAACATAACTTTCGGGACAGAGGATTTTATTCTATTTATTCTATCAACCATTAATACTATCACTCACTTGATAACAAAGAAGAGAAAAAGATCAATAATAATGATAATAATATATTACCATTCAGTTATAGCGTGTAGCAAGGGAAATTTTCTATATGGTACCAACCTGGACTTGTTCTTGAAGAAATTTTATGTAGTTAATTGTTTCAAAGAGCACCGATGCTGTATCTGTCTGAAATTCAAAAAAAAAAAAAAGCTTGATCCATATCAAACAGATACTGAGAAAAGTAAAGCACTACAAAGTAATGTGTTATATATTAATGGGGAAGAAAAAAAGAAAGAGAGATAGTGCAATCTGTGTTAACCTTTCCAAATGGCGACACAATTTGTTGAAGGGTAGTGATCTTGTCCCCTAGCTTGACTTTGGGTGCCTGCACCTATCACACAATAATGGAAGTTTCTTAACATTAAAGAAAGGCAGGTTTTTCTTTATGCTTTTTTGTTTTGTTTTGTTTTTTTTTTTTTTTTTTGTTTCCCCAAAGTCTCATTAACGTACCTTTGTTGGTGAAGCTGTAGATGTATCTTCCTTAGGCTTCTTTAAGATTGCTTCTGAAGAGTCTTCAGATTCTTTCCTCTTTGATTCACCTGTTCTTCCTTGCTCTCTTTCACTATTAGTTCTTGTCTGCACAAAGTATTGAGTTAAATATCATTTTAATATCTTACACTTGAAATTCTAATTAATTTAATCCATCATGCTTTAAGTTTATCAATCTAATCTCTCACATTTTAAAATAATCAATTTTGATCCCTCAAACATCAAAATATCTATCATTATTTATGATTTACCAATGGCTTAAACCTTTAATAAATACTAGAGAAACCAAATTGATTTTGATTTTGAAGATGAAAAACTAATTTGATAAACTCAAAATATGAGGAACCAAATTAATAAAAGTTTTAACTTTGAGAAATCAAAATAGTAATTAACTCACAAAATATTTATAAAAATTGTCAAGTCAAATCAAAAGTTGTCCTTTTAGTTCATTTAATTCAAAAAAGATAAGAAGAAAAGCCACTTCCAATTAACTCAAGTAATTGAGGGAAATGGAGCTAGATAAACATGGGTAGAGATTCTATGTTCAAAATTAGTGAATCAACCAAAAAAAGGAAAAAAAGAAAAGAAAAGAAAGTAAAAGCAGCTATAAGCTTATAGCTTACCGGTGAAGATGTCTGGAGATCTTGTTTCTTAAGCTTGGATATATTAATGGAATTCATGCTGGGTTTATGTCCATGATTTCCAATTAGTGGCCTTCCAACGCGATTGTTTAACGATATAATGGCGGGCATTCCATTGAAAAGTTTATCATTGTCTCCCATCAAAGGGCTCTGGAATCCCTGTTGATGCCCCATGCTATTATATGATCTCCCAGATAGAACTCCATTGACTGGATTTGCATGATGTTCTTGCCTGACCTTCATGTCATGTCCATAGCCGGGAAAAATCCTAGAATTTCTAGGATTAGATTGTGAGTAATTATCAAATGATGTTGTATGTGGTTCAATCTGGCTATTGGCTTCTGGGGCTGGAGGGGCAATAGACCAAGTGTTTACAAGATTAGATAACTTTTTTAATCTTTCATTTTCTATCATAGCCTCACTGAACCCATTTAAGTGATTCTGAAAGCTATTGGAAGATGTTGAGTTATTATATTCCCAACTGGTATTTAGTTTCTTCAAGTAGTCGCAGGTTGGTTCAAACATAGAATTTGTCAAGCTTTTAGATGATAGTGAATCAAGGAAATTCTCACCAACTACTTGATTGTTGTGAAGTTCTTCATTGCCTCCAACACCCCTGCAAGTTGAATCTCAGAAAAGAGTAAATAATAATAATATATTAACCAGGAAAAGTGAATATTAATATAATATCTACACAACGAATTTTATTATTGAAGGATTTAGAGTGAAAAAAATATACATGAACTGAAATTGTTGACGTTACGTTAATGTTTCTGGACTGCAGAGAATCCGTGTTTGCGAAGAAGTTACTCTTTTCAATTCTTCTCTTAGGATTTTGCTATGTGTGAACACAAGAAAAATGAAAAAGTAGGAGAGGTCTCAATTAATTAATACTAATTTATTGACAATAAGTGTTGAAAGAAAATCACATAGCAGCTGTTATGTTGTAGAAAGAAGAAAGCTTCAAAAATTACCCCATCTTATGAAGCTATATATCCCATGAATGCACTATTTTTTCTTTTATCTTTTCATCTTTCAGCCTAAAACGCTATTATTTTCCTCCCCACTCACATCTATCAATCACATATCAACAAACATTATGGAATATTCGTATGTAAATGTTTAAATATTCTCATATATTGGCTAGAGATACACTTGGTGCGAAATGATTCTAACATAAATACTTACAATAGAAGATGGTTCCAAAGTTGATTATCAGCAGAAGCTTGCTCTCCCATCAACTCCTTAGACGAAAATGAAGGCTCAACAAGCCTGCAAGAGGGCTCAACGGTGAGGTTCGAGAGGTTGGATGCAATAGTGAAAGATGTAGAAACCGATATCTCATCCTCACAAGAAGATGAAGAATTAGGGTTTGGTTGGTTGCTCCATGAGTTGTTAGCGTTACTCCATGAAGAAAGAGAACTTGCATGGACGTCCCACCAGTTTAATGGGCTTGAAGAAGAGGTTGACACTGTGTTTCCCACACAATCTTCAGCCATGTCTCTCTTTACTTCCACTTCTTTATGTGGTGGAAATAGCCCTAAGGTTGGATAGTTTTCACTCTCTCTCTCTCTCTTTTTATTTTGTTGTTGTGGTGTGGGGATTCAAGGGGAGGTGTATTCATTGGGCGTGACGTACGAGCTTATGATATATATAATTCTAGAGAGACAACAAAATATGTAATGTCAGTTTTTCCACTAAGGTTCGTGGGCAATTATTATATAGGGTAATGGGCCAGCAGAAGTTTCGCTTGCTAATTGTTGGGTAAGTTTAGTTTAATTAGGGCAGTTAGTTGTGTTGGCCACGGTAAACCTTAGATCCCCACCCCTCCCCTTTCTTTCTGTATCTCCATTGAGTAAACAAGTGGATAAGTTACATGATAATTCTTTCTGTGTAAAACCATGCGTTTGGTGCCTTAAAAATATAGATTTAAATTTATTCATAAAAAAAATTGGTATCATTTTAGTTATAGATAACTCTATCAATCAAAATAGCATGAGTGTGTGATTTGTCTAACTTGAAGCCTAAAGAAGTTTTAGGTGCAAGGGATTGAATCTACATCTCATGTGAACACCCTTTGTAGCCTATCCATTAACTATTTGGTCAAGTAGGCTTTGATAGTATGCAAAGAAATTATTTTATCTAAAAGCTTAAGCTATCAATCAAAAAGGTGTAGTTTAATTATTAAGCAAATTAAGTTTAACAGTTAAGATACCTTATTATAATAAGGGTTCTTGCTTGTAAAAAAACATATATTAGTGGCGGCGCCTTAACTGCTCAAGTTTCAAACAATATTAGTTCCATTTCTAATGCAAAGTGAAAATGCTGGTGGAGTAGAGAAAAAAATGGCGTGGGGGAGGTTAGATTGTCATATGAATGCCAATAAATGTTTATATATATATATGAATTGTAATGGTCATAGATAAATTTTCATCATATATTGTCCAAACAATACCATTTTGGATTTAACGGACGAATAATTTATGTAAGATTTGAGTTGAATCCATTGATTCTTTTTCTTTTATTTATAAAACCATGGGTTTCTGCAGACACACTATACTTGAATATCTAAACCTAAAACTCAAGACAATTTATCGGTCTTATTAGATCAAGTTAATTTTTTTTTTCTTAACATAATGAATTGGTTGCTGAATATATGAGAAAATTTTGCATACTTCCATCAACTCATGATTAAACTATGATCAAATGAATATAATCTCCTATATATAGTAAGATGTGTCATCTCTATTTTCATAATGAATGTCATTGAATAAAATAAAATGTAAAGACCATATAGTCATTTGAACCAAATTATAAGGTTCAAAATACCAATACGGTATTAGATATTGGTAGTTTATAATAAAAAAAAAATCATATATTCACTAATAATTCTATTTTATTCGACAACAATTAAAATTATAAAAACAAACTAAAATTACCTAACATTTTTCCATCCAAAAATCTTTCCTAGAAAATTTACAAATCTTTGATTTAACTCTTTTCGTGCATATATATATATATATATATATATGTCAATCATACATATACAAAATATGACACATATTGGGCAAATTTAGCTTAGGTCATGCTAAGCCCACAGGTGTGCAGGAGGTGAGGGGCTTGGGTTGTTTTTAGGAGATCGAGGGCTCAAATCTTCATTTGTAAAAATAAAAATTAAAAAAGAACTTTGGTCAAGGTCAAATAAACAAAGTAAATAAAATGAATAACCTTTCTATGTCAACTAAACATTCTTTCTCGTATTTTAGAGGCAAGGGATTTAAGGATCACTTTGACCTAGTAGAAGGGGCAGCAAGAATTTTAAGGCCCCCATACTAACGAAAGCAGCCACTAAAACTTAAATACATAAACAATAATAGTGCAGATTTAGCTTCAGATGCACTCAAAGGTTTGCTACCATTCTTTCCAACCCAACCACGTTATATTAAAGATTATCGTACTCTCTTGTACAAATACATTGAGGTGACACATTGTTAGGTAATCAAGCGCACTATGAATACCAACTTATAAAACAGTTTTAATTACCAGGAAATGACAATTCACTTTCTTTTTTTCTTTTCATAAAAAAGAGAAGCGATTCTTTCATATATATATATATATATATATATATATATGCACTTATATGTTATTTCATGATAATATTTTATTGCAAGTTTAATATTTGAATTAATCTTCAAAACAATTACACTCAAAGTTCTTTTACTAAACAGCTTGTGGCCAAGTGATAAAATCGGACTTGAGAAATTGAGGATTTTGTGACCGAATCTATAGATATAGTCAATGTATTTAAGAAAAATTGATTTATGAACACAAAATGAAAAATGTGGAATCAAAAAGATAATATTTATAAAAAAAATTGGAATGAAATATATTCCATATATAGTTCGGTAGCTTATGAAAACAAATCATAATCAGTTTCAGAAATAACAATGTCCCACATTAAAAATTAAAATATAATATTGAAAGGCTAGGTTGTGTAAAAGAAATAAAATGTAGATTTCATTAAGGATGAAATGAGCAATCTCACTTCACGAGGTGAGAATGTTAAGTTCTACTTTTGTAGAGGTAGGCTTGGAATGGAACGATTATTTCTACTTCTCTATATCAAACGTGATCTGCTTTGAGCTGTTCAAATTATTTGTGTTGTTGATTATTCCAAACATAATTGTTAAATTGCTTGGCTATCATACAAGTTCCTACAGAGTTATAGTTAGTATGATAATTTCCCCGTCAAAGGGAAAGCTGGAATAGGCAAGAAGTCTGTTGGAAAGTGCACAAACTGATAAGCTAAATTAATGTAAATAATATGAAATAAAATTTAATTAAATAGTTATACCATACAAAGATGGACAACGTCTTTTTGCTACGGAAGGATGGAAGGAGAGGGAGTTAATAAGAAATTTTCTAGTATATATTTCTTCTAAAAATCTCTTAATTTGGAGAACTACGAAATATGCTTGAGAAAGGATTTATAAGAATTATAAAAAATCTCCAAAATTTTCTTTTAATTTTAAAACTTCCAAAAACAAGGGAAGGTATAAACCTTTCAATTTCCATCATTTTCCTTTTATTTGAAACTTGCAAAAACACCGCAAGGTGTTTGATTGACAGATTCATAAATCATGAGAAGTATAAATCTTAGAACTTATAAATTGTTATATTTTTAAAATATATTTAGTTAGACTTAAACATTCATTAAAAACTTTTTAAAAATATTTTTAAAAAGTTAGAAAACTAGAATCTCACCCCTCTAATAGGATTCTTTTTAATAAAATTTACATTAAATTAAAAGAATCCTAAAAAACATATTTTTTAATAAAATTTACATTAAATTAAAAGAATCCCAAGAAACATGTTTTTTAGGATTCTATTTTTAAAAAAATTCATATCAAATACATGAAATAAGAAATCTGAAATTAAGATTCTTAGAATTTAAAATAGAATCCTGCCACCAAACACCTCTAAGTGAAACCAGGAGCCAAATATCTATATCTTGTATTCTTTTATGAGTGTTATTTGATTGCATATTTAGTTTTAGTTTCTATTTTCATTTCAATTATTTTTCACTCTAGTATTAGTCCAAATAATTATTGGAGAGTGAAGTTAATACTTGGCTCACAAATCTCTAGGAATGACAATCCCTATTTGTTGATAAGTGGGGTTGACTTACAAGTACACCACTTCTTGCAACGTTTATAAGTTAAAATATTTGGAAAGTCGTATTATGAGGGAATGAGCTTTTTTTTACCTTAAAGTTATCAAACAGTGCAAAATGAGATAAAATAAAGCACATTCCTTTCCCTTATTTTCTTTTCCTGCATACCAAATGAGCCTTTAGTTTTATCACTTGTATTCAAATTCCTCTAAAACTATAAGTTAAAAGTTACCTTTTAATTCACTTCTTTTTTATCTGTCACTTTAAAAGAAAAATTGTTTTGATATATTTCTAATTTTATAAATTTAAAACAATATTAATTATTTTTTTAACTGTACATTTATCTTTACTAACTTTAATTGTTTTAGATAATACTAAAATAATTGCATTTCTTACGTGTGCAATAACATATAAAGTTAATGAAATGGATGGAGTATATAAAAGAACTGTGTACTAGATTGTTTTTGCAATTATTTTATTCTCTCCATTTTTATATATTTATTTGCTTCCATTCCATGACTTTCAAGGGAATTGGCTCCACAAACAACTTTTCTTTTGTTCCTTCACTAGCCCCCATTACAAGAAATATGTTCTGATCAGCCACATAATCCAATATCATTTAGGGACATAATAACTAATTAATGAATTAAAAATTAAAAGCAGATAAAAGTGAGTCATTATAACCAAATAATACATACACTTTAAAACTTTCCAGTACCTTTTGACAGATAGAAAGGTTGCACAGGGAACCTTATACAAACACTTTTTGGTAGGCTAGGTGGCTTTATTGATGTCTCTAGTTAGAATTGATTAATCAGAAAACAACAACCTTGAAAATGGAAGTTGCAATTGTTTTTTATTTATATCTTCTACGTGAACGTCGGGGAATCTTATCTATATAATATTATAAAACTCATCCTGCCTTCATTAATGGTTAAGCATTGCCTCTCGTCGTAACACCTGTCCATCCAAATATTGCACCTTCTTCCTCATTTTTCCTTCCAAATTCTCTTTAAATTTTTTTTTTATTGTCCATTTAATGGTTAATTCCTTATATATTAAACTCATTGTTGGATCATTATTTGTTTTGACAATTCCAAAGGTTGTTAAGTCGGCTACTCCTCATTAATGTGCTATTATTGTTCAATATTCCTTCATTGGATCCAACAATTTGTCTTTACATTTCTATGTCATCTTCTCAAACGGTTATTTGTTTATGAGATAGTGTCAACCCTCTGTATATGTCATCTTCTCAAACCGTTATTTGTTTATGAGATAGTATCAACCCTCTGTATGAGAACTTTAAACTTCTCTTGGAAAACGATTACTCCTTCATTCAATTTTAAGTGCTCTTGTCGGCTTTTGGACTTTAGTCTTGAAGTTGAATCTCCATTTATTATTTTTATGGCTCAATAACATCTCTTACTGTGGCTTTAAATCACTAAAGCAGAACCACTCCCCCCCCCCCCCCCCCAAACACACACACAACTTTCAACTCTGGTTCTCATATACTACTGTGCTATTTCTTTCTCTATTTGGAACAAGTGAGCATTCCCTCTCTGCAACAAATTCAATTCTCTATTGTAACTTTCTATTTTCAAGTGTCTTAAATGTATTTTTTCCATTTTCCCTTCCTTTTCTTCAAGGAAAATTACATTCCAATGGCGATTTACCAATTGAAGGACATTTGTCTTGGAAAGGACAATTGGAAGGTCAAGGTCAGAGTAGGAAGGATGCGGTCCATTACGTCAAGTGATACAAACAGAACTCATTTGGTTGCTATCGATATGATTCTGCTAGATGAGTCGGTAATTACATTGTCTTTTAAGCTTACGAAATTCTCTCTTCTGCATGTTCCATAGTTTGACAAAATCCAGGCAAGTGCGTATAGGCACGATCTTGTCGCAAGGTATACGAATCATATTCATGAGGGAGAGTGTTATGTTATTGAGAGGGGGAAAATTTGAGTGAAAACAAGGCAACCAGGCATTGTTTCCGTATCACCCTAAACTATTCCATTAGAATCAAAGTCTGTTATGATCATTCCATTCTTGCTTATGGTTTTGACATTGTTCCATTCGACATCATCCTCGATGCAGAATTTGAGTAATAAATCTTTATAAATTCATGAAGTGAGAGCATAAAGGAGAAATTTTCAACTCAAAAGGGTAAAATAGATCTTTGACAACTTACATGAGGGGAAAAGTCGTTATTTGTGCCTTATTAATGGCATTTTTGTAATTTTTTTCCCAAAAACCCCTAAGTGAAATTCAGGCATCTCTTCCTCACACATACATTCATGCCTCCATCTTCTTCTCTCTCTAATTTAGCTTATTTCCTCTTCTCCCATGGCTGCCTCCATGAAAATAGAAGGCTAGAAGTTTCTGTAATCAACTTAGGATGATTTGAAGATTATCGATTTGATTCTTAAGACTAATATTGTATTTATTTTGAATTTAATGAAGGTTATGCTTCTCTACTCCTTATTTCTCTCTCTGGAATTGTCTATGATGATTTTTATACATGATTTCTGGATGGTTTGTGGAATTTCTAGGTCTGATCATCTTAAGAGTAATTTCCATGGAGTAGAACACAAATTGGTTGGATAAAAATTTGGATTTTAGATATTGGATGCTCTAATCCCTTGTTGTGATGATGGTTGGGGTTAGGTTTGGTTCCAATGGCCATAACCTATGTGATTATGTAGTAGGAATTGCCGAATTAGGTGCAGAAATCCAGACTTAGTTAGGATTCAACCAAATTAATTAAGTAGGTAGGCTAATCTTAAAATTTTGGGGTTAATCTAGTTAATTGATATAACTAGAATTAAATTTTATCTTTGGGTTGAGGATAGAATCATTTGGTGTCTGAAAGTTCCTAGGTTGGTTGCATTTACATTATCTGTTAATTCAGTTTACTTATTTATTGCGTTTAATTACTGCTAGTTACTTTATTACTGTTGATTTGACTAAAAACCCTCCATTCCCTTATCCTGAATAAATTGAGACTTGTACTAATGAATCTTTAAGAACACGACCTTTGGTTGGAAACTAAAACTTGAATTTTTAATTTGGCTGCCACCTATAGTAGCGACACAATAGGCGTGAGAGTCATAAATCTTTATCCTTTTGGTCTTTAAATAAAATTATATAATTTGAGTAGTTTAGTTTAGGGATGTTTGGTTGATACTATATGCAATATCTTACTAAATTTATCATATCACTCGATTCATCATATGACTTGAGAGTGTGCAAGTTCTAGGTATTGTGTCAGCAAGGAGAACATTGGTGTGCCCCCATATTATGGTGGGCGAAGTCCTCTATTATACAATTTGGAAAAAGGACAAACAGTGAGTTCATCCCCAAATGCACTGCAATCTAGCTATGACAAATCATCCAAAATCCAACATCTCTTCTCCAAAAACTGAACTTTTTCATCAATTACATTGCTCTAACTTAATTTAATGTTTGCGGTGCCTTTTGTTATTCTTGTATACTGTTTGACTTTTCATCAAGGTCATCCTCCCAAGTTGGCATTTCATCAATATAGCCCTAAAATAAGAGTCTTAATGATGTCAAAAGTTGTATTAAAAACCTGGAGAATGAGTTCAATTATTCTTCCTCAAAAGGCCATATAGTTCATAGGAAGAACACACCAAAACAAACTGATACGAAGAGGAGGGCTTTATCAATTTTCAATGATGAAATCCATTAGTTGTCTCCAGTTAATGGTTCAAATAACTCAAACCTTACATCAAATGGCTTGATGAAAGAAAGTCATGTAAGAAAAGCTAATGCACTGATGAGGTGTATATTAAATCCTCAAACTCGATATGTGACAATTTGACCATTTCAATATTTGAATAACATGTTCAAACAATAATAAAGCTAATTTGTATATTGCTAATATTAGTCATTATTTTATTCTCATGAAATCCAGGTTAAGCAGTGTCATGAACACTAATGTGAGATAAGTCTCTTCATGTATGCTCCCATTATAGTATAGGAAAGAACATTGATTCAAGAAGGCAGCATCATTACAGGAGTAGCCAATTAAAGACTCTCAATGATGTAACCAACACTATTAGAAACCTCGAGAATCAGTTTTATCAACAAGACTCCATTGGAGATTCTCACCCAAGTCTATTTTCACTCGCAGACAACTCTCCGTAGCTTTTTCAAAGGTCACTAGGAAAGATGGATTGAGATTTGTTATACTGGGTAGCAAGGGTAATCCCAATGATATAACTAAGAACATGGTTTACAAGGAAGTTTTCTATAATATTTAGCATAATTGAATCTATTACGTATGATGACTAGCCATTATCATACAACTTTTTAAATTTTTATTGTCAGAGTTTTCCATGTTTAAACCCTTATTATTATTTTTTTGAAGCTTAGATGCTCTGATGATGGATCCGTCGAGTACTAGCATCATATTTTTCATGGAGTTTAACTACAATTTCATGGTCAACCATTGCAACATTGACATCAATATATGAAACAATCCATCGCAGGGTCGAGCAGCTTGGTAGCTCGCAAGGCTCATAACCTTTGAGGTCACGCTAGCTATTTCAAGGGTCACTATCACAATTGGCAACTTGAAACGTCACATAATATCGTACTTTTTGCTTATGTATTTTTTTTTTTTTTTGTCTTTTATTTCTTTTTCTAATATTTTTTACTATTAACTGTTTGTGATCAATTTTGTCTTTTTCGAAATTTCATAGTGAAATTTCATAGTTAATATTAGAATCGTATCAGCCCATGAGTAGTGATAATTTTATATTAGTTATTATTAGCCATGAATATTGTAATTCCAAGGTAATGTTTTAGCTTATAATATCAACAAATCTCTTTATGTTTGTCACCCACTATTTTTTTTTTTTATTATATTTTCTTTGTATCAACTAAATTTTTAATATATATTTCTGTTGTTTAATTTTTTCTATTTTTTATTTTTTAAGATTTAAAGTGGTATTGTATTTTCTTATTATCTCAATGGGATTGTTTGCAATTCTCCTCTTTGTTTGTTAGTGTAAGGTCAATGATTGTAGGATATAATGTTCAAGGTCTTGAGGATCCTTCAATGATTTTGTGATATGTAACTTTATTGTGGTAGGTATAATCTGAGTAATTTTAGGTGGTATACCAATGGTAACATAAACAACTGTCTATCAATGCTTTTTGATGTGTAACTCTAATGTGATTGGTCCAACGAGCTGAATTTTTTGGGGTATAGTAATAATAGTAATATAGATAATATATTTTAGATTATAGATTTAGATAATATAGAAAATATATAATATATACTATGCTATCAATTTCGACTGGTTAAAATCAGTCATAAATTGGAGCCACCCTGACTGCATTTGTGCCCAATAAAGATGATTAATTAGCTTTTTTTCAAGTGTGACATTGATGACTGTAACTTCGCAGTTTCCAACTTTATGCATTAAAGGCTGTTCAAATTCAAGTCTCCAGTTTCCAATGCCTAATTGTTACTCCTCAGTCACCAACCAAGTCAGAGTTCGCTCAGCCCATTTAACTTAGATTTCTCATGTTCTTCCTATTCGAACAAAATACCCTGTGAGATAACATCCCATTTTCCAGTACCTCCAAATCTCTCCTAAGGCCTTTCCATGGACGCATTCAATGAAGATCTTAACTCATTGCCAGAATCTAAAATAAATGAAATCATCCGGAGGTGGAAGGCATTTATAGAAGCAAGGAAAAAGAAGCACAAAAATATCCAAACAATGCCCCTTGTCTCTAAACCATTTACTGAGGATGTGTCTGGCTTAGTAGCGTCAATGGCGTCAATGGAAGAAGAAGCCAACAACTCCAAATTTTCACTTGAGATCCATGGTTCAGGTATTTTTATATTCATATAGTCAAAGTTTGCTACTCTTTGTTTTGATCATGAGTCATTTATTATTGAACGTTCATGTTTTAATTTTCACCATCAGACAATGATCCAACTGTGGATAGAGAGAATATCCTCGAACCAAAACCTATCATGTCCATTGCAATTGAAAATTTCGATGGTTCTTTTAGTCAATTTCTGTTGAGGTCAGTCTTACCAATAAATTCACATGCATGATTATGATGTTATTTTTTTACCTTTTTCTATTTTTTTTTCACAAAAATACTTATATTTTACATCACATTTAGAGCTAATTAATGTAGTTTGAGTTGTACAAAATCACAAGGGCGGAAAACCTTTCCATGTCAAGTTTTTAGGTAGTTTTATTTTTAGAGTTCGAATTCAAGACATTTGATTAAGATTATGATGCTATTATTAATGTATTTAATTCTTTTATAAAATTTATAACTATGCAATGTGTTGTAAAATTTTCTTCTAATAAACTAAAATAAAAAAAAAATGGTTTCTCTCTTACCGGGTGCATGGGTATAATTCCACAAACACCGGAGTAAGTTTCTCAATATTCCATCCGTGATTTCTCTTAAGCATGGAAGGTTACGAAAATGAATAAAGAACAAATTAGGTGAATATAGACAAGAGATATTTTAAATTTAATAACCAAAGCCTCCATTAAACAATAACATATAGTGGCAGGTATTGTCCTATCTAAGGCATGCTTTGCATTCAATCTTTTTCTTTTAATTTGTGTAAAACAATTTCAATGCAAGAGCTTTTTACACATGTTAGACAACTGCATGAGTCACCTACTTTATAATTAAATATAGAATATAGATATAGATTTTTGATAGGACAAGTTTGGATCGTGACCATTGCACGCCAACCTTTTGAAAAGCCATTAAAAATGCAACTTTTGGCATTGAAAAATCCATCCCAAAAGAAGGATTGCATTAAAATAGAGTAATTTATGGAGTAGTGCTGCTTGCTTGTCTACATTATATGAGGACAACTTAAAATAATACATGTTGACCTATTTGATTCCAAAAAGAATATCATTGCATGTTTCATTGGAATCTCTACAATGAAGTTTATTTTACTTAAAGATAGTGCAATTTTTTGAAAGAATATATTATGGATTCATTAACATTAAATAATTTATCATTGGAATTTCTAAGGTGAAGTTCTTTAGGGAAAACAGCAATATCAATAAAAAAAAATCACAAAAAAAAAGTCTATGATGAAAGGAAGGTGATCTCTAAACTCAAATCGAAGCAAACATCGTCTTCCCAAAAAAAAAAAAAAAAATCAAAACAATCATCGAATTATCTATTTTACGGGAAACTATATTTCCAACAACAAATACAAGAGAAACAAAAATATCAAAATAATGATAAAACATCAAATCAATCCAATATTATATAACTTGACATAGAAATAGAATCAACTCAATGTATGTTGATTAACACTATCAACTTTTAAAACTACAAAAATTATGCTTAAACTCAAGAGTTTCATGTGTATAAATAATTATAAGCACACCACATTCAAGTTAAGTAGAACTTTATTATCTCTTATATATATCTTGCATATATGTTTGCATGTGCATGTATAACATTTCTGAAAGTTTTTAATAGAACCTAATGACAATGTACAATTAATGTGATTGACCTTATGTAGTAAAATAAGATTTATTCTTATCATGTGTATATGTATATGTGTACGTGTGTGATTGGTTGCCTGGTTGGGTGTATTTACCTAAATGTTTTAGCATTGTCATAGAACCTTTTACTAATTTATCTATTCTAAGGTCAAGGTGTGAGATTTCTTGTGCTTTTGTTTCTAGTCCAACACCATTAGTTGGGCGCGACTTGGTGGAGGAGAGCTTATAAATCAAATGTTGGCTATTATTTTATAAAAGTCTAAAATTGCCAATGAGATTATTCCTATCTGTTTTTGTTACATGGGCGGCTCGCAGTGAATATGAAATAGAAGTTGTGGATGTTGATGGTTTTAAGGCAAGAATATTTACTTTGTGCTTAAACTTATTCTATGAGTGAAGTTTTAGACCTAAATGTGTTATTGACACAAGAAGTTAAAGTTGAGAAACATGTATATATATATATATAGCTAATTATGTTATTACAAGGGAAACAAACGAAGAAAATAAAATATAAAGAGATGATTTATTAATCGACATGAAATTAAGAATAAGATAATTAACCACACCATTGGTGGTTATCCCTTTGTCAAATTATCTTGTGTTGATAAGAACTAACTTTTAGGGTTCTATGGTGTTATTATGGTAATAATTAGGCTATTATGTTAGTATGGTTTATGTTGAGAATCTTTGTATCAATAAAATTTTTTTTTTTTTTGCTGAGTTATTTTTTTAAATAGTGAGAGGCGTTTCTATAAAGATATGTTTTATTAAACTGTTGTTAGGTCATATATTTCGAGGTCGCTAGTACTATGCTATAGCACCATTTCTGGTAGAGTAGGCTACACCGCTTTTTTTTTTTTTTTTTTTCCAAGTAAGTTCATTTAGACTTGATTTTAATATGATTATGAAATTCTTAAAAAGTAGTATCACACAATATGTGATAGAACACCCCCTTAAGATGCAAGAGCGCATGATATAGGAAAATATGCCAAATTCTTTTTCTTTTTCAAATAACAAATTTAACAGTTTTTAAAATTATGTCATTTTTTTTCTTTTTATAAAGAATTGTTTGTTTGTCTCATACTATGTGACTCCACTTTTTTTGGTATTGATGTGACTCATTTTTTTAATTGTTCATAAGCCTATTAAAATCACTAGATAAATACTACTAAAAACAAGGATTGAATGTTATAGGCTACACCAATCAAGCCAAAACATTTTCCAAATATTAGAATTTATCTAATCGAATAATCTATGGCCAAGTAGTATTAAGATCTTAAAAACTATAGGTAGGAGTGGGCATGGGCTGTGATGACTTTAGGACGAGATGAAGTTAGACATAGGATGAGATGTTTGAGAAGTTGAAGAAAGGTCAAAAGGTATTCTCATTTCTATAAAGTCATTGCATGAGTACTATATACCGAGTGTTAAGGTATACAGGTGTACATTCAAGTGGCTGCAGCTAAATAACAAAATTAGGTTAGTTACAAGATTAACAAACTAAGCTAACTACTTTCTGACTTCCCCCCCCCCCCCTCTCTTAAGTTGAGCATATGTGCTGGACCTTTTGGAGGACAACCAAAATCCTTAAGTAGAGCTTTCTACCATACAATTCACAACTTGCGGTGGTCATTGCTCTGTATTCTGCTTCTGCAGAGCTCCTGGAGATCGTTTGCTGCTTCTTTGACTTCGAGTTGACTAAAGAGTTGCCAATGAATACACAGTAGCTTGTTATAAATCTTCTTGTTTCAATGCAACTAATCCAATCACTGTCAGTAAACGCAGTATTGTGTATGGAAGAAGTAGGCATGAAGAGACCTTGACCTGTTGAACCTTTGTTGGTATTCAGGCTTAGAGGAAGAAGAGCAAAAAGAGTAATATGGCTGAAATATGGTTGCAGCAAACTGATGCTTTCTCACTTAATTTTTCACTCACTTGGTCTACATATTTATACATAAAACTCAGCCTTTTCTTGCTCTGAGTTCTTGGAGAACTCCTCCTTAATTTGAACTTTCTTCTCATTTTTGCTTGCTGCTTTCTCACAGTTTGTAGGTTCCAGCATCACAGCATTGCATTCTTCATATTCTACATCTTTTGCAGTTGTAGCTTCTTTCATAGTATTCTTCACATCATCATTCCACTCAATTGAAAATCTCTCACCTTTCATCTTAACATACATCATTTCACAACCACTAGCATCACAAATTCTACAAGTTTTGTTTCGAAGTGCAGAGAATTTTTTTTTTTTTCTACTAGCTGTGGGACACTTAACAAATTTTGTTTAATTTCAGGTACGTAAAGAACATCATGGATGAGTTTAATACCTGAACCAGTGTTAATAGCAACTGTTAGCTCAAGTGATTTTGATGATAAAATATTTTAAGATTTGTAGAGATAATTTTATCTTGTATATTGGACAAAAATCTCTCTTGTTGGTAGTAGAAAATTTGTAGGCTTTTTCATTAAACTAGATTACAATTTCCAAAACATCTTTGGGCCACCAAAAAGCTACCTATAGTAGAAAATGCTACAAAAGTCACTCTTGCGTGCACCAATAAATGTGCAGACTTTTTTAAATCAGATGTCAACCTTCAAGATAAATCTTGGGCCACCAAAAAGCTACCTATAGCAGAAAAAGCTGCAAAAGTCACTCTTGCATGCAGCAATAAATGTGTAGACTTTTTTAAATCAGATTTCAACCTTCAAGATAAATCTTGGGCCACTAAAAAGCTGCTAACAATCATTACTGTCAATAGTACACTGTGTCAGAAATCAAGCATAAAAAGTAAAACGTGTTACAGAAGCAAGCCAGCATGGCATGTGCCCCAGACAAGTTGCTGCCAACAGTAAAATGTGTTGCAGAAGCAAGCCAGCATGGCATGGGCACCAGAAAAGTTGTTAACTATGTCATAAATTAAGCATAACATCTGGAAGATATTTCCAGCTTCCAAAAATTGACATGATGAGATTTCCAACAGCTATATTTGCAATAATGATACCTCCAACAGTCATTTTTTGAATCCATTATAAAAGGAGAAGACTCAAAGGAGGACAAGGAGAGAGAAAATATCAAAAGGTTCATTTGCGTACAATTAAAAGAATTCTCACATATTCATCTTATCTTCTTAGTCGTGCACCACACCTTCAACTGGAATATTTGTTGTGCACTTGAAGCTCACTGGAATGCTTGTTGATTCAAGCAACAAATTTTGTGCTTTATTTCTTCAACCTCTTCAATACTTGTAAAAAGGCTGTAGTGTCTTTCTTCGTATATTGCAACCTTGTATAAGGGAAAGACATAGTCTATTTAGACATAGTCTGTGTTGTAAAGGGTTCTTTGTGCTCTTAGTAAAACCAAGCTTTAGTCGTTGTGCTTGATTCCTATTCTATTGTAAGAGGTAGCTAGAAGCCAGTAAACCAGCTTGGATAGTGAAGATAACTCTCTCAAGTATATTTGGGAGGAGTGGACGTAGGTCTTTGATAGACCGAACCACTATAAATTACTGTGCACTTTCTTTTCCTTATTCTCTTTGATTTCAACATATTTATCTTTCAACATCTATATTCCGCATATTATGTTGAACTGTTTCATCATGTTTTAAACTCTAAGATTTTTGAAATTAAGCTTTCATTGTCTATAATCAAGCTTATCTCTTTATGCTTGATTCTGAAAATATAAATTTTATTGCAAAAATTTTTATTGTCCTATTCACCCCCCTCTAAGACTTATTGACTTGCACTTTTAGTAACACTGCCCTTCCCTTTAACTCCAATAAAATCTCCATTTCCAAGTTTAACTTTGGAAGTATAACTTCCATCCAGCCCTCAAAATAAAGTTAGATCATGAGACATGTGGTTTGAACAACCACTATCAATCAGCCAAGCATGATTTTCTACTACTGTCTGCATAACATGTTAACAAAGAGAGTTTCTTCATCATTTTCTTCATTTTCAGCAACTTGTGCTTGCTGTACTTGCTGCACTTGTTGGTTCCTTTTGTTCTTGCAAACTTTTTCAACATGCCCAAGTTAGTTATAAGCTCCACACCTAGCATCTAGCCTATTCCAGCAGAATTTTTTCAAGTGATTTTTCTGCTTGCAGTGAGAACATGGTGGGTAATCTCCTCTTCTAGCTCCTCCATTGTTGCGTTGCCCATTTTCTTTGTCATAAGTTCTTTCCTCCATTTATGCTATGACATTTTTCTTTCATCCTTGCAAGAAATGCTCCTTCATTTGTCTCCTCATCTCTTAAAGCTCTTCTTTGCTCCAAGCCTTGAAAAGCACTCACTACTTCTGTCACACTTAACTAAGAAAGGTCTTTTACAAGCTCCAAAGAGGATATTTTTGACTTATGCCTCTTTGGCACACTGATTAGGAGTTTGCCCATGTAGAGCTGAATCAAAGTGTGTAATTTCATATATATTTGAGGTAGAACACTACCATATATATACAAGAAGTTCAAGATCAAAAAAGGAAAGAATCAATCAATCAATCACTAATCACTAATCCTAATGGTAATCAATCATCAATCTATATTTATTTACATTTAATGCTGATATAGTCAACACTCCCCCTCAAGTTGGAGCATATACGTTAATCATGCCCAACTTGTCACAAATATAGTTAATGAATACTCCATTCAAAGCTTTGGTAAAGATATCGCCATGTTGGTCTTCTGTCCGAACATGCCTAATAGTGATGAATCCATTGTCTATTTTGTCTCAAACAAAATGACAGTCAATCTCTATGTGTTTTGTGCGTTCATGAAACACGGGATTGGAAGCAATATGTAGAGCCGCCTAATTATCAAACAATAACTGTGCAAGGAGAGAGATCTCATAGCCAACCTCGTTGAGCAGTTGGTGTATCCATATAATTTCAGCAACTGAGTCAAGCCATAACTCAATACTCTGACTCAGCTGTCGACCTAGAAACCACATTTTGTTTCTTGCTTCGCTAGGCAACCAGGTTTCCTCCCACGAATACACAATATCCTGAGGTAGACCGCCCGTCATCCTTGCAACCTGCATAATCTGCATTAGTGAAATACTCAACTCTAGTATGTTCATGTTTCCCATACAAGAGGCCTCATCCTGGTGCTCCCTTCAAGTAACATAGGATTTGTTCTAAGAGTGCCCAGTGGGTGATCGTAGGCGATGCCATGAATTTGCTGGAAACACTAACTGTAAATGCTATATCCGATTGAGTCACTGTTAAATAATTCAATTTTCCAACAAGTCGCTTATACCTCTTTGGTTATACAAACAATTCAACATCATCCTTCTCAGGATGTAGGTTGGGAGGCATTGGAGTACTACATGGTTTTGCTCTAAGTTTTCCAGTTTTTGTCAGGAGATCAAGGACATACTTCCTTTGGCTGAGAAATATGTCTTTCTTGTTGCGAAGGATTTCCACTCCAAGAAAGTACTGTAATGGTCCGAGATCCTTAATCTGGAAATGTAACTAGAGGAACTGTTTTAAATACGAGATATCATCATGATCATCCCCAATAACCACTATATCATCCACATAAACTACAAGAAGTATGATACCTCTTTCAGATCGTCGGTAAAATACTATGTGATCAGAATTGCATTTCTCCATCCCGTATTGCATGACTACTTGTGTGAACTTTCCAAACCAAGCACGAAGACTCTGTTTCAATCCATATAGGGACTTTTGTAGGCAACATACCTTCCCATACTCCCCTTGAGCAACAAACCCCTGAGGTTACTCTATGTAGACTTTTTCCTGAAGAGAGCCATGGAGAAATGCATTCTTAACATCCATCTGATGCAAGGGCCAATCAAAGGTGGTTGCCAAAGATATCAGTAGCCTGACAGAAGTGAGTTTAGCAACAAGAGATAATGTCTCAGAATAATCTGCACCATATGTTTGGGCATAGCCTTTTGCCCTTAAACGGGCTTTTAGATGAGCTACGGAGCCATCCGGATTGACCTTGACAGTGAAAACCCACTTGCACCCAATAACTTTCTTGCCAACATGTAAATCAACTAATGTCCAAGTCTGATTTTTATCAAGGGCATCGATCTCTTTAGCCATAGCGCCACGCCAACTAGTATAGGTCAAAGCTTCTCGAACAGCTATGGGAATGGTAATGGAATCTAGATTGGCAACAAAAGAAGAGAACAAAGCAGAAAGTCCAACATAAGAAATAACTGAGGCGATAGGATAGGTGCAGGAACGTTTACCTTTGCAAAGAGTAATGGGCAAGTCAGGAGAACCAGGTGGCTGGTCAGGAGAGGACTCAGTAGGAGGACTCGATACTGGATCTTCCGACAACCGTGGCGGTGGAGGACCAGAATCTGCAGTCTCTAAAGCAGGTCGATGGCGCTGTTTATAAACAAGAATCGGTTGAGACATTGTGGGAGTAGGGTCAGATCCGGGAATAGCGGCTGGTGTTGAAATTGAGGGCTCTGGAGAAGATGAGCCAGTGAACATTGGTAGGTAGACAAGTAAGTTGTCTTCAAAAGACTTTTCAGAAGGCGCAACCGAGATAGACATGAAGAAGGAATCCTATTCATGAAAGGTGACATCTCAAAAAACAAAATATCAACTCTAAGAGGGAGAAAAACGCCGATAGCTTTTTTGAAGGCAGGAATAGCCAAGAAAAACACATTTAATAGATTTAGGGCCCAATTTGGTCACCTGAGGTCTATGATCCCAAACAAAACATGTACAACCAAAATTACGAGGTTCAACTAGGAATAGGGGTTTAGTAGGAAACAAGACAGAGAACGGAATTTTACCATAAAGGACTGCCGAGGGCACACAATTAATCAGGAAACAGGCGGTGGAAACAACATCAGCTCAGAATGGTTTAGGAACTTTGTTCTGAAATAAAAGAGCTCGGGCAACCTCCAAGAGATGTCGGTTTTTCCGCTCAACAACACCATTCTAAGCTGGTGTGTTAACACATAAGGATTCATGAAGAATTCCATGTTGGAACCTATAAGCCTGAAACGGTGCAAATAAGTATTCTGTGGCATTATCACTACGTAAAGTGCTAATAGAAACGCGAAACTCCATTTGAACTTCAACATAAAAAGCACAAAAATGTGAAAAAAAACCTCAGAACGACATTTCATTAAATATAACCATGTAACTCGAGAAAAATCATCAACAAACGTGACAAAGTATTTGAAACCAGTTTGAGAAATAACTGGACACGGACCCCAAATAGCAGAATGAACAAGTTTAAATGGGGACACTGCCCGCTTATTAACCCTAGGACTTAAAGACACCCAATGATGTTTGGCAAACTGACATGACTCACACTCTAAGGATGACAAAGAATGAAATTGTGGACACAATGCTTTGAGACTCTAGAGAGACGAATGACCCAAACGACAGTGAGCTTCAAAAGGAGTAGGAGAACTGGAGCATGCAAGAGACTGTGGCGCCAGAGAGTCAAAGACATAGAGCCCAGCAGATTCTCGTCCTCTACCAAGGATCCGCTTTGTCGAAAGATCCTGAAAAACACATGAGTCAGGATAAAATGAGACACTATAGTTCAAGGCACGATTGAGTTTACTTATGGATAACAGATTAAAAGCAGACTTAGGTAAACGCAGTATAGACTATAAAGAGAGGGAAGGGGTCAAGTCAACAGTACCAGAATCGAGGATATGAGAAAGGGATCCATCGGCAAGATTAACATGAGAGGAGGGGGTAATAGGATCAATGCTGGAAAAAAGATGGGGATTACCTGTCATGTGGTCTGTAACACCAGAATCAATGACCCATGTGGAGGCAGAAGAGAGAAAACATGTAGTAGAGTTACCTGTCTCAACAAAGGCGACAGAAGATGTAGGAGGGTTGGCGGTGTTGGTAACTGAGCATACTCATCAACGAAAATAGTCACAGTTTGATCAAAAACAAAGTAAGCAATGGGGCCCTTGTGATGCTTGGCCTGTAAGTTCAGACATGCATATTTAGTGTGTCTGAGCTCATGACAGTAGAAACATTCAGATTCTTCAATAGGAGGCCGTCGAGACTCACTGCCACGGGTCCCCCTACCACCTTGAGAACTACCATGAGAGCCACGAGAATTACCTCAAAAACTACCACGGGAGGTCCCACTACTAGCAAGAGCACTATGAAGAGCTCGGGAAGGCGGAGGCACAGAACCAAATCGAAGAGTTCTGGCCATAGTATCTTGTAAAGATGGAAGAACAGATTCTGATAGGACTTGGGACCGAAATGACTCATATTCCGGTTTGAGACCAATCAAGAAGGTCATGACAGTAACCTGTTCACGTTGAGTATGCATGGCCTGTACATTGGAGCTAATAAGAAGGAGATATTGATACTCCTCATACACATTTTTGAAACCAGTGACATAATCATGCATAGAATGATCGCCATGTTCGTACCAATGAAGAATCTTGCAGACATCGTAAATCCGAGTGACATTATTTTTGCTGGAATAGAGGAACTCGAGATAATCCATGAGTTCCTTAACGAACTCGCAGTGAGACACCAGGGAAAGAACATTTGGAGCAATCAAATTCTTAATTTACATAAACAAGCGGGCATCATCTTCCAACCACTCTTCACGGGTATCATCAGTGGGTAGGTCAGAAGTAAGGTGAGTACCCTTCCGAATACTACGTAGATATACTTGAATCATCTTCGCCCAGTCAAAGTAATTTGAGCCAGTGAGCTTCGAGTCAACAATCCGAGTAGTCGGAGGCAATAAATCCAGAGGTGAAGGCTTCTGATCAGCCATAGTAGAATCTGATAACAAATGGGATACCGAGAGACTAGAACCGAATAGAGTGCCAACCAAAGAAGAGGGAGATAAATTTGAACCAAAAGAGAGTACCAACCAATGCCAAACAGCAACAAACAACGTAGAGAGTATCTAAACAGAAGTCCAAAGAGACAGAATTACCAAACAGAAGTGAAGCAATACCGAGAGTGAGTAGTAGAAACGAACAACCCAAAAATTGAAATCCAAACACCAAAGGCAGCTACGCAGAACAACCAAGAAACACCCCAACACAAGTAGGGTAGGTCGGCGGGAGTACCAAAGGAGCAGTGGCGGAGAGCAGTGGCAGAACGGGCGGTGCATGCGCCCTCACGCGTTGGCATGTGGCGTGAGTTGCAAAAGCAGTAGGAGGTGCGTGGGCCTTCACGCGTAGTTGAAAAGGGATCAGGGATGGTGGTTAGGCCGAACTGGGTCCCAGAAAGTGACAGAGAGGGGCGGTGAGAAGAGATAATAACCAAAAACCTTTTAAGAGATCAAACCCTAACCGCAAAAAAAAGGCTACCAACGAACAAAAAAAAAATTCAAAAAAAAAAACCCTGCTCTTGATACCATGTAGAGCTGAATCAAAGTGTGTAATTTCATATATATTTGAGGTAGAACACTACCATATATATACAAGAGGTTCAAGATCAAAAAAGGAAAGAATCAATCAATCACTAATCACTAATCCTAACGGTAATCAATCATCAATCTATATTTATTTACATTTAATGCTGATATGGTCAACAACCCACAATCCTTTGCTCATTTATGTCTTCTCCAAGCAACCTAAGCTGGTTTACAACATTCATAAGGCTATCATTATACTCCTTCATTGTTTCAGACTCTTTCATTCTCAACATCTCAAACTCTCTTCTCAAGTTGAGAACTTGAATCCGTCTTGTTCTTGGACTGCCTTGAAATTCTTCTTGCAGCTTCTCCCAAACTTGCTTTGTTGTCTCTAAGTTCATGACTCTTGTGAAAATTTCATCTGTTAAAGATGAATGGATAGCAACCAAAGCTTTATATTGCTTGGCACACTCCTCACTATACAGCTTTATTTGAGCTAGAGTGTGGTTTTGAGGTAGAGGGACTGATTGTCTTCCAGTCTCCACTACTTCCCACAAATTAAAAGCTCTCAAATAAGCTTTCATTTTCACTGCCCAAACTAGGTAGTTTTCACCTAAGAAAGAAGGTGGAGAAGGTGCTGAATAATTGCTTGAAGTCATGGAATTTTTGTGTTTGAAGGGTCTTTTAGAAAGGAAGCCATGCTGGTTTTCTATCAAACTCACAGCTGGTGTTTTTTCTCTATTGTCACAGCCTTCAAAGGTCTCTCTTTTCTCTTATACCACTGTTGGTATTTGTGAGACAAGGAGAACTGAATAGAATTTGTGTGTATTACTAAGGAATCAAGGTACATATATATACAAAGAAATCAAGAATAAATTAGGAAACAAATCAACAAATTTCCTAGACTAATGCTATCACTATAATCATAATAATGTATGACAATCTACACTTAATGCTATTTACTACTATTTACATAGTCAACACTCCTCCTCAAGTTGGAGCGAATATGTTAATCATACCCAACTTGTTATAGATGTAGTTAATGCGTGCTCTATTTAGTGCCTTTGTGAAGATATCTCCAAGTTGATCTTTTGTTCGAACATGTCCTATGGTTATGAAACCGCTTTTATCTTATCCCGAACAAAGTGGCAATCAATCTCGATGTGTTTTGTACGTTCATGAAACATTGGATTAGAGACAATGTGCAGAGCCGCCTAATTGTCACACCTACTAAGAAGGAGTTGCTGTTGTTGTTTTTGCTTTAGAAAAATTTCATTGATATTTATTGGGTACTAAAATTTCTGTTTTTTTTACCATGCAGCATTGAAGTATTTGTTTGCAAAGAAGCAATCCAAACCAAGGTTGATCAGGTGAATTTTCTTGCTGGAAGAATTCTATTTGGAGATAAAAGACAAGAAAGGTGAGGAAAATTCAATAGCAGATTGATGATAGATGAAGCTGCTGAACCACTCAACGATGCATTTCCAGATGAACACATTTTTTCCATTCAATCTTCACCCCTAGTGTGTTGATATATAGTCAATTGCTTAGTCATTAGGACACTTCCCAATGAGTTAACTAAAGCACAAAAAGATAAATCAAGAGTGATTCCAAATTTTATATTTGGGATGATCCATATTTGTGGAAGCATTGTCCTGACTAAGTAATTCGTAGGTGAGTCCATGAAAATGAGATTCCCTCCATTTTAGAATTTTATCATTCATATGCTTGTGGTGGGCATTTCCGTCCCTAAAGAACAACTAGAAAAATTTTGGAATGTGATTTGTTTTGGCACAAGATTTTTCGTGATTCATACATTCTGTAAATCATGCCCTAATTGTTAAAAATTTTGGCAATTTCAGCCACAGGGATCAAATGCCTCTCACACTAATTTTAATTTGTGAAATTTTTTTGTGTGGGGAATTGATTTCATGGGACCTTTTCCATCTTCTTTTGATAATTTCTAAATTTTGTTAGCAATTGATTATGTTTGTAAGTGGGTGGAAGCAAAAGCCACTAGAACTAATAATGTTAAAACTATTGTAGGTTCTTGTACTTTTTCCAAGTTTGGAGTTCCAAGTGCAATCATAAGTGGCAGAGGCACTCACTTCTGCAATCACGTCATTGAAGGTGTTCTAAAGAAGTATGATGTAACTCATAGAGTTTCCACTGCATATCACCCACAGAAAAATGGATAAGCTGAGGTTTCAAACTGAGAAATCAAGTCAATTTTGGGAGAAGACTGTGAATCTAACTCGCAAAGATTGGAGTGAGCGCTTGGAAAATGCTCTTTGGGCATATAAAATATGGCGTATAAAACCCCCATTGGTATGTCTCATACTGCTTGGTTTTTCATAAGTCCTATCATTTACTTGTAGACTTGGGACATAGAGCCTATTGGGCTATCAAGCAATCTAACATGAGCATGAATGAGGTAGGTACCCATAGAAAATTGCACTTGCAAGAGCTTGATGAATTGAAGTGTGAGGCCTATGAGAACTCTAGAATTTATAAGGAAAATCAAGCTCTTCCATGACCAAAACATTTCTATAAAAACATTTGTAGTGAGTTAAAAGGTTCTTTTATTTCACTCACACAGTAGAGAATCAGGGATCATTTACCTGTTTTCTATTTGTCGTACTTGCACATACGGTATAAATCACATGCTACAATGTTTCCCATCTACCATGAGGGTGTATGTTGATGTTAAAATATTTGCAGGATCTGTCATATTTGAGGAACATCACTCATTTAAAAGATGGTAGCCACAATCGACAAAGAAATGGATTTGAGCAACCATGTCAAAAAGAGGTCATTACACCTCTTCCAAGGAACAAATAGAGGATTATCTTTAGTATGTTTCAAGATTCGGCTATTGAGAAAACCCATCCTTGTTTTTGATCGATATCGTTTAAAGAAAAGATATGCTCGAAGAAGCATAATTTGTGGAAGTGAGTTCAGGTTGCACTCACAAAGTTATGATTTTATGTGGATGTATGAAGAACGGTGAGTTCTGATCCTCTGTTGGCGAGGGATTTGCGTTTCCCTCTTGATTCAGAGCTGAATTAGCGTTGCGTGCCGTGACTAGAGAAAAGAAAGATCAGACAGAGATTTGAAGAAATGCTAACGGTAGAAGCTTAAGAAAGAGAGTAAGAAGAAACAAGCTTAGCATTAAAGCGTAGCTAGCGAGCAAGGTTTGTTTGAAAGAGATAAAGATATGGTGAGAAAGTGATGTAATCATGGGTAGCTCAATTCAAATCAAGACATGAGGGTCTCAACAGTTGGGCAAATGACTCATACAAGGACTAAATGGCTTGGGCCTAGCCGAAAATTACAAGATAAATCAGTTTGGCCCAAGTTAATAAGCTGAAAATTGAAGACAAGTGAAGAATTGAAGTCAAGAGTCAACATTTTCTAATTATTACATAAATTTGGTACTTATTTTTGTTGTACTTATTTCATGTGGTTTTTAGTGTTCTCTAGTCAAAATAATGTCTTTAATAAGTTCTCGTGTCCTTAGGATAATTATGTATCATTCTTTTATCAAGTTCCTTGGTAAAATGCATTTTTAGTAGGTGGGCTTGTAATTCCTAGGTAGCATTTATTTCTTGTATTCCCTAGGTGCATTCTCTTAAGATTACAAGGAAGCAAGGTTCAGTTTGTCTTGGAAGGCTTGAATCTATATATGCAATCTGAATAATGGAATAAGTCAGCTAGAGAATTTTTAGTAAAAAACTTTTGAAGTGGATTGTAGAATTTATCCTTCTAACTTAGGTTATTGAGGAGAAAACTTTAAAATTCTTATCACTCTCATTTCTTCTATTCTCAAGTGTGGCAGATTCAACTCAATTTTGACTTAATTGTGGCACCCTAAGCTTATCAATTAAGTTCAGTTGATTTTCTTTTATTTTTACTTGTGCTTCTGCTTGCTTTTGGTGTCCAAATCACATAAGAAAGGATAGAAAAATCAGATACCATGTTAGAAGTTGAAGGTCAAATGGTATTCTCATTTATGTAAAGTCATTACATGAGCATATAGTGTTAAGGGGTACAGCTGAACATCCAAGTGGGTACAACTGAATAACAAACTTATGTTAGGTTAGTTTAAGATTAACAAACTAAGCTAACTACTTTATGAGGATCAAGATGAGATTATACTCTCCAAATGAAAATTGAGACAGATTAGGACAACAAGAAAAAAAATAAAATAAAATTTGGTCGCACCCCAAATATTGTCCCGATCCAGTCTGGAAGATACTTTTGTTTCCCCTAACATGATGTCATTTTATATGTTCCATCTCAAACAAAATTTAAGACAAAATAAAGATAAAATCTCATCTTACATCTCCTCTTATGCTCACCCATACTTGTACATTGGTTTTATATTCAAATTAGAGTTGTAACAAGTCTTACATTGGGATGAGAGAATAAGATGTTGAGGAGTTAACGTAATTCTTCTTCCTCAATATTCTTTTTTTTGGTTTTTTTTTTTTTAATTCTTATTGACGATTACAATATATTATGATTTTTTTATATATTTTAATTACTAATATGTAGAAATTAAAGTGAGGTCGTCTATATATAAAAAAGAAATGCTTCAATTCTGAAAAAAAAATGCTCCAATTATTACTTAAGTATTTTAGAATGTACATTAGTTACATCATATTGAAGTAGATAATTTTTCCAATTTTTCAAGTGGTCTATTAAAATATGACTCTAAGGTAGTGTTTGGTTCAGGAAATACTTTTGAGCACACCCTTAAAAATGTGATGCATGGAATAGTTTCATTTTCATGTTTAGTTATTAGCATTATTTTCAAATAATAACCGATTGCTTCCAAATTCTCATAAAATATTCTCATGAATGACTTTTCTCTTTGTTATTTAATTATGTAAATGCTAGAATTTAAATTAAGATATTCTCATTTATGATTGTTAAAAAATGTATTTTTTAACTACTTAATAAATTTACAATATGATTATATATAATAGCTTACATCTTTACAAGCATAAGAAAAAGATTTCACATGCTCAGAAATCCCAGAAGTCTACCACGAGGAATAAGCCCCTCAAAAGAAGCAAAAGGCTCAAGTATGCTCCCCCTCCAAATAAAGATACTAAACCTGTTTTAAATGCAATAAACCTAGTCATATAGCCAAATATAGTAGATTAAACAAAAGGGTCAATGAACGAGAACTAAAAGAAGATATTCTAAATAAGTTAAGAGATCTCCTAACAGAATCTCCCTTAGAAAATGAAGAAGAGGACAAAAATGTAATGGCTGATATGAAAGATGACTTAAGAGCCCAAAGTGATGACTACTGCTCCTCCTCTAATGCTAGCCAAGAATATGAAGAACGGTTAGTATGTTGACTATCAACACTCTGGAAGCTCCATCGTAATGGCTGATTTCCATGATACGACATTTACAGTGAGGAGCTGGATTGATTTCCATAAACAAGCTCAACACTTTGAACTTTTGGCTTAAGGCGATGTATCCGAAACCCAGACCAGAGATTGAGGCATTGGAGAACACTTTACCAGAGTCAATAGGCAATGCAAAGAGATATTTGGTGCTAGGGTTGTATAAGAAGATCTGGTTTTGTTTCCCTTTCTCTGAACCCCTAAAGGAGACTATGCCTTTGCAGGAAATCACCAAGTACTCCATGTCGGATTTTGTGACGGAGTTGTCAATCAAGGTGAATCCTTTTGTCTCAAAGGAATTCCATTGAGTAAGAAAGTTTTTAGGGGCCTCAAATCCGAGGAATAAAACTTTGCAGAAAAGTAGATTTGGGTTTTGGCTGCCCTTTTTGTGGTGCACTTCGAGAAATGAAGGGCTTGAAATCATGCTGCCCCACGGTTTGGACACAGACTTGAATCTGCAGAGAGACTTGGCTGGGAGCCTCTTTTGTATGTTGAGGAGAACGTCCATGGGGGTATAGTTCTCAGCCTGTTGTTCTGAAGCTGTCTCCGTGGTTTTGGTATCTGACCTGAGGCAAAGAAATGAAGGACACTATTGGAAAGGGAGATTGGGATTGGGAATTGGATTGAAATTCGAATATGAGAAATCTTATATTGTTACAGTAATTTATAGTACCTAAGCAGATATTGGTATATCTTGTTGGTCAACTTTATATTTTTTCTTGGATGTTTCTTTTCTCTTTTGTCCTCTCTTTTCCATAACAGTTATAATATGAAAATCCTTGTTTGTAATGTCAGATGATTCTCTATTAATATTATGTAAGGAAATTTTGGATATATTGTTGTATTGATAAGTTTATAACCTTTGTATCTTGTTTTTCTATATCTTTTTATTAGAAAGATAAAATAAAAATATTATAATTTTTCTCTTAGATGATTCTTTATTATTTAAAAATCTTGCTCCATTTAAATATCAATGTCAATTAGTCAAGGTTCTTGACTCAACTACTTTTTTTAGAAAAAGGAAAAAAGTTGGGTATATCATATTCACTGCTGGAAAAAAAAAAAGAAAAAACTGAGAATAAGACTAAATCTAGTTTTTATGAGCTTTATCAACAATCCTCTACAACGGAAGTAAAAGCAACGGTTAGTGGCAAATATAATGACAAACAACGAGAGCAACCTACTACTGTAGTAAAAGAGTTTTAGAGAGAGAGACAAAGGGATACCTAAATGGCAGCGATATGTGAAGGCAACAGCTTCAGTGACGAATGTCAGAGACAAGGTCCTCCATTTCTCTGAATGCATCGATGAACTCGATTTTCTCCTTCCTTTGAGTCTATAAGGCAAGCTTGAGCGATGATAAGGTAAGGAGGCCAAAATTAAGATATTGAAGGAGTTTTAAACTCGGTTGATAAACAGCCGATGTATAGAACAGATTTTGAACTCGGTTAGAGAGATCACTGAGCTAGTAAATAATATTAAAAATGTGTCACTGAACCGATGTAAAAATTAACCTTTTATTTACTAAAATGCCACCACATTTATATTCTACATCAGTTTCATCTGCTTGCTGAAATATTGGGTGAAGCTCATTACGGAAAGGATTAGGATTTTGACTGTAGCTCTTGATAGTTAATCAACTAGTGATTTCCTGTAAACTTGTATTAGAAAAGACAGCGAATATATTATTTCTTTTGTGAAAGGTTTCGCTTTTAATAAAATCAATATGGTTTTGATTTTCTTAATTTTGATACTTAATTCAATCTTTCTTAATTTTGTGTTATATATATATATATATATATATATATATATATATATATATATATATATACCAAAAATAATAAACCTTACCGTTAATAAATTGTCAATATTGATCATGGGTACACACCACCAGAATCACAAAAGCTACAATATCAAATATATAGAGCCCAAAGAGAAAAATAAAAAAATTCATTGGAAAAATTATATCAAGTGCCACCAAGAGTTCTCCCAAACACTTCAATACTAGTCACAGTAGCCAGTTTGATGTAATGAAGTGTTCCGGGGAACTCTAGTTGACACCTGAAATATTTGCTTTCTTGGTTACTAACCAAAAGCTAACCTGCTATATTTATAGGAATTTTCTCGTGTTATATGCCTGAGAAATTAAAATCAGAGACTAGAGAAAGGAACCTGGATGGATTTATAGTCTAGATAAATAGACGGTGACAGAGAAGGAATCTTTCTGTCAAAGCAATATATATTCCAGCCATCCACATAAGCAGAATCATAAAATCTTTCTTGCCCTAGAATCTGACTCGGTTCGACTTGAAGATATTGAACCAAAATATTTTTATTTACCATTCATCTTGTTTCCATTGATTGTGTGTGTATATATATATAAAAAGTTTGTAATTACTTGAGGTTTTCAAGAATTACACTAAAAGCATCTTTCTACAGGAAAAAAGTGGTCCTGGAAGGATGAGCTTAAAGCTGATAAAGGTGACTTGGGAAGATTTGATTCCAAAATGAAGCAGCAAGGGTCAGAGTTAAGTTGAAAAAGATTGAAACTGTGCATATAGTCATTGCAGTTGGTAAAATTTTTATTTTTCATTTTCTTTTAACAGCTTAAATTTTGTCAGGTTATCTTAGCATTTAAGATACACAACTCATATGGCTTGTAAATCTCAATCTTAGCCATTAAATAAAGATTGAACTATAAAAGTTTGTTTAGTGCAATGATTGTACAGTTGGTTGACTGCACCTAATCCAAATCCTTAAAAATTAAAGGTGAAGGACAAAGGCAGCAGATCAAATGCGGAAAGATAACGAGACCTCATGGCCACCCACCTTAAGGGTCATTATTCTTTCTTCATAATCTCTCCCATGATCAAGACTAGATTCAACTAAGATAGCCTGTGTAGGTGAACTTGCTGAGTGTCAAAGGGATTTTTCGATGGTCCAACCCAAAGACCACCCCATTGTTCATGAAGTCGTAGACTTTGATATAAATAGAATGTTTTGGTGGTGCAATTCTTCAGCACTGGTTTGAGAGTGAGTTAGGTCAGCTGTCTCCTAGAGTTCCTCTGAGCACTTCACAGGTGCTGATTGAGGCGTCACTATCCTAATGAAGTGTTTGGGGGAACTCTTGGTGCCAGCTGGCTATGTATTATTGATTACAAGCTAAGTAATTTTTTTTGTTTTTCTCGAATAAGAAAATTTTAGGTGAGGGAATAGTGCCCAACCCATTGAAAAAAAGGGAAAAAAAAAAACATTTTAAGCTCAAGAAATATTTATAAAAAAATTACATTTATCTCACTCTAAAAAAAAATAGGAGATTTGAACCTATAACTTGTTACATGTGAGACTCTTGCTCTACTCAACCAACCTCTACAATTTGCTAAGTAATATAGATCTTTAGTATATTTATGTTTCTCACCGGTCTTCCCACTTGCCTGCCATATAAATAGAAGTATGGTGTTTTGGCTAAAACTTTTGAATTTATGGTTATAGATTAAGAATATTTTTCAAATAAATTATTCAAAAATCTTATTGCACTTAGTGGTTTTTATGAATTTTTTATTCGAAAAACTAAAGCATATTGTCTATGAGTTTTATTAGTTGAGATAGACATTTAAGTCTTAGCTTTGCAGTTTTCGCGAGCAAAGAAGAGCTCATGCCCTATCATTTTCAATGTTTTAAGATTCAAAAACATTCATGTTGAAGAAAACAATTTTGCAATAAAATAAATTGATAGTCAATCGTAAATAAAGAAACACAGAAAATTTCTATGATTTATACCCAAACAACGAGGCTACCTTCATAGGCGATAATAGATCAGATCTTCACTGTATGAAAGAATAGTTATAAGGTAGTTGTGAAACTCTAATGCTCTTAGCAAAATCTCAGCCGATGCTCTCTAGACACACTCTTGTTGTAATCTTTTGGTTGTCTGGGCATATATTCAACCTTAGAATACTTGAGATATATATGGGAAATTAAATGGGCTATGGTTACCGGTTTTTTTTTTTTTTTTTTGTGATAGATAGGAGGAGAGGGGGATATATCTCTTCAAAGTGTTCATAGCCATTTTTGATGTAGCAGTTTGTTAAAAACAGCTTTTCGTTTTGCAAGCAGAATCTATGATCCTCAGTTGCACCAGAAGCCCCAACTTTAGCTTGCCAAGCCATTTTTAAAAGCTTTGGGAAGCACATCCAAACTTATACATGGATTCATATTTAAGTGAAGCTCTCTTTTAAAAAGTTTCTCTATCCAAATGCGCTCTTAAGCATTTGAAGTCTTATCATTTGAATGTTTAGCCAGGTTAGTATTATGGATTATGATTATATTCCAGGCATAGGAAGAAGGTGAAGGGGTTTGGGTGAGAGAGAGAAGATCATAAGCAAGGAGCTTTACAGAACCAATTATGATGAACAGAGAACAAAAATACTACTCTTATCCTCTCAATACCATTCCCCAAACGCGATCGTTTTATTAAGCGATCCTTGCATCAGAAACGCTGACGTTTTATTGTTGCTAGTTTCATACATGATATTGACAGCTATCTTGCTTTGCTCTTCCTTCCAAATTTCCCTCGTTGAATGCTGCTAATATAATGAAGAAGAAGTTGAGTCTTTACGAGAGGAATAACATCTGAGGTTTGCAACTCTTGAGAGAAAGGCATGTCTAATAGGAATAAAATCTGTTATCTCACCTACTTGTCTTACTTTCCATGATTAGTTAAAAAAATATAAAATATAAATTAATGTTATTGTCTTCCTTTTTTATGTTTTTAAATCAATATGCTACAATAGAATTGTGTATGATCTATTACATGAGATACCATATTTGGTCATTGGCTAATAATAATACAACTGTGTAGCCACCTCATATGCATGGTGAAATGTTGTGTCTAAATTCAATTAATTTCTTTTTCTACTTTAAATCTTAGCTGAAGCTCCACTTGACATTTTTCTTATGCTGTATCTTATTAGATTAAGCTATAAGTCGTGTGTGTGAATTTTTTGTATTTGTTGTTGGCATTATTTGATTGTCGAATAAACTGACCACCCTATGGAAACCGATCACCCTGTTTCAAACCGACCATAAGTTTTGGAGAACATTCTGTCAGTGTCAGTTAGTTATATTTCTCTATTTGGTAGCATCTAGTGGTTGGTTAAGGTATAAAATATCTTATTTAAAACTTATATGTGTAAGCCCCGTGAAGTTTAGGGGGAAAAATATCTCAACTCTCTACATCAACACTCTTATTTTATAATTTATCCAAGAGTTTCTTATTCTTTTGCTTAAAATTGTTAGCTTTCTATATTTTATCAATAGAGTTCGTTATTTACTTTGATTGAATGCTATTGAAACAAAACTGTAGCAACAAATCAATACGAAGATAAAGACAAAACGCGTCATCAAAGAGGGAAAGAAAAAAAAAAAAAAAAAAAAAAAAACCATAGACCAATCCGAAACCATAAAAGATCAATTACAAATGAGCAAACTTGTATTATATTATTAATACACATTGTCACAATGTATCGATGTCTACACAATTATTTGTACACAACTTGAATTAATCGCTTGCAAAATATTGTCTTACGGAGACATTGATAGAGAAAGAAAGAGAAAGGGAAATGAGGACGATTTGATTGCCCAATTAAAAACTTCGTAAATGCCATATTGTAGGACGAATTTGGATCAATGTTTAATCATATTGGAGTCTAGTGCATATATGTATTCAAATTCAAAGATTCCATGACCAACTAAAAAGAATTGCTAATCCTCAACAAGTCAATAAAACAATTTAATAAAATAATGAATTAGGTGGAGAAGAAATTGCATTGCAGCTTCCTATTCTGTTGTATATATATTCTTACGCACCATCCTCCTTCCTGCATAGCTCACTCCATTTTCTGCTCTTCTGATTTCAAAAGTTATAATTATTGCCTTTTTAACTTTGCTCTACTCTTCAAAAACTTTTATGTCATTCCTAATATATGCATTTTCAGGGAAAAAGGGATAACCGACTTCACATGCATACAAAAGTTGAACTGTAGTGAGTGCATTGGGCACTCTTCATTCCATTACAGCTAGCACAACCGTTTTTGGCCAATTACCATTTCTTCTCTGCATCAGGTAACGAAAAATATTCTTTTATCTGTATCTCTACATATGAATGGTAAAACTAAATTGTGAGGATCAAGTTTTTACTCCTTTGAATGTTTGATGAAACGTGGAGAACATGATAATAAAAGGGCATGGCTGAGAAGAATAAAGGGTTAGTTTAAAGTTAACCTTCGCTCTAACATACTTAAACTGAACTAATTGTTGTATTTGAACTTGTAAACTCATTTAGTAATTACTAATGTACTGTTTGTAATATCATAGAAATTCAAACCTCAAATCTGTTTGCAAACTAGTCAAACCTATCATTGTTAAACTAAATTTTGACAATTAATAATCGAAGCTGGTACAAAAGGTCTAATGATTCAAAGCAGTAGACAAGAAAGTATATATTTTGATGTTACTTAACCATTATTAGGAAATTTTGTTATAAGCTGGGTTCTTTGACTAGTCCTTTGTTGAAAAATTGAAAGTTCACAATTTCACATGACATGTTGAAGTTGAATTGCAATGATTCTACGCTGATAATCAATGGATTTAGGTTGTTTGTATTAGCCATTGATCCAAAATACAGATGACCTCAACTTGAAGGGTGTCTGTTCTCAAGTCCCACATCGTGAGATACAAGAGCTGCTCTGGGCACACCATAGTATAAAAGAAGCAATATGAGAATTGATTAAGCATACCTTTCTCGGCCTTTTGGCTAAGATCAAGTGTAGTATCTGTTCTTATCAGTTTAATATCTGATACGTGGACCATTGGTTCACATGATATTAAATTAATTTTTGTAAGGGGAGGATCCATAATGGTAGCTTGCTACTAGGACCTTCAGGCGTCGCCCATGCGTTGCACTACTGCAAGGGCCTGGCGCGCCCTACCAAAACGAGTTCCATAATTTTGTGTTAGTGTCTCAAAGATTGAGTTTGGTTTTGGTATGGGTTAGGCTGTGGTGCTAGTTTGGGTTTGACTAAAGAAACTGAAACATTGATCTCAGAGGGTCATTTGTTGTGAAACTTATTTTTGTTGCTCAAATTTATAGCTGAAGAATCATAACTATTGGCTAATAAGTGAATTGTGTAACCTAAACAAAGCAGACAAGAGGCAGAAAACACTAGTTTTTATTTCCTAATTTACATTGAAACCGAGGACTTGCTTCATATAATATCACTGCATGAATAGACACCATGACGAAGGTACATAAGGAGTGGGGATCAAATACTAGTCCTCTTCTTTTCCAACTGCAATTCCAAAGGTACATAAGGAAAAGCTGATTGGAAATAAAATGATTGTTAAAAAAAAAAAGAATTGCAAAAAACTATTCATAGTAGACAATAATTTTTGTTTTTTTTTTTTTTAAACAATTAGCGAGTGTTTTTGGATTCTTTGAAAAAAAATAAAACATAATCTAAAAAATTTTGTTTAAATAGGATTTTGGTTTTGGTTTTCTAAACAACTCAGTTATGACAGTAAAAATAGAATTTTGGATTCTTTCATGTGGAGTGCAAGAATGTCACATTTTTAAACATCATCATTGCTCCTTCAAATAGCCCAACACAAATGGAATTCAAATCGGAAGATCAATTCAAGTGAACACAACTGACTCAAACATAAGTATTGGGGATGACTGCATCTGATTGAGTGATGAATGATGGAAGCAAACAAATAAATGTTGAAAAAGTAGTATGTGGACCTGGCCATTCAGGAATTGCACGCTTGAATAATATGTATTTTGAAGATATTATAATGGATAATGTCAATAACTCTATAATCATAGATCAAGAATATTGCCTATGGAATTAATGCATGAAATAGGTACTATACAAAAATTTACTCTTAATTTTCAATTTGGACGTCCCATTCTTAACTTTGTAAAACCAAATTGTGTGAAAGTTTTCTCCAATTGCATCTTAGTTACTTCAATTTCCCCTTTTGATTTTGTGATGGTTTTATCCAAATATTCAAGATGCCAATCAATTTCTTCTTTTTCTCCTTTTGTTTCTTTTGCTCACTTGGAATGTTTGTAGACCCCATAAAAAATAAAGATCAGCAAGGTCACATTCAAGAATATTAGGGGGGACTACTGCAACTAAAGAAGGAGTCCTTCTACTAGTACCATGTGAAGGTGTAGAGCTTAGCGACATTGATCTTTTACATTCAATGGAGCCGAGGCAATTGCAAAACGTGTCAATGTTAAGCCTAAAGTACATGGAAAAGTACCCTCTTGTGCAGTATGAATTGCCAAAAGGCACTCCTTGGGCAGAATTACCATTTTCCCCCAGTTTTACTCTTTTGGCTTCTATGCAATCTAGACAAGTAATCTTGGTCCATCATTTCAAAAGATTGTAAGGGTAACGTATATTCGTAGTTTGTTGAAGTACGATTGTCATATCAATGAAGTAATTTTTTCTTTTTAGGGATGTAGTTACTATTAAAGGGTAGAAAACATAAGATAGAGAATTTTCTGAGTCCAAAAGAACATTTTGATATTTTTAGCAGACAAGACTAGACTAGAAGCACTAAAAACCTCTTTTTGTATATTAAACATAAATTACGGTGACTAGCTAATGTCCAAATTTCCTATTATATCATATATGAAGAATACTACTGCTCAACAAATCAGTGTGCACATAACAGGTAATCAACTAAAAGCAAGAGTTTTGAATTAGACCATTTTATTTATCAGAGTTAGAAAAATACATAACATTTTCAGATATATAATATATCCATCCTTTCAAAATATTCATGTAAATTATCATAATCCAAAAACAACAAAGAAATACAATTATTCTTAAGATACCATGAGAAAACCTCATGGTAATAACTGCAACAACTCCTATTGTATCAAAGCCAATTAAGCAAATGGGGCGTAGACACCATCATATTTCTCAGTAAAGTCGGGTGGCCTGGTGCACTCGTCGCAACAGGCAATGAGCCTGCCCCCTTCAGGGTTGGGACCAAGACAGAAAAGATTCTCATGGTGCATTACCACAGCAGCACAATATGTTAAACTCTTGGGCTGGTACAGTGTCCTGTATGAATCTGTGTTTGTGTTATAGATCACCAAACGGTCACTAGAGTACAACTAAACCTTGCCATCGCGAACACATATAGGCTTCAAGTTATCCGAGAAACGATCATTGAAGCCCTCAAGAGAAATGTTATATTGTCACTCCCAAACACTGTCTTCCAGCCTCCAAATCACCATTGAAAAGCATTCATCACTCCTGGAAGGCAATACAAACCCTAGTTTTCCCTGCAAATCAATCAAAAGCACCCTATCGCTCTCGAGTGAGCGGTTACCTTGATTAGGAACAATTAGGGGTCCAAAAGTTTCGTCATGGACATTGAAGGAGACAATGAGATCCTTCTGTGTGACCCAATATATGGTGTCCTCAAGAACGGTTGGATTCTTAACCCCAGAAGAGTTAATTTTCAAAAAATGTGGGCAATCGTCTTCCACGTCTCTCCAGTCAGAATAGCTTCTGCCACCACCACCAGCAGCTGAAGCTCCATCGTAATGGCTGATTTCCATGATACGACATTTACAGTGAAGAGCTGGATTGATTTCCATAAACAAGCTCAACACTTTGAACTTTTGGCTCGAGGCGACGTATCCGAAACCCAGACCGGAGATTGAGGCATTGGAGAACCCTTTACCAGAGTCAATAGGCAATGCAAGGGATATTTGGTGCTAGGTTTGTATAAGAAGATCTGGGTTTGTTTCCCTTTCTCTGAACCCCTAAAGCAGACTATGCCTTTGCAGGAAACCACCTAGTACTCCACGTCGCAGTTTGTGACAGAGTTGTCAATCAAGGTGAAATCTCGTCTCAAAGGAATTCCATTGAGTAAAAAACTTCTTAGGGGCCTTAAATCCGAGGAAGAAAACTTTGCAGAAAAGGAGATTTTGGTTTTGGCTGGCTTGTTTGTGGTGCATTTCGAGAAATAAAGGGCTTGAAATCATGCTGCACCACGGTTTGGACAGACTTGAATCTGCAGAGAGACTTGGCTGGGAGCCTCTTTTGTATGTTGAGGAGAATGTCCATGGGGATATAGTTCTCAGCCTGTTGTTCTCAAGCTGCCTCCATGGTTCTTTGGTATCTGACCTGAGGCAAAGAAATGAAGGACACTATTGGAGAGGGAGATTGGATTGGGAATTGGATTGAAATTTGGATATGAGATGACAATAATTTATAGTACCTAAGCTGATATTGGTATATCTTGTTGGTCAACTTTATATTTTTTCTTGGATCTTTCTTTTCTATTTTGTCTTCTCTTTTCCATAAAAGTTATAATATGAAAATCCTAGTTTGTAATGTCAGATGATTCTATTAATATTATGGACGGAAATTTTGGATATATTGTTATATTGGTAAGTTTATAACCTTTATATCTTTTTTTTTTTTTGACAATGGCAAGAGCAATGATCAGTGGCAAATATAATAGCAAAAGACTAGAGCAACCTACTATCATAGTAAAAGAGTTTGAGAGAGAGAGACAAAGGGGTACCTAAACGGCAGCGATACGCGAAGGCAACAGCTTTAATGATGAATGTCAAGGACAAGGTCCTCCATTTCTCTAAATGCATCGATGAACTCGAGGTTCTCCTTCCTTTGAGTTTGAGTCTATGACGCAAACTTGATCGATGAGAGGGTAAGGAGGTCAAAATTAAGATATTGACGGAGTTTTAAACTTGGTTGATAAACAAACGATGTATAGAAGAGATTTTGAACTCGTTTAGAGAGATAACCGAGCTAGTAAGTAATATTAAAAATCGATTGTTACTAAACCGACGTAAAATCAACTTCTTATTTACAAAAATTCCACCACATTTATATTCCACGTCGGTTTCATCTGTACATCGATTTAAAAAGTAGTTCTTAATTCAAATTTTTGTACTAGTAATTCATAAATTCATACTTTTGTCTCTCTTATTTTATTAGTGTTCTCTTTTCCATAAATATTAATTATAGTAAAAAATCTTAATTGTTATGTTTGGTGATTCTTTGTTAATAAAGGAATGAAACTTTGGTAACTTACGAAGAATGAAGATTAAGTTAGCAAGGTTTTACCTGGCTAGCTATAGAAACATCAACATGTATATATTGAGAGGGACTACCATTTACGATTTTTAATTCATTTGGGATAGTGATCAGTTTCACACTTACCTTGGTGTAAACAAGAAAAAAACAAAAAGCATGAACTCATCAGTCTGTCAGTAAACTCACGTGTTTGACAATTATATATGTGATAATGTCCATGCTAAATTTCTATCTCAGTTGGGAATGGTATTCATTTGTACTCATTACATCAATCCATAATTGTTTTCTACACTTACAAAGAATTTTTAATCTCAATCTCAATTGTTACATTTCTTAAGACTCATATTTATAGTATTTTATGAAGACTTTTAGTCTCATAACTTCCACTTCCTATAATAAGATCTCATAAATAGAGATAATTCTTTATTGAAACGCTCTAAATTAACATATATAATTAAGTCACGAACTCCAAAACAAATATAACAATAATTTCAAATTACATTTACTTTCAACTCAAGAGGGTAGAAAGTAAACAAGAAGGAATTCTGAAGCAAAAAAGAAAAGGCCAATGTGATGAGAAGATCATTTGCCCCATTTGTTCTAGTTCTTGGTGAAGTATTGTGTGAAGCTCGTTACGGGGAGGATTAGGATTTTGACTGTAGCTCTTGATAGTTAATTAACTAGTAATTTCCTGCAAACTTGCATCAGAAAAGACAGCGAATATATTATTTCTTTTGTGAAAGCTTTCGTTTTTAATAAAATTAATATGGTTTTGATTTTCTTGATTCTAATACTTAATTCGATCTTTCTGAATTTTGTGTTAACATTTATTTTTGGACATTATGAATATACATACATATACATACACACACACATACATATATAGTCATTGTAGTCAATAAAATTTATATTTTTGAATTTTTTTTTTTTAAGACTTAGATTTTGTCTTGTTATCTTAACATTTAAGACACACAACTTATATAGCTTATAAAGCTCAATCTGGGCCATTAAATGAAGACTGAACTGTAAAAATTTGTTTAATACAATAATTGTAAAGTTGGTTGACTGCATCTAATCCAAATACTTAAAGATTAAAGGTGATGGATAAGGGCAACAGATCAAATGCAGAAAGATAACGAGACCTCATGGCCACCCACCTTAAGGTTCATTATTCTTTCTTCATAATCTCTCCCATGATCAAGACTAGATTCAACTAAGATAGCCTGTATAGGTTGACTTGCCGAGTGTCAAAGGGATTTTTCGATGGTCCAACCCAAAGACCACCCCATTGTTCATGAAGTCGTAGACTTTCATATAAATAGAAAGTCTTGGTGGTGCAATTCTTCAGCACTGGTTTGAGAGAGTGAGTTAGGTCAGCTGTCTCCTAGAGTTCCTCTGAGCACTTCACAGGTGCTGATCGAGGCGTCACTACCCTACTGAAGTGTTTGGGGGAACTCTTGGTGCCAGCTGACTACGTATTATTGATTAGAAGCTAAGTAATTTCTTTTTCCCCCCAATATGAAAATTTTAAGATGAGGGGTGGTGCCCAGCCCATGATAAGAAAAGTCTCCAAACTCAAAAATCACTTATAAGAGAATTACATTTAGCTTACTTTTAGGAGATGAATGAGAGCTTGAACTGACAATTTGTTAGATATGAGACTCGTGCTCTACTCAACCAACTCCTACATTTGCTAAGTAATCTTGACTTTGCAGTATATTTATTTCTCTTATTAATCTTCTCATTAGTTTGCCATATAAATAGAAATATGCATTTTGACTAAAACTTTTGAATTTATGGTTATAGTTTAAGAATATTTTTCAAATGAATTATTCAAAAATCTTATTAATAGTCCACATTTAGTTGTTTTTATGAATTTTTTACACGAAAAATTAAAGCTTACTGTGTATGAGTTTTATTAGATGAGATAGTCATTTAAGTCTTGGCTTCCTAGTTTTCTCGAGCAAAGAAGAGCTAATGCCCTTTGATTTTTAATGTTTTAAGGTTCATGTTCACGAAAACAAATTTACTGTAAAATAAATTGATAGTCAATCGTAAATAAAAATACACAAAAAAATATGTGGTTTATAAACATGCAAGCTACCTCCATAGGCGATAATAGATCAGAACTATACTGTATGAAAGAATAGTTATAAGTTAGTTGTGAAACTCTAACCCTCATAGCAAAACCTCAGCCAATGCTCTCTAGACACTCTCTTGTTGCAATCTTTTGATTGTCTGGACATATTCAACCTTAGAATACTTGAGATATATATAGGAAATTAAATGGGCTATAGTTACTGTAAACGCTGTATTTTGTTTCAATATTTTTAGAATTTCAAAAAAAAATTAAATGGGCCATGATTACAGGTTTTTTTTTTTTTTTTTTATATAGATATCAGGAGAGGGGAATATATATCTATGAAGTGCTCATAGTCATTTTTGATGTAGTAGTTTTTTAAAAACAGCATTGCATTTTTTTCAAGCAGAACCTATGATCCTCAGCTGCTCCAGAACCCCCAACTTTAGCTTGCCATGCCAATTTTAAAAGCAAGCATATACATGAAATTTTTAAAAAAAAAAATAAATTATTAAGCACACAATTTCAAACCGGCCAATGGTTCTTCTCTGCATCAGGTAACCAAAAAAAAAAAAAACTTTTGTTTTTAAAAGCCTTCTTTATTTTATGAAATATTAAAATATATTTATTTTTTATTCAAGTTACCCATGTAAAAATAATTTATATTTATTAGAATTCATTTGATGGTCTAAAATGTAGGAAAATCTTTAAGAGGTCACAGGAAAAACATTTCAAGTAAATATAATTATGGAACAGTGAAGGAAAATTTTCAATATCATGCTAATCAAACTTGTGACATGATTTTGTAGGATCACTTTTGCTAGCGGGAACAAAATCAATACCAAATGGTGATTTTCTTCTTCTATAGATTTCACTTGTCTATTGGAAAAAAAAAAAAAAAAAAGCATTCTTTCTACCCGAGTAATGGGTTTGCCTATGCATGAGAAAGAAACACCTTAGTTTATATGTACACCTGTTTATATAGACTCATTTTTTTTAAAATCTCTCTATTTTTTTGAATTTTTTTATTTATTTTTCTATTTATAATTCTACCTATACAAATAACTATAAATAAAAAGTGTACAAAAAAGTATGCACAAGTATACATTTACTTAGCATTTTCCTTTTATTTGTGCTTGGCCCCCTTATATTCTCGAAAATAGAAGGGACTGGCTTCAAATTGTACCTCTATTTTCCTCCATGAGAGTTTAGTTGCCGTTGTGCTTACTGGGTACAAGCATGAGTGTTTTGGTTGAAGTCCACATTGCTAAAATTTATGGTTCGTGAAGAATATATAAGTGACAAAAGCCCATATCTCTTATAAGCCAGATTTGCTATTAATTTTTTGCAGACTTGTATTAGAATAGACAGCAAAAGATATATTCTTTTGTAACAATATTATTTTTTCATAAATCAACATGAATATATTTTTTTTCATTTAATTTCGCACATCAATAAGATATATATAATTAGGATATTATTTACATGTATATACTATAAATATTGCAAATATATATAGAACGAAACCATAAACTTTACCATTAATGAATTGAAAATATTGATTTTAGTATATCACCAGAATCACAAAGCTATCACATAAAATATATCAAGGGTCGGAGCTTACAGAAAAGCTTGACCATGAGCTTTCCCAAACGCTTGAATACTACTATAGACATCACATAAGAAAATCTGAAAAGCATTATCAAACTTCATCAAGAGTTCTCCCAAATACTTCAATACTACTATAGACACAATAACCACTGTGACGTCATGAAGTGTTAAGGGGAACTCTAGGTGACACCTGAAATACATGCATCCTTTCTTACTGCCTCAATAATATATGTCTAGCTCCTTGGTTGTGCTAACCTGCTATATTTATAGGAATTTTCTCTTAGCGTTATATGATGGAGAAATATGAAAGACTAGAGAAAGGAACCTAGACAGATCTATAGTCTAGATAAATAGAGTGACTGAGAAAGAATATTTCTGTCCGAGCGATGTATATTCCAGCATGTATGCCTTTTCCTCAATCATTTTCAGATATCCACATAAACACAAATATCATAAAATCTTTGTTGTTTTAGAATCTGACACACTGCAACTTGAAGATATTCATCCAAAATAGTTTACTTACCATTCATCCAATATATATAAAATTTGTAATTGGTTGTGATTGCAAGAATTAGACTAAAAGCATCTCTTGACAGGAGAAAAGTGGTCCTAGAAGAATTTGCTTAAAGCTGATAAAGGTGACTAGGAAGATTTGATTCCAATTTGAATTAACTAGTATTCAACACACACAACTCATGTTTCTTGCGAGGTCACACTTATTGTTGTGGTTTAACTTGGCCCAAATAGGCCTGTAGAAGCTAGTAGGTCACACATAAATTTTAGAGAAAAATCCTTTTTTGCCCCTCACACTATTACCAATTATAAAAATGACCTAATATTTTAAATTGAACAAAATGAACCCTCACATTTCAAACTAAGAACAAAAATATATCATATTAAAGTATTTTTTTTGTTTGTACGAAATGTTTATTTTGTTACGAGCTTAAAATGTGAAAGTTCATTTTATATAATTTGAAATATAAAAATTCTTTTTGAAATTGACAATAATTCTAAATATTAGCTTGTATTAAGTCGATAAACCAGCTCAGACTAGTACTTTACTATTTGGCTCTGTTTGGTGTGCTGGAAAGGAAATGAAAGAGTAGGAAATGAAATGAGCTAAAGGAATGAAAAGGAAAATGATAGCCTTTGAGTATGTTTGGTATGTAATGGAAAAGAAAGAATTTCATTTCCTTTGTAATATTTAGTTTGCATAAAAAATTAAAAGAATGGAATATATATTTTTGTATAAGTACAAATTTACTCTTCTCTTAAAACTTATATATATAAAAAAAGTCTCTATTTTTCAATTTAATTACCATGGTTGATAATAAAAAAATAAATTTAAATTTTTATAATATAATTTTAATTTTATAATTTAGATTGATACACAAACTTTAATGTAATTTTAATTTTAATTTTATAAGGTAATTTTATAATTTTATAATTTTTATAATGTAATTTCATAATTATAATTATAATTTTTAATCTTATAATATAATTTTATAATTTATATAAAAATTTAATTTTAATTTTATAATATAAAAAATTAAACTTGATCAATATACAAAGTTATATAATATAATTTTAATTTTATAATTTAAACTTTTTTGTAAATGAAATTTTCTTTTCTTTCCTTTCTCTGACTTTCCTTCCAATTTAAAAGGAAAGTCATAGCTTCTAAGTGATGAAAAGTCGTATCTTGAAGGAATGAGCTTTCCTTTACCTTAGAGCTATCAAACAATACAAAACGAGAGAAAGTAAAGTGTATTCTTTCCCTCCCTTTCCTTTTCTACGTATCAAACGGGCCCACGGCAATTTCCCTTATTTAGATGAGGATTTGGTGGGAATTCTCTAATAGAGATGGAGATGGGGATTAAGCTTCCCGATTTATGAAAATTTTAGAATTATTCAATTATTAAAATATCTTTATACATAAAATAAAATATGTATATTAAATAAAATTAATTTAATAATTTAATTAATAAATAATTTACTTTTTCAAAAAATAAAAAATATATTTATAATTTTAAATAAATTGAATTATATTTATAGTTATTTATTAATTTAATTTAATTATTTATTTGTATTTGAAATTATTAACACTCAAATATGATATTTTTTTTCATAAAATTTTTATGGATACACACAGTTCCCTTATTCCTTGAAAGGATGGGAACATTCCTGAGAGGATGGGAACAGAGACCTTACCCCTTACCTATGCACCTACTCTGTTTCTATACTTATTTATTAGGTGAACTTAACCTATTTAGGCTAAACCATTGCCTAACGTAACTAATTTTTACGCACTTCTATAAACAATTATCAAATACTCCTTCTATGTTATAATATGTGTTGTTTTAGAGTTTTTATGTTGTTTTAAAATGTGTGTTGTTTTAAATTTTTAAAATTTTATCAATTTTTTATTCTTTTTATACCCTCATAAGTAAGATATAAAAAGTTTATAGAATATTTAACGAAAAGATTAAACAAAAATACTTTAATTAAGTTATTGTAAAATTAAATGGAAGGAGTAATCGTTTTTTCACAATTTCCACTCCCCACTTTCCGGATACGCTTTGTAAATTCTTAACTACGATGCGCTTGCACCAAGCACAAAGTAATGGGATAAGAAAAAAGAAAAGCAAAGAAAAGTGGTTATATTTTTCTCACAAAAATAAAAGTTACTTTGACTGCATGAAATTATATGCTATTTTTTAATTTAAGGGACTTTGACTGCATGAAATAGTATTCACAATAACTCAACCGTAAACTAATAAACCAAAACTACATTTCATTGAGTGGTTTAAGAGTTATTGATGTATTTAATTTTAATTTACTAAAAATAGTTTATATTTTTAAAATTTAAGCATTATATTTTTATATTTTATGTTTTTTCTATAAAATATACATATTAGAAATACTGATTCAACCGTAACCTAACTCTATTTGAAATACTAAACTATCAACTTAATTGATTCAATCACTTATCTAACTCTTAGAACATTTGTAATTTCTCAAGATATCTATTTATTTGTTTGTTCAATATGCACGATTCACTACTATATTTAGAGCAATTCTAGTGAGACACTCTACTAGAGTTGTTTAACTTAGTTTTTTGTATAATTTTTACAGGCACCACTTAATATTTAATTTCCTTTTTATTTTATATAATAGTGCAACTCGATAAAATATAGAAGTGTTAAGTATATATATCTACTTTTACATTTTCTTTTACATCTCTTATTTGTTTATCTTTTTATTTTTTATAATTTTATTTTTAGAAATAACTCTAAAAATGCAGTGTAAACAAAGTGTAAACTTCTAAATATAGACATAGCATTTTATCTTTTAATTAGGTTGGTGATATTAGCCTGCTTGATGTTAAAGAAGGCAAGCAAAGCTTGCATTTCTTTTCCAAAGAAAGGCCCAAACCATAATCCTCTCCTTCAGCGTTGTTAATGTTTTAGTGTAGAATTTTATTATAACCCATTGATTATTAACTATTTAGTAAAATTTCATGGGTGGCTTCTTAAGTTCAAAGGAAGTGGAATAAAATAAAATATATGGAATTTTATTATGTTTTGTCACAATATTGGAAAGAACAGCAATCACAAACCAGTGGCCATCATAAAGAAAAAGAAACAAATATTACTATTTTGAAGTGTTTTTGTCAACCAGTGGCCATCATAAAAATATTTGATCCTAATAGTTATCATGTAATTATTTTATTTAATATATAACTATCATTATATATAAACAAAATAACTATATAATGTTGAGAGAAATTTTAACCATTTAATTGTGTTCTAAGACCTTACTTAAAACTCCATTTATTTTTTCTTTTTTTTTTTTGTGTAATTTTTTGAACTAGAGAATAGTTTACCCAATTTTCTATTAGAATTGCAGACTTCATTTTCTCTCAGTTCTATTTTACATCATTTAAATATTAACAAAAACACTATAATATTGTTATTTATTTATTTAATTCATGCTTTCTCCGGTGGAAGGAGGAGCGGCACCTTTATACGACTCTGCTGTCTCCTCCGCCGTGGGCGATGGGCATGCAATCCCTGCTCCCCTTCGTATGTCTTCGTAAAGTTACTTTCAATATTGTGTTGCTATCAACCTATTGCGTAGGAAGAAGGGAAATGGGAATACGACATGTCGTTTTCGACTGAAATGCATTGTATTTGGATGCATCCACAAGAAATAGATGCATGCAAATAGAACTGTCAAATATAGGAATTGAGCCAGCTTTACTTTTCTGTAAGACAGCTATTATAGAGCAAAAGTTGCAATTTTTCTGCAATTGGTTGATGGTTATTAAATTAATTGAAGTCTTGGAAAGAAATGATTCGATGATGCTTTGGTTTTAGCCACTATCAGGAGTCCAACATCGATTCAACAAAAAATGTGGAATATTCCTTTGTCCTCGTTTGGGACAATATATAAGTTTTATCAAATGAATTTATCTAATACAGTTTATTCTTATATAGTATTTAGTGTATATATTGTATTAAATAAACTTATACAATCAATTCTAATTAATCTTTTTATTAACTAAATTAAGCAATATTAATAATATAGATCAGTGTTCAAGCAGACTATATCTGTAGACCTAACCTAATAAACATGTAGGCCCGAAAGCCCACATCTCATCATCTCTATATATGAGATGTGAGGACTTTTTAAAAAGAGCATTCTAAATACCTTAAAAATTAAACTTGAGAGTATAATACACGAATCAACCACGCTTTAATTTATAAGAATTCTTTAAGGTGAAGAAGAACCTCGTTGACCCTTCAACAAACCTTATTTAATATAGCTCTCCACTATATTATATCGTATTACTAATCAAGCCTACCCAACCACCACCGCCACTTTAATCTCTTTACAACAATTGAATAAAAATTCAGAATGAGGAGTTAACGGAAAAGCAAGTAGACAATGGGGAAGAACACGTGAGAAACACTAGAGGATGATGAGATGAAATTAAGAATTCACTATATAAAAAGAACAAACATTTTTAAAAAATTAAAATCTAACTTTTTTTAAAAGCAAGTAAAAATATGTTTATCCTTTTGATTTGTCTTTTTTTAAAAAAAATTAATTTAAATATAAAATAATTTTTTATCTTTTTTTTTTTTTTTTTTAAAAAAAAGACTAATCGGGGTGGTAAGAGATCGAGAGGTAGTTGATCACTTTCCGTGTTTCTACGTTTCGACACCACACAAGTGAATTCGTTGAAGTAATGGCTGGAATGGGTGACGGGTGGCGGGATTCAAACGAGGAAGGATGAGAGAAGGGTGTGACAATCATCCTCCCTCCCACCAAATTCATTATTTTATTTGTACCAATTATTAAGTATCTCATTTATACAATGAGTAAGATTTATTCGTTTCATTATTTAAGTTTAAATTTTTTAAAATTCACATTGAAATTGCATATATCTGTCGTTCTTTTAATTATAATGAAAAAATTTATCTCACTCGTATAAATTTTATTAATATTTATTAATAAATAAATTTATCAAAAATTATTTTAATAATAGATAAATTTTGATCTGAATTATGAGATAAAGGACGAAATAAGAGATTTTGTTTGAATCAAAATTTGGACACGTGGTGTGGTGAAGTTGGGTGCACGGTTAGGATACGGTTGATGATGAAGAAGAGCCCAAGTGTCCGAAGTTTTTGGGGTCAAGGAAGGAAACGGGACCCATTTAGGACATCCATGCAATCTTATCAAAATTGTTTTTTTTTTTCCCGTTGTTAGGCTACACTGCGATTTGAGACTATCTTTTCTTTTCTTTTCTTTTTTAATTATTTTTATCTCACCATGATTCAAGTCCCATCAACATCTCGGTTAGGAAGGAAATTGGGGTTGCCATAGTGCCAGGTCGAAGGGGAAGGTAAACTATGATTCATAGGTATTTTTGTTAAAATAATTAATATTTATTCAATATAAGATTCTTATATAGAGTTATACCAAACTAATCAAGTAATATACTCAAAATTGCAAGTTATACACAATTATAGTCATGTGTGTGTTTAAGAATAATAATAGGACAGAGAATATGATCCATGCCCAAGTTTTCATGAGGTTTTAGAGAATCATATGAAATTGCGAGAAATTTTGTTATGAAAAAAGCGATTATATTTTAAGTTTTATTAATATTAAAAGCAAAAAATATTAAAAATTACAACTTAAATCAATATATTATCATAAATTTTAATCAATCATTAAATATATTATCTTATTTCATATTGAAAAGAAATTATTTATTAACCAAATTACTAAATTACCTTCATACATTATATATATATAAAAGTATTTTAATAATTAAATATTTCAAAATACTCACTGAATCCCCACTTCATCAAGGGAATTGCCATCCCTACTAAAATTGGTCAACTTTTTAGGCTGGACATTCCCTAACAACAACTCTAATCAGTACTTTATTATAATTCAAGTTTACACATAAAACCCGTACTTTATAACAAGTTGTTTAGCAAAACTTGTAAATTCCTTAAACAAGTTAATAAGTATTTAACTTTTGGTTGCGTATATAAAAACATCTTACTTTGATAATCTTCATGCCTCAAGAAATTAATATCCACTGTCAATTAAAAATATCCTTGGTGCATTCTTTTTTGAAAAAATAAGAAAGATTATCTAAATTTTACTAAATTCGCATCTGAGTTAAATTAGAAAGGAATAAAGAAACTTTACTACATCTAACATTAGTTAGAACTCAAATTGAATGGGTAAATACCGCGATCAAATGGTGTAGCATATAACTCATCCCTATTGGAACAATGTTGGCAAAGTCTTAAAAGATCTTCAGAATAGATTAAAAAACACAAAAGAAAGTCTTCAGAAGAATATCAATAACCAATCAAGCTAGACTGAGAACAACCCATTCTAAGCTCATCACCAACTCCATTCTGCTGCTAACAAGTTATTCCTATTAATGTCTATGGCTTTTCTAAACGATTGAAAAAGTAAGTAGCTTCACATAATATATTACAAAGCTAATCATTCTAGGTTACAACTCACCAGTAAAATGACAATCAATTCAACATGGAAAAAAAAAATGAATTGACATAAAGCTTCTGTGATCTCATCAAGCCCCATTGAAGTGGTAATTCCCAAAAGTAAAAGTAGTATTGCCAAAACTTACATGCATATTGGTAAGCCGACCTCACAGTACCCTCCCCAAAACAGGACACCCCAACAAAACAAAAGAGTGGAAGAGATTACATTATCCCTGCGTTAGCAACTAGAACATGCAATGGTTAAAACGGCATCGAAGCGTGAACACTTCAGTCATGAACTCAATGCAGGAGGATCATTTTTTCCAGGAAAATTTTGGTTGGAGTGCTGAAAAGTTTTAGTCATAACAAAGGAAGCATGCAATATCTTATATCCTTGATTGGCAGATGCCTTTCAGGCCTTCTGACTAAGAGTCACATCAAGTATCCCAATAGAAATTTTAGGCTGGTAATGTTCATCAGTATCGACTTCCTCAATTTCCTGGAGAAGAGTAATGCAACGATGTTAACCATAATCATGAACATCAATGGTGATTTTGCGGAGATAGTATATGTGAGGATTAACAAACATAATTTGTCATAGATGTAATGATCATATATAATTGAGCATTCAATACTTAATATAATTTTTATTCAAATACTTCTACAAATCACTGAATATTCAACTGAAACAACTCACATGTCCAGACTAACATTACTTAAAATGGTAGTAACAAAATTTACTATATCAATCCTAACTCATGTTTGTATGCTTTAGTGGCATAGTTTCAAAGAGACACATAAATACACACACAGATAACATGACTATCAATGACACCCAGCAACACATTTGACCTTGATTACTTACATCTAAAAGAAAAGTGAAAATGATAAAAGGTAACAGTCAAAACATGACAAATAAAAGACGTTAAGGAAACCTATTTTTTTCCTCCTTAAACAAAGAAAGAAACAAAAGTAGGGCAAATAAGATGGTATACGCAAATATTATAGATGCATCAATAAGTTAAGGAAAAATAGTCACCTGCACAACATCCTCTCCCTTGATGACCCGACCAAACACAATAAGCTTCTCATTTAGATCTGGTATTGGAGCAGTTGTAATTAATAGATCAAATACTTTATTATTGTGCTTGCCCTTCGAAGTTCCAAGCATAAATGCTTCATGTTTCACACTAGTTAATGACAAAAACGACTATTAATTAGAAATAAGCTATGTAATTCACACCATTAAATCATCCTTAAGATGGTTATCGGACAATAGAAGCATAAAAGAAGAATCAAAAGTTCCCTGCGCCCCCCGCCCCCCGCCCCCCCAACAAAAAAAAAACTAAACAAAAAAAAATGAAAAAAGAAAAACCTTTTGTAATGCTTTCCTCTCAAGTTCCAGTCTTCTGTAGCTCCTGTTCCTTGGTTATCCCCTGCCTGAATCACATAGTGCTTGATAACACGGTTAAAAAGCATCCCTTTGAAGTGCTTCTTTTGACTGCAAAACCAATGTAGTTCAGATTGGAGCCAAAAGATTGATGTCAACAGAAGTTACAGCACTCAACTCACTTGTTGCAAGGGGAACATGTCTTTATAGTACTCCCAGATATTCTCAAATAAGTTTGCTTCAACACACCCAGTAAGTGCATATTACAAACTAGTGTAACTTTCATAAATTATGTTAGTAACTCTATATATTGTAATTTTAACTTTTGCAAAACATCCATAAGTTACACATATTTCAAAGAGAAGTCAATATTAAGTTTTTGCAATGTTTCTACCATATTCACAAATTTTCCACATGTTCTACATAGTTAATTTAGTGTGAGAAATGTTTTTAACAATCAAATTCTTCTCTCACCCATCATTGTCTCACTAGATGATAAACTTTGAAATATGACAGCAATGGAATCATCTGGCTAACAGGTCTTATGTTTTACATATATTATGCTAATTAGGATTCCATTGACAAGTAATCCATAATGTTTGAAATTGCTTAAATACGCCAGAACATGCTGAAATACCATATTTACAAACAGTCTCTTCCACAGAAAATCTGATCAGTCAATTAAAATGCAAGAATACATTCAGATAGCAGGACAAAGTAGTGCATATGGTCTTTCTAGTAGCAGACCCAAAAATGTGCACATGGTCTTTCTAGTAGCAGACCCAAAAATGCAAGAGGTCAAATAGATTTTGTTCTTAGCATGTCATCCCATTTTGCATTTGAACACAAGCAAAAACTATATACATACAATGGAAGTCCTTAAATGATAAAATACACTATCATATAACAAAAGAAAATTGGTTTAAAATGCAACTTTGGTGTCTGGAAAATGACCCATATTTTACTGTGGCCATTATAATAAAAACAATTTGAGTTGAATGGGTTTCTTCCTCTTCTTTCCATGCCTATCCAATTGGGTCAAATTCTAGATAGACTATCCGATTAAACATAGAAAAAGAAGGTACAATTTAGAAATGACTTTGCTTCTTAAATGAGTATTTCATCTGGAGTTTCAGATGAAAAACTTATTAGAATCCAATTGAGAAGCGGGTCAAACTTCAAAAACTAAACATAAATCCAGCCAAAATTATCTAAACATGCAGTAACTTCAATACTATACAAACATTAATGAAATAAACTACTAACATTAGTGTCTAAACATATTCAATCAATTTTATGTTATTACCCGGTACAAGCATCAAAACAGAATTTAATTATAATTTGAAATACTGTGGTCAACCGAAGAACATCTAAGTTTGCATTTCAACTCTGTCACTTATGAGCAAATTCAAATGAAACAATTTCTCATATCCCAACCCCAAACAAAAAGTACAAGGGAAGGGGTGATCAGATGCAAATTCTAACCAAAGCAAGAGCAGCCTCCAAGTTTTAATTCTATAAAAAAATTTACCTATAAGTGGCAATTCTATTACTCACCATTGGTCAATGAATTCATCAACAACTTCAGGAGCACTTTCCTTGTAAAGTTCTATCACTATAGAACCTTTAGAGGTATTTAAAACCTATTAAAGGAAGAAAATAGTAAATTGTGATGAAGTAGAATTCTTAAGATTATGACAAATAATCTTATTCTAACTTTGCTAAAAGATTTTCAAAGTTAAGGGAGTAAAGTATTAAGGTATGGTGATTGAAACTTACAGCATATCCAGGTACATCAGATTTCTTTGAGTCCAAAATAGAATTTTCACCCTATGGAAAAGATAAGCTCAATATGAACATCTATATCTCATTAGAATAGACAAGGAACTGATAGAAACTAATGATGTAATGCAATTCAAAAAAGAAAATCACACTAAGTATATACTCCATTTGAACAAAAACTGAAGAGAACACTTAGCAAGGTTACAGTTAGACAAACTAAGAATTTAATAAACCATGTACAATGTACCTCAGAGACTGACAAATGATTTTCTGATCGAAATCTTGATCTGAAAGCATGGAGAAAATATATTATCAGGTAAGCATTTTGCATTTTTTAAGTTTGTATACGATTTGAGAAAATGCCACATATGTTGTTAAAATGCTATCCTCATCACCAATTATAATGAACATCTCAGCACCTGTTTTTCTGATGTTTGTTCCAAAATTATTCACCCTTTATGGTCTAAGAATCACCGTCAAGTAGAGAAACAGAAGGGAAAACTTTTATGCAAGTTTTGGAAACAAGGTAAAAAATTTGTTAGGTCACTCTAAATGGGAAAATATTTTCTCAGAAACTGATCCAAAAGGTTTGAAAAAAGAAAAGCATTTTCAGTGTTTTCACCAGAAAGGTGTTAGTGGATTTCATTTTCTGTCTATCTATCTTCTCCCTTATATATATATTTTCTTTTTGTTTTAAATTTATATCATGCTTTACCACCTTTTTCTCCTCCCCTTAATTGCAGGCTAAAGGATTTGCACTACTGCCTTTCTCTTCCCAATTTCATCTCTGAATTTTCACCCTGGCACTATCCTCACCAAGCTTCCCTATCATCCCTTCTTTTAGATCTCTCATCTTTCTTTTTGGTTATTATCTATTTTGTACAAGCATCCCTAGTTTTAACTCAAAAGTCATTGACCAACTTATACAGCATTACTTGCTTCAGTCCAGTTTCTCCCTCCAACAAACAGAGCACACAGCATCACTGATATACTGCAAGACCTCATACTCTTTTTCACCTGTCTTCGTTGGGTAAAGATGCCATGGTTTGGGGATTTTGAGCAGCGATAATGGCTATAAGATAGCAATTACAGCCCAAGAAGTAATAAGTACTTTGCAAACCATTTAATTTCCATTAGAAATGTTGACCTACTTCAATAGTTACAGCATATATATTGTACAATCTTTTTAATGTGTTGATGCTCCTAATGATAATCTCCTTCTCCTCTAGGTGATCTTTTAACCATAGGGAAGGGACTTCTAGAAGCTTTTGAGTAATGATTGAAGGAAAAAGAAATGGTTTCAAAACTTTTCTTATTATAGGTTCAAACTAGATGAAGACAAAAATATTAATCAGCCACGTTCCATCTGAATCATTAAAAGAGAGTTCTGTACTACAACATGGTACTACGGATGCTCTGTGGGTCAATGAGGTCCAGAAACTAGAATGAAACACAAACTTCCAATTTTATAAAGCAAGCACACTAATGAAATTTGGAAAAAAAAAAAAAAAAAGGTTAAAATAGGAACAGCTCTTAGAAAATGGAAACAGCAAATGTTTTCTATTTAAACGGGATAGCAAAATGAAACTGAAGATACAGTTACCACATACTGACAAAGTACTATCAAAATCCATGAAATAAATCCTGCATGAGAAAAGAAAATGCAATTTTGAAGGATTCCACTATGTATTGGCATCCCTATCAATTTTCACATCCATGCCTAACAGCTCCAAATAGTTCTCACACAAGCTGAAGCACAATTACATCAATTTTTGTTTGTACTTCAGATGAAATTCTATTGCACATGCTTTCTGACATTAGCAATCTCCATAATAATAGAGTGAAACTTTGACTAACCTTTGGGACCAATGTCTGTATGTAGCGAACAGGAAAAACACAATCAAGATGAGAATCAAACTATAAAATATAATAGTTGTAACACTGATTCGAGAAGGCCCCTTCTTTCTTTTGCTTTGTTGTAGCAGTGCTTGAGGTTTGATCCTTGCCATTTTGTCTAATTTTTAGTTTGAACGGATTTCTACAATTTCCCAGCAGCCAGAATGAAGGCAATGCCGAAAAAATTAAAACCAAATGATCAAAAGATTGTGATGATCTTACCATAATTAAAGAAGAAAAGAAAAATTATTCAAGAACAACATGACCATTTCTTATTAGCTTATAGAAAAATAATAAGTGGCAACCAAACTATGTGGTTTAAAATTTCCTGTCTCTCAACAGTATATAATATCTAAATATCCAATCCAAGCAAACATTGGTAACCCAATTGAAAGTTTCCATTAGATTTTGAAGTTACGAACACCACTAAGAATTTTCTTTTGAAACTCAACCAGTATCCAATGTATCCTATAATTTCAAAATTTCAATTGAGATATAAAGCCAACCAAATATGCATAACCTACTTAAGAGTTTCCATTTCTAGTTAAGAATTCTTAACAGTTACAGGAAGAATTTTCCTTTCAAACTAAACCAGCATTAAACCAACCTATAACTTGAAAATTTCCATCCCAATCCAATTCCAACAAAACATAGGTAACCCACTTTAGAGTTTTCATTTCCAAATAAGAATTCTTAAGACTCACTATTTGTAGCAAAATGAAAAAATTCCTTTGAAACACAACCATCATCCAAAGTAACCCATAATTTCAAAACCTCAATCTCAATCCAGAACCAGTCAAAAATGGGTAACCCACCTGAAAGTCAACAATTAAGAATTCTTCACAGTAAGCACTCATTGCAAGACTTTCATTCAAACTCAACCAGCATCCAAAATATTATAAAAAATTTCAATCCGAATCCAGTGCCAACCAAACATAACAGTTTCCATTTCCAAATAAGAATTGTAAACTCACCATTTGAAGAGGATTAAAAAAGGAAAAAAAGAAAATTCCTTTTAAACTCAATCAAATCTAAAGAAGACTAGTATCTAATACAAATTAAGATCCAACAAGTCAAACTTATACAGAGACAGATGCATCTACTAAGATTTAGGTTTAAAATTAAAATTCTCCAAGAACCAGGGAAAATTTTAGGGGGAAGCAAAACCCATGAAATGTTCTGAATTTCCCAGCTAAAGTTTGAAATCATGAAACCAGAAACAATAACAGAAGGTAACAAACAAAGAAAGCCTGCGACAGCGAGAGCGAATACCTCTTCCGGTGCCTAGAGGAGGGATTGAACTAACACGGTTAGGCCCCACGTTGCGCGGATCGTGAAGAACACGACCAGAGAGCAATCGAGGATTGGCTTTTGGATTTAAACAGTGATGTGTGAATTGGCAAGCAAATCAATATGAGCCTTTTTACAATGAAGAAACGAGGTTGGGGAAGGGGATTTTGACGAGCTTCAGTTGGTGAAACTAGAAAATGAGAGACCTGCCGCGTCACTGTTTGATTTTTCGTTTTTCTCTCTGCTGGATTCTTCAGTTGGGCGACGATTGAATTTTAAAATTAAGACAGCACAAATGACACGGCAATAACTTTATACAAAAACGTGTTTTTTTTTTTTCTCAAATTTCTTTTATAATTAAAAATTAAAATTATGATTTTTCTTTATTTTGAAAAAATAATAATTTGATTCCTTAATTTTTTAGGGGAATTTGATTGCTTAATTTTTTTTTTTTACAAATCACTTTTATTCAATACTAAATTAAAAATTAATTAATTCAGTTTAAATTGAACAAGATAAAAGGTGATAAATTTTTTATTAAATTTTAATATAATTATATTTTTTAAATTTAAATCTAACATTTTTTATTAAGCTAAAATAATCTTCTTAATAGTAATTGATTAATTTTGAATAGATGGATTCTTTGTTTCTGTTTTACAAAAGTGAGGATTTTATGAACTAATTTTTAAAACATTTTTATGTAATACATTTCTCTTTTATTTTAAATTTTTTATGTGAGAGCTTTAATTTCATCCATTAACCGATTGTCTCAAGGTGAAACTAGTGATTTAGTGATTCAGGTGACTTTTTAAGTTAATGTTTAGTCTAGATTTTAAAACATTGCATACAAATATTTTTAAAAAAGAAAACTAATTTTCTTTGGATAGTAAAATAATACATTTTATAGACTATTATTTCATACAATTTTTTGAAAAAAAATTGACTTGTAGACAATATATAGAGTATTAGCTATTTCCACGCCATATGACATATCACATAAATGTCTAAATTATGTAAAAAAAAAAAAAAAATCTTAGAGAAGTGTTAATTTTATTTTATTTTTTTGTCAAAGAAGTGTTATATATATATATATTATCTGAAAGAAGTTATATGATTTTGATCTTTAAGAATTAATTTTTTTGTATTACTATAATTTTAAGTTTAATCACACAATTCATGGGCAGAATAGTTCAATGAAATTATTAATGAGACAAGGTACATCATACATTTTTTTATAAATTATTATTTTAATTTTATGATTTTTTTATTTATATTAAAGGCCATCTAGGTATGATCATCTTAAGAGACTAATTTTTATTTAGAATGAGATAAGAATTATATTGATAAATCTCTCTCTCAACAAGGATGATTCAAAATTTTGAATTTGAAGCTTTGTGATCCCCTCAAACTAAGCATACATTGTAAGACTCATCAGCTTGCTAATGAGTTAAGGGGGACCCTCTAAAAAATTTTCAAGATGTCCATAATATTATATCATTATTATATATTTGCTCCCCTCCCCAAAACTTTTGTAAAATTTATACATCACATCACTTTTAAGCCAATAAAAGTACAAAGGATATTTTTCTTAGCTTTCTACTAATATACTAGTGGTAAAATTTACTAACCTAATTTTTAGTTTAACATCTTCCAACCGGGATATCCTTTTACTTGAAGAATGAAAGAAAACTATAAAAATCTTCAATTTTCATAACTATTTGTGCTAGTATACTAACAAAAAAAAGAGCAGAAACTTTAGGCTTTTAAAAACACATAAAATTTATATGTTTATGAAAATCTCAGTTTTGGTTTTGTTGTTTTTATAGTGGATCTTGTGGCTTAAGGATAGTGTATTACAATTTTTAGTCTACAACATAAATATTTCTTTTTTGGTGCAATAAGGAAAGAAAGAAAGAATTACTAGGGAAGGCTACACAAGCAAACATCAACAAGGAACTCCAAATGAAGCCAATCTGGTGGGGAAGAGAGTGCCTCCATCAAGGTCCCATTACTAGTTGCTCTATTTGATTCTCTAAAATCATGTGAGAACTAAACATGCCAATCCTGAGCCAATGGTGAGAGAATGTCACATATCAGAGCCCTTTATTTATAATGATTAGCACCTTGATTGTTGAGTAAGGAAACCACATCCATAAAATCAACATTTACCTCTAAATGACGCAAACCCTTATCTCAAGTGATGGCTAACACCTTGCGAATATCGTCCACCGTAGTGGAAATTTGGTTCAAAACATGCAACTAATGCCATTCCTGCCCAAATAGCAATTCTATTTATTATTATTATTTTTTTATGGTATCTCCATTGCCTCCATGGATTTCTAATTTCCTTATCTAGGGGCTATGGTATTGACAAGACTTATTGTTAATTTTATCTTTTGATTTAATTCAATTTTAGTTTTCATTCATTTGGGTTTTTATTCTTTGTTCTTTACTCTCTTTTTGATTTGGCAATTAATTAGAGAAATTGTAGATTTCTTTAACTTGAGAAAGAATTAGTTAAAATAGACTTTGAGAATTAATTATATAATGGAGCTTAGAACATGAATGTGCCTAAGATCCTATATAACTATTAGAAGGAATCCTCAATGCAATTCTAATTACTATAATTAAGATAAAATGGATTGGTAATTAGAATTAGATTAATTTGATACCGGAGGGGGCTTTTTAATAAATTAGGTTTACCTAGCTAACAATTGATAGAACTAGGTTGAATTAATAAATTGGTTAAGCTAATGAATATGATTGAGGTGAAATTAGAATCTTAGGCTTTTGATTATTGAGTTCTTCCTTTACTTTGCATTCTCTTTTAATTTGTGTTCTTTCACCATTAGTTTTCGGTTGTGCCTAAATAATTCTTTAGTTATAATACTCTAGTACTAAATTGCATAGTCCTTGTGAGTACGATAATCTTGGGATACTTTGCCAACTACATTGATAATATACACTTGTACTGTGATTCCAATAGTTTTAAAACTTACATAATTGGTAAAATATATTCTAAAACCAGTAATCTAACATGGTAAAAAGAGGATAGATAAATCCTTTGCAAAAATATTTGTAAAGAATAACCAAAACCAATGTAATCAAGGGATGAAGAGATTACACCAAAATAGTCCGAATTAAAAAATGTATTCATAGTTCTTAGACTATTGATTCTTAGAACATTCTCTTATCATTATTCTATGGTGCTTTTAAACTCAGCAAAATTACATAAAAACAAAGTTATGGTTCTTCAAGGCATTACTATGACATTTTAGGGCTAATAGATTAATTTATTTGGCTAATGATTCATTCACTTGGTTCCACAATAAATGATTAAAATATAATGGTCTAATATTGACAAAAGAAAGATAATTCAAGTATATAAGCTCATGTGATACAACAACCAAAATCATTCTATGGTTGTAAAGAGTAACAATCAAAATGAATTTAACACATATAATAATTAGAACAAGAGTTCAAAAACACAACAACCACCTATATTTATGAGGCACAAACTTATTACTAAATTCCTCAACCCACAATTAATTTGGTTTGAGCTAATTGGAGGAATTAAACGAAGAACATACATATAGATTTGAACCCGATCAACATACATATACATTAATTTATCTCTATATATGATCAAGTGCCACGTAGAAAAACATTAAATCTACATAGAATATTGTCTGAGAACGATAATATTTTATTTGGCAAACTTTGTTTTACATGTTCTTAGTTTAATTCTTTTCTTTGCTTTGGAGAGGACTACTTAATGATTAGATATTTTATCTTTTCAGTGGGGTATTCTCCCGTCACTTAAATGAATGAGATATGATAAAAAATTGCTCTTAAATAGAACACAGGAAGAGGAAGAGGATTCAAGTAGGGTTCGCATGGAATGAAGCCAATGAGTTGATGACAACGAGAACCAGCTGGCAGAGAAAACTAAAGAATAAAGAAAGAATTGGAGACTTTGACTGCACATTATCAATTACCAGATCAAATTATTGAACATCATGCTTCTGTATCCCTTTAACTACCTCAGACTACTGAAATCCAGCTTCTTTCTCTTAATTCGTGCTTGTGGTCAATCTGCTTTAATTTCACGTTTTCTTTCATCCTTCTAAAAGAAAGAAGAAAATGAAAAGAATTTCTTGCTAAGTGTGAAAGTGCAAGTCTTATTTGAAAACTCTCCAATTCTCAAAACGTTATTGCTTATCCCTCTCAGTATACTTGCTCGTCCTTGGAAGAGGTAAATCTCTCTATAAATGTCCGTTTTGTTTTCGGTTCCTTTTCTTTTATTATCCTGTCTTTCAGTTGTATCTTCAATTTCTGTTTCAGATTTACATTTGGTTGTAATAATTTTGAGAATATATATATGCCGGATTATGTACAACCTTAATATATATCTACCAGTTCAGCCTGTTGTCTTCGTTGTTCTGAGTTTGCTCTTTCATTGCCATGAGCCCCGTGAAACAGGTTCCATGACTGGTACCACACATACATCTTGTATATCCTGAATTTTTTTGTAAGGTACATCACTGCCTTATCTTTTTCTCGTCTTTTATTTCAGTTGCAACAGTATATCTTCAATTACCGTTTCAAATTTGCATTAACGCATTCACAAATTAGATTCTTGAATCCATCTCTAATTTGCAAGCCAGTGCCTTTTCAAAAATTAAAAAAAAAAATTAATTATGCCCTAAAGTTTCCTAAAGAATTGGTTCCAACTCCCCAAAAGAAATTACCCCTTCCAAAAAATATGTTGTGACATTCACTATTTCACTGTTAACCAAACTTCAAGCCAGTATGTCCACATAAGAATTATCTGCACCTTGGATGGATTTCTCAGCATTCTACAAGTCAAATACAACACGTGAAATATATGTCAACCAAAATTCTGAAGGTGATCAAGCATATGATGATTAGAACAAGAGTTAAGCCACCGAATATAAATCAAATATTTGCAATATACAAGAAGCCTATTGCAATTTTACTATTAAATTGAAAGAATAAATTATGAAATGACAATAACATATGGCCATTTTATTTAATAAAATCCCTCTCTACCCGTTTTAATTGCTTTGTTGTAGGGGTTTTTATTTTTCTTTATTGCAATGATACTAGAAAACAGAAAATCGAGGAAGTTTCAAATTGGGGGATCATGTGCATTTTCCTTACTCATCAACGTATTTATCAGATATACAATATCGTTGTAAATATATATGGTCATCATTAAACTATATACGTGTGTATTAATATGATAATCAATTGAATGAAATTTTTTGCTTATTGTTAGTTCTAATTTTTATATATATTTTACTCTCCAATTTGATGTTTGAGCTTTGAATTGTTAAATTTAGCCCTTCTTCAATGTAATTTGGCTATTTTGCAAGGTTGTGTGATGAAATGCAATCGTGATGGAAATCATGTGCATAATGAGCAATTTGGAAGATATTGAAGGGTTTAAATGCAATTTGAGGAAGCTTGGCGGCTTGGTCTAGCATTTGGAATGAAGAAAATAGAGTTTGAAGACATTGAGTTGTGTGTCACAACATGCAGCAAGATGAAAAAGTATGAAGAATAGCATGTCTTTATGTGTCGCTTCACACTTTTGCATGTTGCAGCACAGCAAGTTGATGGAGCAAGGAGCTTCTGTGCATTGGAACACAAACTTTTGCATCTTATGACACAATATGTGTTGAGCAACTAGAAGGAAAGACATGCTTTTGTGTGTCGCGACACACCCACAGAAAAAGGGCTGAAATGTTTGAGTTTTGGGCTTTCTAGCACCCCTAGGTCATTTGTTAGACTATAAATACTCTATTTAGAATATGATTTAGACTTCTTAGCCATTTTTAGACACTTTGGGAGATTTTTGGAGGTGAGAAGGAGAAAGAAAGGTTGCTCTAGAGGAGATCTTCACAATCAACTATATCGAAGCTTCGTTTTACCTTTTTCTCTTCATGAATTACTTTGTGTTTATTCTCTTTTGACATGAATTGCTAAGCTCCTCCTCTAGGGGAGAGACATAGCTTAGGGTTGTTGTAATTGATTTGAGAATTTTTATCTATGCAAGCTTTTATTCAATTTCTAAGTGATTATCTTTGTTCTTAATGCTTTCTATGGATTGGTTAGCTTTAGGATTGAATTGTAGACTATAAATTACATATGAATATGGATTTATAGATTTGCTTCTTGAGATAATTGTTGTAATTTGAGCGAAAGCTAGGAATAGGTAAACATGAATTACATTGTCATTAAGTGAATTCCATGAAAATTGAATCTTTTTTCTAATTGAGTTATGCTAAGGAATTAGGTAATCAACTTAGAAAAAGAGAGTTAATTCACCAAGGAATTGGGTCTTAGCCAAATTAAGGAATTCAACGTTCATAGAACTCAATAGGAATTACATAGAAAATTTTTCATTAGATTGCAGCATCCTAGGTGAAACCCGAAACCTGGATTTCTATCATTGAATTTCATTAAACTTATTTATGTCAATTTGTGTTATTTATTTGCATATTCTCAATATTGGTTGCTTGAGTAATAGTTCGAAAGCACAGTTGGTAATTGATTTGCAAATCCCTGAGAATGATAACTCTTACTTCTTTTATATTACTTGTGCAACCTCGTGCATTTGCTAAGAATTACGCAACAAGTTTTTGACATCATTGCCGGGGATTTATCCTAATCAATATCAGTAAGCAGTCCTAGAATTATTACTTCAAGCATTTTTTTTCTTTTCTTTTTGTTTAATCTTAAGTGTCGCTTCTCACATTGTCTATGCGAGGTACATTATTAAATCCCAACAAACTTTTGTTTGATTTTGAAATTGAGAGAATTGCTAGAAAAAAGTGACAAGCAAGACTACAAGCTCAACCCAGGCAAATGGAAGAAAGGGACGATCGTGCTCTACCCCCACCTAAGGGGAATGATCCACCACCTCCTCCACAACAAACTATGAGAGATTATGTGATGCCTCTGGTGGATAGTTGGGAAACTAGAATCAAAAGACCAACCCTAGCTACAAATAATTTCAAAATCAAGGCTTCCTTAATTCATTTAGTTCAGTAGAACCGGAGGAGAAAGGAGAAAATTCCTACACTCATATTTTTGGATTTTCTCAAATATGCAACACTCTAAAGATCAATAGAACCTTAAGGAAGCCACCAAGTTACTAATGTTCCCTTTCTCATTGGTTAACAAAGCATTGCTAGGGTATCTATAAGTAAAACCAAACCTTATCACTGATGATTGCAAATTATATAGATATATTTCTCTTCACTTCTTGAGAATTTCAGTGGCGATTTGAGTATTATCATGATAAATTCTATGGTTTATTGCAGGATAGAGAAGTAAGAATAAAAAGCACAAAAGAAGTGATTTATCAAGGGAATTGAAACTAAAATTCACACAAACAGAAGAAATGCTGCTCAATCCACAGTCTCCTATAAAATAGCAGTGCAAGATAAATTCTATGGTTTATTGCAGGATAGAGAAGTAAGAATAAAAAGCACAAAAGAAGTGATTTATCAAGGGAATTGAAACTAAAATTCACACAAACAGAAGAAATGCTGCTCAATCCACGGTCTTCTATAAAATAGCAGTGCAAGAAGACACGGTAATATATATAAGCCTTGGCTTGAGCAGCATTTCTTCTGTTTGTGCAATCGTATTAGAGTAAGATAAAGCTCTAATATAGTTCCCTCTGATAGTAAGCACATTTGCATCCTCTTCAGCTCCTTTTGGAAGTTTACTGCATCAACAACTTGTTCTCTATGTTGAGAAGCACAATTAAGAAAGAAAACATGCTCTCGGTTGATTTGGCAATTTGTGAAATTACCCAACACTTCAAACTCTTGCTTCAAATGTTCGACATGCTCTTCATCTTTATAGGTCTTTCCAAGAGAAAATGGAACTGCCATCGGCTTATCTTCATCAACTATATTCAGCCTTTGCAGCTTGCAAGTAAGAGGATATCCAATTGGGGTTAAATTTAGCTTCTCCTCCAAAGTAACAAAAGCTACATCAATATAGCTTTCTCCATCAACAATCACACCACCATCTTCCTTTTGAACACTGCTACTACTGTAGAAAATCTCCCCAAGTTGCTCTTCACTTTCATTGGGTTGCAAATTCAAAAATTTCCAACTTCAATCACCACTTCTTCTAAGCACTCATTTCCACCGAGCAGCTCATCTGCATTTTTGATTCTTTTGATGGTGCTATTTGAAAGCATGAAATTTCTTCAGCCTCTTTCTTGTTGTTCTCCTTCTCTTGGTCTGCAGAAAATTCAGCCACAACATTTGAATCTATGGCTAAGGAAGAAAGATGTGCTAATTTCATTTGAAGGCACATAGCCATCAACCACAGCACCAATTGTAAAATTTTGGGCAATAGTTGGAGATGAAAATTCTTCAAGGGAGGTCTTATCTTCTACTAATGAATAAATTCCACATCTAACTCTGTTCTAATGGATTAGTAAGAACACCATCAAAATGAAACTTGCTCCTTTGCTCCTCATAATTTGTAGATGAATTGTCTAAGTCATTTATCTCCAAGCACTCCATCTTTTGAGTCATGCTAGAACTCAAATGGATAAATGGTTTCAAGGAAACTCCTTGCACATTAGAGTAAACACCAATTGGACTACTCGTTGGACCATCATTAGACGCCTCAATAGTCTAAATTGAAGACTTTCCTTTTGCTACCATAGGAGAACTTGAATTGGAATTAGAGGAATGGGCATAAGCATCCTTACTCTCCTCCAATTTTGGAACACCAAAAGAAGGATCTTGATAATTTGGAGCAATGTGTTCTTGCATCAATTTCTTCATAAGCCTCTAGCTTCTAATCTCTTCTTCACCATTTCTCCGTCGTTGCTTCGTTAACTTTTCCCACCATTGCTCTGCATATCCCATAAATGAAAGGGAAGCTAAGAAACATCTGGTCTCCTTTGGATAGTCATGTTGCTCAAACACCTCTTCTACATGCAATACAACATTTCGAGGTTTAGGCAACACTGGACATGCAACACTTGAAAAACTGTTACAAAAGTTGGAATATGAAACAATTTTTAGTGTTGCATTAGTTATATAGAATTGAGGATAGATTTAATAACACTTTTCTTTTTTATTGTAATGGTTACAAAAATGTTACAAAAGCATTGGTTTGCAACACTTTAATAACACTTCTTAGATGTTGCATTAGCTAAGTAGGATTTAGGGTAGCTTTAGTAACACTTTTTGGTAATTGTTACAAAGTGTTAACAAAAACATTGGTTTGCAATACTTTTGTAACACTTTTTAAAAGTTTTAAAACTGAATAATGTTTAATGTGATTAAATTATCAAAATAAATAAAATAATTAATAATAACTATTTGGTGTTTTAGATAAACCCAAATAATAATAATAATAATAATAATAATAAAAAAAAAAGATATCTTAGGTGAGAATAGGTGATGTCTTCTTCGAATGGTTGAAGGTGCTGGTTTCCTCTGGTAATATGCTTTTGTCGATTCCTCTTCCTTTTCCCCCTTTTTTCTGTTGTTTATCGTTTAATGAAACAATTTGATTCTGTAGATGTTGGTTTCTGTCCTTTTCACGTTTAATTTATTAATGACTTGCTTTTTATGTGTATAATGAGAGAGAACATTGATTAGCTAATGTTTCCTTTTAGTAGTATCTACTAATTAGCTAATAGAAGTTTTAGCTCTTGAGCAGTTGGGCTTGACAATAGCCTATTGCTTGCTGAACATCTATACAAAACATGTTACTTAACAGATAGAAGTTGTTTGAATTCATTGAAATTACTAAGCTTCTACTACAAAGGAAAGTTGTCGTGGAGGTTTAACCAAGTTTTAGTTCTCGGATGATAGATATAGCTAATTTTAATATTAAACATCTAATTGATTGCCTCTATCATTAATGAAGTATTTGTTTCTATTACAACTGCTGAAAGTTCTATGTTGATATCTGAGAAGGCTTGTTAGAACTCTAATTTATAGAGATTTGAACTATGGACTTCCACTGGAGTGAGCAAGAGGTAATGATCTAGATAAAGGCAAAAGCAATAACAATGTCCTTGGGATTTTGAAATTGAACAACTGTCTTTCATCAGGTCATTACTTGGAATTATTAATAATTTAATGGGTTGATTTAGGCTAGTTATTTATGCTTGTGAATTAGATTGTCCCCACACTGCATTGTTTTTCACTTTCAAGCATAACTTCTACTTTTTTTGGCTCCTCTTTTCTCACAACTCAGCTATCCATAGAAGAGGTCATATTGTTTTTTCTTTTGTCCCCACTTGTCTCTTCTACAATTTTATGTCCTGAGTCTACCCTTTTTTTTTATACATATTCATATTATTGTGGATAGGTTTTTACTTATGAGAAGCTAAAAATTATAAGATGAGATAGCTTGCTTTTGAATTCCAGAATAATGAAGTTTGTGCAAAATGGACCTCTTTTAAAAAACAAAACAAAACGTGGTTGTTATAAATTTCTTAACCATGCAGAAATTAAGATAAAAAAAATTAAAAATAGTGGAGGTGTGAGAGTGATAGGTGCGTGGATAGGATTTGAACACTTGTAATTTACTTTTAGGTAGGATTGTACCAGAAAATACTCTTTTAGAAAATAATTCAATCAGCCATTTAAAAATCAATACCATTTATGAACAATTTTGATAAATTTTAATTCTCCAAAAATATACATAATTTATAAAAGATTCTCAGAAGAAAGGAGAAGCAACAGCCACATAAAATAGTTGATATGATTTTGGGGAACTTCGATCCCCATATATAAAATAATTAATTAATGACTTTGAAATTTATTCAAGGCATGATATATTATTGTTGACTTTTTCTTCTTTTCTCTTTCAAAAATGTGAATCAGATCAATTGAATGATGTTTTAAAGTCTTGCTTAGAAGATCTAGTAGACAAATGTGGTGCCAGGGCCGTGTATGTGGGTAGGCCAGTAAGGCTGCTGCTGCCTTGGTCCCCCAATCTTGTCTAGGCCCCCTTTATATATATATATGTGTGTGTGTGTGTGTGTGTGTGTGTAGTCATTGCTTGGTCAACTATTTAAAAAATAAAATAGTGGTTGCTCTTATTTTCAGTCCAACTCATAAAAAATGTGACTGTTAAAGAGTGGTTTTCCAATGAGTGATATTTTGTTTCTTGAGAATTAATTAATTGCATAAAAACTTTGTATAGTATTAACTCAGTTTTTTCTAGGCCTAATTAACTTTCAGAAGCCATGAGATAATTAATGAACTCTCAAGAACAAACTAGAAAGACTGATATCAAATGACTTCTATACATTAGTCCACTTCCAAATTTTGTTTGGAGCAATTGATGAAGTTAAACGTTGGACTAACGGTAACATCATGTTAATTTCCATGTTATTCTGATTTTGCAATTTCCAATATTATAACAGTCAATTTTTTAACTATATATCACAAAATTATTTATTTTCTCTTCAAAGTTTTTGGCTCTCATATTTTCTTCCCTCTTTTCACTCCCACCTAATACTCTTTTGAAGTGGAAGCTCACAGTAAATTGTTTCAGTAGATAATTTAGAGTGCAGTTCTCTTTGTTTTCAAATTTCCAGGTTCTATCATTTCATTACTTTTTTTTTTCTATTTACTTTGCAACTTCTATTTTATTTATACTTTTATTGTTTTTTATTTTATTTTTTAATTATATACTTTTTAGCAATAAAATATGTCAAATAGAAAATATGAATCCAGTTTTGAAAATTTGAAGAAAAAATGAAAAGTTGAAAAATTAATTCAATCTCAACATAGTGCTCTTGATAAATTTGTCACAATTCATAAAAGGAATATAACAATAAGTTCAATTAATGAAGAAATGATAGAACAATCTCCTGTACATAATGTTGAAAATTCTAATAGTCCAAGTACCAATTAAGAACAAGTAGAAGTTATTAAAGAAGATAATTTAGTAGAAGTGAATGTGGAGTATTATAGTACATCAAGTGGAGTTCCTAAAAATATTTATGATCCGGGGCAATAGAAAAACATTGATGAAAAAGTTAGAGATTTAATAGTAGAAAAGGTCCAATTAGACATGAGAATTTACAATTTCCAAAAGATGAAAATAATAGACATTTTTCTTCGTCCTTTTACCAACAAATATTGCCATATTGAAAAACATATGATAGAAAGTCGCTAATTTATACAACAGATTTAGATAGAGTGTATTGTTTTTGTTGTAAATTGTTTTGCTCAAAAAGTAGTGTTAGTCAATTAGGTAACGAAGAGAGTAGAGATTGGAAAAACCTTGGTTCCAAGCTTAAAAGTCATGAATCAAGCCATGGGCATATCACTAATATGGACAAATGGATTAAACTAGAAAAAGATTGAGAAGAATAAAGACAATTGATAAAAACTTACTTACCAGATCAAATTAATAAAGAAAAAGAGCATTGGGAAAAGGTTTTACTTAGGATTATAGCTATAATCAAACATCTTTTAAAAAATAATCTTGTTTTTCGTGGGACAAACGTGAAAATATGTGATAAAAGCAATAGTAACTTTTTGAGTTTGATAGAGATGCTTGCGGAATTTGATCCAATTATGCAAGAGCATGTTTGGCGCATAAAACATGGTGAACTTCGTCACATTACTTGAGTAATGCTATACAAAATAAACTTATAGAACTGTTAGGTTCCCAAATAATAAATATGCTAATAAAAAAAAAGTTAAAGACGCAAAATATTTTTCTATTATTCTTGATTGTACTCCTGATGTAAGTCATCAAGAACAAATGACTCTTATTTTGAGATGTGTTGATACTTTGAATGCTCCAATTAAAATAGAAGAGTAAAATAATTAGCATTAGGCCAAACCCTTTAAGCCCTTGCATGAAATAGAAGCCCAATTAAAGTGATTTGCTTGTCTTGGCTAAAAGTTGGGCTTTCCATGATACATCAATACACAAGAAATATACGGCCACTTTACTTCTTATCTTCATGAAATAACATGGTTCCAGTTGATTTTACCATGTAAATTAGAGCTAGAATGAGCCATTTGGTCCCTCCATAAGTTGTTGAGTCAATGGAAGAGAACATCTTGGCATGGACTAGAATTAAGCTTCCCAAAATCACATCAGATTAGGGAGATTTAGTAAATAAATTCATTAACAAGTGTCATCCTATTGCATTGCGGAACAAGCTAAGAGTCCAAATTGTCGCATTCCAACAATCCCTAGGCAAGTCTTTAATAGTGCCTGGGAGAGATATCAAGAACTAATGAGAAGATGGCCTGGTCACTCTTTGAAAGATTGGGGGCAAGTGGATATTTTTTATCAAAAGTGTAATGTAGGGACTCAAGTTCTCATTAATGTAGCATGTGGGGGCACTTTTGCTAATAAAAGCCTAGGGAAGCTTATGAACTAATTGAGATGCTGGCTTCTCAGCCAACTACTAGTGAGAAGGAGCAGAAGAGGGAAGTACTAGAAATAGAGACTTTGGATGTTATACTAGCTCAGAATCAGTTGTTGAATCAACTAGTATCCTTGAACAAGAGACTAGAAGGGGTAACTATGATAGGAGCTAAAAAGGAACATATTGAAAATCCACCTTTGGCCTTTACACCTTCCTCACCGTACTCTCAATTGCCTCCATGCAAGCCTTGCCCTTTGTGCTCTATTGTGCTTGATATGGGGATATGTGCCCATCTCCATCCAGATAAGTTTGCTCAAATAAATTATAAAGGTAACCCTAAGCCTCAAAATAACTACTCCTATTAAGTTAGAAATAGAAACTGCCCCAATTTCTCTTGGAGTAATCCAAAAATAGCTTGAAGCCCTACACTTAGCATTCTAAGCAGCCTTATTAGCTCCCACATGCCAAACATAATTCACCACATGAGGCTCCCCAATCAAATCTTACTGTTGAATCTCTTGGGCAACTGATGAAAGATATGGCTCAAAATACAAAGTCCTTCATGGAAAAGGCTCAAGCTTTTATGGAGGAGACGAAAGCAAATTTTAGAAATCAAGAGGCTTCAATTCAAAACTTGGAAGCACAGATAGAGCAAATTGTACAAGAAGTAGTAGAAAGACATTCAGGCACATTACCTAGCTCTACTATTCCCAATCCTAGATATACAACAGAGCTGAAATTCATGAAAATGCCTAATGAGGATAAGGAGTTTGCTAAGTTTCTAGATATCTTTAAAAAGTTAAATGTCAACATTCCTTTTCTAGAAGCCTTAGCAAAGATGCCTGGCTATGCCAAATTCATAAAAAGACCTTCTCAAAAGAAAAAAAGAAGCTAGAAGAAATTGATAAAGCTATGCTTAATGAAGAGTGCAATGCTATTATATAAAAGAAGCTCCTGGTTAAAATGAAAGACCCAAGCAAATATTCACAATGTCATGTAATATTGGACATATGAATATAGCAAGAACACTATGTGACTTAAGAGGTAGCATCAACTTGATTCCTCTCTCCTTATTTAAGAAGCTAGGCATTGGGGAGGTCAAGGCTACTATGATAACTCTAGCTTGCTGAATGTTCCTTAAATATTCATATAGGATAGTAGAAAATGTGTTTGTCAAAGTTGACAAATTTATTTTCCCAATGAATTTTGTGGTACTAGATAGAGAGGAGGATACAGATGTCCCCCCTCATACTTGGGAGATCTTTCTTGGGTATTGAAAAGTTGTCATTGATATGGATGTTGAGGAATTGAGATTGAGGATTAATGGAGACCATGCTACCTTTAAGTTTTTGAGAACTCCTACCCTCTTGACAAAATTGGTGAGAGTAATAAAAAAATAGAAGAAGTCAACGCTATGAAGCAAGTTCAAGTTCAAGTTCAAGCCAATGAAAGTCCCAATGCTACAAAGAAAAAAAAGGCTACAGGCAACAAAATTCTAGAATGGTGCTATTTAGGATGCCCAAGATGCCTAGATAAAGTTTTGAAGATTATTGGTTGCCTAACTCAATCTAGAAAAGGAGTTGGAGAGTCTCTTATCTCTCTTTACAGTCCTTTGGATGTACCTTAATAAGTCAAAGAAAGTCAAGTTGAAGACCATAAACTAAACGCTTTTTAGGAGGCAACCTATTGTTTCTTTTCCCTTACTTTCTTCTCTTTTTTTTTTTCCATTTTATTTTAGTGTCTTTAGTGTTAGTAGAGTTATTTGAAAATCACTCATGCGTTATTTTGTGTTTTGCAAGCAAAACGACGAAGTTTGGGGACGTTTATGGTGAAAAGAAGTGGAAGTAGAACATGGAATCTACATGCCTCAACATACACGTGACAAGGCAAGATGATATGAGCAATGATTACTTTATCAGGGATTCCCTTTCCTTTATCTTTTATTTTTGTTGCATTGAGTACAATGCTTGTGCTAAAGTTTGGGGAGGGGACAATACTTGTCTACCTTAATTTTGTTTGTTATTTGCCTTGCTTTATTTGGTTGCTTGAGTATTTCCTTTGTTAAGTTGTGTATTATTTAGTAGTAGAACTTTTTTTAAAAAAATGAAAAATTGGAAAAGAGAAATTGGATTGAAAGCCTTGGGCTGTTAATAGTATTGAACTTACTTGATCATTGTGCAGTTGCTTGACTTGTTTTTTCTTGATTCAACATTTACTGAATCTAATGATTCATACATGACACTTTAACCCATATGCATTTGCACTAGAACTCTCTGGATTATTGTTTATATCCTTGTTAGAGATTGTTATGTGAACTTCTGGGAATTTGAGCCAACCCCTTTGATTTGAATTATCCCCATTCACTGTTTATGCTATGAATTTCTTGCACTTGTTACCATGGAACACCCATTCAACATAGAACTTGCACTACCACTGGAATTGAATTCTAGTAACAGCTTCTGAAGTTATTAGGGAAATCTCGGAAAAATGTATAAATAAATTAAAAGTGAATTTTGAGACGTGGAAAAATTTGCTTCTAAGCAAGTGATGTGGCACAAGGCAAAGGGGGTAGGTGTAAACCCGTCACCACTTTGGTTACTAAACTACACTAATCTTAGGTGGTGGATGGTGGAGTGAATGAGTCATTGATGTGTGGATTGGGTGCACAGTCATTGGTTCGCTTCACACTTCACTATTTCTAAGCCAAGAAGCAAGAAAAAGGTATAAGGTAAAAGATAAAATGGTTAGTAGAGGAACTGAGTGGATGTTGTCCAGATTAGGCTTATGGGCACCAATTCTAGTCAACCTCTGCTTGACCAATATGAAAAAATATAAAATAAAGGGAACAAATATGGGGAAATTGAGGGTTCATTGAAACGAAACCTTAGCTAGAAGGAGATGAAGATGATAGTATGTCATAATTGTGTATCACTTAACCCTCAGATGAGTTTTGAAGCCTTTTTGAGTGTTTATCCCAAGTTTGCATAGCATGATTTAATTGATTTGAGTAGTTGTTTTTTAAGGGTCACACGCAAACATTGGGTCTAGTGAATTGAATGACTTGTGGATGAATTTTCTTGCATTTGCAGTATGTCAAGGTCTGTGGCACTGCATTAGTCAATTGTTCTTTAAGGCTTGTATGGTGAGTAGATTTGTACATCCTTGAATTGCTTGGGAATTAATGTTTTTCTAATTTGTTCAAGGACAAGCAAAACTCAGTTTGGGGGCTTCATTAGTTCTAATTTTTATATATATTTTACCCTCTAGTTTGATGATATTTGAGCTTTGAATTGTTAAATTTATCCCTTATTCAATATAATTTCGCTATTTTGCAAAGTTGTGGGATGAAATGCAATGGTGATGTTAAATGCAATTTGGAAGATTTTGGAGCATTTAAATGCAATTTGAGGAAGTTTGGAGGCTTGCTTTAGCATTTGGAATGAAGAAAAATAGAGTTTGAAGACTTTGTGTGTCACAACATGCAATTGGAAAAGTAAGAAGAATAGCATGTCTCTATGTGTCGCAACACAATTTCACATGTTGCGACACAGCGAGTTGATGGAACAAGGAGCTTCTATGTGTCACGACAAAAACTTTTGCATGTTGTGACACAACGTGGGTTAAGCAACAAGAAGGAAAGACATGCTTTTGTAAGTCACTACACACCCACAGAAAAAAAAAAAAAAAAAAAGAAAGGCCGGAATTGTTCGAGTTTTGGATTTCTAGCACCCCTAGGTCATTTGCTAGACTATAAATACTCTATTTAGAATAGGATTACAACTTCTTAGTCACTTTTAGACACTTCAGGAGATTTTTGGAGACAAGAAAGAGAGAGAAAGCTTGCTATAAAGGAGATCTTCACAATCAACCATATTGAAGCTTCCTTTTATCCTTTTCTCTTCATGAATTACTTTGTTTATTTGCTTTATTCTCTTTTGACATGAATTGCTAAGCTCCTCCTTTAGGGGAGAGATGTAGCTTAGGGTTGATGTAATTGATTTGGAAATTTTTATCCATGCAAGCTTTTATTTAGTTTCTCTAAGTGTTTATCTCTATTCTTGATACTTTCTATAGATACTTGTAAAATTAAATTGTAAACTATAAATTACATAGGAATATGGATATATAGATTAAATTTTTGAGATAATTGTTGTAATTTGAGCGAAAGTTAAGAATAGATAAACGGGAATTACATTGTCATTAAGTGAATTATATAAAAATTAAATTTTTTTTCTTAATTAAATTATGCTAAGAAATTAGGTAATCAACTTAGAAAAAAAAAAGAGGTAATTCACCAGAGAATTGGACCTTAGCCAAATTGAGGAATTCAACATTCATAGAACTTAGTAAAAATTGCATAGAGAATTTTTTGTAAGATTGCAGCACCCTTTGAAACCCCAAACTTAGATTTCTATCATTGAATTTCATTAAACTTATTTCAGTCAATTTGTGTTATTCATTTGCATATCCTCAATAATGGTCGTTTGAACAATAGTTCGAAAGCACAGTTATTATTTGATTAGCAAATCCCTCAGAATGATAGCTTTTACTCCTTTTATACTCCTTATGCGACCTAGTGCTCTTGCTAGGAATCACAGAACACATATATTCAATAGAAGTTTATGATTCGATGAGAATAAGTCACTAAAGTTTTTGGAATAGCGATTATGATAACTTGGTGAAATTTGGGAGTTCAAAGCTTTCAACCATCGCATATGTAAAAAAAAAATGGAAATTTGGAATTAAAGGGCAAAGCTTTCCTTATGTATATTAAAATTGATACAAGATTATTTATATTAGTATAAAACTACTTGGACGTTTTGTACGAAGTTCATAATTTATCTTAACCTTACATGCATATGTATAAGAATTCACATGTACAAATGATTTTTCCTATATCAAATTCATGCTCACAACAAAACGAAATATGAAATTATATAGTTGTTCTATAGTTCTATAAATTACCAAAATCAAGTTAAATAAGGGTTTATTTAGTTTGGTATGCATACCAGTTTTGTGAAAAACTACTTTATGGTTGTGTTCAGGTCACCCTCCCAGCGCCCTTCATCATCCATTGTCATAAGTACTCTAGCCAACAATGGTGTTGTTAAGTCCCCGAGGCAGAACATTTTCATCTGAGGGCATTCACTTACAACTAATTTATTCAATGAGGGGAATTTGAAAGTGTGATTCTTCAAACAAAAGCTTCCCAAGCTTGATAACATACGAAGTTCCAGTAATTCCAAGTCAGCAAACACTATCTCCTGTTCAGCATTGTCAACATCATCGGCTACTATTTCCTTTATCATTGCGCATTCAGTTATCTTCAATGTTCTGAGTTTAATGAGACTCTTTGCTGTTGTTGATGTCACCAGATAGAAGAGCCCCACACATTTATGCACTTCCAAATGTGTCAAATGACTGAAACATACTGATGAAGGCACTAGATTTTTCAAACAATGACATTCCACCACATATAAAGATCCCAGCACACTTAGAATTGTCTCTGCTACATAGCCTTCCTTGCATATGCACTCTAGCTGAGAAAGGAACTGCAATGATAACTCATTAAGCTGCACATCATTGCCTATTTGTTCTTCGGAATTTTCACTTGGGAATATCTCTTTAAAGGAACTAGATTTCACTGTTAGTTTCCTCAAATTAGCTATGCTTTCAAGCCACTGATATGGAAAATTGGCATGATCATCATCAATGAATTGTATACAGAGATTTCTTAGCTGGGGGAATATGGCAAGAAATCCCAATGGCATGTCCACCCTGTTCAATGCCAATTCTTCCAAGTCAGTGTTTATCTGCCAAACCAACTTGAAAAAATCAGAACTACAAGATAAATAAGTGTTCAATTCAGCATCAACACCAAGTAATAGAAATATAAAATTTTAGTATGGTTGATACCATTGCGTATCTATATCTCTGCTCTCCTTTCCCATGTTTTAATCAGTTGAGATGACTCTCATACAATCAAGAACATGTATTTGTCGTTAGATTTGAAACACAATAAGAGTGACTGTATTGCTAAATATGAATTTGATGTGTTATTTAAATGTACTGTTTATTTTATTTTGCTTTAATGCACATGTAAAAAGAAGACCATTAAACAAATGACTAATTAAATGGCCAAGTTTGCCTTAAGAACTCAAATTGTTAGATACCAAAAAGATAGTTATAGATTTAGATCAAACAATGTGTACATTTTTTTAAAGAGTTATGTTATGTTTGGATAGTAAATGTCGAATTTTTGAGTGGCCTGAACTAAGTCTTGGAATGTGAGGGAGTGAACTACCTAGTTCGACTGAAATGTGAAATAAACCTTGAAAACACCACTTTATCCAAAATGAAGCAAGACATTAGAGGCATGCTTCTCTTACTTTGTATCCACTCTAAGTCTCTCATTCCTGTCCAATGTGAGACCTTGTTTCCTGTTAAACACTTAAAGTGTGTGGCAACTAATTTTCTGAGCAACCCCTTAAATGTATGTATGCAAGTGCGCATATTTATGTACTTTTCATGCTAGAATTAATCTGCAAGAATACCTATTAAATTCTATGTGGGGGGGATAGTCCTTCATAGATTTAGAGGGTGCTACCTAGCGTACCCATTTGTGCTTGCTAAGAATTTTATTGAATGGAGGCATAACATATGTACGTCGAAAGTAATAAATAGAAACACATTAAGCAGAAGGAAAAAGAATTTGTACCCTTTCGACCAGGAAGATCGGCTGCTGATTTGAGATATCGAGATTGTGCTTCTGATGTTTCTTGAATAGTTTTGTGCCAAACACACTCACTTCGCTAGGAATACAAACATGGATCCTCTTCACTGCTGGCCAATATGTAGTATATTCTCCTGGATAGAAACTCTTGAGCTTGGGTACATCTGAGATTTCCAAAGAGTGCAGTTTTCTGAACTGAAAATTAATTGACAGTGTTTGCCCTTCCTCCTTTTCCACTATTTCTTCTAACCCACAATCACTGATGGTTAATTCTTTAAGTTTTTTTAAACTTTTTCCTATATTGGCTGGGAACAGACTTGTCAGACATGGACACCCACAAGCTCGAAGAACTTTTAGTTCATGAAAGGTGACAACCTCTTCCGGGGTCTTACTCCAGACATGTTTGAGCTTTGGTAGGGACTCCAATATCAGTTTTTCCAGCCGAATTCCTTGCATGTTATTTACTTTTTCAGTGTTTATTCCTTCCAAATCAAACACCACTTCTGCTGATTGGCAATTTTGGATTTCCAGCTCTTCCAAGACAATTAAGGATTTCAGGACATTGAATGGTAGTACCTTGGAAAAATTTTCACAGTTTGCTATCCTTAGAGATCTCAAATTACAAAGTGATTTATGGCTTTGCCATTTTACCTGTGTGATGTCAGAGTCACATATATTCAAATTAATAATTTCAAGCAGCAAATAAAGATGTTTCACAATTATGATTGGTAAAAACAAGAGATTCTAGACACAAAGCAATGTACCTCTTCGAGTAAAGAACAGTGGCTGCTTTCTTCTACCATTACTATCTCTTCCATCACAGAGCATTTCTCTATTACAATCTTCTGGAATTTCCCAAGTCCTTCTTCTGCAGATGGAGGAAACAAATATTTTAGCCTTTCACATCCTTCAACATGCATTGCAGCTGGCAAATCTGCAAGGTTATGCAAATTTTCTGTGCAGTTTACAGTCCGACCACATGTCTCTCTAGTATTTGTTCCTGGGAGAGGGAATATTTCTAGCAGAGATTTACAGTCAATAATGGTGAATGTCTCAAGATTTTGAATTGTGCTCCTCTTGTAACATGGCAATATTGACGTGAGTTCTGGACAATTTCTAATCTCAATTTTTTTAAGTCTATCAAAGGAATTCGAAGAAAGTTGTTGCTTCGAATCTACTATCATATTCAACATGTCTACATCCACAATGACCATCTCCTCCAAGTTAGGGAATATATCAACCTACAAAACATGATACATGAAGTCAAAGTGGAGACATTTTAAAGATCACAAGCAGTGGTAAATCTACCACGAGAATTGTAGATACATAGAAAAAATACTCACTCATGAAACCCTGCAAACAGGGGTAAACTAAGCTACATACACCTCTACAAACAGAAAACACAACATCCCTTTTCACAAAATTTATATCCTTGAACAAAAAATATCATTTATTTCAACGATTAACAATAATTCTGTCCTTGTATTTTATCATATTTAAGTAGTGTTTAGAATCTTCAAAATTTTTGAAATTCAATTCAATAGTGAAAGATGGAACTCTACTTGAAAGCGTAAAATCCTAGGAGTTAGGATGATATACTAGCATAATATGTTAAAAGAATCTACCTTTTCGGAAACAGGTGGGGGAGTATTGATTTCTGTCATTATTATCACTTCCACCATTGAACATTTTTTTATTTCAAGGATCTGGAGTTTGTAAAGATTTTTTGCAACAGATGTTGGAAGCAAAACGTGTAGCCTTTCACTTCCACCAACATGCATTTGCGAATTGCTAGTCTCAGGGATTATGTCTCCAGATATCTGTTGTAGATATTTACAATTGTTAATCTTCAATGTCTCGAGACTCAGAGTGTTGCTCAACATCTGAGATGGAAAAATGAGTTCTGGGCAGTTTCTGATCTCAATCTTCTTGAGTTTGCCAAAAGAATTTGGAGGAAGTGCATTCTGCCAATGCCATATTGCATTCAACTTATCCACGTCAATGATAATAACTTCCTCCAAGTTAGGGAAAATAACCTACATATGGAAATATAAAAATAAAATTGCATCAGGCAGAGTCTTAAAAAGTAAACATTTTCCATCATATATCTCACACAAGGGATAGGAAACTGCCATGTATTCCTTCTCTTTACATGCCTTTATCCTCTAACCTCTGATTTAAAAGATTAATGTTACAAAAAAATTTCAGTAAGTTACTAAAACAATATATATTCTTTTTGGTTGATACTCTGGATATCCTCACTCTTGGGATTTGATATAAATCCCTATACGAGATAAAAAATGCAATTGCTAAATGTCTCCCCCAATGGTTAATCACTTCAAAAATATCATTTTGTGAGTGACACTAAACCATGAATTTCAAGAAGTACATCTTTGCACAAAGGGTCATATGTGCTTCTAAGTCTTTATATTTGTCTATTATATTGAATAACCACTATAAAGCTCATGATAAACAATGTGAAGAGACACAATTGTTGTCATTAATTATGAGCAACTAACTCAATAATAACTAATAAATAATTCTAGTTATCATGAACACGGAAGTAATTGTTCTGCACGTACACTTACATGCAGTAATAACCACTTAACAGTATAATTAAATGGTCATTTTTGAAACATCTGTTTATCATGGACCAAAAAAGTATTATCTACTTGAACAACTAACGATAATTCTCTAACTGCAATTCTATCACATAAAACTAGTGATTTGAATGTCAAAATTAAATAATAGAATTCAATTCGAAGGTTAAAAGTAGACCTACATGAAAAATAAAATCCTGAAAGAGTTCAATAGATATACCTTTTCAACAAAAGGAGCTGCATTTTCTTGAATGGTTATGATCTCTTCCACCATTGAACAATTTCGTATGTCAAGGTTTTGGAGTTTGTACATATTTTTCGTCAGAGATGCTGGAAACAAAACTCTTGGCCAATCACTTCCTCTGACATTCATCTGCGAATTACTAGTCTCAGGGATTAAGTCTCCAGATATCTGTTTTAGATATTTGCAATCATTAATTATCAATGTCTCAAGAATCTCCGTGTTGCTCAGTATCTGACATGGAAAAATGAGTTCTGGGCAGTTTCTGGTTTCAATCTTCTTGAGTTTACCAAAAGAATCTGGAGATAGTAATTGCTGCCAGTGGCATATTGCATTCAAATTATCCACATCAATGATAATCATTTCCTCCAAGTTGGGGAACATAACCTACAATGAAAAGGAAACAAAACCCAAACTTGCAGCATGATCGAGTATGCAGAAATTTATGTTACACCAATGAAGAGTCCTTACAGCATGTTTAGATGGGGGAAATAGAAGATAATTAGAAGAAAGGAAAAGTTGGGCTGGGGAGTTTTATATTTAAGGGATTTCTTTCCCAAGAAAATTTAAGAGAATGGAAGTTTTGGGCTAATGATCTAAGACCCCTGTCCAAGTCATTAATCAAGTTCTCTTTACAAATCTCACACTAGGAATTGGAAAATGCGATCTATAGTTTTTTATTCTCTCACTTTTGATTAAGGTGATTAAAGTAATTCTCTTACTTTTGATCAACTACTGAAAAACATTTATTAGTGGGCAATACTATCTCATAAATTTATCAAAACATCTCTTCAATTTGATCAAAAGGTCATCATGTGCTTTAAAAAGGGAGAGGGGTGTCCTGTTTTTAGGACCATTCCTCAAGACTCGAGAAACATAGATGCAGTCATGAGCAAACAACTCAATAATTAATCACTAATATGGAACACGTGATGATTATTAGATATTATGAATAGCAACTTGATCTTTATTGGGAATCCTACACAAACCAATACCACTTTAAGTAAATGGTAATTTTGAAAAGATATTTGTTGTAAAAAATTATTATTTACTTGAATAATTAACTATTAATTCTCCCCTCATATCTATTCAATGTTTAAAAATATAAAGAATCTATTAAGCTAAAAAGCTTAATTTATTAGGTAAAAGTCTTGCAATGATTTTAGCATGTATTCAAACATGAAATCCAAATAGAATCCAATAGATATAGCAGAGGTATAATGGCAAATTAATAACTTGTATTTAGCATAGGAACCTACCATGCCGGAAGGTGTATCGTCTTCAATCTTTGTCATCCCTTCCATCAGTGAGCATTTTCTTATTTCAAGGTTTCGAAGTTTGTCAAGACATTTTACCACAGATGCTGAAAACAAAAAGCGTAGCCGTTCAAATCCACCGGCATGCATATGCGGAGTACTAGTCCCAGGGATTGTGTCTCCATATATCAGTTGTAGATATTTACAATTATCAATTATCAACGCCTCAAGACTCTGAGTGTTGCTCAATATCTGACATAGAAAAATGAGTTCTGGACAGTCTCTGGCCTCAATCTTCTTGAGTTTGCTAAAGGAATTTAGAGAAAGTGCTTCTTGAGATTTCCATATTGCATTCAACTTATCCATGTCGATGATAATCAATTCCTCCAAATTGGAGTACAGAACCTACAAATGAAAAAGAAACACACCAAGAAATTGCATTACACGCATACACGAATTTTAAGTTACATCAATGAAGAGCCCTTACAGCTTGTTTACTTGGGGGTAATAGAAAAAGAAACGAAAGGGAGGGTTGGGCAGTGATATATTGAAGAGTTTTCTTTTAAAAGTAAAGAGAGGAATGAAAGCTTTGGGATCTGTGGAAGACTATTAACTGACCTTGCTTTACATATGTCACTATCTTGGAGGAAGATATTTGAAAAGGAAATAATTTCTTTTAACTTTAAAATTAACAACTTTGGAGAGGAATAAAAATATACATTTTATTAAAAAAAAGTGAGAGGTCCTTGTCATTTAGAAATACCATTTTTTTTTCACTAAGCATGTGACACCTTAAAATAATATCTTTTTCTTCCTCGTAACTTTTTTCTTTCTTCTTTTTTTTACATATTTTCTTTGACCTCAAAATAGGACAAATATGAATGAAGTATGCACACGGCACAACAGCACATAAAATCATTTCACTATTGTGTGTGTGTGATCTTTAAAACTACCAAGAGAATGATAGGAATATACCTCTTCAGTGGAAGAAGGATTTGAATTGTCTTTTTTTGTTATTATCTCTTCCATCAACGAACATTTCTCTATTTTAAGCCTTTGGAGTTTGTCAAGAGTTCTTGCCACATATCTTGGAAACAAATATTTTAGCTTCTCACACCTTTCAACATAAACCTGCTGCAAATTTGGAAAGCTGAACATCCTTGATAAACCACTTATCCCGCTGTGTACTTCTTTATCATATAGTACTTGGAGATCAAATACATGCTCTAGAGATTCACAATTTTTAATAAACAATGTCTCAAGATTGTGCATGCTACTCCCAATGGCAGATGGAAAGATGGTCCTGATTCCCGGACAATTTTCAATCTGAAGCTTTCTTAGATTATCAAATGAATTTGGACGAAGTTGTTGCTGCAAATGCCATATTGTGTTCAACTTAAGAACGTTGCTAATAACAATCTCCTCCAAGTTTGGGAGCGTAACCTGCAAAACATTTTGTGAGAACGCAAAAAAGCTCTTGTATGCACTAAAAGTGATAAATAAAATAAATTATCGTTGTTTCAAACCATTCCTTATCCTTGTTGTCATCCAAGACAATTCCCTTAATTTTGTGTATTTTTTATTAAATATCAATTTAAAATATGATTTTAGAAAAAAAAAAAAATTCAGAAACCAGCAAGCTTTCTCCTTGTCATTGTCTCTGATCTGGTCTAGGTATCAACGAATAAAGAAGATTAATAAGCATACCTTCTCAGTGAAAAGTGAAATGGGAGTGTGAGCAATATTGTCCCCTGTGACCACTTTTGCATCCATATCAGTTGATGATGTCTTGTGTTCTTCCCAGAAACTAATTAGTTGAGGCAGGTCTTTCAGAATGATAGTTTGTAGCTTGGCAAACTGGAGGACGCTCGCGGCATTTTCATTGTCAGAAATTGTCTCTGTTCTAAGACTGCTTTGTGGAGGACCTCTAATGGTGGAAACTGAGAAGAGGGTTTTCACTTGATTACAGTTAGCCACGTTGATAACTTTTAATCTTGAAAAGGATCCTCTTGTCAATGGGCCATTGCATAATTTTTTCATGTTCCCGGCACAATTGATAACCAAGGACTCCAAATTGGGGAAAATATCAATAGCATGATTGCACCATGATGAGTCAACTATGGTCTGGATTTCATCAATGAACTGAAGATGAAGATATCTTAGTTTTGGCATGCCTTTTTTATTTGTTCCAGGAACAACATTTTCAGCACCTGCCAAATTGTACAAATGTAAATCATCCACGTGGTCTAGCAACCTTTTGACATTATCCCATGAATGAATGCTGGTACCAAGGTCAAGTTCCAATATCCTTGATGCTTCATACTCAGATGACAAGTTTGGTTCCGTTCTTCCTATGATTAGTTTGAACCTTCGTAACCTATCAAATACCGTGTCCTTTGGCAACATTTTTACGTTGTGAATACGTAATTCTAACGAGGTCAAGTGAGCCAAATTTTTCAGCTCAGCTAGACTTGCCCTAGTTCGCACGTTGTTTGGGATAGGTTCTCTATATTCAGAAGGACTGACATATCTCATACTCTCTTGCTCGTAGTTGGGATCATCCACATACCACTCAATAGGATTTGAGTAAATATGAGTAGCCATATAGAGCTCCTGTAATTTTGTCAACCTAGATAAGATATTAGGTGGGATCAATACAAGATTGTAGCAGCCCCTCAAGTCCAGCAGTTTCAGATGCGTTAACTGGCTCAGTTGTGATGGCAATTGCAACATATCAGAGCTGAGAGTGAGAACTTTCAAACCCTTCAACTCTCCAATTATCCCTATATCTCCAATCACATCAAGACACAAGGTGCGAAGGTTGCTTAAGAGACTGATTGAAGAAGGCAAAGAATTGACTGGCTCTCCAGTCAAATTCAATACTTTCAACTCGCCCATTCCTGTGAACATGCTGTCTGTGACGTCCCAATTAGGTTTGCTATTGTGTAGATGAAAAAAGATGAGTTTTCGAAAATATAGCCCTTGGGGAAGCTCATCAATGTCACAACAATCTAAAATAATTGTTCTGCAATCTATCATTTGATCTCTTTCAGGCCATTCTTCTAACTTTTCATATCTTTTTATGAATAGATTTTGTTGCCTAGATGCTAGGCGTATGGCCGTATCTCTGACAACATCATGCATGTTAAAACGCTTACTAGAATAACTATCTAGCAATAAACATGAGTCTTTTAGTTTACGAATGCTTATATGAAGACTATTTTGTGCCTCTTCCATATTATAGATGTCCTGGAACAAACCTAGGCCAATAGAATTGGTGAACAAATCCATAACCAGAGAATGGGATCGCATTACTCCACAAAGTAAGAAAATTGACTTCAAGAGATCATTTTCTAACTTCTCATAACTCACCTCGATTGATTTGTACATTCTATCTTGCGTACCTGTAATATTTGCTGAAGCAAGATTTTGAAGTTGTCTCAAGACATCCTTCCACTCTAACAAACTCTTGTTTCTCAATGCACTTGCAATGGCCACAATAGCAATTGGCAGCCCTGCACACTCTTCAGTAACATGTTCGGCTATCAACCGAAATTCATCACTTACTGCAGACTCCTCAAAATGGGCCTTATCCATAAATAACTTCCATGCTTCCCTCTTTGGCAACACTGGTAACAAAAAGTTCTTTTGTGCATACATTTGGTCAGATAACACCTCTCGACTTCTTGAAGTCATTAAAATTTTCAAATGCTTGTGTTGCTCTACAGAAGGGATGCCCACCTCGTCCATATTGAGCTCTTCCCAAAGATCATCCAAAATTATGAGAAGTGCTTGTTGGTTCAAACTTAATCTATTTCGTAGCCGTTCTGCTCTCACAATTAAGGTTTGTTCTTCAAATTTGAGCCCCAACATGTCAGCAATTTGTTGTTGGATTTTTCCAAGATCTGGATCCTGTGTGACATTTGCAAAGATGACCGCATCAAATAACTTGTCTTTCTGAACTTTCTCCGCAACCTCTTTGACTAGAGTGGTCTTACCCACACCGGGCAAACCGTGCACCCCAATGGTTTGTACATTAGGGTTTTCCAGTGCCCTCATAAGGTCATTTTGTAATGACACCCTTGAGGCAAGTTGAGTGCTATCTATGATTGAGGAAGAGAGCGCTGTGAATTTGGGAACATCTCGATAAGAAACTTCATTAAAATTACCCCTCAACTTGATTTGCTCTATTTCCTCCTTCATCTTCTTTGAATGTCTGCTAAGCTTATTCCTGGAGCGCATATTTGGAAAGGATCTGCTAGACCAGCCTGTCTTTGCATGACGTTCATCGTTATTGAGCTCGTGGGCCTTTAGAGCGATATCATCTACTTCTTCTAGCCACTTGCGAACATCTTCTTCAATCATTTCCCCATTCCTTAGGGCAGCATCAACTCTATGTTGTACATGTTCCCTTGTATGCCGGAGTGCTTCAGCTTCCTTCTTCAGCTCCTTAACGTTACTGCTGTAGGAAATCATGTAGCCCATCTGCCTTGCTAGTGGTGCCACTGTGGAATCCAATAACTTGCCAACAGCTAGAGAAAGAAACTCCATTCTTGCGCTTGGAGCTTTCTCTCTTACCCTTTAATCTTTTCTACAAAGCATGGCAAATCAAAAGTCAGATGTGTAATTACATCATGAAAGTAGAAGGCAATGAATGAGAATCTAATAAAACAAGGGAAAAAGAAAAACTAGTCATATTACCTTTAAGAAATTAGCAATCAGCGGGAGAGTAAATTTTGTTCTTCTCAATCAGAATAGAACTTTTATTTTGGACTTTCTGATAATGTTTACTCAATTCCAAAAACGAGTCATGAAGAATTGCGAATGAAAAGTGGATGCAACAACAATAACAAAATCACAGAAAACAAAACAAAGATGAAATTATTTTTTTTCTTTTTTATATTCTTTTGTTAAAAAAAAAAAAAAAGTGCTTAGAAAAGCAGATGAGAGAAAGGTGTAGCGTAAAGAAAGTCTGGTTCTGTTTCAGCAATGAAACAAACCAGTACAAGGCTGAAATCAGATGAGGATAGTTCTTAAATGGGAAAACGGTGATTGAAGAGCGTAAGCGTAATGGATTACAGAAGAAAGCAATATCACAGAAAAGATGAGCTCAGCGATGATTGAAGTGGCCAGAGTGACTTGGGAATATGCAGAAGAACTTTTATAGATAACATTTAATTTATGTATATTTTTAATACTTATTTTAAGAAAAAAAATGGAAAAGGAAAATCTTACATAACTGCAACTTGTTTTTGCTTAACGAAAATATAAATGTAACCTTCATTATTAAAGTCAAAAAAATTAAGCTGTGAGTTGGCTTAGTATGTCATCTAGCAGATTAAAAACGAAAGAAGACCCTCTACTACAAGCAAAGCATCAAATCCACTGTAAGTCCGTGATCTAAGTCACCTCACCGCATTTAAATTAGAAGAGTTAAATATTATTTTTTCTCTGGTACTTAAATTTTAATTAATTTTTTATATTTTAAATTTATAAATTTAATTTAATTTAATTTAATTTAAAATTTTTATTAATTTTATCTTATAATATTTTTTAAATATTTAAACTAACACTAAACTCGTAAATAACTTTTTATATTTATAAATTTAAAGTGTGAATATTAAATTAATAAAATTTTAAGTAAAAAAAATTAAATAATATTTAACTCTAAAATAATAATAAAAATACTGTTTTAACATCTTTGACATTAACGGTTCACATTCACATTATCAGTTAAAAGTCAAAGCATTCAGATCTATTATGATCTACTTCCAGTTCATGGGATTTTATTTAAAAGTACTGCCAATGGTATCTTTGAATACAATCAAAGTCAGAAACATCATGGTCAACTATGACAACTAGCTCATAATATTTAAGTAATAAAACACACCACCAGTTGTACCTTTGGCATGGTTGGGTTAAATTATTAAAAATCAAAATATTAATTGAGATCAAAGCTTTCAGAGTTCTAAAACACGACTGAAGATTTTGTTTCTCTTTAAAAAAAATTAGTTCAGTAAATCCTCCACAGCTACCTCATGATAATTGGGGATGTTTGTTTAAGCTCCAAAATAAATATAATTGCAAGATTTTCATGATTCAAACACTTGATAGAACTCATTAAAAGTTAAAATTATAAACAAACCTTTCAAAAGAAAAATAAATAGTAAACTAAGGTTGTCATGCTCATGTAATGTGAACCAGAAAGGACCATCATGAAAGAAGGCTTTCATATTCATGCAAAGCTCAAGACCTGCGAGCACCATCCGGTACACATGGAACGTCGAAAATAAGCAAAGTTCATGTGCTTAGTTGCGGATAAAATTTTTGCCAAAAACCCTGTCCCATCAAGTAACGTTTGGGACATAGTCTGAAGCTTAGTTGTAAGTTTGAAATTTAATGTATTGGTCATATTTCTTTAGTGTCTAGTTTAGGAATTTTTAGGTTTAAGTAATAGGGCTTTTCAATTGTGTACCCATGAATACACAGTACCCATTAATAAAGTGCATTGAAAATATAAAACTTCATGAATTAATATATCATTTATTATAACAACATTAATTACTCTCACTAATATTTTCATAATTATAAAATTACCTTTACTCTTAATTTAAGATTTAAATTTTAGAGTTTTAAAACTTAAGTTTGGGGTTTAGTTTATAGTTCAATTCATGATTTATATTTTAATGTTTAGAGTTTATATTTTAAGATTTAAAATTTAAGGTTAATGTCTAGGGTTTAAGGTTTAAGTATAAATCTTAAAATATAAACTTTAAACACTAAACTCAAAAAATGCATAAATCCTAAATCCTAAAATCTCAAACCCTAAATTCTAAAATACAAACCCTAAAAGTGCATGAACCATAAACTTTAAATTTTGAAACCTTAAAATATAAATCTTAAATTTAGAATAAGGATAATTTTATAATTATAAAATATTAGTACGAGTAATTAATGCTTTTATAATAAATGATGTATTGATTTTTGAAATTTTATATATTCAATGCACTTTTATTAATGATTATTATGTACTTTCTCTGTTCCAAAATATGTGTAGTTTAAGGTTTCTACACAGGTCTTAAAAAATTATTAATACTATCATAACTACTCCTTCAACTTCCTATAATACTTCTATTTAATTTCTCCATTGACTATTTCTTCAACTTTTATATTTATTCCCATTACTTGATTAATTAATTTAAGTTACTCCATTATTATCAAGTTAAGTAAGCAAAGTTAGCTAGCATTGGGTTAATATCATTAAACCCAAAAAACATTGAAATTATGCACACACTTATTAAAGTGATGGTATAAAAGAAAGAAAAAAAATTACATAACTTCAAAAATGTAAAACAGCATATATTTTGAAACAAAAACAAAACACTAAAGCTACACGTATTTTCAAATGGAAAGAATACTCATAGGTAAGCAATAGAAAAACCCCAAGTAATATCTTTGAGCCCTTATTTCTAGAGTTTAGTTATCGAGCGCTTTTACATAGGTAGGCCTATTTATTTACTAAAAAGTGAGAAATACGTAATTTCTCCCTCCTTCACAATTTTAGATTCCCAATCGTACAATTTGCTCAAGCAATTTGAATTAAATGCGTTACCTAGTAATGTAAAAGCTATTTTGAACTAAACACGAGTATTCTACTCCTGTCGTTCAAATTAAGTTTGAAGAAAAGAATTTTTTTAAAAAAATAAAACATTGAATAACTCAATGAGTAGTACAATTTTACATTTTTCTTAAAGGCACCTGATCATCCCCATATGGCACTAAAACAGATTATAAGACACTAAAAATTTAATCATAAGATTCTTTTACATATAAAAATCAATAAAGTATTAGCCCCGCTTGGCCCCCCTCTCCCTCCATCCCTGTCCCCTGTACACATTTGGTTCATGATTCTCCATTATCATTGGGCGAGGGGTATGTGTCTTTATGGTTTTAATTTTCTTGGGGGCAAGATTTTTTCCTTGATTGTAGGTACTAGGCATCACCCCTACAAGTTCACATCATATGGAGTATCTAATAAGGATAAAATCTAGTATTAAATTTTGTTCCATAACTTTTGGATTGATCAAACAAAAATTCCCTAATATAATTTACAGCATTATTTAATAAAATTTTAACTTATTACAAAAGTATAACATAAGATTTAACAAATAAAGTTGGATAACTATATCCTATATAATAATGCAACCAAGTGTTGATGGTTTTGGAAACTTTCTTGTGAAGTCTACTTTTTTTGTTTTGCACAAGCTGTACGTCTGACTTAAAGCCAGGATGTTATTTCAATCTGTCCTCTTTGATAAAATATAAAGTGCTCAATTATTTGAGTGTCCTACTTCCAACTTTAAAAGTTAAATTACTACCACTTGTATCCATATAGAATAATCGATGGTTCAATGTTTCTAGAATAATCAACTTAATATTATTCTCATAAATAAAAAATATTATTTTTTTGTATGAATCAACTTAACTTATTAATTGCTGAGAAGGGAGAGAGATAGGGACCATTCTCCCCATTACCATTAGTATTTTGCAAATTTAAATTGACAATTACTAAAACTATAGCTTACTATCCTCCCTGTGTCACATTTTCAATAATGTGACGTGGGAATCTTGTATGCTCATTTTTGACATAAGAGTTGAAAATCCATGCTTAGAAATGTAAGATTCTCAAGAATAGATATTAAGCTCTATTCTCGCCAAAATACTCCCATCTAGAGTGGAGGGAATGTTGGATTCCATAGCATTAGAATGCTGGGCCACCATGGATGGCGGTTGCTGGTTACCACTGAACACCAGCAACATGCAGCAGTGTCACATTCTCAAGCATATTAAGTTCACACCAAGCACAAAAATGTAAACATGTGAGGAACGGGATAATAACCTCTACCTACATCTTATCCTATCTTTTGTCTCTAAAATTTCTCATAGATCACTTTATTTAAATATAAAATCAAGTAGCTAATGAAAATTCTAAATTTTATTTTCTCAATCAATCAAAAGCTAAGCATGATGTGAAACACAAGATATTGTCCCATCACATGAAAAACATTGCTGGGGATGTGGATTAGTACGAATGAAAAATTTGAAACTTATATCAAACACCCCATAAAAGTGGAATCCATTGTGGCACACACTAGTTATAATCAAGGCCTTAAGCTGAAGATTCCAGTGAAGGACTTTCGGAATTTAAAGAGGAAAGCTGCACTAGAATGTCTATAAGTTTTACTTTTGGTAAAATCTAGAGGAAGGATATCTTCTTAGGCGTAGGGTGAAACTAAATACTGATAACTCAGAATGCTTCCTCATTTTTACAGAAAAACGGAATCATATAGGGCCATTTAGTCTACTAGTATTTAGTCTTTAAAATGCTTTAGAAGGGTAGATACCAGTTGCTTCCCTGAACTGTTGATAAATATTACTGCAATATCGAGTTTTCATGCTTAGTCATGATAGAGATTACAGATATCATGGTTCGGTTTCTGGAATTTCAATTAATTATAACTGTGTTTATAGTCCTTAAATGGTAAGAGATTCGATCCTTGAGAAGCTTCACCTACAATGAATTCATGACAATTATTTGGCTTCTAGGACCTGCCCCTTAAGTTATACAGCTTGAATATTATAGAAACATGGATCATCGCAAAACGTGGCTAAATGTTGCTTCTTTGAAACTTCATGTGTCTTTAGTAAAATAATATCAACACTAGAAGCAATCCACTAGGTGTGATCTTTTAGTGAGGGATCCAATACTTTGATAGAGTTGAGGGATTCAAACCTTTGCACCAATGTAACCAAAGGAAAAAATGATTGAGGCCCAAGCCAACCGCTTTCCCAGACAAATTTTGGGTGAACATTTCAGCCTATGTACTTGATCAAGACAAATAGATTATTCGGAGAAGTTCTTCCTTATAGAAGATTTAAAAGTTCGGTGAAGACAAAGAATTCTATCTAAGCTTACATTACTGTATTCAATGCTTCCTAGCTTCACTGGCATTGTTGTTTGATGTTCCATTTCTATCGTTTTTACATGATTCATTTGCAGACCAAGCCACATATTCTTTTTTAAATTTGATTATAGAAGTCAGTTCAGATCCATCAGTAAAACTTTAAGACTAAGAGCAAAAGCATAAGTTATTACCTCCATAATGTCACCAACATTGGCTACAAAAGCATTCGGAAGAGGTTTGACAGGAGTCCATTTCCCTTCCTTCCGGATTTGGAGCCCTTCAGTCTCATCTAGCTGAAGCAGAATCGTCATGGCGTCAGCATCAGAATGAGGACTGAATCCAATGACCTCGTCTGGTTTAGGGCAAGGAGGATAGTAATTCATCCTCACTGACTGAACTCCGTCAGTAAACAGCTCTCTCATTTCCTCAGCATCCATCTTTAAAGCTTTGGCCAAGTTATCTAAAATTGTCATTGCCAACTTTTTCAGCTCCAATGTGTAAGTTTCCAAAGTCTCCCTTCATAATAATGGTAGAAAGTGAAACATTTATCAGATCTTTTAAGTTATTCTATGCAAGCAGTGACAAATCCAGAAATAACTTAACAGGTGGCCAAAGAAAATGTCTAGGAGAGCAAAACCACAAAAGTGGAGAGGCTCTCATAAATTACCAAACCAACTTGTTAAGAAATTTTGAAATGGGGAGCAGTGCTCCCAAGCCCCGTAAATCTAATGTTGCTTGTGAATATAGGCTTTCTCTCATACTTCTCAGGTCTAAAGTGAAACATTTATCAGATCTTTCAAGTTATTCAATAAGCAGTGACTCAAATCTAAAAGAGCCGAAGAAGATTCTAGAAGGGCAAAGCTACAGAAGTGGGGGTGCTCAAAACTACCTATGTAATACAACAACAACAAGCCCTATCTCACTAAGCGAGATCAGCTATACAGACTTAAAAATTACCAATCATTTTGTTAAAAAAAAATCTGAAACAGCGGAAGTGTACCCTAGCCCCATAAATCTGTCACTGCCTGTGAAGTATATAGGCTTTGTCTCATACTTCTCAAGTAAAATATCCAAATTTCAACATCCAAATTGCAAAAGATTAATAACATGAGCTTTGGAGGGAGCTTTGCAAATAGATCCAACTGTCTTAGTCTTGGTGGAAGGGTTGCAATGTAAAACATGTCTGTCTAACTTATACTCTTCAGATACCACAAAGAGTTGGCCAAACCCTTCATGGTTATCTGGTTGCTGCCAAAGCTTCTTCTTTTCTTCATAGGGAATTCTAAAGAAGCTTCTGACTTGTTTCTTGAATTCTTCCAGCAGTGAAATACTAATTCCATGATTCACAATCTAATATTACAACATACGAAACACAGGACTACTAGATATCACAAACAAAATAACAATTTCATGACCCTAAATTCATGAAAATGGGAAACAATGCCAGAAACTGTCTGGCTGTCTTATATGCAAAAGAAAATCGGTTAAAACAGACCAAACGAGAGAGCAACAATAATCAGCTAAGGTGTTAAGTACTTAAATTTGTCGATGAGAACCCAAAGAAACAAATATTTCTTGCACCATGAACACTTAGTTGTGTACTCTTACCGCACACAACTGAAGTCATACACATTTAAACATGAGCCAAACATTTCTCTAACTGTTACCGATTATCAACATTAGTCAAACTCAAACACACTCTTAAACTAGACCTCCCTGAATTTTTCTGTATAACTATTCAAGTTTTACCACATTTGTCTCACCGTTACTGATACTGTTTTGGGCCGAAAGCTGACATCTAGCCAACTGATACAAATTATCGTAAGTGTTTGTTTGGAAATACTCTTCTTTTAGATATATATATAACAGAACAAAAGAGAGGAGAGAAAATACACAGACCCATATAAAGTTTTTTTTTTCATTTATAGATAAATAACAAGTGCAAATACAAATTTACAATCGAATGATTAATAAAGAAAATACCTGAAAGAAACCCCAATCTCTTCAAGCAGAATGCAACTTCTCCAATTCAGAATCCACTGAATCCCCATGACCATGAGCTAGTTTGTGAATGTCAATAACTGGAACCAACGAATCGTGGGAGAAAATGGAAGTGCCCTCTTGCTTGGGTCGCAAATAGCGAGGTGGGATCTGGGTGAGATGCTGTTTAGTCAACTCCTGAACACTGCCCACGATGATGGATTTTCCGAAGTTAACTGCCCCTTCTTCTTCTCCTTCTTCCATCTCAGAGCACCAGTAAAAAATGCAAGGCGAGGCACTGAAGCAGCAAGCTAAAGAAAGCGGGTATGATGAGAATTGAAGGGAAACTAGAAGATAATAAAACTTGGTCTAGTTTAGAGAGATAGACAGAGGAGAAAATGGACGAACAAAGAGCAGCTTCGAGCCATTAATAATATTTTATTTGATTAAATAGTAATTAATTAAAGAATGTGTAATTAGCATGAGCAATGGGCACTTATTGACTCTCGAGTTAGTGCTAATTTGTAATTTCTCTGAATTATCGTTAGGATTAAAATTTCTTAACTATACTATTTGAAATTTCAAACTATTGTGTGATATTAAGGGGATATTTGCGTATATATATCAAAAAAAATTATTATTAATATATATTATTTTTAAAAATATATATTAATATATATTAATTTTTTTAAATATCGAAATACGGTAATACGATATCTAAATAATATTGTATTACTTTCATAAAATATTTAACTAAAAAATTAATAACTCACAAATATTACAATACAGTAATACGATATTTACGAATAAATATCACTTTACTGTATTGCGATATTAATAATATCATTTATATGTGAGAGGAGTGAAGCGTCACTTCACTACTAACTTTTTAATTTTTTATTTTATTTGCAACATAATAATGGTTTTTCAAACTTTGTAACCACTATCATACTATGGTCTTTTTAACAAATAAAATATTAACTAAAAAATAAAAGATACATTGAAAATATGACATTTACATCTTTCAACATGTACTCTCTTTTTTTAAATTAAAGTAAAATAAAACATTCTAAAATACTAAAGTTTTACTTTTACATCTTTCAACATGTATTTTTTTTTAAATTAAAGTAAAATAAAACATACTAAAAGACTAAAAATTTCACCTTTACATCTTTCAACATGTACTATTTTTTATTTTTTCAAATTAAAGTAAAATAAAACATACTAAAAACTTAAAATTTTCACCTTTACATTTTTTAACATGCACGCTTATTTGTTTATTTTTTAAAATTAAAGTAAAATAAATACTAAAATACAAAAAGTCATGTTGACGTCTTTCACTCACATTTACATCTTTTACATTGTACTTTTTTTTTTTACATTAAATAAATAAATACTAAAAGACTAAGTCACGTCTTTTACATTGTACCATTTTTTATTTTTTAAAATTACAAGTAAAATAAAATATAAAGAAGTAATTTTAAGTGAAAAAAGGTACAATAAGATATTAACTTATCTTATCACATCATACTTTTTAAATTTATATTTGTGTAAATAAAAATAAAATAAAATATAAAAAAAATCAATGTGTTAATTTGATTACAGGTTAAGATTTTTTTTTTTTTTGCAAATAAACAAAAAAAAATTAAAAGAGTTGTAATATGACCATACGCCAATTGTAAATAAATTTTATAATTTTTTTAATTAAAATTTAGATGAACCAATCAAAACTAGAAATGCATAATTTAAAAAAAAAAAAGAAGAAGAAAATAATACTTCAGAAATCTTTCTAAAGGTGTAATAGACAAGATGAAAAGCTAGAAAAGGTGAGAACCTTGTTCGTTTTTCATCTATAACATCATGAGCTACGTTGTCATTTTGCATCTTCACGTCTTCTTCCTTTCCCCATTTTTCTTCTTTTCTAGTTTGCCTATATGTTTTCTCCCTCCTCTTTAGTTGTTATTCTCTCAACTTTCACTCTTTGAGTCTTCAATAGGTATGCTTTAAAAATTAGATGTAGAGTTTAATTTTTTATTTACACATCTTCTTTTCCTCTTTTTTCTTCATTTATGGTTTGCTTGTATGCTTCTTCTTTTTTTTCCCTTAGTCCCTCTTTAGTTGTGTCATTTTCTCAACTTTTACCCTTTAGATTATTAGTCTTCAACAAATACGTTTACATTTTTATAGTATGTTATATGTAATTTTTTTTACTATTATTAATCATCAACAACATTACTATTTTTGTAATTATTGTTAATTTTTTATGATAAAAAATTTAATAATTTTTTCTGTTAATTTGTATTTTTGAATAAGATTTTTTTAGTAACATATATATATATATATATATATATATATATATATATATATTATTTGATTTATTTGTTCTATTAATATTTTTTATCTTATATTAGCACGTCATTACATATAAAATTAAAGTTATTTAAAATAATTTTTATAATCATAGGTATTGTTTTTATTACTTTAATTATGATTTTTTAATTTTATATTATTATAAAAATGTTTTAATTTAATGTAAGTTTTATTTTAAATTTTTTGTAATTTATAATATTATATTGTTATGCATGTAATAAATCAACATGAGCGTGAGACCCACTGTCTCTAATCCTAGAGGTAAAACTCTAGTAAATCAAAAACAACCATATCAACAATTATCTCCCAAAATGTTGACAGCAGCAGATTATGCAATACAGCTATTTTCAAGTTCATCATCAACAGCAGGTCCTTCCAGACCGCCATCAACAGCTTTACTCAAGAAAGAGCAAAGTTTTGCTCAAACAGTTAAACAAGAAACCAATAACCCAATAGTTTCTTCCAATTTCTCTGATCAATATGTCATGAAAGATAAATTTATCAATATCTGCATCCTCGAACCACATCATCCCAGAAACAGTCCAGAAGAAACTGCAAAATCAATAATGCCAACTCCTCCAGTTTGAGTGGCATTTTCTTCCTATCAATCTTCAAAAAACAAGAATATTTTATGAATTAATCTTAGTAGATACTAGAAGGTGTAAGCCTTAATGAAGATATTTTACCCATAAAACATTTTTCTTGACAATACCATTTTATCAAGAATTTATTCCAAACATTAGAATTATTTGTAAACCTTTATTTAAAAGACTTAGGAAAAATCCTCCAGCTTGGGGTCCAAAGATGACTAAAGCTGTTCAACAAGTGAAAAAATTAGTCAAGAATCTCCCTTGTTTAGGAATACCAGATATGCAAGCCTTCAAAATGGTAGAAATAGATGCATCAGACATAGGTTTTGGTGGTATTCTCAAACAGAAATTTCAAAATGGGGGGAGTGAGCAGTTAGTTAGATTTTATTCAAGAACTTAGTCTGAAACTCAACTCAAATATAGTACCAACAAGAAATTTTATCCATAGTTTTATGCATTATGAAATTTCAAGATGATTTAATAAATCAAAAATTTTTACTTCGCATTGATTGCAAAGCAACAAAAGAAGTTTTGCAAAAAGATGTTAAAAATTTGGTTTCAAAATAGATTTTTACCAGATGGCAAGCATTACTTTTGTGTTTTAATTTCAAGATTGAATTCATTAAAGAAGAGACCAACAGTTTACCAGATTTCCTTACAAGAGAGTTTTCCCACTGTCTCTAATCCTAGAGGTAAAACTCTAGTAAATCAAAAACAACCATATCAACAATTTTCTCCCAAAATGTTGACAGCAGCAGATTATGCAATACAACTGTCTTCAAGTTCATCATCAACAGCAGGTCCTTCCAGACCGCCATCAACAGCTTTACTCAAGAAAGAGCAAAGTTTTGCTCAAACAGTTAAACAAGAAACCAATAACCCAATAGTTTCTTCCAATTTCTCTGATCAATATGTCATGAAAGATAAATTTATCAATATCTGCGTCCTCGAACCACATCATCCCAGAAACAGTCCAGAAGAAACTGTAAAATCAATAATGCCAACTTCTCCAGTTTTTGAGTGGCATTTTCTTCTTGTCAATCTTCAAAAAACAAGAATATTTTATGAATTAATCTTAGTAGATACTCAATCCATCCAAATTACCCATATGAAAGGAGCTGAAGGGATTAAGTTTTCTAAAGTTCAAATCCTTCAGGTACTTTCTCAAAAAAACTGGAATCAACATCTCTATACAGAGAAAAGATTTTCAGTCCCCTTTCAACCTTCCTCTTTCAATTATCAAGACTATCAACAAGCCTAGTATAATTTCTTGTATCTCAAAAATTTTACCCATTCATGGTTTATTCATTTTCATAAAGATTGCAAGAAAGATTTTTCAAATTGGTTTTATGATTGGTTCGAAACCTTTGGACCAATAAAAGCCATTCTTCCACCTCCAATACAAAATAGATATGTACAATTCTATTCATCCACCAATATACTCCAAGAATTCAAACCTTTTTATTTCTTTCTTTTCTTTAAAATCTCATGGTTCTTTGTTGGGATTATGAAATCAAAAATCATCCATCAACCCCTTCCTTATTTGTTCTAACAAGAATTCTCAAAGTAAAATGGTGGGCTAAGTATGATTTTAATTTTTGTACTGAAACCTCCATTAGCAATTGGTTATCAAGAAATCCTAAATATCTCATCAAAAGAGAAGTTGCTCCATCTGTTCCAGAATCTCAATATTTGACTGAGAAAAATTTTATAATGTCCCAGCTTGCTCAGACAAAATCTCCTCAAGAGCTTAAAGCAAAATTAGCTGAAATAATGTCAACAGTGTCAAGTGACTCAGATGGAGGCGCCAATCAAAATGAAGATGACTGTTTTGGATTAGATCTCAATAATAAGTAAAATCAAAACAGTATCAACAAAAGTCAAAAGTTCAACAGTAAAAGTAGGGTCGACATGCCCTCTTTTCAATAAAGCAAAAGATTCTTAAACAACCTTTTCAAAAGAAGAAGATAACTTTGTCGGCCATCAAGATTTCAATCAAGCCTCCAGATTTTAGATGGTTTCAAGTCCGCTTCGGATTCCAAAGGCCTTGAAGTCCGTAAGATTTCATTACTCTATAAATAGCTTTCTTCAATTTGTAGAAGGCATCAATCAGATAGCTCAGAAAAATCACTCTAAGATCTAAACATTGCTCAAATCTCCAATAGCTCTGTAATTTCAAGTTTTCAAGTATTTCAAGTTTAAATACGGCAATCTTGTAAGTCAAGAATTTTATGTTTTATCTATTTGATTGTACTTTGTTTAATTTTGAAGAAAATTCAAGACTGTATTATCTTTCTTATTGTTATAAGCATATCTTTTTACCTCAATATCATTTCAGAATTTTCTGCACAGATTTTTCATTATCTGGTGCTACTCCTATTACCCTCTGGGATTCTTCTGAACCTTTAGCTGATATATTTCTTGATTCTCCATCACCATGAATATTCTGATTAATATCCAATACGACTTCCCTGATAGATATACTACAATATATCCTCTTAGAGTTACCTTAATCAATATTCGATTTTTTGTAGAAAGATTAAGAAGTTTATATCACAATATTAATGTTCAATTAGAAATCCAATTTCCAGACCAACTTACTACTTTAATTATTTAATTAGAACCCTTTGGTTAGTCGATCCTCACAATATTGGTATCAGAGCCAATTGATTAGGTTCTAATATCTATTTAGATCTTCACGATTAGGGAAGAGAGTGACCTTAGTTGTAAACGTTAGAATAAGGCGGACCGACTGTAAGACCCGAGAGGGGCAGTGAGACCGTTGGATTACCTTCTACCTGGTTACGCTAAGTTAAATCTCAACCTTAGTCAAGATGTCTAAGTGGATAGGACGAGCTTTATCAAGAAGTTCTAGTGATAGTTCTTATAGGACTGAGGCAACCCATAATAGTACCTCTTCGTCATCAACAGTACCCTCTTATAAAAATAAAACTCAAGTAAATATGCAAGAAGAAGAGATAGAAGTAGTAGAAACACAACTTCAAAATTGGTCATTACCTAAATTTGATATCTCTAAAGTATACAAAACTTCAACATTTGATTTTAACTTTAAACAAATAATTAATATAGTAGAACTAAATGTAGAAATTAAAAATGAATATGATAATATTCAATTAATTACAGAAGCAATTATTCAAAAATATAATTATCTTCATATAGGATTAATTCAGATAGCAGCCAAACCTTTACATAGGTTAAGAATAAATTCTCCTATACTCTTAGCATTAAAAGATAAGAGAAATAATAACTTTAATAATTCGATAATTAGTATTTTGGAATCCAATCTACATGATGGCCCTGCCTATTGTAATTGTCTTCCAAATTTTACCATTAATATAAAAGATTCCACGTTAATATAAAATATAATACAGTGTAACAGTGCTCTAGTATTAGCTATCTGTCAAAACAATAAAGAATGGATTAAAGGTACTTCTACCGTCAATATTATCTACAGAATATCTTTACATCTTTCAACATGTACTTTTTTTTTTTTTTACATTAAAGTAAAATAAAACATTCTAAAAGACTAAAGTTTCACTTTTACATCTTTCAACATGTATTATTTTTTATTTTTTTAAATTAAAGTAAAATAAAACATACTAAAAGACTAAAAGTTTCACCTTTACATCTTTCAACATGTATTATTTTTTATTTTTTTAAATTAAAGTAAAATAAAACATACTAAAAAATTAAAATTTTTACCTTTACATTTTTCGACATGCACTCTTATTTATTTATTTTTTTAAATTAAAGTAAAATAAATACTAAAAGACAAAAAGCCATGTTGACGTCTTTCACTCACATTAAATAAATAAATACTAAAGGACTAAGTCACGTCTTTTACATTGTACCATTTTTTATTTTTTAAAATTAAAAGTAAAATAAAATATAAAGAAATAATTTTAAGTGAAGAGGGTACAATAATATATTAACTTATCTTATCACATCATACTTTTTAAATTTATATTTGTGTAAATAAAAATAAAATAAAATATAAAAAAAATCAATTTGTTAATTTGATTACAGGTTTAGATTTTTTTTTTTTTTTTGCAAATAAACAAAAAAAAATTAAAAGAGTTGTAATATGACCATGTGCCGATTGTAAATAAATTTTATAATTTTTTTAATTAAAATTTAGATGAACCAATCAAAACTAGAAATGCAAAATTTTTTTTAAAAAAAAAAGAAGAAAAGAATACTTCAGAAATCTTGCTGAAGGTGTAATAGACAAGATGAAAAGCTAGAAAAGGTTAGAACCTTGTTCGTTTTTCATCTATAAAATCATGAGCTACGTTGTTCATTTTGCATCTTCACATCTTCTTCCTTTCCTCATTTTTCTTCCTTTCCCCATTTTTCTTCTTTTCTAGATTGCCTATATGTTTTCTCCCTCCTCTTTAGTTGTGTTATTCTCTCAACTTTCACTCTTTGAGTCTTCAATAGGTATGTTTTAAAAATTAGATGTAGAGTTTAATTTTTTATTTACACATCTTCTTTTCCTCTTTTTTCTTCATTTATGGTTTGCTTATATGCTCTTTTTTTATTTTTTTCCCTTAGTCCCTCTTTAGTTGTGTCATTTTCTCAACTTTCACCCTTTAGATTATTAGGTCTTCAACAAATACGCTTACATTTTTATAGTATGTTATATGTAATTTTTTTATTATTATTATTAATCATCAACAACATTATTATTTTTGTAATTATTGTTAATTTTTTATGGTAAAAAAATTAATAATTTTTTCTGTTAATTTGTATTTTTGAATAAGATTTTTTTAGTTAACATATATATATATATATATATATATATATATATATATATATTATATTATTTTATTTATTTGATTTATTTGTTCTATTAATATTTTTTATTTTATATTGACACGTCATTACATATAAAATTAAAGTTATGTAAAATAATTTTTATAATCATAAGTATTGTTTTTTAGTACTTTAATTATGATTTTTTAATTTTATATTATTATAAAAAAATTATTTAATGTAAGTTTTATTTAAAATTTTTGTAATTTATTAATATTATATTGTTATGCATGTATAATTGATTTCTTTTTAATATTAGTATTTTATATTTCAAATTAGTGATGAAATTAAAGTTATTTAAAAATATTTTTATAATGAATATATATTTTTATTATTTTAATTTTATATTATTATAAAATTATTTTCTTTATTTTAAGTTTTAGGTTAAAAATTTTATAATTTAATAATAGTAGATTATCAATATATATATATATATATACACTAATAATATATTTGTATTATTTGTTATATTATTATATTACATTTTTTTTTACGTTGTTAAAAATAATTTTTTAATCAAAGATATTGTTTTTGTTATTTTAATTTTATAATATTAATTTAATTTAATTTATTTTTGATTTTTATTTAAAATTTTTGTAATTTATTAATATTATATTGTTGTATATAATTACTAGTATTATTTTATTTTTAAAATTTTTTAATTGTAAATTAAATTAATTAGGTATAAATATATTTAATATTATTATGTAAGTTTAAGAATATTTAAATTAAAATTACTTATATGATTGAATTAAAAATGTAATTTAATAATACTAGTATTTAGGTTACAAGTAGTTTAATTAATTTATATTAGTATTATGATTTAATAATAATAACACTAATATAATCCTATGAATTTACATTACTTTTAATTTGAAATTTGATATGAGTATGGGTATTATTAATGAAATAGTTACAGGTTTATATTATTAATAATAACTGCGAGTGAGATATCTTGTCTCATCTATCATGGTGGGAAGGTTTATTATGACCTATATGGATATATGTATGATGGTCCATTACCAAAGATGATTCAGATCAAACGTGATGTAACCTTGGAATCCTTTTGGAGAAAAATCCACAATTGTCTTGGGTTAAGATCTGAGCAAATTGTTTCGAGCGTGACGTATAGAATTTTGGTTGAACAATTTCCTTGTCCAAGATACAGTATTATAGAAATAAATATGCCTCAAAATGTGGAAGTGATGTTATGTCATCATGAGAATAATCTCAACAATAATTGCATCGAGTTATATGTTGAGTGTGTAGCTGTCGGTGAGCCAAGCTGCATTGTATCAAGGCCAAGCTGCAACGTTTATTATAATGAAGGATTTGGTGAAGAGGAGCAACAAAATTGTTTTCATATATGGCATTAACATATCAAAACATGGCAAATGCATTTCAGTCAATTCAACTCAAAGAGCAAAACATGGGTGGTGCATCATCTTCAATGGCTCAGTTTAATCTTAATGAACCGTATAATGAAACTGAACCATATCATGACATTCTACAAAATGAAGATATACCAATAGATGCTAATATGTCAGATTGTACTGACGATGAGCATGTTGACTTAGAATATGAGTTTCAAGATAACCCTTATCATCTTGAGAATGAAGATTTTGTCTCGTAGCCCAATATCAAGTTGTTATAAGGTGACAGCTCCATTTTTTAGGCAAATTAATTAGGAAGCTATGAACAATATATCGACTGATGAGTTAAAATAGATATTGCCTCCTAGGTGGAACCCGAGCAAAAGCTTGATATAGGGTTACAATGGCTTACTGTGGAAGATGTTAGCAATGCCGTTAAATTGTATAGTGTCAAGCATAACATTCAATTCAAAGTTAAGAAATGTACAAGACAATGATACAGTATATGTTTAAACAATCTGATGCTAGATGTCCATGGAGGCTAAGGGCAGGGAAATTGAAAACGTGTGATGTTTGGATGATTACAAAATGTGTGTCTCCTCACACTTGCATGTTAGCCATGCTTAATCAAGACTATTACCACTTGAACTCTTATTTAATTTGTGAAGAAATTATTGGAATAGTGAGGGTAAACCCAGACTTGAAGCCCTCTAAGATTATTCAACACATGAATAACATGCATAATTATACCATCTCGTACAGGAAGGTATGAATTGCCAAACAGAGGGCCCTTCAATAGGTGTATGGTGATTGGGCTGATTCATACAATTTGTTGCCAAAGTTCCCGTATATTGTTAAGCAGTATATGTCGGGTAGTGTTGTTGAGTTCATGACAAGGCCAGAGTAATGTCTAGAGGGAGAAGCTCCTAGAAAAACATTATTATTTCGTGTGTTTTGGGCATTTAAGCCATGCATTGATGCATTCCCGTATTTAAAGCCATTAATACAGGTTGATGAAACCACCTTTATGGGAAATATCGTGGGACATTATTGATCGCGTGTAACCAAGATGGTAACAAAAAAGTAATCCCACTTGATTTTGCAATTGTAGAAAGCAAAAACACTAACTCTTGGCCATGGTTCTTAAAGTTAAAACATCGACATGTGACGAAGGATAAGCAAGGTATTTTCCTTATATCAGATCGTCACCAAGGCATATTGAAAGTTGTGCGATGGAATGAACCATGGGGATACAATGTATTTTGTCTTCGTCATCTTGCCTCCAACCTCAACTCAACTTTCAAAAACAAGAAATTGAAAGAATTATTAGTACGTGTAGGTAGTTTTATTGATAAATTTAAAATTATATTTATTTTACTAATAGATGGATTATGCTTTTTATGTCTAACAAATTTTATATATTAATAGGATACCAATACATGCCACACATGTTTCAACAAAAAGTGAATTAGTTGCGTGCTTCTAATGAGTAGGTTTGTGAATGGGTTGATAAATTAGACCCCAAGACAATAGAGCAGAGCATATGATAGTGGGAGACGCTATGGTCATATGACCATGAATCTTGCTGAATGCATGAATGCCGCCTTGAAAAGTATTAAACATCTCCCAATTAGTGCTTTTGCTGAGGCGACATTAGGGAAGCTTGCAACCTACTTCACTGAGAATAGTAACCAGTACATACTCAAAAGTCAACTGGTTTCAAGTTTAGTGAGTGGGCTGAGAAATAATTAAAAAATAATATCCGTGTTGCGATTGCACATAGTGTGTAGTCTTTTAATAGAGAACGCAATACATTTCAAGTGATAGATGTTGGAGGTGATCCTAATTACAAAATTCCTAGCACATATGTGGTTGATCTTATTAGAAAGACTTGTACATGTGAGGAGTTTCAAGCTTTGCACTACCCTTGCTCTCAAGTGTTAGCTGCTTGTGCGTCTATCTCAATTGATTACACCTCGTTTGTAGACCCTATATACACATTGGATCACATGATCAATGCGTATAAGTTTGAGTTTTACCCTATTGCTAGCAAGGAATTTTGGTCGTCTGTTGCAGGTCCAATGTTACTCCCAAATCCAGACACACGCTGACCAAACAATGGTCATCCAAAAACAATAAGATTTTGAAATGAGATCGATTGCAGAGAGCCAAATGAGAGCTTGAGATGTTCACTATGCAGAGTTCGAGGACATAATCGCTCTCAATGTCCAAATCGAGCTTTAGATGTGCACTATGATAATTGAAGAATATCTATGTCATTTCCTAATGTTTATTATATAAACTCAGATGTAACTTGAACATGTGTGATGTAATTTTTATTTTGTAATATGAATGTGTGCCATAATTTCTATTACATGATTTCTTATAATGCCATTGATAATTATTTAATTATTTTGATGTTGTCTTTTATTTATTTATGTTAATTTATTTACTTTAATTTTAGTATGGATCCTGGACAATCTGACCAACGATTACTCAAGTTGCAAGAGAGGCACATTTCCCAATTTGTTTCAAATGGAAGCAATGTGAGTTATGTAAATTTTGTTAGTTGAAGTTTCAATACTATTTTAAAAACATTAATTTACTTGTCTTTATAATTGCAGGCTAATCAAGTACTTGGTTCAAGACGCACAGCAAATGCATTAAATGACACCCCAGATACTCATATTGTTCCATACTTCATTCAAGCAAGATTTTATGGGGTATCTCGTATTGGTAAAGTAGAGTTGTGTATGCCTTTTTTATCTGCACTGGTAGAGAGATGGAGCCTTAAAACACATGCATTTCATTTGCCATTTGGGGAGTGTACAATCACTCTACAAGATGTGGCAATGTTTTTAAGCCTTCCTATTGATGGTGACCTGATTGTACATCAATTCTCAACAAACTAGCTTCGAAATGAAACAATGAGGCTTCTTGGAGATGTACCTGATAAGTGGAGTGGGGCAAAAGATTCAAATGAGATGGCTTGTTAGTAGATTTAGATTACTACTTGAGCATGCAGATGATAATACGATTCAACAACATGCTTATGCATATGTCTTACGCATGTTAGGGGGATGCATCATTTAGATGGGTGTTCACCATGTATCTACCATTCTTGGCTAATTTTCAAATAGCGAATAAACATAGTTGGGGTTCAACAGTCTTCGCACATTTATATCGTGCCCTTTGTAGGGCTTTAGAGCCAAACATTGTTAATTTTGTAGGATGTCACACATTGGTATGCATGTGGGCTTGGGAATGACTTCTTAGCATTTCTCCACGACTAAATGGCCTCTTAGCTAATTGAGATATAGAGCAAGCACATACATATCCATATCTAGCTCCCTTTGGATGTCGGTACGTTATATTAATTTTTTACAACAATAAAATTGGTCAATATTTATTATTAATTAAAAATTAAAATTTTTAGTATTATACAATGTTTTACTTTTAAACAGGTGGTCTAACTAGACGAGACCTACTCAATCTGGACAACAAAAATTATTAGATGTGTATCGCCTTTGGTTTGACACATGTAGAGAAGAACAAGTTAGTATTATGTTACTTGATTTGCATATTTTATATTTGTCGTTTCTTTTAACCTGAATTAACATGTTATTATTTATAGTTTATTTGGACACTGTATATTAACAAGGATGCACCTTTGTACTCTTTAAATGGACAACAAATATGGCGAACAGTTGTATCATTGTTACATTTTCACATTGTTGAGGTACATCAAGCTAATAGAGTGAAACTAACATGTTATTATTTATAGTTCATTTGGACACTGTATATTAACAAGGATGCACCTTTGTACTCTTTAAACGGACAACAAATATGGCGAACAGTTGTATCATTGTTACATTTTCACATTGTTGAGGTACATCAAGCTGATAGAGTGATGCGCAAATTTAGTTTAGATCAATCTATTCCAAATGACCCTTGGGATTTGGACTTACAACACTCACAAACTATGTAAGGCTGTTCTGGTGAGGATTGGACTACTATTAATGCCGAGTGGATTACGGCTTGGAATAGCCAGTGTAACAGTTTAGTTGGTGTCAATACTTCATCATTTTCGCTCTTTGCATGATTGATTAGCTTATATGACATGGTATCTTATAGTCACTCATCAATGGATTAATCCATGTAATGCTTTTAGGACCCTAGCGGTAATTATTACATACACATATGTGCAATACACTTTATAATTTATGTATTTTAGTTGCATTTTTAATAGAATTAGATTTTGTTTTTTGTAGGCTGAAGAGGCAGAATGGACATATCATGCACAAAATCATCGTGATATAGTTGCAACCATTCTACATACGATGGTTGAGCTAAGTAGGCTATTAGTGGACCTTCCACGACAAGATTTGCCTCCAAGTGTCCATTATATCCAACCACAATGGACATATTATGAGGATATTCCTCATAATGCTGCACGACGAATTCTTTGTAGCCAACGCCTTATACAACGACCTTATGTTAGAAGGGCCTAACAACAGTCAGAGGACGACGAACCTCAACGGCCACAATATATCGCACCTCAACAATCCCAATGTGAGCCTAGTTTTAGTTCAATTAACTTTACATTTTTAGGACTTATGGTTCGTCACCAATGCAATAGGTACCTTCTTCGTTCCAACAAAATTACTCACATGAGACTCATGCTAGACCGATTTACAATTCAAACGAATGGTGTAATCTTTATTTATCCTTATCATTGCAGCAACACGACACCTCACAATTTTCTAAGTTTGCTGTGACTATTAGGACTCTAATCTCAGCTCAATGTGATTTTAGAGATCTAGATAGAGTTTTACATTAGTGGACAACAAAGTTCACAAGATCAAGATGTGGAAGAAAATGAGAAGAAGATGATGAACAACCTCCTTCACCAATGCAACATCTTGAACAGTCGTCCTAATTATCAAAAGGCCATCGCCAAAGGAGAGGACTCACAGGTGCAATTGGAAGGCTAATTGGCTTACGTTCCACTATTAAAGAGCCTCATTGTGGTACAGGTGGACACAAAGGTCATAAATGGAGAAGAAACAAAAAGAATTAACAATTAAAGTTTAATCATATATATATTTTTATTTGCAATGCTTTATTTACTAATGAAATTACATTATATTTTAATTATATATTTTTATTTTAATTAATTACTCATTTAATTTATTTTTAATAATTTAATTATTAAAAAATTAAAGAATATAATTAAATAAATATATAATAAAATTTTTTATGAAAGTAAAAAAAATAAAAAAGAAAAAAAAAATTAAATAATTTATTTTTTAATTTTTATTTTTAAAATTATTTATTAATAAAATTACATTAATATTTAATTATGTATTTTATTTTAATTAATTACTTATTTAATTAAATTACAAAGTATAATAAATTTAAATTAAACAAAGTAAATTTGTAAGAGGGTGATGTAATTTTATTAAAAGTAGTATATATTAATAAATATTTATAGAAGTGATATGCATTGGTGATAATTTTTGGATGTTGTATATGTGTCTAAAAAACTCTATAAAGATTATTTTTTATGTTTTATTTGTAAAGAAAAAAAAATTGCAAAGTACAATCTAATAAAGTGAGATAACATCTCATTTTACCCTCTCCATGAAAATTTATATTTTTATATTTTATTTTATTTACAAAATAATCTGATTTACTTTTTTTTTTTCCTTTATCCGCGATTTTACTAATATTACATTACCGTACTACAATATTTGTGAGTTATTAGCTTTTTGGTCAAATATTGTATTAGGGTGATGCGATATTATTCAGATATCGCATTATTGTACTGCGATATATGAAAAAGTGATATATATTGGTGTCACAATGTACCCTTTGGGGGTAAAACGCAGTGACGAAGAGTGGAACGACTTTTATATTTCAAAAAAAATATATTTTAAGAGTCACCACTAATTATTTAAGAATTAATATACAATTGAAAACTTTATTTATTTTAAAATTTATTTTTTTATTATTAGAAAGGCGTTAGAATATGAACCAGAGATGAGTTCGGGAGTTGTTTATGCGTGAGGAAGGTATTAGTCACCTCATGGCATTTGACGAAAACGGTTACCCAAATCTGTTAGGCAAAATCATAATATAACCCAAAATTGTATTTTATTTAGTACTGAAATAACATTACAATATCTGATAAAATAACGAGAAAATAAATATGTATGCATGAATTCTCTAAATAAACATAGAGTGCTTCCATCTTTTAAGACATATAAACCGTCCCTCTAGATGGAGCTTATCCTCACCTAGGTCAGATAGTGCAAAGCTCAGTCTTATAAAAGACTGTACCACCTACCCTTCCATGATAAGTGAAGGGCCTCGGGACCCTAAAGATCCAAATGTATTCTAATATGTATTCATGCTAATTATAATTTAAAATTTGGGAGTGGGATACAAGAAAATTACAATGGGGTGAAAATCTTAATAATTAAACAACAAATTTCTATATCTTTTTCTTTAACTTGAACTTACAATTCTAGATACAATAATAATGAAATGAACAAAGAAAAAGTGAATAAAATAAGATAAACACACAAAATGCCTTTCAGCCAAGCATGATCCTATTATTTTCTCTATTTCTTTCTTTGTTCCTTTTCTCTACTTCAAACTGCAACTCCTCTTTCCTTCTTTTTTTTTTTTTTTCAAGTGAGACAATAATAAAATAAAAAAAAAAAACAACAATAAGAATGGCCTTTTGGCTGAGCAAACAAAACTATTCTATTCTTTTTTTTTTTTTTAAGAAAAAACATGAGTCAATGTATATGCAAACAACTGCCAAATTAAACATTCTCAAAAAGGCACAAGCAACCAACAAGCATCCAGACAAATAAGGCAGTAAAATCACTCTATCCTTTGAGAAACCAAACATGGAGTGCAATCAAGGATTAACACAACTTCTAAAATTGAATTCATATTCTAAAACCAGCCTTGAAGAAAATGTGAAGGTAATATCAACAAGCTCAATATATTTAAGGAAAGGAAACAATGTCAGTGGCAACAATATAGAAGCCATTCATGTCAACTATTGACTTTCATTACGAACACAACAAATAAGAGAGTCAAATTCTCCTCTACTATAATTCCAAGAACATCATTCATACAAGAATATCAAATAACAAAATTCTCATGACCAAGAACAAGGGAATAATCCCAAACAATCATTTGAAAAATAATCACAGAATGCAACAAGGCTTTTTGCCAGTAAAAGGAAAATCATATTCATTAACAGTGACAACCAATCATATTTAGAAATAGAATTCTATTTCACAAGCCAGTGGACAAAAACCTTCTCAAAAACAACCAAACAGCACATTCAATCCAAGAATCTTATGTATCCAATGCTCATTGAATTGCAAGGACAGCAAACATTTACCAAAATAAAGACAGCATATCAACTTGTAATCACAAGGAGTAAGCTTTACAAAACTGCTAGATCAAGCTAAAACAAAAAAAATTGGACAACATGAACCATTGAAATATCCAGCTTGTTGAGCAAACTATTACAACTCCAAATCATGTGAAACTCAACCATTTTTACTTCCCTATACCTAGGGGTGGGCACGGGCCGGGACGGGCCGGGTTTTTTACTGTCCCAGTCCCGTCTTGAAAATATACCAAGACAAAAATACCTGTCCTGTCCCATCCCGATTCATCAAGCTGTCCCGACCCGTCCCGTTTCTAAGCATGCTTGTCTCGGTTCTGTACCGAGTCTCGTCCCGGTTTGTCCCGGGTCATGTCCCTTCTTGGTTTGGCTGCAATTGCATGTTGGGGATAATTTTTCAAGCCATCTGCAGACTGCTGATATTGTTAGATCAACATAAAGAGCAATTGCACTTGCAGTCTCTATGACAATGTTCATTCTGATATCCCAAGAGAGTCTACCAGCTTTTACTCATTCGCCATGAAGATGATCAACAAGAGTTCCATTAGGAATGTATTCATACACAAGCATTACAAGCATAATGAAAGCATAAGCACAAACCCCTGGATAGCAACAAGAAGTTTCAATGAATAAAATATTTAACAGAAAACTTGGTAGCAACAAGTAAAATCACAGAACAAGAATTCTTACCTACAATCGCTTTATTTTTCACACTAATATGATTTTCTGCAACAGGAAGATAACAGTCTAATGTTCAAATATCAGGCAGATTGACAAGTACTGAAGTAAGTAAACATATTGTTTTCCATTTCAGACAAAGGTGATAACTTGCTAGAAACAGAAAGTGAAGAAAATGGAGAATCTTGCTGCCAAAATTTCCCATTTTGATAAATGCCCAAGAAAGAAGAAACTAGCAAAATATGTTAGAAACTATTTTCTAAAGTGTTTACCATCTTCACAATTTTTGGTATGAGTCCTGTCCCTGCAAAAGCAGAGAAACTTATGATCATCAAATCCACAACGTCCATCATCATGTCTGGCTTTACTTACATCTTCTGACAAAGTTAGCTAACAGTAAGATGGAACTGATCTAGAGATCTAGGAAGCTTTCCATGTTACAGACACCATCATGTTGTGGGATTTGTTCAGAAGATTCTTTTTGCAACAAAAGGTCGGAAATGGAAGATCATACAATTCTGAATCAAGTAAAAATAACTGACGTAATGTCAAATTCCATGGAACAGACAAATACAAACAAACCAGATATGGCAGTAAACAAGTAAATTGAATTCCATATTTCATTTTTCTAAGCAACATAAATATTCACAAGGGTATACCCCAGTGGTTGAGCACGGGTACTCTATCGTGGACCTTCCATAACTCACAAAATCCTTTCCTCTAAAATATTTAACACGTGGCTCTTGCAGAACAGCCCATCTAAATACCAAATCCTTATGATCTCTCACCTTTTCAACAAACAATTGAAACACATCTTTCTTGGCATTTTGTTTCAGAAAAAGGGGAAAAAAATCTCAAGATAATCACATGATAACAGCAACATCATTTAACATGTCAAACAAAAGAGACAAGGAAAAGCAACAACATAAAAGAAAAAAAAATGTTCATTTAAATATGGCCAGTAAAAGGATCTGGTAAGCCTAACAAACCAGGATTAAGGGCAACTACCAAATAAGGCAACATAGGCATACCACCATGATTTTCAACTCAAAATATCAGTTTCCCGTTTCCACCTTCCCAACATGAATCCGTTCAAAAACTGTTCTAGAATTCCAAATGAACCAAATCCAATAAGGCATCTAATCAGTCAACAATTGCAATTCACATGGATCAAGGCTATGCCATATAATTCAAGTGAAACTAGGAAGAGCAAATAATCAGGTTTAAGGACAAAAATCTGGCATATACACATGCATTCATCCAAATAGACAAAAATCTGGTTTAAGGACAAGAAGATCTCTATTAACAAATAGTAAATTTATTGGAAAGTTTCTGCCACAACCTTCAAAACTAAAGCCTCTTAACAAAATAACTTTATGATTTTGCATTATAGAAAAAAAAAATGCTTGGAGGATAAGAGAGAACTCATGCAACAGCTCCCTGTAATCTGAGATGTCATCAACTTGACATTGTGATCAGCATAAAGTCCCTTGATCAATTTAACATAATCTAGTTGATCACAGTCCTCAGCTAACACACAGAGATGCGCATCATGCTTTTCAATCACCTTGGCACCTTCATGGAGTCCTCAGGCAAGCCCACTGTGGGCTCGTGACTTCTTCAAGACAAGCTATAATGCTGTCATGGTGTCCATATTCTCACCTAAAGAACAGTATCTCCATTACCAAACAAAAACTTCATATAACAAAAGAAGCCCACAGCAGATCCACTGGAAATATGCAGCAATATCAATGTAATTTACTTTCAGCAGAGAAGAAAAAGCAGAACCAAGAAAGTTTAGTTGGTTCCAACTATACCAACCGAAGTATGTATTCTTCAAATTCTACAAAATCTTTTTTCTCCTCCTCTTCCTCAACTATTTCCTCCTCACTGTCACTGCATATAAGTGCTTCACCACCAGTTTGATCATAATATATTCGCCTTCGACCAATTAATGATTGATCCTCCGTCATTCTTTGATTTCTGCACTAGAATTAGCACAAGTAACTAATATCTTCAAAAAAAAAAAAAAAAAAACTTAATTTAAGTCCAAATATAAGAGAATTTTAAAGCAGCATCCCAATAAATCATAAAATATAAAGACTACATTGTAAAGAAAAGAAAAATCAGCGCCTGGCAAAATATAAAGCAAAGATAAGCAAAGAGGAAAAGGAAAAGTTCTTCAAACGGGAAAAATAAACAAATAAATAAATGAAGCAATGAATATAAGATAGGATTATCATTTTTTAAAAGTTTACTCTGCTTTTAAAGACTATCTCCACAAACCTGTCCAGAAAAATCCATGGAGTGTACGTTGGTAACTTTCTTACTTCTGGAAGCTTGATTGGGCAAACAGCATTCTTCACAGGGGATCACCAAGCAACTGAAAGGATCCACCACCACACTTCCATCCCTAGCCAAACCATCAAGGGCTCTGATATCACTTGTTAGGACCATGGGACACCTTGAGCATAGGGGAGAAGCATACAAGGAGCCAACTTGTGAGAACATATAAATTGGCCAACACTTCTCTAAACCTGAAACCTTAAGACATTGAATTAACGGGTCTTATCTACTTATGCTAATTATGGGTATAATCTTATGGCTCATCTATATATCGAAAGAAATATGCTTATTCAACTTACTAATTATGAGTATTATTTTGTTGTGAGTTATGTCCTATTTCAAGAAAGCTATCTTGACAGGTCGTTCAAGTTTTCTATTTGAAAAGATACTTTTGAATAGATTTTCCACTTTGAACGGTGAACAAAACTATGTTATTAAGTATATCATGTAAACAAAAATTTCATGGCTTACATATTTTTAATAGGTACCATGTTAGTAACTTAGTGATAATAGCAATACTATGAAGATTCATGAAACATAAACTATGTTATTAGATACCCCGTGTAAATAATAAATTCTATGGCCCACATCTTGTGTATTTAGATGAAAGCCGATAAAATTCACAAAGTGCTCAACCCATGTTTTCTACATCTTTTTGATATTTCATGTCCTAAAAATTTTCTTATGCTAATTCTGTGTATTATTTTATGGCTCCTTTATATATAAATAGAATTCTGTTAATTCAACTTCCTAATAATGTGTATTTGCTGATTAGGTATTCCGTGTAAACAATAAATTCTATTGCCTACATACTTTTAATAGGTACTTGTTAGAAACTTAATGACAATAGCAATGCTATGAAGAACCATAGAACATAAACTATGTTATTAAGTACCCTATTGCTTACAGAATTCCATGGGCTACATCCCGTGTAATTAGATAAAAAACCTAAAAATTCCATGGTTTAGGGTTTGAAAGTTAAGGTTTAGGAGTTGAAAATTATAAAATATTTTTAAAAAGGAATTAGGTTGAGGATTTAGCGGTTGAATTTAAATGGGGTTTGAAATTAAATTGTTTAAAGGTCTAGGGTTTATAGTTTATGGATCATGGTTTAGGATTTAAGATTTAAAATTGGAGAAGGTGGTTTGAAAAAATATTTTTAGAAAAGGGGAATAGGTTTGGGGTTTAGGTGTTTAAATTTAAATGGCTTTACAATTTAAAGTTTAGGATTTAATTACCTCAGGATTTCCAAATTAAATGAGTTTGAAATTTAAATGTGACTAATGAAAGAGAGGAAAGAAAAAGGTTTTGGGATTAAAAGAATAAAAAAAAAAAAAGTGGTCATGAGTTTTGAAAAAATGGTTTAGGGTTTATGAAAAATATTTTAAAAAAGTGAAATAGGTTTGGAATTTAGGAGTTGAAATTTAAGTAAGTTTAAAATTAAAAGGTGTTTAGGTTTTAGGATTTATGGATCAAGTTAGGGTTTAGGAGTTAAAATTGGAAAAAGTGGCTTGAAAAAATAATTTAATTAAAAAGGAAAATAAGTTTGGTGGTTTAGGGATTGAAATTTAAATGGGTTTAGGATTTAGGTACCTTAGGATCTCACTTTAATTGTGTTTGAAATTTAAATATTTCTAGTGGAAGAGAGTAGAAAAAAAGGTTCTGGGATTAAAAGTGTAAAAAAAAGAAGTGGTTATAAAAAAAAAAAGTGATTTAGGGTTTAGGCCTTAAGAGTTGAAATTGAGAATAGTAGCTTGAAAAAATATTTAAAAAAGAATTAGATTTAGAAGTTTAAGATTTAGGGTTTAAAATTTAAAGGTGTTTAGGATTTATGGATTAGGGTGTAAAATTTAAGATTTAAAATTCAGATTTAAAAGTTAAAATTGAAAAAGTGACTAAAAAAAATTTATAAAAAGAGAAATACTTATGAAATTTAGGGGTTAAAATTTAAATAAGTTTGAAATTTATAAATTTTTGATTTAAATTAAAAAAATTATTAACATAAAAGGTCCTAAGTTTTGTTAAAATAAGCTGCTACGTGTATGACTTATAGGCGGCTCAAATTAGCAAATAGCTGACTGGCTTTTAATATACGTACATTAAATTAGATTAGGTAAATTAGATGTTTAGCAGCAAGGGATCGACCAGCAAGAAAGACCATGTTCATATCCATGGAAAGATCAAGGCTTGCGAGCACCATAATATTCATGGGACGTCAAAATTAAGCTAAGTTCACGCTTTGTTGTGGGTTTGAAGCGTCATTCCATGTATCAGTCATATTTCTTTAGTACTTTTTCTGTCCAATATTTTTGTTGGTTTAGCTTTTTTATAATTTTAAAAATATTGCAGACCTTATAAAAAAAATATTATCTCTATTTACTTTTATTTAATTAAATTATTTATTTTTCTTAATAACACTTAAATTAAGAAAATTAAATAAAATTGTTATAGTCAATGTATTATATTAATTAATGACTTTTTAATTTATACGCAACAACCTTAAACAAAAAAAATAATAATAATAATAAAATACGAGACGGATAAAGTATTTAGTTCATATATATGTGTGTGTATGTATGTATGTATATTGGGGCTTAAACGATGTGTTTGAGCACACTTAAATCATACAACTTGCTTGAGCATCCTAAATTAAGTAAACTCTATTATATTATAAAAGTAGGTTTTATTTTTATGAATATTTCTCATTTTATTTGAAATACACGTGATAATATTAAATTAAAATTTAAAAAATAAAATTATATAATTTAAACATATATAAAATAAAATATATTAAATTAATATTTGAGTTAAAATAAATTTAGATATATTAGTTGATTGTCATCTGCGTATGATTTTCTTAATTTTTTTCACATTTTTTATTGAACATGATTTTCTTAATTCTTATAAAATAATTAATTGATTATTCTTGTAAAATAATGAATTGATTTTTTTTTTTTCATTTTCAAGTGAATATGAATTTCTAATCTTAAGATAATTAATTGATTTTCCTAATTTTAATTCCAAATTTTTTTAATCCTTTCAAATCATTGTTTTTAAAAAAAATTAAATTAGAGTTAAGTTATTCCAACGACACTTGGCATTCTAATTGAATGAAAAGTTGGCATTGTATTAAATCTTTAATTATTTCTGAAAATTAAATTATAAATAAGTAAATTTTATAATTACTTCAATATTTAAGAAACTTCAATTTCAAATCAATTAATTGCTTAAAATATTGATTTATATCAAATAGGATAATAGTGTTTATGATTAATTGTCACAAAATTAAGATATTCTTAAAACTAATTTTCCATAAAATTAATTGAGTTAAAATATTTAGGTAGTTGAAAAGAAAAAACATTTTTAGAGTTTTGTCCATCCACGTTTGGTTATAAATAGATAGCCCCATTAAGTAGCCTCCCCATGGTTGCAATGGAAATAATAAAATATTAACTTGTCTAATATTAGTGCAAGTTCTCCTAAAGGCCAAAATTAACATTAACATATGCACTTTAGAGAGAGATGGTATCATGTTTTCATAAATGCCAAACCGGCAACACAAAACGAAGAGAGTTGTAATATATAAGAGATTATGGTTGACAACGATTTTTTTAAATCTCCTCATTAATATGCAATTAGAAATATCATATGGAAATAAGATATTTATTGATCTATGTGGGATATAAAAATTCTAAATAAAATATTATGAATGGTAATCAAGAGATGTTTGGTGGACTCATAAGAAAGATGTCAAACTTTGGATTAAAAATAGAGAAAAATTGAAAAATAATGAAAAAGGGATGAAAAGAAAAGAAATAGAATATATGGATTTCTTTATATAAATGAATTTCAATATTACAAAAATTATACATTTCGGAAAAAGGCAAGAGATGAGTTAGACACTCATACAGGACAAGATCAATTAGTAGATGAGCTAGATATTTCGAAACGCTCCGTTTGTATCTTGTAGCGCCATTGTTGGAGGTGTCATTCTACTTGAATCATATGCAGTAATCATAAATTAAAATTTTTAAAATAAAATTATTTAAAAATAAAATTTTAAATTTTAAATATTGCTTTTAAATGATGATTGATCTGCAATAAAATCAAACTAGGAAATATGACGGAGGATTAGGAAATAAAGAAATCAAAAGACTTTTATTGTACAATAATCAAAAGTATTTTCGATATAAATTTTTTTATTTTAAAATCTAGATAAAATAAGATTTTAAATTGATGTTATAACATTTTAGAAAATCTAATATAATAGTCTAATCTAATATTATATCATAAAAGTAGGTCGTATTTACACGACAATTAAAAAATAATTTAAAGATAAAATTTGAGAATTTAAAATTTGGGTAAAATGAAATTGTAGATTGATTTTTCTAATCTTCAACTCTACGGTATTTTGAAAATATTTGAGAAAAATTTGTGATTTTAAAATCTAAATAAAATAAAGGTTTAAATTGATTTCTAATATTTAATTATATGGTAATCAAAAAAATTTCTGATAGAAAAACTTGTGATTTTAAAATCTCAATAAAATAAAATTTTAGATTGATTTTAGGAAATAAGAAAGAGGATTAAAACATAGAAAATAAGTGGCTTGCTAGGTAGTAAAATTCCAATGAAAAGGAAGATATTAAAAAATGGAGAATTTGGAAATCCTAATATCTAATTAGATATATTATATAGTGATTAAAAATATTTTAGAGATATGATTCGTAATTGTAGTAATTAGAGAATAAAACCATAAATCAAATAATATAGAAATTAGGAATATTGGGATGAGGAAATAGAAATGAAGTTCCGGTAAAATAAAAAATAAATAAATCAATGAACCGAAGTTACGGGAATTATGAAATAAAAAAGAGATTCAGGTAAAATCCAAAAAAAAATTATAAAATTAATTAATTGAATATTTCGAGGATTCCCACAAGGGCATGGTGGGTGATTCTTTTCTCCATCTACATAAAAACCTTTATAAATCTTTATTTAATCAAGAGAAATTATCATTCTTATTATTAATATACATTAAAAAATTACATAAAAATTAATAAGGTAATGAACTAATTTTTACAACGATAATTCCGGAATCGCACATCTGCACTGGCAAATATCTAGTGCTTAATAATGTGAAAACTTCGCTTGAATTGAACTAAACATTGGTATATTCTGATCCATCGTTCCTTTTTTTTTTTTCTTAATTGTTGTTTAAAGTTTTGAGGTTGACATCAGGATCAAGATGGACATTGAATGACATAAAGTGTGATACAATTTTATTTTCTCTGTCCCAATTTGATTGACTTTAATAATATTTTGGTATAAAAATTTAAGAAAATAGTAAATAATTTAATGAATAGTAGTATAATTTTACAAAATTGTTCTTAGAAATAAATGTTCTCACTGTTCCATTTTAAGAATTCAAAAGTCATATATTAATTACTTATTAAGGATAAAAATGAAAAGAGAACATTTAATGATGCATTGGTATTATAAAATAAAATTCAAATTGAGACAAAAAAATTTTTGCTTAAAGGACAATTAAAATGTAATAGAATAAGTACTAAATTGTCTTTAGTAATAAAATACTCAACTATTTCTTTTAAATATATAGAAACCACACGTTAATTATTTATTAAAGGTTGAAGTGGAAAAGGAACATTGAACTATGCATTATTATTATAAAATGACAGTTAAAATAGATTTTTCGTTTATTGACTAAAGCAACAATCAAAAGGTAATACAGGGAATAACCCATCAAAGGGAGCTGAGGTATGAAAGGAATATTTTGATGTATGGAAGGTTTCATTTTTTTGGTCCTATGGTTGAACTACTAGTGATGGGTCTTTGTACAATTTTGTTGTGGTAAACGTCAATTTGAATTAATTGTTGAATAACTATAGAACTTATAAAAAATATATGAATTCATCTTTGGCTTATTACTTCTCATCTCTTTTTTGACTGTGGTACCAATATCCTTCCCTGTACACATTTGGTTCATGATTCTCCATTATCATTGGGCCAGGGGTATGTGTCTTTATGTTTTTAATTTTCTTGGGGACAAGATTTCCTTCTTGACTGTAGGTGCTAGGCATCACCCCTACGAGTTCACATCGGATGGAGTATCTTACAAAATCTTCTGTTGTGGGATTGATCAAACAAAAATTTCTTAATATAACTTGGAGCATTATTTAATAAAGTTTTGACCAATTACAATATTATAACATAAGATTAAACACATAAAGTGGGATAACTATATCTTATATAATAATGCAACCAAGCGTTGATGGTTTTGGAAACTTTCTTGTGAAGTCTACTTTTTTGGTTTTGCACGCTGTACGTCTGACTTAAAGCCAGGATGTTATTTCAATCTGTCCCTCTTTGATAAAATATAAAGTGCTCAATTATTTGAGTGTCCCACCCTCTCTAACATGTATCATAATCCTGCTTCCAACTTTAAAAGTTAAATTACTACCACTTGTATCTATATAGAATAATCGATGGTTCAATGTTTCTAGAATAATCAACTTAGTCTTGTTCTCATAAATATATATATATATATATATATATATATTTTGTATGAATCAACTTAACTTATTAATTGCTGAGAAAGGAGAGAGATAGGCACCATTCTCTCCATTACCATTAGTATTTTGCAAATTTAAATTGACAATTATTAAAACTATAGCTTACTATCATCCATAATACTACCTTAATTTCATAATATGTGTTGTTTAAAGTTTTTGCACATGTATTAAGAAATCATTAATACATCTAAAATTACCTTAATTTGACTAAATTGCTTTTACTTAACCCCTTCGTTAACAATATTATCAATTTTCTTTATCTTATCAAATGAAGATATAAAAGGAATATAAATATTGATAAGGCTTTAAAACTCTAGAAGAATACATATTTTGAAACAAAACAAAAATTCTAAAATAATACATATCATAGAATTAAGAGATTATTACCAAAATGTTGAAAGTAAGATCCGAAGTTACACTAAATCTTTGCTTGAAGTGACATCTACATTTGGCATCCAACTATTTCCTCAAGCAAGATTACCTCCACTAAAAGATCATACTTTTGAGAATCCAAAAATGTTTTGAAGTAGTCACAAAAAATAAGATTCTATGTATTAACAAAAACTAAAGAAAATCTTGTGACCCCTTAATATTTGAATGACACTAACTAATTCAATAAGACTAAATAACAAATGAAGTAGCGCCCTTCCAAAATGTTAGGACCGTGGGACACCTGGCGCACTGGGGAGAAACACAACAAGGGAGCCAACTTGTGAGAGCGCATATAAATGGGCCGAAACCACTTTAAACCCAAAACTTTACAACATTGAGTTGATAGGTTTTATATACTTCTAAGTCCTCACAAGTCTTAATTTCTTCAAATGTGGGATTCTTTTCTATTCTCAACTCCAACTCACACTTACATATCCAACAATCCCTCCCTCAAGTGTGAGTATCCTATACTTTGGGCATGGGCCTATTCCCCCTTGAGCGGACTTTGGGGTTACTCTAATCCCGCAAGCCACCACTCACCGACTTGGCAAACCTATCCCATTCCATTTGGTTTTTATGGCTCACCAAACAACCCCTCTATTTTTCACTAAGCAACCGAAAGGATCCACAACCACACTTTCATCCCTAGCTGAACCATCAGGGGCTTTGATACCACTTGTTAGGACCATGGGACACCTTGCGCATTGAGGAGAAGCATTCGGCAACTAATTTGTGAGAAAACATAGAAGTTGGCCAGTACTATTCTATCTATTTATATATCTATCACAAGTCTTAATTTCTTCCAATGTGGGACTTCTTTTTCTATTCTCAACTCCAACTTAGACTTATCTAACACAAAACAATTGCCCAAACACAAAGTTATGGCTTTTTAAAATTTTGACTCTTGCACAACTAAACTTTAAGACTCTTTCGATGGCATGCACCGACCAATATTATGGGTGTTTCTTATTTCCTATGCATGCCTTTTGAATAAAAATGAGTTGTTATATTGTTGGAATGAATAATCCTTAAAAAAGGTTATACAATTTTAAAGATATTTAGTCAAGTTACATGCTTAAAGAAACATCAATGATGCATTATATAGTCACATTACCACTTATAGAGTACATTGACCATAGAGAATTGTGTATAGAAATAACCCAAACAAAGAAGGGAAGAATATACAATAGCGAAGAAGTTTTTTCTTTTTAAAAAAATAGGTTGAAGGATGCCAAATGAACTGGTGTCCTTCTGATGGGAAGAACACTGCCTCATTTGGCTCTTTTCCTTTTAGAAGAACGCCACTTCCTTTGGTGCTTTTCAATTAAAATTGTGCTTAGGGCTGATGTGACAAAAACAAAAGTATTTTAATATATACTTTCCAAACTATAATATTTTGGCAAATAGTTTGCATTTTTACATTTGTTAGATATTTTTTCCTTAAAAGGTTTAGAATTCTAAAGCACGACTTGGGTTTTTTGTTTTTTTTTTAAAAATAAACTTAGCCTGCGGACCGTGGATACCATGAGTTTTTATAATAAATTCAACATATTAATGGCAGCGCCATGAAGATTCATAAAACATAAATTATATTTTTAGGGACTCCGTGTAAAGAATAAATTTCATAGTCATTCTGTCTATTCAAATAAATTCCTACAAAATTACAAAGTGCTCACCTTTATGTTATGTACATCTTTTTAATATCCCATGGTCTAGAAATTTGTTTATGCTATGAAATATAAATCTACTTATGCTAGTTATGGGTATAATCTTATGGCTCATCTATATATCAAAAGAAATATGCTTATTCAACTTACTAATTATGGGTATTATTTTGTTGTGAGTTATGTGCTATTTCAAGGTGGCTGTCTTGACATGTCGTTAAAGTTTTCTATTTGAAAAGATATTTTTGAATAGATTTTCTACTTTGAACAGTGTAAAAAAAATTTCATGGCCTACATTTTTTTAATAAGTGTCCCGTTAAAAACTTATTGATAATAACAATATTATAAAAATCTATGGAACATAAAACTATGTTAGTAGGTACCTTGTATAAATAATAAATTCTATGGCCTACATACTGTGTATTCAAATAAAAGTCAATAAAATTCACAAAGTGCTCTACATCTTTTTGATATTTCATGGCCTAGAAATTTGCTTATGCTAATTATGGGTATTATTTTATGGCTCCTTTATATATCAATAGAATTCTGTTAATTCAACTTACTAATTATGTGTATTTTCTTATTAGGTATTCTGTGTCAACAATAAATTCTATTGTCTACATACTTTTAATGGGTACCTGTTGGAAACTTAATGATAATAGCAATGCTACGAAGAACCATGAAATATAAACTATATTATTAGGTACCCCATTGTTTATAGAATTCCATAGGCTACATCTTGGGTAATTAGATAAAAACCAATAAATTCCATGGTTTAGGGTTTGAAAATTTAGGATTTAGGGTTTAGGATTTGAAATTAAGAAAAATTGGCTCAAAAAATTTTTTTAAAAAGAAATTAGGTTTAGGGTTGAGTAGTTGAATTTAAATGGGTTTAAAATTTTAAAAGTGTTTAAAGTTTAGGGTTTACAGTTTATGGATCATGGTTTAGGGTTGAGGACTTAAAATTCAAAAAAAGTGCTTCAAAAAACTATTTTTAGAAAAGGGGAATAGGTTTGGGGTTTAAATTCAAATGGGTTTATAATTTAGGATTTAAGACTTAGGTATCCTGAGATCCCCAATTTGAATGAGTTTGAAATTTAAATATGTCTAATGGAAAAAAGGAAAGAAAAAGGTTTTGGGATTGAAAGTGTCAAAAAAATTTGGTCAAGACTTTTGCTAAAATGGTTTAGGATTTAAGATTTATGAAAAAATATTTAAAAAAAAGGAAATAGGTTTGGGATTTAGGTGTTCAAATTTAAATAAGTTTGAAATTTAAAGGTGTTTAGGTTTTAGGATTTATAGATTATGGTTAGGGTTTAGGAGTTAAAATTGTATGACGTGGCTTGAAAAAATAATTCAAAAAAGGAAAATAGGTTTGGTGGTTTAGGTGTTGAAATTTAAATAGGTTTAGGATTTAGGTTCCTTGGGATCCCCACTTTAAATGCGTTTAAAATTTAAATATGTCGAGTGGAAGAGATTAGAAAAAAGGTTTTGGGATTAAAAGTGTGAAAAGAAAAAAGTGGTTCTGGAAAAGAAAAAACTAAGTGGTCATGTGTGTTGCCAAAATGGTTTAGGGTTCAGGAGTTGAAATTGAGAAAAGAGGGTCGAAAAGATATTTAAAAAAGAATTAGGTTTAGGATTTAGGATTTAAATTTAAAGGTGTTTAGGGTTTATGGATTAAGGTATAAAGTTTAGGGTTTAAGAGTTAAAATTGAAAAAAGTGGCAAAAAAATTTATTTAAAACAAAGAAATAAGTTTGGGACTTAGGGATTAAAATTTAAATGAGTTTAAAATTTAAGATTTAAAATTTATAAATTCTTAATTTAAATTGAAAAAATAGTTTAAAAAAGTCATAAATTTTGTTAAAATGAACTGCCAAGTGACAGCGTGTATGGCTAATAGATAGCTCAAATTAGCAAATAGCTGACCAGCTTTTAATATATGTACCTTAGATTAGATTATATAAATTAGATGTTTAGCAGCAAGGATCGACCACCAAGAAAGACCGTGTTCATAACCATGGAAAGATCAAGGCTTGCGAGCCCCATAATATTCATGAGACGTTACGTGCTTAGTTGTGGGTTTGAAACGTCATTTCATTTATTAGTCATATTTCTTCAGTACTTCTTCTGTTCGATATTTTTGTTGGTTTACCTTTTTTTTTTTTTTTAAAAAACTATTGCCTTTTAAGATTTTAAAACTTTATGAATTTTTAAAAAAATAAATAAAATTCTCACACAAAATCAGCCTAAGAACCTTTCTTTTCTAATTTTTGAATACGGTTCTTGCAGAAAATTTTCTTGAGAAAAATGAAAGTTGTCACTAGCTTTTCACAAGATTTTTACAAAATTTTATTTTTTGTGAAAAACACAAAAATTTTGCAAGAATATTTTCTCAAATAAAATTTCTCTAAGAAAGCATAACTCTTGAAAGGTTTTTCTTATGACATAAATGTGAGAAACTTCACAGAAACAGTGTATTCATACTAAATACGTACTTGGTTTCTCAGAGCATTGTTTCATGAGAAATCAATGTTTTCCTGTAGATAGTCATCTGTAATATTAATAGGTAGTTATTTTGGTTATTCAGTTAGAAAGGTAGTTGTAATTCCCTTAGGTAGTTTTCTTACTTTCTTTGTGTGTATATATATATATATATATATATATATTGGTAGATAAAAGTTTAGGTGAGTTCGGTCTAGAACATACCTCTGGGTTCAAATAATATTTATAGAGATTCTTATAAACCCCTTATTAACAAAGTCTTCACATTGAGGAAGAAATCGAACTTATATTTTTTTAAAATATGAACTTTGTCTTTGTTAACTTACCAACATTTGTTGGCTATTTTGTACCTATATATTTATAAAGAGCTAAATCTCTAAATTTCAAACGCAATTTCTCTTCTAGCCTTTATTTTCTCTCAGTATTACTTATGTTGTCCCCTATATTTTATTTTCTTCATTCATTCTTTTTTCTTTGGGGTGAAAGAAGGGTTCTATATATCAATTATTTAATATGATTTTTTTTTATGAAGTGGATTAATTTAGTTTAATAAATATTACATATAATGTTTACACAAAAAAAAAAAAAAATGCAAATAACGTATTACTCTACCGAGCACCTTTTCATCCAAAATTTATGGTTAAATGAGAAACTTATTATTTCCTCCATTTAAAATTATTAGCTGCTATTATTTACTTTCTCTTTTAAAGAATATAGTTAGATAATTAAAAAATAATATATTATTCTTATGATATTTTTATTTAATATTTTGTCTCTTGAATTAAATACACTAAAAATAATACAAACAATACTTTTAGTAATAATATTTTTTTAAAAAAAATCATTAACTATTCTCTAAAAAAAAAAAAAATGTCGTATCTTTTTAAACATAAGAATTTTCAAATAATATCTTATAATTTTAACTTATGAGAGTACTTGTTTCGTTCGTATACGTGGATTACTTAATGTTGCATCCAAACAAGAAACAAAAAAATAATAAAATCTTGTCATGACTCTTATTGAGAGTGAGATGCCATTACACTTACCTTTGTTTTCAAATTAGTTCTCGGAGACAGAATAATATTATTTACATTAGTTTCTTTTTCTCATTTACTTTGTATTATTATTATTATTATTTTGGTTATCTTGTAATGGCATCTTTACCAAAGAAGAGGAATAAGGGGCTCATACCCGCCACTTGGTAAACATGAGACCCTATATTCATTGGACTAACTCTTTAAGGGTTTTTATCTTAAAAATTACTCTTGGGTTCGTTCTGCTCATCCTTTTATTAGATTAATTTCCTTTTAAAACACAAAATTTAAAATTATTTATCAAAATATTATCAACTAAAAATTATTTTTTAATATACCATAATTTTTAGATCTAGTAGAAATATGTCAATCAGGTTCGTATTTTTACAAAAATTTCAATCAATTTGGCGCCTCTTATGCATGGATTTAATATGGGGAGGGCGCCAGTCAAACTGGCGTCCTCGTACTGCATTTGCTTTCCTACTTTGTAGTTTCTGACTGCACAAGTAAATGAAATATCATATTTATATATTAGAAAAAAAGAAAAGTTAGTGGAGATAAAATATTAGAAAGAAAGTTATTAAATGAAATCTTATATTTGCATCGTGATAAAAAAAAAAAAAATACATTCCCTCCATTAGGAGCACCTAGGTAATGCACTTTGGTGTAATAAAGCATATATCTTTGTTGTCTTTCTTTGTATGAGAGAGTCTTTCATTTATTTATTAAAATACCAATGATGTGGAAAAATAAGTTTTTTTTTTAACAGTAAAGTTGCTTGATTGCAAAAAGAAGAAATATTCGTCCTACATCACTAAAGCTTTAAAAAAATAAATGAGAAATGCTTTTATATATATATATAGTTGAGCTATTATACTTCATTTCACTCAAGCGCATTGTCTAAATTGTTTCTATATGAAATAGTTACATGACAAATTTTTCAAAGTTTAAATTTTTTAAAAAATTAAATTTGATCGGTTGAAATTGGAGTGACTTATTTATATTCTTTTTAAAATTCACCTTAAAAACAAAGGCTCAACTTGACTTAGCGTTTTTATAGTTAATTTTTTTTTTTTATAAAAGCGCCTTTTCCTTTGGCACTTTTTTGCATATATTTTTATGAGGGCGGCATTCAATTTGGAGCTTTTATTTTAATATATCTTTTATGAAGGCACCATTTCATTTAGCGTCTTAGGATTTTGAGGGTTAACTAATTCTTGCTATATTAAAAATAACTTTTAATATGTGGTATTTTAGTGAATAATTTTTATTTTTATGTTTTAAAGAAATTAACCCTTTTATCGACCCTTAAGCTGAAGCCATAAATATTAGGCAATGATAATTAAAAACTGAAAGGTAGTGAAGTAAAACTCTCCAATAATTAATTTAGTGATAATAAACCACACATATGTAAATGAGTAGAAAGTCGAAAAAAATAAAGAGTAAAACTAAGTCTTAAATAGATAAGTGTTTCACTATAGTAGTTATTATTGTGAAAAAATAGATACAAAGAATGAGTTGAGAGAATTGAGAGAAGATGAAATCTAGCATCTCCAAAAAGTGTCCTTTATTGATCCACCAAGGAAGGTATACACACAAGGAAAGTGAAATACTAGCCCTAAAAAGGATAATCTTTATTTAATAAATTACAAATAAATAAATATTGACTCAACCTTAGAAAATATTCCATTAAATGGGCATCTAAAAATTAAAATATTTATAACACTCCCCCCCTTGGATGCTCATTTCCAAAGAAGGTGTCTCGTTAAAAACTTTATTAGGAAAAACTATGTGGGACAAAAATCTAGTGAAAAAAAAAGAGAGTAGACAATTCTTTGTATACGCAATCAAATGTTGCCTCATTAAAAACCTTACTAGAAAACCCAATGGGAAAAAACCATGGTGAAGGGAAAAAGAGTACAGTTCATATCAATCAAGTTATTTGTGTTGATGAACTCTAATATTGTACAAGATCCTTCAAATATTGTAGAAATTAATACCATGGTAACAAATTTACTAGATTGTCATATTGACGATCTAGTTAAATTGCACTAAAATTTGGTACTTCAGGACCAAATATTTCTTGACCATTCTCACCAGTTCTAAAAGGAATATATGTTCGCATATAGCGATTATACTAGATATAATTTGTACATATAAAATCACTTTAGCACTTCTACTATATAAGCATTTTAATGCAAGTGCTCTCTATAAGTAATTTATAGTTTTGGAAGCTCTTCAAAAGTTTTAATATTAAATCATCGACACAAATTTAGTAATATGTGGACAAATGGGTCATTTCCATACATTTCTTTCAACAAATATTAACTCAAACAATCATACAAATTGTTTCAAGCAAATCAAATCCTTCAAATATGTCATTATTGAATGAGTCGACTACAACAATATTCATTAGACTCAAATAATGTCATTCATGTATTGCCAGACTAAATAAGTACCATTAGATACTTGTATCCACAACAATTGAGTATATCTATTCAAAATCAACGCTAGTTATTTACAAAAAAAACCCTTGAATATCATTTTCATTTTGTATTCACACAAAAGCCCATTTGTCCAAAACTTTTCACTTTTAAGCGAACCTCAATTGCATTTTTTTTCAATTTTTGGCCAATTATTTCTTTCTCTACAGATATTTACTACTGATCCTCAATATCTTATATCACATAGCGCTACATTATATATAAACATTGTCAACAATATTGATTTTATTCTGGTTCCATCATATTCTATAGAAAACTTTTTATTTTCATAACTTTCAGGTACTTGAATTTCCTTTAAAACTAAAACATTGGTTATATCTGAGGAATCTTCTAGAGTTACATCTAGTAACTCTTATGGAGCTACTCTATCCTTGATTTAACTATCTCTGATTCTTAACTCCTTTTCTTTTCGAGGATTTTATCTTTGGAACTAATGTGTTTACCATCCTTCATGTGTTTGTAGTTGTACTTTGATTGGGGCAATAGCAGTTGGTACACATAATTTTAGTCATTCTTACTAGTTAGGCAATGCATCTGGCAGTTTGTACAAATGAATGATCATATGAACTTCTAGTCCATATTTGCTTTGCATGAGGATCAAGGTGATAATTTATTTTAAATACCCTCCTTTTCCAATTGCTTATTCTCTCCCCCCTAATGTTGGAATAAATGATTTATCAAAAATACAAGTGGCGAACCAAGCCACAAATAAATATCCTTTTAGTGGCTCGATATATTTCACTTATATATGGAGATCTATATCCAACATATATTCTTAACCTCCATTAAGGTCCCATCTTTGTACATTGTAGTGGAGCAATTAACAATTCATTCATAGATGAGTTATACTTGGCTCCTGACTATAAACCAATTATAAGGGTGGTTTGAATAACTTGTTGGCATGCAAATCATTGCTACAACTTGAATAATCACATGTTCCCAAATTAATTTTGGCAGTTTAGATTTCATAAGTAATGATCTTGCAATTAATTTTAGGCGCTTGTAAGTTCATTTTATGTATTCCAATAGTCAACTTGAAGAGTGAATTCACTAGCATTAACTAGGTTTGTTGCTCAGCCAGATATAATTAAGGCATTATGCTCTTAATTCATCCGTTGAACAAATAATCTCATAAACATCACCTTATGAGTTAACAATAAATAAATATGTGATCATTTAATCGATGTATCTATTAAAATCAAGAAGTATCTAAATGATCCACTTGGTAGGTCTACAAGCCCATAATATTTTTATCTCATGTACATTCTAAAAGATGAGGGGTTCACTCTTACTTTTGCTAGTACAAATAAATTTTTTTTGAAAACAAATAGCATATGAGAAACAAAGCGTTTTAATTAAAAAATCTTCTAGCTCTTTAATGAAAGTCCACATGATTTTTCAATTACTTTCGCATTATTGTTGACTTAGGATGACTCAACTGGTCATGCCAAACAATAAACTTATTTTGACTTATAAACTTCTAGTTTATAACAACATATATTTCAATTGTACTAATATATATGTAGTACAAATTGGAGAAAATGCAAATAATTTCTCAATGTAAACATTTACTAGCTCTTCATAAGCTTTTAATTATGATTTCCATTCCTTCATCTCGTCAAGGGCCCTCAATTATCTTTGTGCTATTGAATATAATAATAACATTATCTTTTTACAATAAAAATAACGTAGTATCATATAATATATGAAATTAATATAGCTTAAACAATAGAGAAACTAACTTAAATTTAGTAAAGGTAAATAAAATAATGAAGTACAATAATAATTTCCTAATGTATACTCTCATCACGTTTAAGTAAAAAGAAAATAAAATTGGCACTTTTAATTGTCAAATTGACATGACAAAAATCAAAAACATCATCACATTAAGCAAAATTGTCTCAACAATTAATCTTTTTCTTCCATTGATGCTTGAAAAGCATTTAGAAGATATTTAGATGTACAACAAGTACAAACTTAATGGTATTTTTATGCCAAAATGATAGTGGTTTTCCAAATATCCCTTTACCACTTTTCTTCATTGCTCTTCCACTTCTAGTGGGAAGCATTTATAATATTATAACCACTACTATTTGCTTTGTTATGGCCATGTATGTGCTCATATTTCTTGATAGCTTCTCCATTCACTTTAGGGAATAGAGAAAAATCATTTGGGATGATGGCTTATGATTCATAGTAAAAGATTTATTTTCCTTTATTGCAATATGATACCACACATGCCAAATAAGAAAGGAGTCCACCAAAATATCAATCAACACCATGCTCCATAGATAGTAAATAGTTTCTCCTTAACAAAACCAGTAATCTGCCCATGCCATCAAATCATGCATCATACCATGTGTCAAATTCAAAGAAATTGAAAAAAAAAATGACTTTTGAGCTCATAGTAGATACATATAGTTTTTGGTTTGTCAATACAAAACCACAAGGGCTGACCTAAAATAGCTGAAAATCCAGTTTGAGCATAGAAAAATTACTACATACATATGATTACTAAAGCACAGTATGAGGTGCACCACATACCTCATAATGGTCTTACACTGTCTCAAATAAAACATGGAGTTTAGCCACAAAGGGAGAATTCGGCAACCACAAGTGGCAAGCCAAACATTGTCAAAATTCTTTACAACAACCAGCTTCATAAAAGGAAATTAAGTAGTAAGATAAGTGACAAGCCATTACCTGGGAGAATAATAATGTAGAAGCTCTGAAACTAATCACTTTATATGATAACAAGAAGTTACTTTCAGTAAGTAAGGGATACTAACTGTGAAGCTATCAAAGTATTTTAAGTTATAAGATATCCATTCCCTCTTCTCGTCTCCATAGAGTAACATAACCAAATAATAATAAATACAATATGCATCAGCTTAAATATTTTAGAAGATATAAAAGCACTATTCGTGAAGGACAACAATTTATTAAATAAAATGAAAATTGACAGTAATCCTAGCCTTCAATAAGATATTTGGGAAAGTAGTGGTATAAGTATACATAGTTCATAAAAAGGAGATTAAGACAAGACATTTAGAAATCCCTATGATTTAGATGGTAAAAATAATTGAAGTTCCGTTAGGCATGGTGGGTGTTAATCATGTAGATCTCTCTACTGATTTAAAATCCCAATTTTCAACCTTTACAAGTACACAGACATAATGAGCAACAAGATTGTCAAATTTTATCTTTAAAAAAGAAAGATATAATGACAAATATTATATATCCAAGAGATGTACAAAGTACTAACCTCATAAAGTTTTAAGTTTAGAGTAGTGTCAGCCCATGTAGGATGTTCTCTCACAAGTTGGCTCCCATGATATAGCAACATACTTCTATGTGGATAACTTGATCCACTTTATGCTATTAGTCATAACTCAAGGATCCACTCATATTCAATTAAAACAATAACAATAAAAATAAATTGCAAAATATAATAACTTGTCATACTTGTATTATCAAAGAAATTGAATTGTCTTATATTTTCAAATGAGATATATCAAATAAATGAAATTGTCTCATACTTTTAGACAAGATGTATGATAGAAATTAAAATGTCCCATACATTTGGATGAGACATATCAAAGGAATCATATTGTCTCATACTTCAAGATGAGACATATAAAAGAAAATTAATTATCACATACTTCAGGATAAGACTTTGCAAACAACTTAGAAAATAAATTACTTTCATACTTCTAGATGAGACATATCAAAGAGATCAAGTTGTCATTAATAGAAAATTAAAAATGCCAACAGTGATTCAGAAAAGGGATGAAAGGAAAATTTAAAAAATATATTTAATTATATATGAGTGTATATAACTTCAAAGTCTTGCACTTCGGGATCTATTTTAAGTGTAGATAACTTCTTTCATATGTTATATGAGTGTAGATAACTTTAGGATATATTTTAAGTATAGATAACTTCAAGATCTACTTTATTCTATTTGAATGAATAACTTTAAGATCCACTTTATAGAAAATTAATTGTTGATAATAAAATTCCTCATATTTCTGGATGAGGGTGTATCAAATGAATTAAATTGCATCATACTTCTGGAGGAGATAAATTAAAAGAATTAAATTATCTCAGACTTCTAGATGAGACAAATTAAAGAAATCAAATTTTCTCAGGCTTTTGAATGAGAAGTATAAAATAAATTGAATTGTCTCATAAGATAAAAATTAGTTTCCTTCATACTTCAGGATGAGGTATATTAAATAACAAATAGATTAAATAGTCAGTATACTAAAGGTGCAGTATCTTTTTTAATTTTTTTCAAAAAAATGTGATTTTTCCAAAAAAATAAAATATGACTGACAATGGAAACTAATTAAACAATTAAAGCATCAACAAACAATTAAAGCTAATTGCAATTACCTTTTTCTGGTGCCTTTTTCTTAATGACCAATATTGATGAAAATTGATGATAGTGGTGGATGGGTGCCTTTTTCTCTATCTTCTTTTCCTTCTCCTTCTTTGCCAGTTTCGAACCCAACTATGACAGTGGTGTTTATATCTCCAAACTATCAAACTAATGGGGGAAATTTGGTGACCCTTTTGGCGGAAAGGTAAGATGGTAGAGTGGAGTATCATGCTAATAACATGTTGTGAAAAGATAGATACAAAGAATGAGTTGAGAAAATTGAGAGAAGAAAAAATCCCAAAAAGCGTCCTTTATTCATCCACCAAGAGGTATATATACACAAGGAAAGTGAACCTAGCCCTAGAAAGGAAAATATTTATTTAATAAATTATAAATAAATAAATATAGAGTTAGCCCTAGGGAATATTACATTAAATGAGCATCCAAAAATCAAAATATATAAGAAACCTTTCTTCTTCTTTTTTCCAGCACAGTTTTGGTGTGAATGGCAAATGTACCTTCCTCACATTTGCATATTTGTAATTTTTTAAATGAATGACTCAATTGATCACTATACATGTAAAAGGACATGAATTACTTTAAATAGAATATTCTCTGAGGACAAATTTATCTAGCTAATTTATCTTCTTAGTGGGGATTCTCTTGTCACTTGCATGAATGGGATATTATAACTATTACTCCCCACCTTTAAAATTATATGGTACTATTTTGTCCTTTGTATAAAAATATAAGGCACTCTTTTAATTTTAAGGAGTAATTAATAATAATTTTTTCAAAATATATTATTTTAATGATTCTTCTTACATTTGACTCAAGAAATAAAATATTAAATAGGGATATTATGAGAAATATATTCTTTTTAAACAGCCTAACAATATTTTTTGAGGGTGTAAGATAGGTAAAAATGCCTTATAATTTTAAAGTAAATAAAACACAGTTGAAAAGAATCAAGAAGCAAGTAGGGTTCATGGAATAAAGCCAACCACTTGATGGCAAGGAGAGAAGGACAACCCAGCTGGCGGTGAAGACTAAAGAATAAACAAAGAATTAATTGTAGACTGACTGGCTGGCTGTGTTAATAAGTTTTGACATTAAATATGCATTAATAAAATAACAGTTTGCAAAAATTATAGGGAGACGTTGGTTTGTGTACAAGTTTTTTCACTGGCCTAGATTACTTTGCTAGTCAAAAACATTAAATTTATTTGACCATTGAGATGGTTAGTTTTTTAAAAAACACAAAATTAAAAATTATTTACACAACGCCACTATGCTAAGACCATTTCTTAATATATTACAAATCTTTCAACTTTTAAAAGTGTCATTTGCTTTGGAGTCTTCATAAAAGATTTTTATAGAAAGACGTCAAAAGAAACGGTGCCTATTTGTTTTGAAATGATCCAAGTTGAGTGGTGCCTTTTCGTTGAAGGGGCCGTCTTAACAGGTGCTTTTAAGCTGAAATTTAAAAACAAAAAAATAAAATTGATTGATGAAAAAATTGAAATGGTGAAAAACTGCTAGATGGTAAGTAAAACCATAGAATTCAATGAGAATTAGGCTTAGGGAAGCCATAGAACTAATTGACATTTAAACACATTTGAATCTCAAGCTGGAAATCATTGCATTGGGGACTACCCTATAAGCCATTGATGCACTAGAAAAGTGCAATATCTGTGGCAATACACCGGAAAGAAAATAGAAAGATACAACAGAAGAATTTAGTATATGATTAAAAAAAAAACACACCAAGTAGAATTGGTAGTCAAGTAAGTAATGGTCTATTAAAGGGAGATCTTTAATCCTTTCATTATGGACTTAAATTGGAAGTCAAGAATTAGTTTGATTTATGTCAGTATAGTGGGGAATCAACGGTGGAGGTGTTACAACTGTGGCTTTTATGTGTATATATTCATGGCTCTTACTGAATGAAAGTGTGGCTTTTCTTCCCATTTTATTTTCCTTATATTATACATGTGAAAGAGAAATTAAAGGGAGGTGCTAGGAGGGTGCTAACACTAATGGCGTCCTCCCCTATGCCCATCCCGTTTTGAAAGGCACCTAATGAAATGGCGCTCACAAAGAGCACACCTGAATAATTCCAACATGAAATTGGCTAAGTGTGGATGGCTGAAATAAAGAAATAATTAATAGGAGACTGATTCTACATTATCAATAACCAAGTTATGTTGAACATCGTTCTTCTCTATCTCTTCAAATTCCGCAGATTATAGCTGCTTCAGTTTTAAGTCTTCTTTCAGTTTCAATATTGACTCTTGCACAATAAAACTTTAAGACTTTTTCAATGCCGTGCACCGACCAATATTATGAGTGTTTCTTATTTTCTATGCATGTCTTTTGTAAAGACAAATAAAAATGAGTGGTTATACTGTTGGAATGAATAATCTTTAAAAAATATTATACAGTTTTAAAGATATTTAGTCGAGTTAGGCACTTGAAGAAATATCAATGATGCATTAGATAGTCCCATTACCACTTATAGAGTACATTGACTATAGCGAATTATGTATAGAAACAACCCAAACAAAGAAGAAGGGAAGAATATACAGCCCCAAAGAAGTTTTTCTTTTTAAAAAAAAAATAGGTTGAAGAACGCCAAATGAACTGGTGCCCTTCTAATGGGAAGAATCCCACCTCATTTAGAAGAACACCACTTTCTTTGGCATTTTTAAACTAAAATTATGCCTAGGGCTGATGTGAGAAAACAAGAGTATTTTAATAAATACTTGACAAACTATAATATTTTGGCAAATAGTTTGTATTTTTACTTTTGTTAGATATTTTTTCCTTAAAATTCTTAGAATTCTAAAACACTACTTGAGTTTTCTTCTTTTTTTTTTTTAAAGAAAAAAAAAACCTAGCTTGTGGACCTGTGCATACCATGAGTTTTTACAATAAATTCAACTTACTATTACCATTGCTATGAAGATTCATGAAACATAAATTATGTTTTTAGGGACCCTATAAACAATAAATTTCACGATCTATGTTGTGAGGGGTTAGTCCAAATTAGGTTGATGTAGTTCCTAGTTAAAAATGATGTAGATCTTGCAAAGAAGAAGGTAGATGTGAGGTTGGAGGAGAAGAATATGACGCAATAGCAGTTTTTAGAACACTAAAAGAATAAGATTCATTAAAAAAAAATACATCTCTTCATTAATGATGAGGGTTATTTATACTAATAACTTGAATGGTATTTTCGTAATTATAAGGCAATGGACCCTTAATGGGCCTTAGCCTAATAGACTGACTTATTTGGTTAATAACACAAGTCCCCCAAGTCCGAAGGTTGGCAAGTTGAGCTTTCGAACTAAAGATTTGTCTTACCATGTTCATTTATGTATAATTGTTGATGGTGGCATGACATTCTGATTTGATGCATTCGAATGAGTATCAAGCTAAAGATCCAATATAGACCAATAGGTACAAATAAAGCATGTCCCTGAGCTAGGGCGTCGTTATAGGAGTTTGCACATTAAAGTGCTCACGAATGAGTTTCAAGCTAATGATCTAGTCACAGAACCATAAGTACAGGAGAAGCATGTCCCTAAGTTGGGGTGTTGCAAGAACTAATAGTGTTGCCAAGTACTCTTCTTTGACGATCGTTTAGCATTCATATCCTTGTAATATGTTTCTTTGGGCTACAAAGTAAGTTCTTGGTACAAAAGATAATGTATGACAAGTACTATTTGAGTTAATACCTAGTGTGTCGACAATTATCTAAGCAAAGATTTGTGTTTTTGCTACAGAATAGAGCTAAGTTACTTTATTGAGGTGTGGGTGGATAGGTAGAATTCTGCACTTTTTTTTTTTTTTTTTTGGTCATTATAAATGCTTGAGTTGCATAGCTCTTAACTCAACACTAAGTTTTAGTCATGCTCTACTCAAGCGGCAAGGGCACCTAACTCCTTGATTGAGATTTGGTTTTGTTACCAAATTCTATTGGTGAAATTTTTAGTGAAGGCTAGTTGATCGACGTGAAGACCTAAAAGGCAGAATGAAAACTTAAAGGTTGCGATGGAGACTTAAAGGTTGGAATGGAGACCTGTTAGGTTGGAATGGAAACCTGAAGTTTGGAATGGGGACCTGTTAGGTTGGAAGTTAGGTCAGATAGGAGACCTATTAGGTTTGAAAGAAGACTTAAAAGTTGAAATAAAGACTTGTTAGGTTGAATAGAAGACCTATTTAGGCCTGAACGAAAACCTTAAGGTTGAAATGAAGACCTATTAAGTTAGATAAGAGACATGTTTAGGTATGAATGAAAATTTGTTAAGTCGGATAGGAGACTTGTTAGGTCAAATAGGAGACGTGTTAGGTTGAATAGTAGACCTGTTAGGTCTGAATGAAAACTTGAAGGTTGAAATGAAGACCTATTAGTTCATATAGGAGACCTGTTTAGTCTGAATGAAAACCTAAAGATTGAAATGAAGACCTAAAGGTTGGAATGAAAACTTGTTCGATTGGATAGAAGACCTGTTGGTTGGAATGAAGACTTGTTAGGTCGGAATAGATGCTTGAAGGTTGAAATGAAGACATGTTAGGTCATAGTGGAGACTTGTTAGGTCAAAATGGAAAATTGTTAGGTTAGAATGGAGACCTGTTAGGTCGGAATGGAGGTCTGAAGGTTGAAATGAAGACTTGTTGGGTCGGATTGGAGACCTGTTAGATCTAAATGGGTAATATGCTCAAAACTTGAGCACATCTAACCTCTAAATTAAAAGAAAATTAGCAATAAAATCTACACATTAGATGCAAGATTAGAGCCTACCTAACCTATAAACAAGAGCACTATATAAAAGATCAATATACTCCTTGAAAAATGTGCAAATATTTTGTGAGGTAATTTATCAACTACAACTGTCCATAAATAGCTATCATTGTATAAGTGTTTCCAATGCAACTTTTTTTTAGTTAAGATTTTTTTTTTGAAAACCTTCAAAGAAATGGTCTCTCTCATTTGATGATTTCCAAGTTTACAAAACATCAACGACAATAGACAGAGTTGAGATTTGAAGGGGCAACAATAGCAAAAGATGAGGGAAAGATTCAAAACTAGATTCTAGGTGCATTGCTTTTGCAGATGTGAAGAGGAAGATGTTCCATACTTGGCGGGGAAGTGCTATTTGATAGCTGGATACGAATAGAAGTAGTAGAGTTTTGTGCGCACCGGTTTTGCAGATAGTAGACTACAAGACCCAAAAAGAAAGTAGGCTCAAGAAAATTGGTGAAGTCAGTTGCCGCCTCAGGACATTGCTTGCCATACCGATGGTCAGAATGAAGATCTGGAGGTCACGTGTTCGATCCATGCTCACCACACCAAATGTTTGTAGGGATTACTCTAGATTGGGTTGATGTAGTTCCTAGTTAAAAATAATGAAGATCCTACGAAGAAGAAGGTAGAGGTGAGGTCGGAGGGGAAGACTCTTATGCTTAAGTTAGTAGCAGTTTTTAGAAGAGTAAAAGAATATGATTCATCAAAAAAAAAAAGCATCCCTTGTTCAGTAATGGTGAGGTTTATTTATACTAATAATTTGAATGGTATTTTCATAACTACAAGGCAATGGCCCTTAATGGGCCTTAGCCTAATGAACTGACTTATTTAGTTAATAACAATCTACACCCTATGTATTAAAAATAAGTCCCTATAAAATTCACAAAGTGCTCACTCATGTGTTATGTACATCTTTTTAATATCCCATGGCCAAGAAATTTGTTTGTGCTATGCAATATAAATCTACTTATGCTAATTATGGGTATGATGTTATGGCTCATCTATATATCAAAAGAAATATGCTCATCCGACTTACTAATTATGGGTATTATTTTGTTGAGTTATGTGCTATTTCAAGGTGGCTATCTTGACATGTCGTTCAAGTTTTCTATTTGAATAGATACTTTTGAATAGATTTTTCACCTTGAACAGTGATCATAAACTATATTATTAGATACATCGTGTAAACATAAAATTTCATATTTTTAATAAGTATCTCATTAGAAATTTAGTAATAATAGCAATGTTATGAAGATCATGGAACATAAACTATGTTATTAGGTACCCCATGTAAACAATAAATTCTATAGCCTATATCATGTGTATTAAGATAAAAGCCAATAAAATTCACAAAATGCTCAACCCGTGTTATCTACGTCTTTTTGATATTTCATGGCTAGAAATTTGCTTATGCTAATTATGGGTACTATTTTATGGCTCCTTTATATATCAATAGAATTATGTTAATTCAACTTACCAATTATGTGTATTTCCTTATTAGGTATTTGTGTAAAAAATAAATTCTATCACCTATATATTTTTAATAGGTATCTCTTGGAAACTTAGTGATAATAGCAATGTTGCGAAGAACCATGAAACATAAACTATCTTATTAATTATCCCGTTGTTTATAGAATTCCATGGGCTACATCCTATTTAATTAGATAAAAACCTATAAATTTCATTGTTTAGGGTTTGAAATTTAGGGTTTAGGTTTAGGAGTTGAAATTGAGAAAAAAAGTGGCTCGAAAAATATTTTTAAAAAGAATTAGGTTTAGGGTTTAGTAGTTAAATTTAAATGGGTTTAAAAATTTAAGTGTTTAAGGTTTAGGGTTTATAGTTTATGGATCATAGTTTAAGGTTTAGGAGTTAAAATTAGAAAAAGTGGCTTGAAAGGATATTTTAGAAAAGGGAAATAGGTTTGGGGTTTAAAGGTTTAAATTTAAATGAGTTTATAATTTAGGATTTAGGACTTAGGTACCCCGGCATACCCAATTTAAATGAGTTTGAAACTTAAATATGTCTAATGGAAGAGAGGAAAGAAAAAGGTTTTGGGATTGAAAGTGTCAAAAAAAATTGGTTAAGAGTTTTGCTAAAATGGTTTAGGGTTTGAAATATAGAGTACAGGGTTTATGAAAAAATATTTTAAAAAAGGGAAATAGGTTTGGGATTTATGCATTGAAATTTAAATAAGTTTGAAATTTAAAGTGTTTTAGGTTTTAGGATTTATGCATCAAGGTTAGAGGTCAGGAGTTAAAATTGGAAAAAGTGGCTTAAAAAATAATTAAAAAAGGAAAATAGGTTTGGCTGTTTAGGGATTGGAAGTTAAATGGGTTTAGGATTTAGGTACCTCGGGATCCCCACTTTAAATGTGTTTGAAATTTAAATATGTCCAGTGGAAGAGAGTAGAGAAAAAGGTTTTGAGATTAAATGTGTAGAAAAAAAAAAGAATAAAAGAAGAAGTGCTTTCGAAAAAAAAAAAAAAAAGGTCATGGATTTTGCTAAAATGGTTTAGGTTTAGAGATTCGGAGTTGACATTGAAAAAAGTGGCTCGAAAAAATATTTAAAAGAGATTTAGGTATAGAGTTTAGGATTTGAAATTTAAAGGTGTTTAGGGTTTATGAATTAAGGTATAGAGTTTAATATTTAAGGTATTGGAGTTAAAATTAAAAAAAAAATGGCTAAAAAAAGATTTTATAAAAGGGAAATAGGTTTGGGATTTAGATGTTAAAATTTAAATGGATTTAAAATTTATAAATTCTTAAATAAAAGTAAAAAAATGGTTCAAAAAGAAAGTCGTAGTTTTGTTAAAATGAGTCACTACATAACAATGTGTATGGCTAGTAGGAGGCTCAAATTAGCAAATAACTTACCAGCTTTTAATATATTTACATTAGATAAATGTACATTAAATTATATAAATTAAACGTTTTGCGGAAAGGGATCGGCCACCAAGAAAGACCATGTTTATAACCATGAAAAGATCAAGGCTTGCGAGCACCATAATATTCATAGGACGTTACGTGCTTAGCTGTGGGTTTGAAACGTCATTTCATGTATTAGTCATATTCCTTTAGCACTTTTTCTGTTCGATATTTTTGTTGGTTCACCTTTTCTTTATCTTAAAAAACTATTGCCTTTTTAAGATTTTAAGACTTTATGATTTTTTTTTTAAAATAAAATAAAATTCTCACACAAAATCAGCCTAAGAACCTTTCTTTAAAGTTTTTGTTTTTTTTTAAAATAACTCTTTATTTAAAATTTTATTTTGATATTTTTTTATACATTTAACTTAAGAGATAAAATATTAAATAAAAATATCATTAAAAATAACTTTTTTTTAAATTACCTAACTATATTTCTTAAGGGTGTAAAATAAATAAAAATGCCTCATTATTTAAAAGTACATAAAACACAGTTGAAAAGAATTAAGAAGCAAGAAGGGCTCATGGAAGAAAGCCAACCGGATGATGGCAAGGAGAGAAGGACAACCCAGCCAGCAGTGAAGACTACAGAATAAACAAAGAATTAATTGGAGACTTTCACTGGCTGGCTGTGTTAATAAGTTTTGACATTAAATATGTATTTATAAAATAACAGTTTGCAAAAATTATAGGGAGACGTTGGTTTGTGTACGAGACCTAGATTACTTTGCTAGTCCAAAAACATTTATATTAAATTTATCTGACACATTGAGATGGTTAGTTTTTAAAAAACACAAAAAAAAAAATTATTTACCACAATGCCACTAATCCAAGACCATTTCTCAATATATTACAAATTTGTCTTTTAAAAGTGTCATTTACTTTGGTGTCTTTATAAAAGATTTTTATAGGAAGACGCCAAAAGAAACGGTGCCTATTTGTGTTGAAATGCTCCAAATTGAGTGTTGCCTTTGCGTTGAAGGTGGCATTTTAACTGGTACCTTTAAGCTGAAATTTAAAAATAAAAATAAAATTGATAGATAAAAAAATTGAAATGGTGAAAAACTGCTAGGTGGTAAGTGAAACCATAGAATTCAATGAGAAATTAGGCTTGGGTAAACTATAGAACTAATTGACATTTAAACATATTTGAATCTCAAGTTGGAAATCATTGCATTGGGGACTACCCTAAAAACCACTGACGTACTAGAAAAGTGCAATATCTGTGGCAGTACACCAGAAAGAAAATAGAAAGATACAACGGAAGAATTTAGTATATGATTATTAAAAAAAAAAAAAAAAGGCACCAAGTAGAAATGAAAGTCAAGAATTAGTTTGATTTATGACAGTATGGTGGGGAATCTCCAGTGAAGGTGCTACAACTGTGGCTTTTATGTGTGTATATTCATGGCTCTTACTGAATGAAAGTGTGGCTTTTCTTCCCATTTTATTTTCCTTAATTATCCATGTGAAAGAGAAATTAAAGAGAGGTGCTAGAAGGGTGCTAACACTAATGGCGTCCTCCCCTATGCCCATCCCAATTTGAAAGGCAACTAATGAAATGGCGCTCACAAAGAGCACACCTGAATAATTCCTACATGAAATTGGCTAAGTATGGATGGCTGAAGGGTGCCAATCGAGTTAGCATACTTCTTACAGGTTTTTCTGCCTAAAGAGTGCCTTTCTAGTTGGCGCTTTTCAGATGCAATTTCTCTCTATTTACGCCGGCCAAAATGGCGCATTCAAGGAAAAAAAACATATTTGTGATATATTAAAAAATAGTTTTATACTACTGGTGTTTTAATAAATAGTTTTATTTTTGTATTTTTAAAGGAAATTAACCCATTGAGATCGGATTATTGTACAAGCTTAATTTTTTATTGTATAGATGTGATTAATTTTTCAGAAAATTGAAATTTTAAATACGATGCTTCAAAGTTTTTATTGATGGAAAAAAGGTTTTTATAACCGAGAGATTATATTTGTATAAAAAAAGAGCCCAAAAATAACAACTCCCAACTAGTAAAAAGATGCGATCACCAACAAAACTTGACACAATTTACTAATAATTAGGTCTCTTAATTATACTAATAAGGATTCAATCCTTGACTATGTAAGAAAAAAACTTTATTATATCTAGTATCTTTGTGTCTTGATAAGTATTAATTTTTAGTTATCAACTACATATATTCTTGGTGAAAACAGAAAGAAATAAAAAAAATTAGAGACGCATGAAATTTAAGAAATTATAAAATAGAGTCTTCAATTATGACCGAGCCCATTTATTTTCTTTTTAGTGATGGACTGAACCATAACATATAAAATATTGAAAAGATATAATTGTTGTCTTACTTCTTAAGAAGAAATAGAAAAATAATGAAAAAGAAAAATAATGTATGTACAGTGTACAAAATGCCACTTAAACCTAATAATATTGAAAAGTTTAGTTAATCTAATTAAATAGCATTTTTAAAAAACATTTTACAGGTTTTTTATAAGGTAAAGACGACAATATGGCTTATCATTTGTTGTCCCAAAATTACTCTTGAGGTGGCTTTAGTAATTCGTTACAGACCCCTAACCTGAACCCATAAAAGTTAAATATATGATAATTAAAGACTAAAAATGTGAAAAAGTAGCGAAGAAAATTCTCTAACAATTAATTTGGTGACAAAAAGCCATATACGTAAATGAGTGGAAATTGGAAAGGAAAAAAAAAATTGTAAAACTGAAGAAAACTGAAATGTTAAATGAGAAGTAAAATCTTAAATAAATGCCATTTGTTCAGAAAAATAAATAAATGCCAGTTGAATTTGCTTTGAATAATATTTTATAGGTATTTTTGTTTTAAATTAATTATCTACAAATGTAAGAAATTTTTTTTTTTTTTGTGAAGTTGATGTGAATGGCACATGCATGCATCGATCTTCTTCCCGTTTGCATATTTGCAACCTTTTAAATGAATGACTCAATTAATTTGGTCATCATGCGCCTTGGATTTGTCTCTATATATGATAAACTATCCAATTAAAAAGACATGAATTAATATATAGAGAATATTCTCTGAGAATAAAATTTATCTATAGCTAATTTATCTTTTAGTGGGGATTCTTTCGTCACCTACATGAACGAAATATGATTAAAAAACATTATTAAATAGGACATTATTAAGTACGGTTCCTGGAAAGAAGCCAACGAGTTGATGACAAGGAGACATGGACAACCTGGCTGGTAGAGAAGACTAGAGAATAAAGAAATAATTAACAGGAGACCTTGATTGCACATTATCAATAACCAAGTCAAGTTATACTGAACATCTTTCTTCTCCATCTCTTCAACTTCCTCAGATTATAGCTGCTTCAGTTTCAAGTTTTATTTCAATTTTTTCCCCCTTCTTTGTTGCTATTTCAATCTGAGTTTGATACTATGTTAAAAATTAATTTATGGCAAAAACTTTAGCTTACTGATATATACAATTTCAATAAAAAAAAATTGAGTTTGCAGTTTATTTGCTTTATCAATAGGAACAGAGACATGAATAGTGAAGACATCTTCGAGTAGCAAAGAAAATCCGAACAAGAAAAAGGTATGGCAGCTAAAAGTTAAAATTTTAAACTTGATTTAGTATTTATGATTTATAAACAGTCAAGCATATAAATAAATATAGAGATGTATTGATGTACTTAAAAAGGAAAATAGTGGCACAATATGAGAAATATACTGCAAAGATGAAATGAAATGGATAAAGCAAGGTGGTAAGTTTTATCATTATTTTGATGTAAATTAAAAATAAAATAAAATTTAAAAATCAAAAAATTTTCATCACATAAATTCCCTAAATCCCCACTTTCAGGTCCTTAAAGATAGCTAAGTGAAAAAATTGCTATATATATATATATTGATGAAACTAAAATTAAAAAACTTTATCATTAAAAAAAATTAATCTTTGGTTAATTTTATTTAATAAGAAGTATGATATCATATGTTATTATCTTACTTCTCTTACCTACTCAAGCTAAGTAAAATAAAACAAGTAAGCTTCAAAAATATACGTATCCGGTTTTTAAATAATATTTTTGTTCTTTTAATCTTGGTCCTTGTTCCGTCTTTGACTTACATAGCTCAATAATAGATGCAACCCTACACGACATGCATGATAGGAGCAATCTTTGAAAATTGGTGCAAATGGACAAAAGTAAAAAAGAATAAGCAAACCCACTACTATAGATGAGCCTTGATTGAAGATCAATGATGGATTCCAACTCACCAATCACAATTCACTTTAGATACAGTGATGCTATGATCCACTATAAGTGTACAGTTAGTGTTACACCTTTTTTTTTTTTAATCTATGTTTCTTTTTTATTTTTTCATTTATATATGTTTTTATAATTTTACCTAAACACAAATAACTATAAAATAGTAGATGAACAAATAAGTGTATATTTAAAAAAATTCAAACCCCACTTAAATATAAATAGTTGAATTAAATAAAAAAATCGAAATATTGCTCAAAATATTTTAGGAAACAATGATACATAAGATTGAGAATATTGATGTTTGATCGTTATGCTGATAATTCGCACATGGGAATATTGGCCATAAGCCATATATCTTAATAAATGTTATCTATGATTTCCATTTGTGAAACCAGAAATCAAAGTACAAAAAACAACAAAGTAATGAAGCTTATTGGGATTGGATGCTTAAAAATTCACAGCACATTTTCATGTAGCAGATCAATCTTCTAATTCTATTGATAATATGTTTTCAATTTAAAATTTTAAGTTCGTATTTATAAAATTATATTTAAAAATATAACATTATTTTTTATTTTAGGCAGTAATAGATAATTTTTTTAAAACAAATATTTATTTAAAGTTTTGTTTTGATAATTTTTATTTAACTATATAACTAATCTTTGAAGGTGTAAATTAGGTAATATAACCTTATAATTTTAAATAAAAAAGTATAAATCATAGTTAAAATCTCTCAATGTGATATTTGAACAGGCTAAATACCTTAAAATTATGTTGATGATGTATTATGAAATTATGCAAAATAAGAAAAATAGAGAATAGAGAGAATTGAAAGAAGAGATAAATATAAAAACTAATTCAATTATTTAATTTAAATATTTATTATATTACATGTTATTTATTTTATCATTTTTAGTTTATTAATTAATACTTAAATTTGTACATTTTTAAATAAAAATTACAAAAAAGAGTGAGGAAAAGTGGTATCACTGTTATATGACTGTCTTTTAATATTAAAAAAATAAAAAGTTGTTAGTGTATTAACATAATATGACTTTTAAAAAAAATGATACATATTGATATATAATTTTAAATTTGATACATATAAATAGAAATTTTAAAAAATTAATATATACTCTCTTCATTTCTTTTTTATCTGTTGCTTTATAATTTTAAATTAACATTGTTATTTTTAATTAATTCTATAACTTATTAATTACTTTGTTATTTTTATTCATAATAAATGAATAATATGTTAAGAAATTTTTAAAAATTAATATATTAATTATATTTTTTTAATCTATATGTAAAAACTAGAAGACAAATAAAAATAACTATGAGGGAGTACTAATGCAAAAGGCATCCGATCGGAAGGCTTTTTTGTGCAATTTATGTGAATGGCACATGCATGCATCTTCTTCCCCATTTGCATATTTTCAATTATTTAAATTATTGACTCAATTTATTCAGTCATCATGTGCCTTAAATTTGTCACTAGAAAAAGTAGGTCGTGCTATTAACTGAATAAAATATGATAGGATTAAATTAAAATTTAAAAATATATTATAAAAAGATATATAAAAATAAATATTTAATAAGTTAAAAGTCTTTCCAATATTATTTTATAATTTTTTGATTAATAAAAATGTTATAGAATAAGAAATGAGACATATTGTAAAATTGTATTTGTTTTTTCTCTTCGATACATATATATGATAATAAATTATTACTCTAAAGCTATCTCTAATTGAGATATTATAAAAGCTTGCTTAGCTTATAAAATTTTAAAGAATATGTTCTAACCATTAGAATGTAATTTATAAAAGTCTATATTAGTATATAAGTTACTCTTAACAATCCAAAAAAGGAGTTCTATAATTTATTAAATGTGTTAGAGTTTTTAATAATAATTAATTATAAAAATATAAGACAAGGTGTGTGATCCTTTTAAAATTATATTTTGTAAAGTTACATTATTAAAATGACAAGTTATAAGGATTACATAAAATAGTAAAAAAATAATGTAAAATTATAGGACTTATTAAAAAAATTATTAACATAAGTATATAAAATCTAACAAAAGTTACATAAGTAGAAATAACCTAATTAGTCATTTTTTAATACATCTTTTAAAATTTTTAAAGGTGCATATTACTTCCTTTATTCTATTTTATTTTTTTTTAAGATTTTGGCACAAAAATTAAAGAAGATGATAAATAATTACAATAATATATCGTTAGTGAGAAATTGAAATAATAGTTATTGATAAGAGTTAGCATTAATTAACGTTGAAAAAGTAAATTTAGATGTCCTTTTGAAACAAAGATCGACGGTTAAATCGAAGAAAATAAATTTTCTTTAAAATGACATCTAATTTTGATTGACGAGAGTATAAAACAATTTACAATTTATAAAACATATTTATTTTTATTTTTTATTATCGATGATAAAAAATAATTAATTTTATTGATATATGAAATTAGGTGAAAATATTTTAAAAAAATATGGAAGTGGGGTTCACATGGGGAGACAATAACAAACCAGTAGGTAAAGAAGACTAAAGGACAAAGAAATAATTAATTGGAGACTTTGACTGGTTGATTTCGTCTATTATCAATTACCCATTCAATTTATATTGAACATCATTTCTTTTTCTTTTTTTTTATCTCTTTTACTTTTTCATATTACTATTAATTTTTCTTTTGCTTCTTTATATATGTCGAGCTGCTTCAATTTTAAATGTTATTCCGTTTTTGCCTTCATCGTTTCTCTTTCTCTAAAAGAAAAAAATTAAAAAAAAAAAAGAGTTTCTGTTAAGTATGAAAGGAGCAAGTTTCAACTACAAAGTCTTTAATTCCCAAAACCTCATTGATTCTCCATCCTAGGGTACTTGTTCATTGTTGGAAGAGGCCAATCTCTATAAATATCTGTTTTGCTTTGCCTTTCATGTGTTTTTAATATCTTGTCTTTCAGTTGTAATACATTGTACAACTTTATTTTTTATTTCAAATTTTCTTTATGGTAAAAATATACTTAGATATTTTTTTTTCATTTATTCTCTTTTTGGAGAAATAATGACAAAAAATAAAGATCTTTATTTTAACAATAACATGAGTAATAAGTAAGCTCATTCTTTAAATTATCTTTTCAACTAAAGAAAATTCAAAGATTTAGACGTGTTTGATTTTGTTTTTTTTAAAATAGTTCTTTTGCTTTTTTAAAAAAAATTAAAATACTGTTGTTTGATAGTGTTTTTATGAGTTGTTCTAAAAAAACATTAAAAGATAGAAAGTTATTTTTAAAATAAATAATTGAAACAACTTTTAAATATTTTTATTCCTATTTTGAGAAAAAAAAAAAAAAGTCGTACCAAATTTGTAAGGATAAAGATAACATGTTGTAAATAATCTCATAATTCTCACTTTCCCACGAACTATTAAAAACATGGGTAATTTTCATATTTTCTGGTTAAAGTTTTTCAAACATGTTTTATTGTTCCTTTTATTTTTAAAATTTGTTTTAGTTTAAATTTTTTTGTAAAACAAAAATGCAGAGAAAAGTAAAAGAAAAAGATTAAAAGAAAATAAATAGATATTTTATTGAGTTCTTTATTTATCTTAAATGTGTTAATTTTCCTTATCCTATTTAATTTTGCAAATAACTTAGAGTTCTTGATTCATCTAGTCTTTGTTTTTCCCCCCTCAAATGCAACTGTATCTTGGGCTCATTTTGTTCAAATTTCTTTAGTCAATAATATTTTGATATGTTGACCTCATAAATGTTGAGCACCAATTTAATTCAAGAATTAAAAAGATTTTAATATTATATGAAAAATTTATTCAATTTATAATTTGTAAGCTCATTATATATATGCAGATTCAATATCATACTTTTTGAATTTGCAATTTATCGGCTTTGTCAAGAATGGAAGAGACCTACATAGCCAAGAAATCTTTCTATAGGGAAGAAAATCCAAGAGAATAGGTATGTACTCTCTATTGAATTGATCCAAAAAAAAAAGAAAAAAAGAAAATCAAACTATTTAAATAATATTCATATGCGAATTTAGAATTTTACTGTATTGCACCTCTTTTTAAGAGGTTTCTCCTTATTAAAATAAACAACATATGCAAAACCTATTAAAAATTAAATTAGCACATTAATAAACTCACTAATTCTCTAATTAACAATTATTGCTTCTTTCTATATACTTGTTCGCGTTTGGTTTTTTATTCTGAGATTTGTAATGATTAGTTGTTTGCCACCTCACATCTTTATATATATTTGTTTGTTATCAGTTAGGATATCATGTAATTTTGTTAATATTGTCTGAACCTATTATTTCCTTGTATATCTTTTTTTTTTTTATGTATTTAAATTCAAACTCCGTAATATGTGTACAACATATATACATCATCAATGAAAGCCTTGGTGTGGTTCATTCTGCAAAAACATCTCTAATATTTAATTTACACACATTTTAAAATACAAAAAAAACTTTCAAATTTTCACTTAAAATATTTATGACAAATGTAATAGTTAGAATTGTAAAATATTAGGTTTAAGTATTGTGACTTTTCAACTACATAAAAAATAAATTTAAAAGGTCAAATCTAGGAATTGTGTAATTTTCTCAAATATAATTATATTCCTGTAGCTTAATTTTATCCAATTAGGTTTCCTATACTCTTTTGTTTTTCTTAGGTGAAGTTGCAAGATTGCAAAACATTCTAGAATCTTGTTATATTTTGTTAATATGATATAATCAAGTTCATATATATTATTAGTTTAAGTTGTGAATAGAATGCTATTGTTTTGGAGTAACACTGGGGCCAAATTTTTTGGCTTTCAACTAGATCATCACAAGCCGTTGATGTAATGTATTGATAGATGATTTTGATAATTTTAGAAGGGAATGAATTTAATTACATCATTATGTTGTACAAAAAAAGAAATGGTTAGGAAGCACAATTTTTTATTCTACATGTGGTTTTAAATTGAATTTTTATCATGAATAGTGAGGTGAATTAACAAAAAAATCAACAATTTCGAAGAAAAAACATTTAGGAGATTTTCTTTACAAAAATAACCATAGAAGTGAGCCCAACTAAAAGCCCCACTAATACTTTACAATAAATGTCCGTCCTGTGACTATGAAAAATTGAGTGTGTAGACCCCACGCTCCCTTAATATCCTAGTGCGTCAGTGGGTGTTGCTATTCATCATCTTCTCCTTCTCTTTCTCCTCCTCTTGCCCCTTCTTTTGCTCCGCTAACAACATCGCAAAACCCATCCCAGCAACCATGAAGATACCCAAATCAGAGACGCAAGTAACTAAATGGACGATAGGGAGAGGAGAATATAGGTAGCCAAGCTCTAGAGAGGCAACCACCGAGGTGACAGAGAAGCATCTTCCATGGCAGCAGAGAAAGAGGTCTCATGGTGTTGACCATCAACTGTGCGAAAGGGTTATAGACAGAAAATAAATAGCATGCTGTTCACGGAGCTTGCAGATTCCAACCATCTTCTACCCACCCAAAGATCGAACCCTAGAGGAGCAGCATAAAAACGAAACTCAGAATACCAAAGAACGAAGCACCAGAAAAGCTCGTTCGCCGGAAAAGATGGTAGTTGTGACCATCACCCGAGAAGAAGGTGAGCTTCACGGCGGTGGGTTCTCAAGTTTGAGAGATATTTGATTGGAGGTGAGCTTCAATTTTGTAATAAAAATCTCAATTCCATGGAATTTTGAAAATTCCTTAGATATGCGATCGGAAACCAAAAAGTGAATTTTGAAGGAATTATAATTGCTGAAGAGTTTGGACTCTTGACAACCAAACATACATTTTTAAGGGAATGAAATTTTTTTCATTTCCCACCAATATTTTGGCTAATTCAAAAGTTACTAAATTCAAATTCCGTTACATGTGATTTTAAATTGAAAATTTATCTATCTATATATATTAATTGTGAGGAATTTGCTTAATAAATGAACTATTATGTCACTATATGATTTTATCTTTTTATTATTTTTAATTTTAAAAGCAGTTATTTCTCTATTTACATTTTTTAAATAGTATTTTTCTTAAAATTATTTTTTAAAAAAGTAATTTCTTATTTTTTTTTTTGAAATTATATGTTATTTTTATTGCTCTTAGTCTTTCACTTGTATTTGAATTAATTGTTGCTCAATATATGCTTTGATGATTTTTTAAGTAAAAAAATTTTACAACATTAATAAACTGTCCAATTTTCGAATGCTAATTGCTTCTTCTTTTCAGATATTTGTTCATGGTTGGGCTTTTGTTGCGATCTGTTTCACATGAGTATTAGTTGTTCTTGTTCTCCACCTTACGTCTTACTGAGTCTATAGTTGAATATTGTGGGCTGCAGAGATAATATCAGAGGAGGTAAATTTTGTTCTTGTCTTCTCTTGGTTTTTCAGTTGATCTACATACAATCTTTATATATTTCTTGAGTTTTTCAATTATTTATTACATTTTTAAAATTTACTGAAAGAAGAGTAAGGATCTTATATTTTATTTTAGAGTAAAATTTTATTTCCGTCCTTGACGTTTAGGGTTTAAACAATTTAGTCTTTCACTTTTTAACTTTCTCAAATAAATCCCTAACATTTATAAAAGGTGACAAATTGATCCTTCCATCACCCTTTGTTACGGTTGATTGAAGGAGAAAGATAACCTATTCTGTCAAGTGATGATTTAGATATAAACAGCCATAGTCAAAACAATGAGTTTTGGTCTCTGAAATTTGGGCCACAATTATTTGCATAAAAACCTTCAAAAATCCCTCTTCTATCCTTGCATCTTTGCCCCCATGCCCCTAAAAGACTTGCAACTAGTTATTCTTGCCAACTAAAGCTCCGAGAAACTTTCCCTCTCATCTCTTAGGTGTGTTTAGAGATCATTGCATATTATTTGAAGTTTAGAAGACTGACTATACTTTCACTCAATTTATAATTTATAATACTTGTTTTTTCTTTAATCTTAAAACATTGGATAAATTAAAGGGATAATTTTGAAATTCAAACTTAAAATTACTCATAAATCAACGTAGAAACATAATGAGAATCTATAGAGCTACCAAAGCAAAATAGGTTAATGTTTTTGATTACTTTTCAATTGGCTTTATCGAAACTAACAAAATAAAAAAATTAGAAACGAGAAAAACTGAGAAGAAAGAAAACAAATTACAAAGCAACATCAAAAAATAAAATGAAGAGAATTAAAATAGCTGTGCCAAAGAAAGAGAAAAGGGGAAGAAATGTAGTGCATGGGAGAATGAAATTCAAAAATTTTAAAATTATTGAAAAGGTTTTAAATATATAAAACAGTCTTAGATTTGGGAATAAATAAGAATAGAATGATGCAATTGTTATAGGGAGGAGCATTGATCGAGAAAGTATGAGTAATTGTTTTTCTTTTTTTTTAATTGGGATGATAGAGAGTGAGGAAGAAGCATCGGGAAGCAAGAAAGAGAAACAATATTAAACGGTGGGTTTTGGAGTATTTTTTGTTTTTAATAATTATTATCATTATTATTATACATAATATAATACTTTATAGGCTGCCACATGCCACTTAACCTTTCAAATCAACATTCAACAGATCTGTTAATCTGTTGTAACAAAATGTAATAGAATGATCAATTTGACTCGTTTTATAAACGTAAAAGATTTACTTGAAAAAATTAAAAAGTAAAAAAAACTAAATAGTCCTAGCCCCAAATGTAGAGGGTAAAAATAGAGTTTTTCTTTATATTTGATCATTTTTCATAAAAAAAAAGAGAGACCTTTATAAAAGCATCTTTATATATATATATATATATATATATATATATATATATATATATATATATATATTATGAAAAAAAGATTATTATCTCATTCTTTTTTTAATCATTGTAATTGGTTAAAAAGTAATAAAATATAATATATTTTAACAGATATTTAATAATATTTGTAATCATATTTTATATTTTTTGAGAAATTACAATGAGTAAAACCATAAATAGGCAAATTTCCTTTTAAAAAAAATGCATCCTTTTTTTTTTTTTTTCTGTGTTACTTTTAGTTGCAATAATTCTTGACCTTCGTTTTCTGTTTCCAATATAAATTAGCAGTAGTAATTTTGAAAAACACACACACACATACATACACGTGTGTATATATATATATATATATATATATATATCCTTTTTTTACTAGATGTGAGCTAATATATAAAAAAGTTTCAAGTTTTTTTTTTTGGATTCTATCTATTAATATTCCTACTTCACTTTAGAAGTGATATTGATCTCATTTAGAGATAAAAAAAAGACAATTATAATTATTTATGAACTAAGTCCTATCTTGTTGATAATTTTTAAATTTTTGGTACATCTCTAAGAAGTTGAAAATAGATGTTAATATACTTTCGTACTATAGAGAATCTAAAGGAAAAAAAAAATTCTAAAAGCAGAATTTTTTTTTTCTCATGTTGTATTTCAATTGGAATAACAGGTAGTTATCAATTTTTCTTTTTTTTTTTTAAATATATGCTAGTTGGTAATAATTTTCATAAATACATACATACATTATATTGAACATCATTCTTCTTCATCTCTTCTACTTCCTCAGATTACTGATCATTCTTCTTCTACTTTTTTATCAGTGTTTGTGGTAAATCGAGCTGCTTCAATTTCAAATCTTATTCCATTTTTGCCCTTAATCGTTTTTCTTCAAAAGAAAACAAAAAGAAAAGGAGTTGCTGTCAAATGTACTTGTTGGTTATTGGAAGAGGTAAATCTCTATAAATATCTGTTTTGTTTTGCCTTCCATGTACTTTTAGGGTGCGTTTGATAATAATACTGGATAGCACAAGTAAAACAATACAGCACAAAGAGTTAAGGTACAGTACAAACTTTTGTACTATTCACTATTTGTTGTTTAATGCACTGGACAAAAAAATTTATATCATTTGTGTCTAATTTACAGAAATACTTTGTATTATTATTTTTTTAAAAATATATAATAAGATTTTAATATTTTATAACAATTAAAGTAATTTATAAAAGTATAAAATTTAAAAAGGCATCGTCGTTCGCTGACCATTGTCAGTACCTTGTCGGTCACCAACCGTTGTCAATACCTCGCCGCTTGATAACAATTGTTAGGAATTACCGCCATTGATTTAATGAGCCAGGGTATAAAGTATTGTAAGATAGTTTAAGAGATAACAATGTTAAAATTTTTGTCCGGTACTTTGGATAAACCCTTGTCCCATGGTTTGGTGAGTAACAAAAATTTAAGGATTTGTTTAGTACCATGGACAAATTTTTGTCTAGTACTGTGGTCTTTTAAGAAATCAAATAAGGGACAAAATTTTTTATGCTGTCCAGTCCCTTGTTTTTTAGCAAATCAAACGGACCCTTAATCTCTTGTCTTTCAGTTGCAATATATTGTAAAACTTCATTTCTATTTCAAATTTTCTTTACTGTTAATATATACTTAGATATTTTTTTATTCATTTATTGACCTTTTAAAGAAATAATGACAAAAAAAATAAAAATCCTTGTTTCTAACAATCACATGAGTAATAAATAAGCTCATCTTCAAATTATCTTTTCAAACTAAAGTAAATTCAAAGATTTAGGCATGTTTGATTCTTGCTTGATAATGTGTTTTTATGAGTTGTTTTAAAAAAAAAAATTAAAAGATAGAAAGTTATTTTTAAAATCAAAACAACGTTTAAATATTTTTTATTCCTATTTTGAGAAAAAAAAAATACAAGTGGCGTAAATTGGTAAGAATAGAGATAATATATTGTATATAATCCCATAATTCTCGCTTTCCCAAGAACTATTAAAAACCGGGTAGTTTTCTTATTTTCTGGATAAAGTTTTTTAAACATGTTTTAGATTTTTTTTTTTTAAAAAAAAAGTTGTCTTAGTAAGTTATCTACACTTAACTTACTTAAATTTTTTAGAAAAAAAAAAAAAAAAAAAAAAAAGATTAAAAGAAAATAAATAAATATTTTATCAAATTCTTTATTCATCTCAGATGTATTAATTTTCCTTATCCTACTTGATTTTGCAAATAACTTGAGTTATTTATTCATCTTGTCTTTGTTTTTCCCCTCTCAAATGCATCTGTATCTTAGGCTCATTTTGTTTCAAATTTCTTTAATCAATAATTTTTTTGATATGTTGACTTCATAAATGTTTAGCACCAATTTGATTCAAAAACTAAAATAGTTCTAACATTATATAAAAAGTTTATTCAATTCAAAATTTTTAAGATGTCTATATATATATATATATATATATATATATATATATGCAGTTTTGTTGAATTTATCGGCTTTGTCAAGAGTGGAAGAGACTTAAATACCCAAGAAATTTTTCTATAGTGAAGAAAATTCAAGAAAAAAGGTATGTAATGTACACAACACTGCTGAAATGGAAAAAAAAAAAAAATAGCAATTTAAATAATATTTATATGAAAATTCAGAATTTTACTTTATGCACCTCTCTTTAATATGTTTCTCTTTGTTAAAATAAACTATATATGTAAAACCTACTAAAAATTAAATTAGCACAGTAATAAACTCACTAATTCTCTAATAAATGATTATTGCTTCTTTCTATATACTTGTTCGTGTTTAGTTGTTTGTTCTGAGATTTCAAATCTTTAGTTGCTTACCACCTCACATCTCTCCACATATCTCTCTGTTATGTACTTAAATTCAAAACTCTGTAATATGTGTACAATATATATACACATCATCAGCGAAACCTTGGTGTGGTTTATTCTACAAAACATCTCTAATATTTAATTTACACACATTTTAAAATACAACAAAAGGTCTCAAAATTTCCTCTTAAAAAGTTTATGATAAATGTAATGGTTAGTGTAATTATTAAAAATTAGATTTAAGTATTGTATCTTTCAATTGCATTCTACAATCTTGTAATTTACTGTTAACATGATATAATCAGGTTTGTATATATTATTACTTTAAGCTGTAACACCATAATTGATTTGTTAACATATTAGACGGATATAATTGAGACTATATATTATAGTAGAAACTTTGCAAATGTAGGGCAAAATTTTAAACTTCTTTTAAATTGTGAATATTATGCTATTGTTTTTGAGTAACACTGGGGCAAAATTTTCCTCAATTGCATATGCATCCCTTTCAACTAGATCATCAATTGCATATTATATTCTATGAGACTAGAACATGTGTACATATTCCATAAGGTGACTCATAGAGGAACAACAAAATTTGCTTTACTCAAGGAGTAAAGCATAGATGAAATGGTTTAATGATATTTGAACGGGAGGGAAGAGCGTAGTGGGACAACAAATATTTATTGTGATTAATTCTTACTGTATGACTTTCTTACTTTTATTTAGATGACAGACATTCCTATGAATGTGACAACCAACATTATTCAGAGATTGGTGGATAGAGCCATAGATGAAACTTATTATCTATGCTGTTTCAAGAAAATTGTTGAAGACTTTGAAGAGGAAAAGAAAACGTTGGAAGCAAAATATACAGATATCCAAGAAGATATTGAAGAGAATAAGAATGCAGTTATGGATATTGTGCGGGAAGTCAATTTGTGGAAGAACAGAGCTGAGGATCTCATTGCTGAAGATACCAACACCCGAAAGTCATGTCTTTTTCCTTGGTGTTACAATTGCATTTGGCAATATCGACAAGGAAAAGATTTGGCAAAGAAGACGCAAAAGATCAAAGAACTCGCTGAAAGTAGTAAGTACTTCACGAAAATTGGACGTCCTGCAGAACTTCCTAGCTGGGAATTCTATGCTTCACCAGATTTTATGTTCTTTGATAGCAGAAAGTCAGTTTATGATAAGGTTTTGGCGGCACTTAAAAATGGTGAGAATTATATGATTGCACTGCATGGTACAGGGGGTCAGGTAAGACCACATTGGCAGTCAAGGTTGGAGAAATAGTTGAAAAGGAAAAGCATTTTGACAGAGCTGTCATGGTTACTGTGTCTAATAATCCAGATGTCAAAATGATTCAAGATCAAATTGCAAAGCCTTTGGGTGTGGAATTCAAACCAGAAGAAAATGATTTCGATAGAGCGAAGAAGCTTTGGTCAAGGTTAACTAATGGTGAAAGGGTACTTATACTATTAGATGATGTTTGGAAAAAACTCAAATTTGAAGACATTGGGATACCATTTGCTCACAATCACAAGGGTTGTTGCATTCTTATAACCACTCGTGATTTGAATGTTTGTTGTCAAATGGGTTGTCAAGATTCCATCTTTAAACTAGACATCTTACCTGAAAATGAAGCTTGGATTTTCTTCCAAAAGCATTCTGGTATCAATCATAAATCCCCCAAAAAATTGAAGGATACAGCTGAAAAAATTGCTAAAGAATGTAAAGGCTTGCCAGTTGCACTTGCAGCATTAGCAGGCACTTTAAAGGACCAAAATCTTGAAGACTGGAAAGCTGCATTGAGAAGTTTGAAAAATCCTAGACCAGTTGACATTACTGATCATGAACTCAAAGAAGTGTACCAAAGATTGAAAGTAAGCTATGATTTTCTAAATAACGAGCATGCACAAAAGCTCTTCAAGCTTTGTTCTTTGTTTCCCAAATATTATGAAATCCCTCTAGAAGATTTGACCAGGTTTTCTATAGGGTTGGGACTATTTGGGGAGATTGACTCATACACTGCAACAAGGGATGATATGCATAGAGCTAAAAAAAAGCTAATAGATTGTTGTTTATTAATGGAAGTTGATGAAGGAAAATGTGTCAAAATGCATGTTTTGATACGTGATGTGGCCAAAGTGATAGCAAACAATGAGATTCATTTGATTGTGGGTCCAAAATGGAATCAAAGTGATATTGAAAATCTGGGGGATATGAGATATTTGTATTGCCAAAACATGATCAACTTTCTTGAACAGTTGCCCTATCCTAAGCTTGAGATTCTAATAGCTAGCATAGAAACAGAAGAAAGAGATTCCATAGAAGTACCGGAAGCATTTTTTAAAGGAATGACTAATCTCAAAGTTTTATCTCTACAAGTTAATGGTTGGAGAAGAAAAATCATAGAGTTGCCTCGATCAATTGATTTGTTGGAAGGCATCCGAACTTTACACCTGAGAAATTCAAAATTTGAAGACATCTTTGTGTTGATGAAATTACAAAGACTCGAAACTCTTAAGTTGATAAAATGTTTCATTAATGAATTTCCCAATGGAATCACGGAATTGAACAAATTAAGACTATTGAAATTGGAAGGTTGTGAAATTAATAGGAATCCTTTAGGAGTAATTGGTAAACCTTCCAAAATAGAAGAGCTGTATTTTGTAGGTAACTTTGGATCAAGCTGGGAATTTACTGGTGAACTTGTTGCTGGTTTATTTGATGAAGACAACATCTCACAGAAACTACAGAGGTATCGCATATCACTAGAAAATGCTCCTAATGATTTCCATTGTTTCAGAATGGCAGATTCAGTATCAAAAGGTGTAGGAGTTGAACAATTCTTCATGGAATCCATCTCAAATGCAACAATTAAGCGTATGATACAAAAAGCAGAACTCCTCTGCTTGAAGAATATTCAGAGAGGTTATAAGAGTGTTTCCCCAAACTTAATTGAAGCAATAGGAGGAGACATGAATGGCTTGACTGAGCTGCAGCTTGAATCTTATTCTGGGATGGAGTGTCTCATTGATACTGCTGGTTTTCCATCTTTGACAAAAACCGTCTTCTCCAAATTGACCAACCTAAAATTGGAACAAATTAAAGATATGAAAGAATTGTGCCAAGGTCATCAAATTCCTCCCAACTTATTTGAGAAGTTGCAATGCCTGTTTATACAGAATTGCAGAGAATTGCATGGCATGCTAATGGCGAGAAACTTAAATCTAAGCCAACTAGAGAATTGCATGTAAACGTTTGACCCAAATTGACATCTCTTTTCACATTTTCCACTGCGAAAAGTCTAGTGAAGCTAAAATGGCTAACAATAAGGATTGCATGGAATTGAAATATATAATAAATGAAGCCATAGAGGAAGGAGAGGAAATAGTTTGGGATCAGAACGAAGATCAGCTTTTGCTCCCTGTATTGGATCGAGTGCTCTTATTAATCTTCCAAATTTAATCAGCATTTTTCCAGAAAGTGATTATCTCACATCACCTTCTCTTAAGAAGTTGTCTTCTGAAAGTTCTCACAAGGCAAGACAGCAAGACAACAACACCTCATTGGTAAGTAGTTCTTCTCTTCCACCTCTTCTTCTTCAAGTCATTTTAGTTAGATATAAGAAGAATTTGTGATTTTGCAGGGAATACAGATCCCAAGTTCAGAACTGCTTTGCTCAGCACAATGCCTTAAACAGATGTGTATACATAACTGTGGAAAGTTAAAGACACTGTTTACTGTAATGGTTGCCTCAACAATAATGCTTGAAGAATTAGAAATTCAAGATTGTGATGGACTGAAGCAGATAATAACAGATGGAGAAGATTACCAGAATCACAGGAACAATAGTTATATCTTCCCAAAATTAAAAAGAGTTACGGTTAGAAACTGTAGCTTATTGGAATTTATATTTCCAGCCTATTTTTCTGGAAACCTTCTACATCTGAACTCTGTCTGCATCGAAGGTGCTCCCATGTTGAAATATGTGTTTGGGCAATACCACCATGAACATGATTCATCGCATCTGAATAATAATCAAGATATTCAAATTGATCTCCCTACATTGGAATCTCTCCATCTCTTGGATTTGCCAAAGATCATCAGCATTTGCCAAAACAACTTTCACGCAACATGGCCTCCTCTGAAATCTTTGTACCTAAAAGATTGTCCATTGTTGAGCATCACATCTATAAGTGATTTCATGGCTCATTACAATACAAGGCAACTGGACAACAGAACCAGAAAGGTAATGTTTTTTTCTGAACTTTTCTTCATTAAATAAATTCTTAAAAAGTGTTTTCTTTACATATAAGAATTTTTTTATTAGAGAAATGTTACGTTCAACCAAAAAGCTGCTAAGAAAAACAACAGCGGATGCTCTGCCCTTCAATCCTCAAGTATGAACTAATTAATAGCCTGTGCTTCATGGGTTTAGATTAACATTAATTTAGGAAATTTTCATTGTAGGCAAATGAAATTACTTATATAAATGATTATATTTTATTCCTTTTTTGTCAACAAAAACAGAGCCTTTAAGTCTCTTAACCATTTAACTTAAACTTCACTCAAAGACAATATAGGGATAGAAAAGAAAAGAAATATGAAGACTGCAAAGTTGAGGAAAAGTACAAATATGGAGCTGCGAAATATATGCTGGAAAATACAAAGCAACATTTAGGTTTAAAGTATGTGATGATTTGAAGTAATATATGAGGATGTTTGTAGAGTTTCAAATTGTATGACATTGTGTGCATAATTTTTGTAATGTCTTTTCTAAAGTTCACAATTTCTCAAGAGTGAATTAATAAGTCATATAAACATATAACTAAGTAAGATTTAATTATATAAGATGTCTCATGTAATATTTCACAAATGTTTTGTCTTTTACAGGATCTCAGAGAGACTTTGAAATATTTAGTAAATTTATATGTAATTGGGCTTCCCAAAATTGAAGGCATTTTTTATGTGGATGAACTTTTCAATGATGTGAGACATTTGACAATAAAGTTAGAGTCCTTCCTTTTGCAAGAGTTACCAGAGGTGAAGTATATATTTATGGGCCCTAAAGATTTTTTCGGCCTCCAAAATCTTGGCGATATCTCAATAATAGGATGTAGGAAATTGAAAGCTGTTTTTAACATCTCTATTTTGAGAAGTCTGCCACAGCTGACGCATATAAGGGTTGAAGATTGCAAAGAATTGGAGCAACTCATTGAAGAGGATAGTGAGAATCAAAATTTATCAAATCCTCAATCCCAATTAAAATCATTGCAAAATCTAATTACTGTTATAGTTATAAATTGCCCCAAGTTAAAATATCTCTTTAGATGCTACAAGTTTCCAAATCTAGAGCTATTGATTATAAGAGGCACCTCTGAGTTGGAGGAAGAATTTGATTGTGGGCAATGTGAGACCACAGAATTAAAAGTGCCAGTCATGCTTCCAAAATTGAGATATCTAATACTGATGGAGCTCTCAAAAATTACTGAGTTTTATCAAGGGGTTAATGTACCATACCGTGTTGTGCGATGTTGTCCCAAATTGAATTTGACATCTACAACGCTTGAGGAATTTAAACAATGCAAAGGTAAAACTACATACCATGCTTCAATTATATGTATGTTATATGTATTTGTAGTTGGCTATATATCATGATTGGAAAAAAATCTGATCTCAATAGCAACACAATATCTTAGGAGGCATCACATGATTTGGAAAATATCTCAAAATTTTTTTGAACCAAAATGAAAAATTGTAACTTTGACCTCAAAAGTTTTAGTTTAGAATAATTGATCACATCATTTAAAAATATTTAATTAATAATAAGAAATTCTAACACTAATAAATTTCTTTTTCTTATACAAACACAATTCTAATACTTATATATATGTAAAGTAGACGTTCAAAATGGGACAGGTATATCAATTCTCAAGTATAAACTTCTTGAACTGATGATTAAATTCAACAATGAAATGGTGGGACAATGCGCACAAGAGGATTGTGGATCAAAGAAAGCTATAGTTGCAGTAACATCAACTGATTCAAAACCAGGGAACCCGTTGATTGAACCTAAACAAACCATAGAAGCATCTCCACAGGTAAATTTATTGTCTCATTTTGTCCTTGTTAAGTGATTAGTGGAATTTTTAAGCAACTTATATATATGTTGCGCTGGATTTTTTTAGATTCTAAAAGAAACACAGAAGAAAATTTTTCAAAGCTCTCCTGCATCAGAGGAACTAGCAGCGATAACTTCACTGACTGCTTCTCAGGAAATTGAGATTGAAACTCCTCAAGAAACTGATGTATGAGCCATTTAGTTATCGTTTTTAATATGAAAATAGTATCATATTATTTAAATAGATTAAATTTAGAAAATTTCTTCTTTTTTTTTTATAGGGTTTGGCTAAGAAAGGACCAATGAACAAAGTGATTGACGAAGATCACCAGGAACTTGGAGAAATAAGATTTCAAGTACATTCTGAAGTGATAAGTTTGTATTGTTGAAGGGGTGGTTTAGATAATCATAAGTGTTATAGAGGATTTAAAAAACAAAATCAGATTCTGCAGTTTCTGTGAAGTTATGCAGCAAACATGAGGCAGAGAGCTTAGTGTTTCTTCTCTAAGAGCATTATTCTTCACTCTCTTCTTTTAGCAACTTAAAATAACATAAGTATATTGCAACAATGACCCTTTGTTAGTTACAGGCTAGCATTAATAAAATTCCAACTTTCATATAATTCAAAACTAATGCTTTTGCTGGTTTGTCTGTTTAGGAGCTGGTGCACGGAGAATCAAGGAAATATACAAGCATAACAGGGCAACAGGCACTTACGAAACAATATCTCATTTTTATACTATTGATTCATTAAAAGTTACACCATCAATGAAAATCCAACTTACATATCTTCTGATGAATCGCAGAGCATTAAAGAAAACTTTCAATTAGATCTTACACGAGAAACGGATACAATGGTAGCTTCATCTTCTCATTCTGATCCACAGGTTACAGTGCCAGGGCTATTAGTTACATCCACACTAGTTTCATGCATTCATTTTAACTTGCTTTTTCCCTTATTTACTTATGAAATTAACCAATTAAGCAACTTTGTTCTATCCATTTATTTCACTCAGGTTATCAAAGAGACAGAGAAGGATATTTTGCAAAACTTTCCTGCACCAGACAAACCAGCAATGGCAGCATCGTCAACTAAATCTCCAAGCACTTCAATTATATTTGATGAAGTACACAATTCTCTAGAACCTATAATGAAATATATAGTAGTTGTGGACAAACAACATCGCAAAAGTTGAAGCTTGTTTATTGTTTTGTGCCACACAGACAATTAAACAAACCATGGATCGAGAGGGATCAAAACCAATGAAAGCTATCCTCGAAGAATTATCTAAACAGGCAAGTTTGTTGTCCTTTCAATTTCTAAATCATAGCTTAGCAAATATCTTAAACTTGCACCTTTTCCTTTATTGTATTTCCAGTAGCAATTAGCCAGAAAGGATTAATGAAGGATCAATTCACATGAACTTGGAGAAACGAGATTTGATACACATTCTAATATTAATTTCACAAAATGATAAAAAAAGTGATTCCAAAACTTTTCAACATAGGAACAGATATATTTTGAATGGCTAAAAGGTTTTAAAAGCCCAGGCACTTGGATAAAGAAACATATACCTTCTTATTGATTAATTACTTATTAGGGTATACTATTTCAATAAAAAAATTACATTATTCATATAGGAATTGGTGGATGAATGACTTACATAAAGTTTAATATCAATCATTTTATTCATATTTTTAATAGGAACTGGATGAGCAACAATAGAGAAGTGTGTCATTTTCAACCAACCAACATCAGCCACCTGAAGTTCCTCAGACAGATAACATAGCTTCTAATGGAGTACATATTTTTATGGAACCTATGATGAATATATTGTGATTTAGAATTTTCAACATTATAAAAGCAAAGCTTTTCATTTTTCTTTTTTATTCCATATAGGTTGTGGAAGAACCAGTAGATAGTGCTCTAAAGATTGCTATATCTGAGAAATCTACCACATTGGCTGTGTCAACTGATTTCAAACCAAAGAATTCAACAGCAGAATCATTGGTTTTTCCAACAGCAGAAGCCTATGCAGAGGTATATTCATTGTATGCTTCCAAAAATGGAAGCGAAGCAGTTATCGTAGACTCTTTTTATAGCTCTAAATAATTCTTCTCTTAAAGTTCTACATTAATTTGCAATTGATCTAGGTGTGTAAAATTGGAGAAATTACTAAAAATTAGGGACAGGTTTCTCTTGATCGCAAAAGCAACAGTGAACTATATATAGTTTAACATTAATGTGCTTTTCTTGTTTGTTCTTTCTTGTTCATGCTAGAATAAAGTCAATAACAGCAAAATTGACACTTATAATGATAAAGAGATTGAAATTAATTCTTTAAACAATAATGACCTCAAGGAAGATAAAATGGTAACTTCAACTTCTCATTCACATCTGACAACTAAGTTTAACGCATCCAGTTTAGCTGTTTTTTCCTTTTGTTGATGAGTTAATCAATTAAGAAAGTTATGTAAATCCTTCTGTTTCACTCAGGTCATTAAAAGCTCAGCAAATGATATTTTGCAAAATTTTCAATCCTCAAAGAAACCAGCAGTGGCAATTTCCTCAGCTCCATCTCCAAGCTGCTCTGCTATTCTTCTGCAGGAGACAACTTCACTTGTAGGTTTACTAAAATCTTTTCTGTACTTAATTATATGAAATGGCTTAAGAAATAATGCTTTTACACTAACTATTTCCACTGTAGTTCCTCATAGAGCTAATTTATCTTCTAATAAAATACATAAAGCTATAAAACCTACGATGAAAATATATTCATTCTGAGCTTAAAATACCAAAGAAACTGAGAAATATCCTGTATACTTTTTCCATCTAGGGTGTACGAGAACCAGTGAAAAGTTCCATTGCTGAATCTGATTCAGAAGCCATTGCTGAGTCCAAAGAAACTCAAGCACAGAGAACCCACACCCAATTTCAAGAAAGAAGAGCCATTGAAGGATCAGTGGTTGAAGAGTTGAACCGAATCGAAGAATATATGGAAGCATTTTATGCGTCTATTGAAAAAGAGTGTTCTGCCATGCGACTTCCTGAAAATCCCTGTAACAGCATTGAATTTGTGAATGTGAGAGCAAGTGAGGAAACCCACAGAGCATTGGAAATCCTGCAAGAATTGCTCTCAAAGAAATTCACTCTTCTGTTGCACCCTGCACGATCTCGTTTGATGAATAATGTTCTAGAGTACCTCTTCAGTTTGTCACCTGAAGATGGGATTTCATCAACAATGAAACCAATACTGGATGAGGTGTCAAGAAGTTTTAGAAAGTGGAGTTTGGACTCTGGCAAAGCAAACCTTAAACTTGACTCAGCAAATGCGACCCTATCAAAAGTTGAGAAGCTAGAAGAAGGCCTCGAAGCTAACATAAAGGAATTCAGAGAACTTGCAAAGTTAGAAAATGGGATATGCAGTCACTTGGCCTATCTGGAAGCAAGGAAGAGAGAACTTGAAGCTGAAATTGCAGATTATAAATCTGCTAGGGACACAGTTGCTGAGAGACAGAGACAAGTTTTTGAGGATGGAAAAATGCTAAAAGCTGAAAAGGAAGACTTATGGAAGAGAGTACCACAGTTAAGAGATGAAAAGGAATGGGCAAAGACAACAAAAGCAAGTATTGAATGTGAGTGGTCAAAGCTTGGGCAAAAATTTATGGAAAACTTTGGCTTTGGCAAGTAGCTATTGCTTTTATGAAGGCATTCATACTATATCTAACTTTTTTTAATGCTCAAAATAAGTTTAAGGTTATTTTCATATTGTTCCAATAAACATGGATCTACTGGAATTGAATCTAGAATGTACTTTATGCTGCAAATTCATCTACTTCTTTCAAACAAATCTTTCTTGTTAATATATATATTAAAACAGATTTAAGTTCTGATTAATCATGAGTGTGCAATGCCCAAAATTGGTGAGCTTTATGTTTTGTGGGCTGCACCAAAATTATAGCTGGACTTGTGTTTACTGATCCTTGTGAAAGTTGACTGTTGATGGGTCTACTCTCTGCTTATAGATGTTGTGTTACTAATACTGCCATATTAAAGCAACAAATTTACTCTTTTGAATATAACTATCAGATTCTCTATTTTGCTTTAATTTCCTATATTTTTAATCATGAGTTTCATCGTCCTACATTGGAAGTAGGACTAATTTTGTTTGAGTAAAAGCAATTACATTTATCTCCCCTCCTAATGCATGCTTTTCTACGAACTTGAATTTCTAATACTATAAAGATTCCTAAACCACTAAACTCAATTAGTTTACACGTTGAGCTTCATCATATCAGTTGTCTCATTACTATTTTATAATGCATTGATAAGATAATTTTTGATTGCATTTAACTCTTAATCATGGTTAAAAATTACTATAATTTTTATTTTTAAACAACAAAATACTAAATTATTTATTATTTAAAGTATTTTGTTAAAATACCAATGATTTTTATTTTTTAAATATAAACTAAAATATAACTTGCACTTGCAATTTTCACTGTGACAAAATCCTTTGTCTTATTTTTTTATTACGTAATTGCTCCATCTATGAGAATGTTGTAACTCAAGTGAAAAGCACCTTCTCACAGCTTATTTTCTTCTGATGTACCAAACTAAAAGTGAAAATGGCTCCAAAGCATATGTTGCAATATATGTTAATAGCACATTTTAATATTACGTCAAATTTTATATTTAGGGGTAGGCATGGGACGAGACACCAAGACAAGACAGATCAAAACTTGGGACAAGATCAGAAATAATTTTCAGTCATGAATAAATTTTGTGACAGAACCAAGACCAGGACAAATTGAAAACTTGCTACAGAAGAATATGAACATGTGAGGCCAGCTATGAATAGAGTTTGGCTTCAGCCTGCAATACCAAGTGAAGGTTTGTCCTATAAGGGTCTTTGTGAACTCCCTTAGGCAAAGATCTTGGTCATTTCAATAAGCCCCATGTCATCCAAGAAGCACAATATGTGCTCCTTTGCACTGCCAGTCCCATCATACTTCTGTAGCAAGGGTGTTTGATATTGTTAAGGGTATGACTTCATAGTTATTTCGTAGGAAAATGGTGGCTATAGATCTAGAATAGCTTCATAATCTTCTGATTTCTTTTATAGCATCTTGAGCACTTCACTTTTGGTTAGGGGTGTATTGTTGGGATCAACATGTCCCTTCAAAGTGGCAAAAGGTGTGAAAGAGCCTTCTTCCGCATCAGAACTTCCTCCTCTTGGGTATGTATCAGCTTCTTTGGGTTTCTCCTTCTTTCCTTTAAGAGACACCAAATCTTCCTCAAGCTTTGGGATCATTTCCACTGATGAGTAAAACATTCGTATAATGACAGGGGTGTTGAAGTCATTAGCAATTAGCCAAAAACAATTAATGAAGGAACAATGCACATGAACTTGGAGAAATGAGATCTGATACACATTCTAATATTAATTTCACGAAATGATAAATAAAGTAATGCCAAAACTTTTTAACATAGGAACAGATATATTCTGAATGGCTAAAAGGATTTAAAAGCCCAGACACTTGGATAAAGAAATATATACCTTCTTATTGATTCATTAATTATTAGAGTATACTATTCAATAAAAAGTATAGCTTACTAACCCTCTGGTAATTTACAGAGCATTAAAGGAAATTATCAAAGAGATCCTACACCAAAAAAAAAAAAAAAGTTAAATTCTTTATTCATTAAATTAACCTACTAAGTGACGTGCTTATTTTTTTCCTTAGTTTATTAAAGAAATAGGGAAGGAAATTCTGCAGAATCATCATGCATCAGAGAAACCGGCAATGGGACCAACCCCAGCTCCAAACCCTTCAGCTATTCATCTGCAGAAGACAATCTCACTTGTAAGTTTACTGTCTTCTATGTACTAAGACTAAGTTATATGAAAAGGCTAAAATGTCAATACTAATTGATAAACACCTTTTTTAGTGTTTATCCATGTATTCTTATACTTCTAGCATTTCAAACTTGCATTTTATTATTTAATTAGTATCTATTTTTATCATTGAAGTCTAATTAGAATTTATTATATTTCATATTATTTTTTCCACTTTAAAGTTCAATTTTACTTATTAGGGGGGTCTCAAATTGAGTTGGGATTTATGTCTAAGCTTAGAATTAGAGTAATAAATTTTCACAAATTCATGCAGTGAGGGTATAAAGGAGATTTTCTCAACTTAAAAGGGCAAAATAGGCATTTAGCAACCTAAGTGAGGGGCAAGGTCATAATTTGGACCTCATTAATGACATTTTTGTAATTTCTCCTAAAAAACCCTAAGGATTTTCGGCCTCCTTCTTCCTCACACATGGATAGCTGCCACTCTCACTTATTCTCTCAAGTCTTCTTATTTTCTTCTTCTCCCATGGCTGCCTCCATGAAAATGGAAGGCTAGACACTTTTGTAATTAACCTGAGATGACTTGAAAACTATTAGTTTGATCCTCGAGACCATTATTGTATTATTTTTAATTTAATGAAAGTTATGCTTCTCTACTCCTCATTTCTCTCTCTCTAGGATTGTATATGATGATTTTTTATGTACGATTTCTGGATGGATTTGTGGGATTTCTAAGTCTGATCACCCTAGGAGTAATTTCCACTAAGTAGAACTTAATTTGGTTGGAAAAAAATTTGGATTTTAGGTCTTGGATGCTTAAAACCCTTGCTTTGATGATGGTTGGGGTTGGGTTTAGTTCCAATGACCATAACCTATGCGATTGCGTAGTAGAAATTGTTGAACTAGGTGAAGGTATATAGCCTAGTTAGGATTCAACCAAATTAATTAATTAGGTAAGTTAATCTAGTTAATTGGCATAATTGGAATTAAATTTTATCTTGGGTCAAGGATAGAATCATTGATGTCTAATAGTTCTTAGGTTGATTACATTCACATCTTCTATTCACTTCTGCTTTACCTATTGTTGCTTTTATTTAGTGTTATTGTTATTGATTTTATTGAAAACCCCCTATTCGACTTAGACATATATTAGTGATTCTCTGAGAACACAACTCTGGTTAAAAACTCAAAATTAGATTTTTAATTTGACTGCCACCTATTGTAACGACGCTATGGGAGCACGTCATTAATCCCTTTGTCCTTATTCGATTTTTGATAGGCATGACAGAAAAAAAAATTAGATTATTTCATAGAGGAATTGGTGGATGAGTGACTTACATAAGGTTTAATATTAATCCTTCTATTCATTTTTTTCAATAGGCGCTGGATGAGTAACAATCGAGAAGTAAGTCATTTTCAACAACCAACATCAGCCACTTGAAGCTCCTCAGACAGATAGCATAGCTTCTAATGTAGTACATATTGTTATGGAATCTATGATAATGAAAATATAGTGATTCGGAACGTTCACCATTATAGAAGCAAAGCTTTTGTGGAAGAACGATTAGATAGTGCTCTAAAGATTGCTATATCTGAGAAATCTACCACATGGCTCTGTCAACTGATTTCAAACCGAAGAATTCAACTGCAGAATCATTGGCTTTTCCAGCAGCAGAAGCCTGTCCAGAGGTATATATATTGATTGCAGTCTTCCAAAATGGAAGTGAAGTAGTCATCTTAGACTCTTTGTATAGCTCTAATGAATTGTTGCTCTTGTAGTTCTGCATTAATTTGTAATTGTTCTAAGTGTGTAAAATTGGAGAAATAATGGTCTTATTTACTAAAAATTCTCTGTTTATACTATATGGGGACAAGACAGGTTTCTCTTGATCACAAAAGGAAAAGTGAACTACATATAATTTAAGATTAATGTGCTTTTCTTATTTGTTCTTTCTTGTTCATGCTAGAGCAAAGTCAATATCAACAAAATTGAGGCCTATAATGATAAAGAAAATGAAGTTGATCCTTTAAATAATAATTATAACTTCATCTTCTCATTCACAACTTCGAGCCTCAATACATAAGCGATTAGATACATCTACACAACTAAGTTTAATGCATCCAATTTAGCTCATTTTCTTCCTGTTATTGATGAAGATACCAATTCAGCAAGTTGTTTATTTCCTTTTGATTCATTCAAGTCCCTAAAATCTCAGGGAAACCAGCAATGGCAACTTCGTCAGCTCCATCTCCAAGCAGTTCTGCCATTCCTCTGCAAGATACAACTTCGCTTGTAAGTTTAATGAAATCACTTTAGTATTTCCTCTCTAAAATCATTAATATTCACTCTTATCATTTAGCAACTTAAAATGGCCCATTTATATTGCAATCACAACCATTTATTAATTTTGACGATAGTGAAAATACAAAATTGACAATAATGACTGAATTACTAGTAACAGTAATATTCCAACTTTCATGTAAATCAAAAAGAAATTACTGGTACAATAGATCAAACCAAAACTAATGCCTCTGTTGGTTTATCTTCGTTTGGGAGTCGGTGCACGAGGAATCAAGAAAACATACAAACATAACAAGGCAACAGGCACTTAGAAACAATATGTGATCTATATTCTAATGATTCATTAAATGTCAAGTTATACTGTCAATGAAAAATTCAACATACAATTCTTGTGATGCTTTGCAGACCGTTAAAGAAAATTTTCAAGGAGAACTCACAATGAAAAAGGATGAATTGGTAACTTCATCTTCTCGTTCAGAACCAGTGGTAGCAGTGCATGGGATATTAGTTATATCCTTTCCTTTCACTCAGGATACCAAAGAAACAGTTGAGGATATTCTGCAAAACCTTCCTGCACTACACAAGCCAGCCATGGCAACATCTTCAACTTCATCTCCAAGCACTTCGATCACGTCTAATGAAGTACATAATTTAATTCTCCAGAACCTATCAAGAATACATAGTAATTGACTAATCGTAGACTGACGATATTAAGGAAACTACAAATTATCCTTCTGTTCTTGTCTATACAGGTTATAGAAGCTATCGTGGTAACTCTGCCAATTGATTCAGATCCAGAGAAGCCATCCGAAAAATCATTAGTTTTTCCACAGGTAGATTCATACCATTCTTCAAAATATTTAATAAACTTTTAATCTCATGAGAATGAATATAAAGTAGTTGCGGACTGACAACATCACAAAAATTGAAGCATATTTATTGTTTTATGCCCACAGGCGATTAAACTTGCACCTTTTTCCTTTTCTTTTCTTTTTTTTTTTTCCTATTTACTATAGGAGTTAGCCAGAAAGTATTAATGAAAGAACTTAGAGAAATGAGATCTGATGCACAATCTAATAATTCACAAAATTATAGACAAAGTAAAGTGGAGATTTTTTAACAAAGGAACAAAAGTATGCTGAATGGCCAAAAGGACTGAAGTGCCCAGGCACTTGGATAACAAGCATATAGATTTTTATTTATTCATTAAGTATTAAAGCATACTATAGAAAGAAAAATCCAATTTACAAACCCTCTGCTAATTTACAGAGCTTTAAAGGAAATGATAAAAAAGATCCTAAGAAAAAGAAGAAAAATTGTTTATACATTAAATTTCCCTATTGATCAACTTGTTTACATCTTATCATTTCACTTAGGATTTTAAAGAAACAGAGAAGGAAATTCTGCAAAATCGTCAAGCAACAGAGAAACCTGCTATGCCAACTTCAACTAATACCTTATAGATGTATGGCTTAAAATTTAAGACTAATACCTTAGTCCCAGTTCATTGTTTTATAATCATGATTTTCATTTTTCTTTCTTATTCAACCCAGGTTATAGAAGAACAAGTAGATAGTTCTCTGTCAACTGATCTCAAGCCAAGGAATTCAACTGCAGAATCATTTGTTTCTCCAACAGGAGAAGCATGTCCAAAGGTAAAGACATTACATCCTTCCAAATATGGAAGTGAAACAGTCATCAATGACTTCTTTTTATAGCTAAAATCAATTCTGCTCAAGTTTTGCTTCAATTTCTAAACTAGGCATGTAAAATTGGAGAAGTAAATGGTTTTATTTACTATGAATTCACTGCTCAAACCATATGGGGATAGGTTTCTCTTGATCACAAAAGGAAAAGTGAACTAATTAATGTTCTTTTCTTAATTTGTCCCTTCTTGTTCATGCTAAAGCAGAGTCAATGTCAGCCAAATTGTGATCCACAATGATAAAGATACTGAAGTTGATCCTTTGAACATTAACGACCTCAAGGACAATGATCTCTTTAAGTTACTTCAATCTATGGAAGCTGATGCTGACGTCATGCAGCCTGCTCTGGAAGATGGTCTTGTGGTTGAGGCATTTTTTGTCCTCGAAGCCTTTCTTAAGATGCCTTTGAAAGACAGAGTTAATTCAGAGGCCAATAGTCTTCGTCTTGAGAATGCTCTTAACTTCTTGTCATGTTGTTATAATGAAGAAGGATCTCTTTTGGCTGGACTCAAAGCTAGAATAGACTCCACATGTAGAGATGTTCTGAATCATCTATCTTTTTTCAAGCAAGCTTCTGCTTCCCTTGAAAGAATTTAAGTTGCTCGAAGAAAAAGAGAAGTCAATCAAGGAAGAACTCCCGCATTGAAAAGAGGTTGCATCATATATTTTCTCAAATATTTCCAAAACCAAGAACTGAATGGTTGAGGCTCAACAGAAGGAAACAGACCTGAAGGAACAAATATTGAAATTGCAACTTGAGCTGAAGAGTGTGGAAGAAGATATCTTACATTATGAGGCTAACCTATCTTTTCTTGAAGAGCAAAGGGAGAAATATCACACAGAGCTCAAAGCATTCAAGAAGAGTTTGAGTTTGTGAAGAAGTGCAAGTCTGAAAAAGTAGAAAATCAAAGAAAAGCTCAGCAAAAGTTACTGAAGCTGGATTCTGAATGATCAACCTTGTATAGCCAATTTGAGCAAATCTGCACTGCTCCTGCCAATCAAACTTAACTTTGCTTTTTCTTAATTTTTTTTTTCCTATTCCTGTCTTTATATCTCAAACAATGGTAGCTTTTAACTTGCATTTCTCAAATACTTCATCACCATTTCTTTCTTGAACAAAGATCTTCTATATATTGTTCATATGGACCGATAACCTTTCCAGTTAGATTGTCCCAGATTGAATTTGCCATCAACAAAATTGCTTGAGGACTTGACAGAACATCACATAATTAAACTAAACACTACTCAGTATTCTTCAATTATATATGTTATATGTCTTTGAAATTAGCAATATACGGGGATGAAACCATATGTTAATTAAATGGAAGCAGAAAGAAAATACTTTGACTAGTTTAATTATTAAGTACCATCTATATAATCATGCTGCAGGTCACATCTTTGTTTAAGTCATTAATGAAGTTATTAAGTGACTTATTTTTAATTTTACTTTGTGGTGATAGTAATAGCAATTGATTCAAAATTAGGGAATCAATTGACTGAACCATTAGTGGATACCACGGAAGCACATGTAGAGGTAAATTTATTAGGGGTGATTATAATTCAAACCAATTCATTCAAACTATTCAAACCAAACTAGACCACCTTAAATCCAAACTAATCCAATTGCTTTTGGTTTGATTTGAGTTTCAAAATTTATAAACCACATCTTGTGGCTCAATTTGTGGTTTGACCTCATCAAAAACCAAACTCAACCACATGTATGTGTACTTTTAATTTTTATACATATATTCATATGTATAGTGTGAAAATTATTTTTGTACATAGACAGTTATACATGAAACACATAAAATATAAATAAAATGATTCATTAACCAAAACAATTAAGCATAGCACTCGGAGAAGGAAACTTAGAAGAAAGAAATTCAGAAGTAGAAGGTAGCAGTAAACTAAGTACAGAAAAAATGTAACATCCCGAGTTTTCTAAGAGAAGAACATAAATCTACACTAGAATAATTAAATTAGTGATATGTTTGCTAAATGCAAATGTGAAATGTGAGAATATTAAGGATATGTATAAGGGTGATATTTTTGTGTACATGCACATATAGCTAGGAAATGGATGTTATGTATTTATATGGTTGAATATTAGCCCAAGAAAATGTAACATCCCTCTACTTTATTCATTATAGCCACATATAAATTGTAATGTGATTTTATAACATGTTAAAGGACAGTGGAATTTAACTTCTATCTTACTTGATGAAATATGATTGAAAGTGAATGGTGAACTCTTGGTTACTTTTTATCATATGTGCGTACGTAATTGTGATTCTCATTATCATATAAATGAAGTGGACTAAGAGGAATGAACTTTGAATAATTAATTAAGGAATTAAAGAATTAGAAATGTGGTATAAACTAGTGCAATTAAATGGCATGGTTATCTAAGTGAACTACTAGTTAGGGAGATGGTTAGAATGTGACTAAATTGGTCACATTTGGACAAAATGAAGGCAGCCGCTGCCTCCCCCAAGGACCAATGCCACTTGCATGTTTTTAGCCTCTAGAAACTTTGTAATTAGAGAGAGGACACTCCCACCAATCATAGCTTGACAAAATGCCATAGTATGATAATGGCATTTATGATATTTTGTATGATATTGTGGTGATAATTGTGTGAGACTTGTGCATGAAGGAGAGGCATAGTGAGGCTTGCGCATGAAGGAGGGCTGAAGACCAAGGCAAGTCAGTTAGGAAGTGGAGAAAAGGAGAAAAGAGGCTGACCACTTTATTAAAGAGAAGTGGTGAGTCATTTGAGACCACCAATCATCAAGCCACACTTGCCCTACCCTTAATTATCTATAATATTAGTTAATTTAAGAAAATAACTATAGAAAATAAATTAGACAAAAAACAAATAAATAAAGGGGGATGAGAGGGGAGGAAGTCGGCTAAGAGAGCTGCAGCCAAAGAAGAGAAGAAGAGAAAGAGCAGAAGGTATTTACAAGAAGAGAAACAAAGCTAGGAGTGCTTGAGGTAGCTAATGACTCTCCTAAACCTCTTCTTGCATACTATATAGTTGCCTATGGATGGGAATGCTTGTGGTATGCTATTATCTATTCCTTGCTGTGCTTGAATGATAATCAAAAGGATTATCATGTTGTGGTGCTTAGAGCTGCCAAGGAAGTGGTTCTAAGTGAGTATGTGTTACTATGTGCATCATGGTGTTTTTCTTGCACTCACATGCCATTTAATGAGATTATTAACTAGTACCAACCATGTATATTCACTAATTGACTCATTAGCTACTGAGACTCGAAGTCTCATATCCATTTTTGTGGAACTCTCAATAATTTCCAGGTAGAGAAGCACCAAGGGTGGCTGTCAAGCTTAACATAGAGTGTAGTTGTGATTCAACTTGTAATATGTCATGACTAAAGTGTAATTATTTGCTTTAGTTGAATATTTGATGTATATGGATGTATTGTTATGTTCATAAATGAGGAATGAACTGAATAAGATGGAAGAGGTAAACTAATAGAATTTTACTCAAGCATGTACAATAACCCTAAACTAGTTTTCTAGCAGTTAAGAGGATAAATCAAGTAATATGCTTTAAACCCCGAGTTTTAATTTGAAAATTTTATAGGAAGTATTTGACATTTGAATTTCATCCATACCAGTTTTTGTGGCAATTGGAGCTCAATTACATGCCCAAATAATTTTCCAAAGTAGCTAAGCAGTATTCTTGCAGTGAACAAGGCAGCGTTCAAACTTTGCTTAATTGACCCATCAAACCAACAAGATTTTGTATAAAATTTTTATCACATGTTCTAGACACATTGAACTTGTAATCTGGAGTTTTTCATAATTTTTGGACATTTATACATCCTGATTTCTGATTTTACAAAAGCAGGGCAGCAAGCTACCAAAACCAGTAGGCTGTCTAGTTGAAACTTAAACTTCTTTATGCTTGAATTAAGTTAAAGGAAAGGAGTTTTTCATGAATTTAAGAGTTACAATAAGGTGTTACAAAAAACATTTTAACTTGAAAGAACACCTCAATTAATTAAATTATGGAGTGTTTATCACTTTGTATTATGGATTGTTCTTTAGGCCATTACGTTGTCATCGCTTTATGATATGGATACTTCACATGGATGTGTTACTGTTGGATTTTTTTTATTTTTAATTAGACCATTTATTAACTTTGCAAATCCCTCAAACCAACCGAACCAAATTGCATTTAAGTGGTTTGGTTTGATTTTTCTTTTAAAATTTTAGAAATCCTAACCAAACCAAAACTACAAATTATTGAGTGGTTTGGTTTACAATTTTTCTAAAAACTACACTGAACCCCACCTTAGCCACCCCTGAACTTTATTGTCGCTTTTTGTCCTTGTTGAAATCATTAATCTTCATTATTAAGTGTTGTGAGTAGTTGGTCAAATCAGGTTAGTGTGATTCTGATTTAGAAGTGATGAATATCCTACAAATGAGAGGTAGAGATGAGGTCGGAGGGGAAGGCTTTGATGCTCAAGTTAGTGGCAGTTTATGGAAGAGTAAAAGAATGGGGTTCATAAAATGCATACGTTGTTCATTAATGGTGAGGTTTATTTATACTAGTTAGCTTAGGTAACATTCTTTCAATTATTTCTCATATCAAACACCATACTATCAAAGTGATCAATTCCTTTCCTTGATATACCAATTTTTTAAAATGCTGAGGACAATGGATGGATGAAAAAAATAAAAAGGAGGTTTACAAGGCTGAACATCAAAGAAGATAAAAAAAAACATTGAACACAAAGTTAGGCACGTCAAAAGCCCAGCTAATGAACTATTTTAATGTAACTTCAACTCTCTTCTACAACGTTATTGCATATTCACGAATAACTTCTTTTTTTTTTTCCTATTTTCTATTTACAATTTTTTTTTCTTTCTTTTTATTATTTTTTATTTCATTTCTTTTTTTATTTCTTTTACATTTTTCCTTTTTTGAACTTCTTTGCTCTTTTTTCTTATTACATTTGGCCAAGGTAAATGTTACATTTTTCACCTTTAAAACCACCCCTACAACCATCTTTTTACAAGAGGTAGGGCCACGAAATATGACTAAAGCTCATAAGGGTGTACTAAAGTCTTTTTAACTCCAAAGATTAGCGATTTAACTTCTTAGCTTGTAATTCGATTGAAAAAAAAAATTAAAGAAAAAGGACATCAATAAGGCTCGAACATGAATAATAACAAATATAACATTTAAGGTAGACCATTTGGTAAAGTAGCTAAAAATTAAAAGTATATAAACAGAAGGGCTTAATCATCTTCAAATATGCATATGACAAAATGTAGCCTAAAAAAAAACATAAACACATTGTAAATAAATACTTCAAGAATGATCAATCCATACTAAAAAAAAATGCGTACAACATATAACGATTAAATTATGCTCAAAAGACTTAAAAACACACAAAGAACAATAAATAATTTCAATCTCAACAATTAAATCCATTATCCATCACAAAACTAATCAATCCAAGAACATAAAGAATTAAAGCACGCTAATCATAAAAAACTTCTAATTTTTTGTAAAAATGGCAAAAATCGTCTGAGATAGCATGTTTACTCAATATCAATCATAGCTTAAGATAAGATTATACAAGCTAAAGATTAGAATCAAATAAACCTTTCCCACATGCTTAAATAGTACATTGTCCTCGATATACCGAAAGAAGCATGAAAATCATCCAAGGAGATGCATTAAAAGAAAGAGAAGAGTGAGACTCCCCTAAAAAACGAAGGTGAGTTTGTAACTCCCTCTTATTAATTTATTTTGTCTTTTTATAATCAATATAGCAAATTAATCTAAATGTATGTCATAACAGCATTAGATAATAAATATAATCATGAAATCTAAATGTCAATCTATAAACCCCAAAATAAAATAAAGAAAGCAGATACCTAAATTGGAAATAAAATATAATACAAATATATGTAAATATACTTAAGCTACAAAAATAAAATCTAAGATCGAGATAAAAAAATAAAAACAAAAACCAAAAAAACAAAAACAATGCAAAACCAAACTATCTTAAGATATCTTTGGCGGTGGTAGATAGCGTGCACCAGTATTGGAAACAAATTTCAAATGTCTAAGCATAGAGCCAATGACCCTAATCTCTCGTAAACCTAATCCATATTTGTCGGGCACTTTGAACACGCTCATGATACTACTGACCAGCGCTATGTGAATGGTGGACAACTTAGGCATTGGGCTTAGCCCCAAAAAAATAATATAAATATATAATACATGTCTTACAATTTAGTGAAATTTATATATTATTTAATTATACTATTAATTAAAGATGTTATTATTAGGTCTCGTATTAACAGTTATTGATGATTAAGTTTGAAAGGTAAACTACTCTCAATATAATTATTTTTTCTTACCAAAGTAAATAATATTCTATCTTGATATTTATAAAAAAATTTAAGTAATTTCCCTATAGATTTAATATTCTTAGATACGCCCTGCTCCGGATGAACATCAAGCCATGGAGGGTGCTAGCTGAATAGGTGGTGATGGAGCGGGTGCCCTCTGGAGTCAATGGCTCGGACTCTGCTGCTGCCTCTGGTTGGCTGATCTTTTGAAATTGGTGCCAATGGACAAAAGTAAAAAGAAAAAAGGGAACCCACTGCTACATCTGTGCCTACAAAAAAGGGGTATTTTACACAGATTTACTAAATAAAAAAAATTATTATCAATATATATCATTTTAAAAGTATTTATTAATATATACTAAAAAATTAAAAATTACAGTACGGTGGTGTGATTTTTGAATAAAATCGCAGTACTGTATTATGATTTTTTAGAACAAAGCTGACACCTCATAAAAATTGTAATATTGTAGTGTGATATTGTTAAAAATTACATAAAGGTATTGTGATTTTAAAATCGCAGTACTGTACGGCGATTTTAGTGTACTCATGCTGCCATCTTCAGTCCCCCCCCCCCCCCCCCCCCCCGCGCGAGTCATGCTGCTGCCATCTAAAAAAATTTTTTTGACTTCTCCCATGCATGTTTATTCAGTCCTTCTAGACTTTGGATTAGGAACGCCTTTATTTCTCCCTTTAATTTCTCTAGTTAAAAATACCTTTTTGACTATTATAATTACGAGTCAATCAACGATTGGGTATGAACATAAGCATTCATGAACAAATAATAGTTGACATAATTATTGGCAAAAAAAAAAAAAGTTCCGATGACATCAGTCCATGTCATATTTAAAATTGTGCATAATTTTTAGTTAGATTAAACTAAGGAGATTATATTTAATATGTCCACAAAATCTGACGGTTACCAATAAGATTTGATTTGCTCCCACGTCATAATCATTTCCAGAAAACTCCTCTGCTCCCGTCATTTTTTCTTTCCTCACAAATTTAGTTTTTTTATTATTTAATTTTTAATTAATAGGTTTGATAATAAATAAATGAATGAATAATTAATTAATTAATAATAAAATCAATTATTTAATAAAAATAAATAAAATAAATTATATTTAATATTAATATTATGATACATGTAAACAAAAAAAAAAGGACTAATACCAAAAAAAAAAAATTCATCCATGCGTTCCTCTAAGTATAAAAAAAAAAAATACTATGTGTGTGATAATTTGAATTAACAAACAAGCATTTAAGTAAAAATACTAAAATTCAAATTTTATTTTGTATTTTTTCTTCTATTTTACCAATTGATAGGCAAGACTAATCACAAAAGAATGCCATGTGCAGTGTGGCTCACGAGAACAAAGGTGACAACGTGGACTGAGATGACAGTGAGGTAAACTGAAATCGCAGCACTGTTTTGAGATGACAATATCGCCATACTGTATTACAATTTTTAGGCGGTGTCAGTTTTTATCTCCAAAATTGTAGTATGATATTGTGATTTTATTCAAAAATTATATTATCGTATTGCGATTTTTAATTTTTTGTTATATATTAGTAAATACTTTTAAAAATAGTATATATTGATAATAATTTTTTTTATTTGGTACATATGTGTAAAATACCCCCCAATGGGGAAGGCTTTTTTGTACAATTGATGTGGATGTCACGTGAACGCATCTTCTTTCCCATTTGCATATTTGCAATAATTTAAATTAATGGCTCAATTCATTTAATCATCATGTGCCTTCAATTTGAGCGTGTAGACCCCAGGCTCCCTTAATATCCTAGTGCGTGAGTGGCAATTGCTATTCATCATATTCTCCTTCTCTTCCTCTTTCTTCTTCTCTACTAACAACATCGCAAAACCCATCTCTCCAACCACGAAGATACCCAAATTGGAGACGCAAGTGACTAAATCGACGAAGGTGAGAGAGAAGCATCTTCCATGGCAGCAGATAAAGAGCTGGAACCATCTTCCACCCATCCAAAGATCGAACCCTAGATGCTAGTTGTGACCATCACCTCAGAACAAGGTCAGTTTCACGACGGTGGCTTCTCAAGTTTGAGAGATATTTGATTGAAGGTGAGCTTCAATTTTGTAATAAAAATCTCAATTCCATGGAATTTTGAAAATTCCTTAGATATGCCATCGGAAACCAAAAAGTGAATTTTGAAGGATTATAATTGCTAGAGTTTCGACTCTTTTTTTTAATGACAACCAAACATACATTTTTAAGGGAATGAAATTTTTTTCATTTCCTACCAATATTTAGGCTATGTCAAACGGGCTGTAAGAGAAGTTAGCCTATTTTTATTTTTTTTTTTGTTCTTAAAAAGTTACTAAATTCAAATTCCATTACATGTGATTTTAAATTGAAAATTTATCTATCTATATACATTAATTGTGAGGAATTTGCTTAATAAATAAACTATTATGTCACTATATCATTTTATCTTTTTTATTATTTTTAATTTTAAAAGCAGTTATCTCTCCATTTATATTTTTTAAATAGTATTTTTCTTAAAATTATTTTTTAGAAAAGTAATTTCTATCTTTTGAAATTATATGTTATTTTTACTGCTCTTAGTTTTGCACTTGTATTTGAATTAATTGTTGCTCAATATATACTTTGATGATTTTTTAAGAAAAAAAATTTACAACATTAATAAATTGTCGAATTCTCTAATGCTAATTGCTTCTTCTTTTCAGATATTTGTTCATGGTTGGGCTTTTGTTGCGATCTGTTTCGCATGAGTATTAGTTGTTCTTGTTCTCCACCTTACGTCTTATCAAGTCTATAACTGAATATTGTGGGCTGCAGAGATAATATTAGAGGAGGTAAATTATGTTCTTGTCTTCTCTTCTTGAGTTTTCTAATTATTTATTACATTTTTAAAATTTAATGACAGAAGAGTAAGGATCTTATATTTTATTTTAGTCATTAACATTTAGGGTTTAAACAATTTAGCCTTTCACCTTTTAATTTTTTTAAAATAAATTTCTAATATTTATAAAAGGTGACAAATTGATCCTTCCATCACCCTTTGTTACGGTTGATTGACGGAGAAAGATAACCTGTTCTGTTAAGTGATGATTTAGATATAAACAGCCATAGTCAAAACAATGAGTTTTGGTCTCTAAAATTTGGGCCACCATTATTTGCACAAAAACCTTAAAAAATCCCTCTTGTGTCCTTGCATCTTTGCCCCCATGCCCATAATAGACTTGCTAGTAGTTATTCTTGCCAACTACAACTACAGTTCTGGGAAACTTTTCCTCTTATCTCTTAGGTGAGTTTAGAGATCATTGCATATTATTTTAAGTTTAGAAGACTGACTAAACTTTTACTCAATTTACAATTTATAATACTTGTTTTTTCTTTAATCTTAAAACATTGCTTGGCTTTTGAAAAATTGGATAAATTAAGGGATAATTTTGAGATTCAAACTTAAAATAACTCATAGATCAACTTAGAAACATAATGAAAATCTATGGAGCTACCAAAACAAAATAGGTTAATGTTTTTGATTACCTTTCAATTGGCTTTATCGAAACTAACAAAAGAAAAAATGTAGAAACGAGAAAAACAGGGAAGAAACAAAAACAAATTACAAAGCAACATAAAAAAGAAAATAAAGAAAGAGAATTAAAATATATAAAAAATATTGAAACAAAAATAAGAAAGAAGCAGTTGAGCATGAAGCAGAACACAAAGAGAATTAAATTACTTGTGCCAAAGAAAGAGAAAAGGGGGAGAAATGTAGTGCATGGCAGACAATGAAATTCAAAATTTTTAGAATTATTGAAAAGGTTTTAAATATATAAAACAGGTCTTGGATTTGGGAATAAATAAGGATAGAATGATGCAATTGTTAAAGGGAGGAGCATTGATCGAGAGAGTATGAGTAATTGTTTTTTTTTTTTAATTGGGATGATAGAGTGAAGAAGAAGCATCGGGAAGCAAGAAAGAGAATATTAAACGGTGAGTTTTGGAGTATTTTTTCTTTATTATTATTATTATTATACATAATGTAATACTTTTTGGGCTGTCACATGCCACTTAACCTTTCAAAGCAACATTCAACGGATCTGTTAATAGAATGATCAATTTGACTCATTTTATAAACGGTAAAGATTTATTTGAAATAATTAAAAAGTGAAGACTTAAATAGTCCGAGCCCCCAAATGTAAAGGGCAAAAATGTTTTATCATTTCCCATAAAAAAAAAAAAGAGAGACCTTTTATAAAAGCATCTTTCCATATTATATATATATATGTGTGTGTGTGTGTGTGTGTGAATTATGAAAAAGAAACAAATTTATTATCTCAATCTTTTTTTAATCATTGTAATTGGTGTAAAAGTAATAAAATATATTATATTTTAACAGATATTTAATAATATTTGTAATCATATTTTATATATTTTGAGAAATTACAATGAGTAAAACCATAAATAGGAAAATTTCCTTTTAAAAAAAATGTATCTTTATTATTTATTTTTCTTGTCTTACTTTTCGTTGCAATAATGCTTGACCTTCGTTTTCTGTTTCCAAGTTAAATTAGCAGTAGTAATTTTGAAAAACACACACACACACCCATATGTGTATATATATATATATATATATATGTATATATATATATATATATGTATATATATATATATATATATATGTATATATATATATATATATGTATATATATATATATATATATATAAATATATATATATATATATATATATATTTATATATATATATATATATGTATATATTCTTATTTTACTAGATGTGAGCCAATATACAAAAAAAAAATCAAGATTTTTTTTGGATTCTATCTATTAATATTCCTACTTCACTTTTGAAGTGATATTGATATCATTTAGAGATAAACAAAAAAAAAAAAAAACAATTATAATTATTTATTAACTACGTCCTATCTTGATGATAAGTTTTAAATTTTGGTACATCTCTTAAGAAGTTGAAAATAGGTGTTAATATACTTTCGTACTATATAGAATCTAAAGGAAAAGAAAAACATTTCTAAAAGCAGAATTTTTTTTTTCTTATGTTGTATTTCAATTGGAATAACAGTAGTTATGAATTTTTCTTTTTAAATATATGCTAGTTGGTAAGAATAGAGATAATATACTGTATATAATCCCATAATTCTCGCTTTCCTCGCTTTCCCACTAACTATTAAAAACCTGGGTAATTTTCTTATTTTCTAGATAAGGTTTTCTAAACATGTTTGATTGTTTTTTTTTTTAAAAAAAAAATTGAGTTGTTTTAGTAAGTTATCTTCACATTACTTACTTAAATTTTTTAGACAAAAATTTAGAAAAAAGTAAAAAAAGATTAAAAGAAAATAAATAAATATTTTATCAAATTCTTTATTCATCTCAAATGTATTAATTTTCCTTATCCTATTTGATTTTGCAAATAACTTGAGTTATTTATTCATCGTGTGTTTTATTTTTTCCCTCTCAAATGCATCTGTGTCTTGGGCTCATTTTGTTTCAAATTTCTTTAGTCAATAATTTTTTTGATATGTTGACTTCATAAATATTTAGCACCAATTTGATTCTAAAACTAAAATAGTTCTAATATTATATAAAAAGTTTATTCAATTCAAAATTTTTAAGATGTCTTCAATGTATACTTCTTGAATTTATCGGCTTTGTCAAGAGTGGAAGAGACTTAAATAGCCAAGAAAATTTTCTATTGTGAAGAAAATTCAAGAAAAAAGGAATGTAATGTACTCAATACTGCTGAAATGGGGAAAAAAAATCAAGCAATTTAAATAATATTTATATGCAAATTCAGAATTTTACTTTATGCACCTCTCTTTAATAGTTTTCTCTTTGTTAAAATAAATTATATATGTAAAACCTAGTAAAAATTAAATTACACGGTAATAAACTAACTAATTCTCTAATTAATGATTGTTGCTTCTTTCTATATACTTGTTTGTGTTTAGTTGTTTGTTCTGAGATTTCAAATCATTAGTTGCTTACCACCTCACATCTCTCCATGTATGCTCATTCTGTTATGTACTTAAATTCAAACTCTGTAATATGTGTTCAATATATGCACATCATCAACGAAACCTTGGTGTAGTTTATTCTACAAAACATCTCAAATATTTAATTTACACACATTTTAAAATACAACAAAAGGTCTCAAAATTTCCTCTTAAAAAGTTTATGATAAATGTAATGGTCAGTGTAATTATCAAAAAATTAGATTTAAGCTGTAACACCATAATTGATTTGTTAACATATTAGACGGATATAACTGAGACTATACATTACAGTAGGAACTTTGCAAATGTAGGCCAAATTTTAATCTTCTTTTAAATTGTGAATATTATGCTATTGTTTTTGAGTAACATTGGGGAAAAATTTTCCTCAATTGCATATGCATCCCTTTCAACTAGATCATCAATTGCATATTATATTCTATGAGACAAGAACATGTGTACATATTCCATAAGGTGACTCATAGAGGAACGACAAAATTTGCTTTACTCAAGGAGTAAATGCTTTACTCAAGGGAAGAGCGCAGTGGGACAACAAATATTTATTGTGATTAATTCTTACTGTATGACTTTCTTACTTTTATTTAGATGACAGACATTCCTATGAATGTGACAACCAACATTATTCAGAGATTGGTGGATAGAGCCATAGATGAAACTTATTATCTATGCTGTTTCAAGAAAATTGTTGAAGACTTTGAAGAGGAAAAGAAAACGTTGGAAGCAAAATATACAGATGTCCAAGAAGATATTGAAGAGAATAAGAATGCAGTTATGGATATTGTGCAGGAAGTCAATTTGTGGAAGAACAGAGCTGAGGATCTCATTGCTGAAGATACCAACACCCGAAAGTCATGTCTTTTTCCTTGGTGTTACAATTGCATTTGGCAATATCGACAAGGAAAAGATTTGGCAAAGAAGACGCAAAAGATCAAAGAACTCGTTGAAAGTGGTAAGTACTTCACGAAATATGGACGTCCTGCAGAACTTCCTAGCTGGGAATTCTATGCTTCACCAGATTTTATGTTCTTTGATAGCAGAAAATCAGTTTATGATAAGGTTTTGGTGGCACTTAAAAGTGGTGAGAATTATATGATTGCACTACATGGTACAGGGGGGTCAGGTAAGACCACATTGGCAGTCAAGGTTGGAGAAATAGTTGAAAAGGAAAAGCATTTTGACAGAGCTGTCATGGTTACTGTGTCTAATAATCCTAATGTCAAAATGATTCAAGATCAAATTGCAAAGCCTTTGGGTGTGGAATTCGAACCAGAAGAAAATGATTTAGATAGAGCGAAGAAGCTTTGGTCAAGGTTAACTAATGGTGAAAGGGTACTTATACTATTAGATGATGTCTGGGAAAAACTCAAATTTGAAGACATTGGGATACCATTTGCTCACAATCACAAGGGTTGCTGCATTCTTATAACCACTCGTGATTTGAATGTTTGTCGTCAAATGGGTTGTCGAGGTTCCATCATTAAACTGGACATCTTACCTGAAAATGAAGCTTGGATTTTCTTCCAAAAGCATTCTGGTATCAATGATATATCCCCCAAAAAATTGAAGGATACAGCTGAAAAAATTGCTAAAGAATGTAAAGGCTTGCCAGTTGCACTTGCAGCATTAGCAGGCACTTTAAAGGACCAAAATCTTGAAGACTGGAAAGCTGCATTGAGAAGTTTGAAAAATCCTAGACCAGTTGACATCACTGATCATGAACTCAAAGAAGTGTACCAAAGATTGAAAGTAAGCTATGATTTTCTAAATAACGAGCATGCACAAAAGCTCTTCAAGCTCTGTTCTTTGTTTCCCGAAGATTATGAAATCCCTGTAGAAGACTTGACCAGGTTTTCTATAGGGTTGGGACTATTTGGGGAGATTGACTCATACACTACAGCAAGGGATGATATGCATAGAGCTAAAAAAAAGCTAGTAGATTGTTGTTTATTAATGGAAGTTGATGAAAGAAAATGTGTCAAAATGCATGATTTGATACGTGATGTGGCCAAAGTGATAGCAAACAATGAGATTCATTCGATTGTGGGTCCAAAATGGAATCAAAGCGATGTTGAAAATCTGGGGGATATTAGATATTTGTATTGCCACAACATGATCAACTTTCTTGAACAGTTGCCCTATCCTAAGCTTGAGATTCTAATAGCTAGCATAGAAACAAAAGAAAGAGATTCCATAGAAGTACCGGAAGCATTTTTTAAAGGAATGACTAATCTCAAAGTTCTATCTCTACAAGTTAATGGTTGGAGAAGAAAAATCATAGAGTTGCCTCAATCAATTGATTTGTTGGAAGGCATCCGAACCTTGCGTCTGAGAAATTCAAAATTTGAAGACATCTCTGTGTTGATAAAATTACAAAGACTCGAAACTCTTGAGTTGATAAAATGCTTCATTCATGAATTTCCCAATGGAATCACAGAATTGAACAAATTAAGACTATTGAAATTGGAAGGTTGTGAAATTAATAGGAATCCTTTAGGAGTAATTGGTAAACCTTCCAAAATAGAAGAGCTGTATTTTGTAGGTAACTTTGGATCAAGCTGGGAATTTACTGGTGAACTTGTTGCTAGTTTATTTGATGAAGACAACATCTCACAGAAACTACAGAGGTATCGCATATCACTAGAAAATGCTCCTAATGATTTCAAGTGTTTCAAAATGGCAGATTCAGTATCAAAAGGTGTAGGAGTTGAACAATTCTTCTTGGAATCCATCTCAAATGCAACAATTAAGCGTATGATACAAAAAGCAGAATGCCTCTGCCTGAAGAATATTCAGAGAGGTTATAAGAGTTTTTTCCCAAACTTAGTTGAAGCAATAGGAGACATGAATGGCTTGACTGAGCTTCAACTTGAAACTCATTCTGGGATGGAGTGTCTCATTGATACTGCTAGTCTTCCATCTTTGACAAAAACCGTCTTCTCCAAATTGACCAACCTAAAATTGGAACAAATTAAAGATATGAAAGAATTGTGCCAAGGTCATCAAATTCCTTCCAACTTATTTGAGAAGTTGCAACAGGTGTTTATACTAGATTGCAGAGAATTGCATGGCATGCTAATGGCGAGAAACTTAAATCTAAGCCAACTAGAGAGTTTGAATGTAAAGGCTTGTCCCAGTTTGACATCTCTTTTCACATTTTCCACGGCGAAGAGTCTAGTGAAGCTAAAATGGCTAACTATACAGGAGTGCATGGAATTAAAACATATAATAAATGAAGACATAGAGGAAGGAGAGGAAATAGTTTGGGATCAGAATGAAGATCAGATTTTGCCCCCTGTATTGAATCAAGTGACTCTTATTAATCTTCCAAATTTAATCAGCATTTTCCTAGAAAGTGATTATCTCACATCACCTTCTCTTAAGAAGTTGTCTCCTGAAAGTTCTCACAAGGCAAGACAGCAAGAAAACAACACCTCACTGGTACGTAGTTCTTCTCTTCCTCCTTTTCTTCTTCAAGTCATTTTAGTTAGATATAAGAAGAATTTATGATTTTGCAGGGAATACAGATCCCAAGTTCAAAACTGCTTTGCTCAGCACAATGCCTTAAGAAGCAGTCATTGGCACCATGGAGGATTAAACAGATGTTTATAAATGGCTGTCCAAAGTTAAAGTCATTGTTTACCGTATTGGTTGCCTCAACAATGATGCTTGAACAATTAGATATTCAGAATTGTGATGGACTGAAGCAGATAATAACAGATGGAGAAGATTACCAGAATCACAGGAACGATAGTTATATCTTCCCAAAATTAAAAAGAGTATATGTTTATAACTGCAGCTTATTGGAATTTATATTTCCAGCCTATTTTTCTGGAAACCTTCTACATCTGAGCTCTGTCTCTATCTTATTTACTCCCATGTTGAAATATGTGTTTGGGCAATACCACCATGAACATGATTCATCGCATCTGAATAATAATCAAGATGTTCAAATTGATCTCCCTGCATTGGAATCTCTCGATCTCTTGTATCTGCCAAAGATCATCAGCATTTGCCAAAACAACTTTCACGCAACATGGCCTCGTCTGAAATATTTGTTCCTAGATGATTGTCCATCGTCGAGCATCACATCTATAAGTGATTTCATGGGTCATTACAATACAAGGCAACTGGACAACAAAACCAGAAAGGTAATGTTTTTTTCTGAACTTTTCTTCATTAAATAAATTCTTAAAAAGTGTTTTCTTTACATATAAGAATTTTTTATTAGAGAAATGTTACGTTCAACCAAAAAGTTGCTAAGAAAAACAACAGCAGATACTCTGCCCTTCAATCCTCAAGTATGAACTAATTAATAGCGTGTGCTTCATGAGTTTAGATTAACATTAATTTAGGAAATTTTCATTATAGGCAAATGAAATTACTTATATAAATGATTATATTTTATTCCTTTTTTGTCAATAAAAACAGAGCTTTTAAGTCTTTTAACCATTTAACTTAAATTTCACTCAAGGACAATATAGGGATAGAAAAGAAAAGAAATATGAAGACTGCAAAGTTGAGGAAAAGTACAAATATGGAGCTATGAAATATATGCTGGAAAATACGAAGCAACATTTAGGTTTAAAGTATGTGATGATTTGAAGTAATATATGAGGATGTTTGTAGAGTTTCAAATTGTATGACATTGTGTGCATAATTTTTGTAATGTCTTTTCTTAAAGTTCACAATTTCTCAAGAGTGAATTAAAATATAATTAAGTAGGATTTAATTATATAAGATGTCTCATGTAATATTTCACAAATGTTTTGTCTTTTACAGGATCTCAGAGAGACTTTGAAATATTTAGTAAATTTATATGTAACTGGGCTTCTCAAAATTGAAGGCATTTTTCATGTAGATGAACTTTCCAATGACGTGAAACTTTTGACAACAAAGCTAGAGTCCTTGTTTTTGCAAGAGTTACCAGAGCTGAGGTATATATTTATGGGTCCTAAAGATTTTTTCGGCCTCCAAAATCTTAAGAATATCTCAATAATAGGATGTCGGAAATTGAAAGCTGTTTTTACCATCTCTATTTTGAGAAGTCTGCCACAGCTGAGGCAAATAAGAGTTGAAGATTGCAAAGAATTGGAGCAACTCATTGAAGAGGATAGCGAGAATCAAAATTTATCAAATCCTCAATCCCAATTAAAATTATTGCAAAATCTAATTATTGTAATTGTTATAAATTGCCCCAAGTTGAAATATCTCTTTAGATGCTACAAGTTTCCAAATCTAGAGCTATTGATGATAAGAGGCACCTCTGAGTCGGAGGAAGAACTTGATTGTGGGCAATGTGAGATCACAGAACCACAAGTGCCAGTCATGCTTCCAAAATTGAGATATCTAATATTAATGGAGCTCTCAAAAATTGCTCAGTTTTATCAAGGGGTTAATGTACCATACCGTGTTGTGCAAGATTGTTCCAAATTGAATTTGACATCTACAACAACGCTTGAGGAAATGAAAAAATACAAAGGTAAAACTACATACCATGCATCAATTATATGTATGTTATATGTATTTGTAGTTGGCTATATATCATTGTTGGAAAAAATCTGATCTCCATAGCAATACAATATCCTAGGAGGCATCACATGATTTGGAAAATTTCTCAAAATTTTTTTGAACAAAAATGACAAAGCACAACTTTGACCTCCAAAGATTTAGTTTAGAATAATTGATCACATCATTTAAAAATATTTAATTAATAATAAAAAACTCTAACACTGATAAATTTATTTTTCTTATACAAACACAATTGCTAATACTTATAAATATGTAATCTAGATGTTCAAAATGAGACAGTTACATCATTTCTCAAGTATACACTTCCTAAATTGATTATTAAATTCAACAATGAAATGGTGGGACAATGCGCACAAGAGGATTGTGGATCAAAGAAAGCCGCAGTTGCAGTAACATCAACTGATTCAAAACCAGGGAATCCGATGACTGAACCTAAACAAACCATAGAAGCATCTCCACAGGTAAATTCATTGTCTCATTTTGTCCTTGTTTAAGTGATTAGTGGAATTTTAAAGCAACTTATATATATGTTGTGCTGGATTCTTTTAGATTCTAAAAGAAACACAGAAGAAAATTGTTCAAAGCTCTCCTGCATCAGAGGAACCAGCACTGATAACTTCCCTGACTGCTTCTCAGGAAATTGAGATTGAAACTCCTCAAGAAATTGATGTATGAGCCATTTAGTTGTCATTTTTAATTCCAACTTTCATATAATTCAAAACTAATGCTTTTGCTGGTTTGTCTGTTTAGGAGCTGGTGCACGGAGAATCAAGGAAATATACAAGCATATCAGGGAAACAGGCACTTACGAATCAATATCTCATTTATATCCTGTTGATTCATTAAAAGTTACACTATCAATGAAAAATCCAACTTACATATCTTCTGATGAATCGCAGCTTATTAAAGAAAACTTTCAAGTAGATCTTACACAAGAAATGGATACAACAGTAGCTTCATCTTCTCATTCTGATCCACAGGTTGCGGTGCCAGGGCTATTAGTTGCATCCACATTAGTTTCATGCATTCATTTTAACGTGCTTTTACCCTTTTTAACTAATGAAATTAACCAATTAAGTAACTTGTTCTATCCATTTATCTCACTCAGGTTATCAAAGAGACAGAGAAGGACATTTTGCAAAACTGTCCTGCACCAGACAAACCAGCAATAGCAACATCCTCAACTAAATCTCCAAGCACTTCGATTATATCTGATGAAGTACACTATTCTCTAGAACCTATAATGAATATATAGTAGTTGCGGACAAACAACATCACAAAAGTTGAAGCTTGTTTATCTTTTTGTGCCACACAGACAATTAAACAAACCATGGACCGAGAGGGATTAAAACCAACGAAAGCTATCCTCGAAGAATTATCTACACAGGCAAGTTTGTTGTCCTTTCAATTTTCAAATAGTAGCTTAGCAAATATCTTAAACTTGCACCTTTTCCTTTATTATATTTTCAGTAGCAATTAGCCAGAAAGGATGAATGAAGGAAGAATTCACATGAACTTGGAGAAATTAGATCTGATACACATTCTAATATTAATTTTACAAAATGATAAACATAAGTAATGCGAAAACATTTTAACATAGGACCAGATATATTCTGAATGGCTAAAAGGAATTAAAAGCCCAGGCATTAGGATAAAGAAACATATAGCTTCTTATTGATTCATTAATTATTAGCGTATGCTATTCAATAAAAAATTACATTATTTCCTAAAGGAATTGGTGGATGAATGACTTATGAATCTTTTTATTCATTTTTTTTTCAATAGGAGCTGGATGAGCAGCGATCGAGAAGTGAGCCATTTTCAACCAACCAACATCAGCCACTTGAAGTTTCTCAGACAGATAACACAGCATCTAATATAGTACATATTGTTACAGAACCTATGACGATGAATATAGTGATTCGGAACTTTCAACATCATAGAAGCAAAGCTTTTCATTTTTCTTTTTTATTCCATACAGGTTGTGGAAGAACCATTAGATAGTGCTCTAAAGATTGCTATATCTGAGAAATCTACCACATTGGCTGTGTCAACTGATTTCAAACCAAAGAATTCAACAGCAGAATCATTGACTTTTCCAACAGAAAAAGCCTATGCAGAGGTATTTTCATTGCATTCTTCCAAAAATGGAAGTGAAGCACTCATCGTAGACTCCTTTTATTGCTCTAATTAATTTATGCTCTTGAAATTTGCATTAATTTGTAATTGATCTAGGTGTGTAAAATTGGAGAAATTAATGGTTTTATTTACTAAAAATTTACTGGTTATACCATCTGGGGACAAGACAGGTTTCTCTTGATCACAAAAGGAAAAGTGAACTACATATAATTTAAGATTAATGTGCTTTTCTTATGTGTTCTTTCTTGTTCATGATAGAGCAAAGTCAATATCACCAAAATTGATACATATAATGATAAACAAAATGAAGTTGATCCTTTAAACAATAATGGTAACTTCATATTCTCAATCACAACTTCAAGCCTCAACGCATAAGCGATTAGATACATCTACACAACTAAGTTTAATGCATCCAATTTAGCTCGTTTTCTTCTTTTTATTGATGAAGTTACCAATTCATCAAGTTGTTTATTTCCTTTTGATTTACTCAGGTCGCTAAAAGCTCAGAGAAACCAGCAATGACAACTTCCTCAGCTCCTCCAAGCAGTTCTGCTATTCTTCTGCAAGATACAACTTCACTTGTAAGTTTACTGAAATCACTTCAGTACTTCCTCTCTAAAATCATTAATATTCACTATTATCATTTAACAACTTAAAACGGCCCATTTATATTGCAATCACAACCATTTATTAATTGGACGATTGTGAAAATACACAATTCAAATGGTGACTGAATTACTAGTAACAGTAATATTCCAACTTTCATGTAAATCAAACAGAAATTCTCAGTTATATTACCGGTACAATAGATCAAACCAAAACTAATGCCTTTGTTGGTTTATTTTTGTTTGGAAGTTGGTGCACGAGGAATCAAGAAAACATACAAACATAACAAGGCAACAAGCACTTAGAAACAATATATGATCTATATATATTCTAATAATTCATTAAATGTTAAGTTATACTGTCAATGAGAAATTCAACATACACTTCTTGTGATGCTTTGCAGAGTGTTAGAGAAATTTTTCAAGGAGAACTCCCAACAGAAAAGGATGAATTGGTAACTTCATCTTCTCATTCAGAACCAGTGGTAGCGGTGCATGGGATATTAGTTACATCCACACAAGTTTTGCAAAAATTTTAACTTGCTTTCTTCCCTAATGAAATTAACCAATTAAGCAACTTGTTGTATCCTTTTGTTTCACTTAGGTTACCAAAGAAACAGGTGAGGATATTCTGCAAAACCTTCCTGCACTAGACAAACCAGCCATGGCAACATCTTCAACTTCATCTCCAAGCACTTCGATCACATCTAATGAAGTACATGATTCTGTAGAACCTATCAAGAATATATAGTAATCGACTAATCGTAGACTGACAATATCAAGGAAACTATAAATTATCCTTCTGTTCTTGTCTATACAGGTTATAGAAGCTACCGTGGTAACTCCGCCAATTGATTTGGAACCAGAGAAGCCATCTGGAAAATCATTAGTTTTTCCACTGGTATATTCATTCCATTCTTCAAAATATTTATTGAACTTTTAATCCCATGAGAAATGGATATATTCTTTCATTCAAGTTCTTCCATAAGAATGAATAGAAAGTAGTTGCGGACTGACAACATCACGAAAGTTGAATCATATTTATTGTTTTGTGCTACACAGGCGATTAAGCTTGCACATTTTTACTTTTTCTTTTTTTTTATTTACTATAGGAGTTAGCCAGAAAGTGTTAATGAAAGAATAATTTGCAAAGAGTCCACATGAACTTAGAGAAATGAGATGTGATGCACATTCTAATAATTCACAAAATGATAAACAAGGTAAAGTGGAAATTTTTTAGCAAAGGAACAAAAGTATGCTGAATGACTAAAAGGACTGAAATGCCCAGGCACTTGGATAACAGTCACATAGATTTTTATTGAGTCATTAAGTATTAAAGTATACTATCGAAAGAAAAATCCAATTTACAAACCCTCTTCTAATTTACAGAGCTTTATAGGAAATCATATATGAGATCCTAAAGAAAAGAAGAAAAATTGTTTATTCATTAAATTTGATTATATTTAACTTGGTTATATCCTATCATTTCACTTAGGTTATTAAAGAAACAAAGAAGGAAATTCTGCAAAATCGTCAAGCAACAGAGAAACCTGCTATGCCAACTTCATCAACTACAGCCCCAGGCCCTTCAGCTTTGCTTCTGCAGAAGACAATTTCACTTGTAAGTTTACCGGTGTCATTTTTATAGATATATGGCTTAAAATTTATGACTAATACCTTAGTCCCAATTCGTTGTTTTATAATCATGATTTTCATTTTTCTTTCTTATTCAACACAGGTTGTAGAAGAACAAGTAGATAGTGCTCTGTCAACTGATTTCAAGCCAAGGAATTCAACTGCAGAATCATTTGTTTCTCCAACAGGAGAAGCATATTCAAAGGTAAGAGATTGCATCCTCCCAAATATAGAAGTGAAACAGTCATCACTGACTTCTTTTATAGCTAAAATCAATTCTGCTCAAGTTTTGCATTAATTTCTTATCTAGGCATGTAAACTTGGAGAAGTTAATGGTTTTATTTACTAAGAATTCACTGTTTAAACCATATGGGGATAGGTTTCTCTTGATCACAAAAGGAAAAGTGAACTAATGAATGTTCTTTTCTTATTTGTCCCTTCTTGTTCATGCTAGAGCAAAGTCAATGTCAGCCAAATTGTGATCCACAATGATATAGACACTGAACTTGATCCTTTGAACATTAACGACCTCAAGGACGATGATCTCTTTAAGTTACTTCAATCTATGGAAGATGATGCTGATGTCATGCAGCCTGCTCTGGAAGATGGTCTTGTGGTTGAGGCACTTTTTGACCTCGAAGCCTTTCTTAAGATGCCTTTGAAAGACATAGCTAATTCAGAGGCCAATAGTCTTCGTCTTGAGAATGCTATTAACTTCTTGTCACGTTCTTGTAATGAAGAAGGATCTCTTTTGGCTGGACTCAAAGATAGAATAGACTCCATATGTAGAGATGTTCTGAATCATCTATCTTCTTTCAAGCAAGCTTCGGCTTCCCTTGATGAATTTAAGCTGCTTAAAGAAAAGGAGAAGTCTATCAAGGAAGAACTCCCGCTTCGAAAGGAGGTTGCTTCAAATCTTTTCTCAAATATTTCCAGAACCAAGAACTCCATGGCTGAGGCACGACAGAAGGAAGCAGACTTGAAGGAACAAATATCCAAGTTGCAACTAGAACTAAAGGCTGTGAAGAAAGATATTTTAGATTATGAGGCTAATCTATCTTCTCTTGAACAGCAAAAGGAGAAACTTCACACAGAGGTCAAAACATTCAAGGAGGAGTTTGAGTTTGTGAAGAAGAGCAAGTCCGAAAAAGTGGGAAATCAAAGAAAAGCTCAGCAAAAGTTACTGAAGCTGGATTCTGAATGGTCAACCTTGTATAACCAATTTCAGCAAATCCGCACTGCTGCTGCCAATCAATCTTAACTTTGCTTTTTCTTAATTTTTTTCCTATTCCAGTCTTTACATCTCAAACAATTTGATTGGTATACTTCGTAAATTTTTCAAATACTTCATTACCATTTCTTTCTTGAACAGAAATCTTCTATATATTGTTCATAATTACCAATAACCTTTCCAGTTAGATTGTCCCAGAATGAATTTACCATCAACAATAATGCTTGAGGACTTGATGGAACATCAAATAATTAAACTAAACACTACCCACTATGCTTCATTTATAATATGTTATGTGCTTTTGTAATTGGCAATATACAAGGATGAAACCATAAGTTAATTATATGGGGGCAGAAAGAAAATACTTAAAAAAAATAAGAAGCGTAAAGTTTAATTATTAAGTAACATCTGTATAATCATGCCACAGGTCATATCTTTGTTTAAGTCATTAATGAAGTTTTTAAGTGACTTATTTTTACTTATATTTTGTGGTCATAGTAATAGCAATTGATTCAAAATTAGGGAATTAATTGACTGAACCATTAGTGGATATCATGGAGGCATGTGCACTGGTAAATCTATTAGGGTAACCATAATTCAAATCAATTTATTCAAATTGTCCAAATCAAATTAAACTGCCTTATATTCAAACTAATCCAATTACTTTTGGTTTGATTTGGGTTTCAAAATTTATAAACTGCAGCCTGCTATTTAATTTGTGATTTGACCTCTTCAAAAACTATAAAAATCAAACCCAACCATATATATATGTATTTTTAATTTTTATACATATATAATCATATGTATGATATGAAATTACTTTTGCACATAGATAATTATACATAAAGCATATAAAACATAAATAAAATGATTCATTAACCAAAACAACTAAGCTTGGCTGTATACACGGAGAAGGAAACTCAGAAGAAAGAAACTCAGAAGTAGACGGTAGCAGTAAATTAAGTACAGAGAAAAAAAATGTTTTAATTTGAAAGAAGACCTCATATTAATTAAATTATGCAGTGTTTATGACTTTGTATAATGGATTGTTCTTCAGGTCATTGTGTTGTCATTGTTTTATGGATACTTTGTATGAATGTGTTATCATTGGATTTTTAGATTTTTAATTATACTACTGTAAGTATTATATTTTGTTTAATTAATTATTTTTATTTTTATTTTATTTTCTTATATTTATTAAAAAAGGAAAAAGAAAAAAATAATTTGAAAAATTAAGTAAGACAAAAAGAAAGAAAAGAAGAGCAGCGAAGCAGGGAAAAAAAAAAAAAAAAAAAACGTCACGGGAGATAAAAGAAAAAAAAAATAAAGGAAGGAGGGCGAAGAAGCGTCGAGAAGAGAAAGGAGAAGAGAAGAGAAGGTAGAGGCAGAAGCAGGGTGAATTGGAAAAGGGCTTTCAGAGATAAAGGGGGTGAGATCGAAAGCTTGAGGGAAGCGAAGAAAATCGGGAGAGGGTGAAGGAGAGTGGTAGAGAAGGAGATCGGGGAGCAGCTCAGAGATGAGCAGCAGATAGCATAAGTAGAAAGCGAGAGAGAGCCAGAAATTGAAAGAGATAGAAAAGAGAAGCCATAGAAATTGTTTTAAGTATGAATCTTTGCTTCTTCCCTTCTTGAATGCTCTGTTGTATAATTGTTGTTCCCCAATTTTATTTTGAAGTTCCTCGACATTTTGGGGATTTTTCTTTTCTATGATCAATTGGTGTTCAGTGGGGATAAATAATTTGGGATTGTTCTAATCTTTTGTCAATCCTGTCCTTAATTTGGTTTCTCTGTTGTTTTCTGGTTTCTTTTCTATGCACGTTAATTGGTTTCCTTTGATACATGTTTGATGTCCGAGCGTCATTTGAGGAGATGAATGATTGCAATTTCTATGATAATGTAATCAGTTTCTGTTTGGTTTGAGCCTTATTTAAATTAGAACATGTTTATCTGAGTTTAGCGGTTCCATTGGGTGTATGTGAATTGAGCACTTTCAGTTCTATTTGGCATTTGGAATGGACTGTTCTGGATTATGATAGGTGTTTGGCTGATGTCTTGAGTACTTTTGTCTCATTTAAATGAATTTTCCTTAGCTTTGCTCGCTGCTAGTCATGATATTTTCTCTGTCAAATCTTTCTGACATATCTTGTTGGCAATTCTGTTATTCGTTGGTTTTTCTGTGGTTCAAGAGTCAAGGATTTCAATTAATTAGACGGTGAAGTTGAATGCATTGTTTGTGTTTTTTATTTTTCATGAATTTCCTTGTCTCCATTCTCTAACTTCTGGCTTCCGAATTCTGTGGTGTCAAGATAATTGGTTATTTTGATTATCAAATGCTTGTAGTTTTGAGTGATGTGCGCAGTTGGATATATGGACCATTTATCGTAAGCTTTGTTCATTTTGTGATTTGGAATTTTGTTTAGATCATTTTGGTATGTGAAGGCTATTTGTTTAGTTGGTTAAGTTTTTGCATTTTGTGGGGTTGATAGTGGGTGATATCCTTCGGTTTGGTTCAGTTTCAGTTTAAGTATATATGGAGCAACTTCCTTTTTTTAATGGTTGAGAATAGCTCTTTGCCTTTGAACATTTACAAGTTAATAACAGGTTTGGCAAGTAATATTCATTGGTTATATTTGATTGATGAACCAAGAATTAATGGGTTATTTTACTTGGGGTTGATGTGATTTAAATTAATTAGTTGAGTTTTAGTTACTCTGTGAATCTTTTATAGAAGAGCTGTGATGGTCCCCATTTTTTTTTTAATTTAATTTGGGTGAACGTGTTGATTGATTGAATGGTCAATGGTGTAAACTCTTTGGTTTTAACTGCTGGAACTTGTTTCCTGCATGTGTTTTTGTATTATATTGGGGATTTTTTGCGGTGTTAGTCCTCAATGATCCTTGATTGTTTGCAGGTGTAGTCCTCAATGATCCTTGATAAGTGAATGAGCTGTTATGTTGATCTGAAAATTCTTTTTGACTAATGGAAGTTTGAGGAATTTATGAATCTTGACTCTTTGTGGCTGTGACTTTGTGTGGATGATTCTCATTGCTCTTGTTGGTGATTTTCGAGTTTCCTATGATTCATTTTCCTATTACACTGCTTATCATCAAGAATTAAATTGTTAGTGATAGATAATGAGGAGGGCTTTTTTTTTTTTTTTTTGAGTTTATATCCCTACTGCCTTGGCATGTGCTGTTCCGTATTTTTCATCCTTTTGTGATCTTTCTGAACAATATTTGTGCAATGAATTGTTGCTCTGGTTCATTGATTTTGAAATTCTCTTCATGTTTCAATTTGTGAAATGAGGATGCCAGGATGGTTCTTGTTTGATGATTGAAGCTTCGTAGGTTCATTTATGTTGATGATTCAATTTATTCTGATCCATTAGTACATTTTTAGTGCTTTTTGCCCATTCGGTTATAATAATTTTTCATCTTTAGAGTTGAGTTCCTATCCACTTTTTTTTTTTTCTTGAAAGCTGGGCAATGTTCTTACCGTCCCTAACTCTGAGTTCTAGGTTTAAAGAACATAATTTTTCTATGAACCCAATTCTCATGATAAACAAATTGAAACAATGAGTGGAAATTAAAAAAAAAAAAATAGTGAGATACTGATGACTTTTTTTGTCAAATTTTTAACAGAAGTTAGAGTTCTTGTTCTCATTTTCAATATAGAAACAGTAGCATCTCATATAAACAGTTGAAAATAAACATTTTTCTTGTATTCAATAGTGTTATGCAGCAAACATGAAGCAGAGTGCTTTTTGTTTCCTCTCTCTAGAAACATTATTCTCCACTCTCATCATTTAGCAACATACAATTTCCTATTTATATTGTACCATTTTTCAGTTGGACGAGCATGAAAATGCACAATTCCAATGGTGAATAAATTAGACACCAGTTACAGCTTCTGAACAGAAGTCGATAGGGTTTTTGACTAAAATGGATTCCCATCTAACATTATTTATGAAAATGGGTTTCGTTTAGAATTATTCAGAGAACTAGATCTTGTTTTAATAAAACAATATTTTATTTAGCCTCGAATAAATAAAATGTCAAAATCCAAGTTAAAATATGAAAAATGAGAGTCAAAACTCTAAAAACTAGAGTCAAAACACCGTAGCTTCAAAATGCCATCTTTTACAAGGAAAACACATGACGTTTTTTTTGGGGGGGGGAGAGGGAAAGATGGCATTTTGACCCTAATTTTTGGTGTTTTGCTTATTTGAGGATAAATTAAAATACTACTTTATTAAAAAAATCTAATTTTGTAAATAATTTTGAACAGAATTCATTTCCATAAATAAAATTGTCCAAGAACTCAGTTTAGAAAGAGGGAAAAAAAAAAAAAAAAAACCCAAGTTACTAGCAGTGAAAAGTTCAACTTTTATGTATTCAATAAAAAAAAAAAATTATTGCTTAGATAATTAATACGATAGATCAAACTAAAACTAATGCCTTTGTTGGTTTATCTATCTTAAGGAATTGTTGCACGAGGAATCAATAAAAATATGAGCATACAAGGTAACAGCCACTTAGAAACAATATCTGACTTACATTCTAATGATTCATTAAACGTCAAGTTATATTGCCAATGAAAATTCAACTTAGATATCATCTGAGGCTTCAAAGAGCATTAAGGAAAATGTTCATGGAGATCTTATACCAGCAAAGGAAAAAACTTATAGCTTCATAATCATATTCAGAACAACAGGTCATGGTGCAAGGGTAATTAGTTATGTTCACAGTTTTTAGATTCTATCACCAAAACGCCATGAGGAAGAATAATGACATAAGAGCAACAGGGCTGCAACTGGGAGCAGCGCCGTGGCATAAGTTACATTCTCTCGCCTTAACTCTCTGTAGTTAAATGAGTGGTGCCTGCTAATTGGAAAGATCTTCAAGTTTCTAGAATAAAGAACTTAAATTCTTCCAATTGTCAGCATAAGTCTTTCGGAATCACGAACTTATCAACTCAAAAGAATAAACTAGAGACTTTTTAACCTTCAATATCATCTTAGAGGTGGCTTCTTACTATCGATAGTTTGATTTAGTCTACCCATAGTTTTATCTTGTCAAATTTTCATTGTAGGAACTCTGAGCATGAGATATTTCTATATTAGGGTTGATAAGCCTACTTTGATCTCTACGTCTCCATGGAGTTATAGCCGTAAGAGCTTGTACCTTGTGTTATTCCTCTTTAGAGGCTTGGTCCAAGGCTCTTATATTTGTTGACAATTCCCTGGGAAATCTTCAGCAACTAAAGTTTTGGATAATATTTTTTAGCTAGATTCTACTATTATTTGGGTAGCTTTCTTAATAGCAATGACATTTGAAAGTTCTCTCTTATAATATCAATTAAAGGCCTTTTGTTTATCAGGAGGAATCTCATGGGGCTGAGAGCACGTCAATGCTTTAGGTTCTTTTACCTTGAAACTTAGAAGTTCACCAAATGTAATGTTAGATTCGAAGTTAAATAAAAATACCTTGTTGGAACTGGAAAGTGCACTTAAAGACGAGGAAAAACAACTAGATAAAACTGAAACCAAGGTTAAATCTGTTATGGTGGATGTTACCATGCTTAGAAGGGAATGGAAGCTAGTTGAAAGCTCCTTGATGAATCTCAAGTACATAATAACGTGTTAATTGATGTCAGTGTTTCAATTGAGTTACTTGGAAAATTGTTGGTTCATTCTCTTAAAGTGTGCAGATCTTTTCCCTTTTGCTTCCTTTCCTTTTGTTTACTAATTTAATGTCATTTCTCCGCCTCTATCTCTATGGATCCTTTCTCTAATTAATAAAGACACATGGTTTTTAAAAGACATTCCATCAATGAAATTTTGGGAAATGCATTTTTATCCTCTTCTCTTATCTTCTGTTATTCACGCGACATCTCTATTTTCATGAATTTTTTTTTTTTTTTTTTTGTTCTGTAGGTCCAGTTTAATGCAAATGCTTCTAATATTAATTAGGAAATTTGCTAATTTTTTTTCCGTTAAAAAGAAAGATGCCGTCATTGAAGAAAACTAAACCAAACAAAGGTTTTGCTCACTCACTTCATCATCTTGCAATAATTTATATCGGCAAACAAAATATGGCAAACAGTATTTCTTCTTTTTGAAGTTTGAACACATCTGGGTAGAGAAGAATGTCTCTCTTAAATGTCTGAAGGCAGAGGTAGAAGGTTGGGAGTTATAGGCAGGAAGCAGAGGAGAAGGGGAGAAAGGGATTAAGTTGACTGATCAACTAGCCCAATCATTGTCCACATCATTAAATCCCTGTCCACGTGTAAAGAAACAAAAAATGTCATGTCATCATATATTTAACAGTGTTATGATAAAGAGGCTAATTAAAAATTATTTAAATCTAAAAATGATATTTTGTAAGGAAGAAGAATCATTTCTTAACAAATCTAATAGAAAATAGACAAAAAACAGTATTTCAGTGAATTTTGCTCACTACATATTCAATCAAAATTACAATCAACCAAGACACACGCATTTAGTGTCATAGTGTGGCGCAATAAATGATTTTGTTGCTTGTAAAAAAAAAATAGAAATTTTGTCTATTTTTAAGGTTTTGTATTATTAATTTTAATTTTAATAATTAATGAATAACACATTACAACTTTAAACATAAAAGTATACACTTGGCGTCTATATCAACAGTATACTAAGGAAAGTTAAATGGCTTCATAGTTTTTATGAAATAAAATTGAAACTTAAAGAACTATTTTAAAAAAATAAATAAAGTTAAAGAACCAACATAACAACAATAATAAGTTATTAGAGAAGATAGGTAAACAAAATTAATAAATAAGGAGAGTTATCTATAGATAGTTTTGTCGATTTGATTATTCTTTGAGAAAAATAATTTATCCTGCAAACTAGGGTCTCTTTGGTTTAGGAAATATTTTCATGTTTTCATTTTCTTGAAATGTGTTTTTTATTTTTTCAAAATATGTTTTTTATTTTTTTAATTTTTTTTTAGTTTTCATATTATTTAGTACCCAACTAGGGATATAACAAAAATTATTGGGTAATTGATGAAATTTCACATATGTTAAACAAAATCAATAACTCACTTCTACTAGTAATAATTATCTAATATTTACTTTAATGAAAATTAGTGGGTAATTTTAATACATGTTAAGCAAATTTAAGGAATTTTGGTAATTGAATATGTTTGAAAGGGGGACAAGTGCATGATGTGTATTACATTTTTTTTTTTTTTCCTTTTTTAATTGTTATTTTTTTTTCAACTTGTCATATAGTGTAGTTTCATCCCTATACCCAACAATCATCTTTAAGAAATGTTATTGAACTATTAGTCATTTCATGTTAAAAAAAAAAAAAAGGTCCAAAAGTAAACAAAATTGTTACGAGGCATTTTCACGAACAATGGCAATTTTTTTTTTTCTGTTTTCATTTTTAGCTCATTTTAGAAAAAAATATTTTCACTGAACTAAACATGTTTTTTAAGCCTTACTTTCATTTTTACAGGAAATAGAAAAGAGAAAACACCTAATGCAAACAAGCCCATAGTTTATATTATTGGTTTAATTCTTTTATTTCTTTGTTTTAAAGAGACAACTTATTAGTTGGCTGATTCATTTTTCCGATGGGGATCTTACGATCACCTACATGACTGAGATATGACAACAAATTGTTGTTAAATATTAGACATTAGTTGGTTAGTTGGTGCTGTCTTAATTAGTTGGTTAGTTGATAGCTTTGCATAATTAGTTGTATAATTGACACCTCGCTACTATAAATTCTCTTATTGTATGCCTAAGCCTATATGAAGGCTCCTACTCTTATAAACTTCAATATATCAATCAATCAATAACATGAAAGCCTTCTCTCAAATTCCTATCTACCATAAGCTCTTACATTAAATAGGGTTGAAATGGTTAAAAAAAAAAAAAAACCAATTGAGTAGATGACATGGCAAGGAGGACCACCCTAGCTCACGGATAAGAGAAAACACTAAAGAAAGATTTGGAGACATTGACTGCACAATATCAATACAAGATCAATTTGTTAAACATCTTACTCTCTTATTCCTTTAAATTAGATTCACATGTTTTGTCTCTATCTTATTTTTTTCTTGCATCAATTATCTAGAAGTATGAACACAATTTATTTTCTAAGTTGTTTGTCAAGCCTTATCCGACGTCCAAGAAATTTAGTTTTTCTTTGTTTATATGTTGTATAAGTATGAGAAAATTTATTTTATATGACATGTCTCATCTTTAGTTTTGGGGCAATTTAATTTCTTTGATATGTCTCATTCAAAAATATGAGACAATTTCATTGCTTAAATTGAATATGAAGTGGAGTTATAAACATAAGCCATAAAGTGGATCTTGAAGCTATCCACACTAAAGTTGAATCCTAGAAGTTTAATTGGATCCTGAAATTATTCACATAAATTGTAAGGTGGATCCTTAAGTTGTTCACATAAGTTGTAAAGAAAATCTCAAAGTTATCAATTTAAAGTATAAAATAAAATGGATCTTAAAATTATCCACTTGCAAGTATAAAGAAATTACTAACCAATAACCAAATAATGTTTTAATTAAGCATGTAGGTGGATTTTTATTTTAATATTCAAATCTATACTTTCAATATCTTAAGATTTGTCTTTCGGGTTGAATTCCATGACACTAGTGTTGTCACCACACTAAACCATATTTTCTTGGATTGAATCTTAGGTTGAATGTCAAATACATGGATCCTTTTTTGGTCTGACATTGCAATTCCCCTTTTTTCATGTATATGGTTGCCTCAACTTCAGTGAAAATTTAATAAATTACGGGATACAACTTTTGCTTCCTTCTGTATTGGTTAAATGACTATTTCATATATGCATGTATATACCGTTTATGTTTTAGTAGACATTGATTGTGATTATTAAGTCACATGCATATGAATATGATTATACTGTGAATGCTCGAGTTATAGTCACAGCTTATATAGGCATGTAAGTAGCAACCTATGCTTACACGTGTCTTTATTTTATTTTATCATTTCCATAGATGATTTGGGATGGTAATTTAATTGCTTTCTTTGACTTCTATTTGTGGGATTCATTATGGAATAGAATATTGGTTTAATTCTTTTTTATTATGTTTACTGAGTAAACAGAAATTTGGTTCTAATATAATTATAGATATATTGAATTTATATAGTACGAATATTTTCGAACTTGTTGAGTCTAACCCAATGTCCATTATAGTTGTGACCAAAACCATATCCTCTTCCAGAGTTTGGTGGATGGTGGTGTGTATGTTGATGGATGCATGCCCAAATTTATAGTTAATGCTTACTGGTGGGAGTGTGCCCAATGTTGTTGCTTTCATGAATTAAAATCATTTTGAGTTTTAAAATTTAGAAAAGGGGGCTCAATTGTGTTACTTTACTTGTGCATTTGACGTATGTTCAATGAATATAATAAAGGCTTTTTTTTTCCTTCATTTTATGACAGATTAGTTCTTTGAATAAGTAATTAAAAAAATATTTTATACAAGATTAAGTTTATCATTGGTATGGATTGGATTTATTTATTTAGTCCTAATTTGAAAAGTCAATTCCCATGTGTCTTATTATTCATGTTTTGAGTATATACAATTTGATTGCCTAAGACAAAAGTGGCCATTAATTATGTTTTCTGCCATTGAAAAGTCAAAGAAATTTTATCAGTCAAGCTTCATAAAATTGGGATTTATTTTTGGGACAATTTGTTTCTCAGATTAGATTACTCTCCATTCCCACAAATTGTCATGTTTATTCCACATATATATATTTTTGGGGCAATTCACTTCTTAGATTTGATTATTAGTTTTCTTAGAAAGCTATAGCTCTTTTTGGAGCTACTTTAACCCTTTTGCTTAGTTTCAAAGGAAATTATAGTTCATTTATTTATATTAGATTAGTTTTGTATTATCTTTATTTTAACTTGGTTCTCTATGCTAATCATTGTTCTTTCTTGCTTTTCATTAACTTTCATATAAGGTTAATATATGTTTTCTTATAAAATTACTTAAAGGATTACTTATGGATTAGCTAGTATAGTAGCTATGGTTAATTGGCAGTGTGACACTTCCAAATGCATGTTGCCAATATATGTTTATGCTATGATGTGGTTTTAAAATATCATAGTGCAATAAAGAAAAATAAGTCTTTTATTTGAAATTATAAACCATCATCTTAAAATAATTTTTCTTTATTCTTTGAAGTGAATATAGAAGTTATCAAAAAATATAAGTAGAGATATGACCATGACTAGGAAAATATAATAATGCTTATAAAATACCTACCATAAGAAGTGGGAGAGCAATAAAGAAAAGTGGTAAAGGAATATTCAGAAAACCACTACCATTTTGGCATGAAAACGCCATTCAATTTGTACATATCTTACATATGAAACATCCTCTAAATGCCTTTCAAATATCAATGAAAAAAAAAGATTAATTATTGAGACAATTTTGCTTAATGAGATGATGTTTTCAACTTTGGCCATGTCAATATGACAATTAAATGCACCACATTTCTTTTCCTTTAAAGTTATGAGAGTATACATAAGAAATTACTATTGTACTTTATTTATTTAATTTATTTTTAATAATTTTAAGTTATTTTCTTGGTTAAGCTATATCAATTTCATATATTATATGATATTACAATATTTCTATTATACAAAAATAATGTTACTACTATATTTAGAAGTGCAAAGATAATTAAGGGCTCTTAAAGAGTTGAAAGAATGGAAATCATAATTAAAAGCTCATGAAGAGCTGGTAAATGTTTATATTGAAAAATTATATGCATTTTCTTCAATTTGTATTACATTTATATTAGTACAATTGAAACATATGATGTTGTAAACAAAAGTTTATAAGTCAAAATAAGTTTGTTATTTGGCATGACCAATTGAGTTATCTTGAGTCAAAAATGATGCAAAAGTTATTGAAAATCATGTGGAGTTTCATTGAAGAGCTAGAAGATTCTTCAATTGAAAATTTTAGTTCCTCGTATGCTATTTGTTCCCAAAGAAAATTTTTCTGCACTAGCAAAGAGAGAGTGAACCCCTTATCTTTTAGAATGTATATGAGGAGAAAATATTTGTAGGCCTATAGACCTACCAAGTGGATTATTTAGATACTTCTTGACTTTAATCTATGCATTAACTAAATGATCACATACTTATTTATTGTTAACTCATAACCTAAAGTTTATGAGATTATTTGCTCAACGGATTGAATTAAGAGTGTAATGCCTTAATTATATTTAGTTGAGCAACATACCTTGTTAATGCTAGTGAATTCACTCTTCAAGATGACTATTGAAATATATAAAATGAATTTGCATATGCCTAAAATTAATTGCAAGACTATTATTTATGGAAATCTACACTTTCAAATTTTATTTGGGAATATGTGATTATTCATATTATAGTATTGATTCGCAACATTATAACAAGTTATTTAAACCCTCTCTTATAAATAATTTATAGTCAGAAGCTAAGTATATCTCATCTAAAAAATTTTGAGTGAGTTGTTAATTGCTTCACCACAATGCACTAAGATTGGACCTCAATGGAGTTTAAGAACATATGTTGGATATAGATCTCCATAGATAAATAAAATATATTGAGTTCCTAAAAGGTATTGATTTGTGGCTTAGTTCGTCAATTGTCTTTTTGATTGTTCCAATATTAGGGGGAGAAAATAAGCAATTAGAAAACAAAAATATAGATTGCAAGAAATGTCTTCTCGTTACCAAAAGAAATTATTAGGTAGTGGACTCTAAGAGAAGAGAACTGATTTGGGCTATCAAAAAGAAAAATAGCTAATCAATGTTTATTTTGGTTGTATAATTATCTCTTCATCTGCTGATTGCATTTAAACATTAGTTAGAGAAGCAAAATTGGTAATTGATCATAAATTATAATCTTAAGGGATTATTTGTGTGACTTGATAGATTACACACTATTATACTTATGATTAGTCGTACTCATCTCTTGCCATTGTTTTGGTGAGTCCTTTTCAGTTTTTAACTTGTTAAAATATTATTTCATGTTTGAACCCAAAAAAAGAAAAAAGAAAAATCATTTCACGTATTATTTTTAAGGCACCATGACCAGGTACGACCAAAAGGGGCCTTGTTAACATTAGTAATTAAATAGTTGATGCTTAATTTGCAGCTCATGCTTAATTACTTCTTTTAGTTTCTCTAAAGAAAAAGAGAGAAATCATATGCCAAATAGGTTACTTAGAAGCCAAAATAAGTTAATACTTGTCCCCCTTTTTGAACTTTCAACTATATTTGGGTAAAAACAGCTTTGACTAGATTTATAATCTAGAAGACTTAATCTTGGATGCTAAAGTTAGGGTTAAAAAAAAAATTTGGTGGATCAAACAATTATTTTCTCTATCCAAAAAAAAAAATTGATTACCTAAGAAATAACTAAAATATTCATCAGTATTGTGTAATTATTTTACACGTAAAAAATAATGTGTAATATTTTATTTATGTTTTAAATGTTGATACTCATAACATATAGAATTAATGATTACTTACTTAAAGCATATATAATCAGATAAAAAACAGAGAAGAAAAGAGAACCGTATATATGATTCCCTTGTGTAACCAAAACAATCATATTAATCAGTCAATCAATCAAATGTTTATTGAAAATTAAATGCCAGAAGCATCAATAGGTCATTTGCCAATCGCAAGGGAGAAAATTTTGCCTTTTTTTAAATCTGAAAAATCTTGCTTATTAATATTCAGGAAACAACAAAGAAGCTACTTTGAGTCTTTGTCAATGTGGTCCCTTTCTCATCGATTCTTGTCACTACCACTTGCAAATGGCAGCAGAAACAACAAATTTTGCTTATTTTTGCCTTTGGACTTCTGCCTTCCAACCATGAAGCTCATCACCTTGGTCGTCACTCTCGGTTGCCCGCATTTTCGAAGCCCATTTCACGTAAAAATAAGTTAGACAATGCGCTTGAAGTGTAATGGAGCATAATAGTTTAGTTATATATATATATATATATATATATATATAGAAGATGATGCTAATGACAAATATTAGACAATTATCTTTTATCATATAAGAATTTTTGAACGAATGCAGATGCAATAACCAATTTGGGAAAAAGAAGAAAAATATGAAAATGGATCCTCAAAGGTGAGCAACTATGAAAGCTAACAGATAGACAAAGACAGTTCAACCAAAAGAAACACAGAAAATGGAGGAAAGACCTATAACAATTGTGCTGTTCATCTCAACTGCTGAAATTGTATAGGTAATTTTATCAAGTATGATATTTTTCAAAACATAATATAGTGTAATAGCTTGTGCTAGCTGCCAATGTGTAGATTGTATGCATAGCCTAAGCTTATGCGGGAAATTTAGTAAGAATTGCTTTTCCAACCTTTGAAAATCTTTACTGAAGGAATCTAAAAAAAATTAGCACTGTCATATTTGTTAAATGAAACCTGAAACTGGGGACCTGTCCCATTTTGCAAAAGCTGTAGACCCCTTTGGTTTGGAAGTGATTTTGACTGGCGTCAACTTTTGCCTTTTCTACCTGAAGAATATTTTGGGCTATTTAGATTTTAGAAAGGTAGAATTTAATCATAACACAGGCGATACTTCAGTGTATTTTTGGCATTTAAGTCCTCCCTTAAAATGAGTTGTAAAACTAATATAGTGTCATTGCTGGCATTCTCAATCCTCAAAGACCTTGTCTTGGTATACCTGTATGAACTCTTATAACCAATTTTTGTAATCCCAAACTAGCTAATGAATTCTTATATTGAAGATATCTTCAATGTCCAACATGTGCATAACAAGTTATTTGTATGGTTGTGATCATGTGTGAACAGTTGTTGACTAATTGACGATGTGCTGCTCGTGATCATGTGTTGCTACTCTTGCACAAATGTGCAGGAGCTAGCTCTTCTGACTTTTTCTCCTTTTTTTTTTTTTTCATGTAAGCATTTGATGATGTTTAGGGACTGGAGCTACGGAGTTACAAGATCAGACACAATTCTTGATGGAGCAGGCAAGTATCCTATTTATTTTACATTTTGTAAAATGGTGGTACCGAATGCTCTTGTTTGTAAAATAATGTTCTTCCTAGTACTTCCTTTTTGGTCTTTAAGACATCTAGAATTGATTCTTATACATAGGCTGTTTAAAGACCCAGGGAAGAAAATCCATTTACCATGAGTTGAGAGATTATGAAGATGATATGGCTCGAAGTTTTGAGGGAAAGGTTATTGGACCATGTCAGCTGGGTCTATTGATTTGTTTCTCTAATTTATTTTCTGGAATCTAGTTTGTGTCGGAAGTATACCAAATGATCAGGAAATTTGGTCATGATTTTACATAATCACTGATATATTCGTGATTTAGGAAATTTCTTTTGATATTGAACATCGATTGATTTACAAATGGTACTGAGGATTGAGAACACTTCATAACCTGACAAAACAAGCCAACGCAAGATACTTGTGGCGAAGAATGGGCCCTTGCGTTATTTAACCTTTTATTCTATATTTAGAGATATTACAGATTTTGATTGGGATTTTCTTGTGTATTTTCAATACAAGCTTGAAATGCCAAGCGTTAGGATTGGTTCATCTTAGTCAAGGTTCAAACATGGGAATTTTTCTTTTGAATGCACCAGCCTAATGAGGGGGTGCACCTAAGATGCACTTAGTCTCTATAAGCATAAACTAGCATGAGGACTGTTTAGAACCCAGAAAAAGTCACAAGCTTGTGACAATACATAGCTATGTTGGAATCATTGTATTGGAAGTTCCTTCCTTGGGACTCATTTCTTTTTGTTAAATGCAGGAGAATAGGAGAAGCTGATGAGGAGTTGAGGTCCATTTTCAGAAAGGAAGTGCGTTTGTTTAATGAATTTGATATTGAATGTGCACCTTCTCTGCCTCACCATCTAGACAAAATCACTGCTTGGCAAAGTGTATTAGAAGGAGTTAGGAGTTCGGCAATGGTGAGCATGGATGCAAAATTTGATATTCAGTGACAAATGTATTAGAAGGAATTATATTCATTCACTGAAATGTCTAAAAGCAAAGTGTATGAAAGCCTACATAGAAGTTGTCTGAGTATGTATTATGTTTTATATAATTTGTACATAACTGCATCATTCTTACTAATACAGCATTTTCTTTTACTACACATTACTATTCATCTATTTTTATAATTATGTGGTAAGGGTAACACTGTAATGAGAAAATTCAAAAAAAAATATTAAAAATGAATATACCCAAACACATGGATAAAATTAAATAGGATAGCTGTGACATTATCATGGAATGGAAGGAGAAACCGTGTTTTCATAATTTCCACTCCCTTTCGCACCACTTTCCAGATAAGCTTTTTAAGTTCTTACCTACGATGCGCTCAAGCTGGCACCAAGCACAAAGAAAAATGGTTATATTATTCTCACAAAAATAAAAGTTACTTTGTAATTATGTGCTATTTTTTAATTTAAGAGACTTTGACTGCATGAAATGGCATTCACACTAACTCAACCGTTAACTAATAATCCAAAACTACATTTTATTAAGTGGTTTAGAAGTTATTAAAATATTAAATTATTAACTTAATTGATTCAATTACTTGTCTAATTTTTAAAATATTTGTAATTTCTCAAGATATTTATTTATTTGTTTGTTCAATGTGCACGATTCATTGTTATATTTAGAACAATTCCAGTGATAGGCACCACTTGATATTTAATTCCCTTTTATTTAAGCAATTATCATATAACAATGCAACTCTATAAAATATGGAAGTGTTATGTATATATTTACTTTTACATTTTCTTTTACATCTTTTATTTTTTTTTTATTTAAAATTTTATTTTTATAAATAAATCTAAAAATATGGTGTAAATAAATGTACAAACTTTTAAATATCATGAATTAATTTATAAAAATATCACGTCTTGACTCAAGAAAATTTGAGTCAACTTCCCTCAAAGTAGAATGTTACTTGCAGAACACGTACCTTTAATAACTAAATCTGTTAATGGTCTTTGTTTTCTTTTTATTTAATTTTATGAACAGTGAAACTTTAATTTCAATTCATGCGCTTCTAGGAAAAGGCGAAAAGCTTTCATTATCATTATTACGTGTTTGACAAGAAATAGCTTTCTCCTCTTTAAGACCAGCGCATTTTTCGGTGAAATTCAGTGGAAACCAGCAAGTACTTGAGATGTATCCCTTCTTCATATATCTGATTTGAGTTTGTTTGAGACATCGTATTGTTCTTCCCTTTGCTCTTTCACTGCTCTCTGTCTCACTTCCTCATTCCATTTCCTCTTCGTCCAACTCTGCCTGACCGCCGTTGACCACCGCAGCGCTGCGCTTGGAAGCCTCTTCTCTTGTCACTGCTCTCTATTCTCTTCTCTTTGGTAAGTGTAGCTTCTTGCCTCCCTTTTTATTTTTAACCTCTATGCTTCATTTATGGTTAATTATGATACTAAATGAGTGTTAATATAAAAGCATCTTTCAAATAAAGACATTTTCAATATAGCACTGCATCAGTAATTGAATATTCATCTAGATGTAAGATTAGAGAAATATTATATGTATATATGTTTTAGTAAACTCATCTTTTGTATTTTTTAATATTTTTTATTTTTATAATTTTATCTTTATATATAATTATAAAATAAGAGATATATAAATGGTCTACACATAATATTTTCTTTAATATTATCTGCTTTACCCACTCTTATTCTCTCCAAAAAATCATCCCAGAATCTCTTTGTTCTTTTCTTGTTTTCCTTTACATCCATTTGTTTAAAAAGAAAATGTGATTATTTAGACTAATTTTTGTCATAATTCTAAAAGAAAAGAAAAAAATCAAAAGAAAATAAGTTAAAAATATAGCTTACTCATATGAACCGGATGGATAACTAATTAATATTAATTTCTGGTTATTTCATTACTTAGTAATTTCTTTTACTTTTTCTTTTTACTGAAGAGGGGTCTTTTAATCATACTTACTTTTTTTCAATTCCTTCAATCTTTTCTTTGATATATCAACTGAAATATATAAATTTTTATATTTTTTTTATTCTCCCTTCTCACTAAAAATCCATCCCTCCCAGCCAAATGTATCTTTAAGAAACTTGAGTCATCTCCCATCAAAGAACAAAGTTATTCAACACAAGCATTCACTTTTATCTATTGGTCATTCCTTTTCTGTCTTTTACCAATCCCAGAGTGGTACCTTAATTTCAATTCATGCACTTTGTTACATTAAATATATAGGAAGTAGAGAATCTATTTCCACACCTCATTTTACATATCTCAATGTATATTTTTTTATAATTATATTACATAGATAAAATTATAAATAAAAATAATAAAAATATATATAAAAAATAACTATGCACAAGTAGATGTAAACATAGCACAACTCTATATTTAATCCTCTTTTGACACATTCTTCTATTGTGTTAATGTGAATTTTTTTTTTCCTATTATAATATTGTGGTTTTTTTTCTCTTTTAGGCATTTATAGTTCAATCCTGAAATGTTTACGGCTTGCATTAAGAATTCATTGAAACATCTTTTATGATGGCATGAATGTGTATCTCTAAAGCAATACTTCATTCTTCATCCAATAAAGAGGAATTTGCACTTTGCAAAAGAGTTTTCCAATTCTTCAAACGACGATTTTCTGTTTCATTGTAGTTTCTTCAGTAAGTTTGTCCTTGTCAAGCAAAGTTGATTACGGTAGCTATCCTTCATGACAAATGGAGCCCCATCAACCTCTTATGTCACAAATGCTCGGACTTATCATGTCTTCCTCAGCTTTCGAGGTGTGGATACTCGTCATGGCTTTACCAATAATCTTCATCAGGCACTTCTAAGAAATGGAATCTACAGCTTCATTGATCATGAGGAGCTCCAAGTGGGGGAAGAAATTTCTCCAGCTCTTACAAAAGCAATTGAAGGGTCTAGGATTGGCATCATAGTTTTCTCAGAAAATTATGCATCTTCGACTTTTTGTTTAGAAGAACTTGTTGAGATCCTTAAGTACATCAAAGAGAAGGGTCGCTTTGTTTTGCCAATTTTCTACAAAGTCAACCCATGTAACGTGCGACATCAATTGAAAAGTTATAAAGAAGCATTCAACAAGCATGAAAAAAAATTTGGACATTACAGTGACAAGATTAAAAAGTGGAAAGCAGCCATGTATCAAGCATCTAATCTCAAGGGTGAACATTTCACTGGGTATAAATTCACCACTTCTCTACTTGTTATTTAATTTCACTCTTGATTTTGCTTATATTTTCCATATTGATATACATGAAAAATAAGCACATGTTGGTTACTTTGCATGTTCTCTTTGTTCCTTTTTCAATTCATATTGTTATAAATGAAATATGTCTAAAGATTTTTAATTTGACAGGAATGAATATGAGTATGATTTTATTGCAAAGATCGTTCAACAAGTCTCTAGAATGATTAATCGCCAACTATTGCATATCTCAGTGAACTACTTGGTTGGTTTGGAGTCTCGGGTTCAAAATGTAATCCAACTTTTACATGGTGAGTCCACTGAAATCAAGTGCATGATGGGGATTTGTGGAATTGGTGGAATTGGTAAAACAACAATTGCACGTGCTATATTTAATTTGCTTGCTGATCAATTTGAAGGTTTGTGTTTTCTGGCTGATGTTAGAGAAAATTCAATTGATAATAGACGATTGGTAAAACTCCAACATAAACTACTTTCTGAAATACTTGGAAGGGAGGATATGAAGTTCAGTGATGTATATAAAGGAAGTCAAATAATAAAAGACAGACTGCAAGAAAAGAAAGTTCTTTTGGTTCTTGATGATGTTGATAAATTGAAGCAGCCACAAACGCTAGCTAGAGGACTCGATTGGTTTGGGCCTGGTAGCATAATTATTATAACAACAAGGAATAAACATTTGTTAAGTGTTCTTGGTGTGGAAAGAATATACGAGGTAGAGGGATTAAATAATGCAGAAGCTTATGAATTGTTTTGTTGGAATGCATTTAAAAAGAATGAAGCTGATTCATCTTATATGAACACTTCAAAGCGTGCAATACGCTATTGCAAGGGCCTTCCTTTAGCCTTGGATATAATAGGCTGCAATTTGTTTGGTAAAGGCATTGAAGAGTGCGAATCTGCGTTAGATTCATATGAAAGAAACCCAAATAAAGAGATTCAGGAAATCCTCAGAAGAAGCTATGATGGCTTGGAGGAAGATGAAAAAGTAATTTTCCTTGACATAGCCTGTTTCTTTAAAGGTTACATGTTGAGAGATGTCAAGGATGTACTGCTTAATAGTCGAGGTTTTAATCCAAAATATGCCCTTAGTGTATTGATAGAAAAATCTCTCATTTCCATAACACAAAATTATGTCCACAGCACAGGTTACATAGAATGCCTTGTAAGTATGCATGACTTGATACAAGATATGGGTAGAGAGATTGTGGGACAAGAATCAAAATTGAACCCTGGTGAACGGAGCAGGTTATGGTGTTATGGGGACATCCTTGATGTTCTGCAAGAAAATAAGGTATGTAGAAGAAACATTGCATGGTTTTGTCAGCCCATTTATTTATCCTTTACAAATATATATTATAGATGGCATGTCTTATTCTTCTCTTGCCAATATATTATTTGTTTTGATAAAACATATCAGTTATTTGATAATGATATGCTTATATATGTATGTGTTTGTTCTAGAAGACATTACTTTTGGTCCTACTTATTGATTAATATATTGATTGTTTTGACATAAGTCATCAATGCTATGACATACATGTATAAGTTGTATACATATATATAACTTTTGTTAGTATGTTTTATAATGTGGTTAACTATTGCTTTTGATGCTTGAAAAGGGTACTGATAAAACAGAATTCATAAAGTTGGACTTGCCAGAAGATGAAGTAGTGGATTGGGATGGAGAGGCATTCAAGGCCATGAAAAACCTTAAAGTAATTATCATTAAAAATGCACGTTTTTCTGTAGCACCCAAGCATCTCCCAAATACTTTAAGAATATTGGACTGGACAGATTATCCTTCAACATCTTTACCACAAGATTTTTATCCGAGGAGTCTTGTCGTTTTCAACTTGCCCAATTCTGTACTTGCATTGGACAAACCACTCCAGGCATGTATAATATAATTTAAGTTTGTTGTCTGAAAATGTTTGATTGGTTAAGCTCCTTAGTAACTATGCTTAATGTTTATTAAGTTTGATAAGTTAGTTTTTCTTCTTGTTTTGCAGAAGCTCAAGTTGTTGACTTGTATAGATTTAAGTAATAATATGTTTTTAAAACAATTACCTAGCATATCTGGACTCGTAAATTTAAGGAGATTGAATCTTGAAGGATGCAGAAATTTAATGGAGGTTGATGATTTTGTGTGGCACCACGATAGAATTCAAGAATTGAATTTTGCTGGATGCTCCAAGCTTAGGATTTTTCCACATTCTGTGAAGTCAAGGTATCTTCGTCATCTTAACCTGTCTGGGTGCTTGACTGTCTCAAACTTCCCAAATGTTGTTTCCAATGATTTAGCAGTTTTTTTGGATGATATATATTATTCATCATTAGAATTCGATGTTCGATGTGGCACTGGAAGGATTTTTTGTTGCGTTTCTTTATTCTCAAAATTAGACAAATTAATATCTAAAAGCGGTGAAGGGCCTTTGAAAATTACATATCTTAAAGTCGAGAATTGCCATCAGATTGATGAAGTCTTCTCCACATGCTATGCTTGGTTTCCTATTTTGGAAGGATTATCTCTTAAAGATAATAAATTAACAGATGAATTTCTTTTATCCCGACTTCTATGGTTTCCCTATTTAAGATATTTAGATCTATCTGGCAATAATTTCACAATTCTTCCGGCATGCATCAATCAATGTTGCTCTTTAAGGAAACTTGTTTTGGATCGATGCTATCAACTTCGTGAAATTAATGGGATTCCATCATGTGTAAAATCTCTCTCAGTAATAAACTGCATATCTTTGACTCCACAGTCCAGAAGCCTATTGTCAAGTGAGGTAAGGTTCCTTTGTTTACATAATCTCTCATATTTGAAACATTCAAGTTTATGTGACTTACTAGTGCTAAAATTCTGATCAATATATAAATATGTGACTTGCAGAAATTACATGAAGGTGGCGGCACATATTTTACTTTTCCAGGATCAAGGATCCCAAACTGGTTCCACTACTATTGCAGGGGATCGTCACTATCTTTCTGGTTTCGTAAAAATTGCCCTCTGATTGCTCTATGTCTTGTTTTTGGGAGCCTGGGACTCGAATACATTAAATCCGATGACATCCATGTGCGCGTGAATGGGCAGAAAATTAAATACATTGTATTTGGTGGCATCCATGTGTGCGTGAATGGGCAGAAAATTAAGTCCATCTTCCTTCCTTATGTTGAGGATAAATGGGCAGACATCCATTTAAATCTGTTTGATCTTCAGAAATTATTATTGTCAGATGATGAAGCCATGGAGAAATACATAAATGATGGATGGAATCATGTTGAGCTTAAAGTTAAAAGTGAAAACTTTAAGGTAAAACGGATGGGAGCTTATGTATGCAAGCAAAATCATGATACAGAGCACGTACGATTCACGAGTCCTGCTACAAGTAGAGGCGTAAAGAGGAAAAGACAATCCCTTGATATAGTCCAAAATGATGGACACAAGGCATTAAGAAGGAAATGTTCTCATCCAAGGAGCACCATGGCTTTCCATTTCCTGGTAATTTTCCTACATTTTCTTCTGTTCTCTTACAAGAATTATGCTTTTCGAGCAATGCTTTGTAGTAGAGAGGTTCACTGCATTACCTTAATCCAACCAGAAAATTTATCCACTTCACAGCTAGCACTCGTGCCAAGAAGAACCGGTGAATATGTGTGATGATTAAAATTATATACCATTAATGCATGTACAGTGAAAGAGTTCCTCCAAGTGAATATGTTCAAAGACCAGGTACACAGTTGAACATGGAAGTTTGTATAGAGCATTTTTGGCTACGGATTCTACCTAATTATGAGTGCTAGATATTTAAGTTAATAATCATTCTGCTTGAAGTACTCAGTTATCACCTAATATATACTTGCAAAGTTAACTTAATGCAGGCTTGACTTTTTATAATTCATCAAATATTTAGTATTATTGTATTCTAAATTTCTAATTATTTTTTTTTTATTTTTATGTAGGCATTTCACAATATCTGGACTGAAGAGCTATGGAGTCAAAGATTTGACTTAGTTCTTTATGGAAGAAGCATGTGCCTTTCCAATTTATGTTGTGTGCTATGTGTATCTATGTGTATCTTATTGATTTTACATTTTGTAAAATTGTGGTCATGAACATTGAACATGATCTCTTGCATTGCATGGACGTGCCTTTTCCAAATGCTTTGAGGGGTCAAAACCTTTGCCATGGACTAGAAATTTATTTGTGAGGGAAACATTAAGAAAGCTTAAACATTTTTTTTCTTTTTATATCTCATATATTTTTTAAATTTATACTTTTATTCTTGCATTAAACCAAAATCATTTTTCGAATCCAATATACCAAAACTTCATTAAGATCAAATCCTCAATAATTTCTTTCCAAGTTCAACTTCTCAAACTTATTAATTCTAAATTCAACATCTCAAAACTAACGGGGAGTAAAATCTAATATTTTTTTTCCCAAATCTAGCATTTTTCCACTATGCTATTAAAACTTGTTAAAATAAGATTTTCAACATCAAAGTTTATCAAATAATATCCCAACTATTTCCTTTGAAAATCAACATTTTTAATAATTTCTTTTTCGTTTTCAACTTCGTTCCAAATGTTGCTCTACTTTTAGTTAAGGAAAAAAAAAAAAAAAACATTCTTTTTATGTGAGCGATGCAAAAGCATATACATGAGAAAGAAATATCTTAATTTATATACATGAGAAAGAAATATCTTAATTTATATGTACACTTTATAGACACAGTTTTTTAAAATTTCTTTATTTTTTTGAATTTTTCTTATTTATTTTTCTATTTATAATTCTACTTATATAAATAATTACAAATAAAAGGTGTGCAAAAAATTATGCACAGGTATACATTTGCTTAGCATTTTTCTTTTATTTGTGCTTGGCCCTCTTATCTTCTCGAAAAGAGAAGGGACTGGCTTCAAATTGTACCTCCATTTTCCTCCATGAGAGTTTAGTTTCTCGTTAGATACATGTGTGCGTGTGTTGTTGAAGTCCACATTGGTAAAATTTTATGGTTCGTGAAGAATATGCAAGTGACAAAAGCCCATATCTCTAATAAGCTTGATTTTTTTGGTTGTTTCTAACATTAAGCCCACAAGTGTATTTTTTCACAGGCTCAGGTCCACAATGCACACAACTTTTGTTTGTTTGTCACAGTTTGGGGCGCTCCACTTCTAGGTTCAAGGTTCCTTTTACTCATAAAACTGGTTTCATGTTTTGTTGGCTCTATCAGACCTACACTTTGGTTTCTTTTTTGTGAGATTGACTTTTGTTTGTGCATTCTTCATTGCATAGAAGAGGGAAGATTATACCTTCCATGTGAGTCGAATTGCTATTAATTTCCTGCACACTTGTATCAGAATAGGCAGTGAAAAATATAATCTTTTGTAAAAATATTATTTTTTATAAACCAACATGAATAAAATTTTCTTGACTCGATGTATTTTGTCCCTATTTGTGTTTACATTTATTTTTGGACATCGATAAGATATATATAATTAAGATATTATTTACATGTATATAATATAAAAATTGTAAATATATATAAAACAAATCGATAAACTTTATCCTTAATGAATTGAAAATATTAATCTTAGTATATTATCAGAATCACAAAACTATCACATAAAATTTATAGTTATACATTAAAGGTCGGAGCGCATAAAAAAGCTTGACCATAAGTTTTCCCAAACACTTCAATACTACTATAGACATCACACGTAAGGAAATCTGAAAAGAATTATCAAAGTTCATCAAGAGTTCTCTCAAATACTTCGATACTACTATAGGCACAATAACCACTGTGACGTAATGAAGTGTTGAGGGGAACTCTAGGTGACACCTGAAATATATGCATCCTTTCTTACTGCCTCAATTATATTTATCTAGCTCCTTGGTTATGCTAACCTGCTATATTTATAGGAATTTTCTCTTGCGTTATATGATGGAGAAATATCGGAGACTAGAGAAAGGAACCTAGACGGATCTATAGTCTAGACAAATAGGGTGACAGAGAAGGAATCTTGCTGTCAGAGCGATGTATATTCCAGCATGTATGCCTTTCCTCAATCATTTTCAGCTATCCACGTAAACGCAAATATCACAAAACCATTGTTGTTCTAGAATCTGACACACTGCAACTTGAAGACATTTATCCAAAATAGTTTGCTTACCATTCATCCCATATAAATAAAGTTTGTCATTAGTTGCAATTGCAAGAATTACACTGAAAGCATCCCTTGACTGGAGAAAAATAGTCCTAGAAGAATTTACTAAAAGCTCATAAAGGTGACTAGGAATGTTTGATTCCAATTTAAAAGAAGGGAAGGCTAAGGCTCCAAAAGAGGTCAACTAATGGTGATTATGCAAGGTGGGCTATTGAAGGCTAAAATGACTAGATCTAGGGCCCTAATCACCTTAGTGTCTATGGTTGCACTGTGATCTCAACATGCTTGACAAAAGAAGTTCTAGAAAAGCAACAAATTGCATGACACACGCACAACAAAATAAGAACTTCAAAGATGCAACTCTTAAAGCTCAAAAGCTCACAATGGCTAGTATTCATCTTTATGCATTTTCATTCATTCCATTATCAAAGTAATTATGCACACATGGAAATTAACAACAAATATAAGTTCACACAGAATTAAGGTTAGCTCAGAAATCCCAGAAGCATTCCAATATTGAATTCAACAGGATACAACAATTCAAGGCTTCAAACCAGGCTATTAGGACAATGTATGTAATCATGTATTACTAATCATTAGTTTAAATGTCCTCATCCTAGAATATCCCAAGTCAAGTATAGTGTTATCATCGGCCATGGTTTTTAGGCAAAGAAATATTTTTTGAATAAAACTACACACAATTATGCAAGAATATAAGAACATGCAACATGCAAAAACACTCTAACTGCACATAGTCATGCAAGAATATAAAAACATGCAACATGCAAAAACACTCTAACTGACTAACCTACTCAAATAATAATCATAATACAGGACTATAAATAGGCACTAGTGTCCCCACTCCCTCACACTTAAAACTTGTAGTGTCCTTAATGCAAAAAAAAATAAAAGAGCAAGGATAGGGACAACCTAGGGTAAGACTAGTTGATCATCATCGAAGCATGTGTGTGAGGTGGTGTCGTGGCGCCCTTAAGTCTCACCGTGGCACCATGTATGGGCTTGCTGGATTCTTACTTGTGCCATGGCACTTGTCTTGAAGCTACAGCACCTGTAGGATTGAAATTAGGTCCTTTTTGTTGTGAATCTTTGAAATAATCCTCCAAACTATGCCCAAGACTTGCATAAGTCCAAATAATTGTTTGAGTGACGTGAAACACTAGAAAAATTGGCTCAATGAAAGAAACAAAATGCAAAATTAAAAGAAAAAAAAAATTGGGTTGCCTCCCAAAAAGCGCTTGGTTTATAATCCTTAACCTGACTATCTTAGGTTCTTTATGGCACATCCAGAGAGCTGTCGGGAGAAATCATGAATTCTCCAACTCTTTTTCCTTCCTTGCTTGGGCAGCCAACCATCTCAAAATCTTCTTAAGGCAAGTTGGGCATCCTGAACAACATCATTGTGGAGTTCTCTTGCCTTTACTCTTTTTATTCTTATCTTTCTTCTTCTTTACATTTGGGGCTTTGTCAACAGGTTGTACTAGTTTCACAGCTTTGACTTTGACCCATTCTTCTTGGAGCTCTCCATTTGTAATGCATGACATATAGCCTTTAAAAGAGTTTGAAAGTGGCATGATCTCTATTGACCCTCAATCGGAGCTCTCTAGCACTTGGGTCTAGTATGGCTCTACTTGTTGCCAAGAAAGTTCTTCCCAATATTAAGGGGACATCAGCATTCTCCTCCATATCAAGCACCACAAAATCTACTAGGAAGAAAAATTTGCCTACTTTGATGAGGACATTCTTCACTAAACCATATGGGTGTTTAAGGGATCTATCAGCAAAATCTAGCATTATTTTGATGGGCTTTACTTCCCCAATACCCAATTTCTTGAACATGAAGAGGCATTAGATTCACACTAGCCCCCAGATCATACAGTGCCTGCCCACATCCATGTTACTTATACTACAGGGTACAATGAATTTTCCTAGATCTTTCATTTTTACTGGTAACTTCTTTTGGAGGATTGCACTACATTCTTCATTTAAGATTATCTTCTCATCCCCCTCTAGCTTCCTCTTCTTGCTAAGAAGTTCCTTGAGGAAAATAGCATATGTAGATATTTTGGTGATAGCTTCTAGGAAGAAAATGTTGATTTGTAGCTTTTTGAATATTTCTAAGAATTTCATAAATTCATCCTCTTCCTTTTGCTTCTTCATCATTAGCCTTTGAGGAAAAGGAACCTTAGGCACATATGGTGGTGGGTTGTCTAGAAACAGTTTGGATTTAGGCTTGTCCACCATCTCAGTTTCTGATGCCTTAGGCATTGTAGTAGTGTCTTCTTCTGTAGGCTTGAGTTTCTCTTCTTTCTCGCTTTTAGTTATAGAGGCTTCTTTTAAGTCAATCTCAGCTACCTTCCTACTTCTCAAACAAATAGCATGGACATGTTCTCTTAGATTTATTTCAGTGGTATTGGGTAGTGAGCTAGGTTGTCTAGTGGTCAACAGTTGAAAGATCTACCCCACCTAGTTCTCCAGTTGTTTTATGTAGGCATTAGTGCTACATATGTATTAATTGTTTCTCTCAGTGAGTTCTGCTTGAGAAGCTGCCAGTTTTGCCATTGCCTCCTCTAGGTTTATCTTAGGTGGCTGTTGTGGCTGTTCTTGAAATGGAGGATTTGCTTAACCTTGATTCTTCCAAGAAAAGTTTAGGTGATTTTGCCACCTCAGATTGTAGGTATTGGAATATGGGTTGTTACTCATATAGTTCACCTCTTCAAGTCCTCTTTCCATGCCTTCCCTGAGATTGCCTTTGAGTAATGCAATTTGAAAAGAGAGCACCTATTCAAGTTTAGCTGATAGCTTGGCAATGTATCCATCTCATGAATGCCAGCTATTTTCTTCTCATTATTTTTCCTAGAGCTCCAATCAGAGGCATTTGTGGTGTTCTCATCTAGTAACTCATAAGTTTCAGCATAATCCTTGTTCAAGAATGCTCCTCTAGCTACTGCACCAAATACCATCTTGGTATGAGAGTCTAATCCTCCATAGAACACCTGCATCACGAGCCACTCTTGTATCTCATGGTATGGGCAATTCCTCAATAGCTCCTTGAATCTCTCCCAAGCATCATAGAGAGATTCTCAGTCAAATTAGGTGAAGTTGACAATTTTAGTCTGTAGTTTGGTTGTCTTCAAAGAAGGGAAGTATTTTGTGAGAAATTTATGAGCTAAAGATTTCCCATTTTCCACAGAACCTGGTGGCAATGAGTTGAGCCACTGCCTTGCTCCATCTCTCAATGAGAAGGAGAATAACCTGAGCTTGATTGCCTCATCTAACACCCTGTTGTACTTGAATGTGTCTCATATTTCTAGGAAAGTTGACAAATGTAAATTGGGGTTTTCATTGGGTGCTCCTGAAAACTGGTTGTTTTGAACCATCTGGATCACAGTAGTCTCGATTTCAAAATTATTTGCTTCCACGGTTAGCCTCCGAATGCTAGATATTGCATTATGGATTTTGGCCACTGCAAACTTTTAGAGAGGTATATGCTATTCATCATAAGGGTTGTTAGCTGTTATCTTATCTAGCTCTAGTTGAAGATTTCTGGCTACTCTCTTAACTTTTCGAATTTTTTTATAGGTCTTTTTGATTTCTAGATCAAGAGGAAGTATAGTGCGATTCTTTGTACTTTTTATACACCAAACAGCCCCTAGTAGTACTTGAAAATATATATGCAATTAAGGCACTAACAAAAAAAAAAAAATTTATGCTTGAGTTAACACCTAGTTAATTCTTCTAATATCAATTGGCATAGTCCCTAGCAATGGCGCCAAAAAATTGATGTGTATAAAATGTATGTGGAAATACAACGCAAGTGTACCTTATCGGTGTAACCAGCACCCAAGGTTGTAGTACCCAAGTTACTATGAACTGATTACCAAAATAATAAAACCACAGTATTACTCAAACGATCGAAACATGGTGATAGAAGCAATGCAAGTAGGAAGAAAACAATAATTAAAATATATGCAAATAGAAATAAGAACAAAGATGTAAAGAAAACTAGTGACTAAAAGCCTAGGGATTCAGATTTCACCACAATCCTAAGTATAGACTCTCATAATTTCAATTATGAATTCTAGTTATATTAATTGCTAGCCAAGATATCCTTAATTTATTAAAAAGCCCCTCCCAAGGTTAGATTAAACTAATTAAAATTACCAATCTGTTTATATCCCTATGTGAATTGTATTAAAGGCAATTACATTAAGTCTGTGGATTCCTTTTAAGGGGTTCTATAGATTCCTTCTATAGATTCCTTTTATGGCTCCACAAGGTCCTAGGCACATTCTTGCCCTAAACTCTACTATGGACTTAATTCTAGTGGTTTAGATTAGCTAATTGCCTCCTAGGTCATAGCAATCCATAAATTCTCTAACTCATTGGCCAGGTTAATCCACGAATAAAGTACAGAAAATTAAACCTCAATTGAATAAAACATGAAATTTCATAAAATTATCATTCAAGTCCATACATAGAATTAGGCTACATCTTAGCACCTAGAAAGAGAATTAGTTATTCATGTTGCAAAACAAATACATCATGTATGTGAAAGAAAACATGAATGAAACAAAAAGAAAAAGAAGAAATTCTTTTGAATCCCCTGCTCCTTGCCTCTTGTCGTCTCCAATTCTAGCAAGTTACAAAGCTCTAGTCCTAACTACTTATTTATAATAATATTCTTTCTAATTTCACTCAAACTAGGACTGCTAATTAGAACAATATTCTTCCTAATTTTACTCAAGTTAGGACTTACGATAGCTGAATTGGCTTAGAAGACTTCAACTTTGTGTTTCGGAGACTCTAGGACTCCACAATATGAGTTTTCTGATGCCACAACACTGTTTGGGCCCATTTTGGACTTGCTATCTCGCCACGGTGCCCTACAATGCCCCCACAGTGCCCTTGCACTCTTTGCTGGCTAAACATGGTGCCATGGTGCTAAACTTCATGCCACATGCTAATTTTGCTTCCTTTTGGCCCTATTTGGTGCATGTGTCTTGCAAAACAGTAAAATAACCTTAAAAGCATCTAATTCTATCTCAGTTTGAGACTTAAATGCAAGGAAATTCATACAAAAACATACATATAAATCTCACTCATCAACAGACTACATCCAAAAAGAAATGAGCACTTGATAATAGTGAAGTAAGAAGATTGATGCTTTAAATCTTGATCAAGAAACAAGTAATATGAGACTATAGAAGCTCACCTCTCTCGAGATGATGTGGAAGCCCAACATCTTCAATTGCAGAAAAACACAGCATGTTAGAAAAATGCACATCACATGTATATATAGAGAAAAACAAAGAAAAAATAGAGCAATCTAGAGTTTCTTGTGTGGGAGAAATTTGAATCAAACCATCCCACAAGGCAGACCATCATCGTGTCTTCGGTTAACTTTTTGATCAATAGTGTAACACAGGTTGCCGATGACAAGATCTCGTGGCATAGGGAAAGAGAATATTATCACACCCGCCTCCCTAATCTTCTATAAGGCCTATGTGCCAAAATCTACCCGTATTCAAAATCTTGGAGGGAATCCATATTGAAAATCCTAGTTGAGGGTCAAAGCTCGACTGAGGCAAACAAATTTCTACATTTGAACTAGATCCTGATGCACTTCGCTTGAGGAGACAACAATTGGAAAAAGGATTTCAACACTTCCATCTAACAAAAACAATAATGTCAAAACGCACTTGCGTGAGAAATTCCTATCTCACCCACTTTTAATGAGGCTCAACCAAACCTGACACTATCGGAATTTTGCTAAGACAAGGTGTAAGAAATAAGTCTGAAAGCGCAGTTTGCTAGTGGGGCCCGCTCTAATACTGGAGCGCACAAGCTGCGTGACTCATTTTGAAAGGAATAAAGCGCCAGCACATGAAGGTTGTTTTAGGCAGCTAAAGTGCCAAACACATAAGAGTTTAGGGGCAAAGATGGAAGGTCAAGGAAACTCACAAGGTCAAAAAAGGATGCACAATCATCCAAAAGCTGACGTGGCTGGTCATGGATAAGCTTGCAAGGAAATTTTATATAAGAAGGGTTTCAAAGGGATGGGTTTTTTGGTAGAATATAGGATCATAAATAGGCTAGAGACAATTCCCGATGGATAACACAATCTTATTGCTCACATCATTGCAAATAAATTAATTGGTAATCATATAATATATATTAAGCAAAATAATTCATACCAAGCCATCGTAGCATCAACATGGGGCTTAATGCTAGTTCTTTAACAAGAAAACATAAATTTGTTATAAATAGTTTTATTTCTGGATGCCCATGGAATATTTTTATAAACAAAAAAACCAATTTGTTATAAATATTTTTTTTCAAATGAATCCAAGTCAAATTTGATTAGTTATACTGATGCAAGATACTTGTCTAATCCCCATAATGGTCGATCACAAACTGTTATATGTTTATATTTGGTGGCACAATCATTTCATGGCGATCTATGAAACAGACTATAATAGCCACATCATCTGGCCACACTGAAATTATAGCATTACATGAGACAAGCTGAGAATGTGTATGATTGAAAGCTGTGATTCAATACATACAAGAGACTTGTGGTTTACTTACAGGAAAATTAATCCTAATAGTCTTATATGAAGATAATACTACATGTATTGTCCAAGTAAAGGAAGGGTACAGTAAAGGCGATAGGATAAAGCATATATCACCAAAATTTTTCTTCACCCACAAGCTTCAAAAGAATGGTGATATAGACATTCAACATATTCGTTTATGTGATAACCTAGCAGATTTGTTCACCAAAGCGTTTCCTACTACATTATTTGAAAAGCTTGCACATGACATTGGCCTTCGTCGACTCAAGGATCTTAACTGATATACCCATTATACTTTTTTCCTTAACCATGTTTTTTCATTGGGTTTTCATTTTTAATTGTGTATAAAAGAATTGTTTTTCCCTAACTAAGTGTTTTTCCCACAGAGTTTTTCTTAGGTTTTTAACAAGACACATTTTTTGGTAATGGGCATCAAAGGGGGAGTGTTATAAATATTTTTATTTTTGGATGCTCATGGAATATTCTTTCAGGGTTTCACTTCTTTTGTATATAAATACTCTCTCAGGAAATGAACAAAGGTTGTGTTTTCTTTTGGAGGCATTATACTTTCTCTCACACTCTTTCTATATTTTCACAACAAAATTAATTATAATTTTTTTCAATTCAAATAATGAAATTAATTATCCAAAAAAATTGGAAGTTCAGATTAAAAAAAAGAAAACACAAAAGATGATATATAAAAGAATGTATTTGGATAGCATGTGTAAGAATTCCATGTCTCCTTTATACAACTATATGCTTAATTTTTTTACAAGGGTAGTTTGGTCTTTCCAATCACATTTATCTTTCATCCCTTCAACTATCAAACACTGTACTATCAAAGTAATCAACTCCTTTCCATGACGTACCAATATTTTAAAAGGCTGAGGACAATGTATGGATGAAAACAATTAAAAAAAAAGTTTATAAGGCTGAAAATCAAAGAAGATAAGAAAACATTGAACTCGAACTTAGGCACGTCAATAGCTCAAGTCTTGAACTATTTTAAAAAGAAAATATAATTATATAGTTTTAGAAATATATTATGAGAATGAAATGAAAATGGGTAAAACACTAACCAAATGCTTGTTTGGTTTTTGAAATATTTTTTTATATTTTATATTTTATTTTTATGATTTTATTTTTTTTAAAAATTGTTTGAATTTTATTTTTATTTTCACTTGTTTCATATATAGCATTCACATTCAACACCCAATAATCACATTTATTGAATAAGTCATTTTTAGTTTTAGAAAAATAAAATAAGTCAACAAAATTACAAAATTACCAACTTCTCGTTGCTTGAAACATTGAAAGCAATTCTTTTTTATTTTTTTAATTTTCAATATATTTTAAAAATATTTTCATAAATTCTTATTTTATTGAATCATACTTGTTTTTTGACTTTTGTTTTTTAAGATTTAAGATTATGTTAAGAATTTATGGTTTAGAATTTAAGATTATGATTTATATTTTTAGATTAAGAAGTTTATACTTAGGATTTTTTATAATTTAGAATTTAAAAATTTATAAAGAATGAACCTTAAACCTCATATATAAATCTTAAAATATAAACTTTAAATTTTAAATATAAATTTCAAATTTTAAACCTTAATGTGAAAGAGATTGAGAGTATAAAAATTTTATGAAAAATAAAAAATATAAATAAAGTTAATAATTAATAATAATATTTTATAAAAACTTTATTATTATTTAAATTTTTTCCATATGATTCATTGGATTGAATTGATGTACCTTCTTAGAATAATAGCCCGTTTGATATAAAGAATTTTTATAAAAGGAATAGAAAAGAAAACAGAAAAAAGAATACTAAAGAATCTTGTTTAAATATTGTTTGGTATGATATAGAAAAGAGTATGAAATGGTTTAAAAGAAAAAAAAAAAATCTTTAGTCTTACCAAAATTACGCAAATATCCTTAATAATTAAAAATTTATTGAAATTAGAATATTAAAATTAAAAAAAATCTTTGCAACTTTTCTCTTCGTCTAACTCATGGCCGAAGCTCATCATCTCCTTCTCTTTCTCCTCCTCTTCCTCCTTCTTCTCCGCTAACAAAAAGAAGATAGCCAAATCGGGGACATAGGCAACCGAATCTGGTAGTCAAATCGGAGACGCAAGTGACTAAATCGATGAAGATGACAGAGAAGCATCTTCCAGTGCAGCAGAGAAAGAGCTGGAACCATCTTCCACCCACCCAAAGATCGAACCCTAGATGTTAGTTGTGACCATCACCCGAGAACAAGCTCAGCTTCACGGCGGTGGCTTCTCAATTTTGTAATGAAAATCTCAATTCCATGGAGTTTTCAAAATTCCTCAGATATGTCATCCAAAAAAAACAAAACAGTGAATTTTGATGGAATTATAATTGCTAAAGAGTTTGAACTGCCTATTTTTTAATACCAACCAAACGAATGAAATTCTTTTTTATTCTCTAACAATAATTTTAATAAAAAAGTTATCCATCAAATTAAACTAACCATTTTAATAAAAAAGTTACTAAATTAAATTTCCATTACATGTGATTTTAAATTGAAAAATTATCCATCAATGGATATTAATCGTGAAGAATTTGTTTGATAAATAATTTTTTTTAATTTTAAAAGCAGTTATCTCTCCATTTACATTTTTTAAATAGTAATTTTTCTTAAAATTATTTCTTAAAAAAGTAATTACTATCTTCTAATGTGAAATTTTTATTTTAAATGTAATAATCTGTTGTAATTATATGTTATTTTTATTGCTCTTTGTCTTACACTAGTATTTGAATTAATTGTTACTCAATATATACTGCCGGATTTGATAATTTTTTAAGAAAAAATTACCACATTAATAAACTGTCTAATTCTCTAATGCTAATTGCTTCTTCTTTTCAAATATTTGTGCATGGTTGAGCTTTTGTTCCGATTTGTTTCACATGAGCATTATTGTTCTTGTTCTCCAGCTTACATCTTGTCGAGTCTATATCTGAATATTGTGGGATGCTAAGATAATATTAGAGGAGATAAATTTGTTCTTGTCTTCTCTTGGCTTTTTAGTTGAAAGATGTTGATCTACATAAAGTCTTTATATATTTCTTGAATTTTTTAATTATTTATTTACATTTTTTAAATTTAATGACAGAAGAGTAAAGATTTTATATTTTATTTTAGAGTAAAACTCTATTTATGTCCTTCATTGGGTTTGAACAATTTGGTTTCAATTTTTTTTAATTTTTTCAAATAAATCCCTAATATTTATAAAAGCTCGCAAATTGATCCTTCCGTCACCTTTTGTTATGGTTGATTGTCTGTTAAGTGATGATTTAGATATGAACAATCAGAGTCAAAATAGTGAGTTTTGATCTCTGAAATTTGGACCACCATTATTTGCAAAAAAAACCTTCAAAAATTCCTCTTATGTCGTTGCATCTTTGCCCTTATGTCCACAATAGACTTGTAAGTGGTTGTTCTTGCCAGCTAAAGCTTTGAGAAACTTTTCCCTCTCATCTCTTAGGTGAGTTTAGAGATCTTGCATATTATTTTAAGTTTAGAAGATTGATTAAACTTTCATTCAATTTGTAATTTTTAATACTTGTTTTTCTTTAATCTTAAAACAGTGCTTGGCTTTTGAGAAATCAAATAAATTAAAGGAACAATTTTGAAATTCAGACTTAAAATCACTTTAGATCAATGTAATGATATAATGAGAATCTATAGAGCTAAAATATATATATATATATATATATATATATATAGGTTGATGCTTTTGCTTACTTTTCAATTGGCTTTATCAGAACTAACAAAAGAAAAAACGTAGAAATGAGAAAAATTGAGAAGAAAGAAAACAAATTAGAAAGCCACATCAAAAAATAAAATGAAGAGAATTTAAAAAGTGTTGAAACAAAAATAAGAGAGAAGCAGTTGAGCAAGAAATTAGAAACCAAATTACAAAGCAACATCAAATTACAAGGTATGGGGGACATAGGCAACCCAATCTGGTAATCAAATCGCAGACGCAAGTGACTAAATCGACGAAGGCGACAGAGAAGCATCTTCCATGGCAGCAGAGAAAGAGCTCGAACCATCTTCCACGCACCCAAACATCCAACCCTAGATGCTAGTTGTTACCATCAACCGAGAACAAGCTCAGCTTCAAAGCAGTGCCTTCTCAAGTTTCAGAGGTATTTCATTGAAAATACCCCTAATACTTGTGGACAATTTTGTAATAAAAATCTCTATTCCATGGAATTTTCAAAATTCCTTACACTTGTATGTTATTTTTATTGCTCCTAGTCTTACACTTGTATTTGAATTAATTGCGCTCAATATATACTAGTGGATATTATTTTTTTAAAAAAATTTACCACATTAATAAACTGTCCAATTCTCTAATCCTATTTGTTTCTTCATTTCATCTATCTGTTCATGGTTGGGCTTTTGTTGCAATATGTGTCACATAAGTATTAGTTGTTCTTGTTCTCTACCTTATATCTTACCGAGTCTATAACTAAATATTTGTGGCCTTTTGAGGAGGTAAATCTTGATCTTATTTTCTCTTGGTTTTTCAGTTGATCTACATGCAATCTTTATATATTCCTTGAAATTTCTAATTATTTATTACATTTTTAAAATTTACCACATTAATAAACTGTCCAATTCTCTAATTTTAATTGTTTTTTCATTTCAGATATTTCTTCATGGTTGGGCTTTTGTTCCAATCTGTTTCACATGAGTATTAGCCGTTCTTGTGAATATTGTGGGGTTCAAAGATAATATTAGAGGAGGTAAATCTTGTTCTTGTCTTTTCTTGGTTTTCCAGTTGATCTACATACAATCTTTATATATTCCTTGAATTTTCTCATTATTTATTACATTTTTAAAATATAAAGACAAAAGAGAAAGGATCTTATATTTTATTTTAGAGTAAAATTTTATTTTCATTTTTGACATTTAGGGATTAAACAATTTAGTCTTTCACTTTTTAATTTTCTCAAATAAATCCCTAACATTTATAAAAGGTGACAAATTGATCATTCCATCACCTTTTGTTACGGTTGATTGGTGGAAAAAGATAACGTATTCTGTTAAGTGATGATTTAGATATAAATAGCCATAGTGAAAACAATGAGTTTTGGTCTCTAAAATTTGAGCCACCACCATTATTTGCACAAAAACCTTCAAAAATCCCTCTTCTATCCTTTCATCTTTGCCCCCATTCCCATAATAGACTTGCAAGTAGTTATTCTTGCCAACCAAAGCTCTGAGAAACTTTTCCCTCTCATCTCTTAGAGATCATTGCATATTATTTTAAGTTTAGAAGACTGACTAAACTTTCACTCAATTTATAATTTATAATACTTGTTTTTACTTTAATCTTAAAACATGGCTTGGCTTTTGAAAAATTGGATAAATTAAAGGGATAATTTTGAAAGTCAAACTTAAAATCACTCATAGACCAACGTACAAACATAATGAGAATCTATAGAACTACCAAAACCAAATAGGTTGATGTTTTTGATTACTTTTCAATTGGTTTTATGGAAACTAACAAAAGAAAAAATGTAGAAATGAGAAAAACTGAGAAGAAAGAAAACAAATTACAAAGCAACATCAAAAAATAAAGTGAAGAAAGAGAATCAACATATATAAAAAATATTGAAATAAAAATAAAAGAGAAGCAGTTGAGCATGAATTGTTAATCAGAACATAAAGAGAATTAAAATACCTATCCCAAAGAAAGAGAAAAGGGGAAGAAATGTAGTGCATGGCAGACAATGTAATTCAAAAATTTTAGAATTATTGAAAAGGTTTTAAATATATAAAACTGGTCTTGGAGTTGGGAATAAATAAGGATAGAATGATGCAATTGTTAAAAGGAGGAGCATTGATTGAGAGAGTCCGAGTAATTTTTTTTTTAAAATTATTATTATTAGGATGATAGAGGGTGAGGAAGAAGCATCGGGAAGCAAGAAAGAGAAACAATATTAAACGGTGAGTTTTGGAGTATTTTTGTTTTTAATTATTATTATTATTATATATAATATAATACTTTATGGTTTGTTACATGTGACTTAACCTTTCAAAACAACATTTAATGGACAAGTTATTATTGTCTGTTAATTTGTCGTAACAGAATGTGATGGAATGATCAATTTGACTCATTTTATAAATTTTAAAGATTTATTTGAAATAATTAAAAAGTGAAGAACCAAATAGTCGGAGCCCTCAAATGTAAAGGGCAATAATAAAGTTTTACTCTATTTTATCATTTTCCATAGAAAAAGAGAGACCCTTTATAAAAGCCTCTTTCCATATATATGTATATATAAACAATGAAAAAAGGAGCAAATTTGTTATCTCATTCCTTTTTTTAATCATTGTAATTGGATTTAAAAGTAATAAAATATAATATATTTTAACATATATTTAATAATATTTGTAATCATATTTTATATTTTTGGAGAAATTACAATGAGTAAAACCACAAAAAGGAAAATTTCCTTTTAAAAAAAATGCATCCTATTTTTTTTATTTTTTGTTGTCTTACTTTTAGTTGCAATAATTTTTTACCTTCGTTTTCTATTTCCAATTTAAATTAGGAGTAGTAATTTTGAGAAACACACACACGTACGTACATACGTGTGTGTGTGTATATACATATAAAATTTCAAGATTTTTTTTTGGATTCTATATATTAATATTCTTACTTCACTTTAGAAGTGAGATTGATCTCATTTAAAGAAAAAAAAAACATTTCTAAAAGCAGAATTTTTTTTTCTTATCTTGTATTTCAATTGGAATAACAGGTAGCTATCAATTTTTCTTTTTAAATATGTGCTAGTTGGTAATAATTTTGATAAATACATATTATATTGAACACCTTTCTTCTTCATCTGTTCTACTTCCTCGTATTACTGATCATTCTTCTTCTGCTTTTTTATCAGTGTTTGTGGTAGATCGAGCTGCTTCAATTTCAAATCTTATTCCATTTTTTCCCTACATCATTTTTCTTTCTCCAAGAAAAAAACAAAAAAGAAAGTTGCTGTTAAGTGTACTTGGTTGTTGGAAGAGGTAAATCTCTATAAATATCTGATTTGTTTTGCCTTCCATGCGCTTTTAATCTCGTCTTTCAGTTGCAATATATTGCTTTATTTTCTATTTCAAAATTTCCTTACTGTTAATATATACTTAGATATTTTTTAAGAAATAATGACATGTTTTTAATAATCACACGAGTAATAAGTAAGCTCGCTCTTCAAATTATCGTTTCAAACTAAAATAAATCCAAACATTTAGGCATGTTTGGTTTTTGTTTGATAATGTGTTTTTTTGAGTTATTCTAAAAAAAAAAAAAAATTAAAAGATAGAAAGTTATTTTTAAAATCAAAACAACTTTTAATTTTTTTTTTGTTCCTATTTTGAGAAAAAGAAAATAAAAGTGGTGGCAAATTTGTAAGAATAGAGATAATATACCATATATAATCCTATAATTCTCACTTTCCCACGAATTATTAAAAACCAGGGTAGTTTTCTTATTTTCTGGATAAAGTTTTTTAAGCATGTTTTATTGTTTTTTTCTTTGTAAAAGTTGTTTTAATAAGTTATCTACACTTGACTGACTTAAATTTTTAGAAAAGAAATGTAGAGAAAAGTAACAAAAAAAATTAAAAGAAAATAAATAAATATTTTATCAAATTCTTTATTCATCTCAGATGCATTAATTTTCCCTATCCTATTTGATTTTGCAAATAACTTGAGTTATTTATTCATCTTGTCTTTGTTTTTCCCCTCTTAAATGCATCTGTATCATGGGCTCATTTTGTTTCAAATTTCTTTAGTTAATAATGTTTTTGATATATTGACTTCATAAATACATTTATAGCACAAATTTGATTCAAAAATTAAAATAGTTCTAATATTTTATCAAAAATTTATTCAATTCAAAATTTTTAAGCTGACTTATATGGAGTTTCAATATATACTTGTTGAATTTATCGGCTTTGTCAAGAGTGGAAGAGACTTAAATAGCCAAGAAATCTTTCTATAGTGAAGAAATTTCAAGAAAAAAGGTATGTACTCAACACTGTTAAAATGGTAAAAAAAAAAAATCTAGCGATTTAAATAATATTTATATGCAAATTCAGAATTTTACTTTATGCACCTCTCTTTAATAGATTTCTCTTTATTAAAATAAACTATATATGTAAAAACTACAAAAAATTAAATTAGCACGTTAATAAACTCACTAATTCTCTAATTGATGATTATTGCTTCTTTCTATATACTTGTTCGTTTTGGTTGTTTGTTCTGAGATTTCAAATCATTAGTTGCCTACCATCTCACATCTTTCTATATATTTATTTGTTGATAGTTAGGATATCATGTAGTTTTGTTTATATTGTTTGAATCTATTCTCTCCACCTATGCTCTTTCTGTTATGTATTTAAATTCAAACTCTATAATATGTGTACAACATATATACATCATCAATGAAAGCCTTGATGTGGTACATTCTACAAAACATCTCTAATATTTAATTTACACACATTTTAAAATAAAAAAAAAAGTCTCAAAATTTCTTCTTAAAAAATTTATGACAAATGTAATGGTCAGTGTAATTGTTAAAAATTAGATTTAAGTATTGTATTTTTTTCAATTATATTCTACCATCTTGTAATTTACTGTTAACATGATATAATCTGGTTCGTATATATTATTAGTTTAAGCTGTAACACCATAAGTGATTTGTTAACATATTAGACGGATATAACTGAGACTATATATTACAGTAGGAACTTTGCAAATGTCGGGCAAAATTTAAACTTCTTTTATATTGTGAATATTATGCTATTGTTTTTGAGTAACATTGGGGCAAAATTTTCCTCAATTGCATATGCATCCCTTTCAACTAGATCATCACAAGCCGTTGATCCAATGGACTGATAAATGATTTTGATAATTTTTAGAAGGGAAGGAATTTAATTATATCACTATGTTGTAACGAAAAAACAAAGGTTAGGAAGCACAAATTTTAATTCTACATGTGGTTTTAAATTGACTTTTTACTATGAATAGTGAGGTGACAATTTCAAAAAATATTTATGAGATTTTACTTTACAAAATTAACAATAGAAGTGAGCCCAACTAAAATCCAAAGTTGCTGAAGAATAAGAGAAGAAGAAAGCTGAGACTGATAACAATTTATATGACTTATGCCTAAACATGGCATTGCATTGCCGCTGGGTTAGAATGGCCCCTTTAGATTCAATTCCTTTAAAATTAACTAGCAACAACGAGTGTAGTGCAAATATTAACTTCTCATTGCACATACTTATTATATTATATTCTGAGACTAGAACATGTGTACATATTCCATAAGGTAACTCATTGAGGAAAAACAAAATTTCCTTTACTCAAGAAGTAAAGCATAGATGAAATGGTTTAATGATATTTGAATGGGAGGGAGGAGTGTTGTGAGACAACAAATATTTATTGTGATTAATTCTTACTATATAACTTTTTTACTTTTATTTAGATGACGGACATTCCTATGAATGTGACAACCAATATTGTTCAGAGATTGGTGGATAGAGCCATAGATGAAATTATTTATCTATGTTGTTTCAAGAAAATTGTTGAAGACTTTGAAGAGGAAAAGAAAACATTGGAAGCAAAATATACAGATTACAAAAAGATATTGAAGAGAGCAAGAATGCAGTTATGGATATTGTGCGGGAAGTCGATTTGTGGAAGAACAGAGCTGAGGATCTCATTGCTGAAGATACCAACACCCGAAAGTCATGTCTTTTTCCTTGGTGTTACAATTGCATTTGGCAACATCGACGAGGAAAAGACTTGGCAGAGAAGACGCAAAAGATCAAAGAACTCATTGAAAGTAGTAAGTACTTCACGAAAATTGGACGTCCTGCAGAACTTCCGGGCTGGGAATTCTATGCTTCATCAGATTTTATGTTCTTTGATAGCAGAAAATCAGTTTATGATAAGGTTTTGGCGGCACTCAAAAGTGGTGAGAATTATATAATTACATTGCATGGTACAGGGGGGTCAGGTAAGACCACATTGGCAGTCAAGGTTGGAGAAATAGTTGAAAAGGAAAAGCACTTTGACAGAGCTGTCATGGTTACTGTGTCTAATAATCCAGATGTAAAAATGATTCAAGATCAAATTGCGAAGCCTTTGGGTGTGGAATTCAAACCAGAAGAAAATGATTTAGATAGAGCGAAGAGGCTTTGGTCAAGGTTAACTAATGGTGAGAGGGCACTTATAGTACTAGACGATGTCTGGAAAAAGCTCAAATTTAAAGACATTGGGATACCATTTGCTTATAATCACAAGGGTTGCTGCATTCTTATAACCACTCGTGATTTGAATGTTTGTCGTCTAATGGGTTGCCAAGATTCCATCATTAAATTGGACATCTTACCTGAAAATGAAGCTTGGATTTTCTTCCAAAAGCATTCTTGTATCAATGATGAATCCCCCAAAAAATTGAAGGATACTGCTGAAAAAATTGCTAAAGAATGTAAAGGCTTGCCAGTTGCGCTTGCAGCTCTAGCAGGCACTTTAAAGGACCAAAATCTTGAAGACTGGAAATCTGCATTGAGAAGCTTGAAAAATCCTAGTCCAGTTGATATTATTGATCATGAACTCAAAGAAGTGTACCAAAGATTGAAAGTAAGCTATGATTTTCTAAATAACGAGCATGCACAAAAGCTCTTCAAGCTCTGTTCTTTGTTTCCTGAAGATTATGAAATTCCTCTAGAAGATTTGACTAGGTTTTCTATAGGGTTGGGACTATTTGGGGAGATTGACTCATACATTACAGCAAGGGATGATATGCATAGAGCTAAAAAGAAGCTAATAGATTGTTGTTTATGAATGGAAGTCTATGAAAGAAAATGTGTCAAAATGCATGATTTGATATGTGATGTAAGCAAAGTGATAGCAAACAATGAGATTCATTTGATTGGGGGTCCAAAATAGAATCAAAGCGATATTGAAAATCTAGGGGATATGAGATATTTGTATTATCAAAACATGATCAACTTTCTTGAATAGTTGTCCTGTCCTAAGCTTGAGATTCTAATAGCCAGCATAGAAACAAAAGAAAGAGCTTCCATAGAAGTACCAGAAGCAGTTTTTAAAGGAATGACTAATCTCAAAGTTCTATATCTGCAAGTTAATGGTTGGAATAGAATAATCATAGAGTTGCCTCGATCAATTGATTTGCTGGAAGGCATTCCAACTTTACGCTTGGAAAATTCAAAATTTGAAGACATCTCTGTGTTGATAAAATTACAAAAACTCAAGACTCTTGAGTTGATAAAATGTTTCATCAATGAATTTCCCATGGAATCACAAAATTGAACAAATTAAGACTATTGAAATTGGAAAATTGTGAAATTAATAGGAATCCCTTAGGAGTAATTGGTAAACTTTCCAAAATAGAAGAGCTGTATTTTGTAGGTAACTTTGGATCAAGCTGGGAATTTACTAGTGAACTTGTTGCTGGTTTATTTGATGAAGACATCTCACAGAAACTACAGAGGTATCGCATATCGCTAGAAAATGCTCCTAATGCTTTCAGTTGTTTCAGAATGGCAAATTCAGTATCAAAAGGTGTAGGAGTTGAACAATTCTTCATGGAATCCATCTCAAATGCAACAATTAAGCGTATGATACAAAAAGCAGAACTCCTCTGCTTGAAGAATATTCAGAGAGTTTATAAGAGTGTTTTCCCAAACTTAGTTGAAGCAATAGGAGGAGACATGAATGGCTTGACTGAGCTTCAGCTTAAATCTTATTCTGGGATGGAGCGTCTCATTGATACTGCTGGTCTTCCATCTTTGACAAAAACCGTATTCTCCAAATTGACCAACCTACAATTGGAACGAATTAAAGATATGAAAGAACTGTGCCAAGGTCATCAAATTCCTCCCAAATTATTTGAGAAGTTGCAGTGGCTGTCTATACAAGATTGCAGAGAATTGCATGACATAGTAATTGCGAGAAACTTAAATCTAAGCCAACTAGAGGAATTGCATCTACAGGCTTGTCCCAAATTGACATCTCTTTCCACATTTTCCACGGTGAAGAGTCTAGTGAAGTTAAAATGGCTAACAATACAGGATTGCATGGAATTTAAATATATAATAAATGAAGCCATAGAGGAAGGAAAGGAAATAGTTTGGGATCAGAACGAAGATCAACTTTTGCTCCCTGTATTGGATGATGTGATTCTTGATAATCTTCCAAATTTAATCAGCATTTTTCCGGAAAGTGATTATCTCACATCACCTTCTCATAAGAAGTTGTCTCCTGAAAGTTCTCACAAGGCAAGACAGCAAGACAACAACACCTCATTGGTATGTAGCTCTTCTCTTCCTCCTCTTCTTCTTCAAGTCATTTTAGTTAGATATAAGAAGAATTTATGATTTTGCAGGAAATACAGATCCCAAGTTCAGAACTGCTTTGCTCAGCACAATGCCCTAAGAAGCAGTCATTGGCACCGTGGAGGATTAAAAAGATGACTATAGATGACTGTCCGAAGTTAAAGTCACTGTTTACTGTATTGGTTGCCTCAACAATAATGCTTGAAGAATTAGAAATTTCGAATTGTGATGGACTGAAGCAGATAATAACAGATGGAGAAGATTACCAGAATCACAGGAACAGTAGTCATATCTTCCCAAAATTAAAAAGAGTTAAGGTTAGAAACTGCAGCTTATTGGAATTTATATTTCCAGCCTATTTTTCTGGAAACCTTCAACATCTGAACTCTGTTGATATCAAATCTGCTCCCATGTTGAAATATGTGTTTGGGCAATACCACCATGAACATGATTCATCGCATCTGAATAATAATCAAGATATTCAAATTGATCTCCCTGCATTGGAATCTCTCTATCTCTTGGATCTTCCAAAGATCATCAGCATTTGCCAAAACAACTTTCACGCAACATGGCCTCCTCGGAAATATTTGCACCTACAAGGTTGTCCATTGTTGAGCATCACTACTATAAGTGATTTCATGGGTCATTACAATACAAGGCAACTGGACAACAAAACCAGAAAGGTAATGTTTTTTTCTGAACTTTTCTTCATTAACTAAATTCTTAAAAAGTGTTTTCTTTACATATAAGAATTTTTTATTAGAGAAATGTTACGTTCAACCAAAAAGTTGCTAAGAAAAACAACAGCAGATACTCTGCCCTTCAATCCTCAAGTATGAACTAATTAATAGCGTGTGCTTCATGCGTTTAGATTAACATTAATTTAGGAAATTTTCATTATAGGCAAATGAAATTACTTATATAAATGATTATATTTTATTCCTTTTTTGTCAATAAAAACAGAGCTTTTAAGTCTTTTAACCATTTAACTTAAATTTCACTCAAGGACAATATAGGGATAGAAAAGAAAAGAAATATGAAGACTGCAAAGTTGAGGAAAAGTACAAATATGGAGCTATGAAATATATGCTGGAAAATACGAAGCAACATTTAGGTTTAAAGTATGTGATGATTTGAAGTAATATATGAGGATGTTTGTAGAGTTTCAAATTGTATAACATTGTGTGCATAATTTTTGTAATGTCTTTTCTTAAAGTTCACAATTTCTCAAGAGTGAATTAAACATATAATTAAGTAGGATTTAATTATATAAGATGTTTCATGTAATATTTCACAAATGTTTTGTCTTTTATAGGATCTCAGAGAGACTTTGAAATATTTAGTAAATTTATATGTAACTGGGCTTCTCAAAATTGAAGGCATTTTTCATGTAGATGAACTTTCCAATGACGTGAAACTTTTGACAACAAAGCTAGAGTCCTTGTTTTTGCAAGAGTTACCAGAGCTGAGGTATATATTTATGGGTCCTAAAGATTTTTTCGGCCTCCAAAATCTTAAGAATATCTCAATAATAGGATGTCGGAAATTGAAAGCTGTTTTTACCATCTCTATTTTGAGAAGTCTGCCACAGCTGAGGCAAATAAGGGTTGAAGATTGCAAAGAATTGGAGCAACTCATTGAAGAGGATAGCGAGAATCAAAATTTATCAAATCCTCAATCCCAATTAAAATCATTGCAAAATCTAATTATTGTAATTGTTATAAATTGCCCCAAGTTGAAATATCTCTTTAGATGCTACAAGTTTCCAAATCTAGAGCTATTGATGATAAGAGGCACCTCTGAGTTGGAGGAAGAACTTGATTGTGGGCAATGTGAGATCACAGAACCACAAGTGCCAGTCATGCTTCCAAAATTGAGATATCTAATACTAATGGAGCTCTCAAAAATTGCTCAGTTTTATCAAGGGGTTAATTTACCATACCGTGTTGTGCAAGGTTTTCCCAAATTGAATTTGACATCTACAACAACGCATGAGGAAATGAAAAAATGCAAAGGTAAAACTACATACCATGCATCAATTATATGTATGTTATATGTATTTGTAGTTGGCTACATATCATAATTGGAAAAAATCAGATCTCCATAGCAATACAATATTGTAGGAGGCATCACATGATTTTGGAAAATTTCTCAATTTTCTTGAACCAAAATGACAAAGCGCAACTTTGACCTCCAAAGATTTAGTTTAGAATAATTGATCACATCATTTAAAAATATTTAATTAATAATAAAAAATTCTAACACTGATAAATTTCTTTTTCTTATACAAACACAATTGCTAATACTTATAAATATTAATGTAGATGTTCAAAATGAGACAGTTAGATCATTTCTCAAGGGTACACTTCCTGAACTGATCAATAAATTAAACAATGAAATGGTGGAACAATGCGCACAAGAGGATTGTGGATCAAAGAAAGCTGTAGTTGCAGTAACATCAACTGATTTAAAACCAGGGAATCCGTTGACTGAACCTAAACAAACCATAGAAGCATCTCCACAGGTAAATTTATTGTCTCATTTTGTCCTTGTTTAAGTGATTAGTGGAATTTTAAAGCAACTTATATATATGTTGTGCTGGATTTTTGTAGATTCTAAAAGAAACACAGAAGAAAATTGTTCAAAGCTCTCCTGCATCAGAGGAACCAGCACTGATAACTTCCCTGACTGCTTCTCAGGAAATTGAGATTGAAACTCCTCAAGAAATTGATGTATGAGCCATTTAGTTGTCATTTTTAATATGAAAATAGTATCATATTATTTAAAGAGATTAAATTTAGAAAATTTCTTCTTTTTTTTTTTTTATAGGATTTAGCTAAGAAAGGAGCAGCAAAGAAAATGCTTGACAAAAATCACCGGGAACTTGGAGAAATAAGACTTCAAGTACATTCTGAAGTGGTAAGTTTGTATTGTTGAAGGGATGATTTAGATAATTATAAGTGTTATAGAAGATTTTAATAACAAAATCAAATTCTGCAGTTTCTGTTTAGTTATGCAGCAAACATCAGGCAGAGAGCTTAGTGTTTCTTCTCTAAGAGCATTTTTCTTCACTCTCTTCTTTTAGCAACTTAAAATATCATAAATATATTGCAACAATTATCCTTTGTTTACTGGCTAGCATTAATAAAATTCCAACTTTCATATAATTCAAAACTAATGCTTTTGCTGGTTTGTCTGTTTAGGAGCTGGTGCACGGGGAATCAAGGAAATATACAAGCATATCAGGGCAACAGGCACTTACGGACCAATATCTCATCTATATACTGTTGATTCATTAAAAGTTATACTATCCACAAAATATCCAACTTACATATCTACCTATGAATCGCAGCGCATTAAAGAAAACTTTCAAGTGGATCTTACACAAGAAATGGATACAACAGTAGCTTCATCTTCTCATTCTGATCCACAGGTTGCAGTGCCAGTGCTATTAATTACATCCACACTAGTTTTATGCATTCATTTTAACTTGCTTTTTCCCTTATTTACTAATGAAATTAACCGATTAATCAACTTATTCTATCCATTTATTTCACTCAGGTTATCAAAGAGACAGAGAAGGATATTTTGCAAAACTGTCCTGCACCAGACAAACCACCAATGGCAGCATCCTCAACTAAATCTCCAAGCACTTCAATTGTATCTGATGAAGTACACAATTCTCTAGAACCTATAATGAATATATAGTAGTTAGGGACAAACGACATCGCAAAAGTTGAAGCTTGTTTATTGTTTTGCGCCACACAGACAATTAAACAAACCATGGACCGAGAGGGATCAAAAACAACGAAAGCTATCCTCGAAGAATTATCTACACAGGCAAGTTTGTTGTCCTTTCAATTTTCAAATAGTAGTTTAGCAAATATCTTAAACTTGCACCTTTTCCTTTATTGTATTTTCAGTAGCAATTAGCTAGAAAGGATTAATGAAGGAAGAATTCACATGAACTTGGAGAAATTAGATCTAATACATATTCTAATATTAATTTCACAAAATGATAAACAAAGTAATGCGAAAACTTTTTAACATAGTAACAGATGTATTCTGCTAAAAGGAATTAAAAGAACAGGCATTTGGATAAAGAAACATGTAGCTGATTATTGATTCATTAATTATTGGGATATACTATTAATAAAAAATTACATTATTTTCTAAAGGAATTGGTGGATGAATAATTTATTCATTTTTTTTTTTCAATAGGAGCTGGATGAGAAACAATCGAGAAGTGAGCCATTTTCGACCAACCAACATCAGCCACTTGAAGTTTCTCAGACAGATAACACAGCATCTAATATAGTACATATTGTTACAGAACCTATGACGATGAATATAGTGATTCGGAATTTTCAACATCCTAGAAGCAAAGCTTTTCATTTTTCTTTTTTATTCCATACAGGTTGTGGAAGAACCATTAGATAGTGCTTTAAAGATTGCTATATGTGAGAAATCTACCACATTGGCTCTGTCAACTGATTTCAAACCAAAGAATTCAACAGCAGAATCATTGATTTTTCCAACAGCAAAAGCCTATGCAGAGGTATATTCATTGCATTCTTCCAAAAATGGAAGTGGAGCACTCATCATAGACTCCTTTTATAGCTCCAATTAATTTCTGCTCTTGAAGTTTTGCAGTAATTTGTAATTGATCTAGGTGTGTAAACTTGGAGAAATCAATGATTTTATTTACTAATAATTCACTGTTTATACCATTTGCGGACAAGACAGGTTTCTCTTGATCACAAAAGGAAAAGTGAACTACATATAATTTAAGATTAATGTGCTTTTCTTATTTGTCTTTCTTGTTCATGCTAGAGCAAAGTCAATATCAACAAAATTAAGACTTATAATGATAAAGAAAATGAAGTTGATCCTTTAAACAATAATGGTAACTTCATCTTCTCATTCACAACTTCAAGCCTCAACACATAAGCGATTAGATACATCTACACAACTAAGTTTAATGCATCCAATTTAGCTCGTTTTCATCCTTTTATTGATGAAGTTACCAATTCAGCAAGTTGTTTATTCCCTTTTGATTCACTCAGGTCACTAAAAGCTCAGGGAAACCAGCAATGGCAACTTCCTTAGCTCCATCTCCAAGCAGTTCTGCTATTCCTCTGCAAGATACAACTTCGCTTGTAAGTATACTGAAATCACTTTAGTATTTCCTCTCTAAAATCATTAATATTCACTCTTATCATTTAGCAACTTAAAATGGCCCATTTATATTGCAATCACAACCATTTATTAATTGGACGATTGTCAAAATACACAATTCACGATGGTGACTGAATTACTAATAACAGTAATATTCCAACTTCCATGTAAATCAAAAAGAAATTACCAGTTATATTACTGGTCCAATAGATCAAACCAAAACTAATGCCTCTGTTGGTTTGTCTTCCTTTGGGAGTTGGTGCCCGAGGAATCAAGAAAACGAACAAATATAACAAAGCAACAGGTACTTAGAAACAATATGTGATCTATATTCTAATGATTCATTAAATGTTAAGTTATACTGTCAATGAAAAATTCAACATACAATTCTTGTGATGCTTTGCAAAGCCTTAAAAAAAAAAATTCAAGGAGAACTCACAATGAAAAAGGATGAATTGGTAACTTCCACACAAGTTTTGCAAAAATTTTAACCTGCTTTCTCCTTAATGAAATTAATCAATTAAGCAACTTGTTATATCCTTTCGTTTCACTCAGGTTACCAAAGAAACAGGTGAGGATATTCTGCAAAACCTTCCTGCACTAGAGAAACCAGCCATGGCAACATATTCAACTTCATCTCCAAGCACTTCGATCACATCTAATGAAGTACATAATTTAACTCTCTAGAACCTATCAAGAATATATAGTAATTGGCTAATCGTAGACTGAAAATATCAGGGAAACTACAAATTATCCTTCTGTTCTTGTCTTACAGGTTATAGAAGCTACCGTGGTTACTTCACCAATTGATTCAGAATCAGAGAAGCCATCTGGAAAATCGTTAGTTTTTCCACAGGTAGATTCATACAATTCTTCAAAATATTTAATGAACTTTTAATCTCATGAGAAATGGATATATTCTTTCAGTCAGGTTCTTCCATCAGAATGAATATAAAGTAGTTGTGGACTGATAACATCACAAAAATTGAAGCATATTTATTGTTTTGTGCCACACAGGCGATTAAACTTGCACCTTTTTCCTGTTCTTTTTTCTTTTCTTTTTTTTTCTAATTTACCATTGGAGTTAGCCAGAAAGTATTAATGAAAGAAGTTTGAGAAATGAGATCTGATGCACATTCTAATAATTCACAAAATGATAGGCAAAGTAAAGTGGAAATTTTTTAACAGAGGAACAAAAGTATGCTGAATGGCTAAAAGGATGAAATGCCCAGGTACTTGGATAACAAGCATATAGTTTTTTATTGATTCATAAAGTATTAAAGTATACTATCGAAAGAAAAATCCAATTTACAACACCTCTGCTGATTTACAGAGCTTTAAAGGAAATGATAAAACAGATCCTAAAGAAAAGAAGAAAAATTGTTTAATCATTAAATTTGCCTATTGATCAACTTGTTTATATCATATCATTTCACTTAGGGCATTAAAGAAACAGAGAAGGAAATTCTGCAAAATCGTCAAGCAACAGAGAAACCTGCTATGCCAATTTCATCAACTACAGCTCCAGGTCCTTCAGCTATGCTTTTGCGAGAGACAATTTCACTTGTAAGACTAATACCTTAGTCCAAATTCATTGTTTTATAGTCATGACCAAAAGAAAAATTCATTGTTTCATAAAGGAATTGGTGGATAAACAGATGAAAAAAAAAATTGCATATTTATAGTTTAAGATCAATGTGTTCTTTTTATTCATTATTTTAGTAGGAGATGGACGAGCAACAATCAAGAAGTGAAACAATTTCTATCAACCAACATCGGCCATCTGAAGTTCCTAAGAGAAATAATGTTTCTTCTAATGAAGTACCTATTGTTTTGGAACCCTATGAATGCATAGTGATTCTGAACTTATAACATTAAAGAAGCTTCAAGATTTTTATTTTTCTTTCTTCTCCAACACAGGTTGTAGAAGAACAACTAGACAGTGCTCTGTCATCTGATTCCAAGCCAAGGAATTCAACTGCAGAATCATTTGTTTCTCCAACTGGAGAAGCATGTCCAGAGGTAAAGACATTGCATCCTTCATATATGGAAGTAAAACAGTAATCGCTGTCTTCTTTTTATAGCTAAAATCAATTCTGCTCAAGTTTTGCTTTAATTTCTGAACTAGGCATGTAAAATTGGAGAAGTTAATGGTTTTATTTACTAAGAATTCACTGTTTAAACCATATGGGGATAGGTTTCTCTTGATCACAAAAGGAAAAGTGAGCTAGTTAATGTTCTTTTCTTATTTGTCCCTTCTTGTTCATGCTAGAGCAAAGTCAATGTCAGCCAAATTGTGATCCACAATGATAAAGATATTGAAGTTGATCCTTTGAACATTACCAACCTCAAGGACGATGATCTCTTTAAGTTACTTCAATCTATGGAAGATGATGCTGATGTCATGCAGCCTGCTCTGGAAGATGGTTTTGTGGTTGAGGCACTTTCTGACCTCGAAGCCTTTATTAAGATGCCTTTGAAAGACATAGCTAATTCAGGGGCTAATAGTCTTCGTCTTGAGAATGCTATTAACTGCTTGTCACGTTGTTGCAATGAAGAAGGATCTCTTTTGGCTGGACTCAAAGCTAGAATAGACTCCATATGTAGAGATGTTCTGAATCATCTATCTTCTTTCAAGCAAGCTTCGGCTTCCCTTGATGAAGTTAAGTTGCTTGAAGAAAAGGAGAAGTCTATCAAGGAAGAACTCCCGCTTCGAAAGGAGGTTGCTTCAAATCTTTTCTCAAATATTTCCAGAACCAAGAACTCCATGGCTGAGGCACGACAGAAGGAAGCAGACATGAAGGAACAAATATCCAAGTTGCAACTAGAACTAAAGACTGTGGAGAAAGATATTTTAGATTATGAGGCTAATCTATCTTCTCTTGAACAGCAAAAGGAGAAACTTCACACAGAGGTCAAAACATTCAAGGAAGAGTTTGAGTTTGTGAAGAAGTGCAATTGTGAAAAAGTGGAAAATCAAAGAAAAGCTCAGCAAAAGTTACTGAAGCTGGATTCTGAATGGTCAGCCTTGTATAGCCAATTTCAGCAAATCCGCATTTCTGCTGCCAATCAACCTTAACTTTGCTTTTTCTTAGTTTTTTGTCCTATTCCGGTCTTCATATCTCAAACAATTTGATTGGTACATTTCGTAACCTGAACTTCTCAAATACTTCATTACCATTTCTTTCTCAAACAGAGATCTTCTATATATTGTTCATACTAACCGATTACCTTACTAGTTAGATTATCCCAGATTGAATTTGCCATCAACAATAATGCTTGAAGACTTAAAGAAACATCACATAATTAAACTAAACACTACCCAGTACACTTCATTTGTAATATGTTATATGATTTTGTGATTGGCAATATACAGTGATGAAATCATAGTTAATTAAATGGGGGCAGAAAGAAAATACTTAAAAAAAAAAAAAAAGAAGGGCAAAGTTTAATTTTTAAGTTCCATCTGTATGATCATGTCACATTCTAACTAGTTTTAACGTAAGAAAACAATTTCACATTACAAAATAAATGAAAAAAAATCGATCGCAATTATTAACATGATTCATATTATAAAGTGTGTGAACTACTTTTTCTTTATAGCAAATTTCTAGTGTGAAATCAAACTCTACAATAGGTTGCTAAATTGTAATAAAAGAATCAAAGATCAATCTATTAGTCCTAACAGCACACTAAAAGGGTCGTTCTAACATTCAGAAAATCAAATACTTTTTAACGCTTATAAGTACAATAATACATGTCCGTGACTTTATTCACATCTACTAATTGTAATGCTTATATAGAAGTCAAAATATTTGGAGGGACAGGGCAGGGCCAAGGCCTCCCCCTTGCCCTCCCTAAATTTGTCCCTGGCAGTATATATCACAATTGGAAAGAATTATATATTCCTAGCTATACAATATATATAGAGGCAATGATGATTTAGCATATTTCTCAAAATTCTTAACAAAAAATAAAATTCTTAACTTTGACTTTAAAATTATTTAATCAACAATAAAATATTTTAACACAAATATGTTTAAAATAATAAGGCCAGATTGCTTTTCTAGTGTACACTTCATCAATTGATTAGACACTGTGATAATGTACAGAATAGGATTGCAGACTTACTGTCAACTCTCTGTTTATGTCATTAATGAAATGATTAAGTGACTTATTTTTACTTATACTGTGTGGTGATAGTAATAGCAATTGATTCAAAATTAGGGAATCAATTGACTGAACCATTAGTCATATGATGGAAGCATGTCCATGGGTAAATATACTGCCCCTAAACTTTTTGCAATGTGTAATGCTCCAAAACTTTTAAAACATGTACTTAACTCTAACTTTTAAAATGTTCATATTACCTCTAGACTCTAATTTATGTTAGAAATTTAACATAAAAGATTATACGTATCTTAATTTTTTTTTTATTAAGCCAATTCTCATGATAGACCAATGGAAACATTAAGTGAAAATAGAAAAACTAATGAGAGACATATAAATTTTCTGTCAAATTTTTAACATAAATTAGAATTTGGAGGTGAGATAGTATATACTCATTAACTTGCTCAACAGTATCCAATGTGGGAATTAGGACTGCTCTCTCAGTGAAGGAATTGGGATCAGAGTACCTTTGAGTTAAATCTAGATATGTATGCTGCATTAAGGCTTTAACACCATCACTATGATTAAGAGGCCATTAGGGATTGTAATTTCAGCTTCACCGTCATTTGGTTCTTGTATAGTTCCATCACCTATTTGGAGAATCCATTCTGAAAACTTTTGAAGTTCCTCTATGTCATTGTGGTCTTTGTCATATTAAAGCTGGATGTTTCTTGTTTAATTGAAAACTTTACAATTGTTCCACAAGATGATGAATTGAGTGTAGCAAAACCTACCTCAGAACGAGTGCCACTAGGTATGACTGGGAGAATTTGTTTGGAGTCCCCACCTAAAACAACACATAGACCACCGAAGGGAATGCTTGGTTGATGAAGAATGTCCCAGAACGTTCAATCTATTGGTTCAAAACACTCCTTTCTAATCATGGGTGCTTCATCCCATATGATTAGTAGTGACATTGGTGATCCTTGTTTGATGTTAAAGTTGATTCTTCATTTATAAAGATAAGAATTGTGAAGTGAGAATGTGTAGTAGTTTCTCTAGGTAGAAAGTGCTTGCGATTGCACTTGAAGCAACACACAACACATCCAACAGAGTGTAAGTATGAGAAATTATAAAACAAAAAATGACATCAAAACGCACTTCCGTGAGAAATTATTATCTCACTTGCATTTAACGAGGCTCAACTAAACCCGACACTTTGTCGTTTTGCGGGGATAAGATGTAAGAAATAAGTCTGAAAGCGCAGTTTGCTAGTGGAGCCCACCCTGATTGTGGAGTTCGCAAGTTGCGTGACTCATTTTGAAAGGAATAGAGCGCAGAACATGAAGGTTGTTTTAGGCAGCCAAAGTGCCAAACACATGAAGAGTTTGAGGGGGAAGATGGAAGGACAAGGAAACTCACACGGACAAAAAAAGGAAGCACAATCATCCAAAAGCTGACGTGGCTGATCATAGATAAGCTTGCAAGGAAATTTTGTATAAGAGGGGTTGCAAAGGGTTGGGTTTTTAGGTTGGTAGAATATAGGATCATAAATAGACTAGAGACAATTCCCATATGGATAACACAATCCTATTCCTCAAATAAATTCATTGGTAATCATATAATATGTGTTAAGCAAAATAATTCATACCAAGCCATCCTAGCATAGAATGGGGCTTAATACTAGTTTTTTTAACCAAAAAAAAAGGTAAATTAATTATAAATTTATTTTCAGTATCAAATAATGGAAATTAATCATAAAAAAAATTGGAAGTTCAGATTTAAAAAAAAAAAATACAAAAGATGATATATAAAAGAATATATTTGGCTTCCATCTCTCCTTTATATAACCATCTGTTTAAATTTTTATAAGGGTAGTTTGGTCTTTCCAATCATACTGTATTTCTTACTTTCAATTATTTCTCATATCAAACACTACACTATCAAAGTGATCATTCCTTTCCATGATATACCAATTTTTTAAAATGCTGAGGACAATGAATGGATGAAAAAAAAGAAAAAAAAAAAAAAGAGGTTTACAAGGCTGAACATCAAAGAAGATAAGAAAACGTTGAACACAAAGTTAGCACATCAATAGCCCAACTAATGAACTATTTTAATGTAACTTCAACTCTCTTCTTCACCGTTATTGCATATTCACGAATAACTTCTCTTTTTTTTTTTTCTTTCTATTTTCTATTTTTTTCTTTCTTTTTATTATTTTTTATTTCATTTCTTTACTTTTTTTTTTTACATTTTTCCCTTTTTGAACTTCTTTGCTCTTTTTTCTTATTACATTTGGCCAACTCCAGCTAAATGACACATTTTTCACCTTTAAAACCTCCCATACAACCATCATTTTACAGGAGGAGGGGCCACGAAATATGACTAAAGCTCATAAGGATGTACTAAAGTCTTTTTAACTCCTAAGGTTAGAGATTTAATTTCTTAACTTGTAATTCGATTAAAAAAATCCAAAGAAAAATGATATCAATAAGGCTCGAACATGACTAACAACAAATATAACATTTAAAGTCGGCCATTTAGATAAGTAACTAAAAATTAAAAATATATATAAAAAAAGGCCTTAATCATCTCCATAAAATGTAGCGTAAAAAAAGACATGAACACATTGTAAATGAGTACTTCAAGAATGATCAATCTATACTAGAAAGAAATAAGTATAACATATAATGATTAAATAATGCTCAAAAGACTTAAAAACACACAAAGAACAATAAATAATTTCAATCCCAATAATTAAATCCATTATCCATCACAAAACTAATCAATCAAAGAACATAAAGAATTAAAGCACGCTAATCATAAAAAAACTTCCAATTTTTTGTAAAAATAACAAAAATCAAACCAAAAATGGCAAAAATGCACGGAGACAGCATGTTTACTCAATTTCAATCATAGCTTAAGATAAGATTGCACAAGCTAAAGATTAGAATCAAATAAACCTTTTCCACATACTTAAATAGTACATTGTCCTCGATTTACCGAAAGAAGCATGAAAATCATCCAAGGAGATGCATTAAAAGAAAGGGAAGAGTGAGACTCCCCTAAAAAACGAAGGTGAGTTTGTAACTTCCTCTTATTATTTCATTTTGTCCATTTATAATCTATTTAGCAAATTAATCTAGATGTATGTCATAACAGCATTAGAAAATAAATATAATCATGAAATGTAAATGTCAATTTATAAACCCCAAAATAAAATAAAGAAAGCATATACCTAAATTGGAAATAAAATACATTACAAATATATGTAAATATACTTAAGCTATAAAAATAAAATCTAAGATAGAGATAAAAAAACAATAAAAACAAAAAACAAAAACAAAGCAAAACAAAACTATCTTAAGATATCTTTGGCGGTGGTAGATAGCGTGCACCAGTATGGGAAACAAATTTCAAATATCTAAGCATAGAGCCAATGACCCTAATCTCTCATAAACCTAATCCATATTTGTCGGCCACTTTGATCACGCTCATGATACTAGACAACTAAGGCATTCGGCTTAGGCCAAAAATATAATATAAATATATAATACATGTCCTAAAATTTAGTGAAATTTATATATTATACTATTAATTAAAGATGTTATTATTAGACCTCGTATTAAGAGTTATTGATGATTAAGTTTGAAGGATAAACTACTCTCAATATAATTATATATTATTTTTTGTTACCAAAGTAAATAATATTTTATCTTGATATTTATCAAAATATTTAGGTAACTTCCCTACAGATTTAATATTCTTAGATACGCCCTGCTCCGAATGAACATCAAGTTATGGAGGTGCTAGCTGAATAGGTGGTGATGGCCGCTGGAGTCAATGGCTCGGACTCTGCTGCTGTCCCTGGTTGGCTGATCTTTTGAAATTGGTGCAAATGGACAAAAGTGAAAAAGAAAAAAAGGAACCCACTACTACACATCAGTGCCTACAAAAAGGGAAACCAATCGGAAGGCTTTTTCGTGCAGTTGATGTGGTTGGCACATGAATGCATCTTCTTTCCCATTTGCAATAATTTAAATTCATGCCTCAATTCATTTAATTATCATGTGCCTTCAATTTGAGTGTGTAAACCCCAGGCTCCCTTGGTGCGCGAGTGGCAATTACTATTCATCATCTTCTCCTTGTCTTCCTCTTTCTTCTTCTCCGCTAACAACATCGCAAAACGACAGAGAAGCATCTTCCATGACGGCAGAGAAAGAGCTGGAACCATCTTCCACCCACCCAAAGATCCAACCCTAGGTGTTAGTTGTGACCATCACCCGACAACAAGCTCAGCTTCAGGCGGTGTCTTCTCAAGTTTGAGAGATATTTGATTGAAGGTGAGCTTCAATTTTGCAATAAAAATCTCAATTCCATGGAATTTTGAAAATTCCTTAGATATGCGATCGGAAACCAAAAAGTGAATTTTGAAGGAATTATAATTACTAAAGAGTTTGGACTCTTTTTTTTTTTTTTTTAATGAAAACCAAACATACATATTTAAGGGCGTGAAATTTTTTTTCATTTCCTACCAATATTTAGGCTACGTCAAACGTTCTGTGAGAGAAGTTAGGCTAACTTTTTTTTAGTAAAAAGTTACTAAATTCAAATTCCATTACATGTGATTTTAAATTGAAAATTTATCTATCTATATATATTAATTGTGAAGAATTTGCTTAATAAATAAACTATTATGTCACTATATCATTTTATCTTTTTATTATTTTTAATTTTAAAAGCAGTTATCTCTCCATTTATATTTTTTAAATAGTATTTTTTAAAATTATTTTTTAAAAAAGTAATTTCTATCTTTTGAAATTATATGTTATTTTTACTGCTCTTAGTTTTACACTTGTATTTGAATTAATTGTTGCTCAATATATACTTTGATGATTTTTTAAGAAAAAAATTTACAACATTAATAAATTGTTCAATTCTCTAATGCTAATTGCTTCTTCTTTTCAGATATTTGATCATGGTTGGGTTTTGTTACGATCTGTTTGACATGAGTATTAGTTGTTCTTGTTCTCCACCTTACGTCTTATCAAGTCTATAACTGAATATTGTGGGCTGCAGAGATAATATTAGATGAGGTAAATTTTGTTCTTGTCTTCTTTTGGTTTTTCTGTTGATCTACGCACAATCTTTATATATTTCTTGAGTTTTTCAATTATTTATTACATTTTTTAAATTTAATGACAGAAGAGTAAGGATCTTATATTTTATTTTAGAATAAAATTTTATTTTAGTCATTAACATTTAGGGTTTAAACGATTTAGTCTTTTACCTTTTAATTTTTTTAAATAAATTTCTAACATTTATAAAAGGTGACAAATCGATCCTTCCATCACTCTTTGTTACGGTTGATTGACAGAGAAAGATAACCTATTTTGTTAAGTGATGATTTAGATATAAACAGCCATAGTCAAAACAATGAGTTTTGGTCTCTAAAATTTGGGCCACCATTATTTGCACAAAAACCTTCAAAAATCCCTCTTGTGTCCTTGCATCTTTGCCCCCATGCCCATAATAGACTTGCAAGTAGTTATTCTTGCCAACTACAACTAAAGCTCTGAGAAACTTTTCCCTCTTATCTCTTAGGTGAGTTTAGAGATCATTGCATGTTATTTTAAGTTTAGAAGATTGACTAAACTTTCACTCAATTTATAATTTATAATACTTGTTTTTTCTTTAATCTTAAAACATTACTTGGCTTTTGAAAAATTGGATAAATTAAGCGATAATTTTGAAATTCAAACTTAAAATCACTCATAGATCAACTTGGAAACATAATGAGAATCTATGGAGCTCCCAAAACAAAATAGGTTAATGTTTTTGATTACCTTTCAATTGGCTTTATCGAAACTAACAAAAGAAAAAATGTAGAAACGAGAAAAACAGGGAAGAAACAAAAACAAATTACAAAGCAACATAAAAAAGAAAATGAAGAAAGAGAATTAAAATATGTAAAAAAAATTGAAACAAAAATAAGAGAGAAGCAGTTGAGCATGAAGCAGAACACAAAGAGAATTAAATTACTTGTGCCAAAGAAAGAGAAAAGGGGGAGAAATGTAGTGCATGGCAGACAATGAAATTCAAAATTTTTAGAATTATTGAAAAGGTTTTAAATATATAAAACAGGTCTTGGATTTGGGAATAAATAAGGATAGAATGATGCTATTGTTAAAGGGAGGAGCATTGATCGAGAGAGTATGAGTAATTGTTTTTTTTTTTTTTAATTGGGATGATAGAGAGTGAAGAAGAAGCATCGGGAAGCAAGAAAGAGAATATTAAACGGTGAGTTTTGGAGTATTTTTTGTTTATTATTATTATTATTATTATTATTATTATACATAATATAATACTTTATGGGCTGTCACATGCCACTTAACCTTTCAAATCAACATTCAACGGATCTGTTAATTTGTTGTAACAGAATGTAATAGAATGATCAATTTGACTCATTTTATAAACGGTAAAGATTTATTTGAAATAATTAAAAAGTGAAGAATTAAATAGTCCGAGCCCCCAAATGTAAAGGGAAAAAATAGAATTTTTTCTCTATATTTTATCATTTTCCATAAAAAAAGAGAGACCTTTTATAAAAGCATCTTTCCATATATTATATATATACATATATATGTGTGTGTGTGTGTGAATTATGAAAAAGGAACAAACTTATTATCTCAATCTTTTTTTAATCATTGTAATTGGTGTAAAAGTAATAAAATATATTATATTTTAACAGATATTTAATAATATTTGTAATCATATTTTATATATTTTAAGAAATTACAATGAGTAAAACCATAAATAGGCAAATTTCCTTTTAAAAAAATGTATCCTTATTATTTTTTTTTCTTGTCTTACTTTTCGTTGCAATAATGCTTGACCTTCGTTTTCTGTTTCCAATTTAAATTAGCAGTAGTAATTTTGAAAAACACACACACACATCCATATGTATGTGTGTGTATATATATATGTATATATTCTTATTTTACTAGATGTGAGCTAATAAACAAAAAAAAAATTCAAATTTTTTTTTGGATTCTATCTATTAATATTCCTACTTCACTTTAGAAGTGATATTGATATCATTTAGGGATTAAAAAAAAAATTATAATTATTTATTAACTACGTCCTATCTTGATGATAATTTTTAAATTTTGGTACATCTCTAAGAAGTTGAAAATAGGTGTTAATATACTTTCGTACTATATAGAATCTAAAGGAAAAGAAAAATATTTCTAAAAGCAGAAATTTTTTTGTCTTATGTTGTATTTCAATTGGAATAACAGTAGTTATGAATTTTTCTTTTTAAGTATATGCTAGTTGGTAATAATTTTGATAAATACATTCATACATTATATTGAACATCTTTCTTCTTCATCTCTTCTACTTCCTCAGATTATTGATCATTCTTCTTCTGCTTTTTTATCAGTGCTTGTGGTAGATCGAGCTGCTTCAATTTCAAATCTTATTCCATTTTTGCCCTTCATCGTTTTTCTTCAAAAGAAAACAAAAAGAAAAAGAGTTGCTGTTAAGTGTACTTCTTGTTGTTGGAAAAGGTAAATCTCTATAAATATCTGTTTTGTTTTGCCTTCCAAGTACTTTTAATCTCGTCTTTCAGTTGCAATATATTGTAAAACTTCATTTCTATTTCAAATTTTCCTTACTGTTGACATATAATTAGATATTTTTTTATTCATTTATTGTCCTTTTAAAGAAATAATGACAAAAATATAAAGATCCTTGTTTCTAACAATCATATGAGTAATAAATGAGCTTACTCTTCAAATTATCTTTTTAAACTGAAGTAAATTCAAAGATTTAGGCATGTTTGATTCTTACTTGATAATGTGTTTTTATGGGTTGTTCTAAAAAAAAAAAAAAATTAAAAGATAGAAAGTTATTTTTAAAATCAAAACAGCTTTTTAATATTTTTTTATTCTTATTTTGAGAAAAAAAAAACTGGTGGTAAATTGATAAGAATAGAGATAATATACTGTATATAATCTCATAATTCTCGCTTTCCTCGCTTTCCCACTAACTATTAAAAACCCGTATAATTTTCTTATTTTCTAGATAAAGTTTTTTAAACATGTTTTATTGTTTTTTAAAAAAAAAATGAATTGTTTTAGTAAGTTATCTACACTTTACTTAAATTTTTTAGAAAAAATTTAGAATAAAAGTAAAAAAAGATTAAAAGAAAATAAATAAATATTTTATCAAATTCTTTATTCATCTCAAATGTATTAATTTTCCTTATCCTATTTGATTTTGCAAATAACTTGAGTTATTTATTCATCTTGTTTATTTTTCTCCCTCTCAAATGCATCTGTATCTTGGGCTCATTTTGTTTCAAATTTCTTTAGTCAATAAATTTTTTGATATGTTGACTTCATAAATGTTTAGAACCAATTTGATTCAAAAACTAAAATAGTTCTAATATTATATAAAATGTTTATTCAATTCAAAATTTTTAAAATGTCTTATATATATGCAGTTTCAATATAAACTTGTTGAATTTATTGGCTTTGTCAAGAGTGGAAGAGACTTAAATAGCCAAGAAATTTTTCTATAGTGAAGAAAATTCAAGAAAAAAGGTATGTAATGTACTCAATAGGTTTCTCTTTGTTAAAATAAACTATATATGTAAAACCTACTAAAAATTAAATTAGCACGGTAATAAACTAACTAATTCTCTAATTAATGATTATTGCTTCTTTCTATATACTTGTTCGTGTTTAGTTGTTTGTTCTGAGATTTCAAATCATTAGTCGCTTACCACCTCACATCTCTCCATGTATACTCTTTCTGTTATGTGCTTAAATTCAAACTCTGTAATATGTGTACAATATATGAACATCATCAATGAAACCTTGGTGTGGTTTATTCTACAAAACATCTCTAATATTTAATTTACACACATTTTAAAATACAACAAAAGATCTCAAAATTTCCTCTTAAAAGGTTTATGATAAATGTAATGGTCAGTGTAATTATTAAAAATTAGATTTAAGTATTGTCTCGTTTCAATTGCATTCTACAATCTTGTAATTTACTGTTAACATGATATAATCAGCTTTGTATATATTATTAGTGTAAGCTGTAACACCATAATTGATTTGTTAACATTATTAGACGGATATAATTGAGGCTATATATTACAGCAGGAACTTTGCAAATGTAGGGCAAAATTTTAAACTGCTTTTAAATTGTGAATATTATGCTATTGTTTTTGAGTAACACTGGGGCAAAGTTTTCCTCAATTTCATATTCTATGAGACAAGAACATGTGTACATATTCCATAAGATGACTCATAGAGGAACAACAAAATTTGCTTTACTCTTATATGAAATGGTTTAATGATATTCGAACGGGAGGGAGGAGCGTAGTGGGACAACAAATATTTATTGTAATTAATTTTGACTGTATGACTTTCTTACTTTTATTTAGATGACAGACATCCCTATGAATGTGACAACCAACATTGTTCAGAGATTGGTGGATAGAGCCATAAATGAAACTTATTATCTATGCTGTTTCAAGAAAATTGTTGAAGACTTTGAAGAGGAAAAGAAAACGTTGGAAGCAAAATATACAGATGTCCAAGAAGATATTAAAGAGAATAAGAATGCAGTTATGGATATTGTGCGGGAAGTCAATTTGTGGAAGAACAGAGCTGAGGATCTCATTGCTGAAGATACCAACACCCGAAAGTCATGTCTTTTTCCTTGGTGTTACAATTGCATTTGGCAATATCGACGAGGAAAAGACTTGGCAAATAAGAAGCCAAAGATCAAAGAACTCGTTGAAAGTAGTAAGTACTTCACGAAAATTGGATGTCCTGCAGAACTTCCTAGCTGGGATTTCTATGCTTCACCAGATTTTATGTTCTTTGATAGCAGAAAATCAGTTTATGATAAGGTTTTGGCGGCACTTAAAAGTGGTGAGAATTATATGATTGCACTACATGGTACAGGGGGGTCAGGTAAGACCACATTGGCAGTCAAGGTTGGAGAAATAGTTGAAAAGGAAAAGCATTTTGACAGAGCTGTCATGGTTACAGTGTCTAATAATCCAGATGTCAAAATGATTCAAGATCAAATTGCGAAGCCTTTGGGTGTGAAATTCGAACCGCAAGAAAATGATTTAGATAGAGCGAAGAAGCTTTGGTCAAGGTTAACTAATGGTGAAAGGGTACTTATACTATTAGATGATGTCTGGGAAAAACTCAAATTTGAAGACATTGGGATACCATTTGCTCACAATCACAAGGGTTGCTGCATTCTTATAACCTCTCGCGATTTGAATGTTTGTCGTCTAATGGGTTGCCAAGATTCCATTATTAAAATGGACATCTTACCTGAAAATGAAGCTTGGATTTTCTTCCAAAAGCATTCTGGTATCAATGATAAATCCCCCAAAAAATTGAAGGATACCGCTGAAAAAATTGCTAAAGAATGTAAAGGCTTGCCAGTTGCGCTTGCAGTGCTAGCAAGCACTTTAAAGGGCCAAAATCTTGTAGACTGGAAAGCTGCTTTGAGAAGCTTGAAAAATCCTAGACCTGTTGATATTAGTAATCATGAACTCAAAGACGTGTACCGAAGATTGAAAGTAAGCTATGATTTTCTAAATAACGAGCATGCACAAAAGCTCTTCAAGCTCTGTTCTTTGTTTCCCGAAGATTATGAAATCCCTCTAGAAGATTTGACCAGGTTTTCTATAGGGTTGGGACTATTTGGGGAGATTGCCTCATAGAGTACAGCAAGGGATGATATGCATAGAGCTAAAAAAAAGCTAATAGATTGTTGTTTATTAATGGAAGTCAATGAAAGAAAATGTGTCAAAATGCATGATTTGATACGTGATGTGGCAAGAGGGACAGCAAACAATGAGATTCATTCGATTGTGGGTCCAAAATGGAATCAAAGCAATCTTGAAAATGCGGGGGATATGAGGTATTTGTATTTCCAAAACATGATCGACTTTCCTAAACAGTTGCCCTGTCCTAAGCTTGAGATTCTAATAGCTAGCATAGAAACAGAAGAAGAAGGTTCCATAGAAGTACCAGCCGCATTTTTTAAAGGAATGACTAATCTCAAAGTTCTATCTCTACAAGTTAATTATTGGAGAGGAACAATCATAGAGTTGCCTCGATCAATTGATTTGTTAGAAGGCATCCGAACTTTACACCTGAGAAATTCAAAATTTGAAGACATCTCTGTGTTGATGAAATTAGAAAGACTTGAGACTCTTGAGTTGATAGAATGTTTCATTAATGAATTTCCCCATGGAATCACAGAATTGAACAAATTAAGATTGTTGAAATTGGAAGGTTGTGAAATTAATAGGAATCCTTTAGGAGTAATTGGTAAACTTTCCAAAATAGAAGAGCTGTATTTTGTAGGTAACTTTGGATCAAGCTGGGAATTTACTGGTGAACTTGTTGCTAGTTTATTTGATGAAGACAACATCTCACAGAAACTACAGAGGTATCGCATATCACTAGAAAATGCTCCTGATGATTCAAGTTGTTTCAAAATGGCAGATTCAATATCCAAAGGTGTAGGAGTTGAACAATTCTTCATGGAATCCATCTCAAATGCAACAATTAAGCGTATGATACAAAAAGCAGAATGCCTCTGCTTGAAGAATATTCAGAGAGGTTATGAGAGTGTTTTCCCAAACTTAGTTGAAGAAATAGGAGGAGACATGAATGGCTTGACTGAGCTTCAGCTTGAATCTTATTCTGGGATGGAGTGTCTCATTCATACTGCTGGTCTTCCATCTTTGACAAAAACAGTCTTCTCCAAATTGACCGACCTACAATTGGAACGAATTAAAGATATGAAACAATTGTGCCAAGGTCATCAAATTCCTCCCAACTTATTTGAGAAGTTGCAATGGCTGTATGTAGAAGACTGCATAGAATTACATGGCATGCTAATGGCGAGAAACTTAAATCTAAGCCAACTAGAGGAATTGCATGTAGAGGCTTGTCCCAAGTTGACGTCTCTTTTCACAATTTCCACGGTGAAGAGTCTAGTGAAGCTAAAATGGCTAAATATACGGAATTGCATGGAATTTAAATATATAATAAAAGCCATAGAGGAAGGAGATGAAATAGTTTGGGATCAGAATGAAGATCAGCCTTTGCCACCTGTATTTGAACAAGTGGATCTTCATCATCTTCCAAATTTAATCAGCATTTTTCCAGAAAGTGATTATCTCACATCACCTTCTCTTAAGAAGTTGTCTCATGAAAGTTCTCACAAGGCAAGACAGCAAGACAACAACACCTCATTGGTACGTAGTTCTTCTCTTCCTCCTCTTCTTCTTAAAGTCATTTTAGTTAGATATAAGAAGAATTTATGATTTTGCAGGGAATACAGATCCCAAGTTCAGAACTGCTTTGCTCAGCACAATGCCTTAAGAAGCAGTCATTGGCACCATGGAGGATTAAACAGATGCATATAACTAACTGTCCTAAGTTAAAGTCACTGTTTACTGTATTGGTTGCCTCAACAATGATGCTTAAACATTTACATATTGAGAATTGTGATGGACTGAAGCAGATAATAACAGATGGGGAAGATTACCAGAATCACAGGAACAGTAGTTATATCTTCCCAAAATTAAGAACAGTTACGGTTACAAACTGCAGCTTATTGGAATTTATATTTCCAGCCTATTTTTCTGGAAACCTTCTACATCTGAACTCTGTTGTTGTCAAATCTGCTCCCATGTTGAAATATGTGTTTGGGCAATATCACCATGAACATGATTCATGGCATCTGAATAATAATCAAGATATTCAAATTGATCTCCCTACATTGGAATCTCTCTATCTCTGGGTTCTGCCAAAGTTCATCAGCATTTGCCAAAACAACTTTCACGCAACATGGCCTCGTCTGAAATATTTGTTCCTAAATGATTGTCCATCGTCGAGCATCACATCTATAACTGATATCATGGCTCATTACAATACAAGGCAACTGGACAGCAGAACCAGAAAGGTAATGTTTTTTTCTGAACTTTTCTTCATTAAATAAATTCTTAAAAAGTGTTTTCTTTACATATAAGAAATTTTTTATTAGAGAAATATTACGTCCATCCAAAAAGTTGCTAAAGAAAAACAACAGTGGATACTCTGCCTTTCAATCCTCAAGTATGAACTAATTAATAGCGTGTGCTTCATGGGTTTAGATTAACATTAATTTAGGAAATTTTCATTGTAGGCAAATGAAATTACTTATATAAATGATTATATTTTATTCTTTTTTTGTCAACAAAAACAGAGCCTTTAAGTCTTTTAACCATTTAACTTAAACTTCACTCATGGACAATATAGGGATAGCAAAGAAAAGAAATATGAAGACTGCAAAGTTGAGGAAAAGTACAAATATGGAGCTACGAAATTATATGCTGGAAAATACGAAGCAACATTTAGGTTTAAAGTATGTGATGATTTGAAGTAATATATGAGGATGTTTGTAGAGTTTCAAATTGTATGACATTGTGTGCATAATTTTTGTAATGTCTTTTCTTAAAGTTCACAATTTCTTAAGAGTGAATTAATAAGCCGTATAAACATATAACTAAGTAGGATTTAATTATATAAGATGTCTCATGTAATATTTCACAAATGTTGTCCTTTACAGGATTTCAGAGAGACTTTGAAATATTTAGTAACATTATATGTAAGTGGGCTTCCCAAAATTGAAGGCATTTTTTATGTAGATGAACTTTCCAATGACGTGAAACTTTTGACAACAAAGCTAGAGTCCTTGTTTTTGCAAGAGTTACCAGAGCTGAGATATATATTTATGGGTCCTAAAGATTTTTTCGGCCTCCAAAATCTTGAGAATTTCTCAATAATAGGATGTGGGAAATTGAAAGCTGTTTTTACCATCTCTATTTTGAGAAGTTTGCCACAGCTGAGGAAAATAAGGGTTGAAGATTGCAAAGAATTGGAGCAACTCATTGAAGAGGATAGTGAGAATCAAAATTTATCAAATCCTCAATCCCAATTAAAATCATTGGAAAATCTAATTATTGTAATTGTTATAAATTGCCCCAAGTTGAAATATCTCTTTAGATGCTACAAGTTTCCAAATCTAGAGCTATTGATGATAAGGGGCATCTCTGAGTTGGAGGAAGTACTTGATTGTGGGCAATGTGAGATCACAGAACCACAAGTGCCAGTCATGCTTCCAAAATTGAGATATCTAATACTAATGGAGCTCTCAAAAATTGCTCAGTTTTATCAAGGGGTTAATGTACCATACCGTTTTGTGCAAGGTTGTTCCAAATTGAATTTGACATCTACAACAACGCTTGAGGAAATGAAAAAATACAAAGGTAAAACTACATACCATGCATCAATTATATGACTGTTATATGTATTTGTAGTTGGCTATATATCATAATTGGAAAAAATCTGATCTCCATAGCAATACAATATCCTAGGAGGCATCACATGATTTGGAAAATTTCTCAATTTTTTGGAACCAAAATGACAAATCTTAACTTTGACCTCCAAAGATTTAGTTTAGAATAATTGATCACATCATTTAAAAATATTTAATTAATAATAAAAAATTCTAACGCTGATAAATTTCTTTTTCTTATGCAAACACAATTGCTAATATTTATAAATATGTAATGTAGATGTTCAAAATGAGATGGTTAGATCATTTCTCGAGCATAGACTTTCTGAGCTGATCATTAAATTCAACAATGAAATGGTGGGACAATGCGCACAAGAGGGTTGTGGATCAAAGAAAGCTGTAGTTGCAGTAACATCAGCTGATTCAAAACCAGGGAGTCCGTTGACTGAACCTAAACAAACCAGAGAAGCATCTCCACAGGTAAATTTATTGTCTCATTTTGTCCTTGTTTAAGTGATTAGTAGAATTTTTAAGTAACTTATATATATGTTGTTTCTGGACTTTTTTAGATTCTAAAAGAAACACAGAAGAAAATTGTTCAAAGCTCTCCTGCATCAGAGGAACCCGTATTGATGACTTCACTGACTGCTTCTCAGGAAATTGAGATTGAAACTCCTCAAGAAACTGATGTATGAGCCATTTAATTGTCATTTTTAATATGAAAATAGTATCATATTATTTAAATAGCTTAAATTTAGAAAATTTCTTTTCTTTTCTTTTCTTTTCTTTTCTTATAGGATTTAGCTAAGAAAGGACCAACAAACAAAATGATTGACAAAAATCACCAGGAACTTGGAGAAATAAGGTTTCAAGTACATTCTGAAGTGGTAAGTTTGTATTGTTGAAGGGATGATTTAGATAATCATAAGTGTTATAGAGGATTTATAAAAAAAAAAAAATCAGATTCTGCAGTTTCTGTGAAGTTATGCAGCAAACATGAGGCAGAGAGCTTAGTGTTTCTTCTCTCAGAACATTATTTTTCACTCTCTTCTTTTAGCATCTTAAAATATCATAAGTATATTGCAACAATGACCCTTTGATAGTTACTGGCTAGCATTAATAAAATTCGAACTTTCATATAATTCAAAACTAATGCTTTTGCTGGTTTGTCTGTTTAGGAGCTGGTGCACGCAGAATCAAGGAAATATACAAGCATAACAGGGCATCAGGCACTTACGAAACAATATCTCATCTATATACTATTGATTCATTAAAGTTACACTATCAATAAAAAATCCAACTTACATATCTTCTGATGAATTCCAGAGCATTCAAGAAAACTTTCAAGTAGATCTTACACAAGAAACGAATACAACAGTAGCTTCATCTTCTCATTCTGATCCACAGGTTGCAGTGTCAGAACTATTAGTTACATCCACACTAGTTTCATGCATTCATTTTAACTTGCTTTTTCCCTTATTTACTAATGAAATTAACCAATTAAGCAACTAGTTCTATCCATTTATTTCATTCAGGTTATCAAAGAGACAGAGAAGGATATTTTGCACAACTGTCCTGCACCAGACAAACCAGCAATGGCAGCATCCTCAACTAAATCTCCAAGCACTTCAATTATATCTGATGAAGTACACAATTCTCTAGAACCTATAATGAATATATTGTAATTGTGGACAAACAACATCTCAAAAGTTGAAGCTTGCTTATTGTTTTGTGCCACACAGACAATTAAACAAACCATGGACAGAGAGGGATCAAAACCAACGAAAGTTATCCTCAAAGAATTATCTACACAGGCAAGTTTGTTGTCCTTTCAATTTTCAAACAGTAGCTTAGCAAATATCTTAAACTTGCACCTTTCCCTTTATTGTATTTTCTGTAGCAATTAGCCAGAAACGATTAATGAAGGAAGAATTCACATGAACTTGGAGAAATTAGATCTAACACACATTCTAATATTAATTTCACAAAATGATAAACAAAGTTATGCGAAAACTTTTTAACATAGGAATAGATATATTCTGAATGGCTAAAAGGATTTAAAAGCCCAGGCATTTGGATTAAAAAAACATATAACTTCTTATTGATTCATTAATTATTAGGGTATACTATTCAATAAAAAAATTACATTATTTCATAAAGGAATTGATGGATGAATGACTTATTAATCTTTTTGTTCATTTTTTTTTTCAATAGGAGCTGGATGAACAACAATCGAGAAGTGAGCCATTTTTGACCAACCAACATCAGCCACTTGAAGTTCCTCAGACAGATAACACAGCATCTAATGTAGTACATATTGTTACAGAACCTACGACAATGAATATAGTGATACAGAACTTTCAACATCATAGAAGCAAAGCTTTTCATTTTTCTTTTTTATTCCATACAGGTTGTGGAAGAACCATTAGATAGTGCTCTAAAGATTGCTATATCTGAGAAATCTACCACATTAGCTCTGTCAAGTGATTTCAAACCAAAGAATTCAACAGCAGAATCATTGATTTTTCCAACAGCAAAAGCCTATGCTGAGGTATATTCATTGCATTCTTCCAAAAATGGAAGTGAAGCACTCATTGTAGATTCCTTTTATAGCTCTAATTAATTTCTGCTCTTGAAGTTTTGCATTAATTTGTAATTGATCTAGGTTTGTAAAATTGGAGAAATTAATGGTTTTATTTACTAAAAAATCACTGTTCATACCATATGGGGACAAGACAGGTTTCTCTTGATCACAAAAGGAAAAGTGAACTACATATAATTTAAGATTAATGTGTTTTTCTTATTTGTTCTTGCTCGTTCATCCTAGAGCAAAGTCAATATCACCAAAATTGAGGCCTATAATGATAAACAAAATGAAGTTGATCTGTTAAACAATAATGATAACTTCATCTTCTCGTTCACAACTTCAAGCCTCAACACATAAGCGATTAGATACATCTACACAACTAAGTTTAATGCATCCGATTTAGCTCGTTTTCTTCCATTTATTGATGAAGTTACCAATTCAGCAAGGTGTTTATTTCCTTTTGATTCACTCAGGTCGCTAAAAGCTCAGAGAAACTAGCAATGGCAACTTCCTCAGCTCCTCCAAGCAGTTCTGCTATTCTTCTGCAAGATGCAACTTCACTTGTAAGTTTACTGAAATCACTTGAGTATTTCCTCTCTAAAATCATTAATATTCACTCTTATAATTTAGCAACTTAAAACGGCCCATTTATATTGCAATCACAACCATTTATTAATTGGAAGATTGTGAAAATACACAATTCACAATGGTGACTGAATTATATTAACAGTAATGTTCCAACTTTCATGTAAATCAAAAAGAAATTCTCAGTTATATTACTAGTACAATATAGATCAAACCAAAACTAGTGCCTTAGTTGGTTTATCTTCGTTTGGGAGTTGGTGCACGAGGAATCAAGAAAACATACAAACATAACAAGGCAACAGGCACTTAGAAACAATATATGATCTATATTCTAATGATTCATTTAATGTTAATTTATACTGTCAATGAAAAATTCAACATACAACTCTTGTGATGCTTTGCAGAGCCTAAAAGAAAATTTTCAAGGAGAACTCACAATGGAAAAGGATGAATTGGTAAATTCATCTTCTCATTCAGAACCAGTGGTAGCAGTGCGTGGGATATTAGTTACATCTACACAAGTTTTGCAAAAATTTTAACTTCCTTTCTTCCTTAATTAAATTAGCCAATTAAGCAACTTGTTGTATCCTTTCATTTCACTCAGGTTACCAAAGAAACAGGTGAGGATATTCTCCAAAACATTCCTGCACTGGACGAACCTGCCATGGCAACATCTTCAACTTCACCTCCAAGCACTACGATCACATCTAATGAAGTACATAATTCTTTAGAACCTATAATGAATATATAGTAGCTGTAGACTAACAACATGAAGGAAACTACAAATTATCCTTCCATTCTTTTCTATACAGGTTATAGAAGCTACCATAGTAACTATGTCAATTGATTCAGAAGCGAGGAAGCCATCTGCAGAATCATTAGTTTTGCCACAGGTAAATTCATTGCATTCTTCCAAATATTGAATGAACTATTAACCTGATGAGAAATGAAAATCTTCTTCTATTCAGGTTCTTGCATCAGAAACTACTGCATTGATAGAAAGCAAGCCGAACTGCACTGATGCAGACGCAATAGTTAAATCCAAACACACTCAGGCAGAGATAACTGTAACCCAGGAAAATATGGAAGCATTTTATACTTCTATTGAAGCAGATTCCTCTACCCTGCCACTTGCTGAAAACACCAGTACCAACATTGGTTCTGTTATAATTCCACCAAGTGAAGAAACTAAGAAAGCACTGCAAATCCTGCAAGATTTGGTTACCAAAAAATTCTTTTTTTTCTTGAATCCTGGACGAACAGGTTTCATGAAAAATGTTCTAGACTACCTCCTCAATTTGTCGCCAGATGATGGAATTTCACTGAGGATGAAATTTGTAATAATGCAACTCTCAAGAAGCTTTCGCCAGTGGAGTTTGGACTATAACGATGCAAGTCTTAAGCTTGAGTCAGCAACTGCAAACCAATCTAGCATTGTGAAGCTAGAGGAATGCCTTTCAGCTAATGTTAAGGAATTCAGGGAAGCTGCAATGCTAGAAAGCGAAGCAAGCAGTAAATTGGCCAATCTGGAAGCAAAGAAGAGAGAATTGGAAGATCAAATCAATGCCATAGAAGAAAACATTGCAGATTGTAAATTGGCTAGAGACGCGGCTGCTAAGAGAAAGAGACAAGCTTTTGAGAATGGAAGAACGCTGAAATCTGAAAAGGATGATCTGAAGAACAGAGTACCAAGCTTAAGAGAGGAGCAAGAATGGGCCAAGTTAACCCAAGAGAATATTGAATGTGAGTGGTCAAAACTTGCGAAGCAATTTATTGAATGCTCTAGCATTGGGGAATAGGTGTAGCTAAAGCAATTTGCCCTTGTGTGCATATTTTCCGTGTAGTGGTATTCAAAGATATTACTAGTAGAGTTTATGCTTATTCCCTATTTTGGGTTGTTTAATTTTCTCGAGGATTTGGTGTTAGTCAACGGGATTTAATCTCAAGACTTTAATGGCACCAAAGACAAAATGCCTACGCTTGCTTATTCCATATTTTGTTTTAATTATTTTTTGTAAATTAATTTAATTTCATCATTTTATTTATTTTGTTTCTCATTTTTTTTTTCTTGCAAATGGTGAAAGAAAAGTTCTTAACATTAATCATTAAATATAACATTTTTATTTAGTGAATTAATCTAGTATAATAAATAGTACATAAAATAATGTTTGCACACAACAACCAAAAAAAAAAAAAAATACAAATAAAAGTATGAATTAACCATCTTTTTGGTCCTTAGTCTTTAACGTTTGTTGTGTAGTTGTCATTAACTTTATCTAGGAAGAAGGAGCTCTTTTCAGAATAATTTGAAAACATACAAATATATATAGAAGGATGATGTGTTCTATCATTCTTAAATTAAAATTTCTTTATAATGCATTATATATTTATTTGTAAAATAATAGTTTGAAAAAAAAGGTTAAGAGACATAGGTTTGTACATGAGTTTTAGCGTTTGGGCTTGGATTATTGTGCTAACCCACAAAACAATTGCTTTAGGCCGTTTGGTGCATTTGATAAGAGAGATAAGATAGGATAAATTATCTTATCATGTCCTTATTTTTTGTTTGGTGAGTTAATAAGATATGATAGACTAATCAGGTCTTTTATCCTATCCTGTCATCCTAGTTAAAATTTAATCCTAAAGAGAGAGCTGGGTTAGAAAATAACCTGATAGGATAACAAATTATCCTCCCTCCTATGCCCCTCTCTTCCTCGACCTCTGGTTTCTGTAAAAGAGAAAAAAGACAACGACGAAAGACAAAGCATCCCAACAGAAAAATTCTCAATTCTACCTCTAATCCCTAACCCCTCATTTGTTCGGCGGACCCTTGTCCTTGACCTCTCAAACCTTGCTCTCGCTCCCTCAATTTATCAACCCGTGTCTCTTCTGCGTTTTCTTTTTCCTCGCTGTGCATAAAAAATCCCAGCTTCAACTGGTGTGGCCCTTGGGCAATACTCGAAGCAAAAGCGAAAAAGGTAGAGATTTTTACTCTTTCGGTTCTTCCCATGTTTATCATTCTGCTTCATTTTTCTTTTTTCTTGAGCTGTTACATTCCACTTGTTTCTTCATTTTACTCTTTCGGTTCTTCCCATGTTTGCATAAAGATCTTATTTATGTGAGGCAAGCATGATCTTTCACATTTGTTGTTTATGTTTCTTTCAAGTAGTTTCAGATGCAGATAGGTCTAATTTGGTTGGCAGTTGTTAAGAAACTGGCAATTGTGCCCGTACATATTTTCTTATCTATGCTTATTAGGTTCTTTTTGCATGCTTTGAGTTACCTTGGGCGTCGGGTTGGGTTTTGCATAAATATTAGTTGGGTCTGCTGGATTTTAATTGAACTCACCTTGCAGAGAAAGAAGCAAAGAGAAAATGGAAAAAAACAAATTGAGAAGAGAAATATGAATTTGCAATCAACAAGGTCCTTTGCTGCCAAAAATACTGCTTTTGTGTCAGCTAAAAACAAAAAGAAATGCTAAAATAACAAAACAAATGAAAAAGTGGAGACGAATGGAAGCTGCAATGTTACAGTGAGTACACTGCCAAACAATCAGTGTACTCACAATTAAAGGACTCGCGATTAGATAATAATGGATATGGGTTGCCATTTCACAAAGTTTGAATAACTTGAAAAGTCCTTGAAAATAGTGTTGATGTTGTATTCTTTAATGAAGTAATTGTTCTCCTAGAAGACCAAATGTCATATCTGTGTATCTCCATACTCGTTGACCTTGTCTATCCAGAATCACTAATTCTTCCTTCTTTTTTCTTTTCTGGATTTTTGGTTTATGGAAATAGACTGGTCTCTCAGCGGAACAAGCTAGAGCAAATGTCATTAGAGGAAGCAATCTGAAAATTAAAGTTTTTTTTTTAATTTTAATTTGATCTTACACGGGTTGCTTTTGTTGAACCATTTAATTTATTTTCTAATTGTGCTATGAAAAGTTGGTATAATCTCATTTAAATTGCATAGGCTGTGCCATACTAATTAAGTTTTAAACTTTAACTACTTTAATCATTTGGAACTACTGGTGTTTTCTAATTGTTACAATTTGCTCATAACTCTTTTCAAATTATTAGTTGCTTCTGGAATTTGTACTGTCATGTTGCTTTGTTTAGAAAGTATACTTCATAACATAGGTCTCATTTCAAAAATTCCCTTAGTTTACTGTAGATCTTTTTCCTCTGTTCTTCTATCAAAGCTTATGTGGTTCAATTGTTTCATTGTGCTTGTGAGTGGTACATCATGCCTTTTCTAGTGTTGTTTGTTTAGCATTTATAACAAATTCTGACTTCATTTTTGACTATATTTGTGTTGTTATCTTGATTGCCTAATCCTGATTGAGTATTAAAGCTTGGTCATATTGAGATATTGGTTCAATTGTTTCATTGTGCTTGTGAGTGTTACATCATGCCTTTAATTTAGTATTTTTGATGGGTTACAACTGGTTTTTGCTAGCTATATACGTGTCTCTATACACTTGGTTATGACCTTAACTGAATATTAGGAATAATGTCAAATTGTCCTGTCCATGACAAGCAGGCAGCAGCTGCCAATATATATATCCTTCATACAAGTCATCAAGAGAATTTTGTTATCTAAATAGCTAATACTTATTGGTGGACTGATTATATCTAGTGACCTCAGATCTTGAAACTTGTATCAATATACAATATGCTGGTGAATCATTAAATTTCTGAATAATTAAATTTGATATTTTATTTATCTATTTATTTTTTATATACCATTGCACAAAGGTTTTGGAATGACACGAAGGTGGAAAGTCCATGTATTAGATTTCTAGAACATGAATTAGCCAAATGTTTGACTCCTCCAGAACTCTTGGAAACTTGGTGCCTTCAAGGCTTTTCTTGGTGTCTGCCATCCATGTCCACAATATAATAATCGCCTTCTTTACTGTTTTAAAGCTTACGGCCCTTTTTTTTTTAAGACAAAAGAATATACAATGCTTCAGAACAGGTTAATATTGTGTTATAGTATTTATGTTAATTTGTCCTGTAATGCGCCATTGATTGATGGCATGCGTAGGTGAATATAGGTGAATATGAATTCAGAAGAGCAACTTGAAAATTTATATATTTCGTTTATTTCTTTTTTTTTTGGTATTGCAAAATAGATTTATGATTTATAATTTGATAATGAGATAGGAATGGAATCAGAGAGCGGCATACAACATATTAACAAGAAAAAAAGAGATCGTAGACAATGGTCCAATCAAGAAGATGAAGCCCTTCTTGATATTTTAATTGAAGCTGCCAACCAAGGCCAAAGATGTGACAATGGACAATTTAAAGCACATACTTTGAAAATGGCTGAGGCAAAAATGGAAGAAAAATTTCCTAGATGTGGAATCAAGGTGAAACCACACATAGAATCTGCAATGAAGAGATTAAGGACTATTTATGCAATAGTTTATGACATGCTGAATCAAAGTGGATTTGGTTGGAATGATGAAACTAAGATGATTATAGTGGATAGTGATGATGTGTGGAATGAGTATATAAAGGTGAGTGTTTATTGCTTTTCTTCTTTAATAAATTATGTCATTTTGTTTTATATTCTTATAAAGTAAAAAAGTTCTCATTTTATGTAGAGTCACCCAAGTGCAAAAGATTACAGGAATGCACAAATATTACTACTTGATAAGCTTGCTCTAGCATTTGTTAAAGATCGTGCCACTAGTAAAGGAGCTGTTGCCCCTGCTGATGTTGTTGAACAATTAGAAGAAGAAAATAATAATGATGAGGTTGAAATAGATTTGACAAAATCACCATCTGTAAATCAGTCACAGTAAAAAAGAAAGCATGATTTTGTGGAAAGTCAAACTAGAAAGAAAAATAGAGGAGCAAACTTACTTGCCAATAGCATATTTGAATTAGGAAAGAGTTTTGGGATGTGGCTAAATGAAAGCTCAGAGCGATTGGGTAGAGTTGCAGATCGCCTTGGAGTTGCCAAAGATGTGTTTGATGATTCTAGGAGCCTTATGAATGAGTTGAAGAAAATGGATCTAACAGAACAAGAGCGTTTTGCTGTAGCAGACAAAATACTCTCTATCCCCCATCGATTACATATGTTTTGGGGTTCTGATGACATTGACCGTCTTGCATTTGTGAAGTCATTAATATAGTATTTAGTATGGAGAGTTATGTATTTTGCTGTGTTAACTTTTACAAAGTAAGATAAGTACGTAGGCGAGAAAGAGACGATAATTTACTGAATTTGGTTTCTATTACTTCAATGACTCAAGCTCTTATATAAAGTTATGATATTTTACAATGGAGACTAAATTTTTTTGTTACATTTACACCACATTTTTTCTTTTCTTTTAATTTTTTAAGATATTCAATTGCTACATCAAATATTGTAGATATTCAATTGCTATGGTAAAATATTCAATTATATTAAAAAAAATTAAGAATATTTTTCTTTTTACATAAAAACTAGTTTAAGTCACTAATTTTGTATAAAACTATTTCTTTTTCAAATTAGAAAAATACTCACCAAAAACCAATTCAAACATTTCTAATACTTATTAGAAAAAAAAAAAAAAAAAAAAGGAAGAACATACAGTAAACAAAATATCTTGATGTACTAGAAAGTTAAAAGAATGCTCATTGACGTAATAAGGCCAAAAAAAAAAAAAAGAAAGAAAAGAATGCTTAATGGACAAAATTTATTTATCACGTTTAGTTTTGGTTTTTCACTTGTGATTTTGGATTTTTTTTATGTGAATTACTTTTTAGTTATATATTTTTTATTTTAAAAAATTGTGTATAAAATAATCAAAGAATTATATTTTTTAAAAAAATTAAGAAATTATATGTAATTTTTAATAAGGGTAATTTTGTAATTTAGACATATTTTATATCATATTCTGTTACTATCTGGTTTATATCAAACACATGATATAATAACATAATCATATCTAATATGTTATCTTGTGTGCATCAAACACTGAATATGATAAAATCTTATCAGGTTCTTATCCTATCCTACTCTTATCATGTTTTCTTATCCTATCTTCTCTTATCTTATCAAGTGCACCAAACAAGCCCTAATAGGATAAGAGAGGATAGGATAAGAGAACATAATAAAAGTAAGATATGATAAGAGCCTAATAAACTTTTATTATATTTAATATTTGATGCACACAAGATAATGTATTAGATAGGATTATGTTATCATATCATGTGTTTGATATAAACCAAATAGCAACAGAATATGATATAAAATATATCTAAATAACAAAATTACCTTTATTAAAATTACATATAATTTCTTAAAAATAAATTTTTAATATAATTTTTTATTATTTTATACACAATTTTTTAAAATAAAATATATATAACTAAAAAATAATTCACATAAAAAAATTATCTAAAATCACAAAAGTGAAAAAAAAAAAAAAAAACTTAACGTGCAAAAACAGTAGATCTGACATCATCACCCTTTCGCATAGCATTATTACTTTCCACGTATAATCCACATTCAATTGGTTTTTACGTAATACAGTAATAATAATTGTTGAATTAATTTTTGATATGACACATAATTTAATTAGACAAATTGATTATAATCAAAATGATCTATGTGCCTACTTGAACAGTTTAGGACTTTTTTATAACTACTATTTTTATTTGTTTTCTTTTTTATAACCCACTATTTTTATTAGTTGACATGTGTTATTTAATAACGTCAACTTTATTTTTTTAAAAATAGAGTTTAATTAATCTAGTTTTATGTCGTATTTGCTGTTGATCAAGTTAATTATATGTCAAATCTATTTCTTCATCAATTTAGTTATCTAGATATATAATTTTAATAGAAAGGAGAAATTGAATACCTTATAATTGTTTTTATTTTATTATCTGTATTTCTTATGAAAATAATAAGATCTAAACACATATTAAATGACCTAGTTTTCAGTAATCTCGTTTTACATTTCTTACTAAACACCAATATAAAAATGCATCCTGTAGCATATCTAAAAAAGAAAGCCAATTTGAAATTTGCAAGAGATGCTAGTTCATTGTTGAGAATCTGCAGGACTCTTCTCATTGAAGGCCTCTCTGAACTATCTGGGTTTGCACAGCTCAAACCCAAGAGTAACAGTTTCCTTATAGCATCTTTAATGGAGGTTGTATAGAAAAAATAGAAGAGAGAGAGGATGAGTTGGAAGAGAGAGAGGATAAGGTGGAGGAGAAAGAAAAAAGAAGAGTTGTAAGTATAAGTGCTTATGCTTTATACTATTTATGGGACCCACAATATTTTTTTTGTATTTTTTAAAAAGAAAGAGAAGATTTTATAAGATAAAAGAGATAGTTGTGGGACCCATTTAAAATTTTTTTTAGAGTTGTATGAGTAGAGAAAAAATTATATAAGTTGTATAGAGTGATATGTCATTGTGGTACCCATTGAAATAATATAAATAATTAAGATATGGAACTCTGATGAGTACCGTGACCAAAGATAGTCTTATTGACGCTCTGATTTCGGCCTAGCTGCCCACTGATACTGTATTTTGAAAAGAAATCAAATGAACCACCCACAACTGGAATACCAAAATTATCATGATTGCCTCTAAGGTCAAAGAATAAGTTCTTGTCAAGTCCACTCCGCTTGATAACATCTTCCATTATATTCTTGTATTCCACCCATTCATCCTCATTTTGCTTCATATTTAGCAAATCCTTGCTTTTCCCATCTGTAAAAGGAAGACATAAATATAAGCATATGCATTCTTGATATCACTCACTTGAGTTATGCAGCTTGCTCTTCTGAAAATTTGCTTTTCATATCTCCTGTAGACCAGCATAAATCAACAATTCTCTTGACAAAAAACACCTTATGTGATGTCAATCCAACCAAAAATGTCCTATAATTGGGAGACTAGAGAACATAAAAAAAGAAACCTGTACGATCACCAGTGATGAGGACAAGTGAAGGATTGATCATGGAAAGCACAGGACCAACAATTTTCTTGAAGTCTTGAGCTCGGTCTGGATGGTGGACACTGAAATGAAGATCAGAAAGCTGAACAATCCAGACCACAGAATCAGGGCCACCCTTTACATCTATCACTCTTCTGGTCTGAGACAATAATTCTTCTTGTTCTTCATTGCTAGCAGATGAGAAAACAATGAAGAGGCATAAAAGAATGAGAATAAAAAGAAATAGGTGGCTCATGCTCTTTCCTCCTAAGATATGTAATGTGCGTGACCCTCCTTAATGACTCCTTTTCATAAAATAACTGTCAATTCATTCTAAACATAAGCTCCCCCATTTGCCGATGACCTGAAAAATCAGAAAGAGCTTAATAAAATAGCCTGACTTTTCTATTGAACATTTTATTAGAAAAGGAAAAAGGCCCTTCCATATGCCATTTCTAATTTCCTATCCATGCCAAAAAACTGTAGCAGTTTATGAGATCCTAGTGGTTTCAGGCACGCTGTCATATAAAAATAGCACAGAATGCACATCTACTAAGAATTTATGCTCTCTTAATTAGATGCACCCCTTAATATTGACGGTCACATGTAACGAACCTTAGACAGTCAAATATGAACAATTTCAAGAAGTATCACATGCTTGTTTGCACTATCAACCTGCAGAAAAGATATAACTTAGTTAAGCAAAATCGTAGTTTTTTAACTATCTGTAAAAAAATGCTTAAATAAACATGAGTTTATACCACTAACAATAATATATAACAAGTTATACGTCAAATAACAATAACAAGGAGACCAGAAAAACGTCGACAAAACATGGACTTAGTAACAGTTTACAAATCCTTTCTAGGAAAAAACAAAATTGAAGACAAAATAAAAGTTCTTGTCATATGGACTATTCCGAGCATACGAACTGTATATCCAAAGAAGGCCAGTTCATTTGATTTGACACACTCAACAACAATTTCTTTTGTGATGCAATTACACTATAAATTTAATCTCATTGTCAAGATTTTAAAAAAAAATAAAATAAAAAATAGTATAGTTTACTGATTGTTTGAAAATAACATAACAAATAAACAATACAAGCATTTGCAGAATCATATCGGTGGGTATAATGTAATTCAAACCATGTATGAAAGTCCCATTTAGAGTGATTTGCGAATCTGTCATTTTCTTCAAAGAAGGAACAGTGTTGTGCAAAACTCGGAGCTTGGGAAATGCAAGGTGCGAACTGCGAAGGAAGATGAAAGAGCCGTCAATGGTTGCTTGTACAAGTCTGTCGCCTATTCGCCGGCGGCTGTGCCGTCTACTCACTGCAAATGGAAGAGGCAGAGGAACAAGGTTAGCAGTTGGCCGGTTAGGGATTTTGAAGGAAGGGGGCAAGGGCACAATTCGAACGAAGAAACCAGAGGCAGAAATGGATGGAAAAAAACAGTTAGGCACGTCAATGGATGGGGTTGTTGTAAATTACGGCCCCTGCGCTGGAACTAGGCAGGTTAATGGATCTGGTGAGGCCAATGATATCATCCCTGAGATAGGAATCGCCCAGAAGAGAGATATCGCGAAGAGTGAAAGAAGGGAATTCGAAGGTCGTCTTCTCTGCGAATAGGCTTTTGGTGATGAGAAATGGGAAATAGCAACATCGAAGAAGAGAGGGTTGTAGGAGAAAAGATAATTTTTTAACTTATCTAGCTATTTTCTAACTCAGTTCTCCTCTTGAGATTAAATTTTAACTAAGATAAAAGGATAGGATAAGGAACTTGATTAGTCTATCATATTCTATTAATTCATCAAATAAAAAATAAGAACATGATAAGATAACTTATCATATCCTATTCTCTTTATCAGATGTACCAAATAGGCCCTAAAAACCTTAAGACCAAAGAATTATAGTCACATGTTTAGGAAGTCAAACAAGTATAAATAAATTATCCCCTTATTTGTAAAGTAATTTTAAGTGAGTAGAGTTCTCAAGTGTCATTCTCAAACTCTCCATAGTTGGATAATTGAATATGTCACTTGCAAACAGTTCCACTGCTGAGAGCATGTCAGTACTTTAGGTTCTTTTACATTGTAACTTAGAAGTTCACCAAATGTAATGTTAGATTCGAAGTTAAATAAAAATACCTTGTTGGAACTGTAAAGTGCACTTAAAGACGAGGAAAAACAACTAGATAAAACTGAAACCAAGGTTAAATCTGTTGTGGTGGATGTTACCACGCTTAGAAGGGAATGGAAGCTGGTTGAAAGCTCCTTGATGAATCTCAAGTACATAGTAACGTGTCAATTTATGTTAGTGTTTCAATTGAGTTACTTGGAAAATAGTTGGTTCATTCTCTTAAAGTGTGCAGTTCTTTTCCTTTTGCTTCCTTTCCTTTTGTTTACTAATTTAATGTCATTTCTCCTCCTCTATCCCTATGTCTCCTTTCTCTAATTAATAAAGACACATGGATTCTTAAAAGATATTCCATCAATGGAATTTTTGGAAATTATTCCATTTCTATCCTCTTCTCTTATCCTTGTCATTCACATGACATCTCTATTTTCATAATTTTACTTTTTCTGGGTCCAATTTAATGCAAATGCTTATAATATTAATTAGGAAATTTGCCAAGCTCTATTTTTTCATTAAAATGGAAGATTCCATCATTGAATAAAACTAAGTGTTATAGAGGATTTTAAAAACAAAATCAGATTCTGCAGTTTCTGTGAAGTTATGCAGCAAACATGAGGCAGAGAGTTTAGTGTTTCTTCTCTAAGAACATTATTCTTCACTCTCTTCTTTTAGCAACTTAAAATATCATAAGTATATTGCAACAATGAACCTTTGTTAGTTTCTGGCTAGCATTAATAAAATTCCAACTTTCATATAATTCAAAACTAATGCCTTTGCTGGTTTGTCTGTTTAGAAGCTGATGCTCGGGGAATCAAGGAAATTTACAAGCATAATAGGGCCACAGGCACTTACAAAACAATATCTCATCTATATACTATTTATTCATTAAAAGTTACACTAATAATGAAAAATCCAACTTACACATCTTCTAATGAATCGCAGAGCATTAAAGAAAACTTTCAAGTGGATCTTACACAAGAAACAGATACAACAGTAGCTTCATCTTCTCATTCTGATCCACAGGTTGCAGTGCCAGGGCTATTAGTTACATCCACACTGGTTTCATGCATTCATTTTAACTTGCTTTTTCCCTTATTTACTAATGAAATTAACCAATTAAGCAACTTGTTCTATCCATCTATTTCACTCAGGTTATCAAAGAGACAAAGAAGGATATTTTGCAAAACTGCCAGACAAACCAGCAATGGCAGCATCCTCAACTAAATCTCCAAGCACTTCAATTATATATGATGAAGTACACAATTCTCTAGAACCTATAATGAATATATAGTAGTTGTGGACAAACAACATCGCAAAAGTTGAAGCTTGTTTATAGTTTTGTGGCACACAGACCATTAAACAAACCATGGACCGAGAGGGATTAAAACCAACGAAAGCTATCCTTGAAGAATTATCTACACAGGCAAATTTGTTGTCCTTTCAATTTTCAAATAGTAGTTTAGCAAATATCTTAAACTTGCACCTTTTCCTTTGTTGTATTTCCAATAGAAGTTCACCAAATGTAATGTTAGATTCGAAGTTAAATAAAAATACCTTGTTGGAACTGTAAAGTGCACTTAAAGACGAGGAAAAACAACTAGATAAAACTGAAACCAAGGTTAAATCTGTTATGGTGGATGTTACCATGCTTAGAAGGGAATGGAAGCTAGTTGAAAGCTCCTTGATGAATCTCAAGTACATAATAACGTGTTCATTCATGTCAGTGTTTCAATTGAGTTACTTGGAAAATAGTTGGTTCATTCTCTTAAAGTGTGCAGTTCTTTTCCCTTTTGCTTCCTTTTCTTTTGTTTACTAATTTAATGTCATTTCTCCGCCTGTATCCCTATGGCTCCTTTCTCTAATTAATAAAGACACATGGGTTCTTAGAAGACATTCCATCAATGGAAATTTTGGAAATTATTCCATTTCTATCCTCTTCTCTTATCCTCTGTCATTCACATGACATCTCTATTTTCATGATTTTACTTTTTGTGGGTCCGATTTAATGCAAATGCTTCTAATATTAATTAGGAAATTTGCTAAGTTCTATTTTATTCATTAAAATAGAAGATTCCGTCAATGAACAAAACTAAACCAAACAGAGGGTTTGCTCACTCACTTAATCATCTTGAAAAAATTTATATTGGTAAACAGTATTTCTTCTTTTTGAAGTTTGAGCACATCTGGGCAGAGAAGAATGTCTCTCACTTAAATATATGAAGGCAGAGGTAGAAGGTTGGGAGTTATAGGCAGGAAGCAGAGGAGAAGGGGGCTAAGTGATTAAGTTGACTGATCAATTCGCCCAATCATTGTCCACATCATTAAATCCATATACATGGGTAAAAAAAATGATAAATTTAACAGTATCATAATAAAATGATTTATTTGAAACCATTTAAATCTAAAAATGATAATTTTGTAATGAACAATGAATCATTTTTTTTAGCAATTCTAATATAAAATGGATCAAAATAGTGAAAAAATAAATAAAGTGAAGGAACCAATATGACGACGATGAAGACAACAACAATAATAAGTTTATTAGGAAAGACAAGTGAAGACAACAACAATAATAATAATAAGTTTATTAGGGAAGACAGGTAAAAAAAATAAGGAGAGTTATCTATAGATAGTTTTATCAATTAGAATATTCTTTGAGAAGAATAATTTATCTCGCAAACTGGGGTCTCTTTGGTTTAGGAAATGTTTTCAGTTCTTAAAATGTGTTTTTGTATTTTTAAAATATATTAGTTTGTTTTCATTTATAATTTTTACTTTTAATAGTTTTCATATTATTTAGTACCGAACCAGTGATAGAACAAAAATTATTGGGTAATTGTTGAAATTTAACATATGTTAAACAAAATCAATAATGACTGACTTCTACTATTAATAATTATCTGATGTTTTGTTTAATGAAAATTAGTGGGCAATTTTAATACATGTTAAGCAAAATTGAGAAATTTTGATAATTGAATATGTTTGAAAGGGGGACAAGTGCATGATGTGCATTACATACTAAGATATATATATATCATCTTTAAAAAATGTTATTAAACTATAAACTTTTAGTCATTTCATGAAAAAAAAAAAAGTCCAAAAATAAAAGAAAAATTATCAGGAGCCTTTTTCAAGAATAATGGAATTTTTTTTGTTTTCATTTTTAGCTCATTTTAAAAAATGTTTTCACTGAACCAAACATGTTTTTTAAGCCTTATTTTCTTTTTTACTGAAAATAAAAAGGGAAAACAGCTAATGCAACACAAGCTCATAGTTTTATATTCTTGGTTTTAAAGTGACAACTTATTAGTTGGCTAATTCAATGTTCCGATGGGGATCCCACCATCACCTACGTGAATGAGATATGATAACATATTGTTGTTAAATATTAGATATTAGTCGGTTAGTTGGTGCTGTCTTAATTAGTTGGTTAGTTGACAGCTTGCATATTTGGTTTAATAGCTGACACCTCGCCACTATAAATTTTCTTACTGTATGCCCATGCCTATATGAAGGCTCCTACTTTTATAAACTTCAATATATCAATCAATCAATAATATGAAAGCGTTCTCGCAAATTCCTATCGACCATAAACTCTCACATTAAATAGGGTTCACATGGTAAAAAAAGCCAATGAGTAGATGACATGGCAACGAGGACCACCCTAACTCACGGATAAGACTAAAAACTAAGGAAAGAATTGGAGACATTGACTGCACAACATCAATACTAGATCAATTTGTTAAACATCTTACTCTCTTATTCCTTTCAATTAGATTCACGTATTCTGTCTCTATCTTATTTTTTTCTTGCATCAATTATAATAGGCTAAAACATTAACCAGAGTTTAATAATATTTATAATAATATCTTATAATTATAAATATTTATAATTTTGTAAATGTCTATTTATAAGAATATTTTCTTAAATTGACTCAGCAATTTACTTATTTATTGTAATTGATTAAAGGATATTATCATTCTTAGAGTTAGGTTCCTCTTATCTTTTGTATATATGGTCACTTAATGGATGAATAAAAAGTGCTCTTTTGGAGACTTTATATTTCTCTTCTCTCAATTTTTTCAACTCTATTCTCTATATCTCTTGTCATGACACTTGTTAGCATCAAACTCTACTCCTACCATCTTTCCATGGCATACTGTTGCCCAAGGCACTACAGCCGGCGTGGATTACCACTTCCTTCAAAGAAACTATGTTGCAAAAAGATAATAGTAATATGTATTCTCCATGGAAGTCATGGCATCAAATTATCCTACCTCCTAATTCAACCTTTCAAGGGGAAAAGTTTGGCTCAAACCACAATCTAACTTCTAAGTAATGGGTTGACGCAATCCATAATGAATGCTCATCATGGATGATGAGGTAATTTTTTTAAAAAAACCTTCTGTACCTTAAATGGAGTAATTTTTTTAAAAGAATTTCTATAAGACTACAAGTGTCCAATTAGGAAATTTTATACCTTAGTATCATAATTTAATTACTATGTAATTTAAATATTATAAAAAATTGTTATAATTCCTATATTATTATATTCCATCTCTTAGGAGAAAAAAAACTTAAACAAAAATATTTAATAGCAGAGTGACACATTTATACAAAATTACCCTTGACCTATAGATGGTTAAGTGAAATTTAATCCATTAGATAATTTAATCTATGGACAACATTATTGTAGTAAAGGTGATAGTAAACTATTAAGTGGTTTTGAGTTGAATATAAAAATCATATAAATTATTGTGGTTATAAAATTATTGTTAAACATTATTCAATATAACATTTATAGTTATTGTATATTATTTTGATTTTTTTTTTAAAAATTAGACATAAAAATTCTCACAAAATTTCAAAAAGTAGAATGTGGGATTGCGAAAGAATTGGTCAGGCTGTACTAAATGTCCGTACTGTGACTATAAAAAATGAGTGTGTAGACCCCACGCTCCCTTAATATCCTAGTGCGAGTGGCAATTACTATTCATCATCGTCTCGTTCTCTTCCTCTTTCTTCTTCTCAGCTAACAACATCGCAAAACCCATCTCTGCAACCATGAAGATATCGGAGACGCAAGTGACTAAATCGACGAAGGTGAGAGAGAAGCATCTTCCATGACAGCAGAGAAAGAGCTCGAACCATCTTCCACCCACCCAAAGATCGAACCCTAGATGCTAGTTGTCACCATCAGCCGAGAACAAGGTCAGCTTCACGGCGGTGCCTTCTCAAGTTTCTGAGGTATTTCACTGAAAATACCCCTAATACTTGTGGGTAATTTTGTAATAAAAATCTCAATTCCATGGAATTTTGACAATTCCTTAGATATGTGATCGGAAACTAAAAAAAAGTGAATTTTGAAGGAATTATAATTGCTAACGAGTTTGGACTTGTTTTTCTTTTTAATGTCAACCAAACATATATTTTTAAGGGAATGAAAATTAATTACCATTTTTAATGTCAAATTTTGATTTTAAATGTAATAATTTTTTTAAATTATATGTTATTTTACTGCTCTTAGTCTTACACTAGTATTTGAATTAATTATTGCTCAATATATGCTATTGGATATGGGTGATTTTTTAAGAAAAAATTTACTACATTAATAAACTGTCCAATTCTCTAATGCGAATTGCTTCTTTTTTTCAGATATTTGTTCATGGTTGGGCTTTTGTTCCGATCTGTTTCACATAAGTATTAGTTGATCTTGTTCTGCACCTTTCCATAACTGAATATTGTGAGCTGTAGAGATAATATTAGATGAGGTAAATCTTGTTATTGTCTACTCTTGGTTTTTTGAGTTTTCTAATTATTTATTACATTTTTAAAATTTAATGACAGTAGAGTGAGATCATATATTTTATTTTATAATAAAACTCTATTTTCTTCCTTTATATTTGGGGTTCAAACAATTTGTTCTTTCATTTTTTAATTTTCTCAAATAAATCCGTGATATTTATAAAAGGTGACAAATCCATCATTTTGGTACTTTTGTCACAGTTAATTGATAGAGAAAGGTAACCTATTCTATTAAGTGATGATCTAGATATAAACAGCCATAGTGAAAACAACTAAGTTTTGATTTCGAAAATATGAACCACCATTATTTACAAAAAAAAAAAAAGAACCTTCAAAAATTCCTCTTTTGTCCACCATCTTTGCCCCATGCCCACACTAGACTTGCAAGTGGTTGTTCTTGCCAACTAAAGCTCTGAGAAACTTTCCCTCTCATCTTCTAGGCGAGTTTAGAGATCATTGCATATTATTTAAAGTTTAGAAGATTAATTAAACTTTCACTCAATTTATAATTTATAATACTTGCTCTTTTTAATATTAAAACATTGCTCGACTTTTCAGAAATTGGATAAATTAAAGGGACAATTTTGAAATTCAAACTTAAAATCACTTATAGATTAATGTAGAGACATAATAAAAATTTATAGAACTAAAAAAAAATAGGCTGATGTTTCTGATTACTTTTCAATTGGCTTTATCGGAACTAACGAAAGAAAAAATGTAGAAATGAGAAAAACTGAGAAGAAATAAAACAAATTACAAAGCAACGTGAAAAAATAAAATGAAGAAAGAGAATTAAGATATATAAAAAATATTGAAACAAAAATAAGAGAGAAGCAGTTGAGCATGAAATTAATAAGCAGAATATAAAGATAATTAAAATACCTGTGCCAAAGAAAGAGAAAAGGGGAAGAAATGTAGTGCAAGGGAGACAATGAAATTCAAAAATTTTAGAATTATTGAACAGGTTTTAATTATATAAAACAGGTCTTGGATTTGGGAATAAATAAAGATAGAGAGTGAGAAAGAAGCATAGGGAACTAAGAAAGAGAAACACTATTAAACGGTGAGTTTTGGAGTATTTTCTGTTTTTAATTATTATTATTATTATACTTTATGGGCTGTCACATGCCACTTAACCTTTTAAATTAACATTTAACGGACAAGTTATTATTGTCCATTAATCTGTTGTAACAGAATGTGATGGAATGATCAATTTGACTCATTTTATAAATGTTAAGGATTTATTTAAAATAATTAAAAAGTGAAGAATTAAATAGTCTGAGCCCTCAAATGTAAAAGGTCAAAATAAAATTTTATCCTATATTTTATCATTTTCCATAAAAAAAGAGAGACCTTTCATAAAAGCATCTTTTTCTCTCTCTCTCTCTCTCTCTCTATATATATATATATATATAAACTATAAGAAGAGGAGCGTAAATTTTATTATTTCATTTCTTTTTTTAATATTGTAATTGGTTTAGAAGTAATAAAATATAATATATTTTAACAGATATTTAATAATATTTGTAATCATATTTTATATTTTTTGAGAAATTACAATGAGTAAAACCATAAATAGGTAAATTTTCTTTTTTTAAAAATGCATCCTTATTTTTTTATTTTTTCTTGTCTTACTTTTAGTTGCAATAATTCTTGACCTTCGTTTTTACTTTTAGTTGCAATAATTCTTGACCTTCGTTTTCTCTTTCCAATTTAAATTAGCAGTAGTAATTTTGAAAAACACACAAAAAAAAATTTAGATTTTTTTTTTTTAAATTTTATCTATTAACATTCTTACTTCACTTTAGAAATGAGATTGATATCGTTTAAAGATAAAAAATAATTGTAGTTATTTATTAACTAATTCATATCTTATTGATAATTTTAAAATTTTTTGTATATCTCTAAGAAGTTGAAAATAGGTGTTGATATATATTCGTACTATAGAGAATCTAAAGAGAAAAAATTTCTAAAAGTAATTTTTTTTTCTTATCTTGCATTTCAATTGGAAGAACAGTTAGTTATCAATTTTTCTTTTTAAATATATGCTAGTTGGTAATAATTTTGGACATCTTTCTTCTCCATCTCTTCTACTTCCTCTGATTACTAATCATTCTTCTTTTGCTTTTTTATCAGTGTTTGTGGTAGATCGAGCTGCTTCAATTTTAAATCATATTCCATTTTTGCCCTTCATCATTTTTCTTTCTCCAAAAGGAAAAAACAAAAAAGTTGCTGTTAAGTGTACTTGTTGGTTGCTCGAAGAGGTAAATCTCTATAAATATCTGTTTTGTTTTGCCTTCCATGTGCTTTTAATCTCTTGTCTAATATATTGTAAAACTTCATTTTCTATTTCAAATTTTTCTTACTATTAATATATATATTTATATCCTTGTTTCTAACAATCAGATGCTTAATAAATAAGCTCGCTCTTCAAATTATCTTTTCAAACTAAAGTAAATTCAAAGATTTAGGCATGTTTAGTTCTTGTTTGATAATGTGTTTTTTTTGAGTTGTTAAAAAAAAAATCAAAAGATAGAAAGCTATTTTACAATTACAGTAAGAACTTTGCAAATGTAGGACAAAATTTTAAACTTCTTTTAAATTGTGAATATTATGCTATTGTTTTTGAGTAACACTGGGGCAAAAGTTTCCTCAATTGCATATGCATCCCTTTCAACTAGATCATCACAAGCCGTTTTAACAAAAAAACAAAGGTTGGAAAGCACAAATTTAATTCTAGACGTGGTTTTAAATTGAATTTTTACTATGAAAAGTGAGGTGACAATTTTAAAAAATATTTATGAGATTTTACTTCACAAAAATAACAATAGAAGTGAGCCCAACTAGAAGCCAAACTTGCTGAAGAAGAGAAGAAGAAAACTTAGACTGATTGAACAATATATATGACTTATGCCTAAACATGGGATTGCTTTGCCGCTGGGTTAGAATGGCCCCTTTTGATTCAAATATTATATTAATTTCTTACTGCACATACTTATTATATTATATTTTATGAGACTAGAACATGTGTACATATTCCATGAGGTGACTCATTGAGGAACAACAAAATTTGCTTTGCTCAAGGAGTAAAGCATAGATGAAATGGTTTAATGATATTTGAATGGGAGGGAGGAACGTTGTGGGACAACAAATATTTATTATGATTAGTTCTTATGGTATAACATTTTTTTACCTTTATCTAGATGATGGACATCCCTATGAATGTGGCAACCAACATTGTTCAGAGATTGGTGGATAGAGCCATAGATGAAACTTATTATCTATGTTGTTACAAGAAAATTGTTGAAGACTTTGAAGAGGAAAAGGAAACGTTGGAAGCAAAATATACAGATGTCCAAAAAGATATTGAAGAGAAGAAGAATGCACTTATGGATATTGTGCAGGAAGTCAATTTGTGGAAGAACAGAGCTGAGGATCTCATTGCTGAAGATACCAAAACCCGGAAGTCATGTCTTTTTCCTTGGTGTTACAATTGCATTTGGCAACATCGACGAGGAAAAGACTTGGCAGAGAAGACGCGAAAGATCAAAGAACTCGTTGAAAGTAGTAAGTACTTCACGAAAATTGGACGTCCTGCAGAACTTCCTAATTGGGAATTCTATGCTTCACCGGATTTTATGTTTTTTGATAGCAGAAAATCGATTTATGATAAGGTTTTGGCGGCACTCAAAAATGGTGAGAATTATATGATTGCATGACATGGTACAGGGGGCTCAGGTAAGACCACATTGGCAGTCAAGGTTGGAGAAATAGTTGAAAAGGAAAAGCATTTTAACAGAGTTGTCATGGTTACTGTGTCTAATAATCCAGATGTCAAAATGATTCAAGATCAAATTGCGAAGCCTTCGGGTGTGGAATTCAAACCAGAAGAAAATTATTTAAATAGAGCGAAGAGGCTTTGGTCAAGGTTAACTAATGGTGAAAGGGTACTTATAGTATTAGATGATGTCGAAAATTCTCAAATTTGAAGACATTGGGATACCATCTGCTCACAATCACAAGGGTTGTTGCATTCTTATAACCACTCGTGATATGAATGTTTGTCGTCTAATGGGTTGCCAAGGTTCCATCATTAAACTGGACATCTTACTTGAAAATGAAGCTAGGATTTTCTTCCAAAAGCATTCTGGTATCAATGATAATTCTCCTAAAAAGTTGAAAGATATCGCTGAAAAAATTGCTAAAAAATGTAAAGGCTTGCCAGTTGCACTTGCAGCGCTAGCAAGCACTTTGAAGGGCCAAAATCTTGAAGACTGGAAAGCTGCATTAAGAAGCTTGAAAAATCCTAGACCAGTTGATATTACTGATCATGAACTCAAAGAAGTGTACCAAAGATTGAAAGTAAGCTATGATTTTCTAAATAACGAGCATGCACAAAAGCTCTTCAAGCTCTGTTCTTTGTTTCCTGAAGATTATGAAATCCCCTTAGAAGATTTGACCAAGTTTTCTATAGGGTTGGGACTATTTGGGGAGATTGACTCATACACTAATAGATTGTTGTTTATTAACGGAAGTTGATGAAAGAAAATGTGTCAAAATGCATGATTTGATACATGATGTGGGCAAAGTGATAGCAAACAATGAGATTCATTTGATTGTGGGTCCAAAATGGAATCAAAGCGATATTGAAAATCGAGGGGATATGAGATATTTGTACTGCCAAAATATGATCAATTTTCCTAAACAGTTGCCATGTCCTAGCTTGAGATTCTAATAGTCTCAAAGTTCTATCTCTACAGGTTAATGATTGGAGGAGGGCAATCATAGAGTTGCCTCGATCAATTGATTTGCTGGAAGGCATTCCAACTTTACGCTTGGAAAATTCAAAATTTGAAGACATCTATGTGTTGATAAAATTACAAAAACTCAAGACTCTTGAGTTGATAAAATGTTTCATCAATGAATTTTCCCATGGAATCACGGAATTGAACAAATTAAGACTATTGAAATTGAAAAATTGTGAAATTAATAGGAATCCCTTAGGAGTAATTGGTAAACTTTCCAAAATAGAAGAGCTGTATTTTGTAGGTAACTTTGGATCAAGCTGGGAATTTAGCGGTGAACTTGTTGCTGGTTTATTTGATGAAGACAACATCTCACAAAAATTACAGAGGTATCGCTTATCACTAGAAAATGCTACTAATGTTTTGAGATGTTTCAATATGGCAGATTCGGTATCAAAAGGTGTAGGAGTTGAACAATTCTTCATGGAATCCATCTCAAATGCAACAATTAAGCGTATGATACAAAAAGCAGAACGCCTCTGCTTGAGGAATATTCAGAGAGGTTATAAGAGTTTTTTCCCAAACTTGGTGGAAGCAAGAGGAGACATGAATGGCTTGACTGAGCTTCAGATTGCATCTTATTCTGGGATGGATTGTCTCGTTGATACTGCTGGTCTTCCATCTTTGACAAAAACTATCTTCTCCAAATTGATCATCCTACAATTGGAACGAATTAAAGATATGAAACAATTGTGCCAAGGTCATCAAATTCCTCCCAACTTATTTGAGAAGTTGCAATGGCTGTTTATACGAGATTGCTAAAGAATTGCATGGCATGCTAATGGCGAGAAACTTAAATCTAAGCCAACTACGAGAATTGTGTGTATGGATTTGCCCCAAGTTGACATCTCTTTTCACATTTTCCACGGTGTAGAGTCTAGTGAAGCTAAAAAGGCTAAAAATACGGAATTTCATGGAATTGAAATATATAATAAATGAAGACATAGAGGAAGGAGAGGAAATAGTTTGGGATCAGAATGAAGATCAGATTTTGCCCCTTGTATTGGATCGAATGACTCTTAATAATCTTCCAAATTTAATTAGTATTTTTCTAGAAAGAGATTATCTCACATCACCTTCTCTTAAGAAGTTGTCTCCTGAAAGTTCTCACAAGGCAAGACAACAACACCTCATTGGTACATAGTTCTTCTCTTCCTCCTCTTCTTCGAGTCATTTTAGTTAGATATAAGAAGAATTTATGATTTTGCAGGGAATACAGATCCCGAGTTCAGAACTGCTTTGCTCAGCACAATGCCTTAAGAAGCAGTCATTGGCACCATGGAGGATTAAAGTGATGTATACATATGACTGTCCAAAGTTAAAGTCACCGTTCACTGTATTGGTTGCCTCAACAATAATGCTTGAAGAATTAGAAATTCAGAATTGTGATGGACTGAAGCAGATAATAACAGATGGAGAAGATTACCAGAATCACAGGAACAGTAGTTATATCTTCCCAAAATTAAGAAGAGTTATGGTTAGAAACTGCAGCTTATTGGAATTTATATTTCCAGCCTATTTTTCTGGAGACCTTCTACATCTGAACTCTGTCTACATCGAAGGTGCTCCCATGTTGAAATATGTGTTTGGGCAATACCACCATGAACATGATTCATCGCATCTGAATAATGATCAAGATATTCAAATTGATCTCCCTGCATTGGAATCTCTCCATCTCTTGGATTTGCCAAAGATCATCAGCATTTGCCCAAACAACTTTCACGCAACATGGCCACCTCTGAAATCTTTGTACCTAAAAGATTGTCCATTGTTGAACATCACATCTATAAGTGATTTCATGGCTCATTACAATACAAGGCAACTGGACAACAGAACCAGAAAGGTAATGTTTTTTTTTTTTTTTTTTTTTTTTTTTTTTCTGAACTTTTCTTCATTAAATAAATTCTTAAAAAGTGGTTTCTTTACAAATAAGAATTTTTTTTATTAGAGAAATGTTACATTCAACCAAAAAGCTGCTAAGAAAAAAAACAGCGGATACTCTGCCCTTCAATCCTCAAGTATCAACTAATTAATAGCGTGTGCTTCATGGGTTTAGATTAACATTAATTTAGGAAATAAACATTGTAGGCAAATGAAATTACTTATATAAATGATTATATTTTATTCCTTTTTTTTTTTTTTAACAAAAACAGAGCCTTTAAGTCTCTTAACCATTTAACTTAAACTTCACTCAAGGACAATATAGGGATAGAAAAAAAAAGAAATATGAAGACTGCAAAGTTGAGGAAAAGTACAAATATGGAGCTACGATATATATGCTGGAAAATACGAAGCAATATTTAGGTTTAAAGTATGTGATGATTTGAAGTAATATATGAGGATGTTTGTAGAGTTTCAAATTGTATGACATTGTGTGCATAATTTTTGTAATGTCTTTTCTAAAGCTCACAATTTCTCAAGAGTGAATTAATAAGCCATATAAACATATAACTAAATAGGATTTAATTATATAAAATATCTCATCTAATATTTCACAAATGTTGTGTCTTTTATAAGATTTCACAGAGACTTTGAAATATTTGGTAAATTTATATGTAATAGGGCTTCCCAAAATTGAAGGCATTTTTTATATAGATGAACTTTTTAATGATGTGAGACATTTGACAATAAAGTTGGAGTCCGTCCTTTTGCAAGAGTTACCAGAGGTGAGGTATATATTTATGGGCCCTAAAGATTTTTTGGGCCTCCAAAATCTTGACAATATCTCAATAATAGGATGTGGGAAATTGAAAGCTGTTTTTACCATCTCTATTTTGAGAAGTCTGCCACAGCTGAGGCAAATAAGGGTTGAAGATCGCAAAGAATTGGAGCAACTCATTGAAGAGGATAGTGAGAATCAAAATTTATCAAATCCTCAATCCCAATTAAAATCATTGCAAAATCTAATTATTGTAATTGTTATAAATTGCCCCAAGTTGAAATATCTCTTTAGATGCTACAAGTTTCCAAATCTAGAGCTATTGATGATAAGAGGCACCTCTGAGTTGGAGGAAGAACTTGATGGTGGGCAATGTGAGATCACAGAACCACAAGTGCCAGTCATGCTTCCAAAATTGAGATATCTAATACTAATGGAGCTCTCAAAAATTGCTGAGTTTTATCAAGGGGTTAATGTACCATACCGTGTTGTGCAAGGTTGTTCCAAATTGAATTTGACATCTACAACAACGCTTGAGGAAATGAAAAAATACAAAGGTAAAACTACATACCATGTATCAATTATATGTATGTTATATGTATTTGTAGTTGGCTATATATCATAATTGGAAAAAATCTGATCTCCATAGCAATACAATATCCTAGGAGGCATCACCTGATTTGGAAAATTTCTCAATTTTTTTGAACCGAAATGACAAATCGCAATTTTGACATCCAAAGATTTAGTTTAGAATAATTGATCATATCATTTAAAAATATTTAATTAATAATAAGAAATTCTAGCACTGATAAATTTCTTTTCCTTATACAAACACAATTGCTAATACTTATAAATATGTTATGTAGATGTTCAAAATGAGATGGTTAGATCATTTCTCGAGTATAGACTTTCTGAACTGATCATTAAATTCAACAATGAAATGGTGGGACAATGCGCACAAGAGGGTTGTGGATCAAAGAAAGCTGTAGTTGCGGTAACATCAACTGATTCAAGACTAGGGAATCCGTTGACTGAACCTAAACAAACCACAGAAGCATCTCCACAGGTAAATTTATTGTCTAATTTTGTCCTTGTTTAAGTGATTAGTAGAATTTTTAAGTAACTTATATATATGTTGTTTCTGGATTTTTTTAGATTCTAAAAGAAACACAGAAGAAAATTGTTCAAAGCTCTCCTGCATCAGAGGAACCCGCATTGATAACTTCACTGACTGCTTCTCAGGAAATTGAGATTGAAACTCCTCAAGAAACTGATGTATGAGCCATTTAATTGTCATTTTTAATATGAAAATAGTATCATATTATTTAAATAGCTTAAATTTAGAAAATTTCTTTTCTTTTCTTTTCTTTTTTTCTTATAGGATTTAGCTAAGAAAGGACCAACAAACAAAATGATTGACAAAAATCACCAGGAACTTGGAGAAATAAGGTTTCAAGTACATTCTGAAGTGGTAAGTTTGCATTGTTGAAGGGATGATTTAGATAATCATAAGTGTTATAGAGGATTTATAAAAAAAAAAAATAAGATTCTGCAGTTTCTGTGAAGTTATACAACAAACATGAGCCAGAGAGCTTAGTGTTTCTTCTCTCAGAACATTATTTTTCACTCTCTTCTTTTAGCATCTTAAAATATCATAAGTATATTGCAACAATGACCCTTTGATAGTTACTGGCTAGCATTAATAAAATTCGAACTTTCATATAATTCAAAACTAATGCTTTTGCTGGTTTGTCTGTTTCGGAGCTGGTGCACGCAGAATCAAGGAAATATACAAGCATAACAGGGCATCAGGCACTTACGAAACAATATCTCATCTATATACTATTGATTCATTAAAGTTACACTATCAATAAAAAATCCAACTTACATATCTTCTGATGAATTCCAGAGCATTCAAGAAAACTTTCAAGTAGATCTTACACAAGAAACGAATACAACAGTAGCTTCATCTTCTCATTCTGATCCACAGGTTGCAGTGTCAGGGCTATTACTTACATCCACAGTAGTTTCATGCATTCATTTTAACTTGCTTTTTCCCTTATTTACTAATAAAATTAACCAATTAAGCAACTTGTTCTATCCATTTATTTCATTCAGGCTATCAAAGAGACAGAGAAGGATATTTTGCACAACTGTCCTGCACCAGACAAACCAGCAATGGCAGCATCCTCAACTAAATCTCCAAGCACTTCAATTATATCTGATGAAGTACACAATTCTCTAGACCCTATAATGAATATATAGTAGTTGTGGACAAACAACATCTCAAAAGTTGAAGCTTGTTTATTGTTTTGTGCCACACAGACAATTAAACAAACCATGGACAGAGAGGGATCAAAACCAAAGAAAGCTATCCTCGAAGTATTATCTACACAGGCAAGTTTGTTGTCCTTTCAATTTTCAAACAGTAGCTTAGCAAATATCTTAAACTTGCACCTTTTCCTTTATTGTATTTTCTGTAGCAATTAGCCAGAAACGATTAATGAAGGAAGAATTCACATGAACTTGGAGAAATTAGATCTAATACACATTATAATATTAATTTCACAAAATGATAAAAAAAGTAATGCGGAAACTTTTTAACATAGAAATAGATATATTCTGAATGGCTAAAAGGATTTAAAAGCCTAGGCATTTGGATAAAAAAACGTATAACTTCTTATTGATTCATTAATTATTAGGGTATACTACTCAATAAAAAAATTACATTATTTCATAAAGGAATTGGTGGATGAATGACTTACATAAGGTCTAATATTAATCTTTTTATTCATTTTTTTCAATAGGAGCTGGATGAGCAACAATGGAGAAGTGAGCCATTTTCGACGAACCAACATCAGCCACTTGAAGTTCATCAGATAGATAACATAGCTTCTAATGTAGTACATATTGTTATGGAACCTATGATGAATATATTGTGATTTGGAACTTTCAACATTCTAAAAGCAAAGCTTTTCATTTTTCTTTTTAATTCCATACAGGTTGTGGAAGAACCAGTAGATAGTGCTCTAAAGATTGCTATATCTGAGAAATCTACCACATTGGCTGTGTCAACTGATTTCAAACCAAAGAATTCAGCAGCAGAATCATTGGTATTTCCAACAGCAGAAGCCTATGCAGAGGTATATTCATTGTATGCTTCCAAAAATGGAAGCGAAGCATTCATCGTAGACTCTTTTTACAGCTCTAATTAATTCTGCTCTTGAAGTTCTGCATTAATTTGCAATTGATCTAGGTTGTGTAAAATTGGAGAAATTAATGGGTTTATTTACTAAAAATTGGGGATAGGTTTCTCTTGATTGCAAAAGAAAAAGTGAACTACATATAGTTTAACATTAATGTGTTTTTCTTGTTTGTTCTTTCTTGTTCATGCTAGAATCAAGTCAATATCAGCATAAGACCTATAATGATAAAGAGATTGAAATTGATTCTTTAAACAATAATGACCTCAAGGAAGATAAAATGGTAACTTCAACTTCTCATTCACAACTACAAGCCTTAGCAATAACTGTTAGTCACATCTAACAACTAAGTTTAATGCATCCAATTTAGCTGTTTTCTTTCTTTTGTTGATGAGTTAACCAATTAAGAAAGTTATAGATATCCTTTTGTTTCATTCAGGTCATTAAAAACTCAGCAAATCATATTTTGCAAAATTTTCAAGCCTCAAAGAAACCAGCAGTGGCAACTTCCTCAGCTCCATCGCCAAGCTGTTCTGCTATTCTTCTGCAGGATACAACTTCTCTTGTAGGTTTATTAAAATCTCTTCTGTACTTAATTATATGAAATGGCTTAAGAAATAATGCCTTTACAGTAACTATTTCCACTGGAGTTCCTCATAGTGCTAATGTATCTTCTAATAAAATACATAATGCTATAGAACCTATGATGAAAATATATTCATTTTGAACTTATAATACCAAAGAAACTGAGAAATATCCTGTTTACTTTCTCCATCTAGGTTGTACGAGAACCAGTGAAAAGTTCCATTGCTGAATCTGATGCAGAAGCCATTGCTGAATCCAAAGAAACTCAAGCACAGAGAACCCACAACCAAGTTCAAGAAAGAAGAGCCATTGAAGGATCAGTAGTTGAAGAATTGAACCGAATCGAAGAAGATATGAAAGCATTTTATGCTTCTCTTGAAAAAGAGTGTTCTGCCATGCCACTTCCCGAAAATACCTGTACCAGCATTGAATCTGTGAATGTGAGAGCAAGTGAGGAAACCCAGAGAGCATTGGAAGCCCTGCGAGAATTGCTCTCAAAGAAATTCACTCTTCTGTTGCACCCTGCACGATCTGGGTTGATGAACAATGTTCTACAGTACCTCTTCAGTTTGTCACCTGAAGATGGGATTTCATCAACAATGAAACCAATAATGGAGGAGCTGTCGAGAAATTTTAGAAAGTGGAGTTTGGACTATGGCGAAGCAAACCTTAAACTTCACTCAGCAACTGCGACCCTATCAAAAATTGACAAGCTAAAAGAAGGCCTCGAAGCTAACATAAAGGAATTCAGAGAAGTTGCAAAGTTAGAAAATGGGATATGCAGTCACTTGGCCTATCTGGAAGCAAGGAAGAGGGAACTTGAAGCTGAAATTGCAGATTATAAATCTGCCAAGGACACAATTGCTGAGAGTAAGAGGCAAGTTTATGAGGATGGAAAGTTGCTAAAAGCTGAAAAGGAAGATTTATGGAAGAGAGTACCACAGTTAAGAGATGAACAGGAATGGGCAAAGACAACAAAAGCAAGTATTGAATGTGAGTGGTCAAATCTTGGACAACAATTTATGGAAAACTTTGGCTTTGGCAAGTAGCTATTGCTTTTATGTAGGCACTCATACTTCATCTAACTTTTTTAATGCTCAAAATAAGTTTAAGGTTCTTTTCATATTGTTCCAATAAACATGGATCTTCTGGACTTGAAGCTAGAATGTTCTTTATGCTGCAAATTCATCTACTTCTTTCAAACAAATCTTTCTTGTTAAAATATAAATTAAAACTTAGATTTAATTTCTGATTAATCATGAGTTTACAATGCCCAAAATTGGTGATCTTTATGTTTTGGGGGCTTCACCAAAATTATAGCTGGGCTAGTGTTTACTAATACTTGTGAAAGTTGACTGTCGATGCGTCTACTCTCTGCTTATATATGTAGTGTTACTAATACTGCCATATTAATGCAACACAATGAAAATACATATTAGGAAATTTAACCTTCTGAGCATAACTATCAGATTCTCTATTTTGTTTCAACTTCTTTTATTTTCAACCATGAGTTCCTCATCTACATTAGAAATAAGACTAATTTTATTTGAGTGAAAGCAATTACATTTACCTCCCCTCCCAATACATGCTTTTCTACAAACTCAAACTTTTAATACCACAAAGGTCCCTAAACCACTAAACTCAATTAGCTTACACATTGAGCTTCATCATGTTAGTTGTCTCATTACTATTTTATAATGCATTGATAAGATAATTTTTGAATGCATTTAACTCTTAATCATGATTAAAATTTATTAGAATTTTTATTTAAAACAACAAAATACTAAATTATTTATTATTTAAAATGTTTTGTTAAAATACCAATGGTTTTTATTTTTTAAATATAAACTAAAATATAGCTTGCATTTGTATTTTTTACTAAGACAAAATCCTTTGTCTTACTTTATTTATTGCATAATCGTTTTGTCTATATGAATGATGTGACTCAAGTGAAAACACCTTCTCACAGCTTATTTTCTTCCGTCTACCAAACTAAAAGTGAATGGCTCCAAAGCATATGCTGCAATATTTGTTAATAGCATATCTCAATATTATGTCTATCAAATTTTATATTTAGGGGTGGGCAAAAAACGAGACGTGAAAACAAGATAAATCAAGACTTAGGACAAGATTAGAAACAATTTTTAGTCCCAAATAAATTTTGGGATGGAACCAAGACCAGGACAAATCAAGAACTTAATGCATAAGAATTTGAACATGTGGGGCCAGCTATAAATAGAGTTTCAACCTGCAATACCAAGTGAAGGCTTGTCCCATAAGGGACTTCAAGAACTCTCTTAAGCAAAGATCTTGGTCATTTCAATAAGTCCCCATATCATCCAAGAAGCACAATATGTGCTCCTTTGTGCTGCCAGTCCCATCATACTTTTATAGCAAGGGTGTTTGAAATTGTTGAGGGTATGACTTCATAGTTATTTCATAGGAAAATGGTGGCTGTAGATCTAGAATAGCTTCATAATTATTATGATTTATTTTATAGCATCTTGAGCACTTCCCTTTTGATGAGTGGTGTATTGTTGGGATCAACATGTCCCTTCAAAGTGGCAAAAGGTGTGGAAAAGCCTTCTTCCGTACCAAAACTTCCTCTCCTTGGGTATGCTTCAGCTTTCCTGGGTTTCTCCTTCTTTCCCTTAAGAGACGCCAAATCTTCCTTAAGCTCTGAAATCATTTCCACCAGTGAATAAAACATTCCTATAATGACAAGAGTGTTGAAGTCATCAACCTGGGAAGTTTTGTATATTTCAGTACTTCAACGCATTATACTCTTTACTCCAAAAGCATGTGTATCTCCTCTTATACCTTCTTTTTGTTTTCCTTTAGCGAAAACATTGTTTCTTCTTTTAGTAGGAGTAGCGTTCACAGCCACTCCTTCCAGATGGCCATCTCCATACGGGATCTCCTCTACTCCCAATTTTTTGTTCCTAATCTCCTTCAACAAACGAAAAATGTTTTCTAATGTCTTCCATGAGCGACAACACCTCCCTAGTGGAAATGCCTTAATGTTTTAATAGTTTTATATTAGAGTTCATAAGCACTGAGGAAGAACTGTTGTCACATAAGGATGTGGGACTTTGGGCTGTAGGATGGTGAACAAATCAAACACTCCGTACAAATGAGAAGGGACACTAGGTATGTTAAAAGGTTGCTAAGGTGGATAGACTTCTGTATGGCTGATTCAACACTAGCAACTCTCCTGTTCGAACTTCTGTGACACTCCTAAAGTCGCGGAAGTAAGGTCATGGAAGAGCAAAGCTTGGTTTTGTGCGATAATGGTGTTGGGATGAGGATGCATGGGTTATGAGCATGATGAAAATGGTGAAGTATGATAATTGGTGAACCTTCGACAAAGTAACAACAATAGAGCCTGAAATGTGTTTGCAAAAGTGATGAAAATGATAAAAATTAATGAAGTGGGTTTTGATCGTACTTTTACAGGTGGCAACAAGGGTTGAGTCTAGTCTAGTATATAAAAATTAAGAAAGTAAGGTTTTGGTCAAGTGACAATAAGGGCTAATTCTAGTCTAGTATGATATAGGAGAATAAATGTGGTTCTGAAAACCAAACCGGATCGACCGATTTAACTAAGCTTGTCTCCAATTCAATTAAGATAATAAAATCAGTGATCAAAAAACTAATTAAAAAACTGTAAAACTAACTCAAAACAAATAAACTGGCCCAATTTTAAAAGTTTAACCAACTTCAAAAGCTTGCTCTAAATAAATAAACTGACTCAGTTTTAAAGGTTTAACCAGGTTTAAAATTTTAAAAACTTTGCAAGTTATTTCAAACATAAATACAATAATTTAAACTTACTTGTAACCATAAGACATGATAGGGCTCACTTCCACATATGAATAAGGAACTTGGCGATTTAAAAAGCGTGAATAGAAGGCTCTCCCATGGGCCATTTATAAAAAGGATGGCATGGCTATCCTACCACCTCCTATTGTGGTAACAATAATTTAAATCTCCTTTGGCATCATACAAATTGGACAAAGAAGGAAAGAAATTATGTTGAAAAAGAGAGAGAAATAACAGAGAAATCTTGCATGAAAAAGAGCAAGAGTGAACTTCCTCCTTAAGAATATACAAAAAAAAAATGGCATTTCTTTGTTTGCGGATGACAAACAAGTTCTTGTAAGAATATCACATAGGCATGAAATTCAATTTTTTTTAAAAAAAAAAAAAAGAAACAATTTTTAGAATTTGAGATTTAAAAGTAAAATAGTAAATTCCCATAAAAAAATAGTAAATATCATTAGGGCAAAATAGGTATCATTTGTATTCATCAATTTAAAACATTAAAAAAAATTATACTATTTTCTTATAGAAAATATCTGAGGTTAATATAATTTTTCATTGATTATTAATTAAGGACTCTATTTATTTGTTTGATAATTTATGTATCTTGGTTGATTTTTATTTTATTTTTTTTGACATATGAGAAGTTAATGAAAATTTACATATTACATTTTGATGTTTTTTGAATTTATTTTTATAAAATATTTATATATTTAAAAATACCGGTTCAACCACGGTTGAATCCCAGTTGAACCACTGAACCGTGATTATTCCTTTCATCGGTTTAATTTTTGGTCCAATTTTTAGAATATTGAGATTAAGTGTAGTTATGAATGTGAGAAAGTAGTAAGAAAATAGTGGGAAAATGGATATGGTTTTTGGTGAAGTCCTAGAAGGGTTGATAGAGATAATTTGAGATAGTGTAGTAATGGAGTGAGGTGAAGCTATGAAGATGATAAAACTAGTGGAGTGCGATTTCAAATGGTGTTCTAGTAGAGTGATGGTAAATGGTGGAGTGTGGATGTTTGATGGTGTTTAGGCATGGTAACAAGAAGGTGTATTAATGGTCGCTTAACGCAAAGAAGTTCTCGTGCTAAAGAGCCACTTCATGTGAGTCATCGAATACTACTATGTGCTTTTATGGGCAAAACTTCACCAGGCATTATGCCCAGGCTATGTAACATCCCCTAATTGAATAATTATGTAAGTGTATATGTGCATTATTCTCATTTATAAGCATGTACAAGGCATTCTTTAATTGAATTTCTTATATATATGTGGTTGTACTAATTACATTTGCAATCTTATGTGAGCAAGCATATGTGTATGATTGTGGCAAATAGAAATTGGATACCTTGCATGAGCATGTATAATTGGAATCATGTTATTTTATTCATGAAGACCAAATTGAATAAGATTTAGATAACTAGTGGCACATTCATAAATAATAAAAGTGGAAACCACTAGTTGAAATGGAATGAGGGAATTAAGCTAGCCTAGTTGCATTAGGAGGTCCTAGTCCTATTGGAACTAGGAGGGCAGCAGCCCTCCCCTAAAGGCCACGCCACTCACATGCATGAAACTTCCAAGACTTGCATTAAAAATGGTCAAAGTGGCACCCAATAAGAACATGACACAAGTAAAGGCATACTTGCATGTCTTCATGACAAGTGTGTATGAGATAATGAAAAAAATAAATAAATAAATAAAAATTGGAGAAGTCTAGAAAGAGGGAAGTCGGCAATCAAGGGGGCTGAAGGAGGGGAAAAGAAAATAAAACAGAGAGGAGAAGGGAAATCATAGGGGCGTGACCTAGAGAAGAAAGGAAGAGGAGAGGAACCAGTCAAGAAGGTGCTGTCTTTCCTTTGGAGTGGCTGCTAGAGGCTTTCCAAGCTTACTAAATAGGAGATTACCATACTAAAAGAGGTTAGAGTCCAAGTTCAGAGGTAGGTGGTTGCATTTAATTCCATTTATTCATAGATTGTTGGCTTATTTCTTGTAATAGTAATGGAAATTTTGCATGAACATATGAGTTCATGTGATATTAAAGGGATACTTGGCCCCATGATATGATTTGGGGTGTGGAAATCTCACTAATAAACTTGAAAGATTGCTGTTATGGCAATTAGTTGTATGCCTATAGCATATGGGCATATGGAAGCTCTATTGAGCGTAGTGTTGAAGGTGGGGAATACTTGTGAAAAGCACCTATCATGGTGTGGTTTGTTTAAGGCCTATGGGCTGAAAGTGTGGCAAGGGAATACCTTAAGATTAGGTATTTGCATAACCTTGGTAACCACATGAGGAATGGTATGATACTCATTTAAGAGTATTGAAATAACATATCTTGAGTGTTTCCCCATTTTCAGCATGTCTTACCTCTAACAAATATTGGTTGTTGTGGGATATACTTGTTGTATTAGGTTTCTAAGCTTAAACCCTATATATGAATGTTTCAATAGCTGTAATATTATTATCATAACCCTTTGCCTTTGTGGTTGCCAACAGGTGTAGAAGGCCAGGAAAGTAAGCTGAATGATTAAAGACTGTTGATGCTTGAGATGAATTCTGTTTGTGTAAATTTTGATCATGAGTATTTACCTAGTTGGAATATGTAAATTATAATCCTGGAACCTTAATATGTAAACTTAATCTAGTAGTAATTTTGTTATGTAAAAGAAGTGATTAATGGCCATCAATGTAGAAGTTGTGAAAAGAATACTAGGTTCTGTCCAAAATATTCAATGCTGAGCAGTGTATGTTTTGGTATTTATTTCGTGGCCTCCCTTAGGTGAAAAACCATGGTAAAAATTTTTCTTGCACTCTTGACATCCCTAATTAGAAGTATGCAAATTTTTGGAAAATTTGGCCCAGCCATTTGGTACAAAAAAATCTTCCAAGTTACTCTTTTGGATTTCACTGTCAAACTAGGGCAGTTTACAAATTTTGTCTAATTGACCCATCAAACCAATGAGATTTTGTATGAGATTTTTACCCTGGACGTATTAAACTTGCAAACTTGAGTTTTTCATGATTTTTAGATATCTATACACCACATTTTCATATTTTACAAAAAATATGGCAGCAAGCTGTTCAAAATAATAACTTGTCCAATTGAGACTTAAACTGTTAATTAGTAATTGCCTTATGAAATACAGTTAAATGAAAGGTGTTTTCATAAATTTAAGAGTTAAAATAAGGTGTTACATGCTATTAGGGATGTAAGGACCTAAGATCTCTAATCGCAAGGGATGATTGAGGAGGTGTCCTATTCCAGACTTAAAGCTACCTCAGCGAGGGTGAAGATCGTGTCCTAAAGAGTTAGGTGTTTGCCTCTTCTGAAGGAGCCACTTTGCCATGTCGCATCCAGGAATCATCAAAATGGGTGTCATGTGTGATACTTCCCCAGAAGTTGTAGCTACCTTGTGATGCATATGTAAATAGATAGAAATAGATGTGTACTTCTCTAAGTAGAATGTAGTTTGTCTTAAGCAAGTCAAGAGGGGAGTTTCCTTAGGTGATCCATTGTACTTTTATAGAAAAGTAATTATTGAAATATGTTTGAATTTAGAGAAGCATTTGCTTCTTTGAGAATATTGATGGGTCATCCTAGGACCTCTTCCTTAGGGGGCTTCCTTAAGTGTACTCATAGTTCTTTCTTAAGGTCTATTTGATACACAGTATAAGATAACATAAATAAAACAGTGCAATACAAATAATTTAAGTACAGTATAAATGTTTTGTTGCTTAATACATAGGACAATAAGAATTATGCAAAATTTACTGTAGCACATTTTTCTTATTGAAAACTATATAAAAAGATTTTAACATTTTATAAAAAATAAAATAATTTATAAAAATGTAAAGGATCATTAAAATATTTTAAATAACATAATAATTTATGAAAATTTGTTAAAAATTATAGACAATAGCTTCATTGATACACTCGTCAACAAAAAAAATAAATAAATAAAGAAAAATTTGATAAATTCTTGCAACCAACAAATATATTTCTAGATGTTAAAAACAGAAATAAAAATTAACAAAATATTTGTTGCAATAAAAAGGTCCTGCTTAACAACTTTAACATTTCACGACATGAGATTTTCTTTTTTAAAAAAAATTACAAATGATGAATAGGAAGAGTAAAAAGATTTTTTGAAGAAAAAATAAAAAGCTTTTGTCCATGGCTGTACACGGTGCACAAGTGCTTAAAATCAAGTGTCTCACTTATTTATCACAATTCTTATCTAAGATTCCTTATCTCACTTTTTATGTCACTTACTTATCACATTTTTATTTCATTTTTTATAATTATTAAAAAACTAAACAAAATAATTTATAATGTTATTATTCCACTTCTTTACCTGTTTTGATAAATCTGATATAGTGACACGATATACGAGACATTGTATAAGCAACAAATTTAATCTCGTGCACAGCCTAAAAGGTTTTAGTGACTGCAAATAAAGGGTTCAAAGATGCCTTTTCTACATTTTATACTATAGATAAAATCTTGTCATATGCCTTTGTAACTAAGAAAAATTGGAGCATTTGTCTTATGCCTGAGTCATTTGCAAGATTAAACAAGGGATAAATTTTTTATGTTAACATGTCCCCTCGTATTTTAGCAAATTAAACACACCCTTGAGGTAATGATAATTGATGTATGCCCAAATAACTTAACAGCCTTGGAGAAAAGTGTTGCGAGGCTTGCCTAATTTATTTATTTTGTGCTTGTTTTATTTTTTCTATGGCATTTGGGAATATATTTAATTGGGGGTTTAATCTTTGATAATGAACTCTAATTTTAAATGTGCTAAATAAATTTTCGTTTTTATATGGGATTGAAGTTGATTATATGGATTTTTTTTCATAAAAAAATTAAAGAAATTTTTGAACAAAATGAGAATGGGATAAAAAAAACATTGAAAATAAAATTGAGACAATACTTTCTCACAATTAAAATAGAACAAGATAAAATAAGACTTCAAGATATAAATGACACGAGATTTTTAATCGTAGTTAATTTTTGAAATAGAAATAACAAAATTCTCTATTCCAATTAATTTTTAAGATGAAACTAAAACTGACAAATTTTTATTTTTACCACCTCTATTTATATTGAAGGAAACAACTATAATAAATACTGTTTTAAAAAATTAATATTTAAGATATTTTATCATCTAAACTTGGTTAGTCTGATCATTTATCCTTCACTCGTTATTGAAGAAAAAAAAAAAAAAAAACTCGATCATTTTCTCAAAATGATGATGAATGCAGTTTGTAGAGAAAAACTATCTGTGTCTGCTTCTTGCTGGACACGAGTCAACCCATCGCGTGGGGCTCTAGAAGCATTTTTTGGAAGTCAAGCTCCGTATCCATGTTTCATTCCTCCAACCATTTACATTACATTTTCAGAAAAGAAAATGTACTTTTCTCGTTAAAAAAGAAAAGTTTACACTTTCTAGAAACAAGAACATAATATCCTCTGATCATAGGATTATCTGTTTATATATATAAACAAAGTATTAAGACATTGAAATTAAATTTTGAAAATATAAAACAATAACTGAGACAAAAAGTAAATTAGTACATATAATCCCATAATGACATAAAAAGGATAACTAAAATATCTTGGGCTTTTGACACAACAACGTTAAAAATAAGGTGCTCCTTTCCTCCAAGAACCTACAAAATTTCCATTATTCTATCAAATTTTATACTCAACAGCATAAATTCACTTTTTACCATAATTATATCATGACAAAATTACTGCACTGTAAACCTGGATTCAACTTTCTGCTTCAGCAAGGGGTATATCCCCTGAACCATTTTCTCAGAACAATAATATTAACAGAAAATAAAAAATTAACTTCATGATGTCATATACAAGAAGCTACCGAAAAGATTCATAAATTCAGGGTTTATACATAAAGCACGAACACCTTTATACAGAAGGAAGCTATATTGAGAGACCATTCTTGCATTTCACACTACTTTATATTGTTAACTTTCATTGAAGACTTCACCTCATGCTCATGACAGGCCATGGAGTCACCCCAGAAGCAGGCAGCAATGGTCGAATTATGGGAACACGTCTCACAACTGAAAATGCCTCGTTAAGACGAGCAGCACGATTCTTGAACTGAGATAGCTTCTGCAAAATCATTTAGTCAAACTCAAAAGGTTGATCATGTCAAAAGAAATCTCTCAAAGAACGAAGCAGATAAGCATCATCACTATTGGCTCTTTCTAAAAGTTTTGATTAATGTAAAGTTTGACTTCAAATAAGGGTAAAGTTGAAATAATGTGATAATTTTTTCAAATACTAATATATTAACTAATTTTAACAAAAAAATTTTAAACTGTGATTCGGTTGGAAGAACATTATAAAAAGTAAATGAGAGAATATTAATTAATATTAATATTTTTAACTTTTGCAGCCGTTATAGCTTGGTTGTAAGCTTAGGTTCTAAACATGTATTACCTGAATTATTTTCCAAACAAGATTGCTAGGCTACAACACTAGATATAGTCACAAACATGGGAGAAAGAGTAACGGTTTCTAAACTTAGTTTTCATAAATTTAACTAAAGGCGTTATAAGACTCCTATCTTAGCCAAGCTCACCATTAAATATTGTGTTTTCTTTCTCTTTTAATCAATGAAGACATTGTATTGAAAAAACAGATTTTGTTCTCAAGCAAGTTTTCAAGTTCCAATAGATGCTATTTATGCTGAAGCAAGTCATGAATGTCTGCAGAATGGTTGTCAAGATCGAATCTATACCTTAAGAATGTTGTGATTTTACAATCCAAAACAAACCCAGCAATCTCAATACTAAGAATCATGATAGAATCTCAATTGAGATCTTCGATCTCTTGATCCTACCGATAAAACTTAAGCTACGCTATACATAATTCCAAAATGGCTGTGACTTTGTGCAATAAACTATTATATGCTGTACTTATCTTAAACTTATGAGTTGTTAAGTGTAAACAGCACAGAAGGCAAGGAGTTTATAAAATATGGATTACAGAAGTATCCATTTAACATGATAACTAGTAGATATCAATATACCAAGTTTAATTCTGCATTAATGAAATATATTTTATATCTGTTTATTAACTTTAAATGCTTTCTTTTTCTCAGACACATCAACAACACACCAAACAAAATTAGAGTTCCCAGGAGACCATCTTATTCAGCTGGAAAGGCCTGTGCTTAAGCAGGTGAACTCCAAATCTATCCTTAAAATATACCGAATTAAGCAATTTCAAGAATGTCAAACAAAATGTTAAATTCCCAGAAAAATTCAATCTGCCAGAGGCCTACCCAGAAATTACAATTCATGATAGAATACATCAGACAGTTAGAAGGTGACTGATTAAATACATAAACAGGATCTCTCCGTAGGTCCTCTTTTCTTCAAAATTATTCAGATTTATCCCCAGTTTTATCATATTCACTTTATCCAGCTTTTGAAACTAGCTGAAAAATAAGTCCGTTCACAAAAAAAGAGTGTTATATTTTTACTCCTCACATCTCCATGCGACCTACTTTTGACCCATATGCATGCAATGCCCTTTTCTTCTCTATAAAACAAGTTATTTAGGGAGGTGATTATGGTGCTGAGACAGCTAGACATTAATGTGGCCAATGGTAAGTTCTAAACATCTAAAAAAGTTGCCATCTCTAAGTGTTTTACAGTAAAGATTTATATGTCATGACTCATGCCTCATCCATCATGCTTTTGACTATAATAAGAAAGAAGCTAAATACTGCCATAATAGCACTTACTGTTCTATGCAAAAAAGAAAGAAAAATGATGCAACAATTAGAAGATTAATCGTTTTTAATTTTTGCCCTTAGAATTACTAAAGCATTTATCAAGTGTTGTCATCAGAACATATGAATATCCTCTGAGTCTATTAGGACTGAACAATGTCAAAGTAAAAAGGACAATGCAAAAATGGAATGTTCGCTCATATCCCAGTAAAAGCAGCACAGGCTGTTGCTTCTAAACTATAATCTGGAACAAGAAGTCCCAAAGGTTTAAGTATTTTTCTTTAAAGATCTCTTCCATGGACAAATCAAATTGAAACTAATATCTTCCCCATCTCCCAAAATAAGTTAGAAAAGAAAAAAAGGAAAAACATAGATTTTAATGATTTCAGGGGAAAAACTGTCATGAGATGTAAATTTCAAATTTACAAATGCTTAAACAGTCTCTATTTATCACCCCATACAAGAATACCATAGTAAAAGAAAGAATTCAAAATTCCACAAGTGACAAGACGAAGATATTCTCAAGGGTCATGGCTTCAAAAGTGAGCATCATTAAAAGAAGTATGCAATACAAAGTAGTGGAGAGTAACATGCAGCATTAGAGCTTCTAACTTTCCAACCCCCATAAACTTTCACCATAAGAATAATTTTTTGGTATACTGAGTTTTTTTTTTTTTTTTTTTTTGGTATTCACCATAAGAATAATTAAAAGGGACAAAAAGAAGGCAAATAATACTGACCTTATCATCCACAGTAACCTTCAGCTTCAAGCTTTGACTCTTCCGCTTCATTTTATACAATCTCCTTCCCAAGATAATAAATCCTACAAATGCCGCGGCGACAGAGAAAGACCACACAGGGCTTACCCTAAAAACACAGTATCTTAGGACCTCTAAAGGAACTTTCCACCATACTATCCTTCTCTTATCTCCCTCACCATCAGGTTTCAACCCAGATTGCATTTCTGCTACTGCAACAGTTTTGCTGTCCACTGAATCATCCACCTTTCCTCTCGATTCCTTGGACTTCAGCTCACCGTCCAATTCACTAGAGCGCTCCAACGCGTCAGGCATCTTTGCATTATCCCCACTTCCCAAATCACTCACCAAACCATCTCCACTCGAATCAGAAAAGCCCTTCTCCGAGATTTGCATTTGCCCAAAATCTTGGAAACCCGATTGAATTTTTGAATTCTCTACAAAGTTTAATTCAGTTATCACATCCAAGTCACTAACTTTACTCTCGCGAGAACTAAAATCCTCAATTTTTTTATGCTCTGTTACCATTTCTCCATCCCCTTCAAAACCAACATGGCTTTTCACGATTTCCGCCGAACCCAGATCACTAGCTCCATAGAAATCACTCAACTTTCGGTCCTCAGAACGATCACTACTCGAATCAGACCAGAACTCGCTCAAATTCTTCCTCCCATATCCAGCTTCCGCATCAGGGTCAATCCAACTCGGGTTATCAGACTCAACAGAACCCTCTTCACTCACAGACGCCTTTGCAACAACCTGGGCGCATCTCCTCTGACCATCAATAGAGAAGTAATCGGACCTGATCACACCATCGGAGTCAGAATCGATCCCAAGAAGATTCCCAGAATCCACAACTGGGTTAGTGTCTTCCGACTTATGGAGCACTTCCCAATCCTGGAAATCAACAGCTTCTCCTTCCATGATGGATTCAGATCACCAAAAATTGCAGCTAATGAAGAAAAAACAGAGGCAGACCAAACCCTAACGCTATGTAACTAACTAACTTGCAAGGCATAAAAGCAGCAAGAAAAGGGGGTCGCTTTTGGGTGACCACCACTCTCAAGTGATGCTCTAGCGGCGAGTTAGAAAACTTGGGTGACAATGCCATTTAAACAGCGCCATGTGGCGTTTAAAAGGTAGTACTAACGCGTCACGATTTTAATTTACCGAGTGATGCTGCAGATTTATTTTTTATACATCTTTTTTGTATTTTTATTTTATTTTTATTTATAATTTTATTTTTTAAAATAAATTTAAAATAAAAATTGTAAATATACACGAGTGTGCACACAATTTTTTATTAATTTATAGTGATAATGAAAAAAATAAGATGTGATAAAAATTTATTATTATAAAATATTTAATGTCACATTACATAAGAATTTGACTATATATAAAATTAATTATTTTAATAAAATTACTTTTTACATAGAAAATGTTACTTTCACGTCTATTAATACATAATTTACAATAAAAATTAATTTTATTATTCTCATTTTGAATATTTCCCCATTGTTTAATGAAGAAGCGATATTGGCATTCATAATCCTATTTGTCAGTTGACACTATTTTGTAAAAATGGATGAAAACCATGTTTTTATTATGTTTCTTCTTTTATGGGTGTATTTACTATATTTCAAATAAAAAAATCCCATCGTGGTTTTAATTTTTATCAACCAATTGTCGGGTTTTTATATTGAAAGCATGGTTAACTTTTTTTCTTTTTACGGTGAGATAAACTTATTTACCGTGGAAGTTGAAATCTCCAAAAGAAATATAAAAGGCTTAAGGGACATAAGCTAGCTAGCTCTTTTCATAGGTTTCAGTTAGATTTCTTCCATCCTCTTGCTCTCTAACTCCTTTTACTTGCTTCATGCCTAAGAAATACTTAGGGTGGGCTTGAGTAGCTTGTAGAGTTCAAGATGATTTTTTCTCAAACGAAAATCAAGATAGGATTAGTGCAAAAGTTGTCTTATCTTAATCTAATCTTAAAATGTTATCATAATTTTTTTACTCTTGAAATTTTTTTTTGTCTTATTTTATCTCGTTTTAGTATATATTTAAAAATAAATAAATAAACTAACATTGTTTTATATATTTAGAGACTATTTAAATTGATTTTGATAATATACTTTTTCTTTTAGTTTAAAAAAATATTTTTTACAAAATTGACTATTTTGATTAGTTTTTATGCAAAAATAAAAACACCTTTAAAAACTAAAATTTTATTTTTTCTAAAAATATGTAAGGGAATATTTTTCCTTTTACTTTTTTTAATAAAAATATATTTTTAAAAATTAATAACTTATTCTTTTCCTCTTCACTTTTAATTTTAAAAAAGTTAATTTAAAGGCATGACAAAAATATAACAATTTTGGGATAAGACCAAACTGGAATAATATTTGGGAGGGGATATGAATAAGACTAAGACAATATTTTAAAATTTTGGAATGCAACAGGACAATGGGTGGGTGTTTCAAGTCGGCACTAGAATGGCATTTTTTGTTCCAAACCAATTTTGGGACAAGATTGGCCGTCCGTGGCCTCCCCTAGAAACATTTTCAATTTTTATGCACAAGGGAAAATATCCCAATGTTCACCTTGCCTTTTATAATTATATTATATGGTTAAAATTATAAATAAAAATATAAAAAATGAATTTACAAAATATGTGTAAATATAGTACATCTCTATATACAAATAGATATAAATTGAGTTTATGGATTACCTATGTTTTTATATTTGATTTTCACCATTTAAACTTGAAATTTCAGATTCAACACTTAAGTCTACAATGTTTAAGTAACAGAATTACCTCTGTTTTTTTTTAAAAAAAAAAATTCCTCTGACTCAAAAAACTGTGTTTAATGAGTTTAAGTACTCATAATTAATAAGATAGTACAAGAAAATTTCCTCATTAACTGCCCACTAAGCCAATAGAACTAATCTGGTTAAGTGCTTCAATTAAGTTTATTAGGTGTCAACAATAGAAGATAATAGTAGTTAGTTGTTTCATGCATAAGGTCTCAGTATTTAAGGTCAATTAGGTGGCATCTTACACACTAATAGTGTCAACTAATAGGTGTGATCAGGTGTACTAAGTTGTACTATTTAGGTGTCTCTTTATTGAAACAATTAAGTGTCGTTAATGACATTAGGCATCGCTAACATTGTGTTTGGATTGAGAGAAAAGTAGAGTGGAAAAAAACTACGTGAGAAAATAAGATAATTTTTTTTTTTTCTTATTTAGGTAAGGAGAGAAAATAGAGGGAGAAGAAAACTATACTAGAAAATAAGAGTGGAGTTTATTCAAAAGTAGATAAATTTTGGAGAGAGAAAGTTGCTCTACTTTGTTTCTATTTTTTAAAAAAAAAAAAATTACTCAAATTATTATGGATAAAATAACTTATAATAAGTTATTTCTATTATAGTAAACTTAGTTTTTTTGTTTTTTTTTCCTTTTACTCTACTCATCTAAATAAAAGAGAGAAAAACATTTTCTCCTTAATTTTCTCATCCTTCCATTTTCTCTCCTTGTCCAAATATAGCATCCATTATGCCAAAAGAAATGTTTAACAACAATTAAATCTTATTTTCCATAGTACTTCCAAGAGTTGTATTTTGACTGTTGTAGTAAATCACTTTATTTTCAACAGCTGTTAGTTAATCGTTATCTTTGGTTGTTTATTGACAATGCTTCCTTTATAACCATTGTCTATTTTTTCCTTTGTTAGTCTTCATATGTGTGATTATAGACAATGATTTATAACCGCTGTATAAGATGATTATTTTGTATTTTAGACAGCAGTTATATTTACAATCACAGTTGCCATAGTTTATGCTTTATATTTTTTAAAAAAAATTAAGAATGAATTATAATTTACAAACCTCTACAAAGAGTAACCAATATACACAAAGTATATATAGCTTATAAAATCCTCCACGTTACAGTTGAAAATAATCAAATTCTTACAACCTAAAAAGCTGTTCATATTTTATGACTATTGATTGGTAAGGTAGGTAGTGAGGTTCTTGTGTCTCCTGTTCCTTGTAGTTTATTTATTCTGACACTAAATAAACGAGTCTTTTAAAAATTATAAAAATATTTTTAATTTTTTAAAAATTAACAAAAATTATTTGGTGATATATTAAGTCTCAAATTTGATATAGAGTTCTTTGGACTATTTTTTATTCCCTTATAAAATCTTGAAAAAAAGAGAGAAGTATAAAGGCCCAAAAATACTTGTCACATACGTGTCACGTGTGAGACCAAGGCATAGAACCAGCGGCGAGCTGCGGTGGAAATGGGTTGAGAACTATTGCTGGAGTCATGGCTGCGCAAGCAGCCATAACCAATGTAATGATAAATGGGACAATTTGCTGCGTGATTACAAAAAGGTTCGAGATTATGAGACGAAATCAGAAGGTTCTCCGAATGATTACCCTTCTTATTGGACAAAGGATAAACACCAACGCAAAGAATGAAACCTTCCTTCTAATATGGTTTTTGAAGTCTACCAAGCAATGAGTGAAGTTCTACAAAGAAAATATGCCCGGAAAACAACCAGCCCACAACTTCAGTCACCACTCCGTAGCCTTACCACCACCGCCGCCACCACCACCTCCTCCGCCGAGTGCTCCGGTCAAATCTGTTACCCCGGCTATTTTAGGTGATGTGTCTAGCTAAGAAAAGAAAATTCTTTTTTTATCCGTTGGTAATATCATCAATTTTTTTTAAAATATTTATATTTTAAATTAAAAAATAAATTTTTTATTTTATAAAAAATATCTTAATAAAATTTATATTTTTTTATTTAAAATATAAAAATTAATTTCATATAATTTAAAAATTAAATATTTTTTTAAAATTTACAAAAATATGAAAAGATTAAAAAAATTTCAAATAAAAAAACTGAACATTTTTCAATTAAAACTTTTTTTAAAAATTTTTTATTTTATTTTATTTTTTAGAGTGGGTTATCGGTCAAACCTGCAGGATCTGGAGAGCCCTGCACATCTAATGGGACCCACTAATCTTTTGGTAGCGTATAGTCAGAGGGATTCCATTTTAATCGCATCGAAATTTGTGATCGGTTTCTTACCATTGGATTTAGCACAAGTGGAATCTGAGAATGAATCAATGATTGATAAACTTGATATTTAGACTGGCCTTTTCTGGTCTCTTACACCACGTTGCTCCGCTGAACTAACATTCGGGTAGTAATTATACCAATTAATAAAAGATTAAATTTTGGAAATTAAAAAAAAAATTGAGAAAATTGCTGGGTGCACCGAACAATCATGCAGACCAGTGACTGTGAAGACTACAATCTCATGATTGTTGAAGATTTTTTTTGTTGAGTCCAAGAAAATAGATTCTAAGTGGCTTAATTCCTATGGGTGTAATAATTAACCTAATCTTTAATAATGAAAATTAAATCTAATAAAAATAAAAATTGTAAAATACTAGTCTTCCACGTGCCCTTGCATGCAAATACTTTTTGCTTCACTTTCTACATTTTTATAATCTATTTTTTTCTCATGTATTATTCTTTTTATTTAATCTGAACTAAGTACAGTATTGTTGTTTGATTCTTCACTTTTGGTAATTTCCTTAAATTTCTTTTATCTCGTGTTGAAATTTTCATTTTCGATTAATCAAAATTTGTCAAAGCTTAGTGCTTTAAGTTGAACCCCAGTATTGTTGATTTCTTTTCTATCTACATTTTTGCTAAATTTTAAGCTCATTTTTTCTTGTTTGTTCATAGTAAAAATTTGAAGTTGGGGTAGATTAAAATCAATTTGACCATAGATAGAAAATAATTTCTCAATTTTCTTCCTGATATTGAGAAAGAGTGGATAGCCTTCTAATGCTCTTGATTTTTATTTTTTTTTAAAGAATTACAGAGAGATCAGAATCTTCAGCCACAGAGTACAGTGAGGATACTGATTTTTTATTTATTATAAAATTGTATGAGTAACCTTTATTTATTTATTTTTTTATGTTTTCAAATTTTACTAATTTATGTTAAATGTAAAACAGGTAGCAGAAGAAAAAAAAAAAAAAAGGCACACTATCTCTAACATAGCTTTGTCTTTGACTTTGAGAGATAAGAGATAGATTTAAGGTGAATTCTAAGCATTCTAACAAAACCACTTAAAATCTTAAAATCAATCTGCTGGAAAACATGTAATAGGAAAATCAAAAAATGAACTAAAATTCAAAAGAAAAAAGAGAGAGAAGGTAATTACCATGAGAACAGGTAAGCTGTACAAACTTCACAGAACCACACCAAAATCTGAACTTGATTTACATACTACAGTTAGAACCCATCATTCAAACAACCCAAACAAAAATCAACACCGAACATGTTTACCCAATAATTTTCTTAGGAACCAAACATTGGAAAGTTATTAAAACAGAGAAACAAGAAAGTAATGCAAAGGAAAATGATTAAAACAAAAGCCAAAATTATGTAAAATAAGGAGGAAGAAGGAAACCAAATCCTAAATTAATATTCCCTTGATGCAAGGTATTTCCATAATTTTGGTTCATATACTCTCTAAATTATTAACAATATTGATATTCATAAAAAAATTGAATATTTATTAAGAATGTCTATTTATAAGTAAAATAACCAAATACCAAAATTAATAAAACACTAATATTTTAGTATAATTCTTCTTGACCAGTTTATACTTATTTTAATTATTTTTATTAAATTTTATAATGTTAAATTATTTTTTATTATTTTAAGTAAACTAAATTTTGTGGTTCAAAGACTTTTACGGCATCAAAATTAAGAAGGGAAAAATTGGAAGAAAAATAGATTTTTTTTTTTTTTTTTCTGTTTAGACAGGAGAGAAAAGCAAGAAAGAAAGAAAATGGAAAGAGAAAATAAGTGTGGGTCTCATTTAAAAGTTTTCTTTTCAAATATGTAAAATTTGAAAGGGAAAACTCACTTTACTTTATGTCAATTATTATGTTTCAAAATTATCCCATAATTATAGCAGATCCCACATGATAATAATAGATATTTTTATTATTATCAAATTAATTACTTTTTATTCTATTTTCTCCCCATCCAAAATTAAAAAAAAAATTTTGTTTTTCCACTTTTCTCTTCTCTTCATTTTCTTTCCATCTATTTTCTTTTCTCTTATTTTCACTCCTCAAACCATAAGAGTTAGCAGAATGAATGAAAGCTACAGATCATTACAAGAGATTAGTGGCTCAACGTGAATATTTGATAGACACAAAACATTCACATAAACGCACTTATTTCCTAGAAGCGCACATATTTTCTATAACGTATACATCACGGATTAATACTTTTCTCTCCTCTCCAAGACTGTATTTGTTTGACTTGAGTCTTTTTTTTATGATTTTTATTCACGAAAAGTGGATATATTTTCTAATATGTCTACATTACCCATTAATAGTTCTCTTTCCTCTCCAAGAGTGTATTTTTTTTTTTTTTTTCTATACGATGTGTACATCACAAATTAATATGTTTTATGGGCGAACTTTCAAATTTAATAAATTTCTCTAAAAATCTATCATTTGTTCCACGTGTATAATTTTACGCTCCATGGTTCAATTGCAAATATTTTCCTTTCTATTTATGGGATTTGTCTTTCTTTTTTTTTTTTTTGGGTAGAAGCATATATCACCTTTTAAATCTTATATTTTATTTAAATATAAAAATTCTTAAAATATTTTAAAGAATCAAGTGTCAGAATGAGATAAATGACCTATCAAAATTTAGAAAAAAATTTAAAAAATGTAACCATATTTTTTTTTTTTGACACTGAATAAGTGAATCTTTTAAAAATTATGAAAATATCTCTAATTTTTCAAAAATTGACAAAAATTATTTGATAATTCGGTAAGTTTCAAATTTAATATAGAGCTTTTTAGATCATTCCCTGTCTCCTTGCAAAATTTTGGACGAAACGGGAAAAGTGTAAAGGCCGAAAATGCGTGTCACGTGTGAGACCATGACATAGAACCAGCGGCGAGCTGCGGTGGAAATGGGTTGAGAACTATTGCTAGAGTCATGTCTGCTTGCGCAGCCATAACCAATGTAACGATAAATGGGACAATTTACTGTCTGATTATAAAAAAGTTCGAGATTATGAGACGAAATCAGAAGGTTCTCCGAATGATTACCCTTCTTATTGGACAAAGGATAAACACCGACGCAAAGAATGAAACCTTCCTTCTAATATGGTTTTTGAAGTCTACCAAGCAATAAGTGAAGTTCTACAAAGAAAATATGCCCGGAAAACAACCAGCCCACAACTTCAGTCACCACCTCCGTAGCCGTCCCACCACCGCCGCCACCACCACCTCCTCCGCCGAGTGCTCCGGTGACCTCTGTTACCCCGGCTATTTTAGGTAATGTGTCTAGCTAAGAAAAGAAAATTCTTTTTTTATCCGTTGGTAATATCATCAATTTTTTTTAAATATTTCTATTTTAAATTAAATAAAATAAATTTTTAAATTTTAAATTAAAAAAATAATTTTTTATTTTAAAAAAATATCTTAATAAAATTTATATTTATTTTTAATTTAAAATATAAAAATTAATTTCATATAATTTAAAAATTAAATATTTTTTTAAAATTTACAAAAATACGAAAAGATTAAAAAAATTCAAATAAAAAAACTGAACATTTTTTTAATTAAAACTTTTTCTTAAAATTTTTTATTTTATTTTATTTTTGGAGTGGGTTTTCGGTCAAACCTGCAGGATCTGAGGGCCCTGCACGTCTAAGGGGACCCACTAATCTTTTGGTAGCGTATAGTCAGAGGGATTCCATTTTAATCACATCGAAATTTGTGATCGGTTTCTGACCATTGGATTTAGCACAAGTGGAATCTGGGAATGAATCAATGATTGATAAACTTGATATATATTTAGACTCTGGCCTTTTCCAGTCTCTTACACCACGTTGCTCCGCTGAACTAACATTCGGGTAGTAATTATACCAATTAATAAAAGATTAAATTTTGGAAATTAAAAAAAAATTGAGAAAATTGCTGGGTGCACCGAACAATCATGCAGACCAGTGACTGTGAAGACTACAATCTCATGATTGTTGAGAAATTTTTTTTTTTTTTTGAGACCAAGAAAATAGATTTTAAGTGGCTTAATTCCTATGGGTGTAATAATTAACCTAATCTTTAATAATGAAAATTAAATCTAATAAAAATAAAAATTGTAAAATACTAGTCTTCCACGTCCCCATGCATGCAAATACTTTTTGCTTCACTTTCTACATTTTTATAATCTATTTTTTTTCTCAATTATTATTCTTTTTATTTAATCTAAACTTAGTACAGTATTGTTGTTTGATTCTTCACTTTTGGTAATTTCCTTAAATTTCTTTTATCTCGTGTTGAAATTTTCATTTTCGATTGATCAAAATTTGTCGAAGATTGGTGCTTTAAGTTGAACCCCAGTATTGTTGATTTTTTTCTATCTACATTTTTGCTAAATTTTAAGCTCATTTTTTCTTGTTTGTTCATTGTAAAAATTTGAAGTTGGGTAGATTAAAATCAATTTGACCATAGATAGAAAATAATTTCTCAATTTTCTTCCTGATATTGAGAAAGAGTGGATAGCCTTCTAATGCTCTTGATTTTTTTTTTATTTTTTAAAGAATTATAGAGAGATCAGAATCTTCAGCCACAGAGTACAGTGAGGATATTGATTTTTTATTTATTATAAAATTGTATGAGTGACCTTTATTTATTTGTTTTTTTATGTTTTCAAATTTTACTAATTTATGTTAAATGTAAAACAGGTAGCAGAAGAACAAAAAAAAAAAAAGAAGGCACACTATCTCTAACATAGCTTTGTCTTTGACTTTGAGAGATAAGAGATAGATTTAAGGTGAATTCTAAGCATTCTAACAAAACGACTTAAAATCTTAAAATCAATCCGCTGGAAACATGTAATAGGAAAATAAAAAAATGAACTAAAATTCAAAAGAAAAAAGAGAGAGAAGGTAATTACCATGAGAACAGGTAAGCTGTACAAACTTCACAGAACCACACCAAAATCTGAACTTGATTTACATACTTCAGTTAGAACCCATCATTCAAACAACCCAAACAAAAATCAACACCGAACATGTTTACCCAACAATTTTCTTAGGAACCAAACATTGGAAAGTTATTAAAACAGAGAAACAAGAAAGTAATGTAAAGGAAAATGATTAAAACAAAAGCCAAAATTATGTAAAATAAGGAGGAAGAAGGAAACAAAATCCTAAATTAATATTCCCTTGATGCAAGGTATTTCCATAATTTTGGTTCATATACTCTCTAAAATATTAACAATATTGAATATTTATTAAGAATGTCTATTTATAAGTAAAATAACCAAATATCAAACTTAATAAACACTACTATTTTAGTATAATTCTTATTGACCAGTTCATACTTATTTTAATTATTTTTATTAAGTTTTATAATGTTAAATTATTTTAAACAAATTGAATTTTGTTGTTTAAAGACTTTTACAGTATCAAAATTCAAGTTTACAAAAAAATACATATTAAAAAATATAATCGTAATTATTTTTTTTATTCTGAACGAGGGAAATCTTATTTTTAAACATGTTGATGTGTATGCAACAAATGTATTACCATTGGGCTTTTGACAAGGTAAATTATGGGCTCCACATACTTAATTCTTCCAATCAAAAAATAACAATGAGCCTCACTTCAAAAAGTAATTAATAAATAAAATAATGCCATGTAACTTTCTTTTATTAGAGTTGGAATGCTAGAATAGAAAATTGGTTAAATTGAAAAAATTAAAGACAAATAAAATCACATAATAAGACTCATATAGAAGTTATAAAAAAAAAAAAAAAATGGCATATGCAGGTTGATTGGAGATGTTCTTAGATAATGTTGAGCTGAATGCCCATATTAAATTCAGTTGTAGCTTAATTTTTTTTTTAATTCCTGTTTAAAATCCAGTCTTTTCAAGCTGATGGATTTATTTATTTATTTATTTTTGTTATATAAGAAAATCTGCTTTCAAATCTCTTAGAAACCCTCCTCACCATACCATGCTTAATGACATTAGCAATTTAGTAATTGGGATATGTCTAGTTTTTATTTTATTTTATTTAATTTTAGTACTAATCAAGTCAATTAATTTATATAGAAATGTTGACCTTTTAACCCAATTAATTTTGACAATACTATCTCTTTGTTTTTTTTTTTTTTTTTTTTTTTTTTTTTTTTTTCTTTTATGGATATTTTGACAATACTATTAGTGTTTTTTTTTTTTTTTTTAACAAGACAGATGAAACCCAAACCCTCATATATTATTTGAGTCCTTCACCTTTAGATCACACTTAGTAGCTTGACAATGCTAATCTAAATTTTCCATAAAAATATTATAATCTAAATATATTTTATTTTGTTCAAAGAAACAAGAGCTTGTTTGAATTAGATTTAGGAAAAAAAAGTGTTTTTAAAAAATAAAAGTTAGAAACTAAAAGTAGTTTTTAATTTCTTAATTTTCTTAGAATAATAATGGGTTTCTATTTTTTTTAAGCATCTCCATATAATCTTGAAAAAATATATTTTTTATTTAAAAATATTTTAATTTCAGAGGTGCTTTTATAATTTTTTAAAAAGTAATTAATCCAAACAATTAAAAATTACACAGAATCATTTTATTTTTGCTAAAAAATCTTTTGATGGTAAAAGAAATTCTATCCAAGCTAACCTTTTTATTATTCTTTTGAAAATATAAACATTGAAAAAGCAAATGATTCTATAAACTAGTTCCAATTTTATGGCATATATCCCCATGGGATCCTTCAACGAAACTAGTTCTCTTTATTTTTTTTGCCATGGTTCCATGAAACTGGGATTTTGACTGAAATAGATTTTGCATTTTAGTTTAAAATTATTTATGAAAATGAGTTTCTTTTCTTATAAGAGAAGAAAAAATAAAATTTTCAAAACTCCAAAATATTAAAAGTCAAAATGCCATACCTCTTGGCTTTATGGCTAAATAATTTAGCATTTTGTCAGAGTATTTTGGCTTTTGACCAAACCTAATATTATTAATATTTTGTTATTATATTTTGACGTCTTATTAGTATGTTTTGGCGTTATAGACATCATGATTTAGAAAATAATTATTTTTATAAATAATTTTAAATTAAATTCATTTTCATACATCATTTTTTTACAAAAATCTATCATAATCAAAATTAAACCCTTTATTAATTTGACTCTTCTACTCATACAACTATGTGAGTTCAATCCACACCCCCACGTGGCACCATTTCTCCCATTCCTCTAAATCATTCACCTACACCCTCCATCACAGAATCATTCCCCACCCCCTCCCCCTCCCCCTACTGCAATAACACAAAGCACCGCCAACTCCAAACCCCTCTCGCACACTTCCTCTCGTGCCAAAACAAAATGTCTGATCCTCCCCCTACATTGCCACCACCAATTTTACCGGACCCACACCACCACCCCCCTCCGATTACCCCTCATCCACGGCGGCGCAACCTCCTCCTCCACCCCATCATCCCCCTCTTACTTAATTCAAGAATAACGGAAGGGGAACTGGACTATCCAAGAGACTCTCATCCTCGTAACAGCTAAAAAGCTCGACGACGAGCGCCGCCTTAAAACCACATCCACCTCCCCTTCCACCGCATGCGCCGCCAGATCCAGCGGCGAGCTGCGGTGGAAATGGGTTGAGAACTATTGCTGGAGCCATGGCTGCTTGCGCAGCCAGAACCAATGTAACGATAAATGGGACAATTTTCTGCGTGATTATAAGAAGGTTCGAGATTATGAGATGAAATCAGAAGGATCCCCAAATGATTACCCTTCTTATTGGACAAAGGATAAACACCAACGCAAAGAACGAAACCTTCCTTCTAATATGATTTTTGAAGTCTACCAAGCAATAAGTGAAGTTCTACAAAGAAAATCTGCCCAGAAAACAACCAGCCCACAACTTCAGTCACCGCCTCCCGTAGCCTTACAACCGCCGCCGCCACCACCACCTCCTCCGCCGAGTGCTCCGGTCACCTCTGTTGCCCCGGCTCTTCCAGGTAATATGTCTAGCTAAGAAAAGAAATATATATATATTTTTTCATTCATATTATGTGAATTTTAAAAAAAATTTATGTTTAAATTAAATAAAATAAATTTTTATATTTTAAATTAAAATAGATAAATTTTTATTATAAAAATATTTTAATAAAATTTATTTTTATTTTATTTAAAATATAAAAATTAATTTTATACAATTTAAAATATAAATATATTTTTTAAAATTTATGAAAGTGTGAGAGTGAAAGGATGTAGAAAGTTTTTTTCTCAAATAAAAGACTGAACACTTTTTCCAATTAAAACTTTTTTTAAAAATTATTTTATTTTATTTTATTTTTTTGGAGTGGGTTATGGGTCAAACCTGCATGATCTGAGAACCCTGCACTTCTAATGGGACCCACTAATCTTTTGGTACCGTATAGTCATAGGTATTCCATTTTAATCACATTGAAATTCCGTGACCGTTGGATTTAGCACAAGTGGAATCTGGGAATGAATCAATGATTGATAAACTTGATATTTAGACTGTGGCCTAATTTACACACATATATCATAAAAAAAATTATTATTAATATATATTATTTTTAAAAATATTTATTAATATATATTATTTTTTTAAATATCACATTACAATAATACAATATTTAAATAATATTATATTATTGTGATGCGATATCTAATAAAAAATTAATAATTTATAAATATTACATTACCGCAACATAATATTCAAAAATATTATATTATTTTACGGTGATATTAATTAAAAATTAATTAAATTATTTATTTTTATTTTTTATAAATAAAATATAAAAAAATTATAAAATTTTTTAGATTCATATATAACATCCCAAAAATTATTACTAATAAATACCACTTCTATAAATATTTACTAATATATATTATTTTTAATAAAATTACATCACCTTCTTATAAATTTACTTGGTTTAATTTAAATTTATTATACTTTATAATTTAATTAAAATAAAATAAAATACATAATTAAATATTAATGTAATTGTATTAATAAATAAAAATTAAAATTAAAATATGAATTATTTAATTTTTATTTTCTTTTTTATTTTTTTCTTCACTTTTATAATTTTTTTTTATTTTTATTATATATTTTACATATTTATTTTATTTAATTACATGTTTTAATTTTTTAATAAATTAAATTAATATAAATTAATTAATTAATTAAAATAAAAATACATAATTAAAATATAATATAATTTTATTAGTAAATAAAACATTATAATTAAAAAAAAATACATGATTAAATTTAAATTTGTAATTCTTTTTATTTCTTCTCCATCTATGACTTTTGTGTTTACCTGTACCATAATGAGACTCATTAATAGTGGGACGTAAGCCAGTTAGCTTCTCAATTGCACTTGTGAGTCATATTCTCCGACGATGACCTTCTGATAGTTGGAATGACTGTTCAAGATGTTGCATAAGTGAAGGAGGTTGTTCATCATCTTCTTCTTTATTTTCTTACACATTTTGATCTTATGAACTTTGTTGCTCATTAAAAACTATGTGTCCACAAGATCTCTAAACTCACATTGAGCTGAGATTGGAGTCTCAATAGTTGCAACAAACTCATAAAATTTTGGAGTGTCGTGTTGCTGCAATAATGAGGATAAATGAGGATTACACTATTTGTTTGAATTGTAAACTGGTTTAGCGTGAGTCTCATGTGATTAATTTTGTTGGAATGAAGAAGGTACTTGTTGCATTAGTGACAAACCATAAGTCCTGAATAATGTAAAGTCAATTGAACTAAAACTAGACCGACATGGATCTTGTGTAGTCCCACTAGGCCATGCTATGTGTAGATCAAAAACAGGTGGCATTGGACGGTAAAGATCCTCATTAAAATTAGGCGTTGGCTCACACTAAGACTATTGAGAAGCAACATACTGTGACTGCTGAGATTCGTCGTCCTATGATTGTTGTTTGGCCCTTCTAACATAAAGTCGTTGTATAAGGCGTTGGCTATGATGAATTCGTCGTGCATCATTGTAAGGAATATCCTCATAATATGTCCATTGTGGTTGGACATAATGGACACTTAGAGGCGGATCTTGTCGTGGAAGGTCCACTAATAGCCTACTTGGCTCAACCATGGTATGCAGAATGGTTGCAGCTATATCATGACGATCTTGCGGTATATTTTGTGCATGATATATCTATTTTGCCTGTTTAGCCTATAAAAAATAAAAACTAATTTTATTAAAAATGCAACTAAAATACATAAATTATAAAGTGTATTGCACATATACATATGTAATAGTGTAATTACAGTTAGGGTCCTAAAAGTATTAGATGGATCAATCTATCAACGAGTGATAGTAAGATACCATGTCATATAAGCCTATCGATGATGCGAAGAGAGAAATTATGAAGTATTAGGACCAATTAAATTGTTAGACTGGCTATTTTAAGTTGTAATCCACTCGACATTAATGGTAGTCTAATCCTTACCCTAACGACCTTGCATAGTCTATGAGTGTTGTAAGTCCAAATCGCAAGGGTCATTTGGAATAGACTGATCTAAACCAAATTGGTGCATCACTATATCAGCTTAATGTACTTCAATGTGAAAATGTAACAATGGTACAACTGCTCGCCATATTTGTTGTCCGTTTAAAGAGTACAAAGGTGCATCTATATTAATATACGGTGTCCAAATAAACTATAAATAATAATATGTTAGTTCATAGTTAAAAAATGACAAATATAAGATATGCAAATCAAGTAACATAACACTAACTTGTTATTCTCTACATGTGTCAAACCAAAGACGATACACATGTAATAATTTTTGTTGTCCAATTGAGTAGGTCTCGTTTGGTCAGACCATTTATTTAAAAGTAAAACATTGTATGATAATAAAAATTTAAATCTTTTAATTAAAAATAAATATTGATCAATTTTATTTTGTTAAAAACTTAATATAATGTACCGGTATCTGAAAGGAGCTGGATATGGATATGTATTTGCTTGCTCCATATCTCGATTAGCTAGGAGGCCAATCAGTCGTGGAGAAATGCCAGAAAATTATTCCCAAGCCCACATGCATACCAGTGTGTGACATCTTGCAAAATTAACAGTGTTTGGCTCTGAAGCCCTACAAAGAGCATGATATAAATGTGCGAGGACCGCTGAACCCCAACTATATCTATTAGCTATTTGAAAATCAGCAAAGAATGGTAGCTGGTGAACACCCATTTGGATTATGCATCCTCCACTAGCCATCCTCCCAACATGTGTAAGATATATGCACGAGCATGTTGTTGAATTATATTATCATCTGCATACTCAGGTAATGATCTAAATTTACTAACAAGCCATTTCATTTGAATCTTTTGCCCACTCCACTCATCAGGTACATCGCCAAGAAGCCTCATTGTTTCATTTTGTAGTTGGTTTGTTGAGAATTGATGTACAATCAGGTCACCATCAATAGGAAGGTCTAAAAGCATTGCCACATCTTGTAAAGTGATTGTACACTCCCCAAATAGCAAGTGAAATGTACATATTTCAGGTCTCCATCTCTCTACCAGTGCAGATACAAGAGGCATACACAACTCTACTTTACCAATACGAGATACCCTATAGAATCCTACCTGAATGAGGTGTGGAACAATACGAGTATTTGGGGTGTCATGTAATGCATTTGCTGCGTATCTTGAACAAAGTACTCGATTAGCCTGCAATTATAAAGACAAGTAATTTAATACTTTTAAAATAGTATTGAAACTTCAACTGACAAAATTTACGTAACTCACATTGCTTTCATTTGCAACAAATTGAGAAATGTGTCTATCTTGTAACTTGAGTAATCGTTGGTGAGATTGTCTAGATAGGCACATTTCTCAATTTGTTGCAAATGAAAGCAATGTGAGTTACGTAAATTTTGTCAGTTGAAGTTTCAATATTATTTTAAAAGCATTAAATTACTTGTCTTTATAATTGCAGGCTAATCGAGTACTTTGTTCAAGATACGCAGCAAATGCATTACATGACACCCCAAATACTCGTATTGTTCCACACCTCATATAGGGTATCTCGTATTGGTAAAGTAGAGTTGTGTATGCCTCTTGTATCTGCACTGGTAGAGAGATGGAGACCTGAAATATGTACATTTCACTTGCCATTTGGGGAGTGTACAATCACTTTACAAGATGTGGCAATGCTTTTAGACCTTCCTATTGATGGTGACCTGATTGTACATCAATTCTCAACAAACCAACTACGAAATGAAACAATGAGGCTTCTTGGCGATGTACCTGATGAGTGGAGTGGGCAAAAGATTCAAATGAAATGGCTTGTTAGTAGATTTAGATCACTACTTTTGAGCATGCAGATGATAATATAATTCAACAACATGCTCGTGCATATATCTTACGCATGTTGGGAGGATGGCTAGTGGAGGATGCATAATTCATATGGGTGTTCACCATGTATCTACCATTCTTGGCTGATTTTCAAATAGCCAATAGATATAGTTAGAGTTCAGCGGTCCTCGCACATTTATATCATGCTCTTTGTAGGGCTTCAGAGCCAAACACTGTTAATTTTGCAAGATGTCACACAGTGGTATGCATGTGGGCTTGGGAACAATTTTCTGGCATTTCTCCACGACTGACTGGCCTCCTAGCTAATTGAGATATGGAGCAAGCACATACATATCCATATACAGCTCCCTTTGGACGCCAGTACATTATATTAAGTTTTTAACAAAATAAAATTGGTCAATATTTATTATTAATTAAAAGATTTAAATTTTTATTATCATACAATGTTTTACTTTTAAATAGGTAGTCTGACTAAACGAGACCTACTCAATTTGGACAACAAAAATTATTACATGTGTATCATTTTTGGCTTGACACATGTAGAGAAGAACAAGTTAGTGTTATGTTACTTGATTTGCATATCTTATATTTGTCATTTTTTCAACCATGAACTAACATGTTATTATTTATAGTTTATTTGGACATCGTATATTAATAGAGATGCACCTTCGTACTCTTTAAACGGACAACAAATGTGGTGAGCAGTTGTACCATTGTTACATTTTCACATTGTTGAAGTACATCAAGTTGATAGAGTGATGTACCAATTTGGTTTAGATCAGTCTATTCCAAATGACCATTGGGATTTGGACTTGCAACATTCACAGACTATGCAAAGTTGTTTGGGTAAGGATTGAACTACCATTAATGCCGAGTGGATTATAACTTGGAATAGCCAGTCTAACAATTTAGTTGGTGTTAATGCTTCATCATTCCGCTCTTTGCATCATCGATCGGCTTATATGACATGGTATCTTACTATCACTCGTGGATGGATTGATCCATCTAATGCTTTTAAGACCCCAGCAGTAATTACACTATTACATATGTATATGTGCAATACACTTTATAATTTATGTATTTTAGTTGCATTTTTAATAAAATTAGTTTTTATTTTTTATAGGCTAAACAGGCAAAATAGATATATCATGCACAAAATATACCGCAAGATCGTCATGATATAGCTGCAACCATTCTGCATACCATGGTTGAGTCAAGTAGGCTATTAGTGGACCTTCCACGACAAGATCCGCCACCAGGTGTCCATTATGTCCAACCACAATGGACATATTATGAGGATATTCCTCGCAATACTGCACGATGAATTCCTCGTAGCCAACGCCCTATACAACGATCTTATGTTAGAAGGGCCCAACAACAATCAGAGGACGACGAATCTCAGTAGCCACAGTATGTCTCACCTCAACAGTCCTAGTGTGAGCCAACACCTAGTTTTAATGAGGGTGTTTATCGTCCAATGCCACCTGTTTCTGATCTACAAGGAGCAGGGCCTAGTGGGATTACACAGGATCCATGTTGGTCTAGTTTTAGTTCAATTGACTTTACATTATTCAGGACTTATGGTTTGTCACCAATGCAACATGTACCTTCTTTATTCCAACAAAATTACTCACATGAGACTTATGCTAAACTGGTTTACAATTCAAACAAATGGTATAATCCTCATTTATCCTCATCATTGCAGCAACATGACACTCCACAATTTTTTGAATTTGCTGTGACTATTGGGACTTCAATCTCAGGTCAATGTGAGTTTAGAGATCCTGTAGACACAGAGTTTTACATTAGTGGGCAACAAAGTTCACAAGATCAAGATGTGGAAGAAAATGAAGAAGAAGATGATGAACAACCTTTTTCACCGATGCAATATCTTGAACAGTCGTCCCAACTATTAGAAGACCATTGTCGGAGGAGAGGACTCACAAGTGCAATTGGGAGGCTAATTTGCTTACGACCTACTATTAAAGAGCCTCATGGTAGTACAGGTGGACACAAAAGTCATGGATGAAGAAGAAATAGAAAGAATTAAAATTTTAAATTTAATTATGTATTTTTTTTTAGTTGTAATGCTTTATTTACTAATGGAATTACATTATATTTTAATTATGTATTTTTATTTTAATTAATTACTCATTTAATTTATTTTTATTAATTTAATTTATTAAAAAATTAAAGCATGTAATTAAATAAAATAAATGTGTAAAATATATGATAAAAAATAAAAAAAATTTACGAAAGTGAAGAAAAAAATAAAAAAGAAAATAAAACTTAAATAATTCATTTTTAATTTTTATTTTCAAATTTTTATTTACTAATAAAATTACATTAATATTTAATTATGTATTTAATTTTATATTAATTAATTACTTATTTAATTAAATTATAAAGTATAATAAATTTAAATTAAACAAAGTAAATTTGTAAGAGGGTGATGCAATTTTATAAAAAGTAATATATATTAGTAAATATTTATAGAAGTAGTATGTATCGGTAATAATTTTTGGGATGTTTTATGTGTGTCAAAAATTTTATAATTTTTTTTTCATATTTTATTTGTAAAAAGTAAAAATAAATAATTTAATTAATTATTTAATTAATATCGCAGTATAGTAATGCGATATTCAAATATCGCAGTACGGTAATGTGATATTTGTAAGTTGTTAATTTTTTGGTTAGATATCGTATCACGGTGATACGATATTATTCGGATATCACATTACCGTAATGCGATATTTAAAAAAGTAGTATATATTGAGAAATACTTTTAAAAGTGTATATATTGATAATAATATTTTTTTTGTAGTATATGTTAGTAAATTTCCCGGCCTTTTCTAGTCTCTTACACCACATTGCTCCGCTTAACAAACATTCGGGTAGTAATTATACTAATTAATAAAAGATTAAATTTTGGAAATAAAAACAAACTGAGAAAATTGCTGGGTGCACTGAACAATCATGCAGAGCAGTGACTGTGAAGACTCTAATCTCATGATTGTTGAGGATTTTTTTGTTGAGTCCAAGAAAATAGATTCTAAGTGGCTTAATTCCTATGGCTGTAACAATTAACCTAATCTTTATTAATGAAAATTAAATCTAATAAAAATAAAAATTGTAAAATACCAGTCTTCCACGTACCCATGCATGCAAATATGCTTCACTTTCTCCATTTTTATAAGCTATTTTTTTCTCATGTATTATTCTTTTTATTTAATCTAAACTAAGTACAATATTGTTGTTTGATTCTTCACTTTTGGTAATTTGCTTAAATTTCTTTTATCTCGTGTTGAAATTTTCAATTTCGATTAATCAAAATTTGTCAAAGATTGGTGCTTTAAGTTGAACCCTAGTATTGTTGATTTCTTTTCTATCTACATTTTTGCTAAATTTTAAGCTCATTTTTAAGCATGTGGCTACTATTTCTTGTTTGTTCATAGTAAAAATTTGAAGTTGGGTAGATTAAAATCAATTTGACCATAGATAGAAAATAATTTCTCAGTTTTCTTCCTGATATTGAGAAAGAGTGGATAGCCTTCTAATGCTCTTGATTTTATTTTATTTTTTTTGGAATTATAGAGAGATCAGAATCTTCAGCCACAGAGTACAGTGAGGATACTGATTGGGAATCAAAGAGAAGGAAAGTTCGGAATCTTGGCTCAAGCATAATGCATAGTGCATCAGTGTTGGCAAGAGCACTTAGGAGTTGTGAGGAGATAAAGGAGAAGCGGCACCGTGAGTTGATGGAGCTGGAACACCGGCAGCTAGAGATCGAGGAAACGCGAAACGAGGTGGACCGGCGAGGGATTGCTAACCTGGTGGCCGTAGTGACTAACCTCTCCGGCTGGATTCAATCACTCATTTCCAAACGCCATGGCCATAGGTGATGGTGGTAGTGGTGATAATGATCAATTATAAAACTAAATATCTATTTTGGTCCCTCACATTTAAATTTTTATCAATTTTGTTACTTAAACTTATCAATATTTTTGAAGTATAAGGAATTAAATCGATAAGTTTAAGGGACCAAATTAATTAGGGTTTAATTATGAAGGATTAAATTAATAAAATTAAAGCGTAAATGACCAAATTAATAATGGTCTCAAGTGTTATGGATTAAAATAAGTATTTACTCTAATTATAATTTATATGTTGATTGAAGGAAATATATAGATTGATATATCATCCATTCTTTGCTCATTGAATTAGAGCCCAATGTTTTTTAGGTTAGTTTCATTTACTAATTGATTCCATGTCACATTTGTCAGCTAGGCATGAAGATTGTTATGTGCTAAATATTTCCATTCTTTGATGGAGAAACCAACCTAACATTTTTTTGGACACTTATTTGGGGATTATTTATATAAGGGATCTTTTCTCTCATTATAAGTTTATACATGTATTGTTCTTTTCTCTCATTTTAATTTTATGGATTCATTTTGTTGAGAGCATTAAAAATTACGTGGCACTAGAAGTGATTTTCTTACAATAAAGGCCTTAACTAGAAATTAAATCATGATTTTCCTAACTAGCTAGTGAAGTTATATATTATTGCTAGCTAGTTTATCATTTTATGCAAGACATTTTTCTAGACTGCGTTTGTCAATATAAGAAGCATAACCCATTTTTTATTTTCATTATAAAAAAAATATTATTTTGATCACTCTTAAATAACTACTTTAAACCAAATTTGAACCAAATCTATAAGATCAGGAAGATAAAAATAGTCCTTCTTAATTTATAGAGAGATTAAATTAATCCTTCCGTCCTAATTAAACATCGTTTTGAAATTAATGATGTAACGTTATAGATGAGGGCATGAATGAATGTCACATCATTATTTATTTATTTATTTATTTATTTATTTTATATAAGAAGACGTAGCTTTATTGAAGATGAACTAATAGAGCGTCTACAATGGCGGCAGGGGAGAGTCACACCAGACTATACACTCAGGACAACCTCTTCCCTCACATGCCATGATATGGGCTACATGGTTAAAATACCTTGTCACCCACGAGAACTGAATTGAGGAAAACTCAGCACATAGCCAAGCTGTCATTAGTGACTAATCTAAAAGTGCAGATATATGTGTCATAGAAGAGGTGAATAAAATATTTATTTTTTTTTTACAAAATCAAAATTTGTATGAAAGATGCTGAATCAAGTACAATGTGTTAAGTTTGATTTAAAACAGTTTAAACTTGATTTCATGTTTTAGTAAAAACCTTAAAGTTATAAAGCATGATTTAACAAAATAATGTTTAAATACAAATGATAAGTTAAAAATAAGTAGCTGTTGAATGAAAAAGAGTAAGAAAAGAGAGATGACATAATAATTTATAATGGTTCGGTCACAAATAATAATGACTTACGTCCACTTCTCTTAAACACTTTTGAGAGAGTTTTTTCACTATCTCCAACTAGCTTGCCGGGCTACAACAACCTCTTACAACTTCTTAGTAACTCAGACTAAACTTAGTTTTCTAAGATCCACCAAAAACCTTTATAACAATTGCTAAGTCTCTCATAAACTAAATCCACCATCAACAAGGGTTACAATCACGAGTATGTAGGCTATTAGCCTTTACAACAAAATGATTTGCAAGAAGTAGCAATCAAGTATAAATGGGGTTGTTATATCAACAAATTTCCCAATACATCACAAAAATTATCCTAAGTAGAAGTGTTAGTATATGAATATAAAGAAGAGAAGAACTTTGAAGAGTATAAACAATTTTCTTCTTGTCTTCAAGTGTGAAGTCTTCTTTCCTTTTATAGGCTTTTGAAATATGACTGTTGGAGGGAAAAATATTTGAATTTTTCTGATCTCCTTTCCCACTTGAACAGCTCTTATCATCTTGCATGTAATAACCTTTTGCTCGTGAGGCTTTAGTTTAACTTTGTCTTTATCACATGTGTTTTTTCTTTATCTTGTAGACTTTTGATGTAATCTCTGGCCTAATAAACATTGGCTTTCTTTTCTCCTTTTATCCATTGGTCTAAAAGGAGCATTACATGGTCCAGTTGAGTGGTGGTCACTCTTCCTTTTCTTTTTGCTGACTTATGATAGCTTATATTGACAATGGACAAGAGAGCCCTTTTTAATAGCTGATTTTGTGCCCTAAGAATGTCTTGAAGGCCTAGCAAGATTGTAGACAAAATTTGGTAAGATAATACAATGTTCTACAAGCAAGAGTGAACTTTGGCCCAATGTACAATATACGTAAAGAAGAAAAATGTGAGCGGCTAATATGTTGCTTAGAAAAGATGATTTGCATATCTGAACTTTTATAAAAATAAAAAGATATGTTGTCCAAACAAGTTTCCAAGGAAGGTAATAATGGGCTTTTCAACTAAAATAATACTCATACATGAAATACCCTTAAGGGTTAAGAAGTGAGAAAATGTGAAAGATTAAAAAGGCTATTTTCAAAAGGTAATTACTTTTACCAATATAAAAACTCTTTTAAAAACGTAACCAAAATATATTTTGTTTAGTTAGGGTAACCAAAAATTTTAAAACCAAAGAGAGAAAACAAAATACTAGTTTTATTTAGGGGAGTATTTCTGTTAACTATAAAAACCATTATATATATATTTTACAAGATAAAAACATTTCAACAAATCTTGAAATATTTTTCTCATTAAACTCAATCAAGGGATTTGATTAAAAATCTCTTGAGCTAACATAAGCCCTCATGGGTGAAGTTGATGCCTTCGGTTTGAAGTTTCCTAATAATTTCTTGTGCATCGCTCGCCATCACAACATGGTGGAATCCCCATGCTTTTAGTAGCTTCTGGCCTTCTCTAATGGATAACGCTTCAAGAGTTGCAGCTGGTTGATAACCATCGCTTTGGAGAGCCAACACTGCAATAAACGAGCCAGTTGCATCCTGTAGTACCCCTCCCAAACCACCAGCATCATTATCCCCTCGGGAGGCATCTACATTCATCTTAACATAAGGTGTGCCGGGCTTTGACCAATGTTCAACTGTCATTGTCCTCTGGCTATTGGGCGTAGCAGTCACAGCATGCCACTCGTCCTATTTAGCTACTCATGTTTGGTGCACCATTGACGCTGGCATCATAGTTTTCCCCAGTCTAAATTCATTGCGCCTCCAACATAAAGAGTAGAGCATAAAAACAAAAAACTCCCATCTGTCGATCATTCCAACTATCCCACTGCTTCTTAAGCCACTCTTGAAAATCATGAGTAGGCAAACCTTACACTTCAAAAAACTGCGAGCAGGAACTCCAGGCTTCCCTACTCTTCTCACAGTGGAACAAGGCATGAAGGATGGTTTCTTCTTCATAATAGGAACATGGAGACTTGCTCAGAAACCCCACCCCCCTCCCCAACTGCTTCCACTTAGCTTGGTCAGCCTCTAAGATATGCTCTCCTCTCTCTTGCATTAGCTCCTAAATTAGATGCCCGTAGCATGATCGAACTGTGAAAACACCATCTCGTGTACCTCCAGAACCACTGATCTTTAGTTTGCCGTTGTGAGAGTGGTATACTACATATTGCCTTGGCTTCCTCTTCTGAGAACTAGCTATAGATCCTAGCCACATCCTAAGCCCGCTCTCCCCGCATGAATAAAAAATTAACATATTTTGAGAAGATGGATTGAGGAATAGGCGATGTCACAGTAGGAGAATTTGCAATTGGCAACCAAGGGTACACCCCCTATTATGGTGCTCTCTTTGCTTCCTGTACGGACAGAAACTCCTAACTTGAGACTGGGAATACTCCCCCATAAACTCCACACATATGATGGCTTACTTCCTAGATTCGCATCTAGAATAGAGCAGTTTGGGGTATATTTATGCTTCAAAACAGTAGCAACCAATAAGTCAGGGTGTTGGAGAATCCGTCACACTTGCTCTCCCAGCATTGCCTTATTAAAAACCTCTAGGTTTCTAAATCCCAATCCACCCCATCTTTTTGGTCTTGACAAATTCTCCTAGCTTACTCATGAAAGTGCAAGTAAATAAGTCCTAGAGGGGGGGTGAATAGGACAAAAAAATTTTTTCGCAATGTAAACTGTAAATTCTCATAATCAAGCACAATATATACAACTTGGTTCAAACAATTTAAGCTTGATAATAAAAATTTCACAGTTTTAAAGCGTGATAAATTAGAGTGAAACTTTAAGCTTAAATGATATGCTGGAAATAAATATATGCAGAAAATAAAGAGTATAGAGAAGAGAAATTGCTCAGCTATTTATAGTGGTTCAGTCATAACAATACCTACGTCCACTCCTCTCAAAATCCTTTGAGAGAGTTATCTTCACTAGTTTACAGGATCCCAGCTACCTTTTACAGTAGTTCAGCAATACTACTTACGCTTGGTTTTCCAGGATGAACCAATAACCTTTACAATTTAGACTATGTCTACCCCTTTCCCAGGGTAACAACAACATGTAATAAGACACGACAGCCTTTACAAGGAGTGTTTAGAAGATGAAAAGATGAAGCATAGAATGTGTTGCTCTATACAGTAGATTTCCCAATAAATCCCAGTACACCAGAACGATATTCAAGATGAGAGTATTGGTGTACAAAAATGAAGAAGAGAAGATGAAAACTTGAGAGCTTCTTGAGAGTGTATGCAAATGAATTTTCTTGTGTTCTCTCTTTTACACATTGCTTTGAAGCTTCCCCTTTCTTATATAGCAATCTGAAATATGACTATTGGAGCATCATCATTGTGCTTGGTTGCTTGTGCAAAACTTTGTCCAAGTGATAATAACATTTGCTGCTATTTATTTCATGTTGTACGTTGGGCTTTTTGAGCAATACCCATAAGTGTTTTTTTGTTTTACAGGTTATCATGGACTAGCTGGTCAACTTGCAGAATTAAGCTTCTGGGGTGAGGCTTGCAAGAGCAGGTTGCCGTTGGACTGGGGTTGTTGCATGAAAAAAGAATGTCTTTGGAGTGCTATAGTATCAGGCCCATTCTGCACTATTTTAATGATCCAAAAGAGTGGGCTGATTTGGGTATTGACCAAAGGTTTATACATGTAACCCATATAGCTCAATTAATGCACCTTGCTTGCTCTGCACATGAGGACAAAATACTGCACACTGCAGATCTGTACTATTGTTGTTATACTTTCATAGTACTAGGTTGATTTTCCAAACAAGCTTTATGTTGTGAAGGTCAGACACTTGGGGACCAAGTTAAACGTGTCATAGACCAACGGTAAAGAAAGAAGACTAAAGACAAACCATTTTCATTTCCGAGGGAGATGAGAAAAATATATTTTTTGCAAAAAAAATTTCATGGAGATAGAAGAGAGTAAAAAAATAATTTCTAAGTAATTTAAAAATTGTTGAAAGTCAGAAAATAATTTTCTATTAAAATAAGTTTTCCAAAATTATAAAAAAAAAAATTTCTAAAGTTAAAACCATTCTCAAAAATATTTTCTTCATCAAAATCAATTGAAGGGTTGACTAAAAATAAGCCTTGAGCTAATAATCTCCCCCTTTTTTATGATGAAAATTATTTTTGATTTGCTTTTAAAAAATTTTCTCCCCTAAAAATATGCTAGGTAAAATATTTTGGTTGATGCAAAGATATAGATTTTATGCGATGCGGAAGTGTAACAGTATACAATCAATCACAGTGAACAGCAAAATAGTAATAGTTTGTCAAATCCTAAAACAGCAAATCCTCTCCCCCTTTTGGCATCATCAAGGGAAAAGAACCATAGCCACAACAGATATGAACAGCAATATTGCAGAAGAGCAGCATATCAGAGCATGGTAATAATATCCCGGCATATTGCCAAATCAAATAAAAACAAGTGTTCCAAATATAATATTATATCATGATAATATCCCAAAACATATACAAATATGCCAAAGTAGAATTCCAAATGATACCAAAATATAATCTCAGCGAGTCAGCAAAATAGAAAAATATCCCAAAAAGATCATAAGCCAGAAAACAAGTAAGCCAAAATGAAAGGATATGCCAAGGCGTTATATAACATCCGATATTATAATTCACCTTAGAGAATAAGCCAGATAAAATATAGTATCATCTGGCTAAAATCCAGCAATTCAAAAGTCATGAGGAGATTAAACAGACTAATCTCCACCAGCATCAACAACAATCATTAAAACAACCCATATTGTCAAGATAATCAAAATAAACATCCCATAAATTTTTTAAAAACAATCAAAACATAAACAGTTATCACAGACAATCAAGCAGAAATATGTCATTATTCCTCCTTAGAATCATCCTCTTCTAAAGCCGAACTTGCAAAGGAATCATCACTCGATTCAGCATGTTCTTCCTCTTTGTTGAGCTTGGCCTTCATATTGGCTATTTCCTTTTCATCATAGGGATTTCCACCACTAATCCTACCATGGCATCTATCCTAGACATAGCACACTTAAGCATGTATTCAACCCAGTCGTTATGCTCTGTATTCGGGGCAAGTTTGGAACCCTCTCCGTTTCAAAGTTGAATGAAGGGGCAATAAATTTCTTCTTTGCAGTCCCATGAAAAGGAAGTTCAGCTTCCTTTTGGATGGTCCAATTGTATTTAACAACTATTAGCTTGTGAATCACATTATTGCGCAGCATAGGCGTGAAAGAGTACACACTAGTGTTAATGGCAGATTGTCTCTTGAAGATTCTAGTGAGAATCATTCCATAGGGCAGCACGGCTTGAATTTTAGTATCTTTCACAGATTCAATCATATGATTGGGAATAATGAAGGGCAGGTTCAAAGGCTTCTTGGATTTGAGATGGAACAAGATAGTCATCTCATTGTAATTATGACCTGAAAGGTTTCCTAATTTTGGCATAACAGCCATTTTCACAATCCTAGTCATTGTTTTGGTAATCTGGTTTGCAAACAGTAGGCTGGGGGTTGGTGAGCATGAAGGATCGATAGGGTAATCAGCAATCAGATTCATTGCCTCTACAAATGTAATCCCATTTTCTTTCTGTCTCAACATTTTGAACAGTAAATCCAGTTTCCTTCTGGAGGTACTCCTAAGATTTCCCCTAGTATACTCTCATTTAACATGAACGAATAACCATCAACAATCGTTTTAATCTCAACAGAGTCAACATTAACGGAATGAGATAGATTACTATAGAATTAACGTACACAGAGTTGTAGACAACGTCTTTAGATCTTTGGAAAAAAAAATTTCCAACTAATGCTTGCAAATCGTTTCTATATACGTCTCATATTAGCTAAAGCTGAGCAAAAATGTATAAATTGACAGAAATTGACCGAACCGAAAGAAAACCAAAATATTTGGTCTGTTAATGTCGGTTGAACGGTTCAGTTACGGTTTTAAAAATATGAAAAATCGGTCAAAGGCGGTCGGTTATGGTTTAAATCATTTTAAACCGACCCTAACTGAACCGACCGTTTAAAATTAATTTTTTAATCTTTTATATTATACTGTGTCGTTTTAGTTTCCTGTAGATGCTCTCGCGCTCTTGTCTTGTACATACTTGCCTCCCTTGCAGCCTTGCTTACTCGCTAGTGTTGCCACAACCTCTGCCCTCTAGTACTTTCTTTCACTTTGAATCCTCCAAAACTTAGTTCACTCTTCAGTTCTTCTCACTCTCAGATCTCATCCTCGAGCAGCTCTCAAGTCTGAAAACTTAACTCTAAATTTCCAAATTCTTCCATCCCTCCTTTACTTGGTTTCCCTTTCAATCTCTCTCTCCCACACTTGCACACACTGCACATCTTTGTTGTTGTTACTTGTTTGGATTTGGACGGTGATTCGGCGAAGCTGTGAAGCAAGAAAACTTATCTTTGTAGACTTAGAGTTGTGAAGTTGCTATGCAGCCTTGAGGTACTTTTTTTTTACCTTTTTCGTTTTCGTTTTAATTGCTCTGCATTCCCTTCTTACTACTAAGTTATTACTTTTGAACCAGCTGATACTGGCTCTCTTCTTTTGTGTTCTTCCTTCGTTGCTAGCTCTTTGTCCCTTTGGAAAAACCAGAAGGCGAGTTTTCTTTTTAGACTGGAAATGAGGTTTTCTTCATGCTTAGCTCTTGTAAATCTTTCTAAATTTTTGGGTTATTATTGAACTTTTCCAGGCTTTCCCTGTAAATCTTTCTAAATTCAGCGGATTGGACTACTTTTCTCTTGTGTGTGTGCACGTATTTTCTTTTTTTTTTTTGGGGGGGGGGCAGAGGGAGGGGGTTGGGTGTTTGTTTAGTTGTTTCTTTTTCAATAGTGTGGTGCTTGAACATTCACTATAGTCCTTAATAAATGTTTATCTGAAATTTTCAGGAGTTGAGTTCTCTTTCGTTGAGCAGTCACCAAGTAAGTCTCTTGCTTTTTTCAATCTGGGTTCAAGCAACATCAATGGAAAATGGCCTGCAAATTTTGAGGCAATGGCTCATAAATATAGCATTGCTTTGTTGTTCACTCATTCTAAGGTGAAATTGATGCATTCAAATGTCATGATTGATTTTAGAGATATATTTAGTTGGGAAAATAGAACAAGGCTTTGGTCAGTATAGGTATTATTTCTACTGGTCCAATTTGTTAGTTGCCAGTTTAAAGTTTGTTGGAGACATGTTTATTACTATCTTTGATTTATGGATTTGCTACCATAAACCTATTCCTATTCTTACACTATAAGAGGTGATTGAGCTTTTAGATGTTGTGCTTCTCTATTCTCCATGCTATCACAGGTAGTGCAGAACTATTAAAAGAAAAATGTAAGGATAAGTATGTCTTGTGAGGAAAGATAGATTGAAATGCATTTGGTTTAAACTATTTACATTAGTGATTCTCAGGCTTTGGAAGTAAACTTTGATCATTCTTGCATATAATCAAGTTACTTGTATTTTTATAAGAATGGATGAAACTTAGTATTTTAATGTGGTCATTATTTGGTACCAACATTTAGTGTCATGCTTATTGGTTCTTGAAATTGATTAGAAACTGTCATGATTTTAAAGATGTATGTTTTAACAAGAGTCCTCATCTTAGAAATGAAGAAAAGAAAAGAGTTTACTGAAATTTTCCTTGATTCATCTGTTTAGCTTTCAAAACCAAATAATTCATGAGATTAGTTTGTAAAATTGTAATCTGAATTACTTCCATTAAGCATGTAGTTATATGGCTCTAGTAAGATGTTTCCGACTAGCATTCTCACTTAGGAGCATATCTTTAAATCACAAAGGTAAGTTAACAACTTGTCATCTTGCTATGGTGTGCTGACTTTCTTTTCCCTTATTCTCTTTTACATAAACACAATTTGGATATATATATGATACAATCTAGGGTGTCAACAAGTCTCTGGCCATGACATTGCTCTCAGAGATCAAGGATAAAAACTTTTTTTCAGCTGCAGTCTGTCCCAAAATTTACTTCTTCTTCTCATGTTATCAATTGGCAGTTATGGGACGTGGAGTTCCTCCTCCACCTTCAGGTACCATGGCATGTTAGCTTTGAATCCTTTTTTCTACTAAAATATCAAGATCTGCAACTCACATAAATACTGAGGTTTTAATCAATTACTCATAGGCCATTGAAATAGTACTGTTGTCATAACTAACCTTTTAGTAGATGGAGAAATATGATAAGTGATTGTATCTTTTGAACTCATAGAGAGAGCTATTCTGATTTGTTGTCTATGATTTGTTTAAGAAGTAATATTTCTCCTGAAATAAACCCATTTCTAGACTATTTTCTACCAGCTATTAGGTTCTATATTGAAATGGTTGGTTCTTGCGACCTTCCTTAAAATTCCAATTTCTGTTTGAGTTTATTGTCTATTTTTCAACTGAGGTGGCAGTTATAACTTGGCAACTGATTCAACAAAGCCTGGATTCTGTTTGCTTTTTGTAAAATTTACCAATTTAGACTGGCTAGTGCTGTTATGTTGGATCTGAAATTTATTAGGCTCTTCCTCTTGCTGAAGTAAAGAAGGCTGATAACACTACCACGAAGAAAGCTTTTTTTTTTTTAAAAAAAAAAAGAATTGTTACTGTCAGTTAATTATTAACTGATCGAAACTGACCTCTTAACCTACTAAAACTGAACTGTCGATTTGAAGGTATAGTCGGTCAATTATCAGTTTGATAAAATTACACAATCAGTTAGTGTCGGTCGGTTAAAAATATAGTCAAAACCGACAGTAACCGACCGATGCTCACCCCTAATATCAGCATCATCTCCATCGAACTCGACCAACATCCCTTACGTTATTTTCCTCTTTGCCATTATCTCCATTTTGATATAGCATTCTGGCTGAGCAGTGGACAATAGTCTGCTGGAGCTCCTAATTTTCCTTCTGTAAATGTGATAGACAGAGGATCCCTTGTCTTCCCCAGTAACCTCGACATCAGATGAATCTTGAGATTTCTTGGCTATTTTTTCTTTCCCTTTCCTCGATATTGCAGATTTCTTTGGTGGCACAATTTTTTCAACAGAATCACTACTCTCTTCAGAGTTCTCCTTAGATTTTGACTGTGCATGAATATTTAGTGTAGGGGAAATATCTACACTCCTCATTTTGGAAGACGTGCGAGCAGGTTCTGCTATATTTGGAGGCATCTCTATAACCGAGGTTGGAGGAGCTGTTTCTTCAACAATTTTCGTCCTAAACGACAAACCCATCTTCTGAACCACACTCTATCTCAAGAACTCTAGCAACTCAACAACAATCATTTCAGCCATAGCTGGTGGAAGAACAAACTTTTCGTCCAACAAAATTTCTGTCTTCTTCTTCTTAGAGGAAGCTTCAAAGTCGTTTGAGGATAAGAGTTGCTTCAACTTCATATAGCTTGTTTCGAAACACTCATTTTGTTCCAATGACATCTTGATGCTTGGGTGGTGGAACAAGCTTCCAAACTTCATTTCTTTCAAATTGATTAAGCTCCTCTTGCATGGCCATGATCCATGATTCATCTTCAAGGGCTTCATCAATCTTCTTAGGTTTAACTAGTGAAATGAAGCATGAATATGTGACTTGATTTCTTGTTGAAGCTCTATTTTTCATTCCTTCATTTATGTCTCCAATCACATCATCAAGCCTATGATCACGTTGTACTTATTGTTTGCATGGAACATTGTCTCTGTTTGATGGTTCTTTAGGTTGTATGGAGACTTAATCAGCTTTAGTGTTCTGATTTGAATCAAGTATATCGTTTGAAGCTTGATTCTGATCAAGTAAGCTTGGTTCCTACAAATCTTGATTTTCCTCAAAAGCAACTTTGCATATGGGAAGACGGTTAGATTCATCAAATACAATATGCATGCTTTCCTCCATTGATCTAGTTCGCTTATTATAGACCCTATAAGCTATACTAGTCAAGGAGTAGCCTAAAAATATGCCTTCATCGGATTTGGCATCAAATTTTCCCAAAGCATTTTTACCATTTGTTATGAATGAAGCATATACATCCAAAAGCACAAAAAAAACTTACATTAGGTTTTCTTCCCTTCCATAGCTCATATGGTGTTTTCTATAAAATTGGCCTAATCAAACATTGGTTTAGAATATAACAAACTGTATTCATAGCTTCGGCCTAAAAATGTTTTGCAACATTGTTTTCACAAAGCATGGTTTTCTATAGTAGAGTTATTATCATCAAGCACCATTGGCACTACATCCGCTCCAACTACTCCCCAGAATTGTTGATAAAAAAATGCTGGAAAGCCATATGGGCCGGGTGTTTTCATGGCACCCATCTGAAAAATGGCATGTTCAACCACTGCTTGTGTGAATTGGGATAACAAAGACATAACCATCTCTGCTGCAACCTTCTACGACACTAAACTTGTGACATTTGAGAGGTCCCTTGGGTGAGAGGAGGTGAAAATGGTAGAAAAAAAAAATCTGCTGCTTGCTCGTCCCTGAATAGCTGCATCTGACCTTTCGACCTCTCATTTGAACTACACTGCTCACTGCTATTAAGTATCTCGTTGAAGTCCCCCATCACCACCCAACCTTGAGTGCTTGTAGATTTTAATTTTTAAACAATGTTAAAATGACTAACTTGATCTCTCTTTAAACTAACGTAGACCATTTTAATTCTACAATGTCTAAAAAAGGACCAAAACTATATTTTTCTCTTTAGTTATGTCATTTTAATATCAACTATTTTTTGATCGTGTTTGGATAATTTGGTACGACGAACTTCTAAGCGATTATAATGAAGTAAAATAGATGTTTGAGAATCCAAACTTGTGTTTTGTGGAGTTGCATAAGCAGCTGACCATTTTCATATCAACAAAAGCTAAGCTTAATAATTCCATGTTCATGTTATGTGGAATTTTTATGCAGAAAATGCAAGAAAAAGCTTGAGATATTTAGAATGGTCAAAGAGGGACAATGAGTGTAGTTGGATCTGTTAGCTTAAGGGAATTTTTATCATTCCCTTAATTAATTTTGATGAGAAAATATTTTTAGATTTTTTGAATATGTTAAAAAAAATTTATCTTGCAAAATATATGTTTTATGATTTTTAGAAATATTTCCCTAAATAAAATTAGTATCTTATTCAAACAAAAGTGTATTTTTTGGATAAATTTTAAAAGGTATTTTTGGTTAAAATAATTATTTTCCAAAGAGAGATTTCTTGTGTGTAGTACATTTTACTAAATAATTTTTAGTGATAATTTTTGGGTTAAGTTTTTATTAAATAAATCCCTTTTTATCGTTAATGCTCCCCTTGTGAACTTCTTGTCCAAGTTGAAGCACTATTCAAAACCTTCTACATTCACAAAGTCAACCAAGTACATTGGAAAAGTAAATATGTAGAAGCTGTAAACTTCACTTTGTCTATTTTCCGTGCAGCAGTAGGTTCATTAAATGAGCTAATTGAATAATTCTATAATAATTTTAGGTTATATACTTAATCCATTGAATAATACAATCCCAGCCCACTTTATTAGGCCATGAAATCAACAAGGCATGAGCTCCAAAAGCTGTCTCATAGTCGCTATTGTCCAACGGTACACTATTTAAGAAACCTAATAGGAACGAAAAACAAGTTGGCCCACACTTGTGCTCACAGGTTAGAAATAACTATTGGACAACCAAGAAAGCCCAATATATATCAGCCCATGAAAACCTATTAGAAGAAGAGTCACATGGTCAGTGCCAAAACACAAATGACAATTGTTGCAATATCAAGTACAATGAGAAGAGCAAATCTTCAGCAACAAAATTTGGTCAGAACTTTTTCAACAATCTTTTTTTTTTTTTTTTTTTTCTCTCTTAGCTATTTTTCACAAGAAAACACATTCAGTGCTTGATGTGATGAAGAAATAAGAGAAAACAAGAAAACATCATTTGCAAACACTCTAAGAGCTCTCAAGGTTTTACTTTCTATTCTTCATCTTCTTACACCAATTCTTTCATTTGGAATATCATTTTGGTGTACTAAGCATACTGGAATATTTGTTGTAACAATAACACATTTAGTGCTTAATTACTTCATCTTCAAAAACTTCTTTGTAAAGGTTGTTCTGCCTTAATACTCTTCGTTGTAGCCCTGAAAATGGTGGACATAGTCTTTAAGAGGCATAATCGTAATTGTAAAGGTTTTTGGTGTATCTTGAAAAACCAAGCTTAGACGAATTTGCTAAGAAGCTATAAAAGATTGCTAAAAGCTTGTAAACCAGTAGAGATAGTGAAGAAACTCTCTCAAACGCATTTGAGAAGAGTAGATGTAGATCTTGTTGTGATCAAACCATTATAAATCACCGAGCCAATTTCTTTTCCCTGAACTTTTTATTTTTAGCTTCTACTTATTTCCAACATAGTATCTATGTTTAAGCTTATCTTTGATTTATCACATTTTAAAACTGTGAAATTTTCATAATCAAGCCTAAACTGTTTTAAACCAAACTTAATATACTATGTTTGATTTTGAAACTTAAGATTTTATTTTGCAAAAATTTTTAGTGTTTTATTCACCCTTTCTAGGACACATACACCTGCACTTTCAAGATCTAGCTACTTTGTTAGGCTGCCTTTGTTATATTAATGCTGGGTAGTAGATGAGTGACCACGATTCACTTTAAAAATGTGTACTATATAGTGGTATTTTGTGAAGATGAATCGTGGTCATTCATCTACTGTTTAATAAAAGGACAGTAGAGGTCATCTAGCAAAGTAGTCGAACAAGGGTGTATTTAAGGAAAATTTATTGATGTGAAATTGGGGATAGGATTACTTCAATTGCCTGGTTATTAGAGGATAGCCTTTGGGAGAACCACGGATTGATGGAAGAAGGGCAACGAAAAGGGGTTGATATGTTATGGCAGTGGGGTAATGGATAGAGAATAGAAAGTGCTTTCTTTTAATTAATACTTTTTTTTTATATCCATGTATCTTGATATTATTTATATATGAAATTAATTTTTATTTAAAATAAAAATAATATATAAATCATAATTTTTTAATAAATTTGATTATAATATTTTAAATTTATAACTTTTTTAAGTTTATTTTTTTATCTTGATCACTGATATTTATAAAACACAAACTTATTTTTAAGTTTTTTAATTTATAACTAATTTACTTCGAACTAACTAGAATACTTTTTAAACTCAGTATACTTATATTGAATCAATACTTTATTATTAAAGTAATTAATACTATGTATTGATTTTATGAATTGTAAATTTTAGTTTCTTCTTTTAGCATTAATCATTTCTTCTATTAATACTTTGATAGTTTACTTTTCTCAACATTCAATTAACCACTTCTTTGCATATATATATTAAAAAAAAAGCATATATATATATATATATATATATATGGGAGAGTTTCATTACTTAAGTAAGTCTTATTTTACTTACTCCTTTTTATAATTTATTTTAAAATACAATTTCATAGTTCCAATAATTAAATTGAAAGATCTTACATAATAGATCATGCTCACAAATTTTTATAAAATTCTAAAATTATTTAATGCTTCATTATAAAATCTTATTTTAACATAAAAAAATTTTAAAATTATAAGCAGAATACTTCATTTATATTAAATATTTAAAAATTATAAATTTATACAAAATTTAACATAAAACATCTATGTTACAAGATGATATAATTCAACTTTCAGATTAGTGAAAATCATCATTTAAAATAATTGAACATTTAATTTATTAAATGCTGCGATGATTAATGGGAATACAATTCAATCTACTAGCATGAGTAACATAATTTAATTAATATAGAATATATTTACATAAATTTGAATAATTGAAATTATGTAATAACCTCAAATTATAAATTAAGAAATATCTCTCTAAGAAATCTAAAGTTATATAAATTTTTTATTTTATGAATCGATTCACTCAAACAGTGATAAAATATTTTAACTTGTAGGTCTCTCTTTTATATTGCTTCATTTATAAATTTTACATATATATATATATATTATATATATATATATATATATATATATATATAAACTACTTAATTGTTCTCACAATAATTTGCATGATATCAGTATAACACTAAAATAAAAAAAAAATTTATTCTCCCTATCTGATCAAAAATAAAAATTATTCTCCCTAATAATCTAACATCCGTTAATATTGAGGGATTAATTTATTTATATTTTATAATAATATTTTATACTCCTTAATTACCAATTAAATAACATTACTCCTGTCTCGTTTCTTACTTTCCTCTTCTTGCATCAAAAGAACAGGAAATGATAGAAAAGCACACTAGAGGCATTTTAGCACATGAGGACACGAGGGAAGAGTAAGGAGGAGGGGTCACGTCAGGTCAGTCAAATCGTTTTCACCCTAGAGTTGTTATATCTAGGACTGTTTTCTACATTTATTTTTTTATAATTTTATTTTTATAAATAATTATAAAATTTAAAATATACAAAAATGAATGTAGACAAATCATTTCCTTGACCGTACGGGACTTGTGCCACGACTATCTTGTTCTGGTAAGTGGTATCTGTAGACTCATTTCTCTCTCCTCTCACGTCTAGACAAAACTATGATAGGCTCTCCTCAATGATACCATGCTATTCCCAAAATACCCTTGTTTTCCATCTCTATTTTCACATACACTTTCGGGTACGAGATATTTTTATTTTTATAAATAATTATAATTATATATTATTTTAAAATATATATATCAATAATTATATATATAGTATTTTTTTAACTCATTTATTTTGTGACAACAAAATTATTAATTTATTAAATTAAATTTCTCTGTTAAACTATTTCTGTTATTTATGTAAATAATTTAAACATTAAATAAATAGTTATGGTTTATTTTCACAAATACTAAATTATAATCATTTATTCATGACCTAGGACAAAAACAGCTGAGACAACCCAACGGGAAGCCAGATACCAACTTAATCGATAAATTCCAATTTGGTGTCTAGGCATTGTCATGCTAAATAGAATAGATTATTAAATAGATGTGTAATTAGTTTGTTTGAGATAGTAAAATTAGGAGAATTTTTTTATATGTAAAATTAGTTGTTATATCATTATAGAAGTTAAAATTAATAAGATGATGGTTGAGAGAGCCTTTTTATTATCCTTTTGAGAAGTGAAAATTAGACAGGTATGAAACTGGTTTGGTTGAAATAGTAAAATTAGGAGAATAGTTGAGACATTCTTTTATATTATACGTAATAATGTTTTTTTAATCATTAGGAGAAGTTAAAATTGCTAAGATGCTGAATGAGGAAATTTTTTTATTTATTAATTTGGGCAGTTAAAATTAAGCTAAATCTCAAAAAAAAAAAAAAAAAAACCACCGTGACACGAAAAAATCATTTTTAGGGGATTGCTATTATTTAATTTAATTTAATTGATCAAATGATATTTATATTATTAAATAAAATAATATCAACTTAATTGAATTACATGAAATACGTAACTGTAATTAATTTAATAAATAATATTTAATTAGAAAAAGATTTTAGAGTTATGGGATGTGAAAAATCTGGGGTTTGTGGGGATTGTAACTGTAGATTTTTTTATTATTTAGAAAACTTTAAATTAGGATAAAGGTGAAAAATTATAGTGAGATGATGGTGACGGACAACAGAAAAAAAATTAAATTAAGGTAATTACTGAAAAAAGACGACACTTCTATGAAATGGGAAAAATAATAACATCATATAAGAAGACCATCAGATCAGACGACAGAAGTTGAATGATCAAAATCTGAAAGTGTATCGCTAAACGACTCTGGCATTGTGCAAAAACCATCTGTGTATTCAGTATTCTCCTTATTTAATCCATGCTAAAATAAAAAAACTTTCAAAATCCAAAGTCTATTTTTTTATAAGAATTGTTTGTTTCACAATATATCTCAAACCAGTATTTCATAAACTCATAATTGATCAATGGATAATAAAATAATATTTTAAATCACAACTTGTTGCTGTTGACCCAGAAGACTCTCTAGGAGAAAGTACAGAGATAGGTATTGTAATTTTCTCTAATTGAGCAGGACCCATCAAGAATTCCTCATTTTGGGCATAGATATGAGGGAAAATTTCTCCCGCATCGCAGAGATAAAGAAAAAAAATTTTCTAAAAAATTTTTGAAGAAAAAAAGACATTATACTTTTCATTTTGTGAGATCTAAATTAATAAAAATATAAAGATACTCTTAAATTTAAAATAAATATATATATATATATATATATATATATATATATATATATATAATATATATATATATATATATATATATATATATATATTAAAGTTATTTTTAGTAATTTAACAAATAATTTTATATTAAATTAAATTTACTTAATTAGAATATTAATTTTTTATATAAAAATATTTTTAAAATTTTTTTCACAAAAACCTATGAAAATCAGAGAACCAATTTTTCTTAATATGATGAGTGGGGACGAGGATGAAGAAAAATAACGGGCTACTCATCCTCGCTTCGTTACCATCCCAATGTATAAACCACAAAATCTAATTAAAGAGTTTAAGATCCACCGAAACAACAAAATGTCTTATCTCTTTAAAATTGACTGTATAAATTACATAACACTATTTCACTTTATCAAAACTAGGCTTTTTGAAATATTATTCATGCGGGTCTAAGGGCAATAGAGATAAAATTAAAACTAGAATATGAATTCAAACTGCATCTTTTAAAGGAGGGAGAAATCAAAGTAATATTGATACACTGCCATTAACTTAATCTAAACAAGCCTCGGGGTATATACATACAAGTCTCATTTACTGTTCACCAAAAAAAAAGGTGGGTGTCCCTAGAACTTCACAAACCAAAAACTCTTGAGCTCATGCATGATTCATCCAGCAAAATTTACCAAACGGCGAATCTGAAACTCAGTCCCAGGTCAATGAGATCATTGAATTTGCAAGCCCAGACTCCTCAAAGGTTGAATTATTTTCATAATCTAGGGTTTTGGACGCTCCCGGTATTGCATGCGTTAATCCAAATGGCTTTGTTTCATCTTCTCCGAGTTGAGCAGAGCAAAATGACCACAGCAGCTGCACAACAAAAATAGCCATCCAAGAAAATCTTAGCATGCATTGCAAGGACAGTTAAATACCATGATCATGCAACAGTTATTATATATTTAGGTCAAATTTATCCAAACAATGGGCATAATAGAAAATTCTACAATATTTTAACAACTGAAAGGATACTTGTAAACAAGAGATATGAAGAAATCATGGCCAGCAGTTGTTTGAAGGGAAATGTACTCTACTCCACAACTAAACAGTGTTGTCAATGGCTTATGGTAGTTCATGGCAGATTGTTTTTTTAAGAAAAAGATTCTGGAAAATTGAATATATCAAAATCAAATAACAAACATTTTAGCAATATTTTCCTTAGTAATAATAACATAAGACCAACTAGATACCATCATATTTAAGTCTAACATCATAACTCAAAAGATAGTATGGAACACTAGAGTAACAAGAATTTAGGGTTCTTCATTTTTCTTTGGGAATTTGGGTGTTATAAAAACAAATCTGCCCTTTTAAAGAATCAATCGAGTTCGTTTGTTTTATTTTGGCTAAGGTAACATAGTACAAATGGGAAAAAGTCAATATGGCTGCAGCCATCAGCCATGGCCGCCATGTACATTGCGTGTGCCGGCACTGCTATGTAGAACTGCCAGACCATGAGGTGTTCTATGGCTTAGAAGTGCCACCATGCCAGGCAATGGCCCCGCCATTGACAACACTTGAAAATTAAGCATAGGATAATCTACAACAAAAATAGTGAATGTATATCAATGGTGGCCTAAAGGTATTAAGGAACACCAAATATACCTGAATTGGATCGGTGCGTAAAAAGTTACGCTGAACGCGGCGTCCATTGGGAAGTCGTACTCCAACTCTGCATACGAGGTTCTTATCGCCCTTAGGTTCTTCAGGCAAGGGTGGAAATGATGGCCTCTTACGCAAGTCTGTTTCTTGACCCTTGACAGCAATATTTGAATCATTTTCTCCTACAGCTGCGGCCATAGATTCTTTCATGCTTTCCATAGAAGCTGCCAGAGCTCTTGCTACTTCCTCGTCTTCTCGATTCTTTTCCTCTGAATCCACCAGCATTAAAATATCAGATAAACTATCAAAATGAAGACACGAAATGTTCCAATAATAATTTGATCATCATATAGAATTGAGCTTAATCTTCAAAATAAAATAAGATCATAAAGACACCAATGAACACAAGATCAACCAGACTCTGAATAAATTGGTAAAAAAGAACGTTGCGACGGACCTTTTGTTTTAGGTGGGCTTGAACTTTCTCTGGGACGTTTGTGAGATAGAGTAATATGATGATCCTTGGGGCCTGCATCCAAGAATGGTAGTAGACCCTAAAGTGAAGAAGCATGGTGAATTTTCTAATCAGCAAACTAAAAAAAGCTCAATTTAAAAATTTAAAGCATGAAAAAATTCTAAAAAATCCCATAAAGAGACCCTCCCATCATGGGAAGGCCAAATATTGCATCACATACCTCCAATAAGCTTTCGGGTTGAATCATTCCAACCCAGAAGCGCATCTTTTGCCCTGTGATCGGATCAATAATAAGCACCGCAGGAACTGAATTGAGTTTGTAATAGGTGCAGACCTTTCTTCCTTCAGTTGTATCATCATATACCTGCATTCACAGAAAAAGAAGACCTCAATACAGAGAATTGCAAATGCAAACTTACATATACTGATGATAGTACACCATAAGCATCTCAGAAAATATCAGCAAAAACCATAGTGAATATTTTAACAAATTAAAACCCACAAAGGGCATGCTTATCTAAACTCTCTAGTCTAGTCTGGTTGAGCCAAGTAGAAGCATTACTCAAATTAATTCTGTTAAAATCAGCATTGAGATGGAGACCTGAACTGGTCAACTGGTGGGGTTAGAAAAAATGGGACACCAGAATGCAATCTGGTTCAGTCTTTGTCCCAATTTTCCAATAATCAAGTTGAAGCCTCAAGTGGGGAAAAAATATTATGAAAAAACTAAGCCAATTAATCAGGAAAAGGCTGAACCAGGAACCTGCTGATATGATGCACCAGTTCTCTCATTGCAGATTTGAATGCCATGAACAGAAAAAATGTTTATACACCAGCTATCACATATTCTCATGCTATCAACTGTCCCAGAGGACCAATTATATGTTTATTACTAGCTCTGCTAACAGTGGTCAGGATAAAGATGTAAAATAACCATTTTGATATTCGTTATAAGTTTTACCAAATGAACAATCTCAATGACAACAAAGAATTATTCAGACAATAATGAAGCTGCTGAATCAAGGAAGCTTTAGTACAATTGATGCATAAATCAACCCCTGTTATATATGATTTAATAATTTCAACAGGCATTTCTCATGATACTGAGGAACCAAAAAGAAAAGGTGATCATGATATAAGTCGCCATGTGAAATATCACTTGAATGGAAATAGGAAAAAGATCATCCACACATCATACCAGTCAATATAACAAAACACTGACCTGCCAGAATATAAAATTTGTAATTATGGTTTGAGAAACAGCTTCATTTGCCCATGTATCCCGATTGAGCTTCACAAAGCAACATTGCTATCAGTATAGCCAATATAGAAACAAATCATTAAGGAAGAATGTAGATGCAGCACCAAGAATACAATACCATGTGTGAGCTGAATTCCTTAGTAGATTGTATGTTCACCAAAAGCCATTTGTCCTGCATGGAGGAAGCATATTTTGCCTGCACTCAGAAAAAGTAGCACAGATAGGGGTTTAGAAATGCACCACAGGTACAGATCAAAGTTAAACAAGAACAAAAGTATTATTTACTGTCTGAGATGCTAATGGATTACTGTTGACTCCCGTTTTTGTTTCTTTATCAACTTTTTCTTTCTTTTTGTAAATACAGTCATATCATGCAAATTATATCAAGACTAAGTAATTGTTCAAAGAGTTGAGAAGTATTTCATCACGCAATCCCAGGCAATAGAGATATCACAATGCTGGATAGTCCAACCAAATAACCTATACCTATGAATGCATAACACTTACAAATTCTATTTTCTAAAGATATATGCCTTACTCCTGTATAGAGTCAGCTTTGCAATAAGCTAAGGAAACATGAAACAATGTTAGGATTAAAAATGATTTTCTCTATCATATTCACCAAGATAGAATAAAGCATTCACTGCTACACTTTCTATTGGAGAGTGTTGACACAGGATTCACTAACATCAAGACTAAATTTAAAGATCAAATTGTCTCGGTGGTTCAGTTTACTTGTCATTAAGGGGGTAACTATGTTTCTTTAAAATATATTGCTAGAACATAATTGTTTAGGGTTTAGAAGATCAGTAACTATACTCTTTTAGTTAATTTTACATTTTCAATCCCATAGATATTAGATATTCAAATAATTTTTCCATGATTTATTCTCAGCTTCAGGTGATGGGTTGGTATTTGGCCTTTTATTCATGTTATTAAAGGAAAAGTATGCTTTTACATTGTAAATACCGCACACACCGAATTGAGAAAAAAAAAAAAATGAATTACCTTATCAAAAAGACCATGAAACATCAGATGAAAAGGAGGGCGATAAAGTGAAGCAAGATTATCCCTTGAACTCTCTGCTGTGGAGACAGCACCTTGCTCTGATTCCCATACACCAGGGTGTCTCACTTCCTCTTCAAAATTACGGAATGCAATTAGGGAACTTGCTTCTTGTGAAAGATGTCCCATCCTTGATGCTCTACATAAATATGAAATACACAACATTCATGAATAATTCAACAGACAAAAACCATATTTGATGTTGAGAAACAATAAAGATGAACTGATTTAAAATTAGAGAAAAAAAAAAAAAAAAAAAAAACAGAGCAACATAGAGAAAGGGGGAACAAAAGAAAAAAGACTACTAAAAAAATAAACATCTGAATTCACAAATGAAGAATTATTAGACTCTCATTTAAAATTTCTAAATATCATTCTATATCAAGTTCATAGGATTTCATATATACATACTTAACATTCTGAATTAATAAAAATTATCTGCATTACCAAGTCATCACCAGAAACAATACATTACTAAAGAGTTTAATCCCTTCTACCATATATGCAGCACTTGAGTCCCTTTTCCTAAGGCTGCTTGAGGTGCCAAGACGCCCAAAAAAGAGAAGGTGGTGAGGTAGTAAGCCCAAGCGGGTGCCTGGTTGAAGTGAGTTTGAGGCTGCCATTTTATAAAAAAAAAGTCTAACTCTCTAATAATGTTCTTATTGTTATAAAGAAACCTTCTCTTTGAAGTTCTTAAATCCTTATATATTTGATTCTCAAAATTTTTTTCCTATTAATTGGTTTCTTCCTTTCCTAACTTGTTTTTGCTAATTCTGCTTTCCTATTAATTGGCTAATGTTAATTTTAAGTTATAATCATTGACCATACTTTTGCTTCAATTAAGGTAGCAAAGATCAATGAAAAAATAAAATTAAAACATACCCATACAGCATTCCATCGTCATAAAGAGTTTCTCTTTTAACAGGTAAAGGAGGGCGCACATCATCTCCATCATTTGGACTGCTACTTTTATTTGTGGCATCCTTTCCCATCTCACTGAGTTAATTGATGAAATAAACAGAATAAGTGTAAAATGCAGAAAGTAAATGATTACTGATTTCAAATATCAAAAGTAATAGTTGAAGCCCACACTACCTCGAAGGTTGAGGCCAGGAGTCAACATTTTCTGCCGGCTGGTTGTGTGATGATGATGGCAGTGATACCGCCACACCTTCATTATTAATCAAGAACAGCTGAATGGCTTCCTCAAGTCTCCAACTTGTAGCCTGTCAACACAACATTCCATGTAATTCAACATGACAATAATTTATGCATCCAAGGTTTAAGACATAAAAGCTTCAAACTTTAACATTAATGCATGTCAATTATTACTTTACTCTCTTTGTCTTTCATTATATCTATGTTTTCCTTAACACTTGTTTTCCAAATTTACTCCTCTCCATTCTATCTTAAATTCATCCCTTCAAAGAACCATCTTTTCCGAAATTCATTCACAGATTACCCACTTTTCAGCCTCACCCAGAACATACGTACCCACAACTAATCCAACCACCACCACCAACAACAACAAATAAAAAAAAAAAAAACTTTATTACATGAGATATTCTAATCAGCTTGTTTCCAAACATGAAAGTCTGGTTGAATGTCCAATAACTAAAAAAATTAAACATCCCACAGAAATCCCCAGAAAATGCAGCTGCAATAAACTGATTGTGTTATGTGACCTCAAAATATGTCATTGCAAGACAAACGAAAGTCATGTTCATCACTGATTACTCAACTCTACACTGGAATTAACGACATTGCCCGTGTAAAAAGCACTAAATAAAAGATTCCCAGCATACCCTTTTCTCTATTATCATCCCAGTTAACAAAATCGGCAATTTTAGCCACAGATTTGGTAACTGATCATGCATCATTACAAATTCTGAGAAAAAAATCAAGAAAAAGTTTCAAACGTTGGGAAGAATAAGGACCTGCAAGAACTGTCTAGCCGTCTCAGCGGTTTGCCCTTCAGCGATCTCTAAGAAGGAAGAGACCATGCTCTGTTGATCGTTTGGGGACAACACTTCCTCCATCTTCCTCACCAAATCGGATTTTTCACAGTGCTATCAAATCAATATTAGAAACTGAAACCTAAAATAGAACAGCGATATCCACACCTAGGGGAAAAAGGAAAATATCAGAAACCTGAACGAACCAAGAGACTAATCTGTTTACTCTTTCGGTTGCCACTAACTAATTACTGTGTTTCACACAGATATACCATCTCCAAAAATTATTGTCAATATATATTTCCTTTATAAATATTTATCAATATCTACTATATAAATTAATATATATCTCTTAAGTAAATAATTATCAATATATATTATATAAATTAATATATATTTATTTTATAAATATTTATCAATATATACTATATAAATTAATACTATTATTAATATACTATTAAATAATAATATTTCACCAATATTGCAGTATTTTATTAATATTTAATAAAATATTCAAACTTCACGTAACGTTAGGAAGTATGACTTTTGTGAAGATCGTATCACGTCTGGCAACTTTATTTTTTATTTTTTAATTAATTTTTTTTTACAAATCATTAAATTTAATTATACATTTAATTAAATAAATAATTAATAAAAATAAAATACATAATTAAGTAATAACGTGATTTTATTAATAAATAAATTATTTAAAATAAAAAATAAAAATTAATGATTTAATTTTATTTTCTTTTTTCTCTTTCCTTACTTTCTTATAACTTTATTTTTAATTAATTTTTTTACACATTTATTTAACTTAATTATATATATTTTTATTTTTAATAAATTTAATAAGTAATTAATTAAAATTAAAATACATAATTAAAGAACATAACGTAATTTTATTAATAAATAGAGCATTAAAAATAAGAAAATTTTAAAAAAATGAATGACTAAATTTTATTTTATTTTATTTTTTGTCTTTTCTCTATTTATGATCTTTATGTTTTCTTGTACCATAATGAGGCTTTTAATAGTAGGATGCAACTCTTCTAACGATGACCTTTTGGTAGTTTAGACGACTATTCAAGCTATTGCACCGATGAAGGAGGTTGTGCATTATCTTCTTCATTTTCCTTCACATTCTAATCTTGTGAATTTTATTGTCCACTAATGCAAAATTCTATCACCATAGGATCTTTGAACTCACGTTGAGTTGAGATTGGAGTTTCAATAGTCGTAGCAAATTTAGAAAACAACAATGTGTCATGGTATTGCAATGATGAGAATAAATAAGGATTACTCCATTCTTTCGAAGAGTAAACCGATCTAGCATGAGTTTCGTGTGAGTAATATTGTTAGAATGAAGAAGGTATTTGTTGAATTAGTGACAAACTATAAATCGTAAATAATGTAAAGTCAATTGGGCTAAAACTAAATCGACATGAATCTTATGTAGTCCCACTAGGCCTTGATTTGTGTAAATAAAAAACATATAGTATTGGACAATAAACATTCTCATAAAAACTACTCACAATATGTCACACCTCAACAATCCCAATGTAAGCCAACGCCTAGTTTTTATGATGATGTTTATCATCTAATGCCACATGTTTCTAATCTACACGAAGTGAGGCCAAGTGGGACTACATAAGATTCTTGTCAATCTAGTTTCAGCTCAATTGACTTTACATTATTCAGAACTTATAGTTCGTCACCAATTCAATAAATACCTTTTTTGTTCCAACAAGATTACTTACATGAGACTCATGTTAGACCAATTTACTCTTCGAAAGAATGGAGTAATCCTCATCATTGCAACAACATGACACACTGTCATTTTTTGAGTTTGATGCGACTATTGAGACTCTTATTTCATCTCAATGTGAGTTTATAGATCTTTTGGTGATAAAGTTTTGTATTAGTAGACAAGAAGTTCACAAGATTAGAATGTGGAGGAAAATAAAGATGATGCACAACCTCCTCCACTAATACAAGAGTTTAAATAGTTGTCATCAGAGGAGAGAATTGACTGGTGTAATTGAGAGATTAATTGAGTTGCGTCCCACTATTAGAGAACCTCATTGTGGCATAGACAAACAATAAAGTCATGGATGAAGAAAAGGCAAAAAAATAAATGAAAATAAAAATTTAATCATTCATTTTTTTTAATTTTCTTATTTCAATGCTTTATTTATTAATAAAATTATTTTATATTCTTTGATTATGTATTTTAATTTTAATTAATTACTTTATTTAATTTGTTTTTTAATAAATTAATTTATTAAAAAAATTATAAACATGTAATTAAATTATGTAAAAAATTTTAAAAATAAAGTTGCAAGCAAGTGATACTATTTTCACAAAACTCATACCGCCCTTCTACAACATTGGTAGAGTTTCGATATTTTATTAAATATTGTGATAAAGTAAAGCAATATTAGTAAGATATTATACTAAAATAATATAATTTCGTTAAAAGTTATAGATATTAATAAATATTTGTAGATATATTGTATCTTCATAATAATTTTTTAATATATGGTATATTTTTGTAAAAAACGTCACTAAAAATGTAACAGAATAATCTAGTATTCATCAATATCACGTTACTCTTTTTGCAACTTTTGAAGCGATTCTTTTTTATATATATTTATTAACTTTATGTTGCGTGAGAGAAGAGAAGAGGTGACGTCATCTATATATATATATATATATATATATACACGTATTTTTAAAATTAAGTTTTTAGTTAAATTATATTAGTATTTTTTTTTATAACGAATTATATTAGTATTAGTGATTGGTGATAAGATATTTATTATATTTGTAGTATTATGTAATCTCATATTAATTTTACTAGTATGAAATTAAAAATACTAAAGTATAAACAATTTAATATTAGTAGACTTTTCACGACAAAAGTTGCTTCTAGCTGTTCATTTTGTTCAACTACAATGAACATTTTTTAATTATGTATTTAATATAAGTTTCTTCGGTTATATATTTTAATTTTAATTTTATTCTAATTAATTAATTAATTAATTAATTTTTTAATGAATTAATTTATTAATAAAATTAAAACATATAATTAAATTAAATAAATGTGTCAAAATTAATTATAAAATATAAAAATAAAGTTGTAAAACGGTGAGGATATAAGAGTAAATTATACCAACCATCCTTAATATTGTCTTACTTTTCACTTATCTCTCATCTATTTTAAAAACTTACATTTAAACCCAATTGACTAAAACATTAGAGAATATTTCCTTTAGATACTTTTTTCCTATTTTTTAAAGAAAAATTTGGCACAAAATTTAACTACCTCATAAAATTCTCTAGTTTTATCTAAAAAAGTTAGTTAAATAATAAATAATTTTAGATGAATAGATAAACTTAATAATTTTATTTTATTAAATATTTTAAATTTTGGTAAATTTTTTTAAGAAATTTATAGCTATATTTCTTGTTAGATAGTCAATCATATATTTATTTGAAGTATAATAAATTTAAAAGAAAGTTTCTGACCTTTCTTCCAAGAATGGCATTGCATTTGGCATTAAAAAAAATTGATTGTCCAACAAAATTCTCTCAAGGGATAAGCGGTCAAATTTTTTGTTTTGATATAATTTTCTCCAAATTTAATCTTTTTTTTAATATTTCTTATTTTTAATGATTTATTTATCAATTATTATTTAATTATGCACTTTAATTTTATTTTTATTCTTATTAATTACTTATTTAATTAAATTAAAACATATAATTAAATTTAATAAATGTGTAAAAATTTTAATTAAAAGAAATAAAAATGAGTAAAGTTGTAAAAATGTGATACGATTTTCATGAAAAACGTATCAACCAACTTCAACTTTGGGTGGAAGTGGAATATTTTATTAGATATTATAAAAGGGCAGTGCGATATTAGTTAAATGATGTAATAGGGTAATATAATTTTGTTAAAAATATTATATATTAATAAATATTTGTAAAAGTAATATATTTAATAAAAAATTTTGGATGTAGTATATATGTGTAAAAAAGTCAATTACAATAATCCTATAGGACTAAGATATTAGTATTTTCCCTTTATAAGATAAGAGAATATATATAAGAAATTTTTTTTATTGGCAACAAAAATTTACTATTTTAGTATTAGTATAAAAAAATAAAATATGAACTATAATTTAGTCATTCTACAAGTCATATTTCATTTCTTTAAAAATCTTTTTTTTTTTCAACTTTTTAAACCAAATGATGTCATTTAGAAACAAAAAATGTCTCTTATCTCTAGGGACAGAAAGAGAGATGGGGCAAGTGGGCCCTCTTTCAGTGTAATTTATTGAATAAAAGGTAATAAAGTAATATTTTTAAATATTATATTATATTATATTATTATTATTTAATTAATTAAATACTTTAAAAATATACTATAAGCAATTTTATGATAATAAAATTTTAATCGTTCCCTAAATAGTTTTTTAACCCCCGTTGACTTAATCATGGATCTGTCCCTGCTTATCTCCCTTCAAATTGAACACTACGATGGGAATAAATTCAAAAAAAAAAAAAAATCTTCAATAAAACTCTTACCTTGTTAACTTCCTTTTCCATTTTTTCCTTCATCAAAACCAATTAATCATTTTTTTTTTTTGCTAATCTCACTTACAACAAATTCTTTGTGAAAATTGGTTTTTTTCCTCAACTTTTAGAGTATGTTTAGTTCATGAAATGATTTAACATAAGAATGAAAGGAGGAATGGAAAGAAGCATATAAATCTTTATTATTATGTTTGGTATACAATAAAAATAGATAAATACATTTTTTAGTATACAAAGAATAGAATGTAATTATTAATAAAATGACCAAAATAACCTTCATAGTTTTTAATAAACAAACCCACCTCATTCATGCATAATATGGCAATAGTAGTATTTTTTGTGTGAGGAATAACATGCATACTGTGGAAATAAACCATTTCAAGATTTTCCAAATCCAACAACCATACATGCTCTAGGAATATCTTGCAACAACCTTCTTTTCATCTCAAAGCGTGAGATCGTGATAGAGTTTGCAACTCTTACAACATCACAGCGATTGGAATCTCTCTCGTATGCGTAAGTGCATTGCTCTCATATCACCCCTTATGTGTCATGAGACAAATAATAGAAACTATTAGAGTAAATATAATATTTTAGTACCAATCAGATAAGGGTAACATCAATTAGGTATCTATTAAGTTTTTGTCATCAAATGAGTCTTTTTTGGCATCAAATAAAGATTTATAAAATTATTTGACATTAAAAGAGGACCTCCATCTATTACTCCGTCAATCTTAACAGAAAATCCCTAACCTAAAATGGGGGTGAGAAAACAACAGAAAATCAATCACGCCTAAACAACCCAAATTCCTCATCGTCTTCACTTACACCCAAAGTCACACTCAAAAACCCATGGAAAAAAAATGAATGCCTAGAAATTGAATGACGAAACAATCCATTGGAAGTAAAAGCTTAGGTTGAGCTACCAAAAGAATCCATAAACCACCATTTTAAAAAGTTATGAACACATTCATCATCACATCAATTCCAAAATTGCAAACCAAAACACTCGATGAAAAAAAGCCCTAAAGCTACTTGTAAAGATTTCAAGCTGATCATCTACCCTCACTCTTACAATGCAAAGAAAAATGAATAAAGCAGAGAAGAGGAAAAGGAAAAGAGTAAGAGAAAATAAGATAGAGAAACCCAAATCATATAGAAACCAAAGGGCAATTTACAAAAACTCAAGTGATAGAAACCCAAATTTACATAAATTCTAACTTCTTAAGTTCGAACAAAATCCACATATGTCAAACCAAATCATATAAACCGAAACCACAAACCCATCAAAAGTGTTTATTGTCTAGATCTAATCATCCCCACATATTATATTTTATTATATTGCTAACAAAGCAAGCTCCTAGAGTATCAAAAATCAGTAAGATTTTCTGTTATGCTCTATGTGAAAGCCATCGCTAAAGGCCATGACATTGACCCACGTTTGATACCAAAATGTGCCATGAACGATGTGGTTCTACTGCCATGCTTCTGAAGGCCTCTTTGCCTTTTCTTCTTTGTTAGGGTTATGGGTTGTTGTATTGGGGTGTGTTTTGGCTTGGGAGGTGAATCACAATTAGTGATTTGGGACTGCAAAAATTTGGGATTAGTGGTGGAAAGGTGTGAAGGAGAAGGGAAAGGAACGTTTTTTAAGAACGAGTGAGGTTGAAGATAAGGGCATTTTAGGAACAATGAAAAGAGGTGAGAGTGAAGTTAAGAACATATTATGAACAATGTAAAAAGGTGAGCGTGAGAAAGTAATTTTGATGGCTAGCTGCATGCCAGCTAAGCATCTCCTATTTAAATTGATAGAGGAATAGATGGTCTTCTCTTAATTTCATTTAGATTCTTTATTGGGTTGGGCCTAAATGTAAAGACTGGCCCATTGGTTTTGGTCCATATCATTAGTCTCCCGGGTCGGAGGCTTAGCAATGTTGAGTCTTCAAGCTAAGAAACGATTGTTAGGTGTATTGAAATTGCTTTCCATTTTTACTCTCTATAACTATCTTTTTCCTTTCTTCTTTTTCTTTTCTTCTATTCTTCTTTTTTTGAGCATGCTAGACTTGCCTCCACACTTTAAACAATTGGTGACTGTTCTTTTTCTTCTTCCACTTGTAATTATTATTATTTTGATGTGCCCCTCTATATTTCAAAGTGGCTTTTCATTGTTGATTGTTTGATCATTTTTTTTGGCTGCTTGTTTTGATCTGTTGATCTTTAAAATGCAATTGCTATAAATAAGAGCCATTTATCATTTTGCTTTCTTTACTTCTTTTAAGGTTGGGACTTTTTTTTTTTTTAGAAATCGGTACTCCTTACTTCCTTAACTCTTCTTAGGCACTTTGTTTTCCTTTTTCTTGAGTTGACAACATTTACTTTTAGGTTGGTTATCTTTTCCTCATTTTTTTTTTTTTTTTTTGTTATCTCTTTCTCCACCTTTCTTCTTAAAAGGTCTTCATTCTACTCCCTTTAAGTCGATATTTAGCATATTGTGAGAGATATGTTTAGTGAGATTAGAGAAGAGGGTAAAATGAAAAGATGATTGTCGCCCACCATAAGAAAATCTCTTTTTTTATTTAGATCCTTTAGAAAGAATCTAATAATGATGAGGTTCATAGCTTGAATTTTGTAGGTACCTCGGATGATTCCTCCAATAGTGGTTCAAGTACCGAAAATTTATCTTCTAATGAGTCTTCTTCTATCCCTACCCAAGAAATTCTAGTGATAATTGTGTTGCTTCATCGGGTAAAAAGGTCCCTAAAGGTAAAAAGGTTGGGGTTACTCTTGCCTTTCCTTGGATGGCTCATGAAGCAAATGAGATAGGTGTAACTTATTCTCCTAGTTTCTACAAACATAACGACCTATTAGTAAAGGGTGCTCCTTATAAAGGTGATTTGAGGAGTGCTTATTGGCTTTCAAATGAGATCACTAATAACAGCTCTCTACTCAATGATAGCGATATGGATGTGACTAAGAAGGCTTTACCTGAGTGTACTAACCCACAAGGGAGATTTCAGATAAATCTATGACCACTTGATGTTCTTGTTAACGAAGGCTGATACAAGGATAGATTTTTCAGTTGGAACCTTTACTACACCAATAGATGTGGAGTAGTCCTCCCTTTGTTTAACTTTGATGTGGAGGTCTTGGAAGTTTTGCAGATAGCCCCTACACAACTTCACTCCAACCTAGGCTACTATTTATGCTTTCCAAGGGATTTGTGTGGAATTGAAAAGACCTCCTTATCTTGATGTCTTCTATTTTTATTATCTAAAGAACCTTTGTAAGCACAAGCTAAGATATTTATACTTATCAACTAAGAAAAGGAGGGCTTTGATGTTTGTGCCAAACATGCTTATTTGAGATCATATTTTACATCTTTTTCTCCAAATTCAATAAAGTGTGGCTTGTTCTTGGTACATTTTGTGAGTAATTTAGTTATTTAGGTTGTTTAGTTTATTTTAAATAATTTGTTTAGAATTTTAGTGTTTAACTTATTGTTGCATTTTATCTTCTTTCTCTTAGGTTTTCTCAAATTAAGTTTTGCATAGCCAAAATGAAAAAAGTAAAAACATTCAAGAATTGAGAAATGAAGAAGTCACGTGGAGCTGAAAAGTAATATGGGCTATTTGATTGCTGTCCATTTTCCAAATTCTATATATATATATATATATATATATATATATATATATATATATATATAATGAAAGCAAGTGGGCATCAATTCGTAGAAGTGCTTATGGATAATGGGTTGGCCTCTTTTAAGGTTCATAAAAGTAAAAACAAAAAAAAAAAAAAGAAATAAAGAAGTGGACAACACGTGATGGAGAGGGGCTTTTCATTGGAAAAAAAGGGGATTGGCCATTCAAAAAAACATGAAGAGCAGGAACGGAGGAAAAATAGAGACGTGAGCTGCGAAACAGAGCCTCACAACAACAATGAAAAATAGAGTAGAGGAAAGAGCTCCCTAAGAATCGAGACTACAAGCTTGCTTTTGGCTAGCGAAGTTCTTGAACATGACTACTGAGTTTGCCATTTTCTCTCTTGTTTCTATTTCTCTTGTAATGAATACTTGAACTCATTTAGCTAGGCTTGATGTAGTTTGATTTTGATGAAGTTTTAACTTAGATATTTGCTATTTTATGAACAATTTCTATCATTGAATTGAGATTATTGTGCTTAATGCTTTGGATGTTAAGCCACCATTCAAATGATTTGTTGGACCATTTTGTTGCTAGGAATAGTTCAATTTGGGGATGCCTCATGTAATTTCAACCATGAATTAAGTTAATCTAGAAATAGATAACTGATTTGTGTGGTTTTGCTTTTAATTCCATTGAGCTTAATCACTTAGAGCTTATTAACTTGCACTAAGGAATTAGGTAAGTTAAGGGAACTAGGTAAGATTGATTCACCAAGGAATTGGGTTTCAATTAATTTAGGGAATTTAACCATCAATGTAAGAATTGAGATTAGAATAGTTATGTCCAAGGAGATTCAAAAGGTGCTTTGTCTATGAGGTACCTGAAACTCAATAATGTATATCTTGTCGCATGATCCACCAACCTATCTATACTTAGTAATCGATAAGGGTCCTTAAGGCAAGCTCTGTTTAGGTCTATGAAGTTGGTACACATTCTCCATTTCCCATTTGATTTCCTTGCCATAACCACATTAAACAACCATGATGAATAAGCCACTTCTTTTATAAATCCTGCTTGCAATAATTTTTTAACTTCTTCCCTAATAGCTGGTTGTCTTTCTAGCCCAAAGAGTTTTTTCTGTGCAATAGATTAGGTATTTGGTTTAAGAGATAATTTATGACAAGTAATGTTGGGATTTATACCTAGCATATCTACTGTTGTCCACATAAAAGCATCTGAATTACTTCTTAGGAGGTCCCCAAGTTACTTCTATTGTTCAAGGTGGAGATGGATCAAGACTTGCACTATTTGATTTGGCTCATCTTCAACTTGCACTTTCTTAAATTCCCCAATATTCTCCGATTTGGACTCTCCCAAGTCAGTTCTAGTGTCTAGTTCCATGGCTAGTATAAGTTTTGCTTTTGCTAGATCCTTGCTACTTTCTCCTTTCTTCATCTGTTCAATGGTCAAACTCCTATGATATAATTATCTTTCCATCACTTGGTTTGCCTTGATTACTCCCACCTTTTCGTCTAGAGTTGGGTATTTAATCACCAAGTGTTGAGAGTAGAGACTAGCCCTAAGCTAATATAGGGTAAGTCTACCTAAAATTACATTATACAATGAGTGACATTTAACTACCAAGAAATCTACTACCTTTGTTACTTGGTTTAGAGTTTGCCCAAAGGCATATTGATCTTGCTATTGGTGCTGCTACTCTAGAAAAGCTAACTAGAGAGCTATGATAGTGTTCTAACTTAGTGTAAGGGATGTCCATTTGATCAAATGTCTTCTGAAACAAGATGTCACTAAGCTTCCCTGGTCTACCAGGATCTTCATTATTTGGAAGTTTGCTATCATGGCTCTGTTCACTACAAGGTCATCATGCTCCTTTTGTAAGTCCCCATAATCTTCTTCGGTGAAAGTAATTGGTGGGTTGGATACCTCTCTCCTCAACCTCTTACTTCCTCTTGCTTCATTAATCGAGTGATGATGTTCTTTTGCTACATTTAAGTGCCTCTTCTACCCCCAATGGTTAGTCCTCTTGAGGCAAACCCTCTTGAAATAGTGTTTATGATTTCATATATCCCCCTTTGATTATCTGTGGATCCAAGAGTCTTCCTTCAGTCTATGGATCTATCCCACTACCTTTCTAGGGGATGTTCCCGGCCTTTATGTTGCCTATGCCCTACGCTCTTCTAGACTGGTTCATTTTCTACCCTGAATCACCGCAAATGTCATTTCTTTATCAAAATTTCAATAAGGTTTTTTAGCGCTTGGCATTCTTCAGTGTTATTCCATTCGCTATATTTCTTGACATTTAGTCCCATTTGAGCCTTATTCAACTGGGGTAGTTGTGTTTAACTAATCTAGCATATCTTTACGTAGGATGTGTGCTCTTGGTCTATTAAGGGGAGTGTAGTTGTAGTGATGAGGCCGAGGTTTTTGTTCTTTTTCTCTTTCATTTCTTTTCTCTCTTGCCTACTTGGGGATTTCTTTTTCTGCCTCTTCTAAGTTAATGTATTTTTTGGCTAATTGAAGTAGACCTTGGAGTGTATCAAGTTGGTTTAAGGTAACACTCTCCTTAAATATGCCCCTTTGTATATTGGCTATTAAGGTGTGAATGACAACTTTATCTTTGAGATCTTCTATTTGAATGGACAAGGCGGTAAATCTTTGAATGTATTTTCGTAAGGGTTCATCATCCTCTTGCCAGAGGGTGATTAGGACAGCTGAATTCTTTTGTGAGGCCATGTTGGTAGAGAACCTAGCAATAAACAGTTCAATCAGTTGATCGAAATTGGATATGGATAGGGGGAGATTATTGAACCATCGTAAGGAGACTTTTTGGAGTGAAGTGGGGAAAGTTCTACATTTAATTCCATCTTTTACTTCTAAAATTAACATCACGTTCTCAAAACTACACACAGGCTCCACTAGGTCTATCGATTTGTCATATGGGTTCATGGTGGATTATTTGAAGTAAGGTGAAAGGGGATATGACATTATGTTGGGAGTGAATGGGTGTTTGGCTTGTCTTGTTGAAGGTAACGGTATATGGGGGTTGGTTCCGTAATGATTAATGTTGTTGGAGGGAAGAGGTTCTATTGGTCGGGCATTATCTACCTGTCTCGGGGTGGTGTATTTAGAGGAATATGAGGCAACATGTTCTTCTCTGGTTTGGGTGCGGACCTCCTTCTCCGATTGGAGTTTTTGGATTTCCCTCTGATGTTGAAGTCTTTGTTCCCTTATATCTTCTAGTACCCTTCTTATCACTTCAAGATGGGCCACTATAATGGCCAAAGTAGTCAGGTTTTAGCTGGTTAAATTTGCTCAGGGTTGCTAGTCATTTTGGGTACTTAGTAGGGGTTGTATAGGTGTTTTAGGAGTGAAGTGTACTTTCTTGGGTCCTCTTTTTTTAAGAGTGTGGAAATTCTGATCTATCATGTAATTTGGAAGTTGTGTGTTCAATCCACGCTCATCTCGCCAATTGTTGTGTATAGTTCCCAAGGTCAAGTCGGGTCCCACTAATCTTGCAAACAAAGAGGAAAAGGTCGAGGGTTCGATGTGAATCCTCTAACGCTTAAGTCAGTGTCTGATCTATTATATTGGGTAAGAGTCTAGAAATTTGTGTTAGAAAGTTACTTACCTCTTTCAATTATGGTGTGGCTTTTATATGGGTTTAGGTAGGGAGGGTCTTCTTGTAATTTTACCTAGATTGCTTATAGAGTTGGCCTGAATGTAAAGAGTAGTTGTATTTTTAATTTTATTATACTTGAATTTTAATGTCACGTTGAACATGATTGATAGAAAATAAGAGAGTAACAGAAAACAGAAAAGGGCAATACCTTCCGCAATCTCTCATTTTCTATATCTGTATATGAAAATAGAATTAAAAAATGAGATTAAAAAACTTGATAAAAAAACCCATGGAGTGAATGAAAATAGGAAGAATTTTCTTTCTTTTGAATAGGAACTTATTACTTGGTAAAGAAATTTAAAATAAGAAATATGACTAAATGGAATTATAGATCATAAATTGATTTTTAGATAAAAAAATTTAAATCCAATCAAAAAAGCATGGGCTAAAAAAAGGGTGAATTTTTTTTTTCTTAAAAATTATTAGCTAGAAACTTTTTTTAGCAAAGATTTTTTTAAAAACAAAAAACAATAAAGGTAGTTATTTGATTGCATATTTTTAAGAAAGAATAAAAGATTAAAATAAGATGAAAAAAACTAAGTGAGACACCTGAGAGAGTTGGCGAAATAAATTTAGTATAATATATAGATAGATTCTAAAATAAGAGTCACAACAATTAGGATTTCACCAACTGACTTTTGTATTTCATTAATTAGTTTTTATTTTATTTTTATTTTCAAGCTATTGAGTTCAAAAATATTAATCTTTATTCTAGTAGTAACTTGTTTAAGATTTCTACCTCAACTCATGTCTTCATCTGATGTTTGTGATTGAAAGCTATTGTTGTTTATTTTATTGGTTTTGGCTAAGTTTGGAGTTTGAAAGAGTTAATAAATTGTTCATATATATTGGACTCAGCCAAAAAAAAAAAAAAAAGAGTTAATGAAAGGGAAAAAAAAAAAAGAAGTGAGAGACGGTTTGTTGTGAGTGAAAAGCTACAGAGATACAAAAGTTAAATATTAAATTGTCGCCAAAACAAATTGGGGATAACTTAAAACATTCCCTTAATGAGAAGTGCATGTTTAAAATAATACATTGACTGGGAGAGTGTATAAAAAAACTGAAAGAGTGCGTTAAACACTTCCCTTATTTGTTTTGAGAAAAAAAAGTAATAATTAATGAAGTGAGAAAATGTTTATTGTAATTTTATCCATGGATTTAATTTTAAAAAAGATATGATTATGATTTTAGTAACGTAACCATGTCATGTTGAGTGCTAAAATGAGAGGATCTAAATCCCTTATTATTTGCTATACTCTTTGATCGGTGTATTTCCCGAAGTGTGTGAAGAATTTCACTATTCCTTATAACTTTGAAACTTATAATGCTTAATTGAAATTACGAATCCATATAACTCACTAAAAGTATTTGCTAGAAAATCAAACATCTTATAGCTAACTGATACTAAAGTTGTCAGCTGCAACTTCTTGTTCATATTTGAACCCAAAATCAGGCATATAAAAAAAAATTACAAGAAATGGAAGAATATAAAATATTGGTGAATGTTGTCATGGAATATGGACATGCTACAATTGCAATTTCATGAGTAGCATAATAATTATGATAGCCCCACGAGAGGAACATTCTTATTCTTCTGTTAGTGAGATGTTCTGATTTTTTCTTCTTTTTTTTTTTTGATGGTTTCTTTGCTAGAGGCCTTTCATTGATGATATTAGGCTAGTATATAGACTTGGGCCTGTTATGCATAGGACATTTTCTTTTAGAACTCCTAGAATTTCTATTTTCATCACAACTCCATTTTTTTCAATACAAAATTACACATTTACCCTTTGTATACTAAAGCCCCTTAGCTTCTTCCTTCCCACCCCCGATCAGCACTCTATCAGCCCCAAAACCCTCTTTCTCTCTCACAGGTCCTCTCCTTCTATTGCACTCTATAATTTTTTTTTTTTTTAACAATTATGGATTATAGATAATATGTAATTTTATGTTATTGGATTTTGTTTTTTAACATTTTGGATTATATATAATCTATAATTGTTATAAATAAACTTCCAAATTATATATAATCCAATAGTGTATTATTCACAAGTTACAAATTATTTATCATTTATATTTTGATATTGTTGTTTGTTGTTGTTGAGGGTTGATTGGGGATTTGTGGAATTTGTAAGGACTTTTGAGGTTCAAGGGAGAATGTATCAGTGGCGGCAAAGGATTGGTGTCTCTCCTTGTTTGTTTTTTTTTTTTTTTTTTTGTATTTCCTAAAGTTTTTGAGAAGTCTTTTATATTAATATTGGACATGAGACTGGGCCCGCTTTCAGGCCTGCGTTCGTAGCCCAAGACGGGCCTGGAAGGATCCACATCAATTGTGTTTTAATATTTTGGATTATATATAATATTTAATTATTGAAGAATACAATATTGAGTTATATATATAACTGTAACATTGTAGTTAGGTGAAACTTGGGAACTAAGTAGAGATAAGGATAAACTTGTAGATAACGATATAAGTGGTGTGCTCTATTTGTTAGGATTTGTTTCTAGGAGCTGTTATCTCGTAGTGATGCATTTAGAATATTTGTATATATTCTGTACAAAGTGGCAGGCAACAACATGAAATCAATCCAAGCTAATTTGATCTTTCGTAGTTTACTAAGGTATCAGAGCCTGTGGGCTCAACATAGGCACAAAGCTTGGGATAAAAAATGGTTGGACAACAAGAATAGGAAAGTTTGATCTCAATTCCAACAACAAACCCAAGAACGTGATTACCTAGGTGTAGCTAAAGGGAGAAAATTATGAAAAATGGGCATGAGCAATGAGGACTTCAATGCGTGCTTGACAAAAATGGGGCTTTGTTGAAGGTACAATTCAGCAGCCAAAGGTTGGAAGCCCAGAATTGGAAGATTGGTGGATGATGCAATTGTTGTTGGTGTCTTAGATCCTCAACACCGTTGAACTTGGACTACGTTCTACTGTCACTTATATGGAGAACGTAAAGGAGTTGTAGGATGATATTAAGGAGTGTTTCTCAATGGCTAATGGACCCCGTATTCACCAATTAAAACCGACACTTGCTGAATGCAGACAAGGAGAGATGAGTTTGGGTGCATATTATCGAAAACTCAAGCTACTGTGGGATGAGCTAAGCAATTATGAGTAAATGCCAACATGCGAATATGGTTAGTGCAAGTGTAACATTGGAGCCAAGCTTGAAAAATGAAGAGAGAAAGAAAGGGTACATTAGTTTTTTATGGGATTGAACGATGATGTGTACAACACAGTGAGGTCGAATCTTCTGGCCACAGAACCACTATCCTTTTTGAATCGCATCTCTGCCAAAGTGATTCAAGAGGAAAGGGTATGGTCGATAACCAAAACAAAAGAAGAAAGAGGAGATGTGGTGGGATTGGCAGTGCAAGCTGGCCACAACAACAAAGAACATGGTGATTTAAAGGCCAAGAACTTGCTATGCCCAATTTGCAATAGGAACGGGCATGAAGCAAAGGATTGCTTTTAGGTCATTAGCTACCCCGACTGGTGGAGGGATAGACCAAGACATGACGTCAAAGGTGGGTCACATGGAAAGGGCCAAGGGCATGATGCAGTAGGCTACAGATGTGTCTCGATGCGCGCCAATGCTATGTAGACTATAGGCTCAAATGGGTTTATCTCATATAGTAACACAGGAGGGATTGGTGGACTGACCAATGCTCACATCCAAGCTTTGGTGGACTTGCTTGGCAGCCATAAGCAAAACATATGGAATGAAAAATTGTTAGGTAACAACTTTTCTAATGGCTGGATATTGGACACCAGAGCATCTAATCATATGACAGGGATCTGGAAATTATGGAGAACTTACATATTATTCATTTAGTCTAGTGGGCCTTCCGAATAGGCAAGAAACTGTGGCAACCAAAGAAGGAAGTGTGAAACTAGAAGGAGGATTGATCTTGACTAATGTGTTATATGTACCCAAACTTACTTGCAATTTGATATCCGTGTCCCAGCTAAGTGATGAACTAAATTTGTGTCTTATAGTTTACTAATAGAATGTGTGTTGTGCAGGATCTCACTTCGAGGACGCTGATTGGAGTGGGTGAGCGAAGGGTGTCGGCCCTACCATTATCAGGGCATTTTGAAACATAAAACTTGCAAAGCAAAAAGGGGGATTAATCAAGTTTATCTTTGGCATTGAAGGTTAGGACATCCATCATTCAAAGTTAGAACATCCATCATTCGAAGTTATATAGATGGTTCCCCACATTAGTAGGAATAAAGATTGTGACATTTGTTTGAGGGCCAAATAAACTAGAAAAAAATTTTCAATCAAGTAATTTTAAACCGAACAATGTTTTTGAGTTAATTCATTGTGATTTATGGGGACCATATCAGGCCTCGTTAACTTGTAATACTTTTTATTTTTAACCATAGTAGATGATTTTTCTAGAGTAGTTTGGATCTACTTGATTGCTGAGAAACAAGAAGTTCACCAAAATCTTATAAATTTCTTTGCCATGATTGAATGACTATTTAATGCAAAAGTCAAAATTTTTAGGAGTGATAATGGAACTAAATTTACTTGTTTGAGAAAATATTTTCATGAAACTGAGATTGTGTTTCAAACTGCTTGCATGAGCACACCAAAACAAAATGGAAGGGTGGAGCGAAAACATTGTCACATCCTTAATATAGCACGAGCACTACAGTTACAAAGCAATCTACCCATCAAATTTTGGGGTGAATGCGTTTTACCGCTAGATACCTAATAAATAGAACTCCTATTGATGTTTTAGGAGGAAAATGTCCTTATGAAATTCTATATGGAAAAACCCAATATTTGATAATTAAAATTTTTTTGGGTTGTCTATGTTATGTTCATAAATAAAATACCAAAGGATATAAATTTGAGAGTATAAGTAGATGCATTTTTTTGAGATATCCATATAGGAAAAAGGGATGGTGAGTGATGGATCTTGAAAGCGAAGAAATTTTCATATCACGGGATATTGAGTTTGTTAAATATGAATACCCATACTTGCAAGACAAATCCACCTTTGTACTTATAATTTATAGTGCCACCGAAGAAAATTGTAATGATGATGGCAAGATTGAGGTTACCATAACAAGAGGCAGGGGGTGACACTGGTACTTCTCATGCGGTAATGAAAATCAAGAACAGGCACATACAGCACCTCGTGAAGATGTGGTCACCACAGCATCACACGAACACATGGCTACTCCACTTGATAGCCATGCAACACCTCATGCAGTGATGGATGATGTTGAATGCCCGTGTGTAGCAATGGGGTGTGGTCACCACACCAAGAAACTTCCATCATGCCTTCATGACTTTGTCTTAAACATTGTGCATACTGCGAGCCCATCCTCGAGCTCCTCCAGTCCAACAGCTTTCTAAGTACAACCTACTTTATCATGCATTTTGTTCATAATAATGCTTTTCCTTAGCACCACAGAATTTTCCATGCAGCAGTGGATGCCTACCAAGAACCCACTCATTATGCAAAAGTGGTAAAACATTCTAGATGGCGTCAAGCCATGCACAGTGAAGTACAAGCCTTAGAGAAAAATGACACTTGGATTCTGACATGACTTCCTGCAAGGAAGAAAGCATTAGGACGCAAATGGCTATACAGGGTAGAATATCACTTTGATGGAAGTAATGAGAGATTAAAAGTGAGGTGAGTAATCCTCGATCACCACCAAGTCGAAGGGGTTGACTTCACTGAGACTTTTGCTCTCGTTGTGAAAATGGTGACAATTAGAACTGTTCTAGCAGTTGCTGTCGCAAGAGACTGTGAACTTCATTAGATGGATGTGCACAATGCATTTTTACATGGGGATCTCCAAAAGAAGTATATATGAAATTGCCTTTTGGATTTCACACCACTGAGGCATGTATGGTGTGCAAACTACAAAAATCTCTTTATGGGCTTCGACAAGCCCCCTCGATGTTAGTTTTCCAAATTGTCTAATCCTTTGAAGGCCTACAGTTTTATCCAATCTCTCACTGATTACTCAATTGTTTGTTCTCAAAACATCTAACTGGTAGTTGACAGTTTTAGTGTATGTAGATAACTTGATCATTGTAGGAAATAGCTCTCATGACATCCGAAAATTTAAACAATACTTGAACACCTATTTTCACAAGAAAGACTTGGGGAGATTAAAATATTTTTTGGGAGTAGATGTTGCACGCTCAAATACCATTATCTTTCTTTGCCAAAGAAAATACACATTTGACATTATCAAATAAACAGGGCTATTAGGAGCAAAACCTACTGACATTCCCATGAAAGAAAACCATTGACTTAGAAGGCCTTCCTTTTTCGGATCCCTAGAGGTATAGAAGGTTAGTTGGAAGACTTACTTACTTAAACTTCACTTGTCCTGAATTGGCTTATTGTGTCCACACCTTGTCTCAATTCATGCAAGCACCTAAGCAAGATCATTAGTTGGTTGCATTACGGGTTGTCCGCTACCTGAAGAAATGCCCTAGACAAGGAATTTTGCTTCAATGCAATAGTGATTTGTAGCTTCATGGGTGGTGACTCGGACTGGGCAGGTTGCTCTCTCATACAGCGTTCCCCTACTGGCCGGTTCATCAATCTAAGCCACTCACCAATTTCCTGGAAAACTAAGAAACAATACACAGTTTCTGAATCCTTTGCTGAAGCTGAATATCGAGCTATGGTAGCAGTTACGTGTTAATTAAAATGGTTGAAGGATGTGTTGTCTATTCTTGGCATCTCGCATCCACAGTCTATCCGTCTCCACTGTGATAGTCAACCTGCTCTCTATATCGCCAAAAATCCAATCTTTCACGAACATACCAAACATATTGTTGTTGATTGTCACTTCGTTTTCATGAGATTCTCAATGCATTCATTTGTCCCACGTATGTACCCACCAAATTTCAACTTGCGCATACCCTTACCAAGGCTCTTGGATGGGCATAGTTCACTATCTTAATGGACAAGCTGGGCATTCACCAACCCATGCTCCACGTTGAGGGGATAATGATATATATATATATATATTGATATAACTGTAGCATTGTATGTGTTGCATAGTACATGCAACATGTAGTAGTTATGTGAAGCTTGGGAACTAGGCAGAGATATGAATAAAGTTGTAGATAAGGACATAAGTGGCGTGCTCTATCTATTAGAGTTTGTTTCTAGGATGTGTCCAGAATATTTGTATGTATTTTGTACAAAGTGGCAGGCAAGAACATGAAATCAATCCAAGCCAATTTGATCTTTCCTAGTTTATTAAATATAAACATTTCATAACACCATAAACAATATTCTAGATTATTTAAATAATCTAGAAAGTTATAAAACCTATAAAAATGTACAAGACGGAACATATATAAAAATCAATAAGGGAGCAAGTTGAGATTAGATTGAATTACTTGAAACAAGGTTTTACATAAAAAAAAAAAAAAAGAAAAGAAAAGAAATCTAGTACATAGAATTTTCTTGAGAAAAAAATACATCAAATGATTAAGGGGTGATGGGGTGAGATAAAATAATAGCTAGATAAAGAGAGAAGGTTGAGATTCGATAGAGAGAGAAAGGTAGTAGGGTTTGGGGTGATGAAACACACCATTGGGGCGTGGAAGAGAGGTTTAGGAGGTCAGAGCGTTTTGGTATTGTTATTTTGAGAAAAGGGGTGAGAATAAAACTTTTGGAGGTACTAAAAGTAATCCCGGGTAGCTTATTCTATTGGTTGGGCCCAACATGTTATTTTCACTACCCGTTAAATAATTTATAGAAGCGAAATATTACGCTGCAAAGATCGAACTCAATTTCAGAGGAACTTCTAAGGTAAAACCTTAAAGAATGGCTAGCCAATATAGCAACAAAGCAGAGAGAGGAAAAGCTCATGATAGACAAAAAAATGAATTGAAATGTGACAGGACTTGTTATTAATTTTTATAACAACTTGTTACCTGCTCCATTTCCTGAATCAAACTTTAAAAAATGTCCTTTTGTTTTTTTTTCCAAGATAGGTGGATTAGCCATATCTTCCAAGTTGTGTCCTCTTCAGAAATTACAATTTTACTTAAAACATAGTGACCAATGCTATGTTTATTGCTCTAAATAAATATGTAACATAAGTGAGACCATTTTTAGTGATGGTTTTTATAGAGTTGCATAGTGTTGTGCAACATTGTATCTTTTTCATGACTAGAGTTGGTGAGTTGGATAAGAGAGGGAGAACGAGTTTCAAATTCAAATAACGGTTTCACATCTTAAAATTAAGCTTTAAATTGAACTTTCAGTAGTTTAAAAGTGAGAATTAATAGAGAAAATATAATTTTGAGATAATTTGTGGAATTCATTTGTGTAATTAATGGAAGTTGCATCATTAGAGTCAATTTAGTTATAAGTTGTATAAAATTTTTTAAAAAATGATATGTTAAAGTGAGACTAGCAAAGAATTATAAAAAATAATTTATGAAACTTTTATACATTAAAGATGCTGTGATTTTCTTTTTTCTATTGTTTAGGAGCGCGAAGCGCTGGCAAAAGGGAAAGTGCAAAGTTGTGAGCCACTTTTTTGAACACAAAGCTTTCTTCCTTTCTTTTGAATACATTGGGCTCTTGATTCAATAATCTGTGACTGGAGGTTAATGGAAGCCTGTAAATATCTACCAAATGGTTCTTCCTTGTTTCACCTCTTATCAAATGATATTATGCAAATTTTACATTTAATTATGCTGAAAATTAATAAAATTTGAACTTAACTTTTGGAGCTCTTTATTGTTAGAACCGATCCTTGTGTTTTAAGAATCTATAATTAATGTTAAGAGTAAATTGATAATCAATTTAGAAGAAGTCTCTAGATCCATTGGTACAACTAAATATGACAACTGGTTCAAGAATTTTGCCACAATATTTTTAGGGTTTGAGCCAACGTTTGAGTAAAGAAAGCTAAGATTAAACTTGGGAGCAAGGGTAAATGTAAATTTTATGTAAAATTTGATGAGATTAGATGTATAATAACTTTATAATATTAAGGTAAACTTAAAAATTTATGAGAACCATGGCACCACTATTCTCCTTATTCTACCTATGAATATTTCAATGATTAATTATTAAAAAACCATGGCTAAGTTGGACCGGACCGGTTCATCTAAAAATTATAGGTCTAGCCAATTTAGAATACATAAGAAATTAGAATGATTTAAAATTGTTTGAATCGGATTAAATCAGATAAAACCGAGTTGGTTGGACTGAGGGAAATTAAGTTAAAACTATTTTTTAAAGCTTTTTCTCTTAAAAATTCAGTAAAAAGATAAAAAATGTTATTTCATTAGATTAAGTAAAAGTGATACAATTTCTTTCCTTTTATTAGTTAATAATAATAATAATAATAATAATAATAATAATTTTTTCCTACTCATGTATCAAACGTGTATGAGCACGTCTAAATTTGAATGTGAAGAAAAATAATCTTTATAGTCACTTAGAAAAATAAATTATAGACAAGAATTTGTTGTGTAAGATGAAGTAACTTAAAAAGTTACTTTTCTTGTTCTTTGAAATCTTATAAGGGCTTCTTTATCGCAAAGTGCTAACGCACTTTTAAAAGAAGCCAAATAAGCAAATAAGAGGGAAAAATGGCAGGCATGAAACCATATATATATATATATATATATATATATATATATATATATATATATATATATATGTGGCCTACTTAATTATACAGAGAGTTGAAGAGGTAAAGTGAAGAGTTGCTTAATATTGTATAAAATAAAAGAGAATGATTTGACATAATGAGCCCCATATAACAATAATAAAAAAGAGTTAAGCGAAGATCACTAAAAATGCCCTAAAAACACAATAACTATATACTTCTTTTTTTTTTTATCAGAAAATTATATATTTCTACAGTACAGTTTTCAAGGCAGATCACACTTCAACATCCCAATTAGCAATAACGACATTGTTTATCTCTTTTTTAATGAAAGGTAACGCATAAAAGCTGTGTGAACGCCTATCTTTGGAATAGGATGAATGATGAATGATCGATGGTTGGACTCATAGCAGAATTGCCCTACGTTCTAATCATTGTACTGTAAATTCTGTCATTTAAATTAGGGTTTTTGCACAACAAAATGCAAAAAGACAAGGACAGAACAAAAATGTTTGCTGGCATAGTTCAGAGGTAGGAGCAGGATCCGATGCATTAGCAAGAGAGAGAAAGACAAAGGGATAGATGAAATAATATGCATACGATTAAAGTTTTATTTTATTTTATTTTTTGTCTTTGATAGATACCAAAATTTTAATATATTAATTAGAGTAATTTAAAACTCGTGTTATGCACGCGTAATATTTGCGTAGGCAAAAAGCTTTCTTAGCTTAATTTTATTTATTGAGTAGAAAAATTATTAATGAAACTAGCCATATGTTTTAATATATCCACTCATGTTTGAATTTAAAAATGATATGGGACTAAGTTTGAGACATAATGTTAAAAAACAAATAACTAAAAAATAAAATGTGTGAAATATAATAATTTAAAATTTTTATAATATTTTAAATTCTTTTAAAAAATATAATATCTTTAATAATATATTATTAAAAAAATATTTTTTAGAAAAAAGTGATAAATATCAACTAATGAAATAGAGTATTGAGAGTGAGAAGTATAAAGTCATTCGCTTTGTACATCTACTAATATTTATATTGACTCTAAACATATGGGATGTGGCAAATTAAAAAAAGTAAGGAAACTAACGCACTGTGGTGGATTAGTATAGATTAGAATGGTTCTACTTAAAATAGATTATTATGATTAATAATAGTGTTTTCCAGTTACATGTGTGTAAAATAAACATTGTGGTGGAGAAGAATGATGAACGAGCAATTCATGATAAACCGCCTTTCTTTTTTTTTCTTAAAATTACCATGATTTTCACTTTCAATGATGGAAATGCCACTTACACACCTATTAATAATATTCTATGCACGTTCTTCTATTTTGCAGTTGGTTGTAAAGATAAAATTATAAATAAAAAATAAAATAAATAAAAAGTAAGAGAGATAAAAAATATAAAAAATAAATGTATACGAACAAGTGTTCACATAACACTATTCCATATATATGAGTAGAATTATATGCACATTTATTTTTATATATTCATTTTTTTTGCACGTCTCTTATTTCTTATGTCTTACTTTAATGTTTACTGTTTTACTTGTAAAACATAACTAAAATAAATAAATTACATTTAAATGTGCAAAAACTTTTTCCCTTTCAATATACAGAAATTTATTACATCATTACTCTCTAGTGATTAAGTAGATACTATTTTGATGTCACATGCCTTTCATCACTACAATAATATTCTTTGAATGACTTACCATGTGTGGTGTATCATTAAGTGAAAATGTCATCATCTCTGTTGCCTGTTATCTGGCTTTTTTTTTTTTACTGAATTGATTTCTTTGTTATTGTTATCTCATGCTCCATTTAAGTATATGGTGGATTATTAAGAACAATAATGGGAATATTCTTTGTTAAAAAGTATTTTTTATAGGAATATGCCATTTTAATTATATTTTTTATAACAAAAGTGAATTAAACCATGGTCTTGGTTTTAATTTATTATTAATTCATAACTAGATTAGTTTATTGGATGGTGCTCTACCTGTATACTTTTTTTTTTTTTTTTGTTAAATATGATTGTATGAACTTATTTAATTTTAAAAATTTTATTTAAAATTATATCAAGTTTAATTATATTTTTAGGGAATCACTATCATATCTTTAAAGCGGGTGGTATTTTAGATTGAATAAGTTTAATTAATTATTGAACTTTTATTTCGAAACTATTCTTAATTCACTTAATGTGAGCAGAAATAACAAAATTCTAATAGAAAATTGACACAAATAAAAAATAATAAGATAAAATTTGTACAAAATGCTTTTTGTTATGACTCAAATCATACACTTTAACTATTAATTACTTAAACGGGCAACCTGGTCTAACCCTAACCTTTTGGATGGAGCCACATTAGTTAAGAACTCACATTAGTTACTAGGCAAATGTAATATCTCTTAACATGTTTAGATGTTTAGCATGGAAATAATGTTATTAAAGAGAGAAACTTATTTTTACTCTCTCATACTCACATTTCAAATTGATAAATTGAATGGCATTTTAAACTACAAACAAAAATAAAATTTGCATACAAATAAAAAATACTTTAATAAAATTTATTTTTATTCTTAGCATGAAATGTGAGAGTACAATTTATCAAAATTAAAACGTAAGAATATTATTTTGAAATTGACAATAGTGTGAGAGAAAAAATAGGTTTTTCTCTTATTTAAATATGTCACTTTGACGCTACAAACGTAAATAGTCTCTTTTAAACAAAGTTTAGGGTGAATTGAAGGAACCTACCTTACTCCAATATCAGGCATGTCATGGGTTTTCAATATTGACTTACAATCATCTTTATATAGTGCCTACCAAAAAATAAAAAATACTAGCAGTAGGAAAGAGAAGTAATTCCTCATCAATAGGGCAACAAGTCCAGGCCAAAGCATAGAAAGTTTAGGTTATGGCCTACTAAGGGGATTTTAAGTTATTGTGAGTTGTTTTAACTGAATTAGGAGTCTTAATCTTTGGAGAATTATACCTTAGCTATAAATAGGCTTTACAATTAGATTTTAGGATCTTTTTAGCACATTGAGGAGAGCTTGGAGAAAGGCAACCAAGAGCTTTATCTGAGTTTTTCTGTCATCCCTACTCTATTTTCTCTTCATGTTTACTTTCAATTTCATGATGTTTACTACTTTACTACTTCTACTATGGATTTCTACGTTTCTCTTCTAGGGCTATCATAAGGGCAAGATCTATATATTAGTTTGAAATATTATTTTATTTAATTTTAGTTTCTATTCAATTGGGTGTTAATTCTTTATTTTTAATTTTTTAATCTGGTCAATTAATTAAAGAACTTATAAATTTCTACAACTTATGAAGGAAGTAGTTAATCCAGGCCATAAGAATTAATTACATGGTAGAGCTTATGATAAGAATATATCAAGGCCATGTGTAGCTTAATGAGAAATCCATAAAACTTAATTTTAACTACTACAATTCACATAAGAATATGAAAGAATTGGTAATTAGAATTAGATTAATATAACCTGACTTATTAATAAATTAGAGATTATTTAGCTAACAATTACTAGAACTAGGTTTAATTAATGAAATTAGTTAATCTAATGCATAAGGTTAAGGTGAAATCATAACTCCTAGGTGTCATTGAATTTAGTCTCTCTAGTGGCAATTACTCTTTGATTTCTTGCTCTATTTTTATTCCATTCTCATACCAATTCAACCACCTAAATAATACTTTAATTATAGTAATATGGTACTTAATTGCATAGTCTTTGGGAATATGACAACTTTGAGATACTTTATCAAATACATTAACAGTGTACACTTACATTAAGATTCCAATAGTTCTAAACTTACATATCAAATTTTTTGCATTGTTGCTAGGGACTGTGTCAATTAATATTGAAGAATTAACTTGGTGTTATTTTAGACAAAGATTTTATTTATGTTTTTCCTTAAATTTCAAATTCTCTAGTGTCTACTTTCTCTACTTTTTAGTTGATATCTTTGGTGGATAAGAAGTGCCGGTAGCAATGCTCTTATTCCATTTGATCTTAAGATAGAGAGAACTTGCAAGAAAAACAAAAAAAGAAAGGAGATTAGCCGTAAGATCACAACCAAAACCTGAAGCAATAGCGGAACAACCCAATGATAATAATGAGGCTAACCGATCTTTGAGGAATTATGTTATCCCTAATGTTCACAATGCAATGTCTAGCATCAGAAGACCACTTTGCAACTAATGACTTTGAAATCAAGCTTGCAGTTATTCAGATGATGTAGAATAATTAATTTGGTAAACAACTAATGAAGATCCAACCTTTATATCTTAAAATTTTTGAAGATCTATGATACCTTCAAACATAATGGGTGTCCATCGAAGCAATGAAGTTCTGATTGTTTCCTTTCTCACCACTACAAGAAAAACCTCCATTAGAGTCGGCTAAAAACCCACGTTATGCCCAAAAAGCCGATGCTAAAACACTTGAAGCTAAAACTAGCATTTGCTTTTAAGAAGCCCATGCTAACTGGCGTCAGCCAAACTGATGCAATTTCGACGCTAAAGTTGACGATTGCAATTTGTGTGGCCAACATTAAAATTAGTGTTGACCTTATAGCATGGGTGTAACATTCCAAATTTTTTAAGAGAAGTATATAAATCTACATTAGAATAATTTAATTAGTGGTATGTTTGCTAAATGCAAATGTGAAATGTGAGAATACTAAGGATGATATTTATGTGTACATGCACATATAGCTAGGAAATGGATGTTATGTATTTATATGGTTGAATATTAGCCCAATAAAATGTAACATCCCTCTATTTTATTCATGATAGCCACATAGAAATTGTATTGTGATTTTATAACATGTTAAAGGACCATGGAATTTAATTTCTATCTTAATTGATGAAATATGATTGAAAGTGAATAGTAAAATCTTGGTTGCTTTCTATTGTATGTGCTTATGTAATTGTAATTCTCATTATCATAAAAATGAAGTGAACTAAGTGAAATGAACTTTGAATAATTAATTAAGGAATTAAAGAGTTAGAAATGTGGTATAAACTAGTGCAATTAAATGGTATGGTTATCTAAGTGAATTACTAGTTAGGGAGATAGTTAGAATGTGACCAAATTGGTCACAATTGGACCAAATGAAGGCAGCAGCTGGTCTCCCCAGGTCCCACGCCACTTTGCATTCCTTTAGCCTCTAGAAATTGTGCAAGTAAAGAGGGGACACTCCCACCAATCATAGCTTGACAAAATGTCATAGTATGATAATTGTAATTTGATATTTTTGTATGATATTTTGTGAGACTTGCGCATAAAAGGGGAGGCATAGTGGGACTTGCGCAAGGAGGAGAGCTGAAGGCTGAAGGCCGGTTAGGGAAGTGGTGACTCAATGAAGACAACCAATCACCAAGCCACACTTGTCCATGCTATCAATTACCAATAATATTAACTAATTTAAGGAAATAATCATAGAAAATAAATTAGACAAAAAGTAAATAAATAAAGGGGGAGGAGAAGGGAGGAGGTCGGTAGAGCTGCAGCCAAAGAAGAGAAGAAGAGAAAGAAAAGAGGAGAAGATATTCACAGCTTAGGCATGAAGAGAAACAAAGCTAGGAGTTAAGGTAGCTAATGACTCCCTTAATCTCTTCTTGCATGCTATATAATTGCCTAGGGTGTGAGCACTTGTGGTATGCTATTATCTATATTCTTTGCTGTGTTTAAGTGATATTCAAGAGGAATATCATGTTGTGGTGCTTAGAGCTGCCAAGGAGGTAGTTCTAAGTGAGTATGCGCTATTATATGCATCATGGTGTTTCCTTTGCATTCATATGCCATTTAATGAGATTAGTAACTAGTACCAATCATGTATGTTTACTAATTGACTCCTTAGCTACTGAGACTTGAAGTCTCATATCCATTATTGTGGAAATATCAATGAATTCCAGGTGGAGAAACACCAAGGGTGGCTGCCAAGCTTAACATAGAGTGTGGTTGTGATTCAAATTATAAAATGACATGATTAATGTGTAATTATTTGCTTCAGTTGAATATTTGATGTATAAGGATGTAATGTTATGTTCATAAATGAGAAATGAACTGAATAGATAGAAGAGGTAAAATTGATAGAATTCTGCTCAAGTGTGTACAATAACCCTAAAACTGGTTTTCTGGCAGTTAAGAGGATAAATCAAGTAAGATACTTTAAGCCCTGAGTTTTTACTTAAAAATTCTATAGCAAGTATTTGGCATATCAAACTTCATCCATATCAATTTTCGTGGGAATTGGAGCACAAATCCATGCCCAAATAATTTTCCAAATTGGGTAAACAGTATTCTCATAGTACACTTGGCAGTGTACAAACTTTACTTAATTGACCCATCAAACCAACGAGATTTTGTATAGACACATTAAACTTGTAATCTGGAGCTTTTCATGATTTTCTGACATTTACATGTCACGTTTTCATATTTTACAAGAACAGGGCAGCTAACTGTCTAAACCAGTAAACTGTCCAATTGAAACTTAAATTTCTAATTGGTATTTGCCTTATTGAATTGAGTCAAATGAAAGGTGTTTTCATGAATATGAGAGTTAAAATAAGGTGTTACAATGGGCATGGCTGATGCTAAGTGAACTCACCCCAATAAACATGAATTAGAAGATATGATTGTTGTGGATGACTTGCGAAGTATGTTGGAGAGTTATTGTGGTGATGCTTCTACGAAAGCTTTGGTTACATTATGTGTTGATTACCATATAGCACAACATACTGTAACCAAAGCTTCTGTAATGACATCACCACAACAACTCTCCGACATACTCCACGAGTCATCCACCACAATCAGAACTTTTAATGTATGGTAATCACGTTTATTGGGTCAAGTTTGTCTTAGCAAAATTACATATCATACATATTAATCATTCACTAAAATTACAATTTAAATTAAACAATTTAAACTAAGCATATTCACTAAACATATTAATACAACAATTTAAATTAAGTATCTACCAAATTTACAACCAGACTAATCATACAACCAATTACTCGATACAATACAAACAAAATAAACATAATCAAGGAATTTAGACACAACTAGACAATTAGAGAGTGTTAGTTTTGCTAAAAGTACTTAAAATACACAAATATAATGAATTAAATAACTGAAAACAAGATTAACTGTGTTCGATATAGAAAATTCAAAATATAACGAAAATAACTGAAAAAAAAATTCACTAATTAAATCGAAGCTAATGCAATGAGGAGTTAATTACAACTTTAGGAATGCAATTACAAACTAAAATGTGGAAGAAAATGAGATTTGGGACAAGAGATAAAAGGAGACCGAGAGGAAGAAAGAAGGAAATTGGAGAAAAATGAAGAGAAAGAGGCACGGATTTGAATATATCGCGCAATTAGAATCAGCCACAACCAATGCTAATGCTGCAAAATCAACCAATGAGAGTGTGGCACCCTGCACAATTAACATCGTCTAGCCGACACTATGATTTTATGAATTAGCGCCAGTCAACTTACTTTGATCAATAATGTCCAATTTTTACATTGGCCAATTACTCCTTAATACATTACAAACTTAGCGTGAGCTTAGCTAATGCTAATTCTTATATGAAATTTTCAACTTTGTTGCAAATTAGCGCGGGCTTAGCTAGCACAATTAGCGTCAACCACGAGGCCGATGCTAATTTCCATAGGTATTTGCTATTTTCTTGTAGTATAACCTTTGTATAATAAATTGTTCTTTAAATCATTATTTAGTTATCATTTTATGGCTTGGATGATTGTCAAATTTTTAAATAATTTTGTAACTTCACAAACCATGTATTAAGTGGTTTGGTTTGGTTTGATATGATTTTCATTTTAAAATTTTAAACCAAATTGTAGCCCAAATTATTGAATGAGTTAATTTGTAATTTTTTCAAAATCCATGTTGAACCGTGATACGACCACCGGTACTCTCTGGTTAACTTTCATCGAAATTAAAGTCCCGCCAAGTAATCTTAAGAGCGTTCCACTAAAAAGAAAAAAGAAACAGTAAACTTATAAGCATAACCTCACATTAACATAGGCCGTTTCGAGAACACAAAGTTCTTGTGGATATTAACCATCTAAACCAAGTAAGACTAACTTATTACATTCTTACCAGCAAACTAATTCGTTGAGATTAACGTTAGTAAAGAGTTAAATAGTTGCTAACGAAAGTTGATTTAGTTGATAAATATTGAAATTGTACTTCATAAAAATGAAAATTTTAGTCTCACTATTCATTAAAATATCTTATTAATAAATAATTTATAAATATTTTTATAAACATTTTTTAATTTTAAAATATACCCTAAAATCTCTCTCCAAGACCTAATTCACCTAGATATTTTTCTTAAAAAAAGAGTTAAATCTTTTTAAAACGAAGGGTGGGACTGTGGAAAATTAATCATACAACGTGCATATATATCTGCTAAAGAAATAAATAGCTACAAAGAAATTAGTATAGAAATAAGCGGTTGGCATTGCATGGGCTTCATTGGTCTCCATCTCGGGCCTTGTTCAGACACGTTAATGTACTCATTTCAAATTTTTGCCGACACAAATGTACAGAGAGATTCTTTTGTCCATTTCTGGGTCCCCAAAGCATATTTTTCAGATTGCTTTCTTGTGTGTGTTTTTTTTTTGTTTTTTTAATTGTATCACATATATTTATTTGGGTATAATTATTTTTTTACATATTTTTACTTCTTTTATCTCTTATATTTTTATTTATAATTTTATCTTTATAATATAATTAAAAAAGACGAATTTTTATTTAGGTGTATGAAAAGAAACATGCAAGTAATTTTTTCTAAAAAAAATTATGTGTACATTTGTATTTATAATTTTTCTACATACCTATGCTTTTATAGTTGTTTTATGATAATAAAATTATAAATAGAAAAATAAGAGATAAAAGAATAAGAAATATATATTAAAAATAAAATTAAATATAAAATTATGTCTTGAGATGAAATAGATACTATTTTGTTGTTACATCCCTTTTATCAATTTTAACATAATGGATTATATTTTTTTAATAAATATTAAGGTAAATAAATAATTTTTTTAAAATATAAATAATTTATTATTTTAAAATATGTAATTATTATGTAAATATATATATTGAATAAAATTAAATATGTTAAGAGAAATAAAGTATTAAAATTAAAAAATATAATAGTAATATCTTTTATTTATTCTCAAATGTGATATAAGATTTGAAATATAATTATGTTTATTTTAATAATATATTAATATTTTAAAATTATAATAAATTTATAGTATTTTAATAATACATTTATCAACGTTAATATTTATGGTGATAATAAATGGAAAGGTAAAATTTTTGTAAAAGTAAATGAAAAATGTAAAAGTGAGTAAAAGAAAATAATAATAAAATTTATATTGTTCATTAAAATGAAAATAAAAAATATAATGTATCAAATTATAATAAAAGGACGTGAGTGGTAACACTTTTGAAAAAAAATAAAGTATAGTAAGAAAATAATAATCATTGAATAGCTTACGTGTAGTATATCACTGAGTAAAAATGTCACCATCTCTGTTGCCTCTTATCTGGCTTTTCCTTTTCTCTTTGCTTTTTCTGAATTGGTTTCTTTGCCATTGTTGTCGCTTGCTCGATCTAAGTGTATGGTGGAATATTAAGAACAATAATGGGGATATTCTTTGGTAAAAGTGAATTTTTTTTATGGGAATATGTCTTTTTAATTAATTTTTTTATAACAAAAGTGAATTAAAACATTGTGTTAGTTTTTATTTATTATTAATTGATAACAATACTAGTGTATTGGATAGTGCTCTGCCTTCATATTTTATTTTTGTACATATGATTCTATGAACTTATTAATTTTAAAATTTTTAATTAGAATTATATCAAGTTTAATTATATTTTTTATGGACTCACTATCATATCTTTAAAATGGGTGGTATTTTAGATTGAATTAGTTCAATTTAATTATTTGATGGGAAGTTTAATTTAATTATTGAGCTTTTATTTCAAAAGTTATATTAATAAGAGTAACTTAACTATTGTTAATGTGAGCAGAAATTAAAAAAAAAAAAAAAAGTCCCACCAAGAATAAAAGAAATAACAAAATATTAATAGAAAAATGACATAAATAAAAAATTAATAAGACAAAATTTATACAAAATGCTTTTGTTATGACCCAAGTCATACAGTTTAACTATTAATTATTTAACTATTTTATTTATATTAAATGGGCAACCTGGTCTAGCCCTAACCTTTTGGATGTAGACACATTAGTTAAGAACAAATGTAATTTCTCTTAATAAGTACCAAAGTACTTAGAATTCAGAATCTCGTTAAATAACTTAGTGAGCTAAAAGATACTTTATTCTCTTAAATATTTCTAAACTTCAACAAAAATACCATTAGAGCCAACAACTTTATCATTATCTATTCTTTTAAGAATTTTTTTTATCTCCTCAACTTGAATCCTACAATAATAAGTCAAATTATGTTCCTCCTTGTAGATTTTTATTCTCTCCAAGTCATTAGTGGATCCTTGTCCGTTGGTAACAAACTTATAAAAATAATTATCCTATCTTTCTTTGATATTCTTATATGTAACAAGAACTTGTACTTCTTCATCTATTACACATATTACTTTATTCAATCATGATTTCTTTTTTCTATTTTTGGCAAGCTTATATATATGTGGTTCTCCATTCATTACACCAAATTCTCAATAAAATTCATCAAAATCTTTAGATTGTGTCTCACTCACTACTTTCTTAGTTTCAATTCTAGCCATTCAATATATTTTCCCATTTTTTATGTTGTTGCACATCTCCCTTTTATTTTTGACCTTTTCTATGACATTCTCATTCCACTATCAATAGTTTTTATCCTTCAGTTCGCCCAAATCTGCATTAGCAACTTTGTTAACTTTTTCAACCATGTCATCCCTTCTTTAGATAGGAATGAAAAAAGGAGAAAAAAGCTTGTCAGGTATGAACGCAAAACCCGTGTTACATACAATAAGAACCATTCCTTTCCGCATGAGGATGAGAAAGAAAAAAAAAAAGTTTTAAAAAGCTAAGATCGCAATCAATAAAAGAAACTCGGCGTGTACACAGATCACTAGGCCAGCAAATGTCATGAGAAAAAACCAAAAAAAGAAAAGTTTCTTGTCCCGTCACATTTTGGTAATTTTAAATAAATTTTTATGTTTTAAATTAAATAAAATGAACGTTAATATTTCAAGTTTAAAATAAAAAAAATAAATTTTTTATAAAGATAAAATGTATATTAATAAAATTTATTTTTTTAATTTAAAATTTAAGAATTTATTTTGTTTAATTTAAAATATTAAGATTTTTTTTGAAAATAATAATAATATGAAAATAAAAAAAAAATCTCTAAAAAATGAGAAAAAAAAAAAGCTGAACGACAACTAAAATAACAAAAGTGTAGTATTTACATTTATTTTTACATATTTATAATTTTTTATTTTTTATATATTTTATTTTATTTATTATAGTTATTAATAATTTTACTCTTATAACATAATTAAAAAATATGAAAAATGTACTTATCTTAATAATTTTGCAAATAACTTTTCTCAATAAAGAATACAATGACACTTTGTTTTGTCAAAAAAGATAACACAAATGAACAAAGCTATTGTGATCATTCTAAAGCAATACAATAAGAGATGCGCATAATTATTTATGTTTACAATTTTTCATAAAAAAATTAAAACAAAGAAAAAGATGAAAGCTGAAAGATAGAGACAGATGAAGAATCCAACTACACTTTGTTTTGTATAAAAAGACAACACTATAAATGAATAAAGCTGTTGTAATCACTCTATAGCAATAAAATAAGAGTTGCGCATAATTATTTATTTTTACAATTTTTTTATACACATCTCTTAATTTTTATTTATTTTTATATTTTTCTCTCATAAATAATATTTTATACTCATGTTACTTTTGCACATTCAAATACATATTTTTTGTTTTAGTTAATTTATAAAGATAAAATCATAAAAAAGATAAATAAAAATAAAAATAAATATGCATTATATCACAACTCAAAATAATAAGATATGGATGACAAGCCACCCCAATGATTTTCTTAATCTCTTCACTTTATAAAATAACCACATCAATTAGCACTATTTAAGACCAGCCTAGTTCATCTTCATTTGCATCAAGCTCTTGTTTACTCTTTCCCTTCTCACTTCTAGACATGCCTCGTTGTTCTACACCTTTGATTTTCACAGTTTTTGTCCTTCTCCTTCTAGCAGCCGCTGGTATGTTTCTGTAATATCGTAGTTTCAAGTTGCAAATAATAATATTACAATTACCAATACGATAAATTATAAGATAATAAATAATTTGTCACATTAACGATTACACTAATAAACACGAGAATTTTATTGTACGAAATTCTATCTTCTAAACTTTTGCTTTGTTTTAATTTTGACATGAAATTTTACTGCACCAAGTATTTTCACTGTGTTGCTCCTTATTACTTTGGATACTTGTGAGCAGAGACGGGACCAATGGTGGCAGAAGCAAAGACATGTCGGTCTCGGAGCCACCATTTCAAGGGTTTATGTAAGAAATCAGCATGTGTTAAGACTTGTCAATTAGAAGGTTCCTCCGGCGGCCGTTGCCGTACTTTTAAATGCTACTGCTCCAAACCATGCAGTTAGGTTTAAGAGTTCAAAATCTGTGTGTTGGTGATACTGGATCGGTCTAATTTCCACTGAAATTCTGCAAGGCTGTTTAAGAATAAAGTTAATATTTATATTTTTTTTTTGTCTTTGTCTAATTAGAGGCTTTGATCGTATGGCTGAACTGTGGTTATAACGTTTGTTTATGTGTCTGAACCTTTTGTAAGATGTATTGAATGTTATGAATGATAAAATTGTCTCTTAATATAATTAAAACAAATAACATTTTTAGCCACACGTACATATCAAAATTTGAATTAGATGAAATATAGTAAGAAGAAGGTAGGTTGGCTTAGTGGTTATTATTTCTTACAGAGGTTTGTAAACTTCTTTATTCATATTTAAATAGTTCTTAAGAGTTGTAGGTTAAAATTTTTACATATATTTCTCTCATATAATAATAATAAGAAAACATAAAAAAAAAATGACAAGGATGGGCACAAGTAGAGGCATCCTAGCTCTAGATAATTGGAATGGTAAAATAGGAGATCATGGGATCAAAATGAAGATTTGAGTCTCAAAATCATGGATGAGAAAAAGGTCTTGGTGCCCTATCCCAAATATTATCTTTCACCAATCCCAAAATTATCTTGTCTAATCTAGAAAACACCATACTTTTGTCTGGTTACAAAAGAAATTGTCAAAAGAAATTGACCCGATCAAAATAATTTTTTTTTTTTTTATACTTTTGCTTTGTATTATGATGGGATGTTTCAAACATGATTGATATGAGAGGGATAACATTTTCAAACATGATTGATAAAGAGTCATTCTCTCTTTTCTATCTATATGTCATTGAAGTGAGTGAGACTCTGCGTGGCCACTGTTAGGCATTTGTTGAAGAGAAATAATAGATGTACAATTGTTTAAGTACATCTTTCTCTACAAATAGTATTTTATAATTATTTATAATAATAAAATTATAAAAAATTATTATTTTAATTTCTAATACTTATTATCATTATTAAATATATTCTGACATTTAAATTTTATTAAATACATTTTTAATATTTTAAAATCGTTATTAAATATATCTCTCCATTCGGTTAATCATTAATAGAAGTTGCCAATGTATACTATTAGTTGCATACATAGCTGTTATTCGATGAACTAAATTTTGTTTTGTTGATTCACATTATAAAAATAAATAAATAAACAAAAAAATTAAAAGACAAATTGCTTATTTATTTATTTTTATAATATGAGTCAGAAAGACAAAGTTGCTAGGTCATCAAATAACAGTTACGTACACATTAGCAATTTTTATTAATAGTTATTAAAGAAAAGTGACATAAGGTGTATTTGGTAATAATTTTAAAGTATTAGGGGTTTATTTGATAAGGCTGAAGTGTTATGTATGTATTTGATAAAGATAGTAAGTATCAAAAATTAAAATGATATTTTTTTCAAACTATAAAAAAAAAAGAGATAAGAAGTATGAGAAAAAAAATAAAAATAAAAATAACATATGCCTCTTTGTGAAGATAACTGAAAAGTTACATTTATTTATCAACCTGTAATCCTATAATTAAATTTTGGCTTAACACACTTATATTTTTCATGATCTTTCTTTATTTCTCTTATTTTTTATTTTTTATAATTTTATATAACTAAGGATATATGTTCATAAAGAGTATACAACTTTTTCTAATGCTTTAATTGACGCTCCTCTTGCTTTGCTTTAAGAAAAAAGATGACCGACACTATGGTTTAGAGATGGGGAATGCATGGGATTTTACCCATCATCCTATTCTATGTTTGGCATATTATTTAGACTAATTTATAGTATATTTGATTAATTTATAAATTTATTTAATTAAAATAAAAATATTTGTTAAACAAATTTATCTCACTAACTTATAATATTTTTCCAAACATAACACATAAACTTATAACTTATAGTATATCATTTTTTTTTTCATTTTTACCCAGTATTTTTACTAAAAACTTGGTCAGTCCACTACCTCCTTTTTTTTTTTTTTTTTTTTTCCCTCCTCTCCTGGTTTTTGTTTTCTAGCCATCATTTATAATGATATCATCTACTTTTACAATCAATTTTCAACTACTTTTTTTTTTTAAAAAAAAAAAACATATCTTAATAAACTTACTTTTTTTATTATTATTACTACTACTACTACTACTTACTTATTTACTTACTTACTTTATTTATTCTACCTTTTAATTAACGTGATTTTAAAATTTAATTTTAAAATTTTAATTTATATATCTTTTGTTTAGAAAGTGTGTGTTTAGCAAAAGAAGAGAGTTTGCCTCTTATTAACATGGTCAGTAAGCTAATTAGAAGTGCTATTTAATAAAAAAAAAAAAAAAAAACAAGAGAGAGAGATTGTAGTTTTTGAAAGCTAATTTTTTGAAAACCACCTAAAGTAGTGTTTCACTTTTGAAAGTTAGTTATTAATAATTTATTCTCATTTTTACTCTTAAATTTTTAACAAATGATGATTTTACCCTTCACACAATTAGGATATGTTTGGTAAAAATAGTTAAAAGTTACAAGATTATAGCATGTAATTGTGAAGTTAGCTTAAAGTTGTAAAATATAGTTGAAAGCATATAACTGTATAATTAACTAATTGAATTAGAACAATTTGATAAAACTAACTATATAATAGTTGGAATATGCTAAATGATTAAAAAGATACATATAATATTTTATTGACATAATATTAAGATTAAAAATAACTCATTTTACTTATTTATTAAATAATTAAATTTTTATTATTTATTTATTATTAAGTAATTAAATAAATATTTATTTATTTGTTATGAATGAATGTATTAAATAATATAAAACCAAGTTTACAAGAGAGGAAGAAGACGGGGAGAAGAGAAAAGGGAGGAGAGGAAAAAAATGGAAGAGGAAAAAACATAGTTTTAAAAATCAAATCGGATATTGATTTGGAGAGGTCACCATTTTACTTATTCACCGGTTTAACCGTGGAGTCACTAGTTGAACTAAAAAAAATTAGAAATATTTTTAAAATGAAATTATATTATAAAAATAAAATTATTATACAACATAAATATAAATTCAATTAATATATAAAAAAACTGATAACTCACAACTTATAATCTAATAAAATTAAAATAGTTCAAATATATAACTTACTAAAACTAAAATAATTCAAATATATTAAATTAATATTGAATTGTTTTAAAAAAATAATTCAAGTATATTATCAAACTTTATGCCTTATATTTTTATATTATCATGCCTATCAAGTAAACTAACTTAATTGGTCATATTATAAGATAATTTTTTAAATTAAGTTGAAGTTAAATGCTAAATGTTATGATTATTTCTATTAAGTATATAAAATGCCCATTACATAAACAAAGAAAAATTGTAGTTTTGTTGGTTTGGAGTGAAAAAAGAAATAAAAGGCCACGTGAAAGAGAGAGATTAGATTATTAGAACTAATTGTGTAAAGGGTGTATATTGTAATTTGGTGAAAAAATTAAGTGTGTGGAAAAATGCGTGTTAGAAGAAAAAATAACTATAATTATTTTATTTTTTAAATTTGATTAATTTTATTTTAACGTGGAGTGAGATAATTTCAAGTTTTTTAAAAAAAAGAGAAAAAGGTTAAATAATCTTAATTAGTAAGACAGATAAAGTATCCACAATAACCTATATCTGATAAATACTTTTAGAGGAAAAAATAAATAAATGAAGTGTTGGTGAAGTCAGTAAAACTCCTATATATATACAAACACTATATAAATGATTCAAACATTAAAGAATAATTATAGATGGATATAAAAAAAAAAAAAAAGAATATTTATAGATGTTAAGGATATTTATAGATTAAAAAAATATGATAGCAAGAATTATGTAAATAAATAAAGCGACCAACTCTTAGGCCTATTTTCTAGTAATAAAACAAAAAATGGAAAACTTTGTACACCAATTCATGGTTAAAGCAACTTCAAATGAAATATTTCATCTGCGTGATGCTAGAAAAATCTCAAAAAAATTTCACGAAATTTCTCAAAAAAATTAATCAAAAATAAACTATCATTTTTGGTATAAGAAGAGTAATTTAAATTTTAGTTGATTCTCTAAAAAATAACTTTTGTATCGACTAAAGTCTCAAGTTTTTATATTCAATAAAAAACTCTCAAGTTTTATTATAAACTTTTAATTCTGTTATTTTTCAATAAAAAAATGGAGAACGAAATTAAAACTTAAAAACCCTTTAGAGAATAAAATAATAATACAGACAATTTTGTGAATGAAACTAAATAATTAGGAAGAATAAATAGGTAGCATTGTTGTAATCCATAGATGAAAATAATTCAAAGTCTAACTTAACCTATTTTTACCTCGTTGATAGCATTTAATGATACCTACCGTGAGGGATATCCAAACTTCAATCTTAAATGCCGAGGAATTTCATCATTGCTAACTTAACTACCAATATTAACAATTCTTTGATATCTTTAAATTATTTTTATTTGAGTATTTTATGTTAAAATTATAAGTAAAAGTATAATAAATAAAAACTCATTAATATGTTAAACCTACAAATCCATCAAGCTTATAATAGTTAATTAAAGTAAAATAAATAATAAATACATATAAAAGATTTTGATGAATGAAATTTTTGGAAAACGTAAAATGAATATCTTTTTCAAAATAAAAAAGAAGTTATGCTTTAGAATAAATATCTTAACTTATTAAAAAAATTAAAATAAAAAGAAGTAATAAAATGAAATTATAAAGAAAGATAAGTAAGGAGGGATGGTGTTTTTAAATTTGAAAAAAAAAAAAAGATTTAAAAGAAAAGCACGTGAGAAGCGTGGGAAGAGTGAAAGTTACTGATACTTGGAGAAAGAAAAGAGAGTAATGGTTTTTAATTTTTTTAAACAAATTAAAACAATTTAAAAAGAAGAAAAAATGACGTGGACGTGAGGAAATGTTGACTACTTCAGAAGACAATTATGTGTATATTTATTAGTGTGTTGTTGTATGGTTAGTATATTATAATTATTTAAATGAGTAAATTGTAAATAGTAAATAAAAGAGAAAATAAAAAAACAAAGTACAAAGTAATTATACAGAGACAAACAAAAGTGTAGCATCACTTTTTAGAGAATCATGGTTGAGATTGCCCTCACCGTAAAAGAAAAAGCAAGTATGCCGACATGCCAGCTCCATTATTGAGTACCATGAGAGGTCATCTCTTACGTGATCAAACAGTTTAAGAGTTAAATATTATTACAATAAAAATTTATTTTTTTATATTTTTTCTAATTTTAAAAATAATTTTTATATTTTAAATTAAATAAAATAAATATTTTATATAAATAAAATATATTTTAATATAATTTATTTTTTATTTTTGACTTAAAATATAATAATTTATTTTGTTTAATTTAAAATGTAAATTTTTTTTTAAAAATTACTAATAGTGTTAAGAATAAAAATAATTTTTTTTATTATTCTTGTTCTTTACACTTAAAATTTTTTTTATTTTATTTATTACATTCTAAAATTTTTATTAATTTAAGTCTTTAACACCTTTAAATTTTTATTAATTTAGATTATTAATTTTATTTTTTAAACTTATTAACGTTAACAGTTATTCATATATGTTTATTGATAGTTGAAACTTACTAATTAAATCAATACAAATTTCAAGTAAAAAGGAGGAAAATGATATAAATCTTTATTTTAATTTAATGAAAAAGCAATCCCATGCTTACATCTTAATCACAAGTCCACTATATTAATACCACCCAACCAGTCTCCGCTTCACACCAAACACTTGATCATCAATCTCTCTTCTACTCTTCGACTCCCAAATGGCTCGCTCTATTCCTCTGGTTTCCACCATTTTTGTCCTCCTGCTCCTTCTCGTGGCAACTGGTTCGTTTTCTCTTCTTAAGCCCTTGACATAGTTTTTCTTTTAACATGTTATCTTCTAGGGTTTTATATATTTTCCCTTCTTGTTCTTTACTGGTAACATTGATAATGTCTTTGTGAACAGAGATGAGGCCAATGGTTGCAGAAGCAAGAACCTGTGACTCTCAGAGCCACCGTTTCAAGGGAGCTTGTGTGAGTGACACTAACTGTGCCTCTGTTTGCAAAACCGAGGGTTTCCCAGATGGACATTGCCGTGGCTTCCGTCGCCGATGCTTCTGCAAGAAACCTTGTTAGTTTATTACAGTGTTAGGGTTCCCAAATCTGTGTGGTAGATGATGGATCTGTCATCTTTTCACTCAAGATCTGTGTTTGTGTGAGTTTCTGAGAATAATGTTACCTTCTATATTGGGTTCCATGCACTTGTCTTTGTGCTTGTAATAGTTGATGATTAGAGTCTTTGGTGTTATTAATCATGTTGCTAGCAAATGGTCATCTATCATTTATGGATCTTATTTCTGCTTTCAGTATCTTCTTTCTCTTTGGTTTGTTGAAGTGGGTTCATTTTTTTCTTTTTAAATTATGTTTAAAAATGAAAACTTTACCTTTTATTTTACGAAGAATTCTTATGTTAAATAGAGGGAAAACAACCTTTATCCACGTGGACCAACAAGTTGTTTATATGCGTGTAATTGCATATCCCACAATCGTAGAGAAAATTTTTATTTGTCTTTTCAAGTTATTTTTTAATTTTAAAAGGGTTTTTATTTTTAAATTAAATAAAATAAATTTTTATATTTCAAATAAAAATAAAAATATAAAAAATTAGTGATCACTGTAGAGTATCTCAAGCTAATAATCACTTTTAAAAATATTTTTTCAACGGCATAAAAAATTGGGTAGGCTGCCACCAGGTAAATTTTTTCAACTTAAAAATTATGAATTTTATTTTGGCATACCAAGCCAGTCATACATATTAAAAGGACACATATATGTGTTCTATCCCATATTAAATAACTCAATTTCATTCAAATAAAAAAAAATACCAAAATTTCAAAATATTTATAAGCATACTTAAGTTACTGCATAAATTCTACTAAAACTCACCCAAAAAAGTATAATATTATTGAAGTGGTGTTAGGAGTATACTTATAAATGTATACTCATTTTTATATTTTATTTTATTTACATCTTTTTTTTTTTTTTTTTATTTTTTTTATAATTTTACTATTATAAAATAATTATAAAACATAAAGTGTATAACTATGATTGCATATGTAACATTTCTTGTATTATTGCACCATTTTTATTAAAAAAGAAGAAGAGAGAAACCTATCTTTTTTTTTTATATTGTTACAAATTTTAAAAAAATATTTTTATATTTTAAATTAGATAAAATAAATTATTGTAATAATTAAAACAAAAATAATTTCTTTTACCGACAAAAAGTCTATATTTATTTTTGTAAGATTTAATTTATTTAATTTAAAATATAAATTTTTTAAATTATCAAATATGACAAGACAAAATAATTTTTTTTTTAAAAAAAAAATGTAGCTTCCCAGTTCCTCCATTGGATTCTAAATTTCTCGAGTATTTAAGAGGGTTATTCTTCCGATGCCACTGCAGCATTAAAGGAAGAAGACAAATGAAAACTCCATGGCCTGGAACAGTGATAAATCTATTTTGGTGAATAAGACACTACTCTGGAAGGAAGTCTGCTGAAGCACATGTATTCAGCAGAAACAATTATAGTTCCACTGGACAGAGAGACCACTGACGGTAGCCCATCCAGCTCAAAAGTCACTTTCTACTTTCGTATGATAACCAAAGGATATCATGTGGTTAGGCTAATATCCATAAGGGAAAAACTAATTCCACCATCATTATTGAACACAGTAGTGTACACTCTCCTTTTTGTTATATTACAAAAAAAATTATAAAAAATAAAAAATATATAAAAGTGTAAAATATAAGCATACACAAATATATATACATATTATACTACTATATTTATAATTTACAAAACTTTTTTTTTTTTTATATTCCGATAAAACATTGCATCTCCGTCAAGCCAAATGTTAAGTTATAGTCAAAGGAACTCACTAGCGTCGTAGCGAAAGCAAGTCTTCATGGAGCAATTGTCACTATTGGTGGACCCAAACTTGCGTATCTAGTCATTTCTTAAAGAACAATAGCTAAGGGACCTGATACTAATACTTAGATTTAGAACTTACATGTTGATGCTCATGATTTCAATAGCTATACTAGTGATTTGGAGGAGATTTCCAAAAAAGTATTTATGCATAAGAATTTAGAAATTATTAACTAATGTAATACATTTACTGTACTTCCTTTATTTAATTCTCTCCATTTTATTTAATATTGTCTCTTTTTAATGATCTTATTCAATTAAATAAGGATGCATATGAAAAAAGAAATAATTGATATAACTTTGAAATTCTAAAAATGCAACACTTTAAAATAAAAAGAAAACTTTAGAACTCAACCCAAATAGTGATTAAAATAAACCAAAAACAATAATATCAACTAACCAGAAATAAAGGGTCTTGCTGAGTCTCAACAAATTGGTGCCACATTTCCTCATCAAGGAACTGATACTCCTCGCAAGGAGAGACAACTCTCTATGGATCAAATATGTATTTGATGGTGAGGTGTGTCTTAAAGGCCCTCCAGTGCTCGCCTTCAGGAAGTTAATGTATGGGACATCGTATGTGAGTTATAGAAACACACGAAAGATGAGGGTTGGTTATATATATACTATGAAATTGTTAACTACTATAATTGTAAAGGAAGTAGGGTTAGAGGGGAATACCTTGATACTATCCCAAATCCGCTTGTACACCTGGATCTCAGCATCGTCCCAATCATTCTTCAGGATACTAGGCTTGCCGCATCCAAGCAGAGCGGCATAGCTCTTGAACTGCTTTTTCTTCTCTCCCAACGGATTGCCAATGGACAGGTCAAACTGAATCGGAATCCTTTGCTCCCTAGAACGATTGAGAGTCAACTCTCTCAATCGTGTGACATGTTTACTCTTCTTATGGGTAGACTGGCTATCCGGTTCACCCTATGAAGGTGGTTCCCCAGAAGGATGATCCATGTATTTGTTAAACATAGCAAAATAAAGAAAAGTTAGAAAATTTAACAATAGCATATGACAATTACAAACTAGAATATAGTACCAAATAATAAACACAATTATATTAGACACTATAAAATATGATAAATGACTAACTTTTAATCAAGATGGATGATGTAGGGATATTCTCCCATATCTCCTCGTGATAATCATCTTGAGTGACATGTACATCGTCCACTTCATCTTAGTCATTGAAATCAGGCATCCTTGAAGAGAAAGAAGACAATGTCTCCGAAAAGTCAACACTCGAATTTTGAATCTCATCACTAGCAGTCTTTCTTCATTGGAGAACAACTAACCACCTTTTGTTAGATAGATCAGTGACATAAAACACTTGTTTTACTTGGATTGTCATGATGAAGGGCAAATCCTTATAGCCTACTTTATCAAGAACCACTAGTGTAAATCCCAATTCATCAATCCACACACCACTTTTACTGTAAACCCAATTACATTTGAAAACCAGCACTCTAAATTTAGTTTAGTTGACCTCCCAAATCTTTTCAATGACTCCAAAATAAGATATGGATGCCAATACATGGGTTTTATCTTTTGAAGTGGCAAAGTGCATGGACTCAACCATTACTATAACACCAATGTTTTTTGCACAGTACTCTTGTCATATTGGGCTTTCGTATGGAATGAATACTCATTGATATCATATCCACTCTAACATATTACATGAAAGTTAAGCCCAAGTGCTAACCATTTCACTGTAGTAGAAACAATATCGTCATTAGCAACTTGTTCTTTAAACCAAGCTAAGAGAGTCTTGTTATGATCATTCAACCACAATTTTTTATTCATTCAAGGATATTTTCTTTGGTAATGATCTTGTGAGTAGAAAAGGAAGGTTGAACCTCCTAAGTGTTATTTAAGATGTACAAGTTAGCACTTCATTATGACTCATGATCTTCACTTCTTGTGTACCCTTACCCGCACATCTTCCCTCACAACAGGACTTAGGAAGCCCTATATCTTCCACTTCTAACAAGTAGTCTGTACAAAGCTCAATTGCTTCTTCAGCAATGTATCTTCCAACAATAGAAGCTTCAGGCTAGTGTGGATTCTTCACATAACCTTTTAGGATTTTCATGTATCACTCAAATGGGTACATCCACCATAAATGGACAAGGCTACACAACTTGATCTCCCTCACTAAATGAACAATCAAGTGGACCATCATATCAAAAAATGATGGAGGGGTTGGCACAATATAATAGCATAATCATTTTTATATTCATCCAATTTATGAGGGTCAATGACCTTGCTACATATGGTATTGAAGAAGAAGCATAGTCTAGATATCACATGTCTAACCTTTTGGGCAAAATGTCACGAATAGCCACTGGTAGTAGTTGTTGCATCAACACATGGCAATTATGAGACTTTAACGCCACTAATTTGAGATCTTTCTTCAGGACAAGCCTCGTGATATTCGAAAAATAATCCTATGACACTTTGATGCCGCGTAGACATTTACAAAACTATTCCTCATTTTTTGACAACGTATGATAGGCTGGGACAAGTAAGTCTGTTTACCCATCGATTGAGGGGCTAATTCCTCTCGTATTCCCATCATAATCAAATCTAATTGATTGTTCACACCATCCTTTGTTTTGCCCAATATGTTGAGAAGTGTCCTGATAATACTATCACATACATTTTTCTCTACATGCATCAAAGCAATACTATGTCTCACATCAAGTTGGTGCCAATATGGAAGATCAAAAAACATAGATCTCTTCTTCCACGAGATGGCGCTAGCTGCCTGCTTCTAGCCCTTACCTAAGATAACGTTGATGTCCTTCACCTATTGATAAACTTCCTCTTCAGTTATAGCCTTTGGAACATTTTCATACTCCGGGAAGCCATTGAATGTTTTTCTCAATCTATGATACATGTGATCCCTTATGAGAAATATCGGGTGCCCAAGGTAAACTGTCTTCCTTCCACGTTGCAATTGATGGTAGCATGTGCCTTCTTCACATATAGGGTATGCTTTGTGCCCCTTAACACTGTATCCACACAAGTTTCCATATGCTGGAAATTCATTTATGGTACAAAATGTCATTGCACGTATCTTGAAAGACTCATTGCAATACCCATCAAACACATCCACGCCTACCTTTGACAACATTTTCAAGTCTTCAATCAAGGGCCCTAGATGAACATCTATGTCATTTCCGAGCTATCTTGGGCTCGAAATCATCATAGACAACATAATATATTTCCATTTCATGCACAACCAAGGAGATAAGTTGTAAATCACCAAGAAAAAATGCCATGAACTATGCTTATTGCTAAGGTTACCATAATGATTGATTCCATCCATAGCAAGTCCAAGTCTAAGGTTTCTTGGTCTCATTGCCAAACTCTGGAAACAATTGATCAATTTTCTTCCATTGCAAAGAATCAGTTAGATGGTGAGGCTTGCTATCATATAGCCTCTCATTTGAATACCATCTTATGTTCTTTTTTTCCTTTGCATTAGCAAACCATCGCTTTGTACAGCTATGCAAGATTGTATCTTGTAAAAGAAGCTTTAGAGAAGAAATGAAGTAAATGCAATTATATTCAGTAGTATGAAGTCAATGTTATAATGGCTTACAAGCCTTTATATAGGCACAAACTACAGCAACTAATATAACAACTAACCAACTGACATAACTAACATTGATAATTATCTCAACATAATTGGTTGAATATAACTGAACTTATCTAACTAACATCCCCCTTCAAACACACAGTCTTGGAAGAGAGTGTGAGTTTGCTTCTGTTTGCTAAGAAGGCATTGGTTGATAGAGGCTTTGTGAGGATGCCAGCAATCTGAGTTGAAGCTGGGACATGACAGATGCTGATGAACTTGTTTTGAACCCTCTCCCGTAAGAAATGATAATCCACTTCTATATGTTTAGTTCGAGCATGAAGAATAGGATTGGAGGCAAGAAAGGTAACACTGATATTGTCACAAAGTAAGAGAGGAGAAGTAGGAATATGAAGCTTCAACTCAGTAAACAGATTGTGAAACCATTGAATTTCAGCTGCAGCATTGGCCATTGCCCGGTATTCTGCTTCAGTACTGCTGCAAGAAATCACTTTCTGTTTGCTTGAACACCAAGAGACAAGATTAGAGCCAAGGAAGACTGCATGGCCACTAGTACTTCTTCTGTCATCCGGACACCCTGCCCAGTCAGAGTCAGAATAGACACATAAATGCAAATCCACCAATTTTCTTAGACAAACACCAAAGTTTATTGTCCCTTTGAGGTATCTAAGAAGTCTTTTAATAGCTTTCATGTGTGTAGACATAGGAGCAGCAAAGAATTGACATAAACGATTCACACAATATCAGATATCTGGTTTGGTAAGAGTGCAGTACTGAAGAGCTCCCACTAATTGCCTGAATAAGGTAGGATCTTGTAAAGTATCTCCTTCAGTTGCAGAAAGAATAGAAGAACTTATCATTGGAGTTGGGACAGCTTTTGATTCAGACAAACCAGCTTTTTGTAGAAGATCTTTGATGTATTTTGATTGAGACATGTGTATGAAATCATTAGATCTAGATATTTCAAGACCAAGAAAGTAATGTAATGAACCAAGATCCTTTAGAGCAAATTGATTATTCAGGTGACAGATCAATCTGTCAAGGGAATGGGAACATGAACTAGTGAGAATGATATCATCCACGTATACCAAGCGAAAAATTACCCCTTTGGCAGAATGAAAAACAAATAATGAATTGTCAATATGAGTAGATTTGAAACCCAAGTGAAGTAAAGTATTTTTCAGCTTAGTGAACCAAGCTCTAGGAGCTTGTTTGAGACCATACAGAGCTTTGTCTAACTTGCAAACATAGTGAGGTCTGTCAGAATCCTCAAATCCTTGAGGCTGCTTCATATAAACCTCTTCATCCAATACACCATTTAAGAAAGCATTGTTAACATCTAACTGCTTTATTTGCCAACTGAATTGAAGAGCCATGGTCAAAATCACTCTAATTGTAGCTGGTTTAACCACTGGACTAAAAGTTTCAAAGTAGTCTAACCCTTTGGTCTGTGTAAAGCCTTGTGCAACTAATTTTGCTTTGTATTTGTCAATCTGTCCATCTGATCTGTACTTGATCTTATAAATCCAGCGGCAGCCAACCACATTAACACCAAGTGGACAAGGGACTAGCTTCCAAGTTTTATTCTTCAAGAGGGCCTGAAATTCAGCATTCATAGCATCCAGCCATTGAACATGTTGATTGGCCTGTTTGTATGATGAAGGTTCAGAAGAAAGAAAATCAGATGCAGCAGCATATGCTTTTGGTTTGAAAATACCATTTTGACTACGAGTCACCATTTTCCTTGGAGGTGAGGAGGAAATGTTAGGCAGTGCAGATTGAATGATAGGAGGGGAAGTTGCATTTATGTTTGAATTTGAGTGAGAGATAATTGGTTCTGATGTAGGATCAGTGGTATTGGTATGAAGGGAGACATTTGGAGAAGAATCAATAGAATGTTGTAGAGCAGAATTGTTGGAACTGTATGGTTTTTGCAAAGAAGAAGGTTGAGTAAGCGATGAAACAAGAATGAATACAGGAATGGAAGAGGAGTTGGTAGAAGAATGAGGAATTTTGGCAAAAGGAAATTGATTTTCAATAAAAACCACATGTCTGGAGATATATATGCGTTTGGTTTGTATGTCAAGGCAAAGAAAACCCTTGTGACAGGAACTATAACCCAGAAAGCAACATGAAGATGATCGAGGTTCAAGTTTGTGATGAGAATATGGTCTAAGATAGGGAAAACATAGGCAGCCAAATGTCTTTAGATTTTCAAGGTTGGGAGTTTACCATAAAGCACTTGAAAAGGAATGGCAAAATTAATAGCAGAAGAAGGTAGGCAATTAACCAAGTGAACAACAGTTTGAACTGCATAAGGCCAATAGGAAGAAGACATACTTACTGTGTTTATTAAAGATAATGCAACTTCAATAATTTGCCTATTCTTTCTTTCAACTCTCCCATTTTGTTAAGGTGTATGTGGGCAAGAAAAACGATGAAGAACGCTTTCTGTATTTAGAAAGGTTTGAAGAGCTAGAAATTCTCCTCCATTATCTGACTGAACTTGTTTAATCTTATGACCAAACTATCTTTCTACCATTCTGCAGAATTTCTGAAATACCTGAAGCACTTCACTTTTATTTTTCAGCAAATAGAGCCACATATAACGACTATGATCATCAATCAATAGCAGAAAATAGCTAGCATTATTAATGGAATGGCAAGATGGGGAACACCATATATCAGCATGGATTAAATCAAAAACATTTATTGCTCTTGAATTGGATTTTACAAACGGTAATTTGTGACTCTTGGACATATGACAAGCAGTATATGAAAGGCGACTTGAAACTGAAAAAGGAAGGAAGATGACTTAAAGACATGATTCTGTTAATGATTTCAATAGAAGGATGACCTAAACGATTATGCCATAGCTGTAACTTGCCAAGATATGAATTATCGCTGGAAGTAAACACTTGAAATGCATAAGCACTTGTAGTAGGTGACCTGACTATAGATGCTGAACCAGAGGGAACTTTATACATATCATTCTCAAGAGTGCCTTTGAGTAGAGATAGTTTTGTGACCTGATCCTTAACAAGAAAGAAGGAAGGATGAAATTCAACATAGACAGAATTATCATTACACAATTTTTGAACTGAGAGTAGATTTGTTGAAAGCTTAGGTACATGAAGAAGATTCTTGAGCAATAAAGGTTTAGAAGAAGTGCAAAGTAATCCTTTACCAATATGTGAGATAGGAAGTTTCTTACCATTACCAACAACAACTTTGTTCTCTCTTGCGTATGATTGGTGATCATTGAAGTTCTGCATATCTGGAGTCATATAATGAGTGGCACCACTATCCAGGAACCAAGGTGTTTCACCAAGAACTTCATCTGATGTTGCTGTATAGGCTTGAGGTTCTGAACCTTTGGAGTTGCGATCTTGATTGGTTATAGGCTGTAAGTTATTGTCAAAACAGTGCCAGTAATTCATAACTAGATGACCAAACTTCTGACAAATTTGACACTGAGATCTTGTGTCACTTCGATTGTTTTTGAACTTGTGAGAGTGAGAATAACCAGATTGAGGCCCATTTTGTCTATTGCCAAAATGCTGAGGTATATTCCTATGATGTTGATAGCCATTTGCCACGGTATTAACCTCTTCTTTCCTTTTGCAGCATTCCAATTAGCTATATTAGCTTGTATCAATGAAGTGTCTTCAACAGAACGTTGCCTCTCTATCCTTTTATCATACATCATCAAATGACTGTGCACACTTTCTATTGTCAAATTCTCAAAGGTAGTTGAAGCAACAAAGGCATTGTAGTCTGCTCCAAGTCCTTCAAGAACAGCCATGATTTGGTCTTCTTGACTGACAGTTTCGCCAATTGCTCTGAGATTATCACAAATTTCTCGCACCTTTGATAGATAACTCCACATTGTCATAGAGGCTTTCTTGATTGTCTGAAGTTGTAATTTTAACTCCATTACTTGAGCTCTAGAGGTAGAATTGAAGTTCTCATGCAGTGAATGTCAGATTTCAGCAGTAGTGTCATAGGACATAATCTGATTCATCATCTGTTCTGTTAATGAAGCATAAATCCAGCTCATAACCAACCTGTTATGGCGCTGCCAGAGTGAATATTCTGGATTTTGTCTGACATCTTCACCAGTCCCAGCCAAGAACCTTTGTGGACATGTTCTTGATCCATCAAGAATCTCTTCAAACCCATTTGCAATGACAATGTTCAGAATTTGATTGCGCCACACCAAAAAATTTCCTTGATCTAGCTTGATTGTAAGTGCTTGACCAAACATTGGAATTGAGCTCTCTCTTTCACCAGCTGAAGCGTGTGTCTCCATGGATTGGCTCTGGTACCATGTACAGCTATGCAAGATTGTATCTTGTAAAAGAAGCTTTAGAGAAGAAATGAAGTAAATGCAATTATATTCAGTAGTATGAAGTCAATGTTATAATGGCTTACAAGCCTTTATATAGGCACAAACTACAGCAACTAATATAACAACTAACCAACTGACATAACTAACATTGATAATTATCTCAACAGAATTGGTTGAGTATAACTGAACTTATCTATCTAACATGCTTGAGCCTTGGAGTTATTGGAAGATACCATAACTCTTTTGTAGGAGGTCCCTTACTGCTCACATCGCAACTAGAATCATCCTTCACTTTATAGCGTGATACCCTACATTTCGGGCACTCATGCATTCAAACTCTTTCCTGTACAATATGCAATCATTAGGGTAGCTATGTGTCCTCTATACTCCATACCCATTGGACACACGATCTGTTTTTGCCTCATTGTTGCGATCGAGTAGTTGATTACCTTTTAGAAGCACGTCTTTCAACAACACAAGCATTTCCATGAATCTCTTGTCACATCACACATTTCTTGCCTTCAAGTTGATCAATCTCAACACTGTAGACAGCCTTGTGAAATTAGTGCACCATAGATATAAAGGCTCCTCTGCTTCATTGCACAAACTATCATACACATGTGCCCTCTCAAAGGACTCTACTCCAACAGCACATATCATATCCTCGAATCAATTATTCATATTCACATCAACTTCATCTCTTTCGAATGCACTTGACCTATTTAACAATTCACCATGCCATATCCATTGTGTATTATCTGTTGTAGAACCCATCACAAAGTACATGCTCCCTCATTTCCTCAACATCCAACCACCTTTCATTTAAACACTTTACACAAGGACAATAAAATCTCTCAATAATATTAGGGACATTTCTCTTAGCAAATTCCAAAAGCTCTTTTACCCATTCTCATATTTGGCACTAGTGTGCAAAGAATTTATCCAAATACTAAGAATGGTAATGAGTAGAGCTAGGTTGAGTCTAAGCTTAACTCATGTAAAATTTAGTGAGCTTAAACTTAATTTTTTTAACTAGCGAGCCAATTTTCTTTGCTCAAGCTCGGTTCACTTTAAATCTTGCAAGCTTGAGCTACCTCAGGAGTTGGCTCAATTAAACAAAATTAACATTAATCACACTTATTGTAACAAAATAAAATGACAATTAAACTATAAAAAATAAAACACTAATCAATAAACAGTCATAATAAAAAACAATTAAAATAATTAAAGTTTCTAGAAACATTATTAAATAATTAATGCAAAAGAAAAATGATTTGTTAAAATAAGATAAATTCTTATATGACTATAATATAAAAGACAATGAGAGAAATGAAAGTGTACAAATTTATCTATTTAATGATATATTGATATAAAATGGTTTATGTAAAATGTAAACACACACATATGTATTTGTATGTATGTATATATATACATATGCATCATAATTTAATATATAAATACAATTAATACATATATATATATATATATATATATATATATATATATAAAAGCAAGACATCTTGCCAGCTAATAGGATAAATTTATAAAAGCTCAAACTTGGCTTATTTAGTAAACAAGATAAAAATGTTGGCTCAACCTTAACTTATCAGCTCATGAGTCAAGCTTAACTAGCTGTTAATGAGTCGAGCTAGTTTGGGTCATGAACCAGCTCAACTTATTTCCATTCCTACCAATTATGATCCATACAATTCCAAGATTACAATTCAATACACACCAACCAGCTTCAATTTAATCAATAAGCCCTGATTCGTGTCACACCTAGAAAACTAACTTGCCTAAGCCTCCATTAAAGTAACATACCCAACAAACAAACAAGTCTCACACCTAAAACACTTGTTAGCATACTAGGGTGTAAATTAAAAAAAAAAAATGTGAGTTACTATGCTAAATGAAAATTATCTCCTTTTTTTTTAGTCCTTTTCAAAAAAAAAAAACTTTACTTTACTATGATTTACCATTTATTACTCCTCCTCTCAAACAAGTCTCACACTTAAAACACTTGTGAGATTATTTGGGTCTAAATTATAAGAAAAAGAAATGTCTATTTTTTTTTTCTTTTGAGTCCTTTCCAAAAAAATTATTATTTATGATTATTGATTGAAGGACATGTGTATGTATGGTCCACCCATAATGGGCCACTAAATACTCCATTTGTTATTAAAAAGAAATGGAAAAAAAGAGTTATAGTTTGATTGGTAACTAACAATTAGGGAGAGAAAAATATGGATTAAATGCATCGTTAATGATAGATGAAAGTGAGGAAAATCTTCCAATATACACTGTTTTCAACGTGAAAACTCCTAAGGCTCCCAATCAATTTTTAGTGTGGAAATAGAGAGAGCCAGAACAGTTTTCCTCTGCTTCCTCTTCCATCTCTTTTCTTTGTGTGAGTCTATGGTGTAGTTGTTGTGGACACAGACCACAATCCATGATGATTTGGTTGAACCGTGTGGGACACAATGCAAAGCAAGATTTATGGAGAAGTCTCAACAAGTAAGTATTCTCTCCATCATCTTAATTTTCTTCTTTGGTATCAGAGCAAACTTGGCCAAAATGGACACCTGAAATGGTGTATATTCTCTCCATCATCTTAATTTCCTTCATCTCAACTCTTGGGTGATAAATATTATACAAGATTAAAGAGCATAAAATTCTAAATATTTTGGTTTCCTGAATCTTCTAAAATGGACACCTGAATCAAATGTTATAGCCGTTTGAAATTTTGGGTCAGTACCAAGTCTACAAATCAGGTTGAGTTGACCCAGGTTAACTCAGCTAGAGGTCAGGGATGAGATAAACGAGTTATTTTTGGCATAGGCCAAAACATGTCATTTTTGTATTTTGGGTTGACTCTCATTTACTTGAGAATGTAATGATATGTGGTTTTGATACCTGAACAATTAATTAATTGTTTTAATTGATTAATTATTTAAATATTTTTATTTAAAAAAAAAATCTCACCCATGGGAAAGCACGTGGGACCCACCCCAAAAGCCTCTTGCCACATGTCATAAACCAATTGAAAGAGGAGAAATAGTACTTTACAATAGTGTGATCATTGCTGTGAAACTTGCCACCTACGGTGGTGTGTGGATCACATGCGAAACTGTCGAGAGTAGCCTTAGCATTTTTTTTTTCAAGGAATTTTCAAACAGAGGCCTTGTTTAGGCTTTTTTTTTTTTTTTTTTTTGGGGTGGGGGTGGGGGGTAAGGTAGGTATTAATTTCCCTCCCCCCCCCCTCCCCTATTTTTTTTTTCATTTATTCAAAAACTACCCTCGTACCCTAAATAGACTACCCTATTCTTCTCTTCTCTTTCTCTTTCATTTCTCCCTTTTCTTCTTCATTTTCTTCAAGCTTTTTAGTACATTTCCTTCACATTTAAGGTATGCATGTGTATGTTTTCTATTGTTTTGATGTTTTACTTTACACATTGTTAAGTTTGATGAGAATAAAATGGTGAAAAAAGGTGAGAAAGAGTGGAAGAAGTTAGAACGAGGTTAGAGGTTGAAAAGGCCATGGAGAGCCGATGGGGGCTTGAATTCGGTCATAGAGAGCCAATTAGGGTGTGATTAGAACATGGAGAGCCAATTGGGGTGTGATTCGGACATGGAGAGCCATTTGATATGGGAATTGGCTTTGAAGAGCCAATGGGAGTTATTTCGGACATGTACAGCCATTTGGTCGACCGAGGGCATTTGAGAGAAGACAACGAGTGAATCGTAGAGAGGAATAGGCTCCTGCTTGAGAGCTTCCGGTTGATGATGTTCGACCGACGGCTCCCTCGGATGATTCCGATTCAATAGATAATGACGAGGGGGTGGCACTGGAAGAGGTAGCAGAGGTGATCCGGAGAAGTGACCTCCTCACTTCTCCAACCCCAGGTGGTCCATATTATATGTCAGTATTGAGGAGATATGGGGGCCACACTGCATTGCATGTAATGGCAGGTGAACCGGTAAGTTATCATATATAAGAAATTTATGTGTAGATTGATTTTATGTTGTTATATTATAATGTAAAACTAACAAGCTATGGTTCTTAAAATAGGACCGTCCAGTGGTAAAGACATTGATTCACGGGAACAAAATAAAATCCTTACACTACGTAAAATCCACTGCATATTTATAGGAGCGTCTAAAGAATATAGCAGGATATGTCCGCACCATGTTCAAGCGGAGATTGGCATACCATCATTTAGAGGGTGGACGGATATTGCGTCTGATATACGCAGAGACTGGTCGTGCATCGGATGATCTTGAACAGTATCATAGTAGCCGTCATTCCAGTTCCGGTGCAGGCCCATCTAGGTGCCGCCATTAGTAGTTATAGGACGATGAATATATTTGTTAACTTAGTTTTTGTATAAATTAGTTGTTGTTAAATTGACCATATGGCTTGTTTGAATTTAACTACTATGTTTGTATCAATGTTTTACTTATAATGTCTGTACATGCTTGAATGTGTACATTGTAACTTTGTTCTACTTTGGACATTTTATATATATCTTGATAACTTAGTTCATGCTTAATGGTGTTTTGTTAACTTAGTAACGACTTAGTAATTTTGTTAAACATTTCATATAATGGTGTAATGCTTACACATAATGCTTGTTGGGATAACCTGTATTTAAACTGCACATGTCTTGGTGGCTAACATAAAACGGATGTGCACATCCGTTTGGAAATCAAAATGTCTCTCTACATCCGTCTGACTTCCCAAACGGATGTGCACAGCCAATGTGGTGTGAAAACGGATGTGAAGGGCCAATTGGGACCTCACATGACTGTTGAGAGCTATTTTGATTTCCAAACGGATGTGTACATCTGTTTTATGACCCAAACAGCCCTTCACATCCATTTTCACTTTTGTCACCAATTTCCTTCACTTGTGCAGTTAAAACTAGTTAAACACTATAGAGTCAATTTCTTTCACCTGTACTAGCCACTGTGGGCATAATTACTGATCACATTATACGGTTCAGAAAGTGTATGGAGAAATTTGGCAAAACATAAGAAGAAAGAGAGCTAGGTTTACAGGAGGAGAAAACACAAGAGGTTCGGGGGGGGGGGGAATTAATACCCTTTGGACATTGTTTGCTTTAAAAAATCCATGAATTTAAGATCTACAAATTGGTATATAATTTGCATGATTTGGGTACATGTGAGAAACTAATAATGTGCAAAAGCATGACATTTCTTGTATGTTTTGACTATTTTTTTTTATATATATAACGGTCAATAACTATTCTAATGGCTTCTAGGGAGGAATAAATATGTGTGACTAGGTGGAAAGTCTTGGAGACCTAAGATTGATAATAAAATAGTTTGAAAAAAATAATGCATTAAACTTTGGGTGAGTGCACTTTCAGTTTTTATTCCAAAAGATAATGTTTGGAGGTGCAATCCATGTGAGTCCATAGATATTTAGATTTGCACAAGTGGTTGAGGAATTGAGGAAATAAGAAATTCCCTACATCAAGTCTAATTGTGTTAAGACAACTTTTGAGGTCACAATTTTCTAATGCAAATGAGGCAAAATGTTTATGTCATAATGCATTAGAACAAAAACTCCACCTAAAGGGCCTAGTTAAGGCTTTGGAAGAGATCCGTTTAAAGTTTTAAACCACAATTATCCAACCATGAACATTAAGCAAAAACACTACACTCAAATTGAGTAGCCCGGATAGGATAACTAGTGCATAATTGGAAGTTATTACGGTGTTTTCTAATGTACTTGTGTTGTATTGAACTTGGTTGCTCTTGTTGTTTTGCTCTACATGTGATGTACATAATTTGTACTTGTATGGATTATTTTTTGAACATATGTGGATATTTTAATTGTTATTTACATATATGAATGTGCTCATACGAAATATACATATAATAATGGGAGTTCTTAGATTGAGGTTCTAAGAACAATAAGAAAGTACTATTTGTACGGAAAATTCTTGTTAGAAAAATGATAATATTGTTCAGGAAATAAGTGATGGGGATAGACAAGAGTTTATTCCTGAACATATACGTAATAATATAATTGTGGTTCTTTTATGAGAATTATATAGATAAAGGACATAGTGTACCTCTAGGAAATGTTAGAATGCCATATATTAGAAAATGGCAAGCATGGGTATTGGTGGTGAAACCAATAAAGGTGACAAATTACATGGGGTTTAACAAATAAATGTGCAGTCAGAAATGTCTTGCAAATTTTAGTGGAGCAAGATATTCTAGAATCATTATAATGTCATGGAAAAATTTAAATAAGGGGACAATGCTTAACATAAGAAGAGATGTTAAGGCACAAGTTAAAATGTTAAAATGAGAAAGAACAACATGGGATACACCATTTTATGTAAATGGCGAATAATTTCATGTGTAAATGAGATAGAAATCCAACCGCCCAAATTTCATGAATTGTTAAGGAAGAGACAATCTTGGTAGCATTACCACTACTAGGTCAGGGAAACTCACATTTTTTGTGAGTGATAATTGCAGGCTAAGATTAAGTGATTTCACTTCTTGGAATTTGGAAAACATATGAAATAATTAGCAACGAAAGTGCAATTACTTCCAATAATGTGATAAAATATGTGGAACATGAAGGTAAGGTTTGAGAAATTTGTGAAGTTTCTAGACAAATACATGTGTTGGAGGCACAAAGACCTTTCAACCTAAAGCTTGAATTTAAGCAAGGTAATAAGTTCTTGAAAAATATCATAAGACTTGACCAAGTTTCAAGGGCAAGAAAAGCTTCAAGAAGTGGAAGGAAAAATGGTGCAATATTATTAATGATTTGTTTTTTTATTTTCACTCAAGAAAATTTAGTAAGTTGAGAAAAATAAAGTGCCACAGATCACGTGAATAAGGATTGAGGATCCTACAGTAAATGTCTTTGAAAATAGAGCAAAGACATTTGGCATGGGAAATAAAAGGATTAAAATCTAGTACATTAACACTTGCAAATTTAAATCTGCAAAGTGAAGAGAGCGTTAATCCTTTATGGCCTACTTTACACTACAAGAAAAACCACTATTAGCATCCGCCATAATCCCACAATATGCCTGAAAAGCCAATGCTAATGGGAGAATTAGCGGTGGTTTATTGAGGTCGACACTAAAACACTCGATGTTAAAAATAGCACTGACTTTTAGGAAGCCAACACTAGCCTATGCAAATTGGATGCTAATGTCAACGATCGTAGTCTGTGTGGGCGATGCTAATCTTAGCATGGGCTAAACTGATGCTAAGGCTCCATACCCAATAAACGTTATTACTATACATTGCAAGTTGTGACTGTTGTAGATGACTCACAAAAGTATATTGGAGAGTTGTTGTGGTGATGTCACTATAGAAGCTTTGGTTGTAGTATGCCGTGTTGTACCTTAACAACTCTCTGACATGCTATCACCATATCTGCTAGTTGAGATACAAGACGACATACTGTAACCAAAGCTTCTGTAATGACACCACCACAACAAGTCTTCGACATACTCTGTGAGTTATCCATAACAATCACAACTTGCAGTGTATAATAATCACGCTTATTGGGTCAAGTCAGCCTTAGCCATATTTTATCTTTACGATAATGACTTGCAATGTATGGAATTACTTGAGATTTTTTTTAAAGATAATTAATGAAAGTTTAAGCTACCACATATCTAACATAAATGTACAATGTCAAAAGATCCAATACAAAAATCATTTTCAAAATAACAAGATATTTAAAAACTAAACAAGATTCTCACATAAACATAGCCAAGGAATTTAGACACACCTAGACAATTAGAGAGTGTTAATTTCGCTAAAGGTACCTAAAATACACAAAAAGAACAAATTAGATAACTAAAAGTAAGATTAATCGTGTTGGATAAAGAAAATTCAAAATATAACAAAAATAACCGAACAAAAAAAGGAACTCACTAATTAGATTCAAGCTAATGCAATTACAACTCTAGGAATGCAAGTAGAGGCTTAAATGCACAAAAAAATGGAGTTTGGAGCAAGAAATAAGAAAAACTAGAAAGGAAAATGAAAAGAAAGAGGGATGGGATTGTATTTAGTGGGCAATTAGCATCAACCAAGACTAATACTAATCACTGCATTTTTTTCAAAAATGTAGCGTCAACCATGATTAGTGCTATTGTCGTGACATCAACCAATGAGAGAGCGATATTCTGTAGCTTCAATGTTGGTACTATTTTTTCTTTTGTTAGAAATAGCATCGGTCTAGTCGACTCTAAGTATCCCGGTTAACTTAGTGTGACCAACAACGTCTATTTTTTCATTAGCTTAGCCGATGCTAATGTACTTATAGGCTTAGTGTGGGTTTAGCCGATGCTAATGTTCCTCTGAAGGTTTTTTTGTTTTCTTTGTTGCAAATTAGCATGGGCTTAGTCGATGGCCGATGCTTATTTTCGTAGCTATTTTGCTGCTTTTTAATAGTGTTGAATGCCTAAAATTCAATAAGAATTTATTTTCTATTTGTCCCCTACAAAGATAAAAATGTTTAGTTAATTTTTCATGACAAAATATTTAAGAAAAAGTGTGCATGATAGTTCTAGAAGTTATTTCTAACAAGTCTGCCATATTAGAATAGATAAATGATGTAAACACTATATTTTGTTCAGTTTTTTTTTATTATATTTATTTAACTAATTATTTACTTGCTTTTCTTTTTCATTTTTATTTTTATTTTATTTTATTACATCTTTATATATATATATATATGTTTTTAAAGAAAAGGAAAAAGAAAGAAAAGAAAAGGAAACAGTGATGAAAGAAGAAAGCAGAAAAAAAAAGAGAAAAGAAAATAAATAAGATGGAAAGGGAAATGAAAAAAAAAAAGAAAAAGAAAATGAAAAGAAATGGCAACGGGAAACATAGTAAAGGGAAAAACAAAAAAGTGGGAAAAAAATAGAAAAAAGGAAAAAGGAAAAAAAAGAAAGAAAAAGAAAAAAAGAAAGGAGAAGGGGGTTCCAAAAAAAACAGAAAGCGGGGTTTGTTAGAGCGAAAGGTGGAGCGTGAGAGAAGCAGTGAGAAAAAAAGCAAAGTGGGCAGAGTGTGAAGAGAAAAAAAGAACAGAAAGGGCGAGCGAAAAGCAAGTGGGAGGAATTGGAGAAGAGAGTGGAGAGAAAGTGGTGAGGAAAATCGAAAAAACGAAGAGCGGAAGGAAAAGAGGAAAGCCAAGAAGATCAGGCAGGATTCAAGAGAATTGAGAGTAATAGATTGATGATTAAGAAGCGTAGGGTAAGTATATCTTCATTGCTTTTGATCTCCACGGTTTAGATTTGTTCTAGTGGTACGATTTCAAGCTTTTCAGTAATTGATGCTTTATGATTCTGTGATTTGCTGTTGGGTAAAACTATGATTGATGTTGAATTTGTTCTCTATTGGATAATGTCGCTGTTTCATCAATTTGCAATTAGATAGATGATTAGATTTGTTGGCCCTTAGTGATTTCGAATCAAAATCATACGTAAACCTTGTGACCCCGTTCCTGGACTCTGCTGTCTTAACTTTGAGTGTCATCTGAACTTCTGTAATTTTGGATTCGTGGGTTGAGTATTTTTATTTTTTTTTCTTGGCTTCTATTTCTGATTGATGGATGATGATTAAATTGGGAACTAAGCTCATGGTTGATTTGTCGTTGGTCTATAGCTCAGTTCACAAGGTTGTTGGTTTTGGAGAGAAGTGTTGATCCGAGCTGTTGGGTTGGGTTGGGTTGTAGTTTGGTGGACTGAAGATGATTTGAATTTTACATAATCTTAGGCTTACAATTATTTGTTCAGGTGAGGTTGTTGAAATTTTTTTTTTTCTGTTTCTATAGATAGTTGAGTAATATCATTTGTATGCTGCCAATTATCGGGGTATATAGTGCTTTACATATAGCTTTCCCTACTCTTATGACTGTTTCTGTGCTACTAGCAAATCTGGATCGAGATCGGGTTGCAAGAATTGGTTGTATGTTGGATTCTTGGTGAATGATTAGATTTTCAAATCTGACCTTTGCATTCTTTTTTAAATCTCTTTTCTTACTGATGATATTTTCGTGATTTAGTTTTTAGTTAGGTGAATGTGAATCTGTTATTGCTTTGTGATTATGTTTGCTATTGTTTCCAATGTTTCCACCTTTTTGTGTACATTAGTTCGTGTGTCTCGTGGGTCAATATGAAATTTTGAACCTGTTTAAATCATGAATTTTCCAACAACTTGCTTGTTCATCTTTGTTATGGTCTCCTATTTGTGTTTGTTCAAATTTTATAGTGCACATCATGCTTTTTGTTTGCATAAGAGAACCATTGTTCTTCTTCTGTGATGTTATTTTGATTTTTGGGCTTGGGTTTCGGTGGATGCTATTAGCTGTTTAACTTTGGCTTAGGGATCTATTTTGGGGCTCTGCATTTTATTCTCATTCTGCTACATCTGAGTACTAGATATTACTTCAATATTGTGGGGGCATTGAGGATTAGAGAAGGAAGCCAAGAGAGGAGTTTTAGAAGAAAGGGGTGTTTGATTGGGTCTTTTTCGCATAAATCAGGCGTTAAGGAGAGGCTAGAAAGCTGATAAGAGAGAGGGGTGCGAATAGGGATTGAGGAGATGTGAAAAGAAATGAAGCTGGGAGGTGTAAATAAGAATTGTGGGGGTGTGAATAGAAAACTGATTGCAGAATTTGGGTGTGAATAGAAATTATAGGGATGTGGAAAAAGAAGAGTATGAGAAGGAAAAAAATGTACAGTATTTCTTCTTTGATGCTATATTTCCCTTGTGATTTCAGATGTATCCCACTCCCAATCTTTAAATTGTAATTAATATACACACATCCTTAGGACGCATTTGAATTTTTAGGATCCCAAGGCCTCTCACTTATTATAGAAGGGTAGGTAATTCAGTCTTTTTATAAGACTGAGCTTACAATATCTAACTTAGGTGAGGATAAGCGCCATTTGGAGGGACAATTTATCTATTTTGAAGGATGGAAGGACCCTAGGTTCACTTAGAAAATTCATGCATGCATATTTTATTTTTCTACCCTTATTTTAAAGATTGTAATATTTATTTTTACAAATAATAAAATACAATTTTGGGTCATATCTTATTTTGCGCAACCAATTTGGGTAATTATTTTTGGCAAATGTTGTGAGGTGCCTAACACCTTCCTCAGACATAACTGACTCCCGAACTCATTTTTGGTTTGCATTTCAGTACCTTTCCAAAAAAAAATAAAAATAAAATAATATAAAATAAAATAAATACATAAATTTTGAAATAAATAAGATTTTCAATTGTACCTTAATTCTTAAACAATTGGTGGTGACTCCAAAACTAATTTTTCTTAAAATAAAGTCGTTCCATTCTTCGTCGTAGTATTTTTACTCCCAAAGGATATGTTATGACAAATGGCAATATAGCTTACAATTGCTTTACCACTTCAAAATTTTGATTCAAATGCCTATGAAGATATTTGGTATGCTAGACAAGGACATGAAAATTAGAGTAGAATAATTAAACTAGAAAAAAAAAGAAGAAGAGATTGCTAGATTCAATCTTAGAAATTGGAATGTCCTAATATGAGCATCGTCTAGTTGGTAAAGCAATTAGAAGAATGTCTTAGGTAAAGGGACAAGGATAGATACTCCATTGCAATTAATTAGCATATTCTAATGTAAGTGGTCCCATAAGTATGAGGTTGGTACATAGAACTTCATATATTATAGAAGAACTCTATGTCGAAAGGGAATAAATAAATAGTTAATAATTGCTAATACTCCATGAGAAAATGTAGTAGACATAAAAGAGAGTTAAAATATGGTTAGACATGGTTTGACTCATGAAGGAATTAACCATACACCCTCAAAGTTAGTCGCATCCATACCCAATTAAATGTGGATTAAAATGCAAACCAGTTTTCTTTGAGAAATTCCGGTCTAAAAGAGTTAATTGCCTATATCCATAGTACTTCCAATTTATATGGAAAGAAAGTTCTATAAGGGAAGAAATATATCTTCACATGATACTCTGAGCTGTCTATGGGTTAAGTTTTCTTTGATGGAAATGAGGATGAATGACTAAAGTTAAAGGAATACCACATTCTTGAAAAATATGTATTCGAGTAGGGAAAATATTGATTTTTCATGAGGTATAAGATCAAAAAGGATGAAATTAAAATTTTTCCATAAGATCCAAGTGGGAGCTTTCTCAAGAGTACATGCCAATCTGAGTGGGAGCTCTGAGAGAATAAGATGAAGACTCTTGTACTTAGAGAGTAGAGTACTACGATATCCCGCTATGGAAAAAGAAAAGGGAGGAGTGTATAGAAAGAATTTTTTTTTTCCTTGCTCCTCAAGATGATGAAAAGCAAAGGACGTAGTATGAGGATTTGTCTTGCCCTACTAAGAAACATTAGAATTATCCAATGGAAGGAGAAAAAGGCTTAACAAGCATTAACCATAGTTGAAAACTTGGTTAATCATAAAGGGGTGTACACAACAGCATGATATGATGAAATAAAATATAGGAATACATGCCGCAAAACTTTGGTTGAATTGCATTGACTAGGGCAATAATGACACGAGGTTTGGAAAGAATGAAAAACATTGTTTTTAAAATATGGTAGGTTGGATGATGAAATCTACATAAAACAAGTGAGTAGATTTTATACAAAAGAAAAGGAGGAAAATTTTGTGAGTCTCAAAAGTCTATTTGTAGACTATTGAGCAATCATCCAGACAATGACTTTTTGAGGTTCAAATGAGTAGTGACCTCATATAATTTCTGAATGATTGTGGAAAAATTGTTGTGAAATTTGTTATGAATAACCTTATTTTGGTGTGGATGTCCATATTCAAGGGCTTTCATTACCATAAAGGTTATAACCTTTAAGTCCTTTATGTCCCATTATCCGTTGTAGGTTATAACTCTTAGGTTTTTATTCACCTCCCCATAACCTCCAAGTAATTACCTAATGGAATTCATGATGTATTATTCTTATTTATTAAGATGTATAAGGTTACAAGTCCTTGTGCCTATAAAAGGGCTACTCCATTTGTACATGAAAAAGAGGAATGGAAATAAAGGAAAAGCTCTTACTCTCTTAATTCTTGTGCTCTCTATATTGCTCTCCATTTTACATTATTTTATAATACATTATTAGCGCAAGACTCTAACAAAAGTGATTGCATCGTGAAGCTTCTCTCTTGAATTGATCAAAGGAAGTAGGTTAGTTTTATTCTATACATCACCTACGTTCCTCAAGCTTTAATTATTTGATTGGGATTTCAACACTTTGCACTTGTATTTCTTTGATTATTCTATTTCCAATTCTCTTAAAGCAATGCCTAAGACCATGAAAAAATGAAACAAAATGAGTCTAAGCTTTATATTCAATTGGAGATTATATTGATTATCTTATCCTCACATTTTCATTACATTGCCGTACTTATTAGATTACATATACTACTACGTACGTCCAATTTTTTTTTTTAATTGTGTTTTTCTCTTTTTTGTCTACATTGAAGTATTATGTCTTTATCATAAAATGTGGAGCCAAGTGAATGAATCATTGGCCAAAGAAATCTATGTGCCTAGAAGTTTCATAGTATGAAAGTACCCAAAGAGACCTATGTGCTTCGAAGAGCCATAACATGAATCTTATGTGATTTTACCACGAGTTCAGAAGTACCATGGCATATAAGAGAATAATTTAAATAAGCTATGTGTCTAGAAGAACAATAGCAAGAGAACTAAGAATCCACTCTTGTGATTCTAACTATTCTAGTATAGTATTTTCTTTTTTTTGATAATATTGTTGCTTAGTAATTTTACATAATATCTTAATTGGTTTTAGTTGTTTTATATTTTTACTTTATAAATAAGATTTATTTATTCTCTTTTACAATGTTAGATTATTATTTTGTGGTTTATTTATATTAAAGCTTTGCCTCTAGTGATAAAAATAAAAATACTCCCTAATTCTTACGCTTTGAAATTGCTCATGTAGTAGCAATATGAAGAAAAAAAAAGTTTATAGAAATATTAAGCCTTTAATGAGAAATCAAGAAATCACAAATCTCATATCCAATTAGATTTGTTCCATTCCCTGAAGTTAATGCAACAACTTTATTTAAAGGCTTAGGCATGGTTATGTCCATTGTTACAAAAAAAGATGATGGTCATAATATTAAAATAATTCTTGCCACTAGAAGTGGGAGAAGAATAAATTGATAAGACAAAAGTGATACTCTAAAAGGTATTACAACTATAACTCTTGGTATGAGAATTGAGATTAATGTCAAAAGTTTTTCTCCTAAGTGTAGAAAAACACTTGTTGATTTGATGAGTTGAATACAAAAGAATGTCTCCCTTGAGTTAAGTGCATATAAAAAGCTATGATAAGTTCCCTTTTTTACAATTGGCTTATGGTTAGAAGCCAAGTATTTCCCATCTAGGAGTTTTGCAAATGTTATAAATGCTCCACCACAATGCATTATGATGAGAGATCTTGAGGTTGGGAATATAGAAATCTTCATGTGTAAGTTTTCTTAACAACTGGGGGAGAAAAGAAGCGGTTGGAAAAGAAATATAAGTTGGAATGAATTATTATCTTGGTATTAGTTAGAATAAATTGATCATCATTTAAAATAATATGAATTGGAAGTTAATGAGATCATTTAGCTAAATGCTAGACATGTTTATAGACCTATGAGAATAGCTAAATAATAAGTTCTAATTGTTAATGCTTCAATGTCCCTGTCGGACAAACAAACATGATGCATGCATGAAGTATGAAAAACCTGTTGGACAATTGTAAACGCATGAAGGGTGGATAGCCTATTGGTTTCAAGGATGAACATCTTCAAAATTTAAAGAAAAAGGAGCTGAAAATAAAGATGGCATAATCGAGGATGTGGCAACTCTAGAAGAGTGCCTAGAGATAACTCTAGAAGAGTTCTTAGACGTAATTACTATCTTAGTTCTAGAAGAACTTCAGGTACTTGAAAGTTATAAAAATGAAGAGATCTTAATAAATTATGTCATAGAACTAAAATGAAGTCCACATTGATGATAGTTTACATATCATATAGTGCACAATATCATGAATGGTAATGAGGATCATGAACTAAATTTTGCAGACAAAGTAATGATTGGCCAAATAGAAAGACACATTAAGGTATAATTAAGCTTGCTTGTAAAGCGAAAAGCTTTAGGACATGAAGTCCTACACCAAAAGTTTAAAAGTTTATGTTATGCGAAATTGAAATGAGAATGGTGAAATTATGAGGCGAAATGAATGTGGTGATATTTTGACATATAAAGCACAGTTTGTTGCTAAAGAATTTGCATAGGCCTAGCATTGATTTTGAAGAGAAGGGTTTACTTGTGGTAGTTGCAAATATACTTAATTAGTTTGGCAGTACATGAAGAAATCGATTTGCATCTAATAGGTGTTACTATAGCCTATTTATGTGGAAATCCCTGAAGGATTTTATTTGTCTGAAGTAAATAATTAGAGTTCTTGATATGAGTACTCAATGAAATTGAATAAATCTCCTTGTGGATTAAAGCAATTTGGAGATATATGGTATAATTGCCTCCTTGAGTATTTGATAAAGCAAGGATATAAAATAATCCATTATGTCCATATATATGAAAAATGAATATCATTTAAACTCTTGAAAAGCTTCCAAAATTTGTAAATAGTTTGAAGAAACAATTTGAGATCTAGAAAGAACAGAGGTTTTGTCTTGGTAGACAAGCTGATTATTCAAAGGATGTAAATTTTGTGTAGCAAAAAAACTTATATTGTAAAAGTGATAAAATGGTTTGATATAGACAAATCATATGCATTGAACACTCTAATAGTTCTAAAGTAAATGGATTGCAAACAAAGATCTTTTCTTGACCTCAAGAAAAAGATGAAGAACTACATGGTCCTCAAGTACCATATCATAGTGCAATCAAAGCACCATCTACCTTGTTTGCCATATACAATGTAATATACCATTTGCTATATATTAGCAAGTTATAGTTCTTTATCTCTTGAAAGACATTGGAACAAACTAAATATATGTATTGCTACCTTAAAAGGTTATTTGCTTACATGTGGCAATGTAATCATTCTATAACAATCTATGGAAAAAGCTATAACAACCATACTGCCAAATCTCGCAGAAATTTTGGCATTATATGAGGCATAATGAGAATGTGTTTGGCTAAAAGCTATGATCCAACACACATGAGAAACCTTGTGGTTTATCTTTAAGAAAAATGATCTTACATGAAAATGGGATGACATTGCTCAAATCTTTTCACCAAGGTATTTCCATCAACAATATTAGGAAAGTTTTTGGAGTCTATTGACTAAAGATCTCAAGTTACACAAGACATGTGCAATGTACTATTTTTCCCTTAACCATGGTTTTTTCCTATTGGGTTTTTCCTAGTAAGGTTTTTAATGAGGTAGTATCTCTTAGAATATGAAAGAATGGTTTACTCTTTTTCCTTCACTTCGTTTTTGTCCCATAGGATTTTTCTTAGTAAAGGTTTTAACGAGGCACATTCTTAAGTGATGAACATCCAAGGGGGGAGTGTAATGAATAACCTTATTTTGGTGTGGATGTCCATATTCAAGGGCTTTCATTACCATGAAGGTTATAACCTTTAAGTCCTTTATGTCCCATTATCCTTTGTAGGTTATAAATCCTAAGTTTTTATTCACCTCCCCATAACCTACAAGTAATTACCTAATGGAATTCATGATGTATTATTCTCATTTATTAGGATGTTGTAGAAGGTTACAAGTCCTTGTGCCTATAAAAGGGCTACTCCATTTGTACATGAAAAAGAGGAATGAATATAAAGAAAAAGCTCTTACTCTCTCAATTCTTGTGCTCTCTATATTGGTCTCCATTTTACATTATTTTATAACAAAATTCATAGTATTATCATTTTAGTGGATAATAAGTTGTTTGCTAGAAATAGTCTAAATTCAATTGTAGCTATTTTTGGGAATAGCTATTGTTGAGTTTCGAGATAATTAAGGTCATGAGTGAGGCAAAATTCTTGAATCAAGATCTTTGGGGATCACTTCAAGAAATTTTATTGTTTTTTCTCAAGAAAGTCATTTGAGTGAAAATTTTTTGAGAAAATTTACTATAAATAATTGTGAACTCATGCATACCCCTATAGAGAAGAATGAACCATTAAGTCAAGTGGTTTTGCCCTCGAGAGAAATTCTAAGAGTGGATAAAGTGGAGTCCTTAGTACAGCGAATAGTCTGACATACACCATGACATCTATTAGACTAAATATTTGTCATGAAGACAAAATTAGTAAGCAAATGAAAATCAGACCCAACAAATTTAGTGGAAATTTGTCAAGAAATTACGAAAAGCATTTGAAGAGTACAGTGAAATGGATTATACAGTTAAGCAAATGTTTTACACATACATTGATGGCATGTTATATAGTATCACAAGTAGATATGACTTAAAATTTTAAAGAAAAAATAGGGGATTCAAGGTGAGAATGTAAACTCAAATTCTAATATATTGTGATTATCAGGAAGCCATTGTGTGCACAGACTTATGAGTTTCATGATGAAAGAGGATGTATATTGATACAAAGTATCACTTGTTATAACGCATAAAATGTCACCATTCGAAACACTCTACACAAGAGTTGATAGCAAATCTTGACTAAAGACTGTCTCTAAAGATTTTTATTCTTAAGTGTGTAAAATCTCTTAGCATATGTAAGTAGTGGATTTTACATTTCCAATTAAGAAAGAGTATACATAGTCCAGTATGTCATACAGGTTTAGGTTGATTCTCTTACATGAACAACCACCTCAAGCGCTCAAGAGGAATGGGCTGAGATAAGACACATCTATTCACCAATAAGACAACAAAGAGATATTGTATTGGTAGAGAAGAAACACAATTAATATTGCCTCGACAAAAGAGACATGAGGTCGAGATGAGATCCATAAAATAATATGGATCAAATTGTTGACTAGCCCACATTCCACAAAACATGTCGCTAAACAACAAGTTCTCCAAATAGTGACGTGAAGAGAAGATGTGTGAGTTGGAAGAACTCTAATTAGGTATTGTGTGTACCTAAACTTAAGTTTGTAAGGCGTTTAATGATAATAAAATCGACATACGCTCTAATTATAACATGTGATTCTTACCACATGTGAAATTACCGCAAAACGAAAGCAAGTGAAAGATCTTTGGTTCACTGCTTTGTGAGTTCTAGAAAAGAGAAAAATTCTTTTCATGGATATCCTTCGACTTTGATGATATCATGGAGAGATGATGCAGTGTTTGCTACCTTGGTCAATACCCTATGGCCATGATATATATACACTTTATGAAGGGGCAATACTAGGAAAGCGGTTGTGTCAAATTAAAATGATGTACGGGCGAAAGAAAGATTACCCATAATATACACAATTATGCTAGTGTCTTGAGATTGGTCCTTTATAAAGTTATTTCGTCAACATAAGTGTGGACGCTAAGCATACGAAGAAAGCAATTTGAGCTTTTAACATAGCTCGAGAGGGATCAGATTCACAAAGAATAAGTGCATATGGGAAAATCTAGGGTATCATAGGCATAATCAGAGTATAAGCATAAAAGTTGCTTTGTTGGTCTTATAAAAAGGATTTCTAGTGCAAGCACCTATCAGGAGACGACGTCCTGCCCATGCAGTCATGACAATGCACTGAGTATGAAAGACCAAGGAGAAAAAGAGGTTATAAGTGGTTCATCCCATCATGTGCGAGTGGGAGATGAAGGACATATGTATGTATGGTCTGCCTATAATGGGCCAATAAATACTCTATTTATTATAAAAAGGAAACGGAAGAAAGGAGTTATAGTCAAATTGGTTAGTGACTATTGGGGAGAGAAAAAATGTGGATTAAATGCATCTTTAATGATAGATGCAAGTGAGGAAAATATCCCAATATACACCATTTTTAATGTGAAAACTCCTATGGCTCCCAATAAGTTTTTAATGTGGAAATAGAGAGAGCTAGAGCAATTTTCCACTACTTCTTCTACTTCCTCTTCCTTCTCTTTTCTCCGTGTGAGTCTATGGTGTAGTTGTTGTGGACATAGACCACAATCTATGGTGATTTGATGAATCGTGTGGGACACAGTGCAGAGCAAGATCCGTGGAGAAATCTCAATAAGTATTCTCTTCATCATATTAATTTCCTTCATTATTTAATGAAGGAGGGAAGTCAAACATAATAGCATGACAATGTCAAAACTCTAGCTTTACAAAAGAATGACAGAAATTATTGATGTATATTCATATGAGAATGCCTAATCACCAATAACGTGTTCCCTCAATGAAAAGTAGGTGAAACTCAAACGATCCATGCATAGCTATTAGGTAAATAGAGCACTAGCATCTTCCCTAACTTCACATAAATCGCTGACTTATAAAATTAAGCTGCATGAACTATAAATCGAAGTTGCAATTTAGCATCCCACAGAGGCATGAAATAGAATCTTAAAGCAATTTTAGATCAAAATATCAAAGTAATCTATCACATATAAGGTTTCACTATTTATGCCCATGAAGCATGTTTGAAGCATACCCAAGCAGAGATTAAAAATCTTAAATCAATTTCATATCAAAATATCACAGTAATCTTAAAGCAAGAACAAAGAATAAAGGAAATTCATCATTCACATTTAGCTATGCTTGCAAGGGAAAACCCATAAAGTATTATAGTAATCCTATCTAAGTCACAGAAGAAAAAACATGGGCGACTAAGCCAAAGATCATGCTTGCAACCAAAAACAAAGCAAAGGGACCAGATAGAATTGAGAGAGGAAAACAAAAAGATTTACTTGAGATTGAATGGTGATGGTAGTTGCGAATGGCGCACTTCCACACAAATTGAGAGCGCTGGCAAACAGAAAGGCTAAATAGGAAACAACAAACAACGCAAATGGCAAAGAATAGAAAGATGGCGAGAACCAAAGAACAACACAAATACAAACTATTTCAAGCTCTATCGATCGAGACAGAGGCAGAACATTAGCTTAAAATACTTTTTACGTTGGTTAAAAAGGGAACGAATATAGAATCTATTTTCAAACTCGGTTACGAAAATAACTGATATTGTATCCAATTTCAACATCAATTAAATTGTAACGGATGTTAAAACTTTTCACAAAAATTTCAAAAATGCCACTGCTGTTTTTTTATTTTTACATTAGTTCCTTTATAATTGATGTGAAATTCTGTTGTATAATGCAAATTTTTCAGTAGTGAAAAAAAAAAAAAAAACTTTAAAACTCAAAGTTCTGGGACTGAGAGGGTAGTTGATAAACAAAAATGTTTCATTAAGTAATTAAAGTGAGAGGGAAAGTTGATACAAGTACCCTAATTATGTTATAAGTCATTAGGTGTAAATTAGTGGTGAGAGATTTAAGTAATATCTTTTTTTGGTAGGAATACACTGGGCAAGAGCCCGAACAGAACAAGAAAAAACAATAAAACTTAAGTCGGAGCTATGCCCAGCTCCATCTCATCACTAACAAGTAAAGGAATTATCTCCCTTGGAAAAGTAGCTAAATGAACCTCACCCATCTCCAGCCTCAAGCTATAATTTTCAAACCAGTTTGCGCTCTTGTTTGAACTCTTCTTGGAATGATAGATCCTAACTTCCTAGCCCAATCTAAGCATTGGCCTGAGTTTGCACCAGAAGGCTCCAAGAGGACTTGGGTTGTGAAAGCATGCCTTTAACTTATTGACCATATCCAAACAATCACTCTCTAGTTCAACCTTATGGAACCCCATTCTCTCAACCATCTATAATCCCACCAGAGCTCCCCACAATTCTACAGCCGGATCGGAGGCCTTCCTTAAGTTATTGACCACCCCTACAATCCACTCCCCATTACAGTCTCTCAAAATGGCTCTACAACTGGCAAACCCTTCCTTCAGGTTACAAGCTCCATCAGTATTGAGTTTAAACCAGCCTACAGGGGTTTTCCTCCAACCACTATCCCTTATTAGGGCCTTACTTAAGTTGCCATGCGGCTTGTGATCAACCCTCATATTCTTAACATACTTCATCACAATGATCTCCGGATTGCTCGGTTTGTAAAACTTGCTTTCAAAGAGCTCCTTATTCTGCCAGTGCTAGAGGAACCAAACACTAATCATCCACATGTGCTACCATGGCCATTCCGAATTGCCCAGCTCCACCTGCAAATTTAAGTTTATCCAATCTTTCATGTTTATAGTAAAGAAGCCCTTTGTTTGTTGCCCTTAACTAACCAGTTCTAGACTGCCTTAGCTTGAATGCAATCTCTCACTACATGTGGGTTGGTTTCAATCACCCCATTACACCAATGACAAGTGCCAGAGATGTTGCTCTATTTAGTCATGTGACTCTTAGTCAACAATCCCTCATGCACAAGCCTCCAAAGGAACAAATGGATTCTCTTATGCCCTTCCTATTGCGAAATCCTCGCCCATACAGCTGTTTTCTCATTCCAACCCATCTACATTATCAGTCGATATGCACTCTTAATAGAAAAGAGACCATCAACACTACTTATCTAGTAAATTTGATTTAACCTTCGATCACGTTGGGTGGGAGGTAAGCAAGGAATTTCGACAGTAAATCGCCTTATAAACGCCTTCTAAGCTTAATTCAGTTCCTATCACCGTCAGTAGTGGCCATATTTGCAACTTTCTCCCTCAGTATTTGGTCTAGGGCCAAATAGTTTATGTCCAAAATTAATGGTTTGTTCTACCATTCACGAGTCTAACCAAAAGTTCACTTGTGCCCTAGTGCCAACAGTCCAGCCCTGAAACTCATTCAATTCCCCTTATAGTTGACCGATATCTTTCCATAGATATGCGTCATTGATTTTGGCTATCACATCATACCTCCAGTCAGCCTATCTGGCATACTTCCCTTTGATCACTTGAATCAAAAGAGCATTACTATTTGTCTTCAACCTCACCTTACCTTCATTAAGCAAGCTTTATTAATGGAGTGTAAATCCCTCAACCCGACACCACCATGGCTCTTCGGTTGACACACAGTCTCCATTTAATTGTATGAACTTTCCTAAGACCATCCCTGTATCCCCAAATGAAGCTCCTTTGCAACCTTTCAATCTTTATGCAAATAGCCTTGGGAATCATTGTAGATTGCATTGTATAGATTGGGACTGGACCCAGGAAAAATTTAGCAAATGTGAGCTTGCCATCCATTGAGAGACAACTAGTCTTCCACCCAGCCAGACGGGATCTTATTTTCTCTACCAAAAAGCAAAAAGTCGATTTCCTGATTCCTCCATGCATCAAGGGCATCCTCAAATGTTTGCCTAAGTCATTAGTTAGCGAGAACCCACACTTCTGGACAGTGGAGTCCCTTAGCTCTTAATTGATATTTCTAGAGAAAAATATGCGGGTTTTAGGTTGACTAATTTTCTGACCCAACGTCCTGTTGAAATTCTTGAGTGTGGAGACTATACAATCAATTTGCTCTATAAAAGCTTCAACAAATAACAATAAATTATCTGCAGACATTAGATGTGACACATTAGGCCCCCTTTCCCTACCTTCATAGGCTTCCAATTGCCTTCCTCAATTGCTTCAGAGGTCAAATGTGAGATTTTATCCATACAAATGACAAACAAACATAGGGATGAAGGGTCCCCTTGTCTAATGCCCCTAACCAGATTAAACGACTTTGTCAGACTACCATTCCCCAACAAATTCATTGGAACTTCAATGACACATCACATAATAATGTTGATTAGAGAACTCAGAATCTGTACCTCATGGAGCATCTATTCTATGAAGCCCCAGCTTAGCATGTCGTAGGCTTTCCCTAGATCTAATTTGATAGCCATAAAGCCCCTTTTCCTCTCCATCTTCCTCATGGAATGCATCATTTCTTGGGCTATGATGATGTTATCCTGTATATTCCTCCTTGGGACGAAGCTGGCCTAAAAGGGAGAAATAATCCTAGGCAGGATCACCTTCAGTCTATCAACAATCACCTTGGTAAAACATTTGTAAGTGACATTACATAAAGAGATACGCCTAAACGTAATGTATAGTAGGTTTAGGCTTGATTCTCTCATCTTACTAAGAAAAGATTAATGATGTAATTAACATGTATATTTGTGTGTTACAAGTTACCATTTGGTGCTTGATGGATTTGATCCAAGGCCTATAGTTTGAGTTGAGCTATCAAAATACTATTTGTCCTTCTAGTTTTGAAGTTTAATGCTTTTACAGATAGATTAAAAGAGTATTAATTAAAAGAGAGAACGAGTGAATTATATTTAATTAAATAGAAGTATACTTAAAAAAATAATTTTGACATAACCTTAAAAATTTTAAAACTATAACAGTTTATATAAAAAACTATAAAATTGCAATAGTTTTAAGAGGAGAGAGAGTAGAAAGCAAAATAAGCAGTGAAAGCAGAAAAATGAAACAAAAGCGATTAGAATGAATATATAATCATAAGCTTGAAGCCTTAAGCTTTCACTTTTCATATCTTCTTAATTTTGATAGAATAAGTCCAATGATCCTTAGAGATATCCTTCTAAAATAGTAGGATACACGCATTATTTATAAAGCACCATTACTTCTCATTTGTGCTTGACCACTAGAGGACTCCTCACTTTGTGCTTGCCATCTGACCACTACAACTCCCCAAACACATAACTCCAGGCTTAGCCACACCCATGGCTTGCAGTGTAATCTTGAATGTCTTCTTTTCACCAACTCTCATAAATGTCAAGAAACTTGGCTCAATTGACACCGAAACTCTTTTAGGGTTCTTGACATACACCTTATATGTGCTTGGAGATCCAACATTTGTAATAGTACAAGTAACAGTAACAGAGGTTTTCTTCAGATCAAGCACAATGATTGGAGGGGGAGTTAAAATCTGCCAAGTTATAAGACTTAGGGCAAGAATAAGGCCAGTTGCAAAAGGTCATAAGTTCTGCTTCGCTATAGCCAGAAGCACACAATATGTTCAAGTAATCAACTGTCTTTAGATCATAAACCAGTCTAGGGTCCATTGCAAGATTAGGTTGAATATGTCCTGAACCATTAGTCAAATGGAGTTGCTTGTTTGTAGAATGAGTCTAGCATTGGCCATCCAATGTTATCTACCACAATTGCTACAGGGAATACATAATTTGAGACATGTTAAAATTTTAACAAAAACATGATATATTTTAAAGTTAATTATCATTTTAGTCCGTCATACTTAAAACTTATATCAACTTAATCTCTTACACTTCAAAATCTTTGCATTTATTGAAGGTTTAAACTACTAGTAAATCAATAAATGAGTGCCAATATTGATAAGTTTAAAGAATGAAATTGATAATTTTGAAGTGTAAGGGATTAATTTGTTAAGGATATTGATGTCTGAGTGACTAAATTGATAAACATCAAATATGAAAGACTAAATTGATTATGATTTCTAGTATAAATGACTAAAATGATAAACATAATAGTTTTCACTTTTCAACTTCCTTTGTTCAAAGTGTGTGTATATATATATAGCCATTTAAAAGTTATAAAAACAAAACTATGTTGTCCTCCTCAATTATAGCCACTAAGTTCTTGGAGTTCCAAGGATTAATGAATTCATTGGATCTTGTGTTAGATTGTGAAGTTTCCATGATTACAAGTATTAAATGATGACTATAATGAGTTTTGTTTGATTTAAGTTGGATATGCATGTTATCCTCTTTGAATTCAGATGCAATTAGCTTAGGAATGACCAATGTTCTTTAGGCTAATTGGTAGATCTAGCATCATAATGATTCTTATGCAATCTCACTTTGTGAAAAGGGGATAAACAGGGGTTTGGTTTAATTGAATGAATTGGGATTTTAACTTGGTGGACTAAGCCGATTGATGTTTCTGATTTGTTAGTATTCCTCAAGCTAGACCACGGCCTTTGAATACACGAGGAATTACTGCTGGCATTAATCTAGCTTTTTCACATTGATTGCTATTTTAGGTAACATTAATTGTGAGCTGTATGCAGCATCACAGGAGCAGGTCTCGAGGTATCTACCAAAAATGGTTAAAATGTAGAAGGGGTAAGGAACACACAAGGTATTTAGCATAAATAAGGAAAGTGGAGGTAACTTGTGTTAGGAGGAATGCTTACACTGAAGGAGGAGCTTAGTCCTTCTGTGGGAGCTTGGGAAAAGAATGAGTGTAGAGGATGGCAGTGCGCATCGGTAATCTGCACATGTGAGTCTCCCTCGCCTATCTCATCACAACGTCTCTAGGGTGAAGACAAGAATGCACTCCATTTCATGTGAAAGGGTAGCAGAGTTTGATTATAGAATTGGTTCTAAAGTAATGAGAATGATCGAAGATAGTTAGAAGAAAACTAGGAAGAATAATGAATAGTTTAGAAAAATGTCTCAAAGAATGAAATCCCTAAGTGCCACATTGCACTCCCATATAGGAAAGGGTCCATCAACCTTTGTAGTGTCTCCACAGAAGTCCATTGAGAGGTCTCTTGATAAAACATCTACAGTTTGGCTCCCCCAAACAAAAGCCATCCAAGCCACCTACTGGGGAAGTAGTTCCCGCATCTATGCCGCTTCGTGCAGGTATTTGTTGTCTTGCAAACCAAGCTTTAAAATTTATAATTGATCAATACTACTTATGGCTATGCAAACATCGTATTGTACCGGTCAATGTGTATAGCATAAAGTGAGCGTCGATATCGAACCTCGGTAACTACACTTACTCAAATATCACAAAATAGTTATTTGATCACAATTGAAGTATGAAACATGCAAAAAAAGAAATTAAGCAATTAAACTAAATTCAAATCAAAATAACAATCTAGAATAGCAAATAAAATGGAATTGAACTATGATGGGAATAAAACTAAGTCATAGGGATTAACGTAAATGATTTTGTAATGTGTAGAATTGGATTATTTCTAGATTACATATGTGAATTAATGCTAGTGGGAATTCCTCATGTGAATTATAAGGGCTTAGTCCACCTTGAATTCTTAACACTTTGTAAACGTCGATCGGCATGGTCCACCTAGTCTAATTTACCAAAACATTCGTTTAAACACATGAGGCCCCAAAATCAGTAGAATTTAGTGCCAAAATTCTTGTGTACCTTGGTCATTCTAAACTTGATTTAATCAAAAAATTAAAACAGAAGAATGTAAAAGTCCCTCAGAGAATCGCGCTCCAACTATTTATAGAAAAAAATGAAAAATTAAACAAGCAACTAGATGTTGTGTAATCCAGATATGGCCGGTGTAGTTGCTATCCAACAATCATAACCACTCTATTAACATGCTACATGGCTTAAGAGGCCTATTTACCCCTTCCCCGTGTAATCTTGAAGCTCCAAGAGTATGGGCCGCATAAATGAAGATTTACACAATTTGTAATCCTTGGATCTTGTGTAATACCAACCTATGTAATTGCGAACTTCTTCAAAAACACTAATTTCTTGCAATCTCTATGGAATTGCTTCCTTTTGCAGATTATTGAATCTTTTTGCAATAATTTTTTTTCATTTTTCACATTTGGTCATACTCTCTTCAAATGGCTACCTTATATCTCCTTTTTATGCATAACCTTTGAAAAATTAAGCACAATAGCCATTAACAATGCATTCCAAGCTCTTAAGGATGTACCTAAGCTCTCTTAACTTCTATTTTTATTGTCGTAACTTGGTTTCTCATTTTCAAGGCTTTGTATTGAGCTAAATCATGAAATAATAGATATAAAAGGATAAAAACATTTGACTAGAGGTATCAATGAGTAGGGTAGGCCATTTAGGATAAGTAGTGTAAAAATAAAAAATGAAACAAGGCCTCTATCATTTCAAAACATGCATATGAAAAAATGTAGCCTCAAAAAGAGTAAATGCAAGTTCTAGAGTATAAGAACACATGATTGATCAATTTCCACGAGAAAAAAAAAAAAATGAGCAAAATCAAGAGATCATGCATCAAGTTGGTCAAATAAGTCCAAGATCTCACATGGTAATCAAATGCAAATGTCCAGATCACTTGAATCAGGAATCATCAACAAGCTAACTAATTCATCAAACAAGATCAATTTGCATTCAACAATCACTAAAATCATTCAATTATCATGAAAAATTTTCAAAACTAGCCCAAAAATTTTGGATAGTCATCCAAAGCATCCTCTTTGCATGCATGAGGAAACATAAGCTCAAGATCAATCAAATCATATCAATTAAATAGATGAATATCCCTATACACTTAAGATTGTACGTTGTCCTCAATATACTCAACTAAACACAAGATAGGGATCAAGAATACTACCCTTGTATCATGGAATTCATATCTTTTTCAAATTGTCATGTTTCCTTAGCATAGAGTACAATTCCATTGAAAAATTAAACAAGAATAATATGGTATTAGATCATGGAATTCAAATAAAAAAGTGTATGCTATTCACATACGCTCAACAAAACTCAAAAGTGGACTAATATATATATATATATATATAAGAAATTGTTCTCAAAATTTCCATACAAAACCATAATGTTAAATGATAATAGAAGCATAAAGTCCTAAAGTGATGCTACTGCTTTGTTGGTGGATCAGCTACATCTAAGGGGACAACAACATCCTCTGTAGATAGATCCTCAAGCTTTGCCCTCTCCTCGGGTGGTAAGAGTGGTGCTAGTACCGTTGTGAATGGTATTGGTGGTGGCTTAATCAATCTCTCGCAACTGTTGTTGCGACTCATAGTGTGCTTTATGGAAGCTCACCTATATTTGCATGGCAGTTTGCCACTCATCTCTAGCTGAAGTAGTGGGTTGTGGTGGTCTCTAGTCTGCAGTAGGAGGAGCTAGAATCTCTGGCTGCATTGGAGGGTGGTCCTCAGAAGGCTCCAAGTCAAGCATGTTATCATGCATGTACATGCCTGCACCACCATCATCACCCTCTCTCGGGGGATGATCAATCAATCTGTAATAACTACCCCCGGCATCATGGCTCCTAAGAATCATCCTCATATGTAATAGATCTGTGGCTCTCAACAGTTGAGGTCTTGCTACCTCTATAAGTCCTCTAAGGTTACCCTTAGCGATAACCTCATAGCTCATGGCCAATCTAGTCACCAATGCTCTACAGGCCATAGCAACAAATTTCTCCATCCTCCTATACTTTTCTAGCAATCTCAAAGCTAAAAGCCCAAAGTAAGGTACAGATCTAACGCTCATACACTTGTTATGCAGTAGGTGCTTCTGGCTCACCACTCCAAAACTGTCCTTGTTGCCATATTTAGAAATAAGACAACAACACGCTGATGTATCTCATGGATACATTAGTGAAACATGTAGCCTTGGAAGAACTGGGGACATATATGCTGGTCTCTTTAATTGTTCCCCAAAAGACTAACTTTGACTCATCTTCCCAAATCCAGCTAATAATGTAGTTTAGATAGGCTGTTGATGCAATAAAATCCCTCGTGAAAATACCATTGCACTCAGTAAACTCATTCAGATTGCAACTTCTTCATATGATGCCAATCTAAAAAAATAGTCCTAGTCTTGCTCCACTTGCCAGAATTAGTGAGAGCACCATGAATGTCAATCGTAGAGATGAACTCATATACTAGTTCCATGTAAATTGGAGCATTCAAGGCCTTAAGGAAATTGTCAAGCCTAGAGTTCCCAATCAGTTGGGTAACTCTCTCATACAACCCTACTTCCCCCTACTAGAATTGCTGCTCTTTGCAATGCTATTTTTGCTTTTAGGCAAGAAGACTATGAGTTTTTATAAGGCAAGAGAGGTGTAAGGATCTCCTTAGGAAGTGTCCTCATCATGGCCTAGACTTAGAGGTGCAAATGCAGACATTCCATAGTGGTTTAATGTATTCTTCCAAGCAGCTAATTAATGCTTCTGCAGGTGAAACCACTAACAAGTTGACACCCCTACAGTTGCAAGAACTAGTAGAAAGCATTGCCATGAACAATTATTAGTAGGGTTTAGTAAGAAGCAAACCTAGAGGTGGCGGTAGTGTCTACAATGTGTATTATGTTAAATTTTTGGAAGCCAAGGTAACAGCCCTGTAAATGAGGAATGAGAATTCTCAACCTCTAGCACCTAGGTGCAAGCTATGTGCTGGAGCACATTCATCATGTGAATGCCAAATGGTTAACACAAACCATCTTGAAGAAGTGGATTATATAGGTAACAAGAATGTGGGAAATCCTTATTCAAACACCTATAATCCGGGGTGGAGGAATCATCTGAACTTTGCTTGGAAAAATAGTGGTGGGATTCCTAATGCATTTACCCCAAATCCTACTAATCAATCTACTTCTAAGACTCCTTCTTCCAAGTTCTCTAAGCTTGAAACCTTGTTGAGCAAAATCCATTTGAAGTATGATCCTAGAATTGGGCAAAATGAAGTTTCTATTAAGGACTTGGATGCTTCTCTTCACAGTTTGCAAAGCCAAGTAGGCCAAATTTTCAAATTGGTTAATGAGATGACTTCTAGCTCCTTCACTAACAATCTTCTTAGTGGTATACAAGAGCATGCCAAGGCCATAACATTGAGAAGGGGAAGGGAGTTAAAGGAAAAAGAAGTGGAGAAGAAGGAAGAATCAAAGGTTGAAATAGAAAGGGGAGTTCAATTGAAAGATAGAGAGCCTGAAGAGAAAAAGAAAAAGGGAGAGTCAAGTTCCTAAGTATAGACCTCCTATTCCTTATCCGGAAATGGTCAAGAGGCAAGAGCAACAGGAAAATTTGATAAATTTCTTGTACTTTTCAAGCAATTGCATATTAACATACCTTTTTGTTGAAGCTTTGGCTCATATGCCCAGGAATGCAAAACAATAAGGAGAAAAGAAAGAAAACCTATAATCTCTTGAAAATAAACTTAAAGTACTCCTCTAGGACAATATAATCCCTTCACATTGCTTAGATGCTCTCTGAAAAAAATTATTCATAATAGTATTTCATCAAAAGGTCTTCAATAATTATAATAGAAGCCTATTTATAGGCAAAATAACCAAAGACCCAAAATAATAAAATACTACTATTCTATGGCTAAAATAAGATATCCCAACATAAAATAAAAGCTCAATATTAATGGAAGCCCCAATTAAAACCTAATGAAAGTCTAAATAAAATCCTAACACTACTCATTTTATATAATTCTCCCTATGTGGGAAGACTTTCCTTCAGAGAGTCAAAAGGTAGGTAATGATCCAAAAGAGTAGTAGCCAACGAATAGAAAATGTCTTTGGGAATTCATGCAGTTGCAAATACTGGATGATGCTTCCTCTTCACAAGATATCTAGGAGGAGCAGTAGAAGAAACAGCATATGTATTCTCCATGATGATTCATCTCATCTAATGACTAAATAATATGAAATATTTGGGAGTCCTAAAAGACTTGGAACCTGCATAAACAACAGGAAACAATAGGGGAGGCTCACATAAGCCTATATCCAAGGTCAAATTCTATGCATTGAAATGAAGGCTGATAACAAAGTCAATGAAAGGGAAAAGCCCACAAATATAACCTGGAAAGGAGAGGCCCAAATACTCTAGCATGCAACATATGAAATGAAGATAGAGGGTGATACTCATGGTAGGGATATATGTACTACAACATAGACACCCCTAGTAAATCTTTGAGCTCTACAATGCATAAAAGCAGCGAGTTTATATTTATCATTACTCAATGCAAATGTGGATCTAATGTCAGCATAAAAATCAAGCAAATGAGTAAAAAAAAAAGGTGTAGCTGAATTGAACAGATTAGAAGGTTCTAAATTTGATGGTGGTCTTCGAGTGAGTTTTTAGGTAGCAAAAGGGATCGAAGTTTGGCTCTAATTCCAAATTGATATTGTCACAACATACCTTTTGGGAATAAAATGTAGCGACGAAGAACGGAATAACTTTTATTTTTTAATTTTTATTTTATTTTAGAGTCGCCATCAATTGTATAAGAATTAAGGTATAATCGGAAACCTTATTTATTTTAAAATTTATTTGTTTATTGAAAAGGCATTCGAATGCAAACCAAATATGAGTTCGGGAGTTAGTTATGCGTGAGGAAAGTGTTAAGCACCTCAGAGCATCCGTCGAAGACAATTAGTCAAATTAGCTATGCAAAATAACGATATAACTAAAATTGTATTTTATTTATTACCGAAATAAATATTACAATATCTAATAAAATGACGATAAAATAAACATGTATGCATGAATTTTCTAAATAAACCAAGGATCCTTGCGTCCTTCAAGATGAATAAACCATCCTCCAAATGGTGTTTATTCTCACCTATATATATACTAATTACAATTTAAAATTTATGAGTGGAATACAAGAAAAATTACATGGGAAAATGGCATAAAATAGAAATTACAATTTCTTTTTTTTCTTTTCACACACCCATTGTAAGCCCACACTGTTATTTTCTTTTTGCACCCCTTCTTTCGTTTTTAAAACCCCACAGTGATCTTCTTCCCACACTCTACATTTATTTTTAACACCCCTAAGCCCATTTAGCACCATGGCTTACTGTTATTATTTTTATTTTTCTCAACTCCATCATTTCTTTTTGCACCCCTCTGGCCGAATCCCAAATCTCCAACTTTCTCCCAGAATTCCAAAAACACAAAAGTAACATTTCATGATTCTAAGGCTAACATCAATCACCAAATAGAGATGAGACATCAATGAGGGAAATTGGAATCAAGGTAATAAACCAGATTTCCATATGCTAAAATAAGACAACAGTAATCCATTCTCAACGATTAATCAACAAGAAACTAGAACAATGAAAAATTCTTTATCGAACAAAAGCTTGAGCAATGGAAATCAACAGCGGAAGACATTATGCAAGTTCCACAATTCAATTACAAAACTATCACTAATGACCACCAAGGAAACCACATAACACCCAATTGCATAAAACCATGATGCTTCCCCAATAACTATGACAGTAGAAAGAGATAAACACACAAACAAGAGGCTACACAAAGAGATATCAACATCTCACCATCACAAAAGGTACAACTTCTATTAATCCAAATTGATGAGCATAACGGAGAAGTGCAAAATGCATACTAACTAGAGCTTGATAGGGCAAAGATACATACCAAACAAATTCATTCCCTATGAAACATCGAAGCTAATTCAAACTTCAAATTTAAGAAGGAAAATATGAACTATATGATCCCAAGATTCGACAAACATGATGTTGCATTTCTTCCTTATTACCAAGAAAATTGAATAAGTAATACCCACTAGTGTACAATCCATAAAGTGCATGAGGATTAAACACACCCCTTTTAGAACTTCAAGGGAAAAGCAAACAATATTCTCAAAGATACCAAAAATATTAACAATGAGCAATCAACACATAATGGCACAGGCACCCAAACTTCTAAACACCATCAACCAATCAAAACTATCAAACTTCGCTAAATGAATAGACAAGTGGCTAATACTTAATTCATGAAAGCTGAATGGAGCATATGAACTGGAAACTCATCACTTCCATGACTAACAAAACACAATCTAGGAGAAACCAGAAGAAAAGCAATTATTTCAGCAAGGCCACTAGCCACGGAAGCCAATAAAATATGACAAAAAATCACCCCTATGTATTAGTTCCAACAAAGGTGCCATTTTTGTTCATGTAGAGAATCCAAACTCTTATGATTGAAATACATGTCCAAACATTCTAAAGAAAATAATCCAGCATGAACACAACTCTATTCATGACACTCTAAACTAAACCAACAAGCACCATAATGGACTGCAAATGCACACTCATGGATCAGAATAATAAGAAATTCCAAAATTAAATTCAACATGCCATGAATTTACAGGATACCCTCAACCCAAACCAAAACATATGAACACACACTATAGCAAAGGAAAATCTTCATCTCTTTAGGACAAAGAACACAAGCAAACCAAATTATTAAAATACCAATGTGTTGAGAATGAAAATAATGATCTCTAAGCTTGTATAGAAACACAGAATACGATATTCCCACTCAATCTCAATTCCATGTAAGCATTCAGCTACTGAACAAGCAAAAGTAAAGACATATGAATGCATAAATTAAATCAAGCATAGGAAATATGCAACCAAGATTCACTATCAACCAAAACTTGCTAAATCAGGCATCAATACACGGCTTACTCTAACAGAGGTTGAAAGAGCATCATTTATCCATACTTCAACAAGCACAAATGACAAGGAGAAAATCCAGAGGCATACTTCAAATCGAGGTCTAGTCCATGGTTTTCAAATAAACATTTAAATGAAGAGAGTAATGAATACTTGCACATTCAAACGAATCCAAGATCATTTCATCAAGTATCTCATGGACACACTAAAAGTCTTATAGATAAAATATGTAGTGAATAAATCAAAGAAATTATTCATCACAAAGCATAAGGGAAAATCAGTCCAATCCCCCAAAACACACCCATAACTAGACACACAACAATCAACAACTAAACCAGAACAAAGAGAGTTGCAAATTTGGGGATAGTTGTAATCAGCAACCAAGACACAGAAGCACACTGAAACAAATGAATGTACTAATGTCACATAGGTAAATCTACTAAATTCCAAAAGAACTATCATAAGACTTTGAACCACACAAGCGTAAAATCCTTGACTAAAACTCAGACGCAGAAAGTAACAATGATAAAAAGAATGGAGCCATGAAGGTAGATATCTAATCATCCAATCAAATAAAAACAAAACACAGAAATCCAACTCACCCACCATCATCGCATATCCTCAACCCCATTACCCAAATACAATTTAATTGAAAAAGAAGGGAATCAAACCTAAATAGTTTCTCTTTCGCTCCTTCGAAATTCACCCCAACTCAGTCCTCTGCTTCTCTTTTTGCAACTCCTAGTTCTTGATTCCCTCTTTTTCAAAATCCAAAGAACAAGAATGGAAGCTATGAACCCTTCCCCTTTCTTCCTTTCTCTCTGTAATGTAAGCAAATGGAGGGCAGGGCAATTGCGTGCAATTAAGTCTTTATGTCTTATAATACATTGTCATTTTTATTTTATAATTACTCTCATTTGCTACGTACATGTGTATGGCTGAAAAGAAAAGTTGGATAGTGTTAGTTAGGACTGTCATTTAAGAAGGGAGGAAAAACTATTTAGACGGCATTCTGAGATTTTATCAATATACACTACTCTTTTGTGGAACAAGTCATTCCGACGAGCTTGCATTTGATCCAATTCTCTCATGTTTCTCTATTTGTCTATTGTTATCATTTCAATTGGTACCAAAGCCAGCGAACCAAGTGCCATGGTGGAACCGAATGTGAAGGAGGTACAACAGAAAATGGTAGAGATAGAAGGGAGGCTGGATGGGATCGATAAGAAGTTGGAAGATCTTCAGCGTATCAGCAGAATGGAAGCTGAGATGCAGATGATGAAGGATGCCCTCACCGATATCTTAGAGCAATTGAAAAGTGAAAACAAGGGGAAACGGGTGCTCCGAGATGAGGTGTCTTCAATGCGGCATGGTGACGCAGCTAATGACCACAATTTGCTAGGGCCAAAGCAAGGGGAGAACGAAGGGCTAGCAATGCGAACAATGTACGATGGACTTCGCCTTCCATTCCCTATCTTTGATGGGTTTAACTTTCGTCAATGGAGAGGCAAGTGCGAACAATATTTTCAGCTGGCAGAGGTTTCAGATGCCCAAAAGGTCAAGATGATCCTTCTTTGTATGGAGGGAAAGGCTTTTTCATGGCAACAACACTATATGCAGGAGCATGAAGGTAACCGATTACATTGGAAGCAATTAATTATTGATATGGCTACTCGTTTTGATAAGGCACTGTTTGATGATCCCTTTAGTAAGTCACTCAACTTAAAACAAACTGGTTCTATTGATGAATATTTAGAAATGTTTGATGATTTAGTCATACAAGCTGGTGTAGATGGGAGTGTAACACGTAGCTGCTTTATTAATGGGTTGCGTGGTCCTCTGGATACTACAATTAGAATTCACCACCCTCGTTCATTGAATGAAGCTCTTCATGTGGCTAGACTACGAGATGAGTTTCTATCTCAGTTAGCATCTCAGCCTTATATTGTCAACCCAAAGCCACTGCCAACTAATTCTTTTCCCAAACAAAGCTATAATAACCCCTCTTATTCCAAAGGACCTGCACAAGACTCAATACTAATTAATCACCGTACCCCCATTCACAACTCCAAAACCACCTTCTCAACATTACAATCTCAACCCAGCCAATCCTCTACCTCAGTGACTAAACCACGAACTCCCCAAATTTTCAACCAACACACCCAAATTTTCAAACCAGCTAATCAAGCCACTAAGGATGAAAGAAGGGTTGAGGGATTATGTATATTATGTGGTGAAAAATGGTATCCAGGTCACAGGGCTAGCTGCAGGGTTATTAGTAGAGTTAATGCAATTGTTCTGGAGGCTGTTGAAATGTATGAACTTGTTGATGTTGTATTAGAAGCTACTCTTGAGGATAGCAGTCCTTCAGATGAAGAAATCAACATCTCTGTTAATGCAGTAAGGGGTCTAGGTGGCAATCACACCATGTACTTGCAAGCTACTATTAAGAAACAAGACATTGCAATGTTAGTTGATTCTGGTAGTACACCTAACTTCCTTAGTGAAGCTTTGGTGAAGAAACTAGGTTTGTCAACTCAGTATATTGGGTCTCATTATGCTACAGTGGCCAATGCTTCATTAATGGAGATTAACTACAAGTGTTTTATGGTGAAATGGGTAGTACAACAGCATGAATTTCAATGTGACTTTTATGTTTTACCTGGTCACAAATTTGGAGCGATCCTTGGCATGAATTGGCTCAAATCCTTGAAGCGGGTGCAATATGACTATGAGGAGTTGACTATACAATTTCAGTATAAAGGTGTGGCAGTTTGTTTACAAACCTTCAACCCTTTTATTAGCCTTTGTGAAGATGAACAACCTACTAGTAAGGTGCTGGGAATTCTTACTGCCTTTGTTATTTGCTTCCAAGATTCTCTGACTGATATTACATTTAATCTAACTAACCTTGTGCCATCAACTGAATCAATATTGGAAACTTTCCAACAACAACAACTACAAAAATAATTGCTAGACTTTCAATAACTTTTTGAAGAACCTACTATGCTACCTCCCCATAGACCACATGACCACCAAATTGTTCTTAAAGAAGGCTCTCAACCAGTGAAATCTGCACCATATAAATATGCTCCTTTTCAGAAAGAGATCATTGAGAAAATAGTGGAAGATATGTTACAGATGGGGTTTGTGAAACCTAGTCATAGTCCATTTGCTTCTCTAGTGGTGTTGGTACAGAAAAAGACAAAACTTGGCGATTTTGCGTTGATTTTAGGAAGTTAAACGACATAACAGTGAAGGACAAATACCCTATTCCCTTGGTGGAGGAACTTATGGATGAATTACATGGGGTTTCTTATTTTAGTAAGTTGGATCTACGAGCTGGATATCATCAGATTTGTATGCATTCTACTAACATTGAAAAGATTGCTTTTAGAACTCACAACGGCCATTATGAGTGGGTTGTTATGCCCTTTGGGCTTACTAATGCCCCAGCTACTTTCCAATCTATTATGAATGATATATTTAGACCTTACTAAGAAAATTTGTCCTTTTTTTTTTTTATGACATCCTTATATTTAGCAAAACATGGGAAAATCATATGACCCATTTGCATAGAGTCTTTATGGTTTTACAGCAGCATCATTTATATTTAAAGAAGAGCAAGTGTGGTTTGGATTGGCAGAGGTGGAATATCTTGGTCACATTATATCTAGACAAGGAGTTGCTATGGATAAAGCCAAGATAGAGGCTGTTCAAAATTGGCCTAATCCTACTAATTTCAAGGTTGTCAGGGGATTTTTGGGACTGAGTGGCTATTACAGGAGGTTTGTGCAGCATTACGGAACTATAGCTCGTCCCCTCACAAACATTTTGAAACTGGAGATATTTCAGTGGAACCTTGAAGTGCAGAATGCCTTTGAAAACTTGAAAGCCAAGATTATTACTGCTCCTATTTTAAGTCTTCCAAATTTCTCTAAGCCCTTTGTGATAGAAACTGATGCTTCCAGTGTGGGAATGGGGGCTGTTTTAATGCAAGATGGGCGCCCTTTAGCATTCCTAAGCAAAGCTATGGGCAGTAGATTCAATTCTTTGTCAGCTTATGAGAGGGAATTACAAGCCATTGTTTTCGCAGTTAAAAAGTGGAGACCTTATCTAGTTGGTCACAAGTTTATAATTAAAACTGACCACAAAACATTGAAGCATCTTATGGAACAACCCATGCACACTAGTTTACAGCAATGGTGGTTAGAGATGTTAGGATTCCATTATGAAATCCAATATAAGAAGGGTTTTGAAAATGCAACAGCAGAATCTCTTTCAAGATTACCAGAAAGAACAACTAATGACTATTTCCTTGATTCACTCTGATCTATTACAGAGAATTAAACTTTCTTATATGGAGGATGAGACATTACAAAAAATTATCACAGCATTACAGCATAATTCTACCAGCTATCCACATTACTCATTGCAGAATGGCGTTCTCAAATGTAAGGGCCGCTTGGTTGTAAGGAAAGATCAAACATTGCAGCGTGACCTGATTTCTCAATATCACTCCACTGCTTGGGGATGCCATTCAGGGCAGCAAAATACCTATAGGAGACTTCGCTCCATTCTTTATTGGAAAAAAATGTTACAGGATGTTCAGTGTTTTGTTGAATCTTGCCCCACTTGTCAACAATCTAAACATGATCTCACTCTTTCCCCTAGGTCGTTAGAACCATTTCCTATACCCAAACAAGCTTGGCAAGCCTTAGCCATGGATTTCATTGTGGGGTTACCCCATTCCAATGGATTTTCTGTTATATTGGTAGTTATTGATCGCCTCACCAAATATGCTCATTTCCTAGCTCTTAAGCAACCAATCACAGCTGCCAAGGTTGCTTCTGCTTTTATCAATCCTATAGTGAAGTTACATGGTTGGCCTAGCTCTATTGTGTCTGACAGGGACCCAATTTTCTTAAGCAACTTTTGGCAGGAATTGTTTAGCTCTCAAGGTGTGCGGTTGACTAAATCAACTGCTTATCACCCGCAAACGGATGGGCAATCGGAAAACCTCAACAAAACATTAGAATGCTACTTACGGTGTGCTATTGGAGAGGCACCTAAATAGTGGGTTCAACTTTTACCCCTTGCAGAATATTGGTATAACACTAGCTTTCATTCCTCTATTGGTATGACACCTTTTGAGGCTCTGTATGGGTATTCTCCAGCATTTAATAACCCTTGTGTTACTAGTGACTCAGTAGTGGAAGCTGTTAATGTTGTTAATCGAAGTAGGCAGCAAATTTCAACACTCTTACAACACAACCTAAGCAAGGCTCATAACAGAATGAAGTTTTATGCTGATAAGAAGAGGAGTGAGAGGCATTTTGAGGTGGGAGACTTTGTGTATCTCAAATTGCAGCCATACCGCCAATCTTCAGTTGCAAATACTCCATTTCACAAGCTTGTTGCTCGTTATTATGGTCCTTATGAGATTTTGGAGAAAGTGGGTGCAGTGGCCTATAAGTTGGCTCTTCCAACAAGGAGCAAGATACACAATGTATTTCATGTTTCGCTCTTAAAGAAACACAAAGGAGATCGTCCTACCTCTATCACTTTATCACCGTTTCAGGATGACGGTTCTTTACCTTTGGTTCTGTTTGCTATCATCAGCAGGCGTATGCATAAGCGCAATAATAGAGTTGTTACTCAAGTGTTAGTTCAATGGCTGCATACTAGGCCTGAAGATGCAGTTTGGATGGATTTGGATGGATTTGTATAAGTTTCAAAAAGCTTACCCTGACTTTGATGTTAACCAGAACCAACAGCAGCCTTTGGATCTCTTCTCACATTCTGTCCTTGGGGACAAGGACAATATGGAGAGGGAAGCAGTTGTAATGTAAGCAAATGGAGGGCAGGGCAATTGTGTGCAATTAAGTGTTTATTTCTTATAATACATTGTCATTTTTATTTTATAGTTACTCTCATTTGCTACGTACATGTGTATGGTTGAAAAGAAAAGTCGGATAGTGTTAGTTAGGACTATCATTTAAGAAGGGAGGAAAAACTATGTAGAAGGCATTCTGAGATTTTATCAATATACACTACTCGTTTGTGGAACAAGTAGTTCCGACGAGCTTGCATTTGATCCAATTCTCTCGTGTTTCTCCATTTGTCTATTGTTATCATTTCACTCTCTCCAATCTCTCTCTATCTTTCTTGATTCTTCGAACTCTTGGAACCCAGAGATGTAGAAACCAGAGGCCAAGAGTGAAAAATCTCTAAAACTTTACTGCTCTTAGCTCTCTTTCCCTCAAGACAACTCGCTCTTCACTTATGCTCTCTTCACTCTTTGATTCGCACTCTATCCATCCTTTTTTTTTTCTTTTTTCTTTTTGCTTTCTTCTTATACCCTTCAAATTAATCCCTTTGATTTCCTTTTCCATCAATCACACTGCTTCAGCTCATCCTTGTGCGCTGTATCCCTACCGCATGGATGCACGTTTCTGCTGTGTCACTAGCACTCTGCGGTGCTGTTGTGTGCTCCATGTCGCTGCTGCTTCTCTTTCTGTCCTTTTTGTTTGTCTTCTTCTGCTCGCTTCTCGCTTCTCTTCTCTCTTTTCTCTTCATGTCAAAGTGTGATTTTTTAAAAAAAATTTGGTCTTCATGGCTTTTTTTTTTTGTTTAGGCTTCGTTGCTCCTTTTTTCTTTCCCTTTTCCCTTTCTTTTATTTTTCTACTTTACTGCCTTTTTTTTAATAATTACTTTTTAATATAAAATGTAAAGATTAAAAAGAAATTAATTAACTTTTAAAAGCATAAGAAAATAAACTAAAGGTAAAAATAAAATAAAATAAATATTTAAACAAAATATAATATTTACGTAGAATGATGTAAAACAATAAAGAGAAAAGAACGAAAATGCTAAGGTACCCTCTTATGGGGTGTTTCGAATCAAGAAAGTTTCTTTTACTTTCTATCGAAACTCACTTAAAGAATGAATTACCCATGTTTGGTAGAAGACATAAAAAAAAATTTAACCACGTAAGTAGAGTTTCCCAGCAAACTAAAATATGACGGATTTGTTTCTTTGGGTGGGTATCCTTGACTTACCATGGAAACTCAAATTTCAGACATCATTGCCCCTGTCATCATCTACCTGGTTGTTCTCCTTCGTCACCCATTTTCACAATTGGAACTTTAAATCGAAGCAAAATTTCATCTCAAACTATTTCAGACATTGAATGTGCCTCCTTAATATCTGCAATTATTGTGTTTCCATTTACAATTTGTTTGGTGCTTAAGCTGCAACCTCCTCATCCAGTAGTTACTGTGGGGTCTCTCAGCAACCCAGGAAGCGATATGGAGGAAGCACGCCTTACATAAATATGGAGTTGAAACCTCCTCACCCAGTGTTGGACTTATGTTGTTTTGTTCAGCAAGGGTATTTTTGAAAAATAAAAATATGGGAATTGGGTAAAAATGATTTAGAATTGAGAATGTTATTTGATATCCAAACATAAGAATGAGTGTACCCAATCATCATTTACCTAGTAAACATTTTCCTAATAAACTAATAAAAAATCATCTTAGAATTAAATAAAAACATTATAGTCAATGTATTACACTAATTAATAATTTCTTAATCTATGCATTAACACCTTAAACAACAAATTTTGAGACAGATACAATATTTGGGGTTTAATTATTTAATGTAACTAAAAAGGATTAATTATGCTATGTGTATTTGAGTAGTATCTCATTTAGTATATAGTTTAGTTATAAGAGAGAATGAGTATGTTATTTTTATTAAATTGAATATATTATTTTGACAAAGCTTTTCAATTTTAAAACTACAATAGCTTTATGAAGAAAAAGGACTCTAAAAATGCAATAATTTTAGGACGGAAAGAGTGGAAAGCAAAACAAGCACTGAAAGCAGAAGTATGAAACAAAGAAGGTGTTAGGAAGAATATATAATCATAAGCTTGAAGCCTTACACTTTCACTTTCATATCTTCTTAATTTTGATAGAATAAGTCCAGTGATCCCTAGAGGTATCCTTCTGAAAGAGTAGGATACACACGTTATTTATAAATCACCATTACTTCTCATTTGTGCTTGACCACTAGAGGACTCCTCACTTTGTGCTTGCCATCTGACCAACACAACTCCCCAAACACAAAACTTCCAGGCTTAGCCACACCCATGGTTTGCAGTATAATCTTGAATGTCTTCTTTTCACCAACTTTCGTAAATGTCAAGGAACTCGGCTTGACTGACACCGAAACTCCTTTAGGGTTCTTGACATACACCTTATATGTGCTTGGAGATCCAACATTTGTAACAGTACGAGTAACAGTTACAGGGGTTTTCTTCAGATCAAGCACAGTGATTGAAGGGTAGTTAAAATCTGCCAAGTTATAAGACTTAGGGCAAGAATAAGGCCTGTCGTAAAAGGTGATAAGTTCTGCTTCGCTATAGCCAGAAGCACACAATACGTTCAAGTAATCAACTGTGTTTAGATCATAAACCAGTCCAGGGTCCATTGCAAAGTTAGGTTGAATATGTCCTGAACCATAGTTAAATGGAGTTGCTTTTTTGTAAAATGAGTCTAGAATTGGCCTTCCACCATCATCTACCGTGGTTGCTGCAGGGAATTCATAATTTGAGACAAGTTAAATTTTTTTAACAAAAACATGATATATTATTTACATTTGATGGGTTAAGTATGTAACTTGTAAAGTAAGATCTTATTTGAATTGACTTTAAAAAAACACTTTTGAAATACAAAGCATATGTCAAAAGCAATTTTTTTTTTCCCTTTCTTTTTCCTATATAAGCTCCTGCTTTTGATATTTTTTGGAAGTAACCCTGTATCAACCAGTCAAAAAGCATAAAAAAAATGCTTTTATACATCTTCTAAAAGGAAAAGAAAAAAAAACACCAATCTAAATGGGTTCTAAATTCACAACTAATATTAAAACGAGAGAAAATCTATTGTTCTATTCTCAATTTCACTTAATGTAATTGGTTAAAAAATTATAAAATAATGCTACACACGGAGTGGTTTCACTCCTTTGGATCAATCATAATAAGTGAGAAGGAAATGTGATACCTTACAAGACAACAGAATATTTACTCCCTATAAGACATGTTCAAATGAGGTACCTGTGGTCATAATAGCAGATTGTATTGCTGCAGGACTCCAATGAGGGTGAAGAGCTTTAAGAAGGCCAACAATGCCAGCGACATGAGGGCAGGACATGGAAGTTCCCGAATCTGCAATGTATGCATACACACTTCCTTGTACCTCTGAGTAAGCAGCAATTATGTCCAACCCGGGTGCAGTGACGTCAGGCTGAAAACATAAAACAAGATATCTAATAGAAAAATTGATCCTTCAGAGACAAATACAAATAAAACAATTAAAATAAATAAATATAATGTATATTAACCTTGAGGATCGATGGTAGGACAATATTAGGTCCCCTCGATGAAAATTCAGCCATCATTGGACTTGGCTTTACATTGACTTCCGTTTTCGGTTTAGTTAGGTAAGCCATAGGATTCCTGAAATATATTTCAAAATAAAGTTGTTAATAATAATTTTCTGCAATTGTAATCCCAGAATTTCATTAAAAAAATGGAAGTCTAATTTATCTCTTTAACTTTACGTGATGTGCGATTTACTTAAAGAGTTTCAAAACAAAAACATTTAGTTCATCCTCGTGAACTTATGAAATGTCTAGAAAATTCTTCTAAAAATTTGGATACATTTTTAGACTGAAAGATCTTATAATATATTCAACACGCGCCTGCAAACAAAATTTGATATTAAAAACTAATTCATCAGCAAACTTAAACTATTCACAGATATGATATCTAACAGAATACATCTGTGAACATTTTCTTCTACTTCCTCAACCTAAACCTTATTGTTTGGGTGACTTTTACATTTTGAAACACTTAGGAACAAATTGCACATCTTGTTGAGTTGAAAGGAAATATTAGAATTTTCCCATTTGAAATGCAACAATAATGTATTTGTATTGTTTTCAAAATAAGAAAAGTTATAATTACTTGGTACGTTGTAGGTAAGAATAAACATATTCTCCATTTGTAAAATTGAGATTTGAAGATGGTAGAGGAGAGGGTAAGGCATAAATCTTATTCCCCGAGTGCTCATCATTAGCCGAAACCACTCCCACGGCACCTGCAAGAAAACCTTGCAGGTATTGTTCACTTGCGCCTGTCTTGCCTTCTTCAACTAGGCAGACCAGTATTTTCCCTTTCACCTTTTTAGGATCAAGGGTTCCATCAGCACAGGTTTTACTGCAAGAGAAAAAAAAAGTTATATATTGGGAAAAAAGCAAATAAATTAAGTGAACTTAATTGAGCTTACGCATCAGAAGCATTGGCTTTTGCTAGTTTTGCATCCTTAGCATCAATCAAAGGATAAAGCTTATGAGAAGGAAAGCTCCTAACTGAAAGACTGGATCCCTGAAATTAAGTCCCAATTGAAGCAACTCCAACATTTCAGGCACATTTTAATAGTTGAAATCCTAATCAAGTTGATCTCTTATATTTTATATTTATCAATTTACTTTTTCATACTTCTCAATTTTTAATTTCATCCATCAAACTTATTTATACCAGCAATTATTTATGGGATTACAGGTGGTTTAAGCCTTTGAGAAATGCTAGAGGAACCAATTTGAAATAGATTTTGAAGTATGAAAAACTAAATTAATGAATTTAAAGTATAAAAAACTAAATTAATAAAAGGTTTTAAGTGTAAAGGACCAAATAATATTTAACTCTTTGAAATTAACCAGAGTGATACTAATATAGTGATAATTGATGATTTTACATAGTTATTTATACCTTTAGTTGTTTCTTGTTACCAAGTTCAACGTAGCTGGTGAAGCTCCTGTCTATTGAGCTAGCAGCAACTGCGATCATCCATGGTGCTGCACTAGAAACTGTTCCGGGTCCGGGTCCCTCATTCCCTGCAGAGTTAATTACCACTATACCCTTGGCAACTGCATGGAATGATCCTATGGCAAATGAGTCTATAAACAAATATTGAGGGCTAGTTGAACCAGCAGAAACTGAAAGCACATCAACATGGTCACTTATAGCAGCTTCAAAACCAGCTAAGACATCTGCATCTAAGCATCCACCAACACCATTGACTGAAGGCCAGCAGACCTTGTAGGCGGCAACTCTGGCCTTTGGAGATCCGCCTTTGGCAGTGCCATTACCATTACCAAAAACAGTTACTCCTGGAACAAAATTACCCCCTGCAGTTGACAAAGTATGCGTGCCATGCCCTTCGTTGTCTCGTGCAGTAGTAAGAGATGCATTAAGAGACTCACCAAGTGCTGCTTCATAACCTTTGTAGAAAGATCTGGCCCCAATTAGCTTCCTAATTCATACAGCCCAAAAATTTAAAAAGAAAAAAAATTGATTACGAGGATGCACTAGTTGGGGATACAATGGCAATTTTGATCAAAGCCTGAAGATGTATTCTAACAAACTTAAAATTAATTGATGAAGTGAAGGAAGAGAATACTTGTTACAAGGAAATCTATTTGAACCATTCAATCTATCAAGTTGGCAAGCTCCATCTCCGCGCCATTTTGATGGGATTCGGCCAAATCCTTTGTCATCAAAGCTTTTTGATTCAGGCCAAACACCTATGAAAAATAAGGAGAGTACCTCAATGCATGCATAGTCAGTACAATGAAGACAATTGGCAAAGAAAAAAGCATCTTTAGCTTAGTGGGGTTTGGTTGAGTTGGCACCATCCCCAACATTGTAGCTTCGGCACCCCGGTTCAATCTCGCCTACACCCCCTCCAGGTTGAAATTCCTGGGTTCCTCCATTTATCTTCGACAAAAAAAAGTCTTTAGAGTTGGAAAGAGTGAGAATGTAGAACTTACCTGTGTCTAGGTTGCCAATGATTATATCTTCACCATATCTAGCTTTCTCCCAAATAGAGTCTTTGGGAACTATTCTATCTTTCTCCAATCCAAGAAATTGCCATGTTCTGGTTGTATGCAGTTTCATCATTTTGTTCAGGAAAACAGACACAACTTTTGGATTTTCTGCATCAATTCAAATAGTAGGAAGAAACCATCAGAGTGCACTGAAATAGATAAAATGCATTAAAACCTATCCAGATGGATTGGAATAATTTAGAACATTTGATTTTTCTAATCATGATTTATTCTGATAAAACTTTTTTTTTTTATTGAAAATGTTAAATTCTAATAATTGATTATATTATATGTAATGTTTCCCAAGTTTGACAAAATTGCACAAATATTTTTTTCTTATTTTATAAATTGCATAGACCTATCTTAATTTCCATTTTCTTCCCTTCTATTAGGCCTTTTCTTCCATAGGAACATTCAAGTTCAAAAATAATAAAAACATAATTTCACATTAAAAAGTAAATAATATAAACCTGAAGTTTTTATAGTTTCACTAAATCAAGAAGTATGGTTTAGTTTTGACGTTACTTTTTAACTTAATTTCATTTCTATTCAAATTATTCAATTTTATTTAGTATAAATTATTCAGTATCTGACACCACATAAGACGTGGACTAATTTAGTTCGTGTTAGGTAAATTCACTAATATCTTAAATTTTTTAAAAGCATTATAACATATGAGCATTTCAAAAAAAAAAAAAATGAATTGAGGATCAAATATATACTTAAGTGAAAAGAAATACAAAATTAGGAACAAAATGTATGAATTTTTTAAAAAATGCAAGTCAAATTCTATATTAAGCATACTATTTAACAAGTGCATAACTAACAAAAATATAAGTTCATGCTCATAACAACATAAGCTCACGATGACTAAGCTACGTTTGGATTGGTTTTTTATTTAAAAAAAAATATATATTTTTGAGGTGTAAGAGTAGAAATAGAAGTCAAAAATAATTTTTAAAATTTTTAAAAACTTTTTTTTTATGAAAATGTGGCTTACTGCTTTTGCCAGTAATATCTTTTTAACTTTTAAAAGTATTTTTATTTATTTTATTTTTCTAAAAGTCAGTTTAAATAATAAAAAATTGTATAAAAAGGATTTTTTTCTTGGTAGAAGTCTAAAAGTTAACCCAAACAGTCTATTAACTCACTTGCAATATCTTTTGCTTCTTCCTCCTCAAGCATTGCAGCAAAGCCATTGATGTGTCTATTGTACGAGTAAAATATTGATTCTTTTGCCTTCTCTAGGCTGTAAAACAACATAGATTCGAGTTTGTCAGTTTCATTGGTCCCATAACATTAACTTAACAGTTGCTCATTGAATGCCATACCTTCCCACGTGTGAGCCTAATAACTCGTAATGAGAATTCGTGGCAGATTCAGCTTCAAAATCAGAAGGGCTAGGGCCATGAGAATGTGCTCCTAAGTACACAATGTAAGACTGCAACAGATAATAGAACAACAAGAAGATGCTTAGAAGAATAACAGTTCAGCAAAACATAAGCAAATCATTCTCTGAAATTAAAGCTTGCCTTTTTTATGGCATAGGCTGGTTTCTGTAAGAGCAAACAAATTAGGAGTGATGATAAAAGAAGGTGGAAAACGTTGAAATCCATGGTTTTTCTTGGACTGGTTTTCCAACGGGAATGTGCATATTGGAGTTCTTTCTTCAGCTTATAAATAGGAATTTTCTAATTTCTTTTAAAAGAAGATTCTCCAGCAATAATTCACATGCCATTGACGAAAAATAATAGAGCATAGATATGAATGCGCGGAATGTAATCATGAGAATACCACCACATCTTTATTCGACAGAACTTGATGGTGTGATGGACCAATGAATTTTAATTTGTTTATATAAAGTTATCATGAAAGAATTTAGGGTTGCTTTCTGTGTGCTTTGATATTTTTAGGACAGGACTTAATCAATCTGATGATATTCCACAAAATAGAGATTTCATTTCATATTTGACTTTTGCCTACACATTGTTTCAATTATCAAATATACTGTTTAATTCTAATTATCATGATAGAACGTTCACTACATGGTCTCTTTGTCTTTGAAAACTTTTAATTCAAATTATCATACAACAATGAAATTTTAACCAGTTCACTAACATGGCTATGATTCAAGGGAAAGTTAAAACACATATAAAGAACTCAGTAATTCAATGTTAAAGAAAAACTATTTTGTTGTTGTGAGATTGATTCATAACTAATGGTCTACGATAAGGTGGTTTGAATAGGAAATCTGTTGAAACCGAAAGTCTAGTCTTAAAGGACTTTCTCGGAAATAGGAAATTATAACAAATTCACCTTAAAAATACCCAAAACAAAATGGGAAGGACCAAAACTATGTTTCCTAGGGGATTTTGTCGCGTGAAATAAGGCCAACCTACTAAAGCCTATTGGGGCATCATGGATCTATGAGTGGGCTTCTCAAAATTAATAGGAAAAAGATATGTGTACAATTGGTTATGTACACCATTTTATACACTTATGATTTTGCAGTTGCTAGTAAGAATAAAATTATAAATAAAAAAATAAAAGAGATAAAAAGTGAGAAAGAAAAAGAGATATAAAAAGTGAATGTATATAAACAATTATACACCTAACACCACTCAAAATATTTAGATAATAATGGCTCAAATTCCACCCTAGAAAAGTTGTGGCTTGAAAATCTCCTTATGCTTATTTAGGTTTGGACTTGAGCTTCTGGCCAGTGAAATTATCTATTACCTTATTTGCATCAAAATTTGGCTAAACCCCAAAGCTTTTCAGTCAAATAAATTGAATTTAAAATTTTAGAGTCAACTTTATTATATGAGATTTACCATTTATTGTTTTTTCAAATAAAGTTTAGTTTTCTTAGAGTATATGAAATATCTGTCCCTCAACCAAGTGTCACACTTTAATTTTTCTATCAAATATATTAATCTATGATTTATGATGGTATCTTGAACAATACAAAATTTGTTTCCCACAACTAAACAGGTCCACACTTTTATCACCAAAAAAAAACATGTTCATACTTTGCTACGAAGAACAATGAATACCAAATACTGTATATAGTTTGATCATAGAAGATAATAGTATCTGTTGAATGAAATGGGAGAAACCAGAAAACAGAGAAGTGAGCCACCAAAAAAGTAGAAAAGAACAGAGTAACCAAGGAAAAAAAAAAAAGTGTGTCAATTGCTGAATGCAAAAGAATCCAGAGGCATTGCTTTTAAAACTAGTTGCACTTAGTGGAAGCACAAAGGAAATATATGTTAAAAGTACCGAGTGAATTGCCTTAAAAATGACAAGATAGTCATATCTCAATCTAGTGGCACATATTTAATCTTTCTATTACATTTGAATATGTGTCGTATGTTTACTTTTACAGGTTCAGGAACAATACTCTATGTTATCCGTTTTTTGAATATATTATTATTAAAATTGTTTTCAACAACTAAACATGTCCACAATTTTTTAAACAAACAACAACAAATATTTTTGTTCTACAACCGTGTATTTCTACATCTTTGGTAAAATTAATCTATCTCTTGTTTGAGATAACAAGTAATTTTTTTTTTTCAATAAGCGTGACTTTATTTATTTTATTTTATTTTTTGTTGAAGATAAATGAAGAACTTAAGAATTTTAACTTGGAGGGTGTGGGGGTGGAATCGAACTCGAAAGCTGAAGCTATAATATTATGGTGATATTAACTCAACCAAATTTCACTTAGCAGCGTGACTTTAAAGTCTCAAATTCACAACCTTTCATATAAAATACTATGAAATATAATTTATTTTTATTAAACCAAAGTATTATTAATAAAAGATTAATTATCCTTTGAATTAAAAGCGAGAGGCCAGAAATAAAGAATTGAGGAACCAAAATGCAGTAAATAAAGTAATGTTGTAGAACAGAAATGAGAGAAACGTAAACTGATAAAACATTAGTTTTTCTCTCTTGGCTTTTTTCTTCATGTGACCTCAATTTATTACGTCATTTATGACCTATATATGAGATCTAATGGCTCCAATATTGCTGGGGACAATCCAATGTGAATAAAGTGGGCAACAAAAACGACAGATTCTTTAATCACCTTTTAAAAAAAAAAAAAAACTTGTGTCTAACTTCTTCATACCATGTAGGTCCTGCTGATCTTGAGAGAGCCATACACTATAAGTGCGATATTGCTCATCATCAACTATTGGAGGTGCTCCTCATATTCTTGCTTTGCCCAAGAAATTTTTTGCCTTTTGCTATCATTGATCAACGCATATAGCTTGACCAGGAATCATTTCATGCAGGTTCACACACACACACACACACACACAATAAATATAAAGAGAGTTATGTTATATTTATACTTGATTATGTATATCTATTTTTTATTTATATATATTTTTTATATTTGTACCTAGAAAGTACCTACAATATACATAGTTTAGAAAAGGGTGTACACTAATGAGTGAGTACTCAGCATTTTCCAAAGAAATATGTATATATATATATTACGATATACATATGTATGTGTATATATATAACAATTCTCAACCATGCAATATCGTATTGGAAATGTGCACGTCAACGTGGCATGATGAGGTTTAGGGCTAAAATACTAAAAAAGTATAAAAGTGATAATTATTTATTTATCATTTGATTTAAAATTATTCAACGAAATATTATTATTTTTAAAATTTGGCTAAAGAACATAAGTTCAATTAACGTATAAAGAACGCTATTTTGAGTGGTGCTCTTCATGCTTGAAAAAATGTCAGTCCAACTAGTTGTTCTTTAACCTAAATAACCCATTAAAATATTACAGTCCGTGTAATTCTGAACTTATAATATTCATCCTTGTGCGTGTCTTCAATGTGCCAATTTTAGAGAAACTGATTATACCTTGATTTTTGGGAATCCTTTTATAAGAAAGTCAGTTAAACAAATCATCTATTGTCTCGGCTTTTGATATCATCACATATGGATGGGATTCTTGTGAGCTGCATGAAAAGAGACTACAGAAACCAAATCATTACATTCCAAGCACAGCAGAGACTAGAGCCAAAAACAAAACAAGTCAAGTAGGCCATTTGTTATCCCTGTTATTTATATTTTCCCAATTATAGTTTTCCATTATTTAGTGCGATCTTCTAAGCTTTACCTGCTGGGGAAGCTCCGGGAAGTAAGGTGAAATGTGCTGCTGCTGTCTCAGGCGCGAGGCTAGGGTTTTAAAAAATTACACAAAAGAACCCAGTAAAACCAACTTTTTTAGCTAGTTTTAAAAAATAACAGTATTATGGTAAATAATTTTAAAATAACAGTAAATTAATAAATAATTAATATATTTACATCTTTTTGGTATTTTAACCTAGGTTTAATGCTATCACCTTTCGACACAAATGCAAGGTCATGTTTAAAAAATTTTGAGCCTCGGGCAAAATTATTAAAATAAATAATCAATTTTCATATTATTCTTGTAAGTTTCTAAGTTGTGATGAATAATTTTATAATTAAATAATTTTAACATTTCATTGCTAATATAATAAACTTAGTCAATTTAACTTGTAATATAGTTATATAGGATAAGATTTAAGCAATTTTAATTTTGAAAAATCTTATTTTTACTGTACCAACCTTTATATGTATTGTTAATAATATTTTATAAATAACACATGCATCTTGAAAAGAATTGATCTTTGCTTATAGTTTAAAATACTTAGATTGGATCAATTCTTTTTTTAAAAAAATACTTTTATTAATTGAATATTAATTTTTATTATAAACGTACTTCTTAAATATATTCAATTCTAAATATGAATCAAAATATTAAATTCTAAAGATGAATCAAGACCATCAAAAGAATTTACATTGAAAATTCACTTCCAAAGAATGAGAAAACAAAGAGGATAAATAATAGAATGGAACAGCTAAGTTTAAAGAAAAAAAAAATTGATGTTATATAGGAGAAATATTTAAAGTGTTAAGAGAAATGATTGTTATATAATATTAAAATTATCAAATAGTAATAATACAACCTAATGGTACCTATTAAGACTGCTTATTCTATCTTATTCTTATTTTTTTTTCATTAGGCAATCACTTCTTTTTTTCTCTCTTTTATTTAATTTTTATACCATTATTTATGGAATGAAATATTATTGCCTAAAGCTAAGTATTTTCAAAATAAGACTAAACATAAAAAAATATATAAAAATTGGAGCCTTAGGCAAAAGTGAGGCCTGAGGCAATTTTCTCACTTGCCTAGGCGTCCACATGGCCATGCACACATGTACGGAAATAACAGTAAATTAATAAATAATTAATATTTTAGGTATTTTAACCGACGTTTACTGCCACCACCTTTCAACACACATGCAAGGAAATCAAGTTGCAGATGCTTTAGCAGGGTATGTGATCCTTTTGAATTCTGACTTTGTCATTTTTTATGTTATGCCTGACTTTGTTTCTTCTCTTTCTTTTGCGGATTGTAAGGGAACTTGTTTCCCAAGATTTTTAATCTTGCATAATTAGTTTGTTGCTTTTATCGAATTCCACTTTCACCAAAATATATATATATATATGTAACAGTCTTTTTTTAACTGCAGAAGTACTAAAATTAACTACTTTTTGAAGTGTTAACTTGATAGCTTCGCAAGGTGGTACATGCCAGAGAACTTGGCAGTGTCAAACCTTCGAGTGCCCATCTCATTTTTATTAAAATGTTTTAAAAAGCCTCTAACAAGGGCAACCTAAAGGATGTCAACGTCAAGTGCCCACGGCATCTATAGTGGCTATTCTATATATTTATGCACAAGTATGTCACAAATTTCACTTATGTTTTGCACATGAATTGAAATCATAACAATCAAGCATGCCAGAAAGAAATGGACTTTTATGCATGTGACAATATTTACTTTTGTTAATTAAAAGCACAAAATGTCTTTATTGTGAGGCCATGTATATATATATATATATATATATATGTACTTATCAGGACTTATGTTACTTACATACATTAATTCTATCTCTTTTAACACCTTAAATCGAAGTATACCCTCACATCTTTTCCCTCATTTCTTATGAATACAGGCAGAGAAAGTATACCCTTAGGTCGTCTGTATTTTCATTGTTTTTTTATCTTTTTTATAAGTAACTTACACGCATCGCTTCTTGATATAAAATAGGCATATTAAGCTTTATTAATATTATGTTTTGGCCTCTTAATTATTTGTCGTTGTTATAATTAAGATTAAGATGCCTTTTTTTATTTACTTATTTATTAGGAAACTTTATTGCCCATAAACAGACCTCATTTGTAATCAATCCAACAACGTCTTCATTAGTAAAAATTGAATATTTTCAATTTAGAGAGTATCTAAGTTAAGTCAAGAAAGTATTTTGTCTTAAAGAAATACTATAAGTTATTTTTTTAAGGGAGTACACTGCTTAAAGAAATACCTTACGGTTTTCTTTCTTTCCTTGGGGTTGTCTGTTGTGATTTAGGTCACCTTTGCTTTTTCTTAGTTAATTCTCAGTTGTCTATTTAGATGATAACCTGATCACTCGTAAGTCAAGTTCACTAGGACTTCGTGTTTCCATTCTTCATCCTTTATTGGATCTAGGTAACTATCCTATGTTTCCAGTAGTTAGTGTCATTTACTACCGCCAGTGCTGAATAGAACCATAGGGTTAATATTGATTTTGTTAGGTATAAGGGTTATCATTTTAGAAGCCTCTAGCCATGTTCCTTCCACTTTTGGGATTGACTTTTTTATTAGGGAAATGCAAACATATGGATTAGTGAGGTTGGGAAGTTCACTTGCGTATCTTGTGGGAGATAATTCAGTAAATTGGGATTTAGTATTGCCTACTGTTGAGTTCTCTAACTTGCCACAGTAGCGAGAGCCCATTGAATGTTGCCCGTGGATTTCTCTTTTGTCAACCTTTGGACCTTATGTCTTTGCGTGTTCATGATTTCTCCCATTGGTCAACCTTTTGGTGCATGATCATGGATTTTTCCCTCACCAACATTGTGATCTTGTACCTTTGCTTCCTGATGAATTTTCCTCGTGCCGTCTTGTTGACTGTCTCTTTTTGCCTGTCTATGGACTTCCCCGTCGCTTGCCTTTTGATCTTATCCCTTTGTCAGTCCATGAAATTCCCTCTCACTAGCCTTCTGACAATATCTCATTTGGGCCCTCAATTTCAACTCAACATGTTCACCTTGGACATTTTCCTATTTCTTTTGGACCTTCTAGTTCAGCTAAGCCCATTGACCGTGGACCTATCTTCATTTCTTCTGAGCCTTCCAATTCAACAAACCCTTCTATTATTATCCTTGCATTACATGCTGTATTTAGACACATATTTATATTAAGTAGTGATAATTATGCACTTAATATTAACATGCATAGTACAACTCAAGATTTTAATGTGGGTAACTATGTTTTAGTGCACATTTATCTTGATTATTATCCGCACACTTCCTTTTAAAACATTGCGTGCAAGAGATCTTGGATCTTCTCTCCATTTTCACAATATTGGCCCTTTACTACCTAACTATGATATTGGGCCTCCCTCCACCCTTGCTTGTGTTCTTGAGACTTTACTTATCTTGCCACCATAATGCACTTTTACTCGATCTACCTAGTGCTTTGATTTTAGCCTTGCTTTCAATGTGGTGAATATAACACTTTATCAAGGCCCATATCAAAGAGTATAAATAGTTGGTGTTAAAGAAATGATTGTTATATAATATTCAAATTATCAAAGAGTAATAATATAACATGTGGTACCAATTGAGACTATTTATTCTATCTTATTCTTATTTTTCATTAGGACAATCACTCCTCCTTTTTCCTCTCTTTTCATTTAATTTTTATACCATTATTTTATGGAATGAAATATTATTGTCTAAAGCAAAGTATTTTCAAAATAAGACTAAACATCTCAAATAGGGCGGACCTAGGCATTGGCCATGAGGGCAATGGCCTAGGGCCCTTAAAAATAAGGGCTCATTTTTTAAGTAGTTTTATGATAATGTTAAACAAAAATTGATAGTAATTAATTTATATTTAATTTAATGGATTGAGCTTTCTGTTTATCTATAAATGATGCCCATTCTAATCTCTAAAAATTACTCCCTCCATTTTAAATAAGGTCCTGTTAACCTCAACCCTAAAGGCTGAGAATAAGAATTAGTAATGCATTAAATGTAGCTCCTTACATTAGAATGCCACTAATATTTCTCTCTCTTCTATTAATTATATTAAATACACATTTTCTCTAATTTATTTTCCCTTTCAAATTAAATTCTTTCTCTGTCACATTCTAAACCTTAAAATCATAAATTCTAAATTTCAAACCCTATATAAACCCTAAAATCCTTAAAATTTAAAACCTAAACAAAACCATAAGCCTAAACCCTAAAATGTAAACCATAAATTATAAATATGAACATTAAATTCCAAATTTGAACCTAAACTACTAAACATAAACTTTAAATTTTAAATATGGAAACATAAACCTTAAATTCTAATTCTAAACCTAAACCTTTTGCATAAACCCTAAATTATAATTCTAAACCCCAAACCTCTTGCATAAACCTTAAATTCCAAAATTTCTAAACCTTAAACATAAACTCTAAATCCTAATTCTAACCCCTAAACTAAAAAAAGCTAACCCCAACTTCTAAACCATAAATTCTAAAACCCTAAAATAATAAACCCTAAATTATAAATTTTCATAATGTACCTTTGGGGTAGAAACGCTACGACGAAGAATGGAATGACTATTAATTTTTTTTTTAAAAAAATTATTTTTAGAGTCGCCACCGGTTTAAGAATTAGGGTATAATTAGAAACCCTTATTTATTTTAAAAATTTTTATTATTGGAAAGGCGTCAGAATACGAACCAGAGGTGAATTCAGGAGTCGATTATGCGTGAGGAAGGTGTTAGACACCCCACAACATTCGTCAAAAACAGTTACCCAAATTAGTTATGCAAAATAATGATATGACCAAAAAAAATATTTTTATTTAATGCTAAAATAACATTATAATTTTTGATAAAATAAAGAAAAAATAAATATGTATGCATGAGTTCTCTAAATGAACCTAGAATCCTTCCATATTTCGAGATAGATAAACTGTCCCTCCGGATATCACTTATCCTCACCTATATCCGATAGTGTAAGCTTAGCCTTATAAAAGACCAGACCACCTACCCTTTTATGATATGTGAGGGGCTTAAGGACCCTAAAGATCCAAATATATCTTAAAGTATATATATATATATATTAATTACAATTTAGAATCGAGAGCGAGATACATTCAAAATTACATGGAAAATATAGCATAGAATAAAAAATTACTGTGCATTTTTTCCACACCCCTCCTAGCTTTCTAAACCACCACTTTTCTCTCAACACACCCACAATTTCTATTCACACCCTTCTCATACGACCCAACTCTTTTATTTCCACAGCCCCACAATTCTTATTCACACCCATTCTCTTACCCGAATCAACTATTTTCTTTTTCACAACCCCGCAATCCCTGTTCACACCCTTTTCTCAGCTTCGACTCCAATCTGAAATATTTTCTTTCCACACCCCAAAATTTCTATTTGCACCCCTTTCCCTGCTCATTCTACTTCACCAGAAAAGCAAATTCAAAGACCATTTTTGAGAGAAATAATTTGTTCCATTAAAGAATCTCTATAATTTTATAAGATCAAACATCCAGAATAATAAAATACCATATCCAAGATATCTAACCTAATAAAATATTTCCCAAAAATGAAATAATTCATTCAACAATTCCAAAATCATAACTATCGGAGAAGAAGAGCAGCTTCATACGAGGTAATAATTTACACATCAATAAGCGAATTTCAATGGCGGAAAATTGACCTCAAGGGAAAATGATAAAATCCATGCCCGAGTCTCTGGCACTTCCTTAATCTTTTAATCTCTTTATCTCTCACAACCTCCTCTCTATCGCTTTCTCTCACCTCCTCTCAATCTTCTTCGCTTCCCCTCAAGCTCTCCATCTCACTCTTTGTGCTCCGATTCCTCTCTGGCTCTTTAGCTCTCTCTGCTCTCTTTGTTCTCTTTTTGCTCTCCTCAACCCCAAGAATACCTATTACTCTCTATATTTCCTCCACAATCATTCGTGCCAACTCTGCCTTCGTTCTACCCACTTGCTTCTCCGCTAATTCCACTTTGCTTCCACTTGCTTTCAACCAACTTCCATTCTGCTTCCTTCGCCATCTTTTCTTTTTTTCCTTTCTTTCTTTTTTTCTTTTTCCCTTTTCTTCTATTTTTCCACCTTTTTTCTGTTGCTATTTCCTTTCTTCTTTTCTCTTCTGCTTCCCGTCTCTGTTTCCTTTTCTTTTCTTTTCCTTCTTTTCTTTTCTTTCTCTCTTTTTTTTTTTCTTCTTTCTATTTTCACTGATCTCCTTTCCTTCTCTTCTTTGCTTTCTTTTTCTTTTTATTTTAAAAAAAAAAAAATATATATATATATATATATATATATATATATATATATATGAAAATAAAATAATAATAATAATAATATAAAAATGAAAAATGAAAATAAGAATGAAGAAGAAGGTAAAATAATTGGCTAAATAGATAAATTGAAATATAATAAAATAAACACGGGCAAAATATAGTGTTTACATAAATGATAAATAGTTTAAGTTTTAGAAGATATAATTAATACTTATATTAATTAGAATCCTGTTAATCTCAGCCATTAAGGCTAAGGATAAGAGATTTTACTGAATTAAATACTATGAGATGCATTAAAAAATCACTAATTCTTTTCCCTCTTATATTAAATATATATTGTCGCTCATCTTTATATTCTTACACTTAGTAATTACTTTCTCTCTCATCATCTAAACCCTAAAATTATAAATTTCAACTCTAAATCCTAAATCACCTAAATTATAAACATTAACCCCTAAATTCCTACATGAACCCAAAATTTGAACATAAACTCTAAACTCTAGATATAAACCCTAAATTAAAATCTAAACCCTAAAATCTAACAGTACCCTTAAATTCAAAATGAACCCTAAACACTAGATATAAACCCTAAACTTTCACTCTAAACCCTAAATTCTAAGTATGAACCCTAGTTGCTAACATAAACCCTAAAACCTTAAAATTTTAAATCCTTAGAATGTAAAACCCTAAATACTATTAAATAGTCATAAAATGCCTCTTTAATATTTTTATTAATTAATATGAGTGTATTTAATAAGTAGTTGGCATTTAATATTGACCAATAAGAGAAGTGTATTTAATATGGAACAAATTCTTATCCTTTGCCAACATTTGTCATTAATTAAATTAAAGTAATATTAATTATTTGACCCTATTAATTACTATTTTGACATAACTATTTATGATTAACAAATAGTACAAGGCATTAAATGTGGTGCACATACTCTTGTTAATATTCCCCTTTATAATATGTGTTGCACTGCTAGAAGATCGCAAAATACTTGCCAATATTTAGTTGTGTCAGCCAAGCTCATGTTAATTCGTAGCAAATAAAGAAAAATTGGTTTGAGCATTCGTGTTAGTTAGGTTGATGCAAACTTGAAAAGAGCATTAGTGTTAGCCAATCCTATGCAAAACTGGAAGCTATCGATCGAACTAGCTTGACCTTGGTAATATGCATCAGCTAGACTGATGCTAATGCTCTTTTCAAGTGTCGGTTGGCTGACGTTAAAACTGGAGAATGGTGCAATTTGATTGGTTGATTTTGTGGTTGTAAGCATCGACATTGGCCTACTATAACCATGCAATTTTAGCAGCCTCCCACCATTTCCCCTTCATTTCCTCAATTTCCCATTCTCTCTTAGTTCTCCCCTTTCTCTCTTGCTCCACACTCAATTCTATTTATCATTTGAGCCTTCAATTGCTTTCATAGAGTTGCAACAAACTCCCCACTACCTAAGCTTTGATTTAATTGGTAAATTTTTGTTTTGTTATTTTCTTTATATTTTGAATTTTATCTCTTTAACATGTTTAATCTCCTTTTTAGTTAACTAATCTATTATGTGTTTTTCAAGTACCTTTAGCACTATTATCTCCCTCTGATTTTCCAAGTATGTACGAATTCCTTGGAATTGTGAATTTTTGTATTATATTGATTTAATGATGTATGTAATTTAACTTGTAATGTGTTATGTTAGTTTTTAGATTAGTTTCTGTTATGTTGTTATGTGAATTATTAGCATAGAAGATGTTTAAAATTTTAACATAACTGATATGCATGATATGTTATGTACTAGATCAATAAAGTGTGATTAAGGCTGTGATATGTTAGGTTCATGGAGAGCAAAGCTCAATAGGATGTTTGGATAATTTTTTGAGAATCTTGTTGTCGTTCTTTTGAAATTTAATTATTGAGATATATGCATGATATAGAGTTTATGCTGGCAAATTTTTTTTCAAGATCATGTAGTACTCTACACTTATAATATATCTAGATGTTTAAATGCAACAAAATTGACCGTAATTGGATGTATGATAGGCTTAATATTGATAGGAGAGGGTTGAAAGATGAGTTTATTAGTGGAGTTGATGTATTTGTTAAGAAGGCTATGGAACAACCTTTTTCTTTTGTCGAAATGGGTTATTAGATGTCCTTGTGTAAAGTGTAACCCAAGTATTAAATTTAGACCGAATATGGTGAAGTGGAGCCACATGTTGAGTTAGGAGGTCATTCAAGTAGTAGTTTGAGTTCGATGCTTGAAGATCAATTTGTGTCAATGCATTAGATGGTGTATGATGCATTTAGGCTTGCTATTGATATCCTGCATGACACTAGGTTGGTGGGAATGAGACATTAAATGAGGAATCTTAAAGGTTTTACAATATGTTAGTGTCTGCAAACCATCCCATTTATGAAGAAGCTATGGAGTTGCCATTATCAATTTATGTGAAATTGCTTGTAGCTAGATTTGATTGGCACATCCCTTAGAAGTGTATAGATTATTTTGCACAAATGCTTGTTAATGTAGCACTAATAAACCATGGTTTGCCCAAAAATTATTACAAAGCAACAAAGTTAGTTTTCCAAGTTATGATTGGAGGCTGTGACAATTGACTGTTGTCAGGACGGTTGCATGTTGTACTACAAATTGACAAGCAACTTAAGTAAGTGCAACTTTTATAGTGAACCAAGGTTTGTTCCTCGTAAGACTAAAATGGGTAAATACAAAGATATTTTAGTTAGGAGAATGTTCTATTTGCTAATGATTTCTAAGTTACGAAGATTATATGCATCGACTAAATCTACAACTCAAATGAGATGGCATCATGAGAACAGATAGGTTGATGGTTTTATATGGCATCCATATGATGGTTTAGCATGAAAGCACTTTGATAATTGTTATCCAGATTTTGCTAGTGAGCCAAGAAATGTGAGATAAGTCTATATGTTAATGGGTTTACACTGTACATTCAAGCTTCCATGTCTCCATACTTATGTTGGCAAATCATTGTTGTACCTTACAATCTCTCCCCTAAAATGTGCATGACCAAGCCTTACATGTTTGATAAATAGACCATGTAATCCTAATGTAAATTTAGATGTCTATCTAAAACCTTTAATTGATTATCTTTAGCAATTGTGGAATTCAGGTGTCATGACATAAGATATATCTAAGAAACAAAACTTTGTGATGAGAGCATTCTTAATGTGGACAATCAATGATTTTCTAGCATATGGTTTATTATTCAGATGAAGGACACATGTTAGATTGGCATGTCCTTACTATATGGATGACATAAAAGCCTTATGGTTAGATTATAGTGGAAAACATTCTTGTTTTGATTGTCCTCATTGGTTCTTGTTAGTGGATCATTCGTTTAGAAGGAGTAAAAGGGACTTTAGAAGGAATAAGGATGATAAAGATGGTCTACCTTATATGTTGATAGGGCAAGTATGGGAATTTGTAAATGATCTACCAAAGGTCGCAGAGTGTGGTCCTAGCAAATTCCCAAGGTATGGTGTGATCTATAATTGGACTAAACAAAGTATCTTTTGGGATCTTCTCTACTAGAAAGACAACTTCCTAAGGCACAACTTGGATGTATTGCATATTGAGAAAATTTTCTTTGATAATGTATTTAATATTGTTATGAATGTGATAGATATGACAAAAGATATCAAAAAGGTCATAATAGATTTAAAAAAGCAATGTGCATGCGGGGACTTAGAGTTGGTTGAATTGAATAATGGAAAGATGGATATCTCAACAGAAAAATACACACTAATGTCAAATGAAGCAAAATCTATTTGTAAATGGATTAAAGAACTTAAAATGCAAGATGGTTATGCTTCTAATTTAGCTAGGTGTGCGATGTCACCAAGGGAAGAATGTTTGGGATGAAAAGCCATGACTATCATATATTCATGGAATATGTGCTTCTAATTGACTTTTGGTCGCTGCTAAAACTTGTGTAGAAACCACTTACTAAAGTAAGTGGGTTCGTCAAGGATCTATGTTATGCTACATTGAGGATGGAGGATTTGGTTTGATTGGAACACAACATTATGCTTATCATATGTAAATTGAAAAGGATTTTTCCACTAGGTTTCTTTGATTTAATGGAGCATTTCCTAATTCACCTACCAAATGAAGCAAGACTTGGTGGTCCGGTTTAACATCGATGGATGTATTTATTCAAATAGTATTTTGAGTAATTTTTACCTTCAATTAGTTTTATTTTTATTTACATTGAATAACATAAGTTTGTTGTTTGCACAAAATGATGGGAGACTCAAAGCGAGTAGTGAAGAATAAGGCTAGGGTGAAAGGGTCTATATGCTCTTATTATCTACAACGTTAGACAACCTATTTTTGCTCTCACTATTTCAAGAGCTTTAGCTTAGTGTTAATAAAAAGTATGAGGGATAACCCTTAGTAGGGAGAAGATGGTGTCCAAACATCGTTGTCAATCTTTAAAAAAGCCAATCATACTAGTGTGAAGGCTCAACCCTACTGGCTAAAAGATGATGAATGGAAATTTGCTCATATACACGTGTTGATAAATTGCAATAAGGTGAAAACCATACCTAGAGTAAGTAAGTAATATTTATATCTAATTGTTTCCTAGTATGTATGCTAGTCTTTAAGACATTTGGTTTCATACACAATAACGGCAATGTGTATGTATGCTTGCAATACCTTATAATATTACTTAATCACAAAGAGTGAAACTTCAAGTTGTATACATTAAGAAGTTCCCATATGTTCTAAGACATATATAAGTGTTATTTGCACTTGGTTGTTAAGTTGCAATTCATATGGGTAGTTTATAAGATTTGTTCTATCTTATATATAGGTTCATGACAACACTAATGGGGTGACCAACACTGAGTTGAAGTCATTGGTTTGGGTCCCAACTTAGGCTATATCTTGGTTAATATACTTTGTTAACGACTACAAGTTTCACACAAAGGCTTGGAGTGACGGGAAAAAAATCATAAATTGTGGGGTTTATGTGAAGGGTACAATATAAGGGAGAGATGATGGTTTCTACGACATTGTAAAACATATTTTTGCACTAGAATATCATTGTTTTCCCAAGATAATTGTTTTTTATTGTGAATGGTTTAATCCATCAAACTAAGAGACAAAAGTGCATTCACAGTATAAAAATTGTGGAAATCAACATGGGTGGGTGTTATGGAAGTTATGATCCATTCATTCTAGCACAAAAAGCAAGGCAAGTGTATTATGTCCCTTATTCATAATTGTGTAAAGATATATATGGTTGGTGTGTGGCAATCGCAACTAAACCAAGGGGTCATGTACAAGTTGGTGATGCAAAAGATGAAGCCCCTTATCAAGCTAATGAAATATCCCATGTTCTTCCAATTATAGAGGTTGAACCATTATATGACTTAGTTGATGAAACATTAGAAGATTACGAATGTGTGGTTGATATTGTTAGAGAAACCATAGTTCATGATGGTCAAAGTGATGATGAAGAAAGGAATTTCTTATAACATAGCACTGAGGAAGAGGAGGACGATGATAATGAAGATGATTATAGTGATGACTAAGAGTACTTATAGGCTATGGTTTGACTTTGATTTAATAGTATACCTTTTGTTTAACATTATCTGTCAATCTTTAACAAATGTAATATTTACTTATATTTATCTCTTTTCCATTGTTAGATGTCTTTTTAGCAGGGTGTGAAAGTAGGAATTAAGAAGCAAGTTGAGGAGTAGTAGCTGAAGGAGGATGAAGAGGACCGATCAAGGACTACGCATGTATGTTAATTTATTATATATTAGAAATTTCTTGCATGTGATGGCTCTTGGACCCAAGCTGATGAGTGTGGAGAAGACAGGGCTACACAAGTCAATAGGGGTCAGAAGCTTGACCTATGGAGGCAAGACTTGGGGTCGTTGTTATAACATCGAGGACTTGTTCTCTCATCTCTAGCAGGGTTCCACGTTACTTACTCAGGAGTCTTGGGGTACATGCTTGTGCTTGGTTGCCACATGACTTTTATTAGAACGAGAAGCTATGCCAGGAGGCAATTATAGCTTGAGAAACAACATCTTAAGCCATGGAGCAAGTAGCCATAGCCTTTTAGGAGGCAATTGAGGCAGGAGAGTTAGCACGATCCCTATAGGCTTCCTTGCAGCAAATTTTGGCACAGATGACTAACATAGAGCGCCAACCTAGTGGTGGTTCTACTAGTGTGAGTTAGTCTCACAGTGCTTGTCCATACTCTGACAATGACCTCAATGAGCACCCCTCTCCATACTAGCACCGCTACCATATTTGTTTTTATTGACATTGTTTTTTTTTTTTTTTTTTACATTTTTTCCATGACATTTTTTGTTGCATATTTTTTCATATGTATTACATTGACTTTTATATAGACAGGTTCTTTTATTACATCTATATAGATATGTTACTTTTTCTTATTACACAATTTTCTTTTACAATTATTCGTTTAAATTTCATAATTTAATATACAAATATTTAATTTAATAATTAATAATTTAAACCATCAACATTAATATACAAACATAATAATTTAATTTATAAATTTAATAATTTATTTTCCTCTACCATTATTTAGCGTCAACCAAGCCCACGCTAATCTTAACATTGGCTTGGCCCACGTAATGTTAGTACTGGCCAAGCTGACGCTAACTTTAGTGTTGATTATCTAGACTAAGATTGTCAACATTCGTGACAACTTTACGTCAGTTGGCCCAACAATAACTAGCGTGGGCCCCTTAAAAGCTAATACTAAAATTAGTTTCAAGTGTTTTAGCATTGGCCTAATGTTAATTTTGTTGTTAGCATAATCTTTTTGTGGTTTGTCTGGGCTTTTGACTGACAATTAAATATTATATCTTGTAGAATTTGCTTAAGGTTATTGCACAAGTATTAAGAAATTATTAATACCTCCAAAATTTATTACAACTTAATTAAATTGCCTTTCATTAATATATCCTTTAAATGAGGAAATAAAACAAACAAAAGAATTAGACAAAGCTTTGAAATTCTAAATCATATATATATATATATATATATATATATATATATATATATATATATATATATATCTTTGAATAAAACAAAAATTCTAAACAACATAAATTATAGAATGAAGAGTGTAGCAATCAAACACATAAAATAAATCTTTATATAATTTTTTACTTTGCCCTAGGGCCCATAAAATGTCAACCTTAATCACAAATATATAAAAATTGAGGCCTTAGGCAAAAGTGTGGCCTAAGACAGTTGTCTCACTTGCCTAGGCCTCTATATGACCTTAATCAAAGTAGATTCATTTTGCTTTTTGTCTCTTCAATGTTGGGTAATATGGCATCAACTAATCTTGGAAAATTCACTAGGAATAATAGTTTTAGTCTTAGTGCATAAAGATACATGCCCTATTGATATATCAAGGTCTTTGAGATGCTCTGTCTAATTAAATGGACAAAGCTTACCCAAAATATGCAGATCTCAACTAGAAAGCATACGGCTTGATAATTGATATTTCTTTATCTATCTAATGAAACCATTCTTGGAGTAGTAGAAGAAGATAGTGTTGTTGACCTAAGGATGAAGTTAAAAAGCCTATACATGACTAAGATTGTTAGCAATAAATTAATGATGAAGAGCTGTTTGTTTGGTTTGTGCATGAAGGCACATACTTGAATGATAATCTAGATGATTTCAACTCAATTTTGATGGATTTATGCAACATTGTGATCAAAGTTGCCGATGAATATGTTGCCATGATTTTACTTGTTTCTTTGCCTCCATAATATGGTATTTTGGTAAGTTTCCCAAGTGTTGGAAAGGAAGTATCTCATTAGAGGAGGTATAGGCTAGCCTCCATAATATGACTGGTTCTTCTGAATCTTACAAGTTTATTGTTCAACTGCTAGGTTATTAGGTCAATTGCATAACTTTAAAATAATTTTACAAATTATCATTCATCCAAAAAAATAGACTACAATTATCTAGTCTGTAAGTGGTCAATTGCATTACAAATTATTAAACCTACAATGATTAACCAAAAACTCACAAGCTAACCTAAAATTATAAGTTGCCAATGTCAATAAGATAATTTTCCCTTCGTATCCAAACGTTGTCAATTTCTTCTTGAGAGAATAAATCTAGATTTTTCAATCTTTAAAAGTTCAAAGCACATCAAAATATTAGTTCTTTATCCCAAAAGAATATAATTAAACTAAGTTAGGAAAAGTATACAATTACCTCCGCCCATAAATCAATAATATATGTAGAGACAATATTGAGCATATGTCTCATGATGTAATATCCATGCTCCATGCTCTCGATTCATTTTTGACACTACAAATAAAGACCAAATGTGAAAGTAATGAGTAATTCCCAAATACACACAGACAAGAAAAGGCACATGCTTGTGTATTGGATTCAAAAGTTCTTACTTGTGGGTAGATCCATGTAGACTTCTTTCTACTTGCCAAGTGCCTACCACCTAACCTATGATGTGCATCCATAGCTCTATGATCAAAAACATTAATGGAAAGTTTGTTGTATGTCAACATGACTCTTTACAATCACAAAACAAATGTATTACAAATAAAAACTTGTGTGTCAACATGGCTTTTTAGTTCCCTCCTCGGTTAATTGCATAACGAGCACAAGAAGATGACTATGTTCTACATAGGGCAAATCATAACCATCAATTGCCAATGGGACCTACAAAATTGGGTATGAATTAGCCAAAGTCACATACAATACCAAATCAAATTGAAAGTTTTACTTATGCCTAATAATATGGTAGGTAACAATCCTTTTTGGCCACTACATATTCTACTTAAAATGTAGCACTAAATCTCTTTTAGTTTGTTCCCAATAGATTAAATGTAGAGTGGGTGAATATATCCATATTTGTCACAGTTGCCCTTCGAGATGCAAAGGCAAAGTAGATACCTACGATATTGAGAAAAAAAGTTAATTGTAAGAGTTGAATTATTAGTTATTCATTTAGAAATAAAAATGTATTTACATTAACCACAACTATAACATCGATATGCAAAGCATCTCTGATCCCATAACCAGCTCTAGAATATTTTTTCTGGCTAATAGGCTTGTCTATAATGTTAGCATCCATAGTTAGCTATATATGAAGTGTGTGAAATCTCATTGCCCTTAGACACAACATGTGAGCAAATCAACTTAATGATCGTGTTGTGGCATTGGAGCATTTTTATTGGATGTAGCAATTCTCTCAATAAGTGAGGAAGCATAAAATTATATAATATGTTATATAATTCTTATATAATCTTAAAAAGGGATGAGGTAAAGATATGTTTTTTATACCTTATTTGAAAGAAGCTGGACAAGCCTTATGGCCATTAAATGAAATGATTAGGGGCTTGCGACAGGGACCAGTGCATTTGCATCTTGTACCCATTCAACCACCAGTCTCATCTTATCATCCTCTATTTACTTGTGGTGGATGGTTGCTTAATGAATGACCTATGTGGTTGTTTAGACAATAAAATAAAGTAAGGTTAGTAACTTGAATAAATATAACACAAGTAGCAACCTATGAAACAATATAAATAATAAACACAATTCATAATAAATACTATAAGATAAACGGCTAACTTTTATCAAGACTTGTCAAGTATAGATAATCTCCCATATCCCTTCATGATGATCAACTCAGGTGGCATGTACATTGTCCTCTTTGTCATCCTCATTGAAATCCGGCATCTTTGATGAGAAAGAAAGAATCTTAGAAATATCAAGATTGGAATCTTGAATTAATGGCAGTCATCCTTCTTCCTTGGAGAAGAACCATTGACCACCATTTGTTAAATGAATAAGTGACATTTATATAATTGTAGTATTGGTTAACAAACTATATACTAAAACCAAGGGTGGTGATATTGTTGAATAGGCATCACTAAAAACCAAATGTCCTAAGTATATCTGTATCAATGCAATAACGTTTTACTACTATTGTCAATAGACTAGTACTACTACATATAAGTATTTTACGCATTAGAGTTTTAATTCAATTCAACTATTTAGATAATATTATAAATATTATATTAAGTTACTCAAAATATATTATTCATGATTTTTTTACCAATAAAAAAAGATAGCATATGTTAACCCTTGTCTCACCCTTCAATTCAAACTCAGTTATATATGGCTCAAAATCTTCCAACAACATTTTTTTTTTCATTTCCAAACGTAAAAAATAAAATGCAATTTCATAGCAATGAGGGTTTCCTCTCTCTTTTCTTAAGAGACAAACACCCTCTCAAATCCATGTTGTTTTACTTCTTTTTTTCTAATTTTTTTCCCCTTTATGTGAGCTAACCTTGATTGTGTGCCATAATAGAAAAATAACCAAAAGATAATAGTGAGGATGAAGCCAAGAGTGTAACGGGTGCTAAGTACTAATAATTCTTAGCAAGCTACTTCCCTAACCTTAAAACATGGAGGAAACCAAAACATAAATAGAGGAAACGGAAGAAGTACTTGGGTGGTGGCTATCCAACGGTGAAAGTGTGGAAATTGGTGACAATGAAGAGAAACTAACTCATTCTCCTTTCTAGCAGTGGCAAACTGCTCCTTACCAATGAGAATGACATTCTACTAGCTCCCCAAACATAGATCCTATCTTTGGTTCAACATGTTCGAGAGGCAAAAGTGATCCTTTCAAGTTTGATATGTTCGTGAGGCAAGTTTAAACATATTTTCTATATTGGTTAGTTTATAACTATTGTAACTCTTAGATTCTAAATTGGTTAAGAGTGAAACCAATGTAAAAAGGTTATTAAAATTGGTTCTAAAGAAACCAATGAAATAAAACTTCTATTTGCACAATGTCTAAATCGTTCAGCTAATAATTGATGTAAAAAAACATTTCCTAATTGGTTAAGACTCAACTAATGTAAAAAATTAAATTTAAAATTACAAAAATGCCACTACCTGTTTCTCAACATTGGTTCCTTTAAAATTGACATAAAATTCTATTGCTAAATCTTATTTTTGTACTAGTGGATAAAGCAGCTGATGTAAACTAGAGTGGGCAATTCCACTAGGTTGGCGAGTTGTTCAAGGGAGAAATCTACTTTCTCACTCATTGTGATTAGTCCAGAAGTTAAGAAATAATGTTATATAATGGGTGCATTTGGAGCTTTATGGTGTACATTTTGGAGCATTTCAAGGGGTATTGCATGAAGGAAAAAAAGTACACCACCCAACATGCAACCCCATGCATTTTTCCAAAAGGAGTGTGCACTTTATTGTCACTTAATTGCACAAAAAGAAAGGGTCAATGTAGTTTTAGAAAAAGTACACCACCCAAAATACGTGGGGCATGTACTTTTCCAGAAGGGGTGTACTTTATTAGTTCTAGAAATGATGAGGTGTCAAAGTAAAGTCAGAAAAGTGCACCACCCAAACTACACACCCCATGTACTTTTCCAAAAGGGGTGTGCACTTTATGCTAACATAGGATTGATGAGCTGATGATATAGGATAGAAAAAAGTGCACCACCCAAAGTGCACAAGCTGTGCACTTTTAAGTTGGGGGAGCGTGCACTTTTTTTCTAGTGCAATTTTGTAGCAGTATAAAAGCCAATAGTCTCATTCCAGCCTACCTCAAAAAGAGGAGCTAGGAGGTGCAGCTAGAGACCCTAAGATGCAATTTTGGAACTCACCCAATGCATTTCCATCAATTTCTATACGGATTTCATTGAAGATTTGAAGATTTAACAAGAAATTAAAGAGTTCTACATGCTTTGATTGATTTCCCTCTTTCTCCTTTACTTTATCTCTCTTATTTTTATGTTTTCACACTAAATCTCTATACCCAAGTGGGGATAAACCTTTGAATGGATTTATGTAATTGATTTATCTTAATATAGGTTTGGTTTACTAATATTTGTGCATTTTTACTATTTTCATGAATGGATATTGATAGTATGCTTATTCTTTAGTGGTTTTATAGTTTGAGGTTGAGAAATCTATTTATTAGAGTAGACCAATGCATAAATGGAAGGAGTTGCATGCAATCCTAGAGATAGGACAACATAAATCCTTTATATTGAGGTCAAACCAAATAAAGGAATTCATTAGTGACTAATTAATGTGACTTTGGGAGTTTTAATTGGAAAAGATTTCAATTAATCAACCTAGAGCTATGAGTTATTAATCTCAAGAGGGATATTAACTTAACTGAGAAATTTTGGTGGCCCAAATGACTAGTGAATCAAACTAGATGAGTAATTTAATGCACAATGAAATTCATAGGAGAATCTACACTTGGGTACGTTTCATTCACCTTGATTTTGTGTTTGCCACAATTAGCTTCTTTGGTTACTTCCATACTTGCTTTTTTTTAAACTTGTCAATTTTATTTTTCAAGCAATTAGATTTACCATGATTCTCAATTATTTCCCTTAGACTAGTTTATTTTGTTTCTAAGTTAATCTAATTATAATCCATGTGGAAATGACACTTGGTACTTACCCCCTGTATGATAGTCTTGATAGGTGCACTTGCCTATTTTAATTGTAGCTATAGCCTATTCTTTTAAGTTTATACAACAAAATATTAAGTTCAATAAAGATTTGGAAAGTGGTAGTTTTTGCATATGTTCATGCCAAGTGCTTGAGAGTTTAAATATCTAAGTTCATGCCCTATGGCTCTCTTTTCTTTGTTAGTTTTTAGCCTATTTTTAGCTTTTTTTTTTCTTTGTTTATCCTTAGCTTACCTTGGCCTCATTACAACCTCAATAAAGTCCTCTTAGATCATTGTGTGCATGTGCATATGAGTAGTGGAGATTAGAGCATTTGGAAGGTTATGGTAGAATGCAATCATGAGTTGATTTTTGAGTACAAAAACAAGCCAAATTCATTGAGAGTTTGAGTGAAACAAATTCATTGTGAGGTAACTGTTCTTTGTATTCTTGTTTGAGAAATGAATTGCCTTGCTAGTGAACCATTGCTTGATTATGATGCATGATTTGGTTCATCTTTTGAAATTTTACTTGTTGCCCATGAATTCTAGAGCATTTCTTGATTTTATATTTGCTTGAGGACAAGCAAAAACTTATCCAAATCACCCTTGGAAGCAAAAGGAAGTGATTTTTATAAGGAATTTAAAGTTTCTAAGAAGTTACAAATTGCAACTATATAGGGTAGTTAAATTTACATGCTGTAGAATGGCTCATTAATGTGGCCCATACTTTTGAGGCGTTGAAAATTACACGGTTGGGCCAATTCAATTTCACACCATGTAATCACGCCTTTAGTCCATGTAGCATGTGTTGTGGTAGTTTCTATTGTTAAATTTCAGATACACGAGCCAAATTTACAATTACACATCTTGTAAAGGCTTGTGTAATCAGTTACGGTTTTGCTATAAATTCAAGGAGCATGATTTCTCTTTTTCTTCTTTCATTTTTAGTTCTCTAGGATAGATACTTGTAGAAAACACTTACTTTGGAGGGGAGGTACCTATCTTGGAGCATCTTGCAGTGGATTTGGCTAAATCAACCCTTGGAAGATCAACCATTCTCCTTTGAGATAAGATTATCTTCTACTCTCTCTCTATTTTATGAATTTCTTTTTTGTTTTGCTTTGAATTCTATTGTAATCATGTGTAACTAAGTCTTCGGAGTCTGGGGATTGATGGATTAATTACATTCTTGTAAATGATTGGCTATTTTCTATGATTAAATGTGTTTAATTGTGATTGTAATGAGTTTTTATTAAATTACTATGGATACGCATGTTGTCCTCTTTAATTTCAGATTCAATCAGCTTTAGAATGACCAATTTTCTTAAGTTAATTGATAGATCTAGCATCACAATGATTTCTACGCAATCTTGCTTTGATGAAACGAGGTATACAAGAATTTTAACACTAAAAGCAATCTAATTTTCGAGAGTTATTATTATGATTGAATATTTTGGAGATTTTAACTTGGTGGATCAAGCTGGTTGATGTTTCCAACTTATTAGAAGTCTTTGAGTTGGACCAAGGCCATTCCGAGATGCTCAAAGAACTCAGTTGATGTTTCCAACTTGTTAGAAGGGGACCCAGTTGATCATTGAAGAATAATGATGTAAAATAGACATACTACGGCTTTTTGAGAAATTAGAGTTAAGGTAAGACTCTTATTCCGCTTTTTATTATTATCTAGATTATTTTATTTGAAATTCATTGTTATCTTGATTAGGGTTTATCATTTACTTAGTTGAACTATGTTGTTTATAAATAGGCCTCTTTGTAAATAGTTTATTCAAACTTTATGCAATTAAATTACATATTATTTTCATTCAAAGAGTATTTGAGCAAAATCAAGGGAGTGCCTTGCCTTAGAGGAGTACTCTAGGTTTTTTTCAAGGGAGTACCCTACTTAAGGGAGTACCTTAGGGTTTTTATTTGATTTGTTTTACATTAATTTGGTATTAGAGCCAAACTTCAGTCCTTCCAATGTGTAAATCAAATCAAAGTTTGCAATCAAACTCATAAGGTTCAAATCTATCCCCTCTGGCAAATCTTTAGCCCCTTTAAAGCCTTTAAGCATCGCCATGCTCCAATCAAAGACTAACAACTTCCTTTTGTACACAATCATGTTCTAAGCATTGTTTCACTATCTTTCAACTACTTTTTGGAAAAACTATCACAACCATCACGTTTGGAAGGGTCAAGTCTATTAGAACACCAATATTCAGCCTCACCAGCACCTTCATGCACTAGTCAAACCCCAATGACTCTCATATACTTGCCACTCTTCATTATCTCCTCTGTAATGTTAGCCCTAGTTATATCTCTAGTCACACCATTCCACATGTCCTACCTGCTTGCATCACTATTATGTCACCCTAGACATCATTCTGTCATGTCATCAACCACGCATCCACCACATCATCAAACCTTCACCAATTTGAACACGTCATCATTGTTGACTCCGCACAATTTGCTCTTTTCTTGTGATCCTTTTTTGTTATGTTTTTTTCTTGTTTACTCTCACTACACACCCCCCCCACACACTTTGGGTGGGCTAATGTTAACCTAGAACTAGTAGGAGCTCTAGTGTTACTATAGAAGGTTCATCCTTCTATGGTTTACAGGAAATTCTCCACTTAGACTGTAGTAATCATCTTACTAGTTAGGGTTTGCAAAAGGTTTATCCATATACGAATATGAGTTTGTAGGGTGTGAACCTCATCATTTTGGTGAGGGCAGTTTAGGAACCTTTTGGGCATTCTAGGGCAAATAGCTTCTCACCAAGCCGTGCAATATTGTTTCACTCTAGCATTTTTGTTTTTTTATTTCCTTATTATTTCCACACAATTACTATATTATTTCTTTGAGTCCTGCATTGCTTTAGGATAGTTTATCATTATCACTATTTACATTAAATCTAAGTCAACATTGTATTTTCCTTTACTCATTTTCAAAAAAGAAAAAAAAATTCCTGTTACCTCATGACTTTCTTTTCATGACTATGAGAGACCACTTTTCTAAAACTACTACTGTGTTCAATATTCATGAGTCATCTTGACCAAGTTGGCAAGATAGGAAGCCTTTTAAAGGACTTAATAAGCTTGCCCCTTAGTTAAAGGAGCTTACCCCTCTTGTTAGGAAACATGTATAGCGATATAACTGCCATGATAATGTTGGAAAGGTAAAGCATTCTTCTAGGGTTCCCACTTCTTGGGGTCACCCAATCATACTTTCTTCTTCTTCACGTGTCCTTCCTCTTCATCTTTCAGCTAGTAAGACTATGGAATGGTCATGTGTCCAAACTAGGAATGTATCTCTTTCTTCTAATCTTTTATGCACTACACTCCCATTAGAGACATTCCATGCAAGATATCATTGATGAGGGTGGTTCCATTAATGTCATCTCAACTTTAGGAGTATCTAAACTATGTTTGGAAGCAAAACCTCACCCTCAACATTTTAAGGTTATTTGGCTAGATAAGACTTTCTTAAAAGTTAAAGAGTGTTGCCTAGTTTGTCTTAAGTTGGGTAGCTACTGTGAAGATATTACCTTGATGTTCTAGCCATGAATGTCGCGCTCATATTATTTTAGGATGTCCTTGGTTGCAAGACAATGGTGTTATTCACCGTGAAGGGGATAACTCATATTCTTTTCACCATCAGGGTAAAAATCTTATTATGCGTCCTGCTCCACCCAAAAGGTAACTAAGTAAGCCTAAGGAAGAGATGGAATCTCTTGAGAACTTAGGTGGGAACCTAAATGTTGCTCCTAAGGTGACAATGCAGCCTCATTCCCCTTTAGAGAAAGATTCTTCCTTAGTGTTAAAAAGTCCATTGAGAAATTTAAGGAGATTAGACCTAATGTATTGCCTAAAGAGTTGTTACTTAAGCATGATATTCCACCTCATAGAAAGTTAGTCTTAAGATCTCCTCTACCTAACATTCCCCATTATAGGATGCACTAAAAAGAGAGGGAGGAGACTGATAAGGAAGATGATGAATCTTTAGAAAATGGGTTAATCTAGTTTAGTCATAGTCCTCATACTAAAGATAAACTTGGGCTAATTCAATAGACTGAGAATCTTGTTATTGTTCCTAGGATTATAATAGATTTTCCCAACTCATCCACCCTTTGGAAAATTGAATTTCTCATCCCTAGTCTTGATGATATGATGGATTTAATCATCGGGTCTAGTTGGTTTTATGAGTTTAACTCCCATAGTGATGCTCTTCAGATTGGGCTTAGACTAAAAGTTAGCTGTAAACCCAATTTCAAGGCTGATGACAATTTGCATAAATATTTCACATTCTCCTTTAAGATATTGAGTGTCACTAGTTGCATATAAGGGTCACAAGTCCTCGTTGTCACCCTTTCTTAGGTCAATTCTTGTTAGTTTACTCTAAGGTTATTTCTTGTAGGTGGGGTCACTTTCATCCATTCTTGGGTCAATTCCTAGTTGTTCAATTTGATGATAGTCTGATCCATAGTATAGGGTTTCATGAATCCATTTATTCTCCTTTTGTGGATCTAGATAACTATCCTACATGTTCAATAGTTAGTGCCATTTTCATTGTTGTGCTTTATGGCGCCCATAGGGTTATGGTTGATTTTGTTAGGTATAATGGTTATTTTTTTAGGAGCACTGAATCATGTCTCCCTTCCAGTTTTAGGGGAGCCTTCCTTATTTGGGAAGCACATACAAATGGGTTAGCAAGTTTAGTTGGCTTCTTTAAGTGTCTTGTAGGGAATAAGATAGGAAATTGGGATTTAGTGTTTCCTATTGATGAGTTCTCTAACTTGCCAATTAGTAATAGCCTATTGACTATTGTCCACAGATTTTTCAACTACCAACCTTTGTATCCTATAACTGTCCATGAACATGGATTTTCCCTTAACCAGTATTATGACCTTACTTTTGCTTTGTCCTACATTTTTCTCGTGCTATCTTGTTGACCTACTCTCTTTGCCTATATATGGATTTCCCCTTCATATGCCTTTTAATCTTATCCCTTTGATAGTCCATATAATTTTCCTTGAACAACCTTTTGGCCTTGCACCTTTAACTGCTTCTTCTTGGCCTTCAGTTTTAGCTTTGAATTTTGATACATGTTTGCTTGCCTTTCATGCTGACTTTAGATACACATTTGAATTGAGTAGTGATAATTATAAACGTACTTTTCTGATGTGCATTGTGGGGCTCAAGATTTTAATGTGGGTAACTATTTTGTGGTGCATACATATCACCTTTACCCTATACCTTCTTTTTATGAGCTACATGCTAGAGCTCTTGGCCCTTCTCTTTTGATTGTGATATTGGGTATTTCTCCACCATTGATTATATTTTTTTGTCATTCAATTATTTTTCCACCTTGTGGGTCTAATGCATGTTTACTTGACTTGCCTAGTGATTTGATTATTAGCCTTGTTTTCAATGTGGAGCACTTAACATCTTATTGTGACTCATATCAACCTCCTATGTTATCTCTAGTTGTCTATGCAGATTTCAAGTCCTCTGAGGTTGTCAACGTATCTCTTGTTCCATGGCTGCCAAATGAGAGACAAGTTATCACCAATAATGCAAATTCTGTTTCTTCTACTACGCCTCCTAGATATCTCGTGAAGTGGAAGCAGCATTCAATTTTCGAAGCCTTATGGTTTGCCGTCGAAGCTTCTTGCATGTCCAAGATTTTCTTTTTGGATCATTACCTTGCAGTTTTTTGCTGCTAAATCACAATTTTTCAAATCTCCAAAGAAAAGTTCTTCCAACTTGAAGGGAATGATGTAAAATAGGCATATTAGGGTTTTATAAGAAATTAGGGTTTGGGTTAGACTCTTATTTTGCTTTTATTATTATCTAGATTATTTTATTTGAAATTCTTTGTTATATAGATTAGGGTTTATCTTTTATTTAGTTGAACTATCTTGCCTATAAGTAAAGCCTCTTTGTAATTAGTTTATTCAGACTTTATGCAATTAAATATTACATATTATTTCATTCAAAGAGTATCTAAGCAGAGTCAAAGAAGTACCTTGTCTTAGAGGAGTACTCTAGGTTTATTTCCAAGGGACTACTTTGTCTAAGGGAGTATCTTAAGGTTTTTAATCGATTTGTTTTACGTCAAAGAAATTCGTTAACTGTATGATACTCTTTAGGATACCTACCTGCTTTCTTATTGTCCAAAGGAAATTTCTTTCAACCCCAGGAAAATTATGTAAAATAGGCATTCTAGGTTTCTATGAAGGAATTAGTATTAGGATTGGATTCTTATTTCTTTTATTCCATTTTAATTACCTTTTGTCTTTATGGAGATTAGAGTTGCTATAAGTCATAAAGGTCCATTAGGTAATTCCTATGATAAGTGAAAAGTACTTATCTTGAAGTTTCTATCTCATAATGACCCAAATATTTATAGGATCTAGACCTCTCTGACGTTGTTTCCTCTCAACTAAGTCCCAATATAACCTTGCAGAATTGGTAAGTCTAGTAATAACTAACTTAACTTTATATTAGTGAGAACGAGGGAATGGGGTGAAGTAGTCCTCTATTTGTCGAAGCTAATCTTCAAAGACATTAGCATCTAGACTACCATCAAAAGTAGGGATTTCTAATTTAGCTTTCTTAAAAGCCTCAAGATCACCTTGATAAGGGTCATGATGGTAGTGAGGTTTCTATTATTGCAATGATGACCTCTCCTTTGGTTAGGGTTCTCATCTACCTCATTCTTTTCTCCATCTTCTCATTCAATGTGGTGGTTACCTTGTTCTACTAGTTGCCTAAGAAGAGGAAGGTACTCATTCAACTGAGTTTCTTCATCGGCAACCTGACTAGCCAATTCATTGAAATTGTCCATGGTAACGATGTTGGAAAAATCTCCTTTTAGATTTTGATGAAATTTATAGTCAATTGGTTAAACTCAGCTTCCAATGAATGAAGGGATATGCAAGGATCGGAAAAAGATTCTTAAGAATTCTCTTTTTTTTTGGTTTTTGTTTTTTCTTTTTTGAACAAAGAATGAAAATGCCGAATTTGACCTAATGCAAATAGTGATAAAGATAAACTACCATAATGCTATGTAAAACCCAAAAAAAAAAAAAATAGTAATTATGCAGCACAATAAGGAAATAAAGAAATAAGAAATAAAAAGGTAGAGCCAATCAAAGTGCATGGCTTGGGGGAAGGCTATTTGTCCTAAAAGTCAGGTTCTTGAACTGCCCTCACCAAAATGATGAGGTTTGCACTCTACAAACTTAGATTCGTAAAGGATAAATCATTTGCAAACCCTAATTAGTAAGATCATACCATGGTCCAAGTGATAGGCCAACATGCAAAAGCCTGTTGAATGTTGTCTATGGATTTCTCTTTTGTCAACCTTTGGACCCTATGCATCAGCATGCTCATGGATTTCCCCATGGTGAACTTTTCGACCCATAGTCCAACTATATGTGCCTGTATTACACATGTTACCCAAGGCCAAGAGTTTGATTTGAGCCATCAAAATATAGTAAGCAAAATAAGCAATGAAGGTACAAGTACAGAACAAAGAAGTGATATTTAATCATAAGCTTTAGCCTTTTACTTATACCATTTATGTTTTGACATGTAAGTCGAACATATTCACAAATCGATACATGCTTTTCCAAGAGTAGAAAACACATTATTTATTACTACCACACAGTTTTTGCATAGGAACTTGATAGCTCTAGCCAACATAAAATTCTCAACCATTATTTCTCATTTGTGCCTGACCACAATGGGACTTCTAACTTTGTGCTTGCCATCTGACCACCACAATTCCCCAAATAAATAACCTCCATGCTTAGCCACAACCTTGCTTTGCAATATAACCTTGAATGTCTTCTTTTCACCAACTTTGTTAAATGTCAAGGAACTAGGCTCAATTGACACGGAAATCCCTTTAGGCACCTTAACATACACCTTATATGTACCTGGAGATCCGACATTTGTCACCGTACGAGAGGCTATAACAGAGTTTTTCTCCAGATCAAGCACAGTAATCGATGGATAGTTAAAATCTGCCGAGTTATAAGACTGTGAACAAGCAAAGGGCTGCCTACGAGCAAGTGCAAAAATTGCTACTTCGTTGTAACCAGAAGTGCACAAGAAACTCAAGTAATCAACTATGTCTAGATCATAAACCAAACCAGGGTCCATTGCAAGATTAGGCTGAATATGTCCCGCACCATAATCAAAAGGAGTTGCTTTTTCATAAAATGAGTCTAGAATTGGCCTTCCACTGTCATCTACTGTGGTTGCTGGAAATGGACAATGTGAGACAAGTTAAAAAATTTGACCAAAACATAATATATTATATTCCCACTGGCCTATTCTATAAAATCCTTTTAACCAAATCACACAGTTTAAGAAAAATGTTAAAATTAATTAATGTATTGAATTTGAAAAAGTTAACACAACATTCCAACTTTATCTTTATTTAAAGTTAAACTTTATAAAAATCAAAATCTTGGAATTAGATAGGGATAATAGTAATGAAGAGCAAATATGAAAAAAAAAATAATAAATTTTTTTAGAAAGGGTCTCATAAATAAGATTGTTAGGACAAGCATGCAGGAAGTGAACTCTCAAGTAATATTAAGACTTGTTCAATTGTGGTACCAGTGGTCATTATGGCAGATTGTATTGTTGCTGGACTCCAATGTGGGTGAAGAGTTTTCAGAAGGCCAACAATGCCAGCAACATGAGGGCAAGACATAGAAGTTCACGAATCTGCAAAGTAAGGTATACTGCTTGCGTCTGTTTGCGTGTAAGCAGCAATTATTTCCAATCCGGGTGCAGTAATATCAGGCTGAAAATATAAAACGAGATCTCTTTAGAAAATTTAACGTTTGAAAAAACAAAATGCTAAGAAACAGTGGTTAGAGTAAACTAACCTTGAGGATTGATGGGAAGATAATGTTAGGTCCTCTTGATGAGAATGCAGCCATCATTGGACTTGGCTTTACTTTTAGTTCTGTTTTCGCTTTGGTTAAGTAAGCCATCGGTTTCCTAAAATATTACTCCAAAATAAATTTATTGATAATTTGCTGCTACAGTATCCCAAGAATTAATAAAGATATGAAAAAGCTCAATTTATCTCTTTAATTTGATATGCATTTTACCAAAAAGTGTTCCAAAACATGTAATCCATCTCGACAAATTTTTAAAATGTGTAGAAAACTCCTTTATGCAAATTGATACCCATTTTCGGTTAGAATGACACCATTTCCTTCTGCTTCCTTAGCCTAAAGATGAACTAGACATTTTAAAATTTTTAGAAGCAAAATATATACACCTCGTGTGAAGTTGAAAGTGATGAATTAAACTTTTTCCCTATAAAAAGATGCATAAAGAATATTGGTTTTGCCTGCAAGAAAGAATTTTATAATTACTTGGTACGTCGTAGATAAGAATAAACATATTCTCCATCTGTGAAATTGAGATTTGAAGCAGCTAAAACATGGGGTAGTGCAACAACATCATTCCCGGCTGTCTTATCGTTGCCCAAAACCAGTCCTACAGCACTTGCATTGGAAGCTACCTGCCCTTGCAAAGCTGCTGACGAGTATTTATGCTTTTGGCAGACAAGTATTTTCCCATTCACCTTTTTAGCATCAAGGGTTCCAGCATTGCAGGACTTACTGAAAGAGTGATCAATATATTTCCACCAGAAACAACAAAATTTTTTAGCATAGCATAAGATTATAAATGTCATATATTTGGAGAAAGCAATTCAGTGAAGTAAATAGAGCTTACGCATCAGTGGCATCAGCTTTAGCTAGCTTAGCATCCTCAGCATTAATCAAAGGATAAAACTTCTGAGATGGCAAGCCCTTGGGGGAAAGACTGGATCCCTGAAATTAAGCCCCAAGCAAAGCAATTCTAATACTTCAAGCTTTTGTCACAGTTAACTCAATCATTGACAATAATTTGAAATTAAAAAAGAATGATAATAACAATAATAATAATGGTAACGGACAACCATATATAATTTCATACCTTTAGGTGTTTCTTGTCACCAAGTGCAACATAGGTGGCAAAGCTTCTGTCTATTGTGCTAGCAGCAACTGTGATCATCCATGGTACCACACTAGCTACGGTTTCAGGTAGGGGTCCAGCATTCCCTGCAGAGTTAATAGCCACTATACCTCTGGCAGCTGCATGAAAGGATCCTACGGAAAATGAGTCTGAAAACAATTCTCGAGGCTTCTTTGGATTAGCTGAAACTGAAAGCACATCAACATTATCACTTATAGCAGCTTCAAAACCAGCTAAGATATCTGCATCGAAGCATCCACCACGGATAGTTTCACTAAAGTTGGGCCAGCAGACCTTGTAGGCTGCAACTCTGGCCTTTGGAGATCCACCTTTGGCAGTGCCAAAACCGTTACCAGAAATACTTACTCCTGGAACAAAACTACCGCCTGCAGTTGACAGAGTATGCGAGCCATGCCCTTCCATATCACGTGCATTAGTAAATTGTGGTTTAATTTTCACATCATATGTTGCCTCAAAACCTTTGTAGAAGGTTCTGGCTCCAATCAGCTTCCTAATTAATATGGCAACCAAAATACAAACAAAAAAAGTATTATGAAAATGCCCTTTTTAGGGACACAACTCCAAAAGCTATGACAATTTTGATCACACCCTGAAGATACATTACAAATAAAATTATTGAGTTGAAGTGAGGAAACAAGATACGTGTTACAAGGTAGTTTGCTAGAACCATGTAAATTATTAAGTTGACAGACCCCATGACCGCGCCATTTTGTCGGGATTGGGCCAATTCCTTTGTCATTAAAGCTCTCTGATTCTGGCCAAACACCTATATATTAAAAATAAGGAGAATATCTTAATGCATAGTCAATACACATGATGGCAGTTGACAAAGAAACAATATCGCTTGTACAGTTAAAGAGAGCTTGTATTGTGAAACTTACCCGTATCAAGGTTTCCAATGATTGTATCTTCACCATATCTTGCCTTCTCCCAAATAGAGTCTTTAGGAACTATTCCATTCTCCTCTAGTCCAAGAAATTGCCACGATCTAGTGGTCTGTAATTTCCTCTTTTTGTTCAAGAACACACACACAACTTTTGGATTTTCTGAACACATTGAACATTAGGAAGGAACTATAAGAGTGCAATTAGATCTAGTAAAATGCAATAAAACAAAGGAAGCTTTTGTAATTCATTCATTCACAAGCAAGATATGTGCAATTTACTGAGTTTTAACATTAATTTTGAATTTTATATATTTGTAAACATTCATTTTTCAAATTAACAAGATCTAATAATATCCTCAAATTTTTAAAATATCATCAAATACATGCATTTGCAAACATGTCTATACGTAATTGGCATAATGGTATAGGTGCCTAACTGCACAGAGAATTCTTAACTAGACACAACAGTAAACTTAACTCCTGGTTGCTGTTTTTTATTTTCATTTCTAGTAAAAAAGAAAATAAGGATAAAAATGTGTTTGGTTCAATAAATAAGAAATCTTTCTACTCAAAATATTTTCTAAAATAAAATAAAAGTTGAAAAGAGGGGAAAAAACTGTTTCCGAAGTTTCAAAAAATGATTAAGTAATTTTATTGACTTATTTTATTAATTTTTTGGAAGATGAATGACTAATGATTCACTAAAATATATTGAAAGTAATTGTAAGTGAATATAAAATAATTATAATTGAAAACGAAAATAAAAAAGAGAAATAGGCTTTCATATAATAAAAAGTGAAAATAAAAATATATTTCTAAAATAAAAAAAATAAAAAATAAATCAAACAATCTCTTGTAGATATTAAAATCTATTATTTTATTTTTCTATCTCATTTTTTATAATTAGTTGAGAAAATACAAATTAATGTTTTTTCACTTCCTCATACGGCTTTCTCACTTCTTCAAGTGTTTTAATCAATCTGTTGTGATGAAACAACATAAATGAGACTCTATCAGTTTCATTTGTACACAGAACATTAATTTCCCAGTTCTTCATTTAATTCTATACCTTCCCACGTGCGAACCCAGTAACTCATAATGAGAATTTGTGGCAGATTCAACTTCAAAATCAGAAGGGGTTGGGCCATGAGAATGTGTTCCAAAGTATACAATGTAAGGCTGCAACAGATAACATCACAGAAACAAAAGATGATTAGAAGAATACAGTTCAGAGATATAAGCACAAATGATTCTTTGAATTTTATAATAGAAACTCGTAATGAAATTAAAACATGCCTTTCTGATAGCGTTGGCTGGTTTCTGCAAGAACAAACAAAGTAGGAATGATGACGCAACAAAGTGACAAACTTTGAAGTTCATGGCTTTTCTTGAGTGGTTTTGCAGCTCGAATGTGCGTTAATGGAGTTCTGCTTCCTCAGCTTAAATAGAGAGAAAAGCTACTTGGACACTCAATTTTACATACCTAAGTATACATCAAATTTTTCAGTTTTGTTGTAAGAGTATTTTTTTAAAAAAATGATAAATAAAAGATGACCAAAAAAAAAAAAAAAGGCGTACAAAGTGGATATATACAAATAGATGTGTATATAATACTCGTAGTAAAAACTAAATACTTAAAACTTTAATTAATTTTATTTTTCATATTTTAAATTTATAAATTTTGTCCCATATGCTTCAAAATTCTATTAATTTTATCTCTCTAAATTATTTTTTGCTTTTTAGACCACTCTAAAACTTATAAATAACCATTAATATTAATAACTTTAAGTGATAAAATTAATAAATTTAAAGTAAGAGGGACAAAATTAATAAATTTTTAAAGTGTGATAAATTATATTAATTAATTTTAAAATATTTAGGATAAAATTAATTAAAATTTTAAGTGTGATAAATCAAAATAATTTTTTTTATATATATAATAAATTTCTAATTTTTTAAAATGAAAATTCTGCAACGATAATTGACTTACTGTTGATGAAGAATAATAGAGCATAGGAAAGAATTAAGGAATGCAATTATTTAAAGAGGACAATGATTATGTGCAGGATACACTTAAAAAGTTAAAGAGAGGACCCCATGAGTTGTGGTTGGTTGGCGCAACAGTTATCAAGTAGCTTTGATTGCGTGCTTTCGTATTTCTACAATGCAACATAAATATCCTAATGATTTTCCAAAGAGATAAGAGGTTTTTATCACCACATTCTTTAATTGGAAAACATGATTTATATATTTAATAATTATAAATTTGCTGCTTAATATATTATAAATTATGATAGAAAACTATCCCTTATTGATACAATCATGAATTTTTGATGTATAATTATGCAAATGTAATTAAAATAAAGTTAAAAACGTGGATTTTTTCTAGAACCAATGCATTTAAAATTCATTGCAGCAATTAGAAAAAAACAATGAAGACAGACATATGCCTTAATTTAGTGCTATATATTTGGCTTTTCTTTATATCATGATTTTTCTTTTAATTTTGTAGGCTCGTAAAAATAAAAAACTTTATCTATTATTGGATTCTAGATAATGTTTTTTATAAATATTGTTTTCAAACATCTCCACACATTTTAACAAGGAACAATGATTACTGAATGTTATAGCTAGATAGAAAACTACAACTATCCATTAAATAAAAAGGAGAAAATTGAAAGCAGAGAATAGAGAATCAAAAAGTAGAAACCTCGATAAATTAGTCCATTGGACTAAGAAGATCTTACATTCAACAAGTTAGGTTTGAGCTAATATTTATTTCTTAAAATAAAATAAATGTAAGTATTTTATAAGTGCGACTTTCCTTACTTTAGTTTGGTGTACCATTTATTTTAAATTTTTTTGTCAAAAAAAATCAAAAGATAGAAAATAAAAATTATAATTATTTGCTATTTTAAGATTAATATTATTTTTAATATGATATAAAAATATTTTTAAATAAAATAAAAAATTAAAGTTACTAAAAGAAAAAAACAAAGAGTATTGTAGGTGAAGGCTACGTGACATTTTCGTTTGTTTATCAAGGAGAAAAACTCATTTTTGCCATCTCATACAATCGTTAATTTTAAAAAAGATTTTTATGTTTTAAATTAGACAAAATAAACTCTCACATTTTAAGTTAAAACAAAATTAGATTTTAGTATAGATAAAAAATATTTTAATAAGATTTACATTTATTCTTGGCTTAAAATATGAGAGTTAATTTTATCTAATTTAAAATATAAAAGTTCTTTTTAAAATTGACAATAGTATAAAAAGCAAAAAAAAAAAAATCTCTTTATCAAATGATGGGAAATTAAAATTAAAAAGATAAAATTATTTCCATTTTCTTTGACATATAAAGGTAGAAAAGGCTCCCTTTGCTTACCGCGTTATATGTGACCTCTGAATGAACTCTAAAAGCAACTTTAAAGGTGCTCCTTCTCAAGTTACTTAAAGTTGATTTTTGACAGTTTTTTTAGTCTTGCTGTAACTTATTTTTATTTTACACAATTTAAACTCTCTTATTCTCAGTGGTTCACCTATCCAAAAACATTTTAAATGGATCCACAACTTACCCTGCATTCATATTTTTATTTAATATTTAATTCCACTTTAACTTAATATTTTAATTTATTGTTATTTTAATTCTGATATGATGAAAATAACAAAAATTCATACATAAAAGTAAAAATTCAACAAATATTTTCTACTAAAATACAAAATAATATTTATTAAAATTAACTCCCAGTCCACAAATCCTTATACTTAAAAAGGTGGTTTGATCTTTATGATTTTGATGTTAAACACATTAAAAGAGATCAAAACCTCATTCCTGATTTTCTGTCCAGACCAAAATCCATTAACCTACCTCATATCCTCAGCCAATATCTATACTCTCATCTGCAAGATCTCAAGAATACCTAGCATTCTCTGTTCCATGATATCCAAACCTTATCCTCCTAGGTTTGCCTAACAGCTCCAATGTAGCTGTGAATAAAGTTAAAAAGCATAAACGACCACTACTTTCAATTATTGTACTGTGTAGGTCCTCTTGTGCCTACAACTTAGAACTCGTGAATAAACGCGACGATAGAGCAACGATACTTGATGTGAGATGTTGCTCATCATCCACTAGAAGTGCTCAACCCTGACTTTTGGAGATATTTTAGGGAAATAGTAGTATTTCAACTATTGGTTCAAGATGCAACTGCAATACAGTCCTTATTTAAGGATTGAGAAGTTGTTCTGCCGCACATCAAAATCCCATAAGTTGTAATATATGAACTCATGAGTATTTAAAAAAAAAAAAAATAGACAAAATTTGTTTTCTCAAACTATCTCATAACATGTATTTGATACTTGTTGAAATATTTTAATAATTTTTTATCCAATAAGAAGTTTGAGATAGATTGTGAATACAATTTGAGATAAAAAAATATTATCTCTTTAAAAAGTGATATGCTCGTTCACTTTTTATTTTTTATTTTTTATATATTTTTATTTTTATCTCTTAAGCTTTTTATTTATAATTTTATCCTTATAATATAACTAAGAATGGAGTATATACACTTCGAGGTGATATTATAAATTTGGAAGCAAGAACAGAAGCAATAGATGTGATGGAGTTAGTTTGAATCATCATCAATGGCAGACCTGGGGGTGTAATTTCTATGCCCATATCACCGTAAGAAATGATAGATACTCGAATTTGTGGTATAGAATGATAATTGAGGTGTATGAATATAACTCTTGGTACATCAACAATAAAGATAGATTTCTACAACAAATTAATTAAAAAAAAAAAAAAGAAAAGCAAATAGAGTCTCAAGCGCATAGAAATCCTTTATTTCTGGCATTCTGGGTTATTGTGATTTTAATTCATGTACATAATTAGGTGGAGATTTTGACATATGTCTTTGTTGAAGGACTTTTCCCAGAATTAAAAGACTTCTTTTCACACTAATATATATAGAGTGAGTAATTTTCTCTCTCTAACCTAAGACGCTTTCCTCAAAGATAGCAAACAAGAAAATGAAAGTTTCTTAAACCAACTACTAAAAGGTTACTACTTTAATAAAGTAATTGTAGGATATCTAAATCTCAACTCTTGAGACATGCCCCACAGCCATCTTCAAACATGTTTGACTTTTTTATTGGGTTGGATTTTTACTTTAACACATTTCAATCATCTATTTAAAATATTCACAAACTCTATTACACAATATGCATTTCTAAAGTGTATCAAAATTGTTTATCTATTACTCAGTACAAAAATAATAGAAACAACCTAACAGATAAGCCGAATTCATCATCAGACATTGGGATGAGGATACACCATAATTGAACTTAGAATAATCAGAAGCCAAATGAGAGTGGACCACTTGATATAAACACGTCTCCACTATGGAACTGATCATGCCTTTGTCTAAGTTTTGTGCAACGTGCTAGAAGTCATTAAAAACAATTGTAGTGTTGGTCGAGTAATGGTGACACCATTATCTGACACCATTATGCTTACATCAGTAACGTACTAGGGTGGGGAGTGTGGTAAACACTGTTTTGAGAATCGAACCGACTCAACTCATTCAACCTGTCCGGTGAAATTATAAAATTTGGTCAAACAAATTCAATAAACCGGTGAACAGGTTCACACTTTTTTTAATAAAAAAGGAAAACTTTTCAAACTTAAAAAAAAAATTCTTATATGAGCCCAACCTCAAAGAATTTTCTTTTGTCCAAAATTTGTTACTATAAGGAAATAACCTAAAACACTAGGGAGGTGTTTGGTTGGGTGGAATGACTGTGGGTGGAAATGGAAAAGGAAAAGCATGGAGTGGATAAGTTATCTACTTGTTTGGTATCTTAAAGAAACAAAAAAATATGTTATGAAATAAAATTATTATTGAATGAGAATAATACCCTTTAAATAAAAAAAAGTTGGAATGAATGTTGGCATAAATGGAAAAAGTAATAAAAGAGAGTACATAAGTCATCTACTTGTTTGGTATGTTAAAGAAAAAGAAAACGTAATGAAATGAAATAAAATTATTATTCAATGACAATAATACACTTCGAATAAAAAAATAAAGAAATGGTGCACATTCTAGAACCAAAACGTCGTAGATCACCAAGCCATCTTCTTCAACTTCAGATTATAAGAGGACCACACTAAAACCTCCATCATAGTTAGCCATGGGTGGGACAAATTCAAATTATAACTAAAAATTATCAAATAAAAGATCTAACGTATGCATACGATTATGTATGTCCAAATTCAATTTCAAATTTATAAAATTTTAATCTCTTTTCTTTTTTATTTTTGAGTAATCTCCGTTAAGTTTTGATATAACTTTATAACATATCCAACAGTGGGATTATTGGAGTTGCTTAACTCTTAGGAACCGCACTTGTGAGTTGTACTGTTATAAAGTGAGCTTAGGTGGAGGTAGGTTTGAAACAATTGAAAGCAAAAATTGCTTATACAACTAGAGATTGCATAACTTATTTTATACTCCATGTTTGCACAAATAAGGTGAGAGAAAGAGTTTGATTACTATATAATTTTAGTTGAACCCATAATTTTACAAATGGTAAAATTTTATTTAATAATTTAAAATTGCATATCAAGGGAAAGAAAAATTGCTTATATAAATTGTAAAATGTAGTATAGTAAGACTTACAAAAAAACAATTGTACACAACTCTCTTGAGTTGTACAATTAGCTACATGCTCTCACAAGTATCACCATTGATATCTGTTACAAGTCCGACAGTGTTCCATATAATAATGTGAAATGGGACTTAAATCTAACACTATGTTACGAAAGATTTTTTAACAGTGCACGTTTTACAGCAGAAAGGGATTGCACTACAAGAAAGCATCAAATTAGCTACAGAAATTAGCATTGGCCTTGAGGTTAATGCTAATTGCATCGGTTAAGCCCACGATAATTCTAAGTAAAGTATAAAATTTACAAAAGGAATATTAGCGTCAGCAAAGCCTATGCTAAGTCTGCACGTGTATTAGTGTTGGCTCAACCGACATAGAAAGTAGACAATGGTCAAAGTAAGTTGACTGGTGGTATGTTGTGTCGGCTTAGTTGATGCTAATTATAAGAAAGCTTAGCTGACGCTAACGCTGCAAAATGTCACTCTCCCATTGGTTGGTTTTGTGGCATTAGTGTCAGTCGTGGCCGATGCCAATTTCTTTTCACTTTTCCTCCATTTCCTTCTTGCTTTCACACTGTTCTCCCTTTATCTCTCACCCCAAAATTCCTTTTTTTTTTTTGTTGTACATTTGAGCCTTTCATTGCATTAACTCCAATTTAATCAGTGAGTTTTTTTTTTGGTTAGTTTCATTATATTTTGAATTTTCTTTATCTAACAATGTCAATCTTGTTTTCAATTAGCTAATTTGTCCTCTTTATGTTTTCCAAGTACTTTTAGTGAAACTAGCACTCTCGGATTGTCCAACCATGTTTGAATTCCTTAGGTATATTTATTGTGTTTGTATTGTACTGGTTGATAGGTGGTATGTTTAGTTTGTTATATTGTTGTAAATTTAGTATGTCTAATTAAAATTGTTATATTAATATGTTTATTGAATATGTTTAATTTAAATTGTAATTTGATAAATGATCTATATGTAATTTTAGTGTATTTTATTTTTGTTATGTTATTGTTTGATTGGTTGACATGTATGAAATATTTATGTTATATTCTAAATTTTCGAATTATATCTCTTATTAGTGGAGAGCATGACTCAATAGGTTATTTAAATATTATGTGGGAATCCTATTTAGTTTTGAAATATCTTGTTATTTTAAAAATGAATTGTTAAGAAATATGCTCGACGCCCTGAGTGTATGTTGCTGATTTTTTTTGTCAAGTTCATGCAATACTCTACATATCATATCTAATGTAAAGATAGATGTCACTAAAAATTAAAATTAAAACTCTAATTGAAGTTATTTTAAAAATTAAAACTTTAAGTAAAACAATCAGGCATAATATATTAAATGAATATGATTCTTGCATATAAATTAAAATTATAGTCTAAATTAATTTAATAACTCCAATAAGTTGAGATCCCTAATTTAAATCATGACTGAAATTTTAATTAGGGTGTAGGGTTTGAATTTTAGGGAATAAGATCAATTAGGTTTTATGGGTTGAAATTAAAAAAAAATTAACTGGAAATGTAAAGGTGTTTAGGGTTTAGGAGTTGAAATTTAAATAAGTTTAAAATTTAATTAGTAAGTTGTTGGATCATAATCACTATGTATGTTGTATTGATTAAATAGTTTATTTATTAGGTTTTTTGAATTATTCAACTAGGAGTTTAAATTTAGAGTTCTATTCAAAACTAAACATAGTATACAAAAAGTGTTTTCCTCTCCTTGTTAGATGTCTTCTCAACAGGATAGAGGAAAGATGCTTGTCAGTAAAGGAGGTAGACATAGGACTATCTCCCTCGGTCAGCCAGTCGTCGAGACTGACTGGAGTCATCACCAACAACAACATGCTAAACTGCTCCATTCTACACCATCGCTAGACCAATGTTCGTCATATGAGGCGGCTGCTCCACCTAAGTCTATCCTAGACTTCCCCGGATCATCTACAAGATTCATGATGATCCCTACTCCAGGGTATAGATCTTGTGATCTTCTAGAGGATGGGGATTATGACAAGAGGCCTGACAAAGAGCAGGCAGAGGAGAAGCCACCCAAGCAAGAGGAGCAGTGAGACTCCGATGAGGATGAGCATCATCCACCCCTAGCAACCCAATGCATACGAGTAGTCTATTAACGGGAAGATTATCATATGTCCATTTGGTCAAGGATAAGTTTCTTTTAATTTTTTTTGTCTGTTTTCTTTTATTGTTGTTTCCTTTGAACTTAATGTTTACTTATATAATTATTTTTATTTTCATAAATGTGTAGGTGGACTTCCAACAAGCAGGCCACAAACACACTTAGGGAGGCCATAAACACACTTAGGGAGGCCATCAAGTCACAATTTCAGTCTACCTACTCTAGGTGGAGTGAGGTTCTTGATCAGGTCAGGAGCAGCTGGTTCAAGGCTTTTTAGATGAAAAAATTAATGTAATTTATTTTTTTGTTATTTAATTTATTTGTGGTTATTAGTAAAATAGTTACAATGACTTTATTTCTTTTTGTAGGACTGTTACATAAAATTCTCGTGATAAGGGGCATATAAGGAAGATGTTTAAGGAGAGAGAGTCCAAGCGTCTTTCTGATATGCTTACCAAGGTAAGGAAGAAGAGTCAACAGCCACATTGGATTAGTCAAGAGACCTGTGATGGTTCGCTTACTTTTAGGGTGGGGGAGGACTTTCATAAGGTCTCCGCCCAAAACAAGACCAATGGGCATCTACCAAATGAAGATTTAGTGCACACTACAAGGTGTGTCCCCTACAATAAGATGACACTAAGGAAGGTAATTTTTGTTATATGTTCAATTTTCATATTATTCAAAAATATTTGGATTAATATATGAATTTTTGGCAGGCTCAGGAGCTCATACACTCATTGAGTCCTAATGAGTTGTTCCTTGCTACCCACACAAGTGTGTTTGGGGCTAGGTAGATAACTACTCCAAGAATACCTATGTAAGTCGGCTTCCCTTCTTATTTATTAGTTATGTTATGACATTTGAATTAATTAATTGTTTTGTTAACTTATTATGCTTTTATGATCAAACAGGCACACTATCAGGACCAACTGCGAGAGGTCCAATCCTAGGTCGGGATAGCTGGTGAGGACATGGGGGGCCCACAAGTCGATGGGTCACGGAAGCTCAACTTGTGGAGAGAGGTCAATGGGGGCAAGAGTCGGGGTTGTTGTTATGGCATTGGGGACTTATCCTCTCACCTCCATGTCACTCGCCCAAAAATCTTGAGCACCATTTGGCGGCTCGCCGACCTATAACTTTGATGAGGTCGAGAGGCTTTACCAGGAGGCAGCTATAGCTTGGGAGGCTGTAATTAGATCAAAGAAGTAGTTAGCCACAACTCCTCAGGAAGCAGCACAGGCACAGGGGTTGGCGCAATTCTTGTAGGCCAGGATGGATGTGGTGATGCCACGTGTGTCAGCTTTGGAGTGTGGTTCGGGTCATGGATCTAGTTATGTGAATCAATCTTGCCATCCTCATCGGGATTACGACTAGGACCTCGACAATCAATCTCCTGACAAACCCCTTTCTCTAGACCATCGCTGCTGCTACCGTAACTGATAATAGTGTAAGGCTCTTATGCCATAGTTTTATTTTTATATGACTAGTTTATTACATATTCTCACATATCTATTCATCACATTGATTATTGGTCATACACGACTTCTTTATTGCACATTTTTTATAACCCATTTAAATTTAATTAGATTTAATTCTAAAATTAAATTTAATACCATCTAAAAGTCCTCACTCAAATTATATAAATTAAATAATTTTTTAATTCCATTTAAAATAAAAAATTATACAATTTTACTTTTGCCTCTGCCCAATATTAACATTGTCTTGGCATATTCCAACAAAGGTACATCAATTTAAGATATTCCAACAAAGGTACATCAATCATAAAGATTTAAATGTATTTTGGGAGAATATGCATATTCAAGTCTTTCTGGATGAGCAAGTTGATAGTAGACATTTTCGGATTTTCACTGTTATACAATAAAAATGCCAACGAGTCTTTTAAACAGACAGAAAATAGCTCTATTCATACCATGATAAGTTACCATGAAAACAGAAGGAAATAAGGGGAAGGGTTATTGGATTTTTTTTTTTTTTTGAAAACAAAAGTCCTTAAGTTTTTCTTTTTCAGAACTGTTTAAGCTTTTCTATTAGAATGGATGTTGTTTGTATGATATAAAAGTGATCTCTTCACTAAGAAGTTAAAGGAATTAAACCCCTGCCACCCTTTTTTTCCCATAATGGAGTTAAATAATAATTTTGCTGAGGTATAGTTAGGAGTCTCTTTCACCAAGACTTTTAATTTGATCCAATATATACTTAGGAGTTAAACTCGTGTCACCCCTTATAATAAAATTTTAGTATAAGGTATTAAATGAAGTAGTTATGCTTTATCTCTTGTCAAATTTAATGGGTGTTTGTGTACACGAATGTGTTAAATATGCGTATTCTCATAATAATTTGATTTTAAGTTGAAATGATTTTTCACAAGGAAAGATATAAGAAAGATTGATATGGTTATTGGCAAGTGGCCATGAAAATCTTCATTGATGGGAAAGTTGATAGCTAGACAATATAAGAAAAACCTTCAAAAAGACATAATCAACTATAGAAATCAAGAAGTTTTCAATCAAATAAAACGGATACAGAAAATGAAGCAACTATATTAATGTGAAGGTTGAAGATTGGGGTTATATTAGTTAAAGTTTGAAGAAACTCGTAGTAGTTGTCATGATACTGATAGGTGCAAAATCAAGTCAACAAGTAGTATTTAATCAACTTCCTTGAAACTAAATTTATCACTGCTTATACTATGTTAATATTAAAAAAGACCTTTATATTTTAAACTTATCAAATTGAATCTTGATACTACAAAAATTATATCTAAGTCAATTTTTCATATAGGGAAAAAAAATTACCCTAAAAAAATTGACTTTAATATAACTTTTATAATATTAGAGTTCAATTTATTAAATTAGAAATGTGGGGATTATATTTAAATTTATGATTAATAATAGTATAAGGAGTATAAAAGAGTTTTACTCCAATTCATTTAACCTCTAAGCTATCAAAATATCTAATCCACTTGTTCTTGTGGGGTAGTAATATTTATGGCTGTAGAGATTATAGTCAATTTTTTTTTTTTTTTTTTAATGGGAAGAGACAAATAGTCAACATTATTATTTTCTCCCTTTAGTTTCAGATGCTGCTGGGGCTATGTAGCTTTTAAGAGTTTGATGAAACACACATGTTAACGGTGATTATCTAATGCCCATTAGATTGTGTTTTTTGTAATATAAACTTAGGCAGAAAATAATTTATTATAATTAAGCAAGACCATTTAATTTTACATCTTTTATTTATGATATTTTATAAAAGTAAAATATAAAATAATCTATTTATTTTAAAAATTCTATAAGATTTCTAAAAAAAAATGTCAAAAGTTTTGTTTTGTAATTCTTTCTTTCATTCCCTACTCATGTCTTCATTCGTTCTAGCAAGATGTTTCTTGCAGCATTTAGCAACAATGTGTGGAGACATATAAAGGCCCGAAAGAATAACAAGAGGAATATTGTATATATACATATATATAATATCGTACATATGCATTTCATTAAGAGCCAATTCGGGGTTTTTTTTTTTGAAAAACAAAATTCTATTGAGGCGTAAAAATAGATTTTTGGGCATTTGTAAGAAATTTTTTCTTTTTTTAACGAGAAGTGATTTGCTACTATTTTCACTTTTTAAGAAACATATTTCTACATACCTTTAAAAAAAAGCATGTGAGGTTTTTCTTTTTTAAATATTCATCTAAACAATTAAAAATTACATATTAACACTTTTTTTTTGGTTAGAAGTGCTTCTAAAAGAAATGTTAGTCCAAACAGACTTAAATATGCAATTGCCTGCTTAGATACCTCAGTGCAATGAAGAGTTTTATTCTTTAAAGATGTTACCTTTAAATATTTATATACATAAACTGATTTAAAATGTTAAACTCCATAATTAAAGATATTGGATATACCTTACATACTCAAATAATAGATATGCTGAAAAGTTTAATAGCAAGGGTTTTCTGCACAGTGTTATTTTTTATTTTACCAACAGTTCTAGCCACTGAAGCTGACCAGGTAAAGAAGCCCTCCCTGATCACTTTCGATCCTCTTCCTTATACTTATGCATATTTGCATGCTTACAACTCGTTCTCTTTTCGCCATCAGCTAGAAGTAGAACGATGCATTTCCTCTTAAAACTTGGGAAATGAATGAGACTTTAGAGCAATAATCCTCTCAATGGACCATCAAATGTGTAGATCAATTGACATGGGTTGTTATAGTTTAATTAAAAATCTTAAGTTTGTGTCTTAAAAATATAATTATGTCAAAATTTTGTTAAAAAAGTTTTTTCGTCCTTATTGTGTTGTTTGACTATCAGTACTTAATATAATACCAGGTATCAGTAGTCTATACCAAAACAGAAGAAGAATCCTTTCAATGGATGCAAGTGTTGGTGATGATTGGGAAACAAGAAGCTTCGCACAAGAAAACTCGAGAAAGTGAGAGAGAGAGGGAAAGAATGAAGACGAGAAATTTTCATTAACTGAATGGATTAGTTACAGCAACTTGTCATTGACAATTAATAGCTAACTAACTATGACCTTTGTACATGGGCTTGGGCCTTCGGCCCATAATAAAAATGACTAATAGCAAAAAAATTTGTTCGCCTGGTAAAATAACAAATTCAATAAATAAAGCTATACTATGATTTAAGAGGCATATTACGTTATTTGTTTTATGTTATTTTTAATCTGAGAATATTGAGACAATGGTGAGCTTGAACCTCAATCTTATGTCACATGACATGGACTAAGTATGATTATAATCTTCAATTCATAAAGTTGTGATTATGAATTTTGAATTAAATATTGATTTGTGCATTGCTTCAACTTTTTTTTTTTTTTTTCTAGTTTAAGCATTAGAAAACTATCACTTTATGATGATGATCAGCAGGTAAAATTTTGTTCATGGTCTGAGGTTAAAGGAGCCCAGGTTGAGATTATTGTGACCATAATTATTACAGTCACAATATGTTTTGCTATACAGTATGAACATTAGTATGCAATTTATTTGGAATAGTCTTCGTCAACACATTAAGATATGATAAGAGTCATATTATCTTTTAATATTTTCATATCTCTTTTCTTACTTTCTTCATCTTTTCTATCTTGGTAATAATTCTTTAGAAAAATAAAAGTTTAGTATAAATATGAATATAAATATCTACATAAATTACAAATGGTTAAAGAAATATGAAAACTGAAGAATATATTTTTTTTCTTTGATTTGTTTGTTTTTGTGAACTAATATGTGAATCAAGACAAATCGATGCATCTTGATATCACAAAACGGTATGAGCAAATCAATTCAGTACAATTCCTAAAAAAATGATGAATTTAGTAACTATAGCCATGACAATCACAAGGAAAGAACAACCTAAATTATTGGTTTGGATACAGCCCAGAGGGTAATATGTTTCAGAGTTCCTATCCCTTAATAGATTTGTTCTATGTTTGGACAAACCGTGGAACAAGAGCATCAAAGTCGGATTTAGAGCTTTAGTAGAAACTGAAACAAAAACAAATGGGATATTTGAAAATGGGAAGTGTTTATATATTGCACTTAATGAAATTTGAATAAAAACCATGCCTCTAAATAGGCTAAACACAACAACTTAACCCTATAAAACATTCGAACCACTACCGTACATAAATAGCTCAAAATCAAGAATAACAGCTACAAAATCCCACTAAACCACTGGTAGCTAAAACTCTGCTAACCCAAACTTCAGCTCCGAGCTTTGAATGAGAAAATCCACGTATTCTTCTTCAACAAATCTGCCAACGTGGACGTTGAATTGTTCTCTAACATTCTATTTGTGGAAAATGGAATAATATTGGAAACACCCAAAGTTGGTTAGAGAATCACAGCAATGCATCTGAAATATAGAATGCTGAAATGACATTATTTCAGATGCATCTTGAACTCCCAAATGCATGAAATACAGTTGAAGGAAAAGCATGAGAGTGCAACAATCAAAACCTAGAACTCCCAATAGTGAGGAATTAAACCCATATCAACCCGTCTTTCATAATAAAGTTAAAATTTTAGTAGAACTTATAAATAAACTTGTGCTTTTAGTGTAAGTTTTAGTATAACGTTTAGATAAATTTAATCAAGTCCAATGGGCATCCATATGTATATGTGTGCATTAGATATTGAAATTGTTCAAGGGCATTCATGCGCATGCCTATAGCGTCGCTACTATAGGTGGCGGCCAAATTAAAATCTAAGTTTGAGTTTTCAACCGAGAGTCGTATTTTTAGAGAATCACTAGTACAAGTCTCAATCAAATCAAGCTAAGGGAATGGGGGGTTTTAGTTGAACCAGAATCGACAGAGTAACTAACACTAAATAAGCACAACAAACAGGTCAAATCAAATCAACAGATGATGTAAAAGCAACCAACCTAAGAACTATCCGACACCCAATGAATCTATCCTGACTCAAAGATAAAATTTAATTCCAGTTATGCTAATTAACTAGATTAACCCCAAAATCTTAACATTAACCTAACTAATTAATTAATCTAGGTGAACCCTAACTAAGTCGAGACCTCTGCACTTAGCTCAGCAATTCCTACTACACAATTGGATAGGTTATGGCTATCGGAACCAAACCCAACCCCAACCATAATCACAACATGGGATTAGAGCATTTAAGACCTAAAATCCAAAATTTTATCCAACCAATTTGAGTTATATTCTATGGAAATTACTCCTAGGATGATCAAACCTCGAAAATCCACAAGCCCATCTAAGAATCATACATAAAAATCATCATACATAATTCTAGACAGAGAAACAAGGAATAGAGAAGCATAACCTTTGTTAAATCTAAAATAAATACAATATTGGTATCAAGAATCAAACCGGTAATCTTCAAGTCATCATAAGTTGATTACAAAAGCGGCTAGGCATCCATTTTCATGGAGGCAATCATGGAAGAGAAGAAAATGAACTAAACATAGAGTGAGAGTGAGAGGAGGAGTGAATTTTGATGGATGGAGGAAGATGGCCAAAAATATCTTTTAGGAAGAGTGAAAAATTACAAAAATACCATTAATGAGGCCAAATGACGACCTTGCCCCACATTTAAGTTGCAAATTGTCTATCTTGCTTTTGGAGTTGAGAAATTCCCATTTATGCACTCATTTCATAAATTTATGAAGATTTGTTCTTCCAATTCTAAGCTTGGACATAAATCCCAACACGTTCTGAGATCTCTCAAGTTTAGTCCTGAAATTAAAAATTTCCTAATAAGTAAAATTAAAGTGAAAAATTAATATAAAGTATAATTAATTCTAATTAAACCTTAATGATAGAATTAGTTGCTAATTAAACAATTAAATGCAAGTTTGAGATGCTAGAGTTAAGTATAAGAGTACAAAGATAAATACTAAAAAGTGTTTATCAAATTCCTCCACACTTATACTTTGCACGCCTTGGGCAAGATAAGACTTCATACTAAAGAATAAGAGGGAAATGGCAATATGCAAAATGCTAAGAACAAAACAAACCTATTTCTGCTTTACTTTCCAATGAGTATCAAGAATCAAACAATGTGTAACATAGAGGACAATCAAAAATATAAGAACATAACCAATCATGCCATAATTCTTTACATTCCAATTTAACAAGTAAGACAATGTTAAATGAAAGCATATATCAAGAATGATGGTCTCACAAGATGCTATCCATTCAAACTCTCAAGTGTTTAGGATAGGCAAAGTGTTTACACTTACTCAACTCAAGATGTAAGCACTACCATAAGCTTACAAAAATTCTAATCTCCACCACTTCAAAACATATGCGTACATAAATCAAAAGAACTTTGTTTAAGGTTGTACATAAAGGGAAGAAAGGAAAGGAAGGATAAAATGGATATGAAAAAAAATAAATATCAAAGATAGTAAGAGAGCATGAAAATAAGAGTTCAAGTACAAAAATGCACAATTAACTCTTACCCTCCCTTCCTTCAATTACAAAAGCCACAAAACAACACTTATTATATATAAAAATCTTTTTCTTCTTTCTTTTTTTTTTTTCATTTTTCTTCTTTTTGTTTTTTTTCATATTTTTTTTTTTTGAAATTTTTACACTCTACTTGAAAATTTTATGCACAAACCAACACTTGCAACTAACAAATCCACCCCCACACTTTATTTGTAGCCATCCCTGACAAAGAATAAAATTATAAAGTGCAAAGAACTCATATAAAAAACATTCATGCTCTCTAACTCCATAAGGATAGGAAAATATGGTTTTGCATTTAAGATTAGGATGAGTTCAACCAAAAATGGATAATAGGCTCAAGGGGGTTAAACAATGGTAAATAATGCAAGGATGGTTATTTGGATAAGTAGCTAAGCAAGAAAAATGGTCTTCATCATTTCTATGCATGCACATGAAAATGTAGCCTAAAAAATAAGTTCAAGAGTGACAAACATCAAGAGTGAGAATGCACACAAGAAAGAATGAGGATGTCATATATATGCAATTGGTGCTCAAGAGGCCTAAAAGCTACAAGGTTTATTTTTCCAGCATCCTCAACATATACATTCATCATCCATCACCAATTCATCAATTCAAAACATAAATAAATCATGTCAATCAAGGTTTCAAGTTATAAAATCTAGAAAAGTCCTCATCAAGTCACAACATCATTATAAGTATCAAATCAACAAAGGAAATTATTCAAGCACTAAAAAGATATAGAATGTAAGCGACTAAGGAAATAAAAGAGAAGAAAAGAAGTGGACTCCGTTGGCTTGGCCATCAGTTTGGGGATAATATGGTGTAGAAACTTTATGCATAACCCCATATTTGGCCATCAAAGCCTTCATTTTCCTGTGGCAAAAGTGTGTGCCTTGATCACTAATGATGGCCCTCAGGGCTCCAAACCTGTAGAAAATGTGAGACCTAACAAAGTCCACAACAACTTTAGCATCATCAGTACGAGTGAACTTAGCCTCCACCCATTTGGAAATATAATCAACAACAAGAAGGATGTAAACAAAACCATAAGAGCTAGGAAAAGAAACCATAAAATCTATGCCCCATCAAATATCTCACAAAACAACATGGGTTGTTGAGGCATCTGATGTCTACAACTAATGTTTCCTACCCTTTGGCATTGCTCACAAGACTTGCAAAATTCATATGCATCACGAAACAAACTAGGCCAATATAATCCACAATCTAGAATTTTCCTAGTAGTATGTTGGGGACATCCACCACATGCATATGAGTGACAGAAAGTAAGCACAAAAGAAAACTCATCATAAAGTACACAATTCTTAATTACTTGATCACTACTAAATTTCCATAGATAAGGATCATCCCACACATAATATTTAGCATCACTCTTTAATTTGTGAATTTGTGCTTTAGTGAAGTGTGCAGGAAAAACATGAGCAAACCAAGTAATTAACCAATTCAACATACCAAGGAAATTTAACTTGCAACTATAAGAGCTGTTCATCACGAAATGTATCATCAAGAGGAAGGGGGTCAGGGGATTTTTCAATGCAGCTCAAGTGGTCCACCACTAAATTTTCAACTCCACTTCTATCCTGAATCTCAATATCAAACTCTTGTAGCAAGAGCATACATCTAATCAATCGAGTTTTTTCCTCTAGTTTCTTCAACAAGAACTTTAAAGCTGCATAATCAATAAAAACAACAACCTAAGAACACAGCAAATATGATATAAATTTGTTTAAAGCAAAAACAATTCCTACAAGCTCTTTTTCTGAGGTTGTGTAGTTTGCTTGAGAAGCATCCAGGGTCCAAGAGGCATAGTAGATAACATGAGGGAGCTTTCTAATCCTCTAAGCAAGGACAACTCCCACTGCATAGTTAGATACATCACACATGAGCTCAAATGGGAGTGTCCTATCTGGAGGTTAGATGATAGGAGTTGTAGTGAGGGTTCTCTTCAACTTGTTAAATGCTTCTTTGCATGCCTCATCAAAGACAAACTCTGCATCCTTCTATAGCAGTCTGGATAGTGGTAGGGCGATCCTGCTAAAATCTTTAAAAAATTGCCTATAGAAACCTGCATGTCCAAGAAAAGAACGCACTTCCTGGATAGTGGGAATCAATTCATTATTTTTATTAGCCACCACTATCACTCTAGATTTCTTTGGAACCACTTGCACAAAACTCAACCATTTGCTATATGAGATAAGATATATAATGCCAGCTTGAAGAAGCTTAGTCACCTTTTTTTTCACCACATCAAGAATAAGAAGGTTGAGTTAGCTCTATAGTTGTCCAATTGGTATAGCTCCATCTTCTAATAGAATCTTGTGTATGCAAGTGGAAGGGCTAATACCAAGAACGTTTGCAAGTGTCCATCCAATGGCTTTTTTGTGCTTTTTCAGAATATTCAATAATCTTTCGTCCTGCTCAAGGAGAAGATTACTAGCAATGATAATAGGCAATTGCTCATTAGCCTCCAAAAAGGCATATTTCCAATTCCCTGATAGTAATTTCAGGTCAAGTGCAGGTGATTAGATTACGGAAGGAAGTAATCTATGGATGGCTATAAATCTGCTACATTGAGCTCAACAAAGTATGTTGTTATAATATGATCACTATTAAGCGAAGTAGAATCAGCAATACCCACTAAATCAATACTATTCATATCCATAGAATCCACCACCATAGAATCATCAATAATAGTTATAGAAACATCATGATCACCATATAAGCAATTAGCTATCTCTGCACAAATACCACAAGTTGCAGCACATTTGAATTCTACAGAGTCATCTAGTTCCACAATCTTGGGAAAATTAGAAAAATGATCATGATCATAAATAGAATTCTCAACCATCTCATCAATAACATCCATGCAGAAGAAAATAGAATAATTCTCATAAGGGTATCTCATAGCATCATGAATGTTAAACTGCACCGTACTATCACCAAATTCCATGGTTAAGATACTAGCATGCATATCAATATTTGTCTTAGCAATTCTCAAGAAGGGTCGGCCTAGAATAATGAAAGATATACTAAAAGAATCACTCCCATATCAAGTATATAAAAATTAGAAGGAAAAAAAAATTAAATCATTCACCCCCACTAAGACGTCTTCAACCGTACTAGAGGGATATGTAGTGCTCCGGTTGGCTAATTGAATGGCAACACCAATTGGTTACAATGGACCAAGGCCAAGAGACTTGAAATAGATTTAAGCATAACATTGATAGAAGCACCCAAGTCTAACATGATATCCTCAAACTTACAATTACCAATGATGCATGGAATGGTGAAAGTGCCTAGATCTTGGCATTTTTGTGGCATTAGCTGGATGAGAGCTAAGGCATTTTGGCTCATGGTGACCCTCTCTGTACCCTTAAGCTTCCTCTTGTGAGTGCACAATTCTTTTAGAAACTTGACATATTTAGGAATTTGCTTGATGGCATCAAGTAGTGGAATATTCACTTCCAATATTCATCCTAGCATCAAAGTATTGTTTAGCTGAAGAGACGGCTTGATTGTTTTTCAAATATGTAGTGAAATATTGGGAGGTTCCCCAAAACACAGTCAGTGACAGAGACAGCAGATTTACAGGTTCATTTGGGTTTGCGCTTTTCAAAATCCTTAGTTCTGAACTCAACATCTCCTCTAGCTACCACCCACAGACAGATGACCAGATAGAGTACTTCAACGGTCTCCTCAAAGAATATCTGAGATATTTTGCTAGTGCCAACCAGAAGAATTAGCCCCAATTACTTGATGTTGCACAATTTTGCTTTAATACCCAAAAGAGCAATACTACTAACAAGAGTCCTTTTGAGATTGTTACAGGACAACAACTGTCTTTATCTCACAATGTTTTGGAGTCGTATCGAGGAGTCAACCCCAAAGCTCATCACTTCACTAAAGAGTGGAAGTAGAATGTCGAAGTTACCCATGCATACTCGAAGAGGATGAAGAAGTGGGCCGACAAGGGATGCCGACCACTGGTGTTCAACGTGGGGGATCTTGTGCTTGTTAAGTTGGATCTCTAATAACTTAAGGGCATGAGGGCAGCCTGTGGATCGGAGATTGACCAGAAAATACGAGGGCCTATTCCCCATTATCGCGAAGGTGGGGAGAGTAATATACAAAGTAAATTTGCCAGAATGGTTGAAGGTGCACCCGGTCATCCACGTTAGCAACTTGAACCAATATCATCAAGATGCAAAAGATCTAGAGCGCAACTAGCTAACACGTCCAACAGTCAACATCAGTAAGCTGAAGCTGAAGATTGTGGAGAGGATTCTAAAGGATCTAGTGGTTCGTGTTCGAGGGTGTCCAAGAACAGAGTATCTTGTGAAGTGGAAGGGACTCGGAGTAGAAAAACCAGTTGGGAGAAAACAGAAGACTTAGAAGATTTCAAGCAAATGATTGAGGCTTTCCTAACTGCTAAGGCAATGGGGACGTTGCCCATTTAAGTGGGGGAGAATGTCACAATCTCACTAGCGACACTCACTTTTTACCTCTATATTTCTCTGTTTCCTTCAAGACTTTTTAGGAGATAGAGGAGGGTCCAGAGGAGCTCTATGCCAAATTTGGGACTTAGCGCATCACTGGATATTTTTTTCCATTTTCTGCAAGATTAGAGGTATTTTTATAATTTTTTGGAGTCTGGCTTGTCAAGTGTTGAAGAAAAGCACATGGCCGCGTTCTTTGGATTTTTATCTTCATTTTGATATGTCATTTGCCCAATTTCGACATTCGGTTCTCCAAAAAGATGCCTTATGTTGGCTTGAAAAAATGACGTCTTATCCTGTCACAATAGAATCTTTAAATTAAGCTCTTTAGGGGGGTGCCAGGTGACCTTGGGTGGGTCTTGGAGCCAGCATAGGGGAAGGCTTAGTGTTGTTATATACTTCCCCTACACCAAGCCAACTACTTGTATGCATGAGATATTAATAAAGAAGTTGCCCCTCTTCTTTCATTTGTCCGGCTCGTGTTGCTTATTTGTTTTTTTGTATTGGCTATCTATGATGTGCTTTGTTTGTGATTGCTTGATGGTGCCTTGTCACCTTGGTTGTTAATGGAATTGTTATGCCTTTGATTATGAACCCTACCAAGTATGCTTTATGTTGCTTGAGCTAACGTTTGGCTGACTTGCTTACATGCAAGTGCCGCACGATTTGACTAGTTGAACCTTGCAACCCGTGACATTTGGTATCAGAGCCTTTGGCTAAGATTGGCGAGCCATGGGTATGTTGAAGACCACCAACACCAAACGACTTAACACCAGGGGAAGATTTGCATATATTGAACAAGAAGTTGATAGGCTCAGTGACGCATTAATTGACTTTAAGCATGAAGTTAACAGATACAGAATCCCCGAGCTCACCCAAAGAGTAGTCACCTAGAATCTCACCTTTGTAGACCACGATGTGGTGACGAAGGCGATACTAGCCACCCATTAGGGAGTGGCAAGATTGAAATTACCACCGAGGCACAACGTCGAGTAAAAGAGCAAGTGGGTCAGATGCAAGGGGTCATTAATGCCATGAAAATAAAGATGGAAGAGATGAGGATGAAACGTAATGTGACCATGCACGCCGTTGGTAATAGTAATCAAAGAGAGGGGGGGACTCAAATTGAGGAAGGTCAAGTTCCCGGAACCTCAAACTTTTAACGGGGCCCGTGATGCCAAGGAGTTGGAGAACTTTTTGTTCGACATGGAGAGATACATTTGGGCCATGAAGTTTAATACATAGGAAGAGAAAGTCGAGGTGGCTTGTATGTACCTTGTAGGGTATGCGAAACTTTGGTGGAGGACTAAATTTGAAGAAATACAAAATGGGAGATGTTCTATTGACTCTTAGGAAGACTTGAAGAAGGAATTGAAACTACAATTCTTCCCCGAGAATGTGGAATATATGGCAAGACGTCAACTTAGGGAGTTAAAGCAAACGAACACAATGCGAGAGTACATGAAGAAGTTTTCAGGATTAATGCTTGACATCCGAGACATAACGGAGGCAGATTGGTTGTTTTGGTTCTTTGAAGGGCTAAAGCTGTGGGCTAGAACGTAACTTCAACGATAAGGAATTGAGGAAGTCCCAACTGCTTTGGCTACCGTTAAGTGGTTAACCGACTATGCCACTGACTTTTCTGCCACTAAGAAGAATGCCAGCAATGCCGCTTCATCTTTTAGCAAGAGTGGCTAACAATCTAGCAAGTTAAACAAAGGAAAAAGTGGGGGAGGAGAGTACGAGAAGCCTAACCTCACTAACTCATCAGCATCTTCCCAAGGGTCCAACGCCAATAACAGACCTAAACCCATTTCTTGCTTCTTGTGCAATGGACCACATAGAGTTGCTGAGTGCCCCCAAAAAGTTGCACTCATTGTACTTCAAGTAAGCATTCAAGACCAAACCTAAGAAGCTCCTCAAGAAGTTAAGGAAGAGGAGGATGATATGGAGGAAGCAGACGCTATGAGGATGGGAGCTCTTTAATTTTTAAATGCACTAAAAAGATAAGCTGACAATAACAAGAAGAATCCGAGCAAAGGGCTTATGTTCATCAAAGGCAATGTGAGAGGGAAGGCGACCACCAGCATTATGGTGGATACTAGTGCCACCCACAATTTCATCTCAGTGGGAGAAGTCAAAAGGCTCGGCTTAAAGTTGGAGAAGGACTTGGGCCATCTCAAGGCTGTAAACTCTCAAGCTTCACATATTGCCGACATAGTGAAACAGGTTATGGCGAAGCTCAGTTCGTGGCATGGGAGAACAAATTTTGTAGTCACCCAAATAGATGATTTTGATGTGGTGTTGGGGATGAAGTTCTTTCTGGGGCACTAAGCCATGCCTGTTCTAGCTACCAATTGCTTGTTGATCATGGGAGAGAACACTAGCATGGTGCCTGTTGAAGTTAGGCAGACAGAGGGAGCCAAACTCTTATCCGTTATTCAATTTAAGAAGGGAGTGAAGCGGATGGAACCCTCTTTTGTGGCAGTGTCAAAGCCATAAGAAAATTTTGATGAAGTTGCGCAAGTTCCTATAGAGATTCTCGCCGTGTTGAAAGACTTTGAGGAAGTAATACTAGAGAAACTACCACCATCCTTGCCACCGAGAAGGGAGATTGATCATGAGATTGAATTAATCCCAGGGGTGAAACCCCCTGCTTGAAGCCCTTATCAAATGGCCCCTCTAGAATTGGTAGAACTACGGAAGCAGTTGAATGAGTTGTTGGAGGCAGGATTCATCAAACCTTCAAAAGCACCATTTGGAGCTTTGGTGTTGTTCCAAAAGAAGCATGATAGAAGCCTCCAAATGTGTTTAGATTATAGAGTTCTTAATAAGATCACTGTTCAGAACAAGTACCCCATTCCTATGGTACAAGACTTCTTTGACCAGTTGAGTGGTGCCTAATTTTTCACTAAGCTGGACTTGAGATCGGGCTACTACCAAGTTAGAATTGTGGAGGGAGATGAGCCGAAGATGACTTGCGTTACTTGATATGGAGCTTTTGAATTCCCAGTCATGCCTTTTGGACTAACCAATGCACCTGCAACATTTTGCACTCTCATGAACCAAGTGTTTCATGACTTTCTTGATAAATTCATGGTAGTTTATTTTGGTGACATAATGCTTTATAGTGCTACTATGGAGGAGCACGTCAAACATCTTAAGTTGATTTTCGAACGGTTGAAGCAGAATTAACTCTTTGTTAAGCAGGAGAAAAGCTCTTTTACGCAGGAGCACATTAAGTTTCTCTGCCATATCATTGAACATGGCCATATTCGAATGGACATGGAGAAGGTGAGGGCAATCCAAGAGTGAAGAACCCCAAATGGCATAAAGGAGCTTCATTCTTTCTTGGGATTAGCCAATTACTATTGGAGATTTGTAGAAGGGTACTCAAGAAGGGCGACTCCACTGACAAAACTCTTGAAGAAGGGAGTCTCGTGGCATTGGAGTGAATGATGCTAGGCAGCTTTTGAAGATATGAAAAGGGCTATGATGGGAGATCCTGTGCTCGTCTTGCCGAATATCCAAAGACCTTTCGAGGTACAAACAGATGTCTCTGATTTTGCTATGGGGGGAGTCTTACTTTAAGAAGGACATCTTGTCACTTTTGAGAGTCATAAATTATCAAATGTTGAAAGAAGATATACTGCCCAAGAGAAAGAGATGCTTGCCGTGATTCACTATCTACGGGTGAGGAGACACTGCTTACTTGGGTCCAAATTCGTTGGTAAGACTGACAATTCTATTTTTAGTCACTTCTTCTCTCAGCCCAAGTTAAGCACCAAGCAAGGTCGATGGCAAGAATTCTTGTTAGAATTTGACTTTACCTTCGAGCACAAGGTGGGGAGTACGAACCAAGTGGCAGATGCCCTTAGTCACATGGCTGAGCTTACGACAATGACTTTGTTATCTATTACGGTTGCTAATCGTGTTGAGACCTCGATGCAAGAGCGCATTCGAGAGGATCTAGAGAAGGACCTAGCAGCCCAAAACATCATGCAATTAGCCAAAGAGGGAAAGACCCGTTAGTTTTGGATCAAAGACAACTTACTTTATGCTAAAGGGTGTCATCTCTTTGTCTCCAAGGCTGGAGAACTGAGGAGATTTCTCTTGAAGAAATGCCATGATACCTCATGGGCAGGTTATCTGGTTAGGCAGAGAACTTATGCCTTAGTAAAGCAAGGATATTATTGGTTGCAGATGAAAGAGGATGTGGTCAATTAGACTCAGACTTGTCTCATTTGTCAGCAAGATAAGGTAGAGGGGACGAAGATTGCAGGGTTGTTGGAGCCACTTCCAATGCCGAGTAGACCTTGGGAGAGTGTGTCGCTGGATTTTATTTCTGGCCTCCCAATGGTGGAAGACTTTTCAGGAGATAGAGGAGGGTCTAGAGGAGCTCTATGCCAAATTTGGGACTTAGCGCATCACCGAATATTTTTTGCCATTTTTTGTAAGATTAGGGGTATTTTTGTAATTTTCTAGAGTTTGGCTTGTCCAGTGCCGAAGAAAAGCACATGGCCGCGTTCTTTGGATTTTTATCTTCATTTTGATATATCATTTGTCCAATTCTGACATTCGGTTCTCTAAAAAGATGCCTTATGTTAGCTCGAAAAAATGACATCTTGTCCTGTCACAATAAAATCTTTAAATTAAGCTCTTTAAGGGGGGTGACATGTGACTTTGGGTGGGTTTTGGTGCCAGTATAGGGGAAGGCTTGGTGTTGCTATATACTTCCCCTACACCAAGCCAACTACTTGTATGCATGAGATATTAATAAAGAAGTAGCCTCTCTTCTTTCATTTGTCCAGCTCGTGTTGCTTACTTGTTTTCTATATTGGCTGTCTATGATGTGCTTTGTTTATGATTGCTTGATGGTGCCTTGTCACCTGGGTTGTTAATGGAATTGTTGTGCCTTTGATTGTGAACCTTACCAAGTATGCTTTATGTTGCTTGAGCTAACGTTTGGTTAACTTGCTTGCAGGCAAGTGCCACACGATCTGACTAGCTGAACCTCGCAGCCCGTGACACATGCTCACACTAATTTATAATTGGAAAGTTGTTGACCAAGAAAACTTATTTACTAATTATTTAATATTGGAAAAGATTTTTTATTAATTTTGTTGAGAAATCTCTCTTTTTAAAAGAAAATGTGTTATTAATTTTTGTTTTGTGATTATTTTTTATTTATCATCATTTTTAATTTATTTTTGGTGTAGATCACCAATATTTAACACCCCATTGGGTGCTACCTAATTTAGTTTGACTCGAATAAAATTATAAAGACAACAAAACTTTACTTAATTTTAACGTAACTATATTTTTAAGACTAGAACTTGAGATTTTTGGTTAAATTGAAAAAATCCTTGTATTACTTATATAAACTTATGTAGTTAATTTTGTTAATTTATTATAACATCCAAGTAATAGCACATAATCTCCCATATTATTTACCCTTGACCATTATCCGTTGTGATTATATATATATAAAATCCATAGGTCTTGCAATATATAAAATTTGGGTGCCACTTCACACGCCTTATTACCATTATGATCCCATTTGGGGTACCAACCACATACAAGAAGTTTCTTGTAAAATGAAAATCCCGTGTAATCTCAACTGGTGGTCGTACTTTAGTCACCTGCCTTAATTCAGTGTCAATTTTTCAAAACCAAACATGTTCATTCACAGCATGGAGCTTCCCCTCATGAAATATGGCATCTCGATATCTAGGTATTAGATCTCTTTTACAAGTTTACAGTAGGCTAATTTTCCACAAATGCCATATATAATCATAGCCATAAATCCCTTATCTTGAGGTGGGGACGATATAATAATCTTCCTAATATGGGCTTTCTGCATAAGAGACTTAGACTTGGTACAATGTAACGCTCTTTTATGACGATGACTTCTAAGTTCCCTTATGATTTACTTTTCATTGTGTTTTTCAGGGTGATAAGCAAATACTTCTGGAAGAGTTGACATTGGTGGAAGACTAATAAGATTCAAGCTGAAGCTAAATCAAGCCAGTCATGTCTCCTCCTATTGCTTTAACTAAGTTTGGGAAAACACTCTTATAACCTCTCTAAATATTCTTCAAGCAGAGGCGTTCTGCTTTTTGTATCATACGCTTAATTGTTGCATTTGAGCTGGTATCCATGAAGAATTGATCAACTCCTACACCTTTTGATACTGAATCTGCCATTTCGAAACAACTTGAACCATCAGGAGCATTTTCTAGCTATATGCAATACCTCTGTAGTCTGACATGTTGCTTCATCAAATAAACTCGCAACAAGTTCACCAATAAATTTTCAGCTTGATCCAAAGTTACCTACAAAATATAGCTCTTCTATTTTGGAAAGTTTACCAATTACTCCTAAAGGATTCCTATTAATTTCAATCTTCCAATTTCAATAGCCTTAATTTGGTCAATTTTGTGATTCCATGGGGAAATTCATTGATGAAACATTATATCAACTCAAGAGTCTCTAGTCTTTGTAATTTCATTAACAAAGAGATGTCTTCAAATTTTGAATTCCTAAGGTGTAATATTCAGATGCTTTCCAACAAATCAATTGATTAAGGCAACTCTATGATTGTTCTACTCCAATTAACCAGTAGAGCTAGAACTTTGAGATTCATCATTCTTTTAAAAAATGCTTCTGGTAGTACTTCTAAGAAATTTCTTTCAATGCACACTGTTAGATCTCAAACTTAGGACATGACAATTATTCAGGAAAGTCGATCATATTTTGGCAATACAAATATCCCATATCCCCTAATTTTTCAATATTGCTTTGGTTACATTTTGAACCCACAATTAAATGAATCTCATTATTTGCTATCACTTTGGCCACATCACGTATCAAATCATGCATTTTGACACATTTTCTTTAATCGACTTCCATTAATAAACAACAATCTATTAGCTTTTTTTTAGCTCTATGCATATCATCCCTTGCTGTAGTGTATGAGTCAATCTCCCCAAATAGTCCCAACCCTATAGAAAACCTGGTCAAATCTTCCAGAGGGATTTCATAATCTTCGGGAAACAAAGAACAGAGCTTAAAGAGCTTTTGTGCATGCTCATTATTTAGAAAATCATAGCTTATTTTCAATCTTTGGTACACTTCTTTGAGTTCATGATTAGTAATATCAACTGGTCTAGGATTTTTCAAGCTTCTCAATGCAGATTTCCAGTCTTCAAGATTTTGGTCCTTTAAAGTGCCTGCTAGCGCTGAAAGTGCAACTGGCAAGCCTTTACATTCTTTAGCAATTTTTTCAGCGATATCCTTCAACTTGTTAGGGGAATTATCATTGATACCAGAATGCTTTCGGAAGAAAATCCAAGCTTCATTTTCAAGTAAGATGTCCAGTTTAATGATGGAATCTTGGCAACCCATTAGACGACAAAACATTCATATCATGAGTGGTTATAAGAATGCAGCAACCCTTGTGATTGTGAGTAGATGGTATCCCAATGTCTTCAAATTTGAGCATTTTCCAGACATCATCTAATACTATAAGTACCCTTTCACCATTAGTTAACCTTGACCAAAGCCTCTTCGCTCTATCTAAATAATTTTCTTCCAGTTTAAATTCCACACCCAAAGGCTTCGCAATTTGATCTTGAATCATTTTGACATCTAGATTATTAGACATAGTAACCATGACAGCTATGTCGAAATGCTTTTCCTTTTCAACTATTTCTCCAACCTTGACTGCCAATGTGGTCTTACCTGATCCTCCTGTACCATGTAGTGCAATCATATAATTCTCACCATTTTTGAGGCCGCCAAAACCTTATCATAAACTGATTTTCTGCTATCAAAGAACATAAAATCCGGTGAAGCATAGAATTCCTAGCTAGGAAGTTCTGCAGGTCGTCCAAATTTCACAAAGTTACTATTTTCAACGAGTTCTTTGATCTTTTGTGTCTTCTCTACCAAGTCTTTTCCTCGTCAATATTGCCAAATGCAATTGTAACACCAAGGAAAAAGACATGACTTTTGGGTGTTGGTATCTTCAGCAATGAGATCCTCAGCTCTGTTCTTCCACAAATTGACTTCCTGCATAATATCCTTAACTGCATTCTTGTTCTCTTCAATATCTTTCTGGACATCTGTACATTTTGCTTCCATTTTTTTCTTTTCCTCTTCAAAGTCTTCAACAATTTTCTTGAAACAACATAGGTAATAAGCTTCATCTATGGCTCTATCCATCAATCTCTAAACAATGTTAGTTGTCACATTCATAGAAATGTCCTCCATCTAAATGAATGTCAGAAAATTATACAATAAGAATTAATCATGATAAATATTTGTTGTCTCACTATGCATCTCCCTCCCATTCAAATATCATTAGACCATTTCATCTATGCTATACTCATTGAGTAAAGAAAATTTTGTTGTTCCTTAATGACTCACCCTATGGAATATGTACACATGTTGTAGTCTCATAGAATATAACATATTAAGTATATGCAGTAAGAAATTAATAGCTGTACCACACTCATTGTTGATAGTTAATTTTAAAGGAATTGAATCAAAAGGGGTCACCCAGCGGCAAAGTTTGGCCCAGTTTTTTTTTTTTCTCTTCTTCTTCAGCAAGTTTGGCTTTTACTTGGGCTCACTTCTATGGTTATTTTTTTAAAGTAAAATCTCATAAATGTTTTTTTTTTTTAATTGTTGATTTTTTTGTTAATTCACCTCACTATTCATAGTAAAAATTCAATTTAAAACCACATGCAGAGTAAAAATTTGTACTTCCTAACCTTTTGTTTTTTTTTTTTTTTTAAACAACATAATGATATAATTAAATTCATTCGCTTCTAAAAGTTATCAAAATCATTTATCAATACATTACATAAACGGCTTAATTGAAAGGGATGCATATGCGGAAAAATTTTGCCCCAGTGTTACTCATAAACAATAACATAATATTCACAGCTTAAACTAATATTATATATGAACTTGATTTATATCATGTTAACAGTAAATTACAAGACTGCAGAATGTTTCGCAAACTTGCATCTTCACATAAAGAAAAAGAAAAGAGTATAAGAAACCTAATTGGATAAAATTAAATTATAGGAACATAATTATATTTGCAAAAATTACACAACTCGTAGGTATGACTTTTTACAGTTATTTTATTTTTCACTTACATTACCCTATGTTCAAAACCATTACATAGTTGAAAAAATACAATACTTAAATCTAATCTTTTACAATTAACACTAACCATTACATTTGTCATAAATTTTTTAAGTGAAAATTTGAAACTTTTGTTGTATTTTAAAATGTGTGTAAATTAAATAGATGTTTTGCAGAATGAACCGCACCAAGGCTTTCATTTGTGATGTATACATGTTGTACACACATTACGGAGTTTGAATCTAAATACATAATGGAAAGAGATATACATAGAGAGAATAAGTTCAGACAATATTAAGAAAACTACATGATATCCTAACTGACAACAACCAAATATATAAGAGGATGTGAGATGGCAAACAACTAATGGTTAAAAATCTCAGAAAAAAACACCAAACACGAAGAAGCATACAGAAAAGCAATAATCATTAATTAGAGAATTCGTCGGTTTATTAATGTGTTAATTTAATTTTTAGTAGGTTTTACATATATATAGTTTATTTAATAAAAAGAAACCTCTTAATACATCTTAGATGAATAAAGAACTCAATAAAATATTTATTTATTTTCTTTTAATATTTTTTTACTTTTCTCTGCATTTTCTTACTAAAACAATTTTTAAAAATAAAAGAACAATAAAACATTTTTGAAAAACTTTAACCAGAAAATAAGAAAACTATCCACGTTTTTAATAGTTCATGGGGAAGTGAGAATTATGGGATTATTTACAATATATTATCTCTATTCTTACAAATTTGCCACCACTTTTATTTTCTTTTTCTCAAAATAGGAATAAAAAAATCTAAAAGTTGTTTTGATTTTTTGATTTTAAAAATAACTTTCTTTCTTTTGATTTTTTTTTTTTTGGGCAAACAAACAAAATCCTTATTTGGAGGAAACATGAAACATCCATCAATCAGATATTTTCTAGCCTGATTTACAGCACTTGATGAGTGATCTGTAATTAAATTGTTTTTCCTCGGTCTGGTTATTTGCTAATCAAAACTGTTTTATTCCATTATATTCATCTTCCCCGGTAGTAAAAATTGCTTAAGGTCTCCAAGAAAGCAGCTTTATGAATTGTTAAATCCCAATTGTCTGGTCAAACAAAAAAAAAATCCCAATTGGGAAATTTTAGTGCCCAGATGACTGAAAGAGGAAATTTTTAATTTCTTTAAGGACCCAGAGTAAGAAGTAAGCACTGTAATCAAACTCATTCACATTTTCCCAACAACTATTTTTCCAGTGGGGCCTATCCCTATGAATCCAATTCCATTATTCCTAATACGAGTACCGGTAGCACCCGAATTGTGACATAACTTCCCTTTCAAGGCCAATCCTCTCTCTTCACAATTTGGATTTTTTTTTTTTAGTTTGAAAAGATAATTTGAAGAGCCAGCTTACTTATTACTCATGTGATTGTTAAAAACAAAGATCTTTATTTTTGTTATTATTTCTTCAAAAAGAGAATAAATAAACAAAACAAAAATCTAAGTTTACATTAACAATAAAGAAAATTTGAAATAAAAAATGAAGTCTGACAATATGTTGCAATTGAAAGACAAGGGATTAAAAGCACGTGGAAGGCAAAACAAAACAGAAATTTATAGAGATTTACCTCTTCCAACAACGAACAAGTACTGTAGGATGGAGAATTAACGAAGTTTTGGGAATTGGAGAGTTTGTCAATAGAAATTGCTCTTTCACTCTTAACAGCAACTCTTATTTTATTTTATTTTTTTAGAGAAAAAACGATGAAAGGCAAAAACATAATAAGACTTGAAATTGAAGCAGCTTAATCTACCACAAACACTGATAAAAAAGCAGAAGAAAAATGTTTAGCAATCTAAGGAAGTAGAAGAGACGGAGAAGAAAGATGTTCAATATAATGAATGTATGTATTTATCAAAATTATTACCAACTAACATATATTAAAAAAAAAAATGATAACTAATTGTTATTCCAATTGAAATACAAGATAAGAAAAAATAAATAGCGATGTTCTCTTTTTTTTTTTTTTTTTTTTTTCTTTTTGCTTTAGAAATGTTATTTTCTCTTTAGATTCTCTATGGTTTGAAAATATATGGACACCTATTTTCAACTTCCTAGCAACATACAAAAATTTTAAAAATTATTAGCAAGATGTGACTCAGTTAATAAATAACTATAATTGTTTTTTTAATCTCTGAATGAGATGAATCTCACTTCTAAAGTGAGATAAGAATATTAGTAGATAGAATACAAAAGAAAATCTTGAAAATTTTTTTTATACATTGGTTGACAAGTGTGTGTGTGTGAGATTAAATATTTATTAAAATATATTAGATTTTATTACTTTTAAAACAATCACAATGATTAAAAAAAAAAAAAAACAATGAGACAATAAATTTGCTCTTCTTTTCATGGTTTATATATATATATATATATATGGAAAGATGCCTTTACGAAGATTCTCTCTTTTTTCTATGGAAAATGATAAAATATAGAGTAAAATTCTATTTTCACCTTTTACATTTGGGCTTGGACAATTTAATTTTTTACTTTTTAATTATTTTAAATAAATCTTTAACGTTTATAAAAGGAGTCAAATTAATCTTTCTGTCACATTTTGTTATAACAAATTGACGGACAATAATAACTTATTTGTTAAATGTTGATTTGGAAGGTTAAGTGCCACGTAGCAGCCCATAAAGTATTATATTATGTATAATAATAACAATAAGCTAAGGAAAAAACCTGCCTAAGAAATCTCTCCTAGGGTTTCTCCCTAGAGTAGAGCCGCCGTCAGCCCACTGCTGACCTTTTAGGTTGATACCGCTGCCTCTGTGTCTAGCTACACATTGTGTGATTGTGTCATCGAGCCAAGGGGAGACTAATTGTTGACCTCTACTTCCTATTGTTGGGTGAGGTATGGCTGATCCTAGAGAAGGGAGCTCAGGGGAAGAGGACATACTTATCGCCGAAGAGGAGGGTATATTAGAGGCAATTCAGGGGTGCAAGAGTTTGATTGGCAAGCTGGTCACGAAGAAGATAATTAACGTAGGCATATTACAGTCTGTAATATATCAGATTTGGGGAAATCCAGATGGGCTCAAAGTGGTGGAATTGGGAGAGAAAACCTACCAGTTCTTCTTCAGTGATAAAAGAGACCTTCTCCGAGTGTTAAGGAGCAACCTGTGGATATATAAAAATAGTTTTTTACTGCTGCGCCACTGGTTTAAGGGCTTTAAGATGGAAGAATTACATCTAGATGAGGTGAGTTTGTGGGTGCATTTTTGGGGTTTGCCTGCGCATTTTAAATCAATAGCTTCGGGGAGGAAGATAGGAGCAAGATTGGTGAAGTAGAGGATGTCGGATTGTTCTAGATGCAGAGTAGAGATGAATCATTCCAAAAGTTAAAATCAAAATAAACATAGCCAAAGCGCTTAGGAGTGGTGTGAAGATTGGAGATCAGGAAAATAATCCATATGAACGCCTACCACAATTTTGTTACTATTGTGGGATCCTTGGGCATGAAGACAAGACTTGCAAGCTGTCACTAGATGACGAGGTTAATGGGAAGCTAAAGGAGAAGTCGTTGGGTCCATGGCTAAGAGCAAATTATGTAGGGAAAAGGGTGGAAAAGAATAAGGAAAATCTAAATCCAAATAGGCATGAGAAAGCAACCCAGAAGGGTATAGGGGTGGAAGAGATGTCACTTCGGTGCTTGCTGAATTAAAGGTATCCAGTGCTGAGAATGGGGCAGTAGAACAGGCCAAAAGCGGCACAACACTACAGGGGAAGTCGAAATATAATGTCATAGCTGATCTACATGGGAATGCTAGTCCTAAGGAAGGGGTGTTGAAACATGCAAATAACAGGGGGAAACAATAGATAGTAGGGCACAAGTGCACATGGGGACCACAATCACTGAAGAGAGTGGTCCAAATATAGCAGATATAGTGAACAATTCAGTTGATAACATGGCTGACAATACCCTTGAGAAGTCAATGGAGAAAATGAGTAAAAGATGGAAGAGGGTGGCCAGAGACAAACATCTAAATGAGGATAAAGAGCGCGTCAAGGCTGAAAAGAAAAGAAAGGGGTTCAGTTATGACCTTATGGACACAAATATCAAGTTGAAAGCACCGAGAATAGAGATACTAGGAGTTGGCAAGGAGAATGTGCAAGGATTTACTTAGATGTCATCAACCATGTTAACGGCGGAGGCTGTTTAGCAGCCTCGTCGAGCCCAATGAGCATCCTTAGTTGGAACTGTCATGGGCTTGGGAACCCACGTGCAGTTCGAGCACTTCTTCTGTTGATCAGAAAAAAAGCTCCCAAAATGGTCTTTCTATGCGAGACCAAGCTTAATATAATGGGATGATCTTAAAAGGAGACTAGGGTGCAGTAATGGGGTTTGTGTGGGCAGTGATGGCAGGAAAGGGGGTCTAGGTCTCTTATGGGCAGATGATTAGGTGATGACTTTACAATCTTTTTTGAAATATCACATTGATGTTATGGTGGAGGATAACATTAGTAGCCCTTGGCAATTCACGAGATTTTATGGTGAACCTGTCACACACTTGAGACATAGGAGTTGGAGTAGTTTACAAGCGTTAAAGCCAAGGCATAATCATGGTTGGCTCGTAATGGGGGATTTTAATGAGGTTTTGAGTAGTAGTGAGCATTTGGGCACCTCAAAAAGACCAGAAATGCAAATGCAGCGGTTTAGGGATGCAGTAGAGCGGTGTGGCATTAAGGATGTGAATTATATAAGAGTCCCTTACAATTGGTGTAATGGCAGGGATGATGAACATAATGTTAGAGTCCGATTCGATAGAGCTTTGGTCAATACAGAATGGAGAGATGTCCATCCTTCAACTCAAGTGTACCACCTTTCCGCTTGTGTCTCTAACCATATTCCTATACTCTTGCAGCTTAGTTGTAATCCCATACATGGTAAAAAACCTGAGTGTTTTAAATTTGAGAAAATGTGGTTGAGGCATGATCAATGTGCTCCTTTGGTAAAAAGATGTTGGAACTCAGTCGCAGATGATAATTTAGTAGAAAATATTTAGAAAAAATAGAAGGGGACGAAGAGAAGCTTTTGCTCTTAGAACATCCACACGTTCAGACATGTGGGGAAAAAACTAAAAGAGCTACAGGAAGAGCTCAACGGGGTCAAATGCTTAGTATTGAGTATGGATAATATTAATAGGGTGAGGCATATTCAAAACCAAATAAATGAATTATTAGATAGAGAAGAAGAAATGTGGAAACAAAGGTTAAGGATTCAATGGCTAAAGGAGGGAGATAGAAATACCAGCTACTTTCACACTAGAGCCTCTAATAGAAAAAAGAAGAATCTTATCAAGCAGCTCAAGGATAAGAACGGTGTTAGTCATACAGACCCAGAAGTCATTAATCATATTGCCATGGAATATTTCTCTGATTTATTTAAGTCCACTCACCCCACAGAATTTTTTGATGTTATAGATATTATTCAGAGAAAGGTGACAGAAGAAATGAATGAGTCCCTTCTTGCACCATTTACTAGGGAGGAGATTAAACATGCTTTATTCCAAATGGGAGCAATGAAGGCACCAGGCTCAGATGGTTTCCTTGCCATTTTCTACCAACAATTTTGGGATGATATAAGCCAAGATACTATAGCAATGGTTCTTGAGTTTCTAAATAATAATTCTCTTATAGACAAAATCAACTTCACCCATATAGTGCTGATTCCAAAGTGGCTAGCCCGGTGGATATGACTCAATTCAAACCCGTAAGACTATGCAACATGGTTTACAAGATCATAGTAAAAGTGCTTGCCAATCGCCTTAAGATACTTCTTCCAAATATTATATCTATTAACCAAAGTGCCTTTGTACCGAATCCCCAAATTACCGATAATGTGTTGTTAGCTTACGAGCTCTTACATGCTCTAAAATCCAAGCACTCCAGAAAGGAAGGATATCTAGCCTTAAAGCTAGACATGAGCAAGGCCTATGATAGGGTGGAATGGAGGTTCTTGCAGGCTATGATGGAAAAACTAGGTTTTGCAGAAAGATGGGTCTCACTAATCATGGCGTGTGCTTCATCAGTGTCATATTTAGTCTTGGTGAATGGCATTCCGATGGGCCCAATTATTCCGGAAAGAGGGTTGAGGCAAGGGGATCCCTTATCACCATACCGCTTTTTAATTGTTGTAGAGGGTTTTAGTGTTATGCTAAGGGCTACAGAGAAAGCTGAGTGCATTAGTGGAGTAAGAATTTGTAGAGAATTTGTAGAAGAGCACCATCTATTTCAGACTTACTTTTTGTTGACGATAGCCTAATTTTTTTCACAGGCAACAGTGCAAGCTGGCTTAGAGATTAAAAAGGTGCTTGTTGATTACGAAGCATGCTCTAGTTAGAAAATTAATCTTGATAAGTTCTCAAAATTCTTCAGTCTAAATTGCATACAAAGAGATAGGGATTTGATTATGCAGAAGTTGGAGATCCATAATGTGGCTTTTAATGAAACATACTTGGGTCTCCCTACAATGGTTTGCCGCTACAAGAATAATTCATTCCAATCACTTAAGGAGAGAGTTTGGAAGAAATTACATGGATAGAGGGAGAAAATACTCTCTAAAGTAAGGAAATAAGTGCTTATCAAAGCGGTTGCCTTATCTATCCCAGTGTACTCTATGAGTTATTTTCGTCTATCAAGATCATTTTGCATAGAGCTTAATCAGTTAATGGCTCGGTTTTGGTGGGGGCAAGTCAACGAGGAAAGGAAGATACATTGGGTTAATTGGGATAAGATGGCTACTCCTAAGAGTTGGGGAGGATTGAGGTTTAGAAGCTTGGAAGTGTTTAACATAGCTATGTTGGCCAAGCAGGTGTGGCGTATCCTTCAAAACCCAGATTTGTTAGTTGTCACTGTGCTCAAACAAAAATATTTACCTAATAGCACAATATTGGAAGCATCGCTAGGCAGCAAGCCATCTTATATATGGAGGAGTTTATGGGGTAGCATTTCCCATCTTAATAAGGGGCTGGCCAAGTGTATCGGGAACAGGGAAACAACAAGGATAGGGCGACAACCATGGTTAACCAAGGGAAGATAATCCGTTTGTGATAACACTGATGCCACATGAGACTTTTCCAAAACCTATCAAATTTCTATTCTTGCAAGGGGCTAGGGAGTGGAATAGCACTTTAGTACATAGTATTTTTGAGGATGAGGAAGCCAGAATTATTTGTGGTATACTGCTACCTCGGAGAGACATACCTGACTAGTGGTATTGGAAAGACAGCAAAGATGGCATATTCACTAAAAGATCTTGTTATCGTGGGTTGGTTAAAGCTAGAGTAGGAGAAGAAGGCTAGGGCATTTCGATGCAAGCTCAGATGCAGTGGAAACTGTTATGAAAAGTTGATGTCCCTCCAAAATATAAGCACTTTTTTTGGCGCTGTTGTAAGGATGCGTTACCTACTGCTGCTGCCTTATGTCGAAAAGGAATGGACATACTTAACGAATGCCCTTGTTGCTGCTATGAGGAGGAGACGATCATACATGCACTTTTTGGCTATGAAAAGAGCCGAGCTATTTGGACCACTTCATGCATTTCTTTGAGATACAAATATTGCCAGACAGTGCTTTTCATGGATGGATTAAAACAATCCTTGGTGGGTGGGATCATAAGAGGATTGGTGTGTTTTTCTTCTTGTTGTATGCAATATGGAAAAGGCAAAACAAGATGCGGTTAGGGAACCATGTCAGCTCAGCGTCTGGGGTTTCCTAGCTACCTTGTCTCAGTTGAATGAATAAAGCAATACCACAAGCCTTCGCAATCCCCAAGTTCAGAAGAGTGTTCCCAAGTGGAGCAAACCTGTTAGTCCATGTGTTAAAATGAACATTGATGTAGCGGTGGGTTTTGATCATAGAGGAGGAGTGAGGGGAGTTCTAAGAGACTCAGCAGGAACGTTTCTTGTAGCATGGTGTAACCAATGTGCTTCGAGCACATCTATCTCTTCTCTTGAAGTGATGGCTATTCGGGAGGCGCTTGTATTTCTAAAAGCCTAGGGCTATCAACACGTAGTGTTGGAGTTGGAAGGAGACTCACAAGGCATTATCTATCAACTCAACAGCCCACGTTCTAATGTCTTATGAAGGTTTAATTATCAATGACATACTCGCCCTTAGTAAAGAGTTCACTTCTGTTTCATTCTCATGTGTCCCTAGAGAAGCCAACAAAGTGGCTCATCAACTAGCTGCCTTAGGAAAGACCACTACTAGATGTAATGTTTGGTGGGATGACCCTCCCACTATCCTTGTAGACAATCTCTTGATTGATTCTCAATAGTTACATCCCGTTATCAAAAATAATAACAATAATAATAATTAAAAACAGAAAATACTCCAAAACTCACACTAATAATAACAATAATAATAATAATAATAATGTTTCCCAAGTTTGAAAAACTTGCAGAAATATTTTTTTTCTTATTTTATAAATTGCATAGACCTATCTTAATTTCCATTTTTCTTCCCTTCTATTAGGCCTTTTCTTCCAGAGGAACATTCAAGTTCAAAAATAATAAAAACATAATTTCACATTAAAAAGTAAATAATATGAACCTTACTCAAAAGCAAGCTTTTACAGCTTCATTAAATCAAGAAGTATGATTTAGTTTTGACGTTATTTTTTAAATTAATTTCATTTCTATTCAATTTATTCAGATTTGTTTGACTAATTTGGTTCGAGTTGGATAAATTCATTAATATCTTGAATTTTTTAAAAACATTGTAACATAAGAGCATTTTAAAAGAAAATTGAATTGAGGGGTCAAATATATACTTAAGTGAAAAGAAATACAAAATTAGGAACAAAATTTATGATTTTTTTAAAAAATGCAAGTCAAATTCTATATTAAGCATACTGTTTAACAAGTGCATAACTACCAAAATATATAAGTTCATGCTCATAACAATATAAGCTTATGATGACTAAGCCACATTTGGATTGGCTTTTTATTTAAACAAAAATTTTTTTGGGGTGTAAAAATAGGAATAGAAGTTAAAAGTAATTTTTTTAATTAATTTTTAAAAGCTTTTTTTTAATGAAAATATGGCTTACTGCTTTTACTAAAAATATCTTTTTAACTTTTAAAAATATTTTTTTTATTTTCTTTTTTAAAGCCAGTTTAAATAATAAAAAATTGTATAAAAATAATTTTTCTTGGTAGAAGTCTAAAAGCCAACCCAAACAGTCTATTAACTCGCGATATCTTGTGTTTCTTCCTCCTCATGCATTGCAGCAAAGCCATTGATGTATCTATTGTACGAGTAAAATGTTGATTCTTTTGCCTTCTCTAGGCTGTAAAACAACATAGATTCGAGTTTGTCAGTTTCATTTGTCCCATAACATTAACTTAACAGTTGCTCATTGAATGCCATACCTTCCCACGTGTGAGCCTAATAACTCGTAATGAGAATTCGTGGCAGATTCAGCTTCAAAATCAGAAGAGTTAGGGCCATGAGAATGTGCTCCTAAGTACACAATGTAAGACTGCAACAGATAATACAACAATAAGAAGATGCTTAGAAGAATAACAGTTCAGCAAAACATAAGCAAATCATTCTCTGAAATTAAACCTTGCCTTTTTTATGGCATGGGCTGGTTTCTGTAAGAGCAAACAAAGTAGGAGTGATGATAAAAGAAGGTGGAGAACGTTGAAATTCATGTTTTTTCTTGAACTGGTTTTCCAACTGGAATGTGCATATTGGAGTTCTCTCTCCAGCTTATAAATAGGAACTTTCTAATTTCTTTTGAAAGAAAATTCTCCAGCAATAATTGACGTGCCATTGACGAAAATAATAGAGCATAGATATGAATGCGCAGAATGTAATCATGAGAATACCACCACATCTATATACGACAGAACTTGATGGTGGGAGGGGACCCATCAATTTTAATTTGTTTATATAAAGTTATCATGGAAGAATTTAGGGTTGCTTTTTGTGTGCTTTGATATTTTTAGGACAGGACTTAATCATTCTGACGATATTCCACTAAATAGAGATTTCATATTTGACTTTTGCCTACACATTGTTTCAATTATTAATATACTGTTTAATTCTAAATTATTATGATAGATCGTTCACTACATGGTCTCTTTGTCCTTCAAAACTTTTTAGTTCTAATTATTATAAAACAATGAAATTTTAACCAGTTCACTAACATGGCTATGATTCAAGGGAAAGCTAAAACATATATAAAGAACTCAGTAATTCAAAGTGAAAGAGAAACTATATTGTTGTTCTGAGATTGCTTCATAACTAATGGTCTCCGATAAGGTGGTTTGAATAGGAAATTTCTTGAAAGCGAAAGTCTAGTCTTAAAGGACTTTCTCGAAAATAGGAAATTTTAACAAATTCACTTTAAAAATACCCAAGATAAAATGGAAGGGACCAAAACTATGTTTCCTAAGGGATTTTGTCGCGTGAAATAAGGCCAACCTACTAAAGCCTATTGGGGCATCATGGATCTATGAGTGGGCTTCCCAAAATTAATAGGAAAAAGATATGTGTACAATTGGTTATGTACACCATTTTATACACTTATGATTTGGTAGTTGTTAGTAAGAATAAAATTATAAATAAAAAAAATAAAAGAGATAAAAAGTGAGAAAGAAAAAGAGATATAAAAAGTAAATGTATATAAACAATTATACACCTAACACCACTCAAAATATTTAAATAATAATGGCTCAAATTCCACCCTAAAAAAATTGTGGCTTGAAAACCTCCTTATCTTTATTTAGGTTTGGACTTGAGCTTCTGGCCAGTGAAATTATCTATTACCTTATTTGCATCAAAATTTGGCTAAATCCCAAAACTTTTCAGTCAAATATATTGAGTTTAAAATTTTAGAGCTAACTTTATTATATGAGATTTACCATTTATTGTTTTTTTCAAATCAACTAAATGTCACACTTTAATTTTTCTATCAAATATATTAATCTATGATTTATGATGGTATCTTGAACAATATAAAATTTGTTTCCCACAACTAAACATGTCCACACTTTTATCTCCAAAAAGAAAAAAAAAAAAGAGCATGTCCACACTTTGCTACGAAGAACAATGAATACTAAACACTGTGTATAGTATGATCATAGAAGATAATAGTATCTGTTGAATGAAATGGGAACAGAGAAGTGAGCCACCAAAAAAGTAGAAAAGAAAAAAGTAACCAAGGGAAGAAAAAAAAAATGTGTCAATTGCTGAATGCAAAAGAATTCAGAGGCATTGCTTTTAAAACTAATTGCACTTAGTGGAAGCACAAAGGAAATATATGTTAAAAGTAACGAGTGAATTGCCTTAAAAATGACAAGATAGTCATATCTCAATCTAGTGGCACATATTTAATCTTTCTATTACATTTGAATATGTGTTTTATGTTTACTTTTACAGGCTCAGGAACAATACTCTATGTTATCGGTTTTTTGAATAGTATTATTATTAAAATTGTTTTCAACAACTAAACATGTCCAGAATTTTTTAAACAAACAACAACAAATATTTTTGTCCTACAACCATGTATTCTTACATCTTTGGGAAGATTAATCTTTCTCTTGTTTGAGGTAACAAGTAATAATTGTTTTCAATAAGCGTGACTTTATTTATTGTTGAAGATATATGGAGAACTGAAGAATTTTAACTTAGAGGGTGTAGGGCCTAGACGGGTGGGGGTGAAATCGAACTCGAATGATGAAGCTATAATATTGGAGTGATGTTAACTCAACCAAATTTCACTTAACAAGGTGACTCTGAAGTCTTAAATTCACAACTTTTGATATAAAATACTATGAAATTTAATTTATTTTTATTAAACCAACATCATATTAATAAAAGACTAATTATCCTTGGAATTAAAAGCGAGAGGTTAGAAATAAAGAATTGAGGAAGCAAAATGTAGTAAATAAAGTAATCTTGTAGAACAGAAATGAGAGAAACGTAAACTGATAAAACATTAGTTTTTTCTCTCTTGGTTTATTTCTTCATGTGACCTCAATTTATTACGTCATTTGTGACCTATATATGAGATCTAATGGCTCCAATATTTCTGGGGACAATCCAATGTGAATAAAGTGGGCAACAAAAACGACAGATTCTTTAATCACCTTAAAAAAAAACTTCTGTCTAACTTCTTCATACCATGTAGGTCCTGCTGTGCTTGAGAGAGCCATACACTATAAGTGCGATATTGCTCATCATCCACTATTGGAGGTGCAACTCATATTCTTGCTTTGCCCAAGAAATTTTTTGCCTTTTGCTATCATTGATCAACGCATATAGCTTGATCAGGAATCATTTCATGGACGTTCACACACACACACTATAAATATAGAGTTAAGTTATATTTATACTTGTTTATACATATTTATTTTTTATTTATATTTGTACCTAGAAAGTAATTACAATATACATAGTATAGAAAAGGGTGTACACTAATAATATTCATCCTTGTTCGTATCTTCAATGTGCCAATTTTAGAGAAACTGATTATACCTTGATTTTTGGAAATCCTTTTATAAGAAAGTCAGTTAAATAAATCATATATTGTCTCGGCTTTTGATATCATCACATATGGATGGGATTCTTGTGAGCGGCATGAAAAGAGACTTCAGAAACCAAATCATGATATTCCAAGCACAGCAGAGACTAGAGCCAAAGACAAAACATGTCAAATAGCCATTTGTTATCCCTGTTATATATATTTTCCCAATTATAGTTTTCCATTATTTAGTGAGATCTTCTAAGCCTTACTTGCTGGGGAAGCTCCGGGAAGTAAGGTGAAATGTGCTGCTGCTGTCTCAGGCGCGAAGCTAGGGTTTAAAAAAATTACACAAAAGAAGCCAGTTAAACCTATTCTTTAGCCAGTTTTAAAAAATAACAGTATTTTAGTAAATAATTTTAAAATAACAGTAAATCAATAAATAATTAATATTTTTACATTTTTTTAGGTATTTTAAACCAGGTTTAATGCTATCACATTTCGATACAAATGCAAGGTCATGTTTAAAAAATTTTGGGCCTTAAAGCAAAATTATTGAAAGAGTCTAATATAATATAAATCATCAATTTTCATATTATTCTTGTAAGTTTCTAAGTTGTGATGAATAATTTTATAATTAAATAATTTTAACATTCCATTGCTAATATAATTAACTTAGTTAATTTAACTTGTAATATAGTTAACATAGGATAAGATTTAAGCAATTTTAATTTTGAAAAATCTTATTTTTACTGTACCAACCTTTATATGTATTGTTAATAATATTTTATAAATAACACATGCATCTTGAAAAGAATTGATCTTTGCTTATAGTTTAAAATACTTAGACTGGATAATTTTTTTTTTAAGAAAATACTTTTATTAATTGAATATTAATTTTTATTATAAGCATACTTCTTAAATATATTCAATTCTAAAGATGAATCAAGATCATCAAAAGATTTTACATTGAAAATTCACTTCCAATTAATAAGAAAACAAAGAGGATAAATAATAGAATGGAAGAGCTAAGTTTAGAGAAAAAAAAAATTGCTGCTACATAGGAGAAATATTTAAAGTGTTAAAGAAATGATTGTTATATAATATTAAAATTATCAAATAGTAATAATACAAGGTGCCAATTAACATTATTTATTCTATATTATTCTTATTTTTTTCATTGGGCAATCACTCCTCATTTTTTTTTCTCTCTTTTCATTTAATTTTATACCATTATTTATGGAATGAAATATTATTGCCTAAAGCTAAGTATTTTCAAAATAAAACAAAACTTCACAAACATATAAAAATTGGGGCCTTACCCAAAAGTTAGGCCTGAGGCAATTTTCTCACTTGCCTAGGCGTCCACATGGTACGGAAATAACAGTATATTAATAAATCATTAATATTTTAATATTTTAACCGAGGTTTACTGCCACCACCTTTCAACGCACGTGCAAGGAAATTAAGTTGTAGATGCTTTAGCAGGGTATGTGCTCCTTTTGAATTCTGACTTAGTCATTTTTTATGTTATGCCTGACTTTGTTTCTTCTCTTTCTTTTGCGGATGTTAAGGGAACCTGTTTCCCAAGATTTTTAATCTTGCATAGTTAGTTTGTTGCTTTTATGGAATTCCACTTTCACCAATACATACATACATATATATATATATAGAGCAAGTTTTCGGATCTTTCAAATGGGCCACATCTGCCCAAATTAATACTCATCTTATACACCTTAACTTAGACCCTCTAATTGGGCCTTGTTAGGCCCATCATAATACATGACAAAGCCACGCCTAAGATGCTATAAATAAGAGAGACTTCTCCGCTCGCTCGAGACCAGGTTGAAAAAAGCCAATATTTACTAACCAACATTTTGGTGCGGTGAGCGTGAACGTCCAAAGAATACCATGTTTGGAGCAACTGAACAAAACCCAACAACCCCGCAGAAAGTGAGACCCAGCACGACAGTCCCCATTCCTGAAACCCCTGTGCAGCCCACAACCCTACCAATCCAAGCAAGTTCACCAAACTAGAACCCCGTCATACTTACCACCTTGTTGGCCCGACTAGAGAAGATGAGGAGAGAGATCTATGACTTGAAGGAGCAAAGGAACAGAGATATGCAAGAGATCCAAAGGCTTTAGGCTAAGCGAGACAAAACTTACATGCCAAATGAGAAAATGGAAACAACACAGTCACCTGTCAGGAATCGCCCCAACTTAGAGAAGAACATACCATTGGCCGAGCCACCATCTACTAGCAACATTCACCGTTTCCCCCAACTCACACCCACCATCGGCCCAATAGAGCATATTTGTAGTTTGAAAATGTTATATTAATATCTAGGGTAGAGGATGAAATCAATATATATATATATATAACAGTCTTTTAACTGCAGAAGTAAAGAAGTTAACTACTTTTGACAAGACGCAAAAGGGGGAAAAGAAAAAAGCCTCTAACAAGGGCAACCAAAATGATGTCAACATCAAGTGCCCATGGCATCCATGGTGGCTATTCCATATCTTTATGCACAAGTATGTCACAAATTTCACTTATGTTTTGCACATGAATTGAAATCATAACAATCAAGCATGCAAGAAAGAAATGCCTCTATTGTTAGGCAACATATATATATATATATATACACACACACACACTTATCAGGACTTATGTTACTTACATACATTAATTCTATCTCTTTTAACACCTTAAATCGAAGTATACCCTCACATCTTTTCCCTCATTTCTTATGAATACAGGCAGAGAAAGTATACCCTTAAGTCGTCTGTATTTACATTTTTTTTTTTTATATATAAGTAACTTACACGCATCGCTTCTTGATGTAAAATAGGCATATTAAGCTTTATTAATATTATGTTTTGGCCTCTTAATTTTTTTTCGTAGTTATAATTAAGATTAAGATGCCTTTTTTTATTTGTTTGTTTATTAGGAAACTTTATTGCCCATAAATAGGCCTCATTTGTAATCAATCCAACAACCTTTTCATAAATAAAGCATTGAGTATTTTCAATTCAGAGACTATCTAAGTTAAGTCAAGAAAGTATTTTGCCTTAAAGAAATACTTTAGGTTATTTTTCAATGGAGTACATTCCCTAAAAAAATACCTTAGGGTTTTCTATCTTTCCTTGAGGTTGTCTATTGTGATTTAGGTCACCTTTGCCTTTTCTTAGTTAATTCTCAGTTGTCTATTTAGATGATAACCTGATCACTCGTAAGTCAAGTTCATTAGGACTTTGTATTTCCATTCTTCATCCTTTATTGGATCTAGGTAACTATCCTATGTTTCCAGTAGTTAGTGCTATTTACTACCGCCGTGCTCAATAGTAACCATAGGGTTAACATTGATTTTGTTAGGTGTATGGGTTATCATCTTAGAAGCCTCTAGTCATGTTCCTTCCACTTTTGGAATTGACTTTTTGATTAGGGAAATGCAAACATATGGATTAGTGAGGTTGGGAAGTCCACTTGCGCATCTTGTGGGAGATAATTCAGTAAATTGGGATTTAGTATTGCCTACTGTTAAGTTCTTTAACTTGCCACAGTAGCAAGAGCCCATTGAATGTTGCCCATGGATTTCTCTTTTGTCAACCTTTGGACCTTATATCTTTGCATGTTCATGATTTCTCCCCTTGGTCAACTTTTTGGTCCAATACCACTGCATGATCATGGATTTTTCCTTCACCAACATTGTGATCTTGTATTTTTGCTTCCTGATGAATTTTTCTCGTGCCATCTCGTTGACTTTCTCTTTTTGCCTGTCTATGGACTTCCGTCGCTTGCCTTTTGAGCTTCATGAAATTCCCCCTCACTAGGCTTCTGACAATATCTCATTTGGGGCCTCAATTTCAACTCAACATGTTCACCTTTGACATTTTCCTATTTCTTTTGGACCTTCTAATTCAGCTAAGCCCACCGTGGACCTATCTTCATTTCTTCTGAGCCTTCCAATTCAACAAACCCTTCTATTATTATTCATATCCTTGCATTACATGCTGTATTTAAACACATATTTATATTAAGTAGTGATAATTATGCACTTACTATTAACATGCATAGTACAACTCAAGCTTTTAATGTGGGCAACTATGTTTTAGTGCACATTTATCTTGATTATTATCCGCACACTTCCTTTTAAAACATTGCGTGCCAGAGATCTTGGATCTTCTCTCCATTTTCACAATATTGGCCCTTTACTACCTAACTATGATATTGGGCCTCCCTCCACCCTTGCTTGTGTTCTTGAGACTTCACTTATCTTGCCACCATAATGGACTTTTACTTTATCTACGTAGTCCTTTGAATTTTAGCCTTGCTTTCAATGTGGTGAATATAACACTTTATCAAGGCCCATATCAGCCTTCTATGTTGTCTTTAGTTGTGTATGCTGATTACGTGGATTTTGAAAGACTGGTTATCACTAAGAATCTTTATGTTGTTTCTTCTACTCCTCTTCCTAGATACCTTGTGAAGTGAAAACAAATGTCGATGATGCCCTATGGTTCATTAAAGATGATTTTCGTCGGTTAGTCATTGCTTTTTTTTGGATTGTTTTCCTCTTGAATTACTACTGCTGCATAGAGTATCATGGGTGATTTTAGTTTGTTCGATTCTGCTCTTTTGGGTCACTGCCTCTTTTCAACTCCTTGTAGGAGAGTTCTTTCAACACGGGGAGAACATAGACTAGGCATATTAGGGTTTCAAATAGGAATTAGGATTTGGGCTTATTTATTATTGAGCTTAGGCAAAATTATTGAAATAGTCTAATATAATATAAATCATCAATTTTTATATAATTCTTGTAAGTTTCTATGTTGTGATGAATGATTTTATAATCAAATAATTTCAACATTTCACTGCTAATACAATTGATTCAGTCAATTTATCTTGTAATAAAGTTAATATAGGATAAGATTTAACCAATTTTAATTTTTTTAAAAAAAATCTTATTTTGACTATACCAACCATTAAATATTGTCAATAATAATTTATAACTAGCGCATGCCTTTTGAAAAGAACTTATTTTTGCATATAGATTAGAATACTCATATTGGATCAATTTTTTTAAAAAAATATCTTTATTAATTTCATTTATGAAAATACTTCTCAAATATATTCAAATCTAAAGATGAATCAAGGCCATCAAAAGAATTTATATCGAAAATTAATTTCAAAAGAATAAGAAAACAATGAGAATAAATAATAGAATGGAAGAGCTAAGTTTAGAGAAAAAGAAATTGATGTGACATAAGATAAATAGTTGAAGTGTTAAAGAAATGATTGTTTTATAATATTAAAATTATCAAAGAGTAATAATATAACATGTGGTACCAATTGAGACTATTTATTCTATCTTATTCTTATTTTTCATTAGGACAATCTCTCCTTATTTTTCCTCTCTTTTCATTTAATTTTTATACCATTATTTTATGGAATGAAATATTATTGCCTAAAGCTAAGTATTTTCAAAATAAGACTAAACATCACAAATAGGGCGGCCCAGGCATTGGTCATGAGGGCAATGGCCTAGTGCCCTTAAAAATAAGGGCTCATTTTTTAAGTAGTTTTATGATAATGTTAAAAAAAAAAAATTGACAGTAATTAATTTATATTTAATTTAATGGATTGAGCTTTCCGTTTATCTATAAATGATGCCCATTCTAATATCTAAAAATTACTCCCTCCATTTTAAATAGGGTCCTGTTAACCTCAACCCTAAAGGCTGAGAATAAGAATTAGTAATGCAATAAATGTTGCTACTTACATTTGAATGCCAATAATATTTCTCTCACTTCTATTAATTATATTAAATACATATTTTCTCTAATTTATTACATTTCCCTTTCAAATTAATTTCTTTCTCTCTCACAATCTAAACCTTAAAATCATAAATTCTAAATTTCAAACCTTAAGTATAAACTCTAAAATCCTTAAAATTTAAAACATAAACAAAACCATAAACCTAAACCCTAATATGTAGACCTTAAATTAAAAATATGAACACTAAATTCCAAATTTGAACCCGAACCAAAACATAAACTTTAAATTTTAAATATGAAAACATAAGCCTTAAATTCTAATTCTAAACCTAAACCTTGTGCATAAACCCTAAATTCTAATTCTAAACCCCAAACCTCTTGCATAAACCTTAAATTCCAAAATTTCTAAACCTTAAACATAAACCCTAAATCCTAATTCTAACCCCTAGACTAATAAAAGCTAACCCTAACTTCTAAACCATAAATTCTAAAACCCTAAAATAATAAACTCTAAATTATAAATGATGAACACTTTAAGTTTTAGAAGATATAATTAATAATTATATTAATTAGAGTCCTGTTAATCTCAGCCCTTAAGGCTAAGGATAAGAGATTTTACTGAATTAAATACTATGAGATGCATTAAAAAATCACTAATTCTTTTCCCTCTTATATTAAATATATATTGTCGCTCATCTTTATATTTCTCACACATATTAATTACTTTCTCTCTCATCATCTAAACCTTAAAATTATAAATTTCAACTCTAAATCCTAAATCACCTAAATTCTAAACATTAAACCCTAAATTCTTACATGAACCCAAAATTCGAACATGAACTCTAAACTCTAGAAATAAACCCTAAATTAAAATCTAAACCCTAAAATCTAACAATACCCTTAAATTCAAACATGAACCCTAAACACTAGATATAAACCCTGAATCTTAGCATAAACCCTAAACTTTACTCTAGACCCTAAATTCTAAGTATGAACCCTTGTTGCTAACATACACCCTAAAACCTATACATATACAAAACCCCTAAAACCTTAAAATTTTAAATCCTTAGAATGTAAAACCCTAAATACTATTAAATAGTCATAAAGTGCCTCTTTAATATTTTATTAATTAATGGGAGTGTATTTAATAAGTAGTTGGTATTTAATATTGACCAATAAGAGAAGTGTATTTAATATGGACCAAATTCTTATCCTCAGCCAACATTTCCCATTAATTAAATTAAAGTAGTATTACTTATTTGACCCTACTAATTACAATTTTGACATAACTATTTATGATTAACAAAAAGTATAAAGGCATTAAATGTGTTGCACATACTCTTGTTAATATTCCCCTTTACAATGTGTTGCACTGCTAGAAGATCACAAAATACCTGCCGATATTTAGTTGTGTCAGCCAAGCTAATGCTAAGTTGTAGCAAATATAGAAAAATTGGTTTGAGCAATCGCGTTAGTTAGGCTAATGCAAACTTGAAAAGAGCATTAGTGTTAGCCAATCCTATGCAAAACTGGAAGCTATCGATCAAACTAGCTTGACCTTGGTAATATGCGTCAGCTAGACTAACGCTAATGCTCTTTTCAAGTTTCGGTTGGCTAACGTTAAAACTGGAGAATGGTGCGATTTGATTGGTTGATTTTATGGTAGTAAGCATTGACCTTGGCCGACTATAACCATGCAATTTTAGCAGCCTCCCACCCTTTCCTATTCATTTCCTCCATTTCCATTCCCATTCTCTCTCAGTTCTCCCCTTTCTATCTTACTCCACACTCAATTTTGTTTATCATTAGAGCCTTCAATTGCTTTCCTAGAGTTGCAACAAACTCCCCATTACCTAAGCTTTGATTTAATTGGTAAATTTTTGTTTTGTTATTGTCTTCATATTTTGAATTTTATCTCTTTAATATGTTTAATCTCCTTTTTATTTAACTAATCTGTTCTATGTTTTTTCAAGTACCTTTAGTACTATTATCTCCCTTTGACTTTCCTAGTATGTATGAATTCCTTAGCATTGTGAATTTTTGTATTATATTAATTTAACGATGTAAGCAATGTAACTTGTAATGTGTTATGTTAGTTTTTAGATTAGTTTCTGTTATGTTGTTATGTGAATTATTAGCATAGAAGATGTTTTAAATTTTAACATAAATGATATGCACGATATGTTATGTACTAGCTCAATAGAGTGTGATTAAGGCTGTGATATATCAGGTTCATGGAGAGCAAAGCTCAATAGAATGTTTGGATAATTTTTTGAGAATCTTGTTGTCGTTATTTTGAAAATTAATTATTTAGATATATGCATGATATAGAGGTTATGTTGGCAATTTTTTTTTCAATATCATGTAGTACTCTACACTTATAATATATCTAGATGTTTAAATGCAACAAAATTGAATGTAACTGGATGTATGATAGGCTTAATATTGATAGGAGAGGATTGAAAGATAAGTTTATTAGTAGAGTTAATGTATTTGTTAAGAAGGCTATGGAACAACCCTTTTTTTTTTTTTTTGTCGAAATGGGTTATTAGATGTTCTTGCGTAAAGTGTAAGTGTACAAGGTCATTGTCTCCTAGTGAGGTCAAGTTATACTTGTACAAGCATGGGTTTAAACCTAGGTATTAAATTTAGACCGAATATGGTGAAGAGGAGCCACATGGTGAGTTAGGAGGTCATTCAAGTAGTAGTTTGAGTTCGATGCTTGACGATCAATTTTTGTCAATGCATTAGATGGTGTATGACGCATTTAGGCTTGCTGTTGATATCCTACATGACACTAGTTTTGTGGGAATGAGACATTAAATGAGGAATCTCAAAGGTTTTACAATATGTTAGTGTCTGCAAACCATCCCATTTATGAGGAAGCTACAGAGTTGCATTATTAGTTTTTGTGAAATTGCTTGTAGCTAGATTTGATTGGCACATCCCTTAGAAGTGTATAGATTATTTTGCACAGATGCTTGTTAATGTAGCACCAATAAACCATGGTTTGCCCAAAAATTATTACAAAGCAACAAAGTTAGTTTTCCAAGTTATAATTGGAGGTTGTGACAATTGACTATTGTGAGAACGGTTGCATGTTGTACTACAAATTGACAAGCAGCTTAACTGAGTGCAACTTTTATGGTGAACCAAGGTTTGTTCCTTATAGGACTAAAATGGGTGAATACAAACATATTATAGTGAGGAGAATGTTCTATTTGCTAGTGATTTCTAAGTTACAAAGATTATATGCATCGACTGAATCTACAACTCAAATGAGATGGCATCACGAGAACAGATGGGTTGATGTTATTATGTGGCATCCATACGATGGTTTAGCATGAAAGCACTTTCATGATTGTTATCTAGATTTTGCTGGTGAGCTGAGAAATGTGAGATTAAGTCTATATGTTAATGGGTTACACCGTACATTCAAGCTTCCATGTCTACATATTTATGTTGGCCAATGATTGTTGTGCCTTACAATCTCTCCCTAAAATGTGCATGACCAAGCCCTACATGTTTTCAACATGTCTAATACATAGACCACGTAATCATAATGTAAATTTAGATGTCTATCTAAAACCTTTAATTGATTATCTTCAGTGATTGTGGAACTCAGGTGTCATGACATAAGATATATCTAGGAAGCAAAACTTTGTGATGAGAGTATTCTTAACGTGGACAATCAATGATTTTCTAGCATATGGTATATTATTTAGATGAAGGACACATGTTAGATTGGCATGTCCTTACTATATGGATGACATAAAAGCCTTATGGTTAGATTATGGTGGAAAACATTCCTGGTTTGATTGTCCTCATTGGTTCTTGTCAGTGGATCATTCATTTAGAAGGAGCAAAAAGGACTTTAGAAGGAATAAGGATGATAAAGATGGTCCGCCTTATATGTTGATAGGGCAACAAGTGTGGGAATTTGTAAATGATCTACCAAAGGTGATAGAGTGTGGTCTTAGCAAATTTCCAAGGTATGGTGTGATTTATAATTGGACTAAACAAAGTATCTTTTGGGATCTTCCCTACTAGAAAGATAACTTCCTAAGGCACAACTTTGATGTATTGCATATTGTGAAAATTTCTTTGATAATGTATTTAATACTATTATGAATGTGACAAATATGACAAAAGTTATCGAAAAAGTTAGAATGGATTTAAAAAAGCAATGTGCATGCGGAGACTTAGAGTTGGTTGAATTGAATAATGGAAAGATGGATATCTTAACGGTAAAATACATACCAATGTCAAATGAAGCAAAATATATTTGTAAATAGATTAAAGAACTTAAAATGCAAGATGGTTATGCTTCTAATTTAGCTACGTGTGCGAAGTAACCAAGGGAAGAATGCATGGGATGAAAAGTCATGAATATCATATGTTCATGGAATATTTGCTTCTAATTGCCTTTCGGTCATTGCTAGAACTTGTGGGGAAACCACTTACTGAAATAAGTAGGATCTATGTTGTGCTATATTGAGGATGGAGAATTTGGTTAAATTGGAACACAACATTCTGCTTATCATATGTAAACTGAAAAGGATTTTTCCACTAGGTTTCTTTGATTTAATGGAGCATTTCCTAATTCACCTACCAAATGAAGCAAGACTTGGTGGTTTGGTTCAACATCGATGGATGTATTTATTCGAATAGTATTTTTAGTAATTTTTCCTTCAATTACTTTCATTTTTATTTACATTGAATAACATAAGTTTTTTGTTTGCTCAAAATGATGGGAGATTCAAAGTGGACACTGAAGAATAATGCTAGGGTGAAAGGGTTTATATGCTCTTATTATCTACAACGTTAGACAACCTATTTTTGCTCTCACTATTTCAAGAGCTTTAGCTTGGTGTAAATAAAAAGTATGAGGAATAACCCTTAGTTGGGAGAAGATGGCATCCAAACATCATTGTCAATCTTTAAAAGAACCGGTCAAACTAGTGTGAAGGCTCAACCCTACTGGCTAAAAGATGATTAATGAAAATTTGCTCATATACACGTGTTGATAAATTACAATGAGGTGAAAACCATATCTAGAGTAAGTAATATTTATATCTAATTGTTTCCCAATATGTATGCGAGTCTTTAAGACATTTGGTTTCATACACAATAATGACAATGTGTATGTATGCTTGTAGTGCCTTCTTAAAATATTACTTAATCACAAAGAGTGAAACTTCAAGTTGTATACATTAAGAAGTTCCCATATGTTCTAAGACATATATAAGTGTTATTTACACTTGGTTGTTAAGTTGCAATTCATATGGGTAGTTTATAAGATTTGTTGTATCTTATATATAGGTTCATGACAACACTAATGGGGTCACCAACACTAAGTTGAAGTCATTGGTTTGGGTCCCAACTCAGGCTATATCTTGGTCAATATACTTTGTTAACGGGTACAAGTTTCACACAAAGGCTTGGAGTGATGGTAAAAAAATTATAAATTCAGGGGTTTATGTGAAGGGTACAATAGAAGGGAGAGATGATGATTTCTACGGCATCGTTAAACATATTTTTGCATTGGAATATCATCGTTTGCCCAAGATAATTGTTTTTTATTGTGAATGGTTTAATCCATCAAACTAAGGGACAAAAGTGCATTCACAGTATAAAATTGTGGAAATCAACATGAGTAGGTGTTATGGAAGTTATGATCTATTCATTCTAGCACAAAAAGCAAGGCTAGCATATTATATCCCTCATCCATAATTGTGTAAAGATATATATGGTTGGTGTGTGGCAATCGCAACTAAACCAAGGGGTCATGTAGAAGTTGGTTATGCAAAAGATGAAGCCCCTTATCAAGCTAATGAAATATCCCATGTTCTTCCAATTATAGAGTTTGAACCATTACATGACTTAGTTGATAAAACAATAGAGGATTACGAATGTGTGGTTGATATTGTTAGAGAAACCATAGTTCATGATGGTCAAAGTGATGATAAAGAAAAGAATTTCTCATAACATTGCATTGAGGAAGAGGAGGACGATGATAATGAAGAGGATTATAGTGATGACTAAGAGTACTCATAGGTTATGATTTGACTTTGATTTAATAGTATACCTTTTGTTTAACATTATCTATTAGTCTTTAACAAATGCAATGTTTACTTATATTTGTCTCTTTTCTATTGTTAGATGTCTTTTGAGTAGGCTGTAGAGGAGGGAATTGATAAGCAAGGTGAGGAGTAGTAACTAGAGGAGGATGCAGAGGACCAATCAAGGACTATGTACATATGTTAATTTATTATATATTAGAAATTTCTTGCATGCGATGGCCCTTGGACCCAAGTTGATGAGTGTGGAGAAGACAGGGCTACACAAGTCAATAGGGCTCAAAATCTTGACCTATGTAGGCAAGACTTGGGGTCGTTGTTATGACATCGAGGACTTGTTCTCTCATCTCTAGCAAGGTTCCATGTTACTTACTCAGGAGTCTTAGGTACATGCTTGTGCTTGGTTATCACATGACTTTTATTAGAACGACAAGCTCTACCAGGAGGCAATTATAGCTTGAGAAACAACATCTAGAGCCACGAGCAGGTAGCCATAGCCCTTTAGGAGGCCATTGAGGCAGGAGAGTTAGCACGATCCCTATAGGCTTCCTTATAGCAGATTTTGACATAGATGACTCATATAGAGCACCAACCTAGTGGTGGTTCTACTAGTGTGAGCCAGTCTCACATTGCTTGTTCGTACTATGACAATGACCTCAATGAGCAGCCCTCTCTAGACTAGCACCGCCGCCGTCACTGATTTGTTTTTATTGACATTGTTTTTTTTTTTTTTTTAAATTTTTTCATGACATTTTTTGTTGCATATTTTTTCATATGTATTACATTGACTTTTATATAGATAGGTTCTATCATTACATCTATATAGATATGCTACTTTTTGTTATTACCCAATTTTCTTTTACAATTGTTCATTTAAATTTAACAATTTAATATACAAATATTTAATTTAATAATTAATAATTTAAACCATCAACATTAATATACAAACATAATAATTTAATTTATAAATTTCATAACTTATTTTCCTCTGCCATTATTTAGTGTCAACCAAGCCCACACTAATCTTATCATTGGCTTGGGCCACGTAAGTGCTAGCCAAGCTAACACTAACTTTAGCGTCGATTATCTAGACTAAGATTGTTGACATTTGTGTCAATTTTACTTCGGTTGGAGCAATAATAACTAGTGTGAGCCCCTTAAAAGTTGTCAACATATCTCTTGTTCCATGGCTGCCAAATGAGAGACAAGTTATCACCAATGATGCACATGTTGTTTCTTCTACTACGCCTCCTAGATATCTCGTGAAGTGGAAGCATCATTCAATTTTCGAAGCCTTATGGCTTGTCGTCGAAGCTTCTTGCATGTCCAAGATTTTCATTTTGGATCATTACCTTGCAGTTTTTTGCTGCTAAATCACAATTTTTCAAATCTCCAAAGAAAAGTTCTTCCAACTTGAAGGGAATGATGTAAAATATTCATATTAGGGCTTTATGAGAAATTAGGGTTTGGGTTAGACTCTTATTTTACTTTTATTATTATCTAGATTATTTTATTTGAAAATCATTGTTATCTAGATTAGGGTTTATCTTTTATTTAGTTGAACTATGTTGCCTATAAGTAAAGCCTCTTTGTAATTAGTTTACTCAGACTTTATGCAATGAAATATTACATATTGTTTCATTCAAAGAGTATTTAAACAAAGTCAAGGAAGTACCTTGTCCTAGAGGAGTACTCTAGGTTTATTTCCAAGGAATTACTTTGTTTAAGGGAGTACCTTAGGGTTTTTATTTGATTTGTTTTACGTCAAAGAAATTTGTCAACTATATGATACACTTTAGGATGCCTACTTACCTTCTTATTGTTCGAAGGAAATTTCTTTCAACCCCAGGAAAATGATGTAAAATAGGCATTCTAGGGCTAGGGTTTCTATGAAGGAATTAGTATTATGATTGGATTCTTATTTCTTTTATTCCATTTTAATTATTTTTTGTCATTATCGAGATTAGAGTTACTATAAGTAATAAAGGTCCATGAGGTAATTCCTATGATAAGTGAAAAGTACTTATCTTGAAGTTTCTATCTTATAATGACCCAATTATCTATAGGATCTAGACCTCTCTAATGTTGTTTCCTCTCAATTGTGTCCCAATATAACCTTACAGAATTGGTAAGTCTAGTAATAACTAACTAACTTTGTATTAGTGAGAACGAGGGAATGGGGGAAGTAGTCCTCTATTTGTCGAAGCCAATCTTGAAAGACATTAGCATCAAGACTACCATCAAAAGTAGAGATTTCTAATTTAGCTTTCTTAAAAGCCTCAAGATCACCTTGATAAGGGTCATGACTGTAATGAGGTTTCTATTATTGCAATGATGACCTCTCCTTTGGTCAGGGTTCTCATCTACCTCATTCTTTTCTCCATCTTCTTTTTCAATATGGTGGTTACCTTGTTCTACTAGTTGCCTAAGAAGAGGAAGGTACTCATTCAACTGAGTTTTGACATTGGCAACCTGATTAGCCAATTCATTTAAATTGTCTATGGTAACTGATAACTCTTAATTGCATAGAGTTATTTAGGCCATTTTTCCATTGATATTGGGCCGAATGGGCTGTCATTTAACGTAATTATACTCTCATATAAAAGGCTTTTTCAACAATGAGAAAAGTGTGGTTAACGGCAGCAAAGGAAAGCAAACAGCAACTGGCAACAAAGGAGAGAGAAGGATTTTGACTCAATTACTCCAAATACTCCTCCTAGACAAGCTTTCTTTTCTCCTTTCTTTCAATTACTGTCATGAACACTTGTTTTAATTCTTCTTTGTTATGTTGCTTTGATTTAAACATGAGTAGCTGAACATCCCACTAGGGGATGGATGGATCTTGAGATTGATGTATCTGAATCCTTGATTTAATTTATGAAAGTTTTTCTTTGTGATTATATGAGCAATTAATTCTAGTTTAATTTGTTGTTTATAGACTGGCCATCTATAGATTAGGTTTGAGGATATAAATTGCATAGGAATATGGATTTATATGTCTACCTCTTGAATTAATTGTTGTGATTTGAGCGAAAGCTAGAAATAGGTCAACGCGAATTGCATGGTTAATTGCAATTCTGGTTGTTCATGTGTCTTGACCAAACTAAATTATGCTAAGGAATTAGGTAATTCAGATTAGGGCAATAGGGTTAATCTGCCAAGGAATTGGGTTTTAACCACAATAGGAATTGAACCTTCATATGATCACTTAGGCAACTGATTAGATTAATCTTGGTAACTCAGATACTAGACCTCAAGTGAAATCCTGAACCTAGAGTTTTTGTCATTGAATTCAATCTTGATTTGATTTACACTATGATTAGGTTAGTTACAGTCCATTCAAAAATCTTCTTAATTGATCGCCTGAATAGTGAACTAAAAGCAAAATTGGTAATTGAACACAATTCCCTGAGAACGCTATTCTTACTCATCATTTTAACTATTTTTGACCTAATACACTTGCTAGAGAGAGCAAACAAGTTTTTGGCGCCATTGCCGGGGAATTGTGTAATTTAATATCAAGAAGTACATGGAAGTTTGCTAATTTGGGTATTTTATTTGTGCTTGTTAGATATAGGTTTTGTTTTGTTTATTTTATTTTTTTCAGAACTCCTGATCTTGTATGCAAGGCACTGTCAATCCAAACAACCTCCTATTTGATCCAGAAATAGAGAAAACTACTAGGGAAAGAAGGAAACAGATTAGACGTAAGGCACAGGAAGCCATGGGCGACCAACATAATCATTTGAATAATCTGCCTCCACCAAATAGGGATGTAGAGGATCCACCCCCACAACCTAGGATTATGAGGGATTTTGTCATGCCACCAGTTAGTGGTTGTGTGACAGGAATTAGGAAGCCCACAATAAATGCTAATAATTTCGAAATCAAGGCATCATTAATCCAATTAGTGCAACATAATCAGTTTAGAGGTGAGAGAAATGAAAATCCTTACACTCACATCTCTGCTTTTACACATGTCTGTAGCACTATAAAGATTAATGGAGCCTTTGAAAAAGCCATTAAGCTGATGGTCTTTCCTTTTTCATTAGCAGATAGGGCACTTAGTTGGTGTTAAGCTTTGAAACCAGACAATATCACAGACTGGAACACTTTAGTGCAGAAGTTCATCAACAAATATCACCCTCCTGCACTTAGGAACAAACTAAGAGGTCAAATAGTTTCATTTTAGCAAGCTCCTGGTGAGTCAATGACTAGTGCTTTTGAGAGGTTCCAGGAGCTACTTAGGAAGTGTCCAGGTCACCGTCTAGAAGAGTGGAGGCAAGTAGAAATCTTATACCAAGGTTGTTCAGTGGAAACCCAAATTTTAATTAATGCTGCATGTGAGGGTTCCATATCCAATAAGAGTCTTGAGGAGGCTTATGAACTGCTTGAATTGTTAGCCTCTAATCACTAAAAACTGTAGGTGATAGAGACAGTAGGAAGGGGGTATATGAGCTAAATACATTAGATACCATTTTGACTCAAAATGAACAATTAGCTCAACAAGTTGCCTCCCTGAACAAAAAGTTAGAAACCTTCCAGTTACCTAACCCTGTAGGTGAACCCACACACCCATCACTCTTTGACAGGTCTGCTCAGTACAATTACAAGCCTTGCACATTATGCTCTATTGTACATGAGCTAGGCATCTGTCCCAACCTTAACCCATAAGAATTTGCTCAGATTAATTATGTAGGGAATAATAACAGAAATCCACAGTATTTTCAAAATAGTACGTACCAGCCCAGTAATAGGAACCGTCCAAATTTTTCTTGGAGAAATCAAAATAGTCTCAATCCTCAAAATCACCCTGCACCATACCAACCACCTCATGCTAGGCAAAACCATAATCAGGAAACATCACATTTTGACCTTACTGTAGACTCTCTAGGGCAATTAATCAAGTAGATGACTCTGAATAACAATTCTTTCATGCAAGAAACTATGACAAATTTTAAAAATCAAGGGGCATCCATTCAAAAACTAGAGACCCAGATAGGACAGATAGCAGAACAACTAGCTGAGAGACCTCTAGGTTCACTGCCTACCTCCACCATTCCAAATCCTAGGGGGGAACTAAAAGCCATCACCACTAGGAGGGGAACTATTATAGAGCCTAAACCTAGCAAGACCCAAGGTAGGTTAGAAAACACTGATAATCACCAGGTAATAGAGGAGAATGACCTAGCAGAAAATGTGTCTACCTTAGGGCCTGAGTCTAGGATCAGTTGTGGGAGTCCTAGGAGAAAGAAAAAGAATGATATGGAATAGTACAATACACCTAAACCTGGTGTAAAGGTACCGTACCCACAACGACTCCAAAAACACATTGATGAGAAAAAAACTTCAAAATTTTTGGAGATCTTTAAAAAACTGCAGATCAATATTCCTTTTGCAGATGCTTTAGCACAGATGCTTTCTTATGCTAAATTCATGAAGGACATCCTAACAAACAAAAGGAAAATATAAGAGAATGAAAAGGTTATGCCAACTGAGGAGTGTAGCGCAATCATTCAAAAGAAACTCCTAGTCAAACAAAAAGACCCAGATAGTTTCACAGTTCCTTGTGAAATAGGTAATATGAATGTAGGGAGAGCCTTGTATGACTTAGGGACCAGTATTAATCTGATGCCATTATCAATGTTTAAAAATTTAGGCATTGGAGAGATCAAGCCCACCATGATGACATTGCAGTTAGCTGACTGCTCTATTAAATATCCCTATGGCTTAGTGGAAAATGTGTTGGTCAAGGTTGCTAAGTTTATTTTCCCAGTAGACTTTGTTGTGCTTGATATTGAAGAGGATACTGAAATTCCTCTAATTTTGGGGAGACTATTTTTGGCCCCTAATTGACATGGCCACTGGGTAACTTAAACTAAGGGTGAATGATGAACATGTGACTTTCAATATATTTGATTCCATGAAGCATATTCCTGATAATGATAGTTGTTTTAGGATATATATCATTAATGCATGTGTGAATGATGTTGTGGAAGAAAATATTGTGAAATTGCCTTTGGAAAAAGTTTTGACATGTTCTGATGAATTGTCTGCTTCTGATGGATTAGGGATAGTTGAGTGTAAGGCCATGCTGGATGCCTTACCTGTTCATGTGTCACCACACCCTTATGTTTTAAGCTTAGGAAAGATAAAAACTATAGAGGCAAAGCTTGTACCACCTAAGCTAGAACTGAAACATTTACCTATTCACCTTAAGTATGCCTTTTTAGGGGAAGAAGAGACCTATCCAGTGATCATTAGTTCTAAATTGACCCCTTTAGAGGAGGAGAGACTACTGAGAGTCCTTAGGGAACACAAGGGAGCCATTGGGTGGACTATAGAAGATTTGAAGGGTATTAGTCCCACTGTGTGCACACATAGGATCCTCCTAGAGGAAGGATTTAAGCCAGTAATACAACCCCAGAGAAGACTAAACCCAACAATGAGAAAGGTAGTCAGGAAGGAAGTTGTTAAGTTGTTAGATGCAGGGGTGATCTACCCCATTTCTGATAGCTCATGGGTTAGTCCAATTCATGTAGTGCCAAAAAAGGGGGGTATGACTGTAGTGGTTAATGAGGCTAATGAGATGATTCCCACTAGGACAGTGACTGGTTGGAGGGTATGCATAGATTATAGAAAGCTGAATAGTGTCACTAGAAAAGATCATTTTCCATTGCCTTTTGTGGATCAAATTTTGGAAAAATTGACAGGTGAGGAATATTATTGTTTTTTGGATGGTTATTCAGGATATAACCAAATCCCCATTGTTCCTGAGGACCAAGAGAAAACTGCTTTTACATGCCCATTTGGTGTCTTTGCTTATAGGCGTATACCCTTTGGGTTATGCAATGCGCTTGCCATTTTTCAAAGGTGTGTGATTGCAATTTTTTCTGAGATGATTGGTGATATTATTAAAGTTTTTATGGATGATTTCAATGTCTTTGGGTCCTTTTTTGATAGTTGCTTGCATAATTTGGCAAAGATTTTAAAAAGATGTGAAGAGGTTCATCTGGTATTAAATTGGGACAAATGTCATTACATGGTGAAGGAGGGCATTGTTTTAGGTCACCGAACTTCCTTTCAGAGAATAGAGGTTGACTGAGCAAAAATTGAGGTTATTGAAAATTTGCCCCCACCTTCTAATGTAAAGGCAGTTAGGAGTTTTCTAGGGCATGCAGGCTTTATCGAAGGTTTATAAAAGATTTTTCAAAAATTGCCAAACCTCTTTGTCAATTACTGAGTAAGGATACTACTTTTGTTTTTGATGAGGAGTGTTTAGCTGTTTTTCATACTTTGAAGAAAGCCTTAGTGTCTGCTCCTATTTTAGTAGCACCAGATTGGACTCTTAATTTTAAACTGATATGTGATGCTAGTGATAAAGCAATAAGGGCAGTTTTAGGCCAAAGGAAAGATAGGAAATATTATTTACTATGCTAGTAGGCTCTTAAACAACACACAAGTTAATTATACCATCACAGAGAAAGAGTTACTGGCAATAGTATTTGCATGTGATAAATTTAGGTCATATTTGCTTGGTTCCTACGTAATAGTTTACACTAATCATTATGCTCTAAAATTTTTGTTGACAAAACCTGGTGCTAAGCCTAAATTGATCAGATGGATTCTGTTACTTCAGGAATTTGAATTGAACATTAAAGATTAGAAGGGAACAGAAAATTTGGTAGCTGACCATTTGTCTAGGTCAGATCAACCTAATATTCAGGAAGGAGCTGTTATCCCTATCAATGAGACTTTCCCTGATGAACAATTGTTTGCATGCAATGCACTCCCTTGGTATGCTGATCTAGTTAACTATAAAGTGGCTAGTGTTTTACTACCTCATTTTTCATACCAACAAAAGAAAAAGTTCATGCATGATTCAAAATTCTTTGTTTGAGATGAACCATTTTTATATAAGCAATATGCAGATGGCATACTGAGGAGGTGTGTAGGTGATGAGGAGATTCCTCAAATTTTATGGCATTGTCATGGGTCTGATTATGGTGGTCACTACAGTGGTGACCGGACTGCTGCAAAAATCTTGTAGAGTGGGTATTTCTGACCCACTTTATTTAAAGATGCTAGGAATTTTGTGTTTGCCTGCAATAAATGTCAGAGAACTAGGAACATAGGTAGGAAACAGGAGATGCCTTTGCAGAATATACTTGAGATTGAATTGTTTGATGTATAGGGAATAGACTTCATGGGGCCTTTCCCACCTTCTTTTAGTAATAAGTATATTTTGGTTGTTGTAGACTATGTTTCTAAGTGGGTTGAAGTTGTAGCCTTACCTACTAATGATGGTAGATCTGTAATAAGCTTTCTAAGGAAGAACATCTTCACTAGGTTTGGGGACCCTAGAGCCATGATTAGTGATGGAGGTACTCATTTCTGTAACAAGAATTTTGAGTCCTTGCTTAGGAAGTATGGTGTCAACCATATGATAGCTACCCCTTACCATCCTCAAACTAGTGGGCAAGTTGAGGTGTCCAATAGGGAACTGAAGAGGATCCTAGAAAAGACTGTAACCAATTTTAGGAAAGATTGGTCTAGGAAATTAGATGATGCTTTGTGGGCTTACAGGAGTGCATTTAAGACTCCTATAGGAAGGTCACCATTTCAGTTGGTGTATGGGAAACCTTGTCATCTACCCATTGAGCTAGAGCATAGATCATATTGGGCGACAAAATTTCTAAACTTTAATCTTGAAGCAGCTGGTGAAAAGAAACTGTTACAATTGAATGAGCTAGATGAATTTCGAGCTCAAGCTTATGAAAATGCCTAGCTGTACAAAGACAAAGTAAAGAAATGGCATGAGAGGAAAATCACTCCTAGGAATTTTGAGGTTGGCCAATAAGTATCGCTGTACAACTCTAGGCTTAAATTATTCCATAGAAAATTGAAGTCTAGGTGGTCAGGTCCTTATCTGATTAAAGTTGTTTTTCCCCATGGAGCTGTTGAACTAGAAAATCCTACCACTCAACAACTTTTCAAGGTTAATGGACATAGGATTAAGCATTATTGGGGTAATGAACAAGCACATGCAATTTAAGTCATTAAGTTAACTGATGTTCCCTCATTTTCTGAGTGATATCTGAATAGTCTGGCTGAAGACTATAAACTTAGCACTTCTTGGGAGGTAACCCAAGTACTCAGTGATTTTTGTTTTGTTTTGTTCGAGTTGTTTAATTTCTTACATTTGGATATTGTTTTGGTTCTTGTTTTAGTTCTACTCTGAGTTTTGCTTTGGTTTTATTTGGAATTAATTATCAGGTTGTGTGATGATGAGGATGAGCTTGCTGCTGCTGCTCCACAGACTGCCACACAAGATTAGAGCTCACGTTTTGATCAGTTGGAGCAACTTTTACTTTCAGCATAAGAGTCACTTTTGATTTTATTTATTTATTTATTTTTTAGTTGTTCATCTTTAGTTTTATTGCTTGTCTCAGGTTAGTTTGATTCACCTGCACTCTGAGGACAGTGTGCCTCTTAAGTTTGGGGGTGGATTAACCTTGTTGAATTTTATTTTCTTAGGATATATGATTCTATTTTTCTGCTAATGGAGTATAAGTTCTAATGATGACAGACTGAATGTTTATGCCTAACACAATTAATTTTTTTATTTTTTTGAATTCCATATTTTTAAGGCATAGATTCATGCACTTAGGTATATATTGAGACATGAGTTTAAAAGTAATCAGAGAAATGAACCAGGCCATGTTTGATTGATAGATTAGATCACATTCACTAGTTTCCCTGTTGAGCCTAACCCAATTTTTTTTGTTTTTGGATTCACCATATTTAACCATTGTATACATCTTTTCACAGCACCTTATGAATGGTTACCTCAAGGAAACCAAGAGAGTAAGGTGAGGATACAGAATTAAGAGAGCTCAAGAGGTTAGTAAATTTTCTTGTCTGTATTGATGATTGAGACTGATTTATTTATGACTACATGCATTACTAGAAATGACTTAGGCCATTTTTGTTTCATTGAGCCTGTTAAATTATTCTTTTGTGAGACTATACCCTAACACCCATATTTGAGCCTAATAGGTTGCAATTGCAACTCAATTGTTCTTCTTTGAACTTGGTATGGAAGCTAGGAAAATCAATCTGCCAATCTACCCAAAAAAAAAATGAAAGAAAAATATGTGAAGATGCAAGAAAAGCAAAGAGTTTAGAAAAGTTAGCTACCAGTAGAAAAATAGAAAGAAAAAGAAATTGAGCCAAAGGTTCAAAAAAAAAGAAAAAAAGAGAGAAAGTAAAATAAAAAAAAAAGGGGTAAAGGAAGAATTACTGCGGTCTGGCTTCATACCTCAAATTTAGCCACATTTGACCATTGGACCTAACATTACAAGCCAGAAAGACCTAATGATTCAGTGATTGCATGTTTGTTATGAATTCTGATGTTTTATGTTTCATCACTTACAAGATTATTTGACTGATTGTGTTATCATATTGTTATGAGAGTGATTGCCTTTGAGTGAAACAAGTAAGTAGAGTCATCACTAAATGTTATTCTTGAGGGAATACTTAGGTGAACTGACTTCATGCAGGTGTTGAATTTCTGAATTGTGACATCCATTCAACTCACCATGTTACCTTTAAGTCCTGGGGATCTTTGAAAGCTGATTAACTCATCTAGAGATACCTTAGTGTTGATACTGATAGGCCTAAAAATTCTTGCAATTTATTATGACTATTGATGTGTATGGCAATAAAAAAAATTTTCTTTCCTCTCTGAAGAACTGATTTTCCCCAAAATGCAGAATTTCTTAAGTCATCTTTTGGTGTTATTTTGTGTTTATTGCCTGGGGACAAGCAATATTCAGTTTGGGGGTTGTGATAACTCTTAATTGCATAGAGTTATTTAGGCCATTTTTCCATTGATATTGGGCTGAATGGGCTGCCATTTAACCTAATTATACTCTCATATAAAAGGCTTTTTCAACAATGAGAAAAGTGTGGTTAACGGCAACAAAGGAAAGCAAACAGCAACTGGCAAAGGAAAACAGCAGCTGGCAGCAAAGGAGAGCGAAGGATTTTGACTCAATTCACTCCAAATACTCCTCCAGACAAGCTTTCTTTTCTCCTTTCTTTCAATTACTGTCATGAACACTTGTTTTAATTCTTCTTTGTTATGTTGCTTTGATTTAAACATGAGTAGCTGAACATCCCACTAGGGGATGGATGGATCTTGAGATTGATGTATTTGAATCCTTGATTTAATTTATGGAAGTTGTTCTTTGTGATTATATAAGCAATTAATTCTAGTTTAATTTGTTGTTTATAGATTGGCCATATATAGATTAGGTTTGAGGATATAAATTGCATAGGAATATGAATTTATATGTCTGCCTCTTGAATTAATTGTTGTGATTTAAGCGTAAGCTAGAAATAGGTAAACGCGAATCGCATGGTTAATTGCAATTCTGGTTGTTCATGTGTCTTGACCAAACTGAATTATGCTAAGAAATTAGCTAATTCAGATTAGGGCAATAAGGTTAATCTGCCAAGGAATTGGGTTTTAACCACAATAGGAATTGAACCTTCATATGATCACTTAGGCAACTGATTAGATTAATCTTGGTAACTCAAATACTAGACCTCAAGTGAAATCCTAAACCTAGAGTTTTTGTCATTAAATTCAATCTTGATTTGATTTACACTGCGATTAGGTTAGTTATATTCCATTCAAAAATCTTCTTAATTGATTGCTTGAATAGCGAACTAAAATCGAAATTGGTAATTTAACACAATTCCCTTAGAACGATACTCTTACTCATCATTTTAATTGTTGTTCGATGTTAGGTCTCATTTTAGTCACATTTCAACCCCATATTTTCTTGGTTTAGTGGCACATTCTTAGATTATTTCATTTGATTTAAATCACTTTTTAGATTCTTGAATTCATATGGATGATAATATAAATTGAGTTTAATTGCATATTTTTAATTAACATTTATATTTTCACAAGTGATTAATTTCTATGCCAAGAACAAGCATTGATAAGCATTGAAGAGCCAAGTTGAAAAATAGAAAAATGGCAATGCTGCCAGTGGGCGCCGTGGCACCCAAGCCCAACGTCGTGGTGCTGCATTCCAGAGACCATCACTGCAATTCTGCCAATGGACGTCGTGGCGCCCATATCTCACCGCCGTGGCACCCAGAGCCTGCATTGATGCGATTTTGAGAAGTTTTAAGCCAAGTCAATTACTGGAAAGCCTTGTCATACAAGGATTGGGATTCCTAAGCTTGGAAGACTATTTGGAATTATAGTTTAAGTAAAATTAAAGTCTTGAAGAAATATATCCACTTAATGTCCTAGTTAGAGTATGATTAGGATTGACTTGTACTTAAAAGTATAACTTTATTAAGAGTCCTATTTTGAGTCTAATTAGGAGTGGATATATTATAAATAATTAGGAGGGCAGATCTGGAGGAGACACCACGCCAACACACAACCATCCACGCATACACAGCTGCTGCCAGAACTGGAACCACACCACGACACACATCAAGAGCTAAAGACTTTCATCCATTGTTCCTACTGTCGAGACTCCATCTAGTATTGTTCTCTTTTGTTATTCTTGTTCAAAATGACCATGCTTTCAGTCCAGAAATTTGCTGGATCTATTAGTATGGTAGCTTCATTTCCTTTATGCTTAGCTAGACTTATCTAAGCCATGATACCAAATTTGTGAGACAAGATTATGATTTTAATGTTAGATAAATTAATTTGAGTATTCTAGAATTATTTGACAGCATTGTTATTGAATCCATTTGGATTTGTTTGGAGTAACTAACTAACCTATTTGAATGATTCATAATGTTAGCTTATTAAGTAAGTCTGGAACCTTAATTAATTGACACAAGTAACAACTAGTTAATCTTAGAATTAGATTGGCTAGAATAATTTCATATCTGAATTACATAAAGCCGTTAGTGGACCTTTATGGTTTAGGTTATATGATGTCTTCCATAAATCTTAATGCTCAAAGTTCGGTTAAATCTTGTGCGTTGGTGTATTGAGGTTATTGGACTTGGTAGGTTTTGAGCTCAAACGTTCTAGTTACAAAATAAACGGAAAGGGAAAATAGGGAATTTTGTCATACAAAGTTTTACAGTCTAGCTATTCGAAATTAATTTATCTATGTGTGAATGATCGAATTTGTGTCAATCATGGTGAGGATATGTCGATGCTAAGCATGCCTTATTAGTTCTATCACTCGATTTCCTTTATTCAATTTTCTTTATTCTCTTTTCTTTGCTTTCTTTACATTCTACCCAGAATTTTAATTCAGCAACCATATTCAAAATGCCCCATTTAATTCGGTTACTTATAGCAGTATTCTTTTCTTTTCTTAAGCAATCTTATTAGATTAAATACAAGCTTCCTCGTGGGATCGATCCTACTTACCCTACACTATATTATCTTTTGAAGGGAGTAGTAAATTAATTTGTGAGCCTACGACACCTCTTACAAATTTTGGCGCTGTTGTCGGGGAAACAACAATTTAATCTTTTAAGATTGTTAGTATTTTATGTGTTTTCTTTGTTTTGAATTTTATAGGTTTCATTGATTTATGTTCTTGAGGAGTGGAAGAATAATTTCCAGTCGCCAAAACCAAATAGAATTAGAAGAAAGGTTCAACATTAACCCATTATTCGAACTTGACACTACATCTAAAAAGGAGATGGCAACCTTGAAACGGTTGGCAGAACTAGACTTAACAATTCAGCCATTGGCAATAGCATATCCTGCCCTTGCTGTCCTTTTGAAGCTCAATTTGGGATTCATCAACTTGCTGCCGAAATTTCATGGAAGACCAGGAGAGGATCCATACCGCCACATCAATGAATTTATGATCACTTGCTTAACCATTCAGCAAGAGGGAGTTACCGAAGATCAAGTGATGCTGAGAGCATTCCCTTTCACATTGCAAGATGCAGCCAAAGATTGGTTGTACTATCTAATGCCTGGATCTATCACCTCATGGCAGCAACTACACAAAATGTTTCTAGAAAATTTTTTTCCAGCATCTCGCATTAGTTCAATTCGAAAAGAAATTTGTGGAATTAAGCAAGCCGATGGTGAAATTTTGTATGAGTATTGGGAGCGCTTCAACAAACTATGTGCATCATGTCCGAAGCACCAAATTAGCGACTAACTTCTCATACAATATTTTTATGAGGGATTAACACCCCATGACCGAGGAATGATTGATGCTACAAGTGGTGAAACTCTCGTAAACAAAACACCTGCACAAGCCCGAGCTCTAATTAACAACATGGCTCAGAACTCTCAACAATTTGGGGAAAGGAGTGGTTCTTTCTTGCACCCTCATAATGCCGCAAGCAACACTAATGCACAACTTACCCAGCTGCAAGCCATAATAAATCAAATAGTGATCGGTTCAGCTTCAACACCTGTTTGTGGTATATGCACAGCTCCAGGACACTTGACTGACTCTTGTCCTAATTTACAACAACCGGGAGAGGTAAATGTTATGTACAATAACAGAAGATATGATCGCTTTGCTCTTACCTACAATGAAGGGCGGAGAGATCACCTAAATCTCAAATACGGGCCACCCAAAAATAATCCACTAGGATTTGATCAAGTTCAGTACCCTCCACCACAAGTGCAAGCTACGGACAAAACCCAGTTGATGTTTGAACAACTTATGAAACAAATGGGCTTTATGCAAACCGAATTCAAGAAAGATTTCAGTGATTTTAGGCGTGATTCAGAAAATAAATTCCAAACTTTAGAAGGCCAAATCAAGCGACTACAGACTCGCCTCTCCAACCATGAAGTCACTCTTGGGAACATCCAAGCTTAAATGAATAACAAGCTACCTTCCCAACCATTTGCCAACCCTAAGGGAAGCGTGAATGCTATCATGACCACTATGAAACCAAGAGAGAAGGAAGATGAAAATAGATACATTCCAAAGCCTTCATTCCCTCAAAGGTTCATGACAAAGGAGCAACTACAATAGTTGCTGCCAGAGCCTAAACAACCCGAACAGTTCTTTCAAGGAGCACCAAAACAAGGCAAACATGGGCAGCTGCAAGAGCAATGCTGCCAAACCAATTATGGGCAGCAAAATAGCAAAGATAAAATGAACTTCCAGCAGCAGAAAAAAGAAGCAACAAAGCTAGAAAAATCTGAAGAAAACAGGTTCATTCCAAGGCCACCATTCCCTCAAAGGTTCATGCAAAAGGAGCAACTGCAACAGCTGCTGCCAGCACCTAAACAACCCGAACAGCAACTGTAAAAAACATTGAAATAGCCCAGTTCTGGGCAGCTACAAGAGCAATGCTTCCAAGCCAGTTTTGGACAACAAAATGGCGAAAATAAGACGTCATTCCAATAGCAGAAAAAGGAAGAAACAAAACTGGAAAAATCTGAAGAAAATAGTTACATTCCAAAGCCTCTATTCCCTCAAAGATTCATGCAAAAGAAGCACAAAGAGGCCAAACAAGAAATTCTGGAAACATTCAAAAAAGTGGAGGTAAATATTTCACTGCTGGATGCTATCAAGCAAGTCCTAAGGTATGTTAAATTTCTTAAAAAGCTTTGGACTTCTAAAAGAAAATTAATTGGCAATGAGAAAATTAGTATAAGAGAAAATGTTTCTGCTGTTTTTCAAAAGAAAATTCCCACAAAATGTCAAGATCCAGGGATGTTCACTATCCCCTGTAACATTGGCAATACTTCTTTTGGAAAAGCTATGATAGACCTAGGAGCATCAATTAATGTCATACCTAGAAATATCTATGAAAAATTGAACCTAGGAAAATTGAAAGAAACTGGCATAATAATCCAATTAGCTGATAAAAGTAATGTTTACCTAGATGGAGTTATAGAAGATGTCCTTGTGCAAGTGAATGAATTAGTATTCCCTGTAGATTTTTATGTGTTAGATATGGGAGATGAGGGTCAGCCAGGGGACATTCCATTGCTTCTAGGGAGGTCATTCTTAAAAACTTCAAGGACTAAAATTAATGTATACAATGGTAGTTTAACAATGGAATTTGATGGTGAGGTTATTAAATTTAATATATTTGATGTCATTAGATATCTTACTGATGTTAACTACTTATGTGCATTGGATGTGGTTGATGAAATTTCTCAAGAAGTTTATGAATTAGATGAATTGAAAAAGAGTATGCTTAGTAGGGATTTAGCTGAAACTGATTTCATGTTGCGTGATGCTTTGGTAGATAAAAATTCTGCATTGAATTCCTTACATCAAGTGCATGAAAAAATCATATTTATTCCTCCCTGCACAGCATGTTAAAGCTGTTTCATCACATATTTCACCTCCTACACTAGATTTAAAACCCTTGCCTAAAAATTTAAGGGAACATAAAGAAGCTATTAGGTGCACATTGTCTAACATAAAAGGTTTAAATCCTACATTAGGCACCCATAAGATAGCTCTAGAACCTAATGCAAACCCCAAGCCCAAATCAAAAGCATTGCATGATGCTAAGTTAACTAGGAAAGAGTTTCATATAGGCGAAAAAGTGTTGCTATATAAATCAAAACTGAAGTTATTTCCTAAGAAACTTAAGTCAAGGTGGCTTGGCCATTTTGTTGTCACTCATGTCCATCCTCACGGGGCTATAAAGATTAGAAGCCTCACTACTAACAAAATTTTTAAAGTAAATAGGCACAAGTTAAAGCATTTTTATGAAGGTGATGCTGCCTGTGTGGTGGAAAGAATTCAGCTGGAAGATCCTTGAGCATAAAGAATGTCAAGCCAATGACACAAAACAAAGGCGCTTCTTGGGAGGCAACCCAAGTTAATTTCAAGGAAGTTTGCATTTTTAAGTCTGTCTATTTTTCTTATTTCTTATTTCTGTCATGTTTTCTTATTTTTTTGTGCATCTTTTCCATTTTAGTATGTTTTATTTTTTTCCTTGCATTAAGGACAATGCAAAATTTAAGTGTGGGGGGAGGAATGGAAAATTTTGCATGTTTCCATGACTTAACTACTCTCTACATCTGAATTCTTGCATCTTCTTCTTAGTTCTGCATTCAAGAGAAAACAAGAAAATCTCTTGAAAGTGTAGTTTTCATATTGAAACGAGTATAACCCATGGCATAAGTAAGTATGGCTATGAGTACCCTAACTCAAAAGCTAAATCTCAAACCTATACATTGTATAATGTGATTGATCATGAGATCCAAGTGAGCTATTTGAGCCGAGTGAATGTTGGGACATTCATGCCAACTTGGGAGTTCATATGATTTTTTTTTCATGTGTGTATTTTGTTCAATCTAAGGTATAGACCTCTGAAATTTGCTCTATGCCTTGCCACATATTTAGAGGTACATCTGCATGCTTGAAAGTAATTTTGGCACTTAGGTTTAACCAATTTAGCCTTTCACAGCCCACCTTGCATAATTACCTATAGTTGACCACTTTTGAGCCTTAGCTTTCCTTTCTTTTAAACACATTATAAGCCATATATCATCCCTTTGATTTAACCATAGTTTTTGAACCCAACACATTGAAGGATTATGTGAATTTGAGACATCAAATTGTTGCCTAGTTAGTAACTAGGAAAGTGGAAAGAAAGAGCCTCAAAAGATGAGAAAATCTCCCAAAGCAAAGTGCAGAAAAGTCCAGAAAAAGGAAAAATTCTAGAAAGAAAAGCATTCTGGAAAAGCTGAAAAAGAAAAGAAAAGAAGAAAAAAATTCTGCAAGCAAAAGCAAAAGAATGAGAAGAAGGGAGAAGCAAAATATGCAATATGAGGCTTGATAATGGAAAGTGAGTGAGCTTGAAAAAGTATGCTTTGATTCACATAATCTCTTCTTGGTGTAATTTAACCCTTGATTCCATCATTCATTAATCCTTTTTAACTTACCAAAGCCCCATTACAACCAAGGAAAAGTCTTTTTGATTCAAGTATGCAGTATGCTCTAAGAGATGAAGGTAAGACTGAAAATCAAATTTTGGTAGCTCTTGCTTTATGATTATGAACTTGAGAGTAAACACTTTAATCCTAAACACTTGAGAGAACTTGAGTATAAACACATACATCCAGTGAGGGTCATTCACATTATGCATTGTGCAATTTGAGATAGGAGTCTTTACTTAATGACATATCTGCTTATGTATGTGAGGCGATGACTTGCTTGACATAGTGAATTGCAATTCTCAGGAGAGTTTTCTTTGTTTTGTTCTTAGTTTGATTGAGGACGATCAAGAGTTTAAGTGTGGGGGAATTTGTTAGGTCTCATTTTAGTCACATTTCAACCCCATATTTTCTTGGTTTAGTGGCACATTCTTAGACTATTCCATTTGATTTAAATCACTGTTTAGATTCTTGAATTCATATGGATGATAATATAAATTGAGCTTAATTGCACGTTTTTAATTAACATTTATATTTTCACAAGTAATTAATTTCTATGCCAAGAACAAGCATTGACAAGCATTGAAGAGCCAAGCTGGAAAACAGAAAAATGGCAATGCTGCCATTGGGCACCGTGGCGCTGCATTCTAGAGACCATCGCTGCCAATGGACATCGTGGCGCCCATATCTCACCGCCGTGGTGCCAAGAGGCTGCATTGATGCGATTTTGAGGAGTTTTAAGCCAAGTCAATTACCGGGAAGCCTTGTCATACAAGGAGTGGGATTCCTAAGCTTGGAAGACTATTAGGAATCATAGTTTAAGTAAAATTAAAGTCTTGAAGAAATATATCCACTTAATGTCCTAGTTAGAGTATAATTAGGATTGACTTGTACTTAAAATTATAACTTAATTAAGAGTCCTATTTTGAGTCTAATTAGGAGTGGATATATTATAAATAATCAGGAAGGCAGATCTGGAGGAGACACCACGCCAACACAACCATCCACGCATACACAGCTGCTGCCAGAACTGGAACCACACCACGACACACATCAAGAGCTGAAGACTTTCATCCATTGTTCCTACTGCCGAGACTCCATCTAGTATTGTTCTCTTTTGTTATTCTTGTTCAAAGTGACCATGCTTTCAGTCCAGAAATTTGCTGGATCTATTAGTATGGTAGCTTCATTTCCTTTATGCTTAGCTAGACTTATCTAAGCCATGATACTAAATTTGTGAGACAAGATTATGATTTTAATGTTAAATAAATTAATTTGAGTATTCTAGAATTATTTGACAGCATTGTTATTGAATCCATTTGGATTTGTTTGGAGTAGCTAACCAACCTATTTGAATGATTCATAATGTTAGCTTATTAAGTAAATCTAGAACCTTAATTAATTGGCACAAGTAACAACTAGTTAATCTTAGAATTAGATTGGCTAGAATAATTTCATATCTGAATTACATAAAGCCGCTAGTGGACCTTTATGGTTTAGGTTAGATGATATTTTCCATAAATCTTAATGCTCAAAGTTCGGTTAAATCTTGTGCGCTGGTATATTGAGGTTATTGGACTTGGTAGGTTTTGAGCTCAAACGTTCTAGTTACAAAATAAACGGTAAGGGAAAATAGGAAATTTTGTCATACAAAGTTCTACAGTCTAGCTATTTGAAATTAATTTACCTATGTGTGAATGATCGAATTTGTGTCAATCATGGTGAGGATATGTCGATGCTAAGCATGCCTTATTAATTCTATCACTCGATTTCCTTTATTCAATTTTCTTTATTCTCTTTTCTTTGCTTTCTTTACATTCTGCCCAGAATTTTAATTCAGCAACCATATTCAAAATCCCCCCTTTAATTCGATTACTTCTAGCAGTATTCTTTTCTTTTCTTAAGCAATCTTATTAGATTAAATACAAGCTTCCTCGTGGGATCGATCCTACTTGCCCTACACTATATTATCTTTTGAAAGGAGTAGTGAATTAATTTGTGAGCCTACGACAGCTCTTACATTCGACCTAGTACACTTGCTAGAGAGAGCAAACAGTAACGATGTTGGAAAAATCTCCTTTTAGATTTTGATGAAATTTAAAGTCAATTGGTTAAACTCAGCTTGCAATGAATGAAGGGATATGCAAGGATTGGAAAAAGATTCTTCAAAATTTTCTTTTTTTTGGTTTTGGTTTTTCTTATTTTGAGCAAAGAATGAAAATGCCAAATTTGACCTCATGCAAATAGTGATAAAGATAAACTACCATAATGCTATGTAAAACCAATATATATATATATATATATATAGTAATTATGAAGCACAATAAGGAAATAAAGAAATAAGAAATAAAAAGCTAGAGCCAATCAAAGTGCATGGCTTGGGGGAAGGTTATTATTATAACATACCCTTTGGGGGTAAAAATTCTACGACAAAGAATGAAACGACTTTTATTTTTTAAAAAAATTAATTCTAGAGTCTCCACCAATTGTTTAAGAATTAAGGTACAATTGGGACCCTATTTATTTTAAAATTTATGTATTTAGTTTATTTTTTTTGGAAAGGCACTGAAATGCAAACCATAGATGAATTCGGGAGTCTATTATGTGTGAGGAAGGTGTTAGGCACCTCACAACATTTGTCAAAAACAATTACCCAAATTGATTGTGCAATGACTTGAAACTATATTTAATTTTTCGCTAAAATAAATATTATAATATTTAAAGCAATGGCAGAAAAATAAAGCATGTATGCGTGAATATTCTAGACGAACCTAGGATCTTTCAAACCTTCAAGACAGATAAATTGTCCCTCCAGATGGAACTTATCCTCACCTAGGTTAGATATGATAAGCTTAGTCTTGTAAAAGATCGGACTACCTTCCCTTCCATGATTAGTGAGGGGCCTTGGGATCCTAAAAATTTAAATGTGTCCTAAAGTGTGTGCATGTTAATTATAATTCAAAGTTGGGAGCGGGATACATCAAAAATTACATGGGAAAAGTGGCATGATCACATCTTGACCAATTTGATTTAATCAAACAGCTTAGCTCATAGTCGTGAAGCATCAAGATTCATGAATTCTTCAATTTCCATTAAGCAAAATAAATTTTCAAATTAACGTAACAGCCCATTTAATTATCAGGGAACCAGGAAGCATCAAAGCTATCTCAAGGACATACACAGATTTTAGAAGCAAACTCGGTAGCTAGAAAGAGTTTTCATATCAACATATCAGCTCATTTTTATTTTCCAAGAAGCCAAGAAGCATACTTCAAAGCTATCTCAATGAAGTACATAGATTCAAGAAGCAAACTCAACAACTAGAAGTAGAATTTAAACCCTAGAAAATGGCAGCACTCAACCAAATACTGAATCCATGAATTAGACAGCAAAAGGAAAAAGAAAGGAATTTCATGCAGTTTCAATCTAATCAAACCATTAGGACAGTGAAATACCAAATCAAACACCCTCAAGCAAGTCAAATACTTCCTTCAAGATATGAAATCCCAACCTGATAGAACCAAACACAAGAAAATGAAACAATAAGAATTTCATTGAGCACTAGACTGCTGGAATCATCATGAACTCACAAATTTTCTCATTCTTCCCAAATTAAAGCAGAAAAACAGAATTGAGAATTTTCCCACTATTATATCCATGCCATATTATTTTTTTTTTTTTGGTCAACAGTTCAGTTTTGCTCTCCAATCTCAACCTAGACAAACGAAATTTGGTTAATCATAAACCAAACCAACTCATATCCCATTTGAAGCAATTTAAACTAAGTATGAGAAGCGAAAACAACCAGATCCTGAAATTAAGAATTTAAAAGCAGAAATTCCAAATTCAGAGCCAAGGCAAAGACACATGAAGTCCCAATGAAAACTTCCGGCAACACAAACCCAAATACTGCTCAAAGAATTACAAAAGTAATAATCAGATTCACCAAGCTTACTGCACAAACCATTACAAATCAAAAATTATGTGACATTCAAATCATCTTCAATTCTCTACATCAAAATCCCCAATAACCACAGAGAACTTCTAAGAGGGGCATAGAAAAGTGCAAGAAACAAACACTACTGAATCAGACACAAATATCAAAATGACAGATTGAAACACAAAAATAAAACTGAGCCTCATTTTACTTTACACAAACATTTAAAGTATGCAGGGCTCAATCCAAACCCAAAAGAAAAGGATTACACAAACATGATCTCCCACAAACGAAAATACTGACAGATTCAAACACAAGTTGTGCGGATAAAATCAATGTTCCAGCTGATCCATTTTCTCTTAATTTCAGCATGTGCACTATCTTCAAGACCATAACAGAGATTAAGAAGAAAATATTAAACCAAAGACTAGGCCATCATCACAATCCTCTTCCTAGACTCAAATGATAACATGTCTTAGTGCAAACCCTGCATTATTCTTGAAAATTCATGCTACCAGTGAGTATCAATAACAGATGCAAACCCCCATTGATCATGTATAAAAAGCCCATTCCCTTAAAACAAGATCAATTCAACAGCAACTCCCAGAAGCAAGTGTCCAGCTAAAGAATCAGGTCGAGACTAGGAAAATGTTTGCTATTGAAATGCATTTCTTCATCAATTTATTCATTGTAAGACATATGAGCTACCCACCATGAAAAGTAATGAAAATGATGCATCCCAGAAATAAACACATCATGAAACCAGTTTCAACAAAAACTTTTCAAATTCTAATTCTAATTTTTTTCAATCTTAATCTATGCATTATAACTCAGGTGTTTTATTTTAAAACTCTTCAAGCAAAAGACTTCCCAAACATGATAAAAATACTACACTCTCAAAACCAAGAAAATTCCAGCATCAAACCAATTTATGAGCAGGTTCAGCGACATTGAAAATCCACAACATCTAAGGCTGCAGAAACAAGAATATACCAACACCAGAATTTCACAATAACCTAACAAAGTCATGAAACTTTCACAACTAAATCTCAAAGGATTTGATCCATTAAACCAAAGTTTACAAAAACTTCAAGATTCAACCCTGTCAGTCCAAGCAATACCGACTCTCCAGATTCGCCAAATTAAATATCCGAAGACCTAAAATAGCTTCATTCATAAGGGCCAAATTTCACACCATTAAAGATTTGCATAACTCAAACACTGCAGAATCATCCAGGATAGACATTTCACTAGATTTAATGATCTATCAATTTGCACAGAAACCAGAAGCCCAAACATTCTTTCTAAATTATTCAGAAACAAATAGAATCGAAACACATTTAAATTCGGCACACTTCTAATCTATTGAACTTGAACAACTCACGTGTAAACACAGAAAACTCCAATGGAGATTTCACAAAGCCACTTCTAAATTGTATACCATAAACAAGTGAGCAATCGGTAATGGGAGGGGGAAAAGGAGGGAGGAATTAATTCAATCTCAATCCTCAACATCTCTCAATTGAAGATATAACCTAAGCTTACGAACACCAAATCGCCACAGCACATTCATGCACATCCATAGAATCATCATTTGCAACAAATTCAAGGAGTGAGAAAATGAAAGTTCATACCTGAGCTTAAGCAAGCACAAACAGTGATTGAATTCCTTGATCAACTTCCACAAACCCAGAGAATCTTCTTCTATTCCTTTTTACTGATTTTGACCTCTCCCTTGGCTCTTATCCCTCACTTTCTTCAATTCCTTTTCACGTTCGTTAAGCTCAACTCCTCTTTTTTCCTCTCAGGCTACTCTTTATTCGATTTTCCTTCTCCGAAAACACCTGGCTTTTCGGTTCTACTCTCGCTCTTAATTTTCTTTGCTTGCTCTCTCGCTTCTCTGTTTTTCATTTGCTCTCGCTCGATTATTCTTCTTCTTAGCTCACTCTACCCCGCGATATCCGCTCCACCCACTTCTCCTGCACGATCTCACCTCACCCTCGCCTCTGCTTTGGGGGCTGCTTAATGCGCCTCCGCTTTGCTATGCACGCTCCCCTCTAAAAAAAATTTAACTTTCCCAAAATGCTCTTGACTTCACACCCCCCTTCTTTAAAAAAAAGCTAACGGACTTTTTATAGTCAGTTGGAAGATATATATATATATATATATATATATATATATATATATATATATATATATATATATTTAAAATTAAATATGTTACTTGTGCCTCAAGTAATAATTTATACTATTTTTAATAAAATATATTATTATGTGATAAAAATTTATAATTTATATTAATATTATAAAATTTATAATTGCCATTGGATGGAAAATAGTTGGGAACTCCCTCGACTTTTGGATTCCCCACTCCCCTCTTTTACTGATTTTCTGCAATTCCAATGGGGTGATCCTCTCGAGGCCTATTAGTTCCCCCCACCCTCTTCATTTGCATCGTGAAACCCTAGCCCCCCCACCTGCCGCTGCCAGCTTCCTTCCTTGCCATTTCCTCATCACCGCGTGCTTTAGATGTTGTCTTCATCGCACAATTGAAGGTATGTGTTCTCTTCCAGTCAACTTTTACTTCATGAATTTGTTGTTTGTTGATTGGAATGTGTATGGGCTAACAAACGGCTATGTAGGGCCGAAGTGAGTGAAAAATAGCTCTTTACAGCCGTTTGGAGCCATTTATTTGATCTAAAATTGTTTATGTTAACATTGTTGTAGGATACATGGCGAAGACAAAAAACCCTACAATTAGAGATGCAGCCAGAGCTAGTTGATCGTCGTCAACCGACGGCCTTTGAGCGTAGAGAACGTGTGAATGGGAAGCAGGACACAAGGTCATGACATGCCATTCCCCTCCAAGGCAAATGAACTTACAAATTCGTCCGGATGGAATTCACAAATCTCTAAAGGTAACTCATAAAATGAGAGAAGTCATCAGTGGGGTAAACGGGGTAGAGAGCCATTTAAGAAAAACCGTTTTGAAGGTTCTAGGGATATGAAAAATAGGAAAATGGTAAATGATGATGCTATGAATAAATTGTTCACTGCAACTAGACCCCCACTCCAAGGAACCAGGAGGCAGGAGACACCAGGGTTTAGGGTTTAACGTTTTAAGAATTGCCATATGATATTTGTAATGCTTCAATGAAAAGATTATTGTGTATTGCATTAATCTTGTAATTCCATTGGTTAATGGGCAATAGTTTCCTTTCATCCATTTGGATTTCATTTACACAAATGCCTTTGAGAAACCACTAAGTTTACCATTTACTATCAAGTTGTCTTTGGATTAATTATACATCTAAAAAAGTAAATGTCTATTGGTATAAAAACAGTTGCAGAGAAACGTTTTAAGGAGAAAAACGGTTGTGGATAGCCGTTCTAATGTTCATTCGGTTGTGGACAACTATTTTCTCCTTATATTAATATAAATTAAATTAAATAATTTAACAAAATATATTATAATTTATAATATTAATATAAATTATAAATTTTTATCACAGAATAATATATTTTGTTTAATTTTTTATTTTATTAAAAATATTATAAATTATTACTTGTGGCACAAGTAACATATTTAATTAGTAATATATATATATATATATATATATATATATATATATATATATATATATATATATCTATCTTCCAACGGCTCGTTTAGGTGCCTCAATGGCTCTAAAGAGCTGTTTTCCTTTTTTTTTTTCAAGAAGAGGAGCATGAAATCAAGAGCATTTTGGAAAAGTTTGAATTTTTTTTTACAGGGGCGGGCGCACTCAGTAAAGGAGGGGGCTCCTTAACCAACCCCCTCTTGCTTCACGATTCTCCCTATTTTCTTTTTTCCCTTTCTTTTTTTCCTTTTTTCTTTTCTTTCACCGCTCTTTCTTTTCTTTTTCTTTTTCTTTTTTTTTTTTTCTTTTCTTTCTTCTCTTCTCTCCGCTGTCACTATTTCCTTCTTCTTTCCTTTCTTTTTTCTTCTTTCTTTTTTCCCTTGCCGTTTCCTTTTATTTTCTTTCTTTTTCCTTTTTCTTAAACATATATATAAAAGAAAATAAAATGCAATAAAATAAAATAAAAAATGAAAATAGAAATAAAAATAAAAATAAAAAATAAAAATAAAGAAGAAAAATAAGTAAATAATTAGTTAAATAAATAAAATAAAATAAAAATTTAGACAAAATATAGTGTCTACACTATTTGTCCTAAAAGTCAAAGGTTCTTGAATTGCCCTCACCAAAATGATGAGGTTTGCACCCTACAAACTTAGATTCATAAATGATAAATCATTTGCAAACCCTAATTAGTAAGATGATACCATGGTCCAAGTGATAGGTAGGCCGACAGGCAAAAGCCTGTTGAATGTTGTCTATGGATTGCTCTTTTGCCAACCTTTGGACCCTATGCCTCAGCATGCTCATGGATTTCCCCATGGTGAACTTTTCCACCCATAGTCCAACTATGTGCCTGTATTACACATGTTAACCAAGGCCAAGAGTTTGATTTGAGCCATCAAAATATAAGAAGCAAAATAAGCAATGAAAGTACAAGTACAGAACAAAGTAAGTGATATTTAATCATAAGCTTTAGCCTTGACTTACATACACCATTTGTGTTTTGACATATAAGTCGAGCACATTCACAAATCGATACATGCTTTAGGAAGAGTGGAAAAGACATTATTTATTACTACCACATTGTTTTTGTCTAGGAACTTGATAGCTCTAGCCAACATAATATTCTCAAACATTATTTCTCATTTGTGCCTGATCACAATTGGACTTCTAACTTTGTGCTTGCCATCTGACCACCACAATTCCCCAAATAAATAACCTCCATGCTTAGCCACAACCTTGCTTTGCAGTATAACCTTGAATGTCTTCTTTTCACCAACTTTGTTAAATGTCAAGGAACTAGGCTCAATTGACACGGAAATCCCTTTAGGCACCTTAACATACATCTTATATGTACCTGGAGATCCAACATTTGTCACCGTACGAGAGGCTATAACAGAGTTTTTCTCCAGATCAAGCACAGTAATCGATGGATAGTTAAAATCTGCCGAGTTATAAGACTGTGAACAAGGAAAGGGCCTACCAGCAATTGCGAAAATTGCTGCTTCGTTGAAAGAAGTGCACAAGAAACTCAAGTAATCATCTATGTCTAGATCATAAACCAAACCAGGGTCCATTGCAAGATTAGGCTGAATATGTCCCGCACCATAATCAAAAGGAGTTGCTTTTTTATAAAATGAGTCTAGAATTGGCCTTCCACTGTCATCTACTGTGGTTGCTGGAAATGGACAATGTGAGACAAGTTAAAAAATTTGACCAAAACATAATATATTATATTCCCTCCAGCCTGTTTTATAAAATCCTTTCAACCAAATCACATAGTTTAAGAAAAATGTTAAAATTAATTAATGTATTGAATTTGAAAAAGTTAACACAACATTCCAACTTTATTTTTATTTAAAGTTAAACTTTATAAAAATCAAAATCTTGGAATTAGATAGGGCTAATAGTAATGAAGAGCAAATATGAAAAAAAATAATAAATGTTTTTAGAAAGGGTGTCATAAATAAGATCGGAGGGAATATTTGTTAGGACAAGCATGCAGGAAGTGAGCTCTCAAGTAATATTAAGACTTGTTCAATTGTGGTACCAGTGGTCATTATAGCAGATTGTATTGCTGCTGGACTCCAATGAGGGTGAAGAGTTTTCAGAAGGCCAACAATGCCAGCAACATGAGGGCAAGACATAGAAGTTCCCGAAATTGTAAAGTAAGGAAACCTGCTTGTGCGTGTTTGCGTGTAAGCAGCAATTATTTCCAATCCGGGTGCAGTGATATCAGGCTGAAAATATAAAATGAGATCTCTATAGAAAATTTAATGTTTGAAAAAAAAATGCTAAGAAACAGTGGTTAGAGTAAATTAACCTTCAGGATTGATGGGAAGATAATGTTAGGTCCTCTTGATGAGAATGCAGCCATCATTGGACTTGGCTTTACTTTTAGTTCTGTTTTCGCTTTGGTCAAGTAAGCCATCGGTTTCCTAAAATATTATTCCAAAATAAATTTATTGACAGCTGCTACAGTATCCGAAGAATTAATAAAGATATAAAAAGCTTAACTTATCTCTTTAACTTGATATGCAGTTTACCAAAAAGTGTTCCAAAACATGTAATCCATCTCGACAAATTTTTAAAATGTGTAGAAAACTCCTTTATGCAAATGGACACCCATTTTTATTTAGAATGACACCATTTCCTTCTGCTTCCTTAACCTAAAGATGAATTAGATGTTTTAAAATTTTTAGGGACAAAATGCATACACCTCATGTGAAGTTGAAAGTGATGAATTAAACTTTTTCCCTCTAAAAAGATGCATAAAGAATATTGGTTTTTGCCCGCAAGAAATTTTTTTATAATTACTTGGTACGTCGTAGGTAAGAATAAACATATTCTCCATCTGTGAAATTGAGATTTGAAGCAGCTAAAACATGGGGTACTGCATCAACATCATTCCCGGTTGTCTTATCGTTGGCCAAAACCAGTCCTACAGCACCTGCAAGGGAAGCTCGCTGCCCTTGCAAATATTGTACCGAGTTTTCATCAATTTGGCAGACAAGTATTTTCCCATTCACCTTTTTAGGATCAAGGGTTCCAGCATTGCAGAACTTACTGAAAGAGTGATAAATATATTTCCACATGAAACAACAAAATTGTTTAGCATGGTACAAGATTATAAATGTTATATATTTGGAGAAAGCAATTCAGTGAAGTAAATAGAGCTTACGCATCAGTGGCATTAGCTTTAGCTAGCTTAGCATCCTCAGCATTAATCAAAGGATAAAACTTCTGAGATGGCAAGCCCTTGGGTGAAAGACTGGATCCCTGAAATTAAGCCCCAAGCAAAGCAATTCTAATACTTCAAGCTTTTGTCACAGTTAACTCAATCATTAACAATAATTTGAAATTAAAAAAGAATGATAACAAAATAACAATAATAATAATGGTAACGGACAACCACATATAATTTCATACCTGCAGGTGTTTCTTGTCACCAAGTGCAACATAGCTGGCAAAGCTTCTGTCTATTGTGCTAGCAGCAACTGTGATCATCCACGGTACCACACTAACTACGGTTTCAGGTAGGGGCCCCTCATTCCCTGCAGAGTTAACAACCACTATACCTCTGGCAACTGCATGAAAGGATCCTATGGAAAATGAGTCTGCAAACAATTCTTTAGGCCTATTTGGACCAGCAGAAACTGAAAGCACATCAACATTATCACTTATAGCAGCTTCAAAACCAGCTAAGATATCTGCATCGAAGCATCCACCACGCATAGTTTCACTAATGTCGGGCCAGCAGATCTTGTAGGCTGCAACTCTGGCCTTTGGAGATCCACCTTTGGCAGTGCCAAAACCATTACCAAAAATACTTACTCCTGGAACAAAACTACCGCCTGCCGTTGACAGAGTATGCGAGCCATGCCCGTCCACATCACGTGCATTAGTAAATTGTGGTTTAATTTTCACATCATGTCTTACCTCAAAACCTTTGTAGAAGGTTCTGGCTCCAATCAGCTTCCTAATTAATATGGCAACCAAAATACAAACCAAAAAAGTTGATTATGAAAATGCATTTTTTAGGGACACAACTACAAAAGCTATGACAATTTTGATCACAACCTGAAGATACATTATAAATAAACTTAAAATAATTAAGTTGACGTGAAGAAACAAGATACCTGTTACAAGGTGATTTGCTAGAACCATTTAAATTATTAAGTTGACAGACCCCTTGACCGCGCCATTTTGTCGGGATTGGGCCAATTCCTTTGTCATTAAAGCTCTCTGATTCTGGCCAAACACCTATATATTAAAAATAAGGAGAATATCTTAATACACATGAGGGCAGTTAACGAAGAAACAATATCTCTTGTACACTAAAAAAGAGCTTGTATGGTGAAACTTACCCGTATCAAGGTTTCCAATGATTGTATCTTCACCATATCTTGTCTTCTCCCAAATAGAGTCTTTAGGAACTATTCCATTCTCCTCTAGTCCAAGAAATTGCCATGATCTAGTGGTGTGTAATTTCCTCCTTTTGTTCAAGAAGACAGACACAACTTTTGGATTTTCTGAACACATTAAAACATTAGGAAGCAACTATAAGAGTGCAATTAGATCTAGTAAAATACAATAAAGCAAAGGAAGTTTTTGTAATTCATTCATTCATAAGGAAGATATGTCCAATTTATTCTGAGTTTTAACATTAATTTTGAATTTTATATATACGTAAACATTCATCAAATTAACCAGATCTAATAATATCCTCAAAATTTTAAAATATCATCAAATACATGCATTTGTACATGTCTATACATAATTTTCTTACTGGTATAGGTGCCATAACTGCATAGAGAAATTCTTAACCGGACACAATAGTAAACTTAACTCCTGGTTGCTGTTTTTCATTTTCATTTTTAGTAAAAAAGAAAGTAAGGATAAAAAGAAAATACAATAAAAGTTGAAAAGAGGGGAAAAAAAGCTGTTTTCGAAGTTTCAAAAAATGATTAAGTAATTTTATTGACTTATTTTATTAATAATTTGAATAATTGTTTGAAGATGAATGACTAATGGTTCAATAAAATATACTGAAAGTAATTGTAAGTGAATATAAAATAATTATAATTGAAAACGAAAATAAAAAAGAGAAATAGGCTTTCATATAATTAAAAAGTGAAAATAAAAATATATTTCTAAAATTAAAATAAAAAATAAAAATAAATCAAACAATCTCTTGCAGATATTAAAATCTATTATTTTATTTTTATCTCATTTTTTATAATTGGTTGAGAAAATATAAATTAATGCTTTTTCACTTCCTCATATGGCTTTCTCACTTCTTCAATTGTTTTAATCAATCTGTTGTAATGAAATAACATATGAGACACTATATAAAATAATAAAATTAATCTCATATTTAAAAGTGAGAAGCTAGACGCAAATTGCAAGAGAAACTAAAATAAAAATATACAAAATCTGTAGGGTCCACTACTATATATATATATAAGCTCAAGCTAATAATTAACTTTGACTCACTTGCAATTTCTTCTGCTTCTTCCTCTTCAAGCATTGCAGCAAAGCCATTAATGTGTTTATTGTACGAGTAAAAGATTGCTTCCTTAGCCTTCTCATGGCTGTGAAACAACATAAATGAGACTCTATCAGTTTCATTTGTACACAGAACATTAATTTCCCAGTTCTTCATTTAATTCTATACCTTCCCACGTGCGAACCCAGTAACTCATAATGAGAATTTGTGGCAGATTCAACTTCAAAATCAGAAGGGTTTGGGCCATGAGAATGTGTTCCTAAGTATACAATGTAAGGCTGCAACAGATAACATCACAGAAACAAAAGATTAGAAGAATACAGTTCAGAGAAATAAGCACAAATGATTCTTTGAATTTTATAATAGAAACTCGTAATGAAATTAAAACATGCCTTTCTGATAGCGTTGGCTGGTTTCTGCAAGAACAAACAAAGTAGGAATGATGACGCAAGAAAATGACAAACTTTGAAGTTCATGGCTTTTCTTGAGTGGTTTTGCAGCTGGAATGTGCGTTAATGGAGTTCTGCTTTCCTCAGCTTAAATAGAGAGAAAAGCTACTTGGACACTTAATTTTACATACCCAAGTGTACATCAAATTTTTCAGTTTTGTTGTAACACTTAATTTTACATACCTAAGTGTACATCAAATTTTTCAGTTTTGTTGTAAGTGTACAATTTTTAAAAAATGATAAATAAAAGATGATAAAAAAAAAAAAGAGGCATACAAAGTGGATATGTACAAATAGATGTTCATGTAACACTAATAGTAAAAACTAAATACTTAAAACCTTAATTAATTTCATTCTTCATATTTCAAATTTATAAATTTTGTCCCATATGCTTCAAAATTCTATCAATTTCATCCCTCTAAATTATTGTTTTGCTTTTTAAACCACTATAAAATTTATAAATAATCATTAATATTTATAATTTTAAGTGATAAACTTAATAAATTTGAAATATGAATGATAAAATTAATAGATATTTTGAAGTGTGATGAATTATATTAATTAACTTGAAATATTCATGAAAAAATTAATTAAAATTTTAAATGTGATAGATCAAAATGAGATTTTCCTGTATATATATTAATTTTCTATTTTTCTAAAATGAAAATTCTGCAACGATAATTGACTTACTATTGATGAAGAATAATAGAGCATAGGAAAGAATCACGGAATGCAACTATTTAAAGAGGACAATGATTATGTGCAGGATACACTTACAAAGTTAAAGAGAGGACCCCATGAGTTTTGGTTGGTTGGCGCAACAGTTATCAAGTTTCTTTGATTGTGTACTTTCGTATTTCTATAATGCAACATAAGTATCCTAATGATTTTCCAAAGAGATAGAGGTTTTTATCATCAATTCTTTAATTGGAAAACATAATTTATATATTTAATAATTATAAATTATGATAGAAAACTATCCCTTATTTATACAATCATGAAATTTTGATGTATAATTAACCTCAAAGACACATGCAAATGCAATTAAAATAAAGTTGAAAACGTGGATTTTTTCTAGAAACAATGCATTTAAAATTCACCGCACCAATTAAAAAAAACAATGAAGACAGACATATGCCTTAATTTAGTGCTATATATTTGGCTTTTCTTTATATCATGATTTTTCTTTTAATTTGTAGGCTCGTAAAAATAAAAAAACTTTATCTATTATTGGATTATAGATAATGTTTTTTATAAATATTGTTTTCAAACATCTCCAAACATTTCAACAAGGAACAACGATTACAGAATGTTATAGCTAGATAGAAAACTATAATTATCCATTAAATGCAAAGGAGAAAATTGAAAGCAGAGAATAGAGAATCGAAAAGTAGAAACCTTGATAAATTAGTCCATTGGACTAAGAGAAGACCTTACATTTAAAAAGTTAGGTTTGAGCTACTATTTATTTTCTTAAAATAAAATAAATGTACGTATTTTATAAATGCTACTTTCTTTACTTTAGCCTGGTGTACGATTTATTTTAAATTTTTTGTCACAAAAAAAATCAAAAGATAGAAAATAAAAATTATAATTATTTGCTATTTTAAGATTAATATTACTTTTAATATGAAATAAAAATATTTCTAAATAAAGTAAAAAAAATTAAAGTTACTAAAAGAAATCAACAAAGAGTATTGTAGGTGAAGGCTACAATACATTTTTTTTCGTTTATCAAAGAAAAAAAGTATTTTTTTTATTCTCACACAATTGTTCATTTCAAAAAAGACTTTTATATTTTTAAATTAGATAAAATAAACTCTTATATTTTAAGTTAAAAATAAAAATGAATATTCAGTATAAACAAAATATACTTTAATAAAATTCACATTTGTTATTAACTTAAAATGTGAAAATTAATTTTGTTTAATTTAAAACGTAAATTTTTTTTTTAGAATTGACAATAGTGTAAAAGAAAAAAAAAATCTTTGTATCAAATGATGAGAAATTAAAATGATAAAGATAAAATTATTTCCATTTTCTTTGACGTATAAAGTTAGAAAAGGCTCTCTTTGTTTACCGCGTCATATGTGACCTCTGAATGAACTCTAAAAGCAACTTTAAAGGTGCTCCTTCTCAAGTTACTTAAAGTTGATTTTTTACGGTTTTTTTAGTCATGCTGTAACTTATTTTTATTTTACACAATTTAAGCTCTCTTATTCTCTAGTGGTTCACCTATCCAAAAACATTTTAAATGGATCCACAACTTACCCTGCATTCATATTTTTATTTAATATTTAATTCCACTTTAACTTAATATTTTAATTTATTTTTATTTTAATTCTGATATGATGAAAATAAAAATAAATGCATACATAAAAGTAAAAATTCAAGAAATATTTTCTACTAAAATACAAAATAATATTTATTAAAATTAACTCCCAGTCCACAAATCCTTATACTTAAAAAGGTGGTTTGATCTTTATAATTTTGATGTTAAACACATTAAAGGAGATCAAAACCTCATTCATGATTTTCTGTCCAGACCAAAATCCATTAACGTACCTCGTATCCTCAGCCAATATCTATACTCTCATCTGCAAGATCTCAAGAATACCTAGCATTCTCCGTTCCATGATATCCAAACCTTATCCTCCTAAGGTTGGCGTAACAGCTCCAATGTAGCTGTGAATAAAGTTAAAAAGCATAAATGACCACTACTTTCAATTATTGTACCATGTAGGTCCTCTTGTGCCTACAACCTAGAACTCGTGAATAAACGCGACAATAGAGCAAGGATACTTGATGTGAGATGTTGCTCATCATCCACTAGAAGTGCTCAACCCTGACTTTTGGAGATATTTTAGGGAAATTGTAGTATTTCAACTATTGGTTCAAGATGCAACTGCAATGCAGTCCTTATTTAAGGATTGAGAAGTTGTTCTGCCGCACATCAAAATCCCATAAGTTGTAATATATGAATTCATGAGTATTTTTTTTTTAAAAAAAAAAAAGAGACAAAATTTGTTATCTCAAATTATTTTGTAGCCTATTCTAAGATTGTCTATTAGACAAAAATAATAAAATAACATGTATTTGGTACTTGTAGAAATATTTTAATAATTTTTTATTCAATAAGAAGTTTGAGAAAGATTGTGAATACAATTTAAGATAAGAAATATTATCTCTTTAAAAAGTGATGTGCTCGTTCACTTTTTTTTTTATATTTCTTTTATTTTTATCTCTTAAACTTTTTATTTACAATTTTATCTTTATGATATAACTAAGAATGGAGTATATACACTTGGAGGTGATATTATAAATTTGGAAGCAAGAACAGAAGCAATAGATGTGATGGAGTTACTTTGAATCATCATCAGTGGCACCTGGGGGTGTATTTTCTACGCCCATATCACCGTAAGAAATGATAGATACTCGAATTTGTGGTATAGAATGATAATTGAGGTGTATGAATATAACTCTTGGTACATCAACAATAAAGATGGATTTCTGTAACAAATTAATTAAAAAAAGAAGTTAATAGAGTCTCAAGCGCATAGAAATCCTTTATTTCTGGCATTCTTGGTTATTGTGATTTGACATTGGGACGAGGATACACCATAATTAAACTTAGAATGGTCAGAAGCCAAATGATAGTGGACCACTTGATTTATACACATCTCCACTATTGAACTGATCATGCCTTTGTCTAAGTTTTGTGAAACGTGCTAGAAGTCACTAAAAACAATTGTAGGGTTGGTCGAGAAATGGTGACGCTATTATATGACACCATTATGCTTTCATCAGTAACGTACTAGGGTGGGGAGTGTGGTAAACAGTGTTTTGAGAATCGAACCGACTCAACTCATTCAACCTGTCTGGTGAAATTATAAAATATGGTCAAACAAATTCAATGAACCGGTGAACAGGTTCACACTTTTTTTAAAAAAAAAGGAAAACTTTTCGAACTTTAAAAAAATTCTTACATGAGCCCAACCTCTAACTTTAAAAGAATTTGTTTTTGTCCAAAATTTGTTACTACAAGGGAATAACCTAAAACACTAGGAAGGTGTTTGGTTGGGTGGAATTACTGGGTGGAAATGGAAAAGGAAAAGAATGGAGTGGATAAGTAATCTACTTGTTTGGTATCTTAAAGAAACAAAAAAATATGTTATGAAATAAAATTATTATTGAATGAGAATAATACCCTTTAAATAAAAAAAGGGTGGAATGAATGTTGGTAGAAATGGAAAAAGGAATAAAAGAGAGTACATAAGTCATCTACTTGTTTGGTAGGTTAAAGAAAAAGAAAACGTAATGAAATGAAATAAAATTATTATTCAATCACAATAATACACTTCGAATAAAAAAATAAAGAAATGGTGCACATTCTAGAACCAAAACGTCGTAGATCACCAAGCCATCTTCTTCAACTTCAGATTATAAGAGGACCACACTAAAACCTCCATCATAGTTAGCCATGGGTGGGACAAATTCAAATTATAACTAAAAATTATCAAATAAAAGATCTAACGTATGCATACGATTATGTATGTCCAAATTCAATTTCAAATTTATAAAATTTTAATCTCTTTTCTTTTTTATTTTTGAGTAATCTCCGTTAAGTTTTGATATAACTTTATAACATATCCAACAGTGGGATTATTGGAGTTGCTTAACTCTTAGGAACCGCACTTGTGAGTTGTACTGTTATAAAGTGAGCTTAGGTGGAGGTAGGTTTGAAACAATTGAAAGCAAAAATTGCTTATACAACTAGAGATTGCATAACTTATTTTGTACTCCATGTTTGCACAAATAAGGTGAGAGAAAGAGTTTGATTACCATATAATTTTAGTTGAACCCATAATTTTACAAATGGTAAAATTTTATTTAATAATTTAAAATTGCATATCAAGGGAAAGAAAAATTGCTTATATAAATTGTAAAATGTAGTATAGTAAGACTTACAAAAAAACAATTGTACACAACTCTCTTGAGTTGTACAATTAGCTACATGCTCTCACAAGTATCACCATTGATGTCTGTTACAAGTCCGACAGTGTTCCATATAATAATGTGAAATGGGACTTAAATCTAACACTATGTTACGAAAGATTTTTTAACAGTGCATGTTTTACAGCAGAAAGGGATTGCACTACAAGAAAGCATCAAATTAGCTACAGAAATTAGCATTGGCCTTGAGGTTAATGCTAATTGCATCGGTTAAGCCCACGATAATTCTAAGTAAAGTATAAAATTTACAAAAGGAATATTAGCGTCAGCAAAGCCTATGCTAAGTCTGCACGTGTATTAGTGTTGGCTCAACCGACATAGAAAGTAGACATTGGTCAAAGTAAGTTGACTGGTGGTACGTTGTGTCGGCTTAGTTGATGCTAATTATAAGAAAGCTTAGCTGACGCTAATGCTGCAAAATGTCACTCTCCCATTGGTTGGTTTTGTGGCATTAGTGTCAGTCGTGGCCAATGCCAATTTCTTTTCACTTTTTTTTTACATTTGAGCCTTTGATTGCATTAACTCTAATTTAATCAGTGAATTTTTTTTTTTTGGTTAGTTTCATTATATTTTAATTTTCTTTATTTAACAATGTTGATCTTACTTTCAATTAGCTAATTTATTCTGTTTATGTTTTCCAAGTACTTTTAGTGAACTAGCACTCTCGGATTGTCCAACTATGTTTGAATTCCTTAGGTATATTTATTGTGTTTGTATTGTGCTGATTGATAGGTTGTATGTTTAGTTTGTTATATTGTTGTAAATTTAGTATGTTTAATTAAAATTGTTATATTAATATGTTTATTGAATATGTTTAATTTAATAAATGATCGATATGTAATTTTAGTGTATTTTATTTTTAATATGTTATTGTTTGATTGGTTGATATGTGTGAAATATTTGTTATATTTATTGATATATTCTAAATTTTCAAATTATATCTCTTATTAGTGGAGAGCATGATCTGATTTTTTTTGTCAAGTTCATGCAATACTCTACATATCTAATGCAAAGATAGATGTCACTAAAAATTAAAATTAAAACTCTGATTGAAGTTATTTTAAAAATAAAAACTTTAGGTAAAACAATCATGCATAGTATATTAAATGAATAAGATTCCTGCATATAAATTAAAATTCTAGTCTAAATTAATTAAATAACTCCAATAAGTTGAGATCCCTAATTTAAATCATGACTAAAATTTTAATTAGGGTGTAGGGTTTGAATTTTAGGGAATAAGATCAATTAGGTTTTAGGGTTTAAAATTTAGGGTTTATGGGTTGAAATTAAAAAAAATTAGCTGGAAATGTAAAAGTGTTTAGGGTTCAGGAGTTGAAATTTAAATGAGTTTAAAATTTAATTAGTAAGTTGTTGGATCATAATCACTATGTCTGTTGTATTGATTAAATAGTTTATTTATTAGGTTTTTTGAATTATTCAACTAGGAGTTTAAATTTAAAGTTCTATTCAAAACAAAACATAGTATACAAAAAGTGTTTTCCTCTCCTTGTTGGATGTCTTCTTGACAGGATAGAGGAAAGATGCTTGTCAGTAAGGGAGGTAGACGTAGGACTATCTCCCTCGGTCAACTAGTCGTCGAGACTGACTGGAGTCATCGCCAACAACAACATGCTAAACTGCTCCATTCTACACCATCGCCAGACCAATGTTCGTAATATAAGGCGGCTTCTCCACCCAAGTCTATCCTAGACTTCCCCGGATCATCTACAAGATTCATGATGATTCCTACTCCAGGGTATAGATATCGTGATCTTCCAGAGGATGGGGATTATGACAAGTGGCCTGACAAAGAGTAGGCAGAGGAGGAGCCACCCAAGCAAGAGGAGTAGTGAGACTCCGATGAGGATGAGCATCATCCACCCCTAGCAACCCAATGCACACGAGTAGTCTATTAACGGGAAGATTATCATATGTCCATTTGGTCAAGGATAAGTTTCTTTTAATTTTTTTTAGTCTTTTTTCTTGTATTGTTGTTTCCTTTGAACTTAATGTTTACTTATATAATTATTTTTATTTTCATGAATGTGTAGGTGGACTTCCAACAAGCAGGCTACAAACACACTTAGGGAGGCCATCAAGTCACAATTTTAGTCTCCCTACTCTAGGTGGAGTGAGGTTCTTGATCAGGTCAGGAGCGGCTGGTTCAAGGCTTTTTAGATGAAAAAATTAATGTAATTTATTTTCTTGTTATTTAATTTATTTGTGGTTATTAGTAAAATAGTTACACTGACTTTATTTCTTTTTGCAGGACTATGTTACATAAAATTCTCGTGATAAGGGGCATATAAGGAAGATGTTTAAGGAGAGAAAGTCCAAGCACCTTTCTGATTTGCTTACCAAGGTAAGGAAGAAGAGTCAGCAGCCACATTGGATTAGTCAAGAGACCTGGGATGGTTCGCTTACTTTTAGGGGGTGGGGTAGGACTATCATAAAATCTCTGCCCAAAACAAGACCAATGGGCATCTACCAAATGAAGAGTAGTAAATACTACAAGGTGTGTCCCCTACAATAAGATGACATTAAGGAAGGTAATTTTTGTTTTATGTGTAATTTTCATATTATTCAAAAATATTTGGATTAATATATGAATTTTTGGCAGGCTCAGGAGCTCATACACTCATTGAATCCTAATGAGTTGTTCCTTGCTACCCACACAAGCAAGTTTGGGGCTAGGTAGATAACTACTCCAAGAATACTTATGTAAGTCGGTTTCCCTTCTTATTTATTAGTTGTGTATGACATTTGAATTAATTAATTGTTTTGTTAACTTATTATGCTTTTATGATCAAACAGGCACACTATCAGGACCAACTGGGAGAGGTCCAATCCTAGGTCGGGATAGCTGGTGAGGACGTGGGGAGCCCACAAATTGATGGGTCACGGAAGCTCAACGGGTTTTACCAAATGCCATCCCCCACTTTAACAAACACCACCCCCCTTTTTTATTTTTTATTTTTCATTCCAAAAATACCCTTCATCCCCCCCCTCCCCCCAATCAGCCTCCCCTCTCTTCTCCCACTTCTCTCTCAATCCCTAACATCCCCGCGGCACCCATTGTCCCCAACCTTCACAATTCTCATCCACATCCATCATTCGCTAGTGTTTTTTGATAATTTTCACAACAAAAGGTATGATTTATCATCTATTTTTGTGTTTGCATGCATTGTTGGTGTTTATTAAGTAGTATGATTCTCCACCGTGCTTGAACATGATGGAACGCCCAAGGAGAGGCGTTGGACTGTCGAACGCTCATGCATGAGTGTTATGGGTAGCCGCACCGCCCATGGAGAGGGGTTGATAGTGTAGGCAACGGGGGGAAGCAAACGCGGGTGGAGAGGCGTTGGGGGGTGACCAACGCTTGTGGACAAGCGTTTGTGAGTGATGCCTGTAGTGGAGCGTTTGATCACCACCAACGCCCATGAAGAGGCGTTATTTTATGATGCTTGTGTACAAGCGATGGGCTCACATCAACGCCTGTCAAGGGGCGTTTATATGTGGCGCTTCTGCAAAAGCGTTTGGCTGTTGAAAACGCTTCTACATAGGCGTTGGGTGTGTTTGTCCTCTTCTTGTTAGTTTTCCAGCATTCATGGATAATGTTTGTTAAAGTTTTTAGTTTCATTGTTTAACATATGTTATTTATGTATGAATTTTATTTGATTTAAAAGTATTTGAGTTAACATTGTTGCGGGAAAGATGGTGAGAACAAAGAATCCAGCTTATAGAGATGCAAAATTATCTGAACAGGAACAACATGTCGTGCGTCATCGACCGACGGCTTCGGAGCGTAGAGTGCGCGTAAACGAAAGGCAATTAGAAGGTCACCCTGAACCACAAGCTGTTGAAGATATTCGAGCTGCTACAACATATGATGACTCGGACTCTGATAATGATGCTGGGGGAGCAGATGGTGAGGCAGTGATCGAGGTCATAAGCAAAACTGACCTCTTGACTACCACAGCACCGGGTGGCCCACATGATATATCTACACTTAGGAGATATGGAGGGCATACTGCACTTCATGTATGGGCAGGTGAACGGGTAAGTATAGATACCTACATAATTAAAGCTATTTGTCTTTTTTTATATGATGTCAAACTAATCAAATGTTGTGCACAAAATAGGATCGGCCCTTTATTAGACCATTTATTCACAGGAACAAGATAAGAGCTTTACAGTATGATACAATGCCCGAGAATGTGCGTCACATAGTCAGACATTTGGGGCTGGAGCCACTATTGAGTTTGGACTACAACATGGTTGATAAGGCATTAGTATCTGCATTTATTGAGAGGTGGCATGCAGATACTAACATTTTTCACCTACTTGTCGGGGAGATGACCATCACATTAGACGATGTGTCATCATTGTTACACCTTCCAATGGGAGGGCAATTTGTTGATGTCCCTAGTTGGACGGTGGAACAAGCGGTTAGGTCGGTGATGGACGTGTTGGGGGTCCCAATTGCAACAGTACTTGAAGAATTTGAAGTTTGTAGGAAGCCGGCATTTAGATTTGAGACTTTGCTGACCATCATCGCCGCTCAGATTAGCTATAGCAGGTGGATGTATGCTGCCAGAGCCATTATGTTATTTATCTTGGGATGCACAGTATTTGTTGACAAGTCTTCGTCAGCTGTGCGCATGGAGTACTTGGAACTACTCCGCGATGTTGATGGCATTGATGATTTACTGTGGGGACCTATATGTCTCACCCATATGTATAGGCAGCTGGGTTATGCAGCACGTCACAGAGCGAGACAGGTAGTTGGGCCATTACCACTTTTATTGGTATGTGAACTATTACTTTAGCTTAAGTTTTTGTATTTATTATCGCACAATCAAACCTATTGGTCATACACTATTATTTGCAGGCGTGGATTTACGAGCACTTTCCTAGTATGCGCCAATCCTGCCTCCTGAATGTCTCATATCGAGAGGAGCTTCCACGAGCTGCACGATGGTTATCTCGCAGAGGGAGTGGCCAACTTGCTCCCATCAGACAACAGTTAGATTGTTTGCGATACATGGACGTTGAATGGACCCCATATGATGATGCTCGAGCCTTTCATCCATTATTACCAGTTGCATTCTTCATGGGCAGGATACTATTTAGCTTGTGGGTGGAACCACAGCAACCGGATAGGGTACTTAGACAGTTCTCGCACGTTCAGTCAATACCCCCACTTCCGTTGCGTTCAGTTAATGGCCCGATCTACCTGAGAGAGGTTGACGTCATGTGGGATAATTTTGACGATCACATGCTGAGTGCGGAAGCACGTGGGCCAAATGTCTCAGTGGCTGGCCAAGTGATGTCAGGTTATATGGAGTGGTATCACATGATATCATATCCATACATACTGCCGACATCTATTCGAGTCATTGACCCTCCTACATGGTCCGATTCCCAGATGAGTGGAGGGGAGATTGGTGCACGCCCGGTTGCCGATGAGTTGCAGGTATGTGATAATAATCTGAAAATGATATGTTCTACATAACTATTAGTTATTTGAATCATGTTGTTTGTAGTAACATTTTTTTATGGAATATAGGACTGTTTCGATACAATAGATGGATACGTCTAGACAATCTTCGCTCGAAGATTTGCACACGAGCATTCAGATATGGGTAGATTGTTGCAGCTTATTCGTAATGAGACGCGTTGTGGGTCGGTTTATGTTGATCGGATTCGCACGAGTTATGATTTTGGTGATGGCGCTGGCCCATCTAGTCGTGCAGATCATTAGTTAGATGATGTACTTGTATGAGTTGTTATGCACACTAATTTCAAATTATGACTATTCATTATACACTATTATGTCTTAACATATTAACTTGTTATGCGAACAAATTGAATGTTATGCAGATCATTCGTACTTGTTATGTTTTTCACATTTGACATGTGTACGTCACTCAGTTAGTTTAGCGCAACATGTTTTTATCAATCAGGGAATAATCTATATGATAAATAATAAGAACATCATTTCGGTTATATGTAACTGTTTCAGCAATAAATTGACATACAACGGCTGCCTAAGTACGACCTGCTTGTGCCAAAACTTCAAACTGTCTCATGCATCCCAAGTATGGTGTTATCCAGTGACGAGCCTCCACTGATGCTGCATACAACCACTGCTGTGCCACAGGGGGTATAAGAGAGTTGTTCCAAAGCTTGACCTGTGATAACATACGATAAATACATCATAATTTAACACAATAAATCAATACGAAGTCTTATTTAGATGACAAACTATTACCTGAACAAAATGATTACCATTCACGTATGCTATGACGACTTCTTCAGGCTTAGACATACTAACTAGGGGTGCACAATGAAGCGGGAGATACGTGTGCGATAATTGTGGGTGCAAGACAATAACGACGGCATTAAATCGGGATGCAACAACATATGGCATATCTGGTATAGACATCCACTTCTCGGGCAACACACCTGACACAACTGAGTCAACCGTAAGTGATGATAGAAGTGTGTTGTATCCTCGTGGGAGAAACATTTTAGTATAAAGTCTTTGCCATGTTGTCATCTCTGTAATGAATTCTTGGTGTATTCGAAACCACTCATCCTCAGTCAGTCCAAGGCCTAAAGCAATTGCCCGATAACCACAATTCCCATCAGGGCGAACATCAATAACATCATCCACGAACAGATGGATACATGTCGGTAATTGGTCTAGTAGATGAATATTTCTGCTAGTGCCATACACATGAGGTTGTATCAGTGGTTGTACATGTTCATCTGTACCTTCAAATACATTCTTGTACTGGCTAAATAGATCAATGTTATGTGGATCAGATGAAGCTGTGCCAAATGGAGATTTACTACGTATGCAAGAGGATTTAACAGGTGTCTGTGAGCTTCTTGTTGATGGTCCTGTTCCTGATGACATGTTTTTGTGCATAGTACTCCACTGTGCATCCACAATCTCAAATTGTGACGGATCACGCTTCGTGGATGATGCTGATCTTTTAGTCACCTTCTTTTTGCCACCTTTACTTTTGACCTTCTCTGGTGGTGGCTGCAATGAAGAGGCTTCTGGGCGTACAACTGCAACTGCTTGTGATATTGAGACCACTGCTCTTCCTCAGTAGTTAATAGGCTGAACCTATCCCATAACATGTCCATGGCATCTCGATAAGGCACTGTTCCTCGACCATTACGCCTAACTTCCCATGTCAGAGTCTTCCAATGGGGGTGAATTGAACTCAACCAAACTGAGAAGTTTGACATATTCCAGAGCCCAAGCTCGTGCGTACAAGGTAATCCATGTGTGGTTTTAATGCGGCAACCACATGCAACCATGTCTGTGCCAACATACGACTAGGATCTCTTAAGCTCTCTCCATAAGTGTTTAAGTGCAACTAGTGAAACACAACGATGCAAGCCACTGAATAATGAACAATTCATCTTATGCTCCACTCTCATAAGACTATGTTGATAGGATTTTTTTATCTCATTATGCTTCAATGTTATTAAAGAATGAATTCCTTCCCAACAACTATGAAGATCCCCCATAGATGATTGCAAAATTCTTTTCAGGTTAGCATGTGCACCCTCCACCCTAGTGTAATGACAACAATACAACTATCAGACATGTAATAAATAAAAGCAAGTTATATATTAGATAGAAAAAAGTCTTCGTCACTGACCTATTTGTTGTTGTGTTGCCAAGATGCATGTACCTGTCGGTCCAACCTGGAATAAATTTATCCTTCCATGGGTTCAACCATGTATCGTCAACGTATGCAACAAAGCTATCAAGTGCGGCGCATGTGGTTCAAAATACTACATAAGCATAATGATACTCTTCCTCATCAAAAGCATTAACAATCCTCTCCCACGCATCCATCGCCCTTTCATAGTCATCATAATTACGAACCGACTGTTTGCATTTTGACTCAACATTTTTATTAATGTGATACCGTCACAATAGATTTATTGATTTAGGAAATACAATTCCTATGGCTCTCATTAATGCAAGTTCTCTATCGGTCACAATCACTTGTGGACACAAGTCATCTTGCTAGATTAAGGATCTTAACCTACTAAGTGCCCATTCAAAGTTGTCAGTACGTTCAGACTCCATGTATGAAAACCCGACTGAGAATGTCAACTCTGTCGATGTCACACCAACAATCTCAAGTAGTGGGAGACGATACCTATTGGTTTTGTATGTGCTATCCATTAACAAAACAATAGGAAAAACATTCAACAATTTCACTGAGTCAGGGTGTGTCCAAAATATGTCCTTAATGATATCTGATTCCTCGTCACTCCTACACCAATAAAAATATTTGGATTCATCCAAACATTTCAATAAATGTTGTATTGGAGTTCTAGGACCCCTAATCTTAAGCTTATATTGTTGTCTGGCATGATATATCTGTCTTATAGTTGTCACGTTTTCTTCGTTCTTTTTCTTTAGAGATAACAATATGTCCCGAGGAGGAACCCTGTTTTGCGTCATCTCTTCCACAATGGCTAACTCGTCCTCATTTAAACGTCCAGTATATGGATGCCCAATCAATGACTTAGCTATAGGATGGTTATGGTATCCACATGACACCCGCAGCTTCCATAAACCATTTGCCCATTGTCTTCCTTTTACTCTAAATGGACATTGACATTTTTTTGTTGCTGTCTCTGGCATTGTATGACTTCTTTTACTTGGGGGCTTATATTTACTGCCACGTTCGCATGCTAATATGATTTGTGTGCTCTTTCTTTCTCCTCCTGTCTCTGATTTAGTAATTACCATAACAAACCCAGCCGACATTCTAGTATCTCTTACCCATTTCAAAAGCTCGTCCCTTATGCTAAATGTCTGTACAAAAATATAATCATTCTAAGTTAACAATCATTAATGAAATTATGTATTGTGTTTCTTATTCAACAAAATGCCTTACTTACTTGATTGGTACTAAAAAGATGAGTTAAATCTTCTCCTACAAAAGAGCTATTACCATCGCCTCTTTCATCTTCGTTAACCTGTCAACTCATCATTTCATATCAACTATTAAATAAGACAAAAAATTTCATTCCTAGTCTAACAACAAAATTTTAACATATCGACTGAAGCAAATTAAGATCGGTTGTTAAATCTGCTTCTTCGTTTGGGATGTAATCACAGTTGAAATATGAATCCTTATGCATGTTCAACGTATAATCAATCGTTCTTTCACTACATTTATAAAATTAAAATGTTAGCTCTTAAACTAGCTCCCAAGTAAAAATTTATGAGATACGTAATAACGCTCTTGGAAAATTCCTTTCAAATGCCTTTGCAAATGCATTTCCTATTCAAACATAGAGGCGTTACAAATCATTTATACCTTTGCTATTCAAACTACTTCTAAGATGGGCATTTTCCTATTCAAAAATGCCTTTGCAAAATGCATTTCCAATAATTTGTGCCTAATTAACACATAAACGCTCTTAGAAAGGCGTTTCACTAACAAAACGCTCAAGCACACGCGTTTCAACCACAAACGCTCATGGGGAGGCGTTTGATCGAAGTGAACGCCCTTCCACAGGCGTTCAATTGAACGCTTGTCCACAAGCGTTTTTGACCACTAGACGCCTGTGCAGATGCGTTTGAGACAGAAACGCTTGTGTGTGCGCATTCTGGAGGTGTAAATGCCTGTGCATGAGCGTTCGTCGCACCAGAACACCTCCACGGTTCAAAACAAGAAATACAACATACATACCTCATTTTATATGCGATTGAACTTAGCACGAACAATGCAGACTCAAAAAATTAGTTTTCCTGCTCTTACAAATCACACAAACAACAAAGGAAGTGAGAACAAATTTGGGGTTTCCTTCGGCCTATAACCATCGCATGGGGGGTGGGGAAGGACACAACCGGTATTCCATCAGTTTACAAGGGCATTATGGTCATTTCACATGGAGGGGGGTGGTGTTTGTTAAAGTGGGGGGTGGCATTTGGTAAAACCCAAGCTCAACTTGTGGAGAGAGGTCAATGGGGGCAAGACTTTGGGTTGTTGTTATGGCGATGGGAACTTATCCTCTCACCTCCATTAAAGCTTCATGTCACTCACCCAAAAATCTTGAGCACCATTTGGCGGCTGGCCGACCTCTAACTTTGATGAGGTCGAGAAGCTTTACCAGGAGGTAGCTATAGCTTGGGAGGCTGCTGTTAGAGCAAAGAAGTAGTTAGCCACAACCTGTCAGGAGGCGGCACAGGTACGGGGGTTGGCGCAATTCTTTTAGGCCGGGATGGATGTGGTGATGCCACGTGTGTCAGCTTTGGAGTGTGGTTCGGGTGATGGATCTACTTATGTGAATCAATCTTGCCATCCTCATCGGGATTACGACTAGGACCTCGACAATCAATGTCCTAACAAACAACTTTCTCTAGACCATTGTTGCTGCTACCGTTACTGATAATAGTGTAAGGCTCTTATGCCATAGTTTTATTTTTATATGACTAGTTTATAACATATTCTTACATATATATTCATCACATTGATTATTGGTCATATACAACTTCTTTATTGCACATTTTTTATAACCCATTTAAATTTAATTCGATTTAATTCTAAAATTAAATTTAATGCCATATAAAAGTCCTCCCTCAAATTGTATAAATTAAATAATTTTTTAATTCCATTTAAATTAAAAATTATACAATTTTACTTTTGCCTTTTCCCAATATTAACATCGTCTTGGCATATTCCAACAAAGGTACATCAATCATAAAAATCTAACTGTATTTTGGGAGAACGTGCATATTCAAGTCTTTCTGGATGAGCAAGTTGATAGTAGACATTTCCGGATTTTCACTGTTATACAATAAAACTGCCAACGAGTCTTTTAAACAGATAGAAAATAGCTCTATTCATACCATGATAAGTTACCATGAAAACAGAAGGAAATAAGGGGAAGGGTTATTGGAATTTTATTTTTTTTGAAAAAAAAAGTCCTTAAGTTTTTCTTTTTCAGAAATGTTTAAGCTTTTCTATTAGAATGGATGTTGTTTATATGATATAAAAGTGATCCCTTTCGCTAAGAAGTTAAAGGAATTAAACCCCTGCCACCCTTTTTTTCCCATAATGGAGTTAAGTAATTATTTTTCTCGAGGAATAGTTAGGAGTCTCTTTCACTGAGACTTTTAATTTGACCCAATATATACTTAGGAGTTAAACTCGTGTCACCCATTATAATAAAATTTTAGTATAAGGTATTAAATGAAGTAGTTATGCTTTATCTATTGTCAAATTTAATGGGTGTTTGTGTACATGAATGTGTTAAATATGCGCATTCTCATAATAATTTGATTTTAAGTTGACATGATTTTTCACAAGGAAAGTTTTAAGAAAGATTGATATGGTTATTGGCAAGTGGCCATGACAATCTTCATTGATGTGAAAGTTGATAGCGAGACAATATAAAAAAAAACCTTCAAAAAGACATAATCAACTATAGAAATCAAGAAGTTTTCAATCAAATAAAACGGATACAGAAAATGAAGCAACTATATTAATGTGAAGGTTGAAGATTGGGATAGTATTAGTTAAATTTTGAAGAAACTAGTAGTATTTGTCATGATAGTGATAAGGTGCATAGTCAAGTCAACAAGTAGTTTTTAATCAACTTCCTTGAAACTAAATTTATCACTGCTTATACTATGTTAATATTAAAAAAGATCTTTTTATTTTAAACTTATCAAATTAATTCTTTATACGACAAAAATTATATCTAAGTCAATCTTTCATATAGGAAAAAAAAATTACCTTAAAAAAATTGACTTTAATATAATTTTTATAATATTAGAGTTCAATTTATTAAATTAGAAATGCAGAGATTATATTTAAATTTAAGATTAATAATAGTATAAGGAGTGTAAAGGAGTTTTACTCCAATTCATTTAAACTTTAAGCTATCAAAATATCTAATCCATTTGTTCTTGTGGGCTAGTAATATTTATGGCTGTAGAGATTATAGTCAACGTTTTTTTTTTTTTTTTAAATGGAAAGAGACAATAGTCAACATTATTATTTTCTCCCTTTAGTTTCAAATGCTGCTGGGGCTATGTAACTTTTAAGAGTTTGATAAAACACATATGTTAACGGCGATTATCTAATGCCCATTAGATTGTGTTTTTGTAATATAAACTTAGCCAGAAAATAATTTATTTTAATTAAGCAAGACCATTTAAGAGGCATATTACGTTATCTGTTTTATGTTATTTTTAATCTGAGAATATTGAGACAATGTTGAGCTTGAACCTCAATCTTATGTCACATGACATGAACTAAGTATGATTATAATCTTCAATTCATATAGTTGTGATTATGAATTTTGAATTAAAAATTGATTTGGGCATTGCTTCAACTTGTATTTTTAGCATAAATATGAATATAAATATATACATAAATTGAAAATGGTTAAAGAAATTTGCAAACTGAAGAATTTTTTTTTTCTTTGCTTTGTTTGTTTTTGTGAACTAATATGTGAATCAAGACAAATCAATGCTTATTGATATCACGAAATGGTATATGCAAATCAATTCAGTACAATTCCTCAAAAAAATGACGAATTTAGTAACTATAGCCATGACAATCATAAAGAAACAACACCCTAAATTATTGGTTTGGATACAGCAAAGAGGGTAATATGTTTCAGAGTTCCTATCCCTTAATAGATTTGTTCTATGTTTGGACAAACTGTGGAACAAGAGCATCAAAGTCGGATTTAGAGCTTTAGTAGAAACTGAAACAAAAATAAATAGGATATTTGAAAATGGGAAGTGTTTATAGATTGCACTTAATGAAATTTGAATACAAACCATGTCTCTATATAGGCTAAACACAACAACTTAACCCTAGAAAAAATTCGAACCACTACGGTACATAAATAGCACAAAATCAAGAATAACAGCTGCAAAATCCCACTAAAGCACTGCTAGCTAAAATTCTGCTAACCCAAACTTCAACTTCAGCTCCGAGCTTTGAATGAGAAAATCCATGTATTCTTCTTCAACAAATCTGCCAACGTGGGCTTTGAATCGTTCTCTAACATTCTATTTGTGGAAAATGGAACAATATCGGAAACACCCAAAGTTGGTTAGAGAATCACAGCAATGCATCTGAAATATACAATGCTGAAATGACATTATTTCAGATGCATCTTGAACTCCCAAATGCATGAAATACAGTTGAAGGAAGAGCATGAGAGTGCAACCATCAAAACCTAGAACTTCCAAATAGTGAGGAGTTAAACCCATATCAACCCATCTGTCATAATAAAGTTAAAATTTTAGTAGAACTTATAAACAAATTTGTGCTTTTAGTGTAAGTTTTAGTATAACGTTTAGATAAATTTAATCAAGTCCAATGGGCATCCATGTGTATATGTGAGCGTTAGATATTGAAACTGTTCAGGGGCATTTACGTGCATGCCTATAGCGTCACTACTATAGGTGGTGGTTAAATTAAAATCTAAGTTCGAGTTTCAACTGAGGGTCTTATTTTCAAAGAATCACCAATACAAGTCTCAATCAAATCAGGCTCAAGGAATGGGTGGTTTCAGTTGAACCAGAATCAACAGAGTAACTAACACTAAATAAGCACAACAAACAGGTCAAATCTAATCAACAGATGATGTAAAAGCAACCAACCTAGGAACTATCCGATACCTAATGAATCTATCGTCGACCTAAAGATAAAATTTAATTATAGTTATGTCAATTAACTAGATTATCCCCAAAATCCTAATATTAATTTGGTTAAACCCTAACTAAACTAAGACCTCTGCACTTAGCTTAGTAATTCCAACTACACAATTGGATAAAATATGGCCATTGGAACCAAACCAACCCCAACCATAATCACAGCACGGGATTAGAGTATTCAAGACCTAAAATCCAAAATTTCATCCAACAAAATTGAGTTATATTCCATGGAAATTACTCATATGATGATCAGAACTAGAAAATCCACAATCCCATCCAAGAATCATACATAAAAATTATCACACATAATTCTAGAAAGAGAAACAAAGAATAGAGAAGCATAACCTTCGTTAAATCCAAAATAACACAATATTAGTCCTAAGAATCAAATGGTAGTCTTCAAGTCATCCTAGGTAGATTACAAGAGTGACTAGGCATCCATTTCCATGGAGCCAGTCATGGAAGAGAAGAAAATGAGCTAAACGTAGAATTACACTGAGAGGAGGCATGAATTTTCATGGATGGAGGAAGATGGCCGAAAACATCTTTGAGGAAGAGAGAAAAATTACAAAAATACCATTAATGAGGCCAAATGAAGACCTTGCCCCCTCATTTAAGTTGCCAAATGTCTATCTTTCCCCTGATGTTGAGAAATTCCCATTTATGCACTCATTTCATAAATTTATGAAGATTTGTTCCTCCAATTCTAAGTTTGTACATAAATCCCAATACGTTCTAAGGTTTCTTAAGTTTAGTACTAAAATTAAAAATTTTCAAATAAGCAAAATTAGACCTTAAAGTGAAAAAATAAATATAAAGTATAATTAATTCTAATTAAACCTTAATGATATAAATAGTTGCTAATTAAACAATTAAATACAAGTTTGATATGCTAGAGTTAAGTATAAGAGTACAAAGATAAACACTAAAAAATGTTTATCAAATCCCTCCACACTTATCCCTTGCACATCTAAGGCAAGATAAGACTTTATACTAAAGAACAAGAGGGAAATTGCAATATGCAAAATGCTAAGAACAAAATAAACCTATTTCTGCTTTACTTTCCAATGAATATTAAGAATGAGACAATGTGTAACATAGAGGACAATCATAAAACATAAGAACATAACGAATCATGCCATAATTCTTTACATTCCAATTTAACAACTAAGACAATGTTAAATGAAAGCATAGATCAAGAATGATGGTCCTACAAGATTCTATCCATTCAAACTCTCAAGTGTTTAGGATAGGCAAAGTGTTTGTACTCACTCAACTCAAGATGTAAGCACTACCATAAACTTGCAAAAATTCTAATCTCCACCACTTCAAAACATATGCGTATATAAATCAAAAGAACTTTGTTCAAGGTTGTACACCAAGAGAAGAAAGGAAAGAAAGGATAAAATGGATATGAAAAAATAAGTATCAAAGAGAGCATGAAAATAAAAGTTCAAGTTCAAAAATGCACAATTAACTCTTACCCTCACTTCCTTCAATTACAAAAGCCACAAAACAACACTTATTATACATATAAATCTTTTTCTTCTTTCTTTTTTTTTTTTTTCCTTCTTCTTCTTTCGTTTTCTTTTTTTTTTCCCATTTTTCTTCTTTTTTGCTTTTTTTTTCATATTTTTTATTTTTATTTTTTATGAAATTTTTACACTCTACTTGGAAATTTTATGCACAAACCAACACTTGCAACTAACAAATCTACCCCACAATTTATTTTTAGCCGTCCTGGACAAAGAATAAAATTATAAAAGTGCAAAGAACTCATATAAATAACATTCATGCTCTCCAGCTCCATAAAAATAGTAAAATATGATTTTGCATTTAAGGTTAGGATGAGTTTGACCAAGGATGGATAATAGGCTTAATGGGGCTAAACAGTGGTAAATAATGCAAGGATGGTTATTTGGATAAGTAGCTAAGCAAGAAAAATGATTTTTATCATCTCTATGCATGCACATAAAAATGTAGCTTCAAAAATAATTAGTACAAGTTCAAGAGTGAGAATGCACACAAGAAACAATGAGCATGTCATATATATACAATTGATGCTCAAGAGGCTCAAAAGCTACAAGGTATATTTTTCCAGCAACCTCAACATATACATCCATCATCCATCACCCATTCATCAATTCAAAACATAAACAAATCATGTCAATCAAGGTTTCAAGTTATAAAATCTAGAAAAGTCCTCATCAAGTCCCAACATCATCATAACTCTCAAATCATCAAAGGAAATTATTCAAGCACTAAAAAGATATAGAATGTAAGCTAATAAGGTAATAAAAGAGAAGAAAATAAAAAAGAAGTGGACTTCGTCAACTTGGCCATCAGTTTGGGGTGATATGGTGTAGAAACTTTATGCATAACCCCATATTTGGCCATCAAAGCCTTCATTTGCTTGTTGTGAAAGGGTGTGCCTTGATCACTATGATGGCCCTCAAGACTTCAAACCTACAGAAAATGTGAGATCTAATAAAGTCCATAACAACTTTAGCATCATCAGTATGAGTGGCCTTGGCCTTCATCCATTTAGAAACATTATCAACAACAAGAAAGATGTAAACAAAACCATAAGAGCTAGGAAAAGAACCCATAAAATCTATGCCCCAAACATTAAATATCTCACAGGACAACATGGGTTGTTAAAGCATCTCATGTTTATAACTATTGTTTCCTACTCACAAGACTTGTAAAATTCATATTCATCATGAAACAAACTAGGCCAATATAATACACAATCTAGAATTTTCCCAATAGTAGGTTGGGGACCAAAGTGTCCACCACACACATAGGAGTGACAAAAAGTAAGCATAGAAGAAAACTCACCATCAGGTACACAACTCCTAATTACTTGATCACTACTGAATTTCCACAAATGAGGATCATCTTACACAAAATATTTAGCATTACTATTTAATTCATGAATTTGTGCTCTAGTGAAGTGTGCACATACCAAGGAAATTTAACTTGCAACTATAAAAGTTGTTCATAAGGAAAAGTATCATCAAAAGGAAGGGGTTCTGGGGATTTTTCAATGTGGCTTAAGTGGTCTGCCACTAAATGTTCAGCTCCACTTCTATCCTGAATCTCAACATTAAACTCTTGTAGCAAGAGCATACATCTAATTAACCGAGTTTTAGCCTGTAGTTTCTTCAACAAGAACTTTAAAGTTGCATAATCAATAAAAACAACAACCTATGAACATAGCAAATATGATCTAAATTTGTTTAAAGCAAAAACAATTGCTACAAGCTCTTTTTCTATGGTTGTATAGTTTGCTTGAGAAGCATCCAAGGTTCGAGAGGCATAGTAGGTAACATGAGGGAGCTTTTAATCCTTTAAGCAAGGATAGCTCCCAGTGCATAGTTAGATGCATCACATATGAGCTCAAATTAGAGTGTCCTGTTTGGAGGTTGGATGATGGGAGTAGTAGTGAGGGTTCTCTTAAACTTTGTAAATACTTTTTTACATGCCTCATCAAAGACAAACTCTACATCCTTCTATAGCAGTCTGGATAGTGGTAGGGTGATATTGTTAAAATTTTAAAAAAAACTGCTCGTAGAAACCTACATGTCCAAGAAAAGAATGTACTTCCCGCACACTATAAGGGCAAGGCAAAGAAGAAATAACATCTATCTTGGCAAGATCTACCTAAATATCTTGCTCTATACAATATGGCCTAAAAAACTATACCCTACTCAACCATAAAATGACACTTTTCATAATTCAGAACAAGGTTAATTTTAATACATCCATTTAGAACTCTAGCAAGACTATCCAAGCATTCATCAAATGAAGAACCATAAAAAATAAAATCATCCATAAATACTTTCATGCAGTCCTCAAGAAAGTCAGAGAAGATACTTATCATGCACCTTTGGAAAGTGCCAGGGGCATTGCATAAGCTAAAGGGCATCTTCCTATGTGCAAAAGTGCCAAAAGAACATGTGAAGGTAGTCTTCTCTTAATCCTTTGGTACTATATGGATTTGGAAGTATCCTGTTTACCCATCAAGAAAGTAGTAATGTGAATTGCCAACAAGTATCTCTAACATTTAATCAATGAAGGGTAAAGGGTAATGATCTTTTATGGTGGCTTGATTAAGCTTGTTGTAGTTTATGCACACCCTTCAACTGCTTTGTATTTGGGTGGAAATCAATTCATTATTTTCATTAGCCACCATTATAACTCCAAATTACTTAGGGACCAATTGCACAAGACTCATCCATTTGCTATCTAAGATACGATATATAATGCCAGCTTGAGGAAGCTTGGTCAACTTTTTTTTTTCACCACATCAAGGATAAAAGGGTTAAGTTGGCTTTATGGTTGTCTCATTGGTATAGCTCCATCTTCTAATAGAATCCTATGCATGCAAGTGGAAGAGCTAATACCAAGAATGTTTGTAAGTGTGTATTTAATGGCTTTTTTGTGCTTTTTCAGAACACTCAGTAATCTTTTGTCTTGCTCAAGGAGAATATTACTAGCAATGATGATAGGCAATTGTTCATTGGCCTCTAAAAAGGCATATTTCCAATTCTGTGATAGCATTTTCAACTCAAGTGCAGGTGGTTAGATTACAAAAGGAAGTAATCTATGGATGGGCTATAAATATGCTGCATTGAGCTCAACAAAATATATTGTTATAACATAATCACTATTAAGTGAAGTAGAATTAGCAATACCCACAAAATCAATGCTATTTATATCCATAGAATCATCAATAATAGTTATAGAAACATCATGATCACCATATAAGCAAGTAACTGTCTCTGTACAAATACCACAAGATGCAGATGTAGAATTATCACAATCACATTTGAATTCAATAGAGTCATCTAGTTCCACAATCTTAGGAAAAATTAAAAGATGAATCATGATCATAAATAGAATTTTCAACCATCTCATCAATAACATCATTGCAGAAGAAAACAGAATAATTCACATAAGGCTATCTCATAGCATCATGAATGTTAAACTACACCACACTATCACCAAATTCCATGGTCAAGATACTAGCATTCATATCAATCTTTGTCTTAGCAATTCTCAAGAAGTGTATGCCTAGAATAATGGAAGATCTACTTAAAGAATCACCCCCATATCAAGTATATAAAAATTAAAAGGAAAAAAAAAATTAAATCATTCACCCTCACTAAGACGTCCTCAACCATATTGGAAGGACATGCAGTGCTCCGGTTAGCTAACTGAATGGCAACACCAGTTGGTTACAATGGACCAAAGCCAAGAGACTTGAAACAGTTTTAGGCATAACATTGATAGAAGCACCCAAGTCTAACATGGTATCCTCAAACTTACAATTACCAATGATGCATAGAATGGTGAAAGTGCCTAGATCTTGGCATTTTTTGTGACATTAGCTAGATGAGAGCTAAGACATTTTGGTTCATTGTGACCCTTTTTGTACCCTTAAGCTTCCTCTTGTAAGTGCACAATTCTTTTAGAAACTTAACATATTTGGGAATTTGTTTGATGGCATCAAGTAGTGGAATATTCCCTTCCACTTTTATGAAAGTCTCTAACAACTCTTTTTCTTTCTCAACTTCTGTTATCTCCCTTGTTGGTTGGATGGATATTGTGGAAATGGCAAGGGAATGCTTAGTTGCTAGTTAGAGTCATGTGTAAGAATAGGATGCTTGCTACTAATAGTGGAAGTAGCAGAAGTAATAGGAGGCTCAGGTGAGGTCAACGTCTTCCCACTCATAATGTAATGACACTCACATTCTCCTTAGGATTGGGAATGGTTTGTGAAAGAAGTTAGCCAGAATTCTGACCTTACTACATGTAGCTCAAGGTAGAAGTTAGTTGTCCAATCTGAGTTTATAAATTTTGAATTGATGTCTTTATACGCTTTTGAAACTCAAGATTATTTTTCTACATTTAAAGATTGTTCAATGTTAGCTACTTCATCATCTATAATAAAGAAGTCTCAGAAGTGTGTGAAGATGTAGGTGTAGCAGGAGGAAGGGCAATGGCTTGTTGTTACTATGGGAATAGATATTGTATAGTAGGAAAGGTAGGTTTACTTGGCCTAAGATTATTTGGAAACTGGGACTGCTGTTGCTGGAATGGTGGCTTCGCTGTAGAGTTATATGGTTGTGAGTGTTGTCATATCTAAAATTTAGTTGATCACGCCAACTAAGATTGTAGGTATTGCTATATGATCATGGCAAGGCTGTTGGTAATGTGGCTTGCTAAGAAATGCACCTACGACTACTGTTGGCTCAAATGCAGTAGGATCATCTTGTATAGTTAGGTAGGCATTTGTAGTGTGAGCCATGGAAGCATAAATGTAACATGCTCTGATAGGTGGCTATTGGATGAAAGTCTGGTACTGGTCACTGCTAATTGTCAGACTAGATATGTAAGCTCATCTAGCCAGTTATGTACTAATTGGTCGGTATGTGAGCCTTGTATCTCATGAACATGATAGGTTATTACACCTCTAGTACCAAATTGCTGAGAAATGGCAGTCGTGTTAATAATCAAATCTCTAGTAGCTGTTGGAATTTTTTCAACTAGAGCATTAATTACATTCTGATCCATAAAGAGAAGACCATTATAGAAATACTCAATGAGCAACTGGTCATTGATCTGATGGTGTAGACAACTCATACACAACTTCTTGAATCTCTTTCAGTCATTTATCTAATCCCACAAATTTCCTTTTTGATTGCTAATGTTGAAGATGCTGGGAAACCTTTTTCTAAGAACTATCCCTTCAATTTATTTCAAGTGATGGCAGAACTAGTAGGAAGATAATATAACTAGTCCTTTGCTACCCCATCAAGAGAGATTGGAAATGCCTTCAGCTTAATATGATCTTCATAGTAGAACAGACAACATGGAATTCTTGAAGGTCTTGTGAGGATCTTCACCTAAAAGACCATGAAATCTAGGAAGCATGTTTATCAATCCAGATTTAAACTCAAAATCAACAGTAAGATGAGGATATTGAATACGCAAGGGATGGTAAGTCACATTAGGGACAACAAGTTCTTTTAAAGTTTTATTAGCCATATTGACAGGATTACCAATAGTAGTATTATCAACAACAAGATTATCAATAGGGGCATCAATACCAACAGTAGAAGTATCAACATAAATATTAAAAACAAGAACAAAAAGATCAATGTAAATGGAACCATCAAAATTATTACTACCCACTACCACTTATATGGGCACTTTTAGCACTATTAGCACCATGACAATGCTTCTTCCTAAGCTCGAAAGTTCTTTCAATCTTAGGATCCAATGAAAAAGAGTCAAGCATAGAGGAATACTTAGTTATCCACTAATAGCTAATACCACAACATACAAAAATAGCAAAGCCATGCTAATATATATACAACAAACAATACTAAAACACTAAACTACTAACTTAAAAATAATAAAATAGGTAAGAATAACCTATTAAATGATTTTTAAAAATTTTGAGACCACCATAGCTTTGATCCAAATAACCCCAAGACTCGAAAAATAGAATAAAAATATTCAAAAAAATAGAAAAGTGGTTAAGGAAGTGGAACTTGGCTAAAAAGACACCATCGAAATTGACCACAAGGCTAAAAACTACAATTTGACAAAGTTTTAGGACAATCGAATACTACACGTTTCTCGATGTGTCTTATGAAAAAAATACTAAAATCACAGAAAATAGAACATACAAACAAACTAAAGTAAGAAACAATATATACAGTCTAAATATATACAAGAATGCGCCTAAAATAACCAAGAATGCTAGTGATTCCCCCAAAAAATTGTGCCAAAATTTGATGCACACTCCTATAGTGTTGCTACTGTAGGTAGTAGCTAAATTAAAATCCAAGTTTGAGTTTTCAACCGAGGGTTGTATTCTTAAAGAATCACTAGCACAAGTCTCAATCAAATCAGGCTAAAGGAATAGAGGTTTCAATAAAACCAGAATCAACAGAGTAACTACCGTAAATAAGCATAACAAATAGGTAAATTCAAATCAATCGATGAAGTAAAAGTAACCAACCTAGGAACTATTTGGCACCCAATGTTTCTATCCTCGACTTAAAGATAAAATTTAATTCTAGTTATACCAATTACTATATTAACCCCAATATCTCAACATTAATCTAACTAATTAATTAATCTTGTTCAACACTAACTAAGCTGAGATCCCTGTACTTAGCTTGGCAATTCTTACCACACAATCGCATAGGTTATGGCTATTTGAACCAAATTCAACCCCAACCATAATCATTGCATAAGATTAGAGCATCCAATACCTAAAATCCAAATTTTTATCCAACCAAATTGAGTTATAATTTGTGGAAATTACTCCTAGGGTGATCAAACCTAGAAAATCCACAAGCCCATCCAAGAATCATGCATAAAAATCATCATACACAATTCTAGAGAGAGAAAAAAGGAATAGACAAGCATAAATTTCATTAAATTCAAAATAAATACAATATTGGTCTTAAGAATCAAACCGATAGTCTTTAAGTCATCCAAAGTTAATTACAAGAGCTCTTAGCCTTCCATTTTCATGGAGGCAGCCATGGAAGAGAAGGAAATGAGCTAAACCTAGAATAAGAGTGAGAGAAGGTGTGAATTGTGATGGATGGAGGAAGATGCCAAAAATATCTTTTAGGAAGAGGGAAAAATTACAAAAATACCATTAATGAGGCAAAATGACAACCTTGCCTCTCATTTAAGTTGCCAAATGTTTATCTTGCCCTTGGAGTTGAGAAATTCCCATTTATGCCTTCACTTCATAAATTTATGAAGATTTGTTCCTCCAATCCTAAGATTGGACATAAATCCCAACACATTTTGAGGTCTCCTAGGTCCAGTCTTGAAATTAAAAAATTTTTAACAAGTAAAATTGGACCTTAAAGTGGAAAAATTAATATAAAAATAATTAATTGTAATTAGACTTCAATGATATAAATAATTGCTAATTAAACAATTAAATACAAGTTTGTGTTACTAGAGTTAAGTATAAGAGTACAAAGATAAACTTTAAAAGTGTTTATGATAGGGGTGAGCAAAATTCAATTAATCGACCGATCTGAAAATAAATCAGTTTAATAGGTCGGTTAATATCAGTTTAGTCTGTTGGTTATGGTTTTGAAATTTGAAAAATCAGTTAATGTCGGTCGGTTTCGGTTTTGTATTTTTCCTAATCGATGAAAACCGAACTGACATACTAAAACATTATAAACTTTAATGTTTTCATATACCATATTAATTAATGATTCAATTATTTTATTGATTAATTAAATCACTCAAATACCGTGTCATCTTGATGTATACAAACAATTATATATTGCTAATTTGATATGTACTTTAGTCTTGTGTAAATATATTTATTGAAAATAGTAATTTTCTAGTAAAGAAATTAAAAAAATGTTACTTTTTTTATGTATAGACATTTGTTTATGTTAATTTTACCTTCTCCAAGCATTTGTGCATATGTTTAGAACTGAACTTAGTTTCCATAAATATCTTTATATATTTTTAGGTTTGTTATTTATGTATTTTTGTTTTTACTTATATGATTTTTAATAGGGGGAGTCTAACTGACCTCAAGCAATAAATAGGGTTAAACTACCCTATCTTATATAGCTCAGTCATGATTATTTATAGTACAATGAATAGTAAGGATTAGCTTACCTTTAACTTAAATATTCAGTTTTATTTTTTTTCTCAAATTGAACCACATAACTATTAAAATTTACATAAAAACTTACTTTCATTTTATTTTATTTTATTCTTAATCTTCTTAATCCATTTCACACCCAATTTTCTTTACTTTTTAATCAGAAATTTATGTTCCAAAGGTCCATGGAGTAACTGATAGGAATAGAGAGTGATTTTCCCAATCGCTTCACAAGATCATCTTTTTTTGGGGGGTAAACTTTAAATAAGTTAAATCAATTCATTAGGGCTAAAGCATGTTTCAAGTAAAGCTTAGAGATATTTATAGACTATCATTAATAAGGTTGTTATATATATTTTTGATTTTTACCAAGGCTATAAACCTGGACTATCTTAATGAAGAGCGTACGAGCTTAGCTAGTTTTTCATCAAAGTTTAAAACAAAAATAAAAAAAGTAGAATTCCTTTTCTTACTCTTTATTTTTTATTCTCACGCCACTTCTTGTTTTTTTTTTTTTTATATATATATTATGGATTTATTAAATTGTCCTTAGAAAACGTTATTTTCTACTGCACAACTTTTGACTTGTTGCAATCTTCAGATTTGGTTTTAAATTTGGAACGGCTAAAATATTATTTTAGTTGTTGCAAAATAATTATTCTTACAAAATAATTCTTTCCTTATAATTAAAAAAGTGTTTACATGGCATTACATTTTTATACATGAATTATTCTAAAAAAAATATGATGTGGTGATTATGATTATGCATATTAAATCTATTTTCTTTTTATCCATAATTTTTTTTTTATCTTATTTCACCTTTTTATCCATAAATATTTATTTTATTTCACAAGTTCACTCTTTTGCAAAATTTTTTGGTAGCCCAAAATTTATCTCATTTCTCATCCAAAAGAGAAAATTGTGTCACTATTCTTTGGCACCATATGAGCGAGACTTCTTCCCCTGTGTTCGAAGACGAAAATGCCCATATGCTAGGCACCTTATTATGACAGGTTATAAACATTATAAAAGACTTTTTTATTCTTATCCTTCTCATGACATTTTTATTATTGAAAACTTATTTTAAGTGTGGTCTTAATTTAATTATTTATAAATTATTTTTTAGAGGTTAAGTATCTTAATAAATATTGTATTAGTTGATTTTATTTTAGTTAAAAGATATAATTTTTTTTTTTATCTGTTATTGGTATCATAAAATTTTTATTGTTACTTTTATTTTTTAGAAAATAACCTCTATGTAAAAAAATACTATTAGCATAAAAAAATTTATTAAACAGTAAATTAAAATTTATTACTAGAAATGAATGAAGGAAAAAGAAGTAATAGAAATTTTTTTTAAAAAAAAAGGGAGGATGAAAATTAGAACCTTACAAGAAATGAGGATTGATTTCTAATAAATAAAAATATTGTTATATAAATTTATATTAATCATTAATGCTGATAACAAGTTGATTAAATATGTGGGTCCTACTATTATACACTTTTCATAATCTTAGTGGCCCATTTAAAATGGGGTAGTTTAACCCATGGAATAACTTAGACTTTTTCTTTTTAATAAGATGTCATATATACTTTAAAAAAATAATTTATTTTAACTTATCTAATAGTTGTATTCTTAATTTGAGATAAAATAATTAAATATATGTTCCAAGTTATTGTGGGTTGACTATTAACCGACCAAAACTGACCGCTTAACTGACTAAAACCCAACGATCTGTTTTAAGGTATAATCGGTCAATTATCGGTTTGATAAAATTACACAATCGGTTAGTGTCGGTCGGTTAAAAATATTGTCAAAACTGATCGTAACTGACCGATGCTCACCCTTAGTTTATGAGGCATTCTCCTAATATTTTAGTTGAAAGGATTTTTGACCAGGAGTAATGGATATCTTTACAAACTAGTAAGTTAATACTGAAAAAAATGCAAGATGGATATTGAAATGGTCATTTGATAAATGGCTGTGGAAGTCTTCATAAACTAGAAAGTTGACAGAGAAAAACAATCATAGAAACGCAGAGATATTCAAACAAATAAAATGGATATATATAGAAAATGAATCAACTAGATTAATGTGAAGACTGAAGAAAAGTAATATTGATTAGAGTTTGAAGAAACAACTAGTATTTTTCTTGATACTCTCTCATATATTGTTATCACACGCGCCCATTTGGTCATTAAACTTTTAAATAGTCAATTTCAATAGCCTTTATATTAATAAAATATTTGAGATCCAATTGATATTCGGTGCAATGAAGAACTTTACTCGTTAAAGAAGTTAACTTAATTCATTGGCAAATATGACAATTTTTACTGGTCTACTAATCATTTCTCATTTTCAGATTCTGCTCGAAAATAATTATTTACTTGCCTTTATTTTAATAAATATTTGAGGCCCAATTGATAGCAGGTGAAATGAAGAGCTTCACACTTCAAAGAAGTTACCTTTCATCACAAGTATATATACATAAACTAGTAAGCTGATCTAAAATATTGAATCCCATCATTAAACATATTGGATATATATCATACATATTCTGATAATAGATATGCTGAAAAAAGTGTAGTGGCAATTAGCGTTTTCTGCATTGTTTCTTGTTTATTTCATTCACAGTTACAGCTAACGAAGCTGGCAAGGTAAAAAATCCCTCCCTCACTACCGATCCTCAGACTTCTGCAGATTTGCATGCTTACAAATCTTTCTCTTTTCGCCCACCGGCTAGAGCCATGCTTCTCACAAGGAAACATAGGAAATGCATGAGACTTCAAAGCAATAATCACTCTAAGGGATGCAGAAGCATGAGCTCTCCTGGTAAGATAAAAAATAAATAGCACTATATTTTGATTTTATGAGTGATATTATGCTATCTGCTCTTTGTGTTTTTTTGGTTCGGTGTTCGTCTATTAGTTGCTTATTTGGTATATTAAATGAAAGTTATGGAATCAAATTGGGAATAGCAATGGAATGAGTAATTTTAATTCATTCCATCTAGTTTGGTAGCTTAAAGAATAATGGAATCATAATTAGTTTCAAGACCATAATGGCCTTCAATAAAAATAAAATAAAGTATAATTAAGATGGAAAGTTGAAAACATAAAATAAAATGCTGATTTTAAGGTGCATTAATTATAAGAATAGAGCATGGAATTAATAAGCAATCCAACTTTACGGACAAAATACCTTTGTCTCTAACCTTGTTTTTATACTCTATCACATGGGACAATGATTGGTCAAATTATATTATTTTATTATTGATTGACCTATCACTATCTCATGTGGCAAAGTATGGGACATGACTAGAAACAAAATACTTTAAGATTAAAGGATGAAATAGAATAGGGATTCTGTCTACCAAATGAGATCAAATTTTCATTTGAGAATATTGCATGAACTAATTGGGTTAATAATCTTCCATTTATGTAGCTCCACTGATTATGAATATTTCTGAATTAAATCTTGATTATGAATATAATCTTCCATTAAACATGAAATTGATATATGTTTATGATGTTGATCGGCAGGCAAGAGTACATTGCCTGAGCTTAAAGGAGCCAAGGTTGAGATTGCCGGGACAACCACTATGAAGGAAAATCCAATGTAGAGGTTAATTTGGATAAAACAAAGAGAGGAACCTGTTCCAGACCAATCCTAAAAGGGTAATTCTAATTATCGAAAATCAATTGTATTGGAAACTCCAAAATTGGTTAGAGCTGGCATCTCAATTGAAAGAAGGATAATGCTATTATTATAGAAAGCTAAAATTGCAACAAGTGTAGGAATAAATTTGTCTAAATAAAAATGGTTATATTTTGATGAAATATGTAGAAACCAAGTTTGCTGAAATTTGGAAGTAATGAATAATGATCGCAAGTCTAGGTTTTTCCTTTGATTGTTTAAGCTCTACACTATCAACAATATCAAAACTACACATGTATTCAGATATCTCTGTAAATAGGACAAATAGAGATTTGAATTGGAAAATAATTAATACTGCTTATAGGCTGTGAATTAGTCTGAATAAATGATTGATTGAAAACAATTGTTGACAAGAGACTTACAAAAGATTATCCGCATTTTAGGGCACATTGGTCTCTATAAATGAACCACCGACCACACATTAAATTGATTCTTAGGGTTATTTTAACTTAATTAAATGTCTTGAGTATGAGCTTGAGAATGCATCTACTTTAAGACTTTGGCGCATGCCTATAGCGTCGCTATTATAGGTGGCGACTATATTAAAATGAAATTTTGAGTTTTCACCTGAGGGTCATATTCTCAAATAATCACTAGTACAAATCTCAATGAAATTAGGCTAAGGGAATAGGAGGTTTCAGTCGAACCAAATCAATAGATCAACTAATAGTAAATAAGCACAACAAATAGGTAAAATCAAATCAACCGATGATGTAAAAGCAACTAACCTAGGAACTATTCGACACCCGACAATTCTATCCTCGACCCAAAGATAAAATTTAATTCCGCTTATGCCAATTAACTAGATTACCCTGAAATCTTAATATTAACCTAACTAATTAATTAATCTAGTTGTACCCTAACTAAGTAGGGATTCCTGTACTTAGCTTGATAATTGCTACTACACAATCGCATAGATTATGGCTATTGGAACTAAAACCAACCCCAAGCCCAACCATAATCACATCCCGGGATTAGAGCATCAAAGACCTAAAATCCAAAATTTTATCCAACCAAATTGATTTTTATTCTGTGGAAATTTCTCCTAGATGATCAGACCTAGAAAATCCACAAGCCCATCCAAGAATCATGCACAAAAATCATCATACATAATTCTAGAGAGAGAAACAAGGAGTAGAGAAGCATAACCTTCATTAAGTCCAAAATAAATACAATATCGGTTCAAGAATCAAACTGGTACTCTTCAAGTCTCCCTAGGTTGATTACAAGAGTTCCTAGACTTCCGTTTTCATGGAGGCAGCCATGGAAGACAAGAAAATAAGCTAAACCTAGAGTGAGAGAGTGAGGAGGCATGAATGGGTAGGGATGAAGAAGGGGAGCTGATAATATCTTAGGGGAATGAAGGAAAAATTATAAAATGCCATTAATGAGGAAAAATGACAATCTTGCCCCTCATTTAAGTTGCCAAATGTCTATCTTGCCCTTAGAGTTGGGAAATTCCTATTTGTGCCCTCATTATTTGTTGTTCCAATCCTAAGCTTGGACATAAATCCTAACACGCTTTGAGGTCTCTCAGGTCTAGTTTTGAAATTAAAAATTCCTAACAAGTAGAATTGGACTTAAAGTAGGAAAATTAATATAAATTTTTCAATTAAACTTCAATGATATAAATAGTTGTTAATTAAACAATTAAATGCAAGTTTGAGATGCTAGAGTTAAGTATAAGAGTACAAATCCCACACACTTATCCCTTGTGTATCTAGGGCAAGATAGAACTTTATACTAAACAATGAGAGGGAAATGACAATATGGAAAAAGCTAAGAACAAAATAAAACAATTTCTACTCTAATTTCCAATGACTATCAAGAATGAGACAATGTGTAACATAGAGAAAATCAAAAACATAAGAACATAACCAATCATGCCATAATTCTTCACATTTCAATTTATCAAGAATGATGGTCTCATAATATGCTATCACTCAAACTCTCAAGTGTTTAGGATAGGCATAGTGTTTACACTGACTTAACTCAAGATGTAAGCACTCTCGTAGGCTTTCAAAAATTCTAATCTCCACCACTTGAAAACATATGCATAATTAAATCAAAATGACTTTTTTGAAGGTTGTAATGGGGCCAAGGGAAGAAGAAAGAAAGGAAAAATAAAATGGATATGGAAAAAAAAAGTATCAAAGAGAGCATAAAAATAAGAGTTCAAGCACAAAAATGCACAATCAACTCTTACTCTCACTTTCTTCAATTACAAAAGCCACAAAACAACACATATTATATATACATATATATTCTTTTTTTTTTGTTTTCTTTTTTTTCTTTTGTCTTAGTTTTTTTCATATATATTTTTTCAATTTTTTATTTTATTTTCTACACTCAGCTTGGAAATTTTTTACACAAACTAACACTTACAATTAACAAATCCACCTCCACACTTTATTTTTGGCCATCCTAGACAAAAAATAAAATTATAAATTGCCAAGAACTCATACAAATAACATTCGCATTCTCTAACTCCATAAGGATAGGAAAACATGGTTTTGCATTTAAGGTTAGGGTGAGTTCAACTAAGGATGGATAATAGGCTCAAGGGGGCTAAGCAATGGTAAATAATGCAAGAATGATTATTTGGATAAGTAGCTAAGCAAGAAAAATGGTTTTCATCATCTCTGTGCATGCACATGAAAATGTAGCCTCAAAAATAATTAGTGCAAGTTCTAGAATGATAAACATCAAGAGTGCGAATACACACAAGAAAGAATGAGCATGTCATATATGTGCACTGATGCTCAAGAGGCTCAAAAGCTACAAGGTATATTTTTCCAGCATCCTCAACATATACATCTATCATCCATCACCAATTCATCAATTTAAGACATAAATAAATCATGGCAATCACGGTTTCAAGTCATAAAATCTAGAAAAGTCCTCATCAAGTGACAACATCACCATAAGTCTTAAATCATCAAAGGAAATTATTCAAGCACGAAAAAGATAATGGAATGTAAACTAGTAAGGAAATAAAAGAGAAGAAAAGAAGTAAACTCCCTCAAAGTCGATATGTGGCATCCACTAAAGTGATCTCCTCATGGTGTGTTTGCACTTCAATTCTCTCGTGAAATTTCTTGACTTGGTGCTCATTCACTTTGAAGCGCCTTTTTGTTGCTACATCCTCAACCTCCACTACACTATAAGAAAAAATGTTAGTAACAACAAATAGACCCTCCCATCTAGACCTAAACTTACTGGGTATCAACTTAAGGTGGGAAATGTAGAGGAACTTTTTGACCAATGGCAAACTCTTTTCTCACAATCATGCTATCATGGGAAAAGGACCCATAAAATTTATGCGCCAAACATCAAATATTTTACAGAATAACATGGGTTGTCGAGGCATCTCATATCTAAGACTTATGTTTCCAATCCTTTGGCATTGTTCACAAGATTTGTAAAATTCATTTGCATCATGAAACAAACTAAGCCAATATAATTCACAATAAAAAATTTTCCTAGCAATACATAGGGGACCAAAGTGTCCTCCACATGCATAGGAGTGACAAAAAGTAAGCATAGAAGAAAACTCATTATCAGGCACGCATCTCTTAATTACTTGATCACTATAGAATTTCCACTAATTAAGATCATCCCACACATAATATTTAACATCACTCATTAATTTTTGAATTTGTGCTCCAATGAAGTGTGCAAGAAAAACATGAGCAACCAAGTAATTAACTAACTTAGCATGCCAAGGCAATTTAACTTGCAACTATAAGAGCCGTTCATTAGGAAAAGTATCATCAAGAGGAAGGGGGTCAAGGGATTTTTTAATGCAAATTTAGTGGTCCACCACCAAGTTCTCAACTCCACTCCTATATTGAATCTCAACATCAAACTCTTGTAGCAAGAGCATCCATCTAATCAATCAGGGTTTCGCCTCTAGTTTCTTCAACAAGAACTTCAAAGCTACATGATTAAAAAAACAACAACCTCATAACATAGCAAATATGTTCTAAATTTGTCTAAAGCAAAACCAATTGCTGGAAGCTCTTTTTTTGTGGTTGTGTAGTTTGCTTGAGCAACATCTAAGGTCCAAGAGGCATAGTAGATAATATATGGGAGCTTTACAATTCTTTGAGCAAGGACAACTCTCACTGCATAGTTAGATGCATTACACATGAGCTTAAATGGGAGTGTCTAGTTTGGAGGTTGGATGATGGGAGTAGTAGTGAGGGATTTCTTCAACTTGTCAAATGCTTGTTTGCATTTCCCATCAAAGACAAACTTTGCATCCTTCTGTACCAAGCTGGATAGTGGTAAGGCAACCTTGCTAAAATCTTTGACAAATAGCCTGTACAAACCTACATGTCCAAGAAAAGAACGCACTTCCTGTACACTGGCAAGGTAAGACAAAGAAGAAATAAAATCTATCTTGGCAAGATCTACCTCAATACCCTTGCTAGATACAATATGACCTAAAACTATATTATGCCCAACCATAAAATGACACTTTTTATAATTTAGAACAAGGTTAGTTTCAATGCATCTATTCAGCACTCTAGCAAGACTATCGAAGCATGCATCAAATGAAGAACCATAAATAGTAACATCATCCATAAATACTTCCATACAATTCTCAACAAAGTCAGAGAAGATACTTACTATGTATATCTAGAATGTGCCAAGAGCATTGCATAAGCCAAAAGGCATCCTCCTATATGAAAAAGTGCATATGGATTTGGAAGTATCCTGTATATCCGCCAAGAAAATAGTAATGTGACTTGCCAGGAAGTTTCCCAATATCTAATCAATAAAAGTAGCGGGTAATAGTCCTTCCTAATGGCTTGATTAAGCTTCTTATAAACAATGCTGACTCCCCAACTATTTTGCACTCGAGTAGGAATAAGATCATTCTATTTGTTGGCCACTATTGCCACTCTAGATTTCTTTGGAACAACTTGCACTAGACTAACCCATTTATTGTTTGAGATGGGATAAAGGATACCGGCTTGCAGTAGCTTGGTCATTTCTTTCTTGACCACATTTAGAATAAGAGGGTTTAAGTCTTCTTTGATGTTGTCTCATTAGTTTAGCTCAATCTTATAATAGAATCCTATGCATGTAAGTGGAAGGGTTAATACCAGGAATGTCTGCAAGTGTCTATCCAATGGCATTTTTGTTCTTTTTCAGAACACTCAGTAATATTTCATCTTACTCAGGGAGAAGATTACTAGCAATGATAATAGACAATTGCTCATTGGCTTCTAAAAGACATATTTCAAATTCCTTGGAAGTAGTTTTAGCTCAAGTACAGGTGGTTGGATCACAAAAGGAAGTAATATGCTAGGTTGTAACTCTGCTGCATTAAGTTCAAGGAGGTTTTCTAACCACAACAAAACCAACAAAATCATAATCCACTACAATTATATGAACATAATGTACAACAAGATTCATCATATCATTTAGACCATCAACAACATCAACAAAATAAATAGAATTCCCATCATGGATAAATGCATCAATTTCAGCACAAATAGAACATAGGCCAGATTTTCCGCAATTATAGTAAAAATCAACATAATTATCCAAGTCTACAAGTTTTGGGAAATCAATAGAGCATATATTACCACATCTCTCCTCTACCAGCTCATCAATAATATCCATGCAGAAAAAAGACAGAGTGATCCTCAAGTGGATATCTCATAGCATTATGGAAATTGAATGCAATCACAATATCACTAAATTCTATAGTAAAAGTACCATCATACACATCTATTTTAGTTTTAGTAGTTCTCAAGAATGGTCTGCTTAGAATAATAAGAGATTTACTAGAATTACCTTTCGTATTCAGAACATAAAAATTAGTAAGAAAGATAAGCTCATTAACTCTAACTAGGAGATCCTAAATCAAACTTGTAGGATAAGCAATATTCCTATTGGCCAATTGAATGACAATTCTAGTGGGCTACAAGGGACCAAGGCCAAGAGATTGAAACACTGATTTAGGCATTATACTTATGGAAGCACCCAAGTCTAGCATGGCATCCATAAACTTGTGATTCCCAATGGTGCATGAAATAGTGGAAGTGCCAAAGTCTTTACACTTCTGTGGCATTAGCTGGATAAGGGCTGAGACATTTTGGCTCATGGTGACCCTCTCGGTACCCTTAAGCTTCCTCTTGTGAGTGCACAATTCTTTTCGAAACTTGGTATATTTAGAAATTTGCTTAATGGCATCATGAAGAGGAATGTTCACTTCAATTCCCCTAAAAGTGTCTCGTAGCTTTCTCCTTTTCTACTTCAATTGTCTTTCTTGGTTGATTGACCCTTTGTGGGAAAGGCAATGGAATATTAGGTTGTTGTATAGGTTGTTGAGTTGAGCCATTGGATTCTCCTTTATTTTTTGCAACAATCTTGCTAACAGGAGGGGTAACAATAGAAGTAGTAGGTGGCTCTAGTGAAGTCAATGTTTTCTCACTTTACAATGTAATAGCACTCACATTCCCCTTAGGATTGGGAATGGTTTGTGAGAGAAGTTAGCTAGAATTTTGACCTTGCTACATATGGCTCAAGGTAGAAGTTAACTGCCTAATTTGAGTTTGTAAATTTTGAATTGATACCTCTATACACTACTGAAACTCAAGATTGTTCAATGTCAACTACTTCATCATCTCTTCTAAGGAAGTCTCAAAAGTCTATGAAGGTATATGTGCAAGAGGAGGGACAGGGACTTGTTGTTATGAAAATATATGCTGCCTAGGAGGAAAGGTAGGAAGGTTTGCTTGGCTCAAGATTATTTGGAAATTGGGACTGCTGATGCTAGAATTATGGCTTGGCTACAATGTTGTATGACTATTGAGTGTTGTCATGTCTAAAATTTGGGTGATCACACCAATCAGGATTATAGGTGCTATTATATGGATCAAGGCGAGACTGTTGGTATTGTTGGATAGAAGTCTGGTGCTAGGTCATTGCTAACTGCTGAACTAGAGATGTAAGTTCATCTAGCTAATTATATACTAATTGGCCAATATGTGAGCCTTGTATCTCATGAACAAGACGGGTCACTGCACTTCTAGTACCAAAATATAGAGAATTGGCAGCCATGTTAGCAATCAAATTTCTGGTAGCTGCTGGAGTTTTATCAACTAGGGCCCCACTACTAGCAGCATCAATCATACTCCAATCTATATGGAGAGACCCTCACAGAAATACTTAATGAACAACTAGTCACTAATTTGATGGTGTGGACAACTCACACGTCTTCTTGAATCTTTCTCAATACTCATGCAAAGCCGTTCCAATCATTTGTCTAATCCCACAAATTTCCTTTTTGATTGCTACTGCTCTAAATTGTAGGAAATTTTTTTAAAAGAAATGCCATTTAAATTCATTCTAAGGGGTGATAAAACCAGTAGAAAGATAATATAACTAATCCTTTGCTACCTTATCAAGAGAGAATAGAAATGCTCTCAGCTTAATATAATCTTCATGGATGCACTCTGACTTCATGGTAGAATAAACAACATGGAATTCCTCAAGATGCTCATAAGGATCTTCACCTGAAAGACCATGAAATCTAGGAAGCGAGTGTATCAATCCAAATTTAAGCTCAAAATCAACAGTAAGATGAGGACATTAAATACACAAGGGCTGGTAAGTTAATAAGGATTAGCAAGTTATTTTAAAGTTCTATCAGCCATATTGACAGAATAACCAACAATGCTATTATCAAGGAGGGTATCAATATCAATAGTGGAAGTATCAACAGGAATATTAAAAATAGGAATAGAAAGATCAATGTAAATGGAACCACCAACATGAACATAAAGATTATCACTACCACTATCACCTAAAAGGGCACTTCCAACACTATTAGCACTATGACAAAGCCACTTCCTAAGCCTGCAAGTTCTTTCAAGCTTAAGATCCAGTGCAAAAAAGTCAAGCACAAAGGAAGATCTAGCCATACACTAACAGCTAGTACCACAACATACAAAAACAACAAAGCCATACTAATTTGAAGAAAATGCAATTGAGTTTACATTGAAAAATAGTTATAGAAAGTAAATTTCCACAATTGAGGCTAGAGAGAAGAAAATAAAAAAGAGTTTAATCTGAAGAAAATGCAATTTAGCTATATAACAGTTTTTCTTTTATTAGGGAAATTTTTAAGTTTAGGAGCGGGGTGATAATAAAGTTTTCAAATTTAAATCAAAGTAAAAAATATAAATAAAAATATTAAAATAAATATCATGTAAATTATTCTTATTCAAATAATTAAAAATAACCAACTTTAAAAAAGGAAAAAAGCCTTACAACATCTTTTCTTACCTTCCCAATCAGTGGTGCCTCCACCGGACCTTACCTCGTCCCAAGTTTTTGAAAAAAACCTGAGTCATCAGCCGCCGCTATACTCTCTGCTTCTCTATAAAACCTTTTTAAGCTCTTCACTTGTTTGTGTTTGCTGCTTTCGAACCTACTCCAAAAATGGCAACTTTTTCTCTTCCCCATCAAAGCAGCCTCTTCTCTTCCACGACCCTCCAAACCCGACCTAGGTCCAGACTGGCCATTTCTATGAAGGTCCGAATGTCGCCCCAAGAAACCGGACCCTCCATTGCCGTTGTGGGTGTCGCTGACACCTTCGGCCAAGAGTTTCTCTCTGTCCTATTCTACCGTGATTTCCCTTACCGCTCCATAAAATGCTCGCTTCCAAGCACTCTGCCTGCTGGCGACTTAATTTTCAGGAAAATGAGTATGTTATCGAGGAGTTGACGGCGGACAGCTTCAATGGCGTTGATATTGCTCTGTTTAGTGTTGGTGGGTCGATTAGCGGAGAGTTCGGGCCCATTGCTGTTGACAAAGGGACTCCTATGGTGGATAATAGCTTGGTATTTCGGATGGACGAGAAGGTCCCGCTTGTGATTCCAGAAGTGAATCCTGAGGCAATGGAAGACATTAAGCTTTGAAACGGAAAGGGGGACTCTTATAGCTAACCCGAATTGCTCTACATTTATTTGCTTAGTGGCTGCTACTCCTCTTCATCGACGAGATACAGTACTCATTTCAATTTTTTTTTTCATTTTCATTTTTTGGCTTCTAACTGATAGTATTGTATCAATTTTTGTTTTTTCTTTAATTTTTGTCTGTTGACCCATGCAAATCTTAGTGTCAATTTAGCATTGACCAAACCAATGCTACTATTTAGGATTAGTGCCGGCTTCTTAAAAGCCGACTCTATTTTTAGCGTAGAGTCAAGCCGACACTAATAGTAATTTTTCTTATAATGATAAGCGTAATAAATTAAAGAGAGAAGAGATTTTATATGGCAATTAACTTAAGACAGCTGTCTATAATTAAATATGGAAAATTTTAGATAACGATTTAATTTTGTTATTAACTTAAAATGTAATAGCTCAAATTTCTTATAATAACTTTATGTTTTTTAATAAAATATTATTCTTATTGCCCAACTTTATTTTAGACAATGCTAAAAATTTATTTAAAAGTTATTAAAACTGAATAAAGGAATCATTAAAAAACTAGAAATATTCTAAATATTTCCTCTAATTCTTAAAAATTTTGCAGAATAAACTTAATCTCATCTAATAAAGAAAAGCATTACATACATACTCATTGGAACTTAAAAAAAAAAAAATAGACCAATCCTCTTTGAAACAATAAAATAGACAAAATGCAAAATAAATTATTAATAATTTTTTTGATCAGAAAACTGTTAATAAATTTTCATCCATATATGAATATTAAACTATAAAAATATATTTTATTTTACATACTCAAATAATGAATGGAAAATAAACAATTTCTTACCATTTGACTGATGTTAGTTCTGGAGGAATAAAAAATTAACAGCTATTAATAATAATTGTAACCACCAATTCTAAGTTCATAATAACTATAACCACTAAGTCCATTAAAGTAGATATAAACATAATAAATCCATAAAAAGGAGAAAAATGAAATGCGTAGTACTTGATAAATTACCTTGAATTGGTAATGACAATAATAAAATATTATATTGCATGACTAATAAATGAATATTTTCATATCAAGGATTAGGGAAGAAATTATCACAATAGAACATACTATCAAGTTATTTTGTTAGCACTGAAAAAGAAAAAGAAAAAGAAAAAAAATTATGAATTCATCTGTACACTTACAAAGTTGCAAGATTTACATTCAATTAATGCTCTCAATCACAATACTCAATTAAAAACATATAACCTATGGATTATATATATTTTATTCTAAATACTCTTATTTTGAATTGGTTTTTGGATAGGTTGTAAACAGAAAAACTTAAACTTAATCAAATTCGAAAATAGCAAATTTATTTTTCACAAAAAACATAACTAAATCAATTCTAGAGTTTGCAAGATATATATTCAGTTGATGTTCACAATTGCAATACTCAATTAAAAACATATCATCTCTTGACTATATATATATATAATTCTAAATACTCTTATTTTGAATAATTTTTAGATTAGTTGTAAATTTAAAAACTTAAACTTAATTAAATTAAAATATATAACTTATATTCTTCACGAAAATCATAAATTGAATATGATGTTTTAGTTTGAATAGGTTATAAGCAAAAAAAAAGAAAAGAAAATATAAACATAATCAATATAAAATAAAATTTCGATTTTAAAATTACAAAAAAGTAAACCTAATCAATCTAATTTTCTTTTTAAATTAGAAATATATTATAATTACGCATAATTAAAAATTAGAAAATCCAATCTAACATTTTATTTTTATTCAAATTTTAAAATCACAAATTTTATTCTCAAATATTTTATAATCACCATATAATTGAATTTTAGAAAAAAACAAAGCAAAATTTTATTTTATTTACATTTTACAATCACAAATCACAAATTAATCTCTGAAAATATATTTTAATTAAAGTATAATTAAAAATTTAAAAATTATTCTAACGTTGTGTTTTAGTCATATTTTAAAATCACAAATTTCATCTCTTCAATATTTTCTAATAATCGTATAATTGAATATTAAATAAACTGATCTAAGATATTATTTTATTTAGATTTTAAAATCACAAATTTCGTATAATTGAAGATTAGAAAAATTAATCAGTGATTTTATTTTATTCAAATTTTAAATATACATATTTAAATATTTATGGTACTTTTTAAAAAAAAAAATTTAAAAACACTCTTTCAACTTTATGTCATGTGTATTTTATCTCTAAAATTTTTAAAATTTTCATTTAATCCCTTTAAAATTTTAAAATGCGTATATCACCTCTATCAAAACTTTAGTAAAAAAAAGTAATCAATATTTCATTAGTTTTTTTATTTTCATCTACTATTTCTATTTCTCTATTATAAATAAGTAATTAATAGTGAAATCGTGACATACTGATATCTTTTTCTGTTAAATTTTTAACAGAAGTGGAAGTTTAAAGGTAATGTATATATGTTAAAAATTTTGAGAGAGTTAAATACATATTTAAATTTTTTTAAGAAAACAAGTGCACGTAACACAAAATATAAGAAGTGCTTTCGAAGTTTCCCTTTTTAAAATTATTTTTATATTATTCAAATTTACAAAATTTTATCTCTCAAATATTTAGATTTTAAAATCACAAATTTTAAACATACATATTTAAACATTTATGGTTAATTTAAGATTTTACTTTATTCAGATTTTAAAATTACGAATTTTAAACATACATATCTAAACATTGTGGTAACTTTTAAATTTATATTTTATAATTCAAATTTTTTTAAAATTTAATAAAATAAAATGTATCTTCCAAATAGCATGCAAGTGTCAACGCCATTGAGATGTAACTTACTTTTATAATAGATAATAGATTAGATTAGATAAAAAAAAAAAAATTAGTTTCAACAAGAACAAAGTGTAAAATACTTCTTACATGGAAGAAAAGCTTATGTAATTGTTGCGTGTCCCTTCTTGTGAGAGTGAGGCTTTATTTATAGACAAAAGTTTTTAGTCTAAGTAAATCACAATCAATTTGAAATCCTAGTATTATTAAAAATATTTTTATTTTAGATTTTCATGGTCTTAGAAATATCTGAATATCTCATAATTTTCTTTTAAGATATTTGTAATCACTAAAGACCTTAGTTTTCTATTTATTTTCTAATCGTTAGTAAAATCATAAATTACATATCTTAAATATTTTTTAATTATAGTATATTTTCTCATTACTGTATAAATTTAAATATTTTATAACTACCATTAAAAAAATTTCTATTTTGGATTTTGATGACTTTTAGAAATATATAAATATCTCTCCATTTCTGTTTAGAATCACAAGTCACATCTCTTAAATATTTATTAAAATCACAAATCTTATGTCTCAATTTTTTTATTAATTATATGACATTTCTAATTAAATATTAGAATTTCCTAATTCTTCCTTTCTTCATTGAATATTTATCATTACAATATAATTTTAATTTAATACTTTTGCATGTGATTTAAGTAGAATGTCGACATCTTATATATATAACCTACTTATATATATATATACACACGCTCGACTTTCCTGTTCTTTTTTTATTTTTAAATTTTTATTTAAATATTTATTAATTCAAATTTTAATTAATAAATAAAAAGTATAAAAATATAAAACTTTTCAATAAAATAAATAAATAATTGAAAAATAAAACAAAAACAAATCAATATACATTGTCAAGGAATATACGTTTGATAATGTTGTAGGATTTATGTCACTGTATTCTACTAAAATTTTAAATTCTAAAACTCTACAAACCTAAATCTTATAAACCTTAAAATCTTCAACTTTAAATTGTAAAACTTCAAATTATATATCTTAAACTGTAGGCCTAAAATCTTATATATAAATTTTAAATTTACTATAAAGTTTAGGATATAGAGTTGATTATTTTAGGGTTATTGTTTAGGATTTCATATTTTATAGTTTAACTTTTTAGAGTTCATAGTTTAGAATATAAGGTTCGTAGAATTTAGAATAGACTTTTGATAGAATATGCAGGGCAATGTATAGATTCATGTCACTATTTTGCTAAAGCTCTAAATTTTAAACTTTAAAAGCTTAAATTTTAAACTATAAACCTTGAAAAACTAAACCATAAATTGTAAATCCTAAATTATAGTCCTAAATTTAAATTTTAAGATTAAATTATACTAACATCTCTCATAGTTTGTTTTTCACGTACTTTCTCTTTATTTTCAAAACATAAATTTAAACTCAGTTAACAAACACTATTAAAAAATATCCTCTTTTAGATGCTTTTTTTTTTTTAAAAATATGAGAAGTAAGCTTAAATTATAATTCACCTTATCTTCATCTACCTCGCATGATAAAATCATTTATTTATTTTTGTATACTCCATAATCCATATAAAAATTTTAAAATTAATGTTAATGTAAATAATTTAGATAAAATTTAAATTTTAAAAATATCATTATTATTTATTTAATTAGATTTTATCATTAACGCTTATGTCTTTATTTTAAATTAAAATAAGATATAAAATTATTTGTGTCACGTAAATTATTGTCAAAGTGAAGGTAAAATCAATTAGTATCTAGATTTTATTTGCATTGAATTAGTAGTTCATTTATGTTTATTTTTTTTCAATTTCTTCTTTTTTTTAAATGTCATCACTTTTATCTTGCACTAATAATGGTGTTTTTGAAACAATACAATCAAATATAAGATATTTAATTTCATTGCATTCTAGCATTCGTAAGAAAATAGAATATATAATAATATATTGTAGAAAATATAATGTGTTAATAAGTGACTTTTCATTGCATCCTAACATATTGTAGAAAATAAAATATATAATATAGCATTCATACAAAAAGTTTTATATATACATACATACTCTAAAATACAACAAAGGTTTCAAGATCCTACTTAAAAAAATCAAGATTAGTATTGTGGTCAATGCAATTGTTATAAATTGGATTTAAATATTATATCTTTTTAACTACAAGGAAGGTATGAGTAGGTTTTGACAATAAAGGGAGATAAGTGTAAAACAATATAATTATAAGGGAGGTCAAATTATGAATCATTAGGGATATTTATAGTAATTCAATCTTGTTAATTGTTGACTAACACCTTTTCTAGTCAACTGCTAAATATTGAACTTAATTGTAATGCATTTTTTTAAAAAAAATTACGGAGAGGTATGTGTAGGTTTTCAAAATAGAGGGGAGGTAAGTGAAAAACAAGATGTTGGTGTAATTTTCTTAAATTTTTAACTTTAAACTCTCAAATAATAAGAGAAGTGAGGTTTGGCCTAGTGATTAACCACCTCCCTCTAAGGGTCCTTGGAGCTTTTTCACCTAAGTTTGAATTCCACAAAACTATATGTTGCAACTCTTGTCTTATTTCACTCTTCCTTCGACAAAAGAAAAACTAAAATAATAAATTAAACTTTGAATCATAAACCTTATAGTAATTTAGGGTTTAAAAATTTTAATGCCACATTGTAAGATTTATAGTTTGGAATGGTATAACTTAGGGTTTATATTTTTAAGATTTATAGTTGATGATTAAAGTTTTTAAATGTTATTGTTGAATTGTATTACAATAATGTCACAAGTTCCATACATCGCTTAGTGCATATTTCATAACCAAAATGACTTCCTTTTTATCTATTATATAAAAGTAAAGCTGTGAGACGTATAGCCAAAGTGAAGGGAAAGGGGTTTTAATTCTTTAATTCTTTTAAAATACTTATTTTGCCCTTATTTGTTTAACCCCCTTCCCCTCACCCTCTCATTTCCTCACTCAAAACCCTAGCTCCCTGCTGCACATTATTCTCTTCTCTTCTTTCTTCCATTTTCATCCATAGTCGCAAACTCACTCTTTGGATATCTTGGATTTTGAAAACAAATCTTAAGGTATGGGTGTCTATCTAAATCTCTTTGTTCATGTTATACTTAAAAATTTTAAGTTTGTTCATCCTTGGAGAAAAAATGGAAGAAAAATGGCTTGGATTGCGGTGGAGGGAAAACAGCTTTCTACAGCCGTTTGAAGATAAAAACATCTTTGGACAGCCATTTGGATAGGCAAATGGCTCTATAGGACCGTTTTTCTCTTCAAATAGCTATAGAAGTTTTAAGTCCAATGACTATGGAGAGCCATTTTGCACTCCAAATGGCTCTCTAGAGTCGTTTTGCTTCCCAAATAGTTGTAGAGGGTTTTTTTGCTTCCCAAAAAGCTGTAGAGAGCCATTTTTCACCCCAAACAGCCCTAGAGAGCTGTTTTGTAGTCCAGACAGCTGTGGACAGCTATTTGGCACCCAAACTGCACTGCCACCTCACCCAACTTCATTTGTTTATATTAGATGGTAAATTGATTGTTTAACATTATTGTAGAGAAATGGCTAAGACTAAAAACCCCTATTACAAAAGTAATTAAGTGGATGAAGACCTCGAGTATGTGGAACATCGTTAATCGATGGATCTGAGCCTGTACAACGGGTGAATTGCAAGTAGGTGCAAGGTTCTATTCAAGGGGATCCAATCCATGATGTTCGTCTAGCGGCTCCCTTAGATGACTCCGATGTTGCTGAGGAGAATAAGGGAGCAAGGCATGATCAAATAGTGGAGGGGATCCACAGAGCTGACCTCCTAATAGCTCTAGCCCTTGGTGGCCAGTACAATATATCAATACTGAGGAGGTATGGCAAGCATACTACAACACATGTCTGGATGGGTGAACAAGTAAGTTGCCACAATATTTATATGTATATTCATTTATTGTTCTTTTGTTAAAATATAAATCTAACAAGTTGTTGTGACAACACATGATCGTCCTCTATTTAAAACATTTATTCATGGCAATAAATTAAGGGCCCTATGGTATTCAACTATGTCTGAGGAATCGTAAGGCATTTCTGGCTAGAGCCATTGATCATGTTGCACTACTCTATGGCAGACAAGGCATTGGTAGCTGCATTCATTGAAAGATGACATGTGGACACAGACGCTTTCCACCTGCCCATTGGCGAGATGACTATCACTATAGACATTGTGTCATCTCTACTGCACCTCCCAATGGGAGGATATTTTGTTTCTGTGCTAGCATTAACCACGGACAATGCCGCTATGTTAGTTTGTGATGTCTTGGGACTCCCACTTGCACTAGTATTAAGGAGTTCAATGCTTGTAGGAAGGCAGCATTCCGTTTTGATAATTTGTTGATGGTAATAAACAGTCACGTTAGAAGTGGCAATTGGATCCATGCAACGAGGGCCACTATGCTGTTTGTGGTAGGATGCATAGTCTTTTCTGACAAATTTGCCACAACTGTATGTGTCAAGTATCTAGAGCTACTGTGAGACGTGGATGTAATTGTTGATATTCCGTGGGGAGCTATTTGTCTCACCCATGTGTATAGGTAGCTAGGATTTGCCTGCAAGCATAGGGTGAGGTAGGTGGCGGGGTACTTACCACTCATGTTGGTATGACTTATCTATTGTCAAATTAGGTTATGTATTTGTTTGTCTTATCGTGTTTACTAACTTATTTGTGCATATTTACAAGCATGGATATATGAACATTTTCCTGGCTTTCGCCACTGCTATAGCCTACATGTGTCATATTTGAGGACCTCCCATGAGTAGCATAGTGGATATCCCGTTAAGGGAGCAGTCAACTACCTCCAATACGTCACTGGTTGGATCGGCTGTGACATAGGGATATTGAATGGACACCTTATGCCAATGCGTGCACCCATCATCCACTTCACTTAGTCGCATTCTTTTCTGGTAAATTGCGATTTGGGATGTGGTAAGCATCTCATCAACCAGAGCGGGTTCGTCAATAGTTGTCCCACGTCTAATCGATCCCCCACTCTCCTATTTGCACATCAGACGGTGCTGTTAATGTTGCTGAGGTTGATGCAATGTGGAACCACTTTGATAAGTATGTGTTGAGTGCTGAGGTACGGGGGCCCGTTATGACTGTGCTAGGTGAAGTCATGCTAGGCTACATGGAGTGGTGTCACAGGATATCACATCCAGACTTGTTTCCTAGCTCCATATGTGTCATCAAGCCTCCCACTTGTCATAGCTTGGGTGGAGCAGAGGGTGGCATTAGATACTGATCACATATGATGAGTCATTGGTATGTTTGTTATGTTTTAATAAAATGTCTGTAAACAAAAAGTCATAGTCACTTAATGATCACGAATTAAATTATGTATTGTGCTTGCATCGTTCAATAAAATACATACTTGATTGGCACTAAAAAGATGACTTCAGTCTTCTCCCAAAAAAGAGTTATCACCATCACATATTTCATGTTCATTCACCTGTGAATAGAAAATTCGATATCAATCATTACATACACAAAAATATTCAACTACTAGTCCAACAACAAAGTTTTAACATATATTTTCAACTAAATTTGTATTTGTCGTTAAAATCACATCGTCATATGGGATGTATTCACAAGTGAAGTATAAATCCTTATGTATTCTGCAAGTATAACCAATCTGCCTTCTACATTTACATAATAAAATATCAAAATCAATGAATTCAATTTTTATTAAAATAGCTATACAAAGACGTTCAAGCACTCAAACGGCTTTACACAGTCATTCAAGCACAAAAATAGCTCTACACAGCTGTTTTGAAGAAAAAATGGTTCTATAAAGCCGTTAATGTGTATACGACTATAGAGAGCTGTTCGAAGGGAAAAATGGCTCTACACAGCCGTTCTAGAGTTCCAACGGCTTCGGATAGCTCTCTACAGCTGTTTTTCATACTAGATTGCAATGAATATTTTTCACACAAAATACTAATTGCACATCTAATTTTTACTATGAAAGAACTTCAAATGAAGAATAACACTAAAATCTCTTGTTTTGATCAACCTTTTCGAACAAAAAAAACACTGAAATATAGAAGGAGATGAGTTAGGGCTTGATGAACTAGAAGGAGGAGAGGGGATGGTTCCATTGCATGTGAGAGAGGGAGGGTGGGAAGATTATGATTCAGCCAAGGGCATTTGGGTCATTTCTAAGGAAAGGGGGAATGGTAAAGGAGGGGGGCTTAATTAATACCTAAGGGAAAGTTGTATTACTTCTGTACTACTTCCAAAATTTCGGTATATACAAGTAAAATTTAAATGATTTAGTATATATTGGTAATATTTTATTTAAAATGGTACATATAGGTAGAGAAACCAGCACTTTCCATACTAAAGTACCATTTTGCCGGGTTGGTTAAGAAGAGATATATTATACGTATATTTATAAATCTATACGTACTTTTGATATCTCTTTTAGTTTTTTGTATTTCTTTTATTTTTTACTTACATTTTTATTCTGATACTTTGCTGAAAAAACTGAGAGTACGATTTGAGTATAGAATTTTAGGTGTGGATATGGTATTTCCCAGTCAAGTATCCTTCAGATCGATTACAAAGTTTTACTACAGAGGGGAGTGATTTTATGTGTCAAAACAGTAACCATGGTGTGCATCTCATGCCAGCCGAATTTTATGGGGCTACAGAATGATATTTTATCATTGGAAGATGCAAGGCAGCATGCAAATGCAAATATGACAATCATGCTGATTGGGAATAAGTGTTGGTTAGTTTTTTAAAAAAATAAAAATAATTATTAAAATATCACTAATCCAAAACTATTTTTTAATATATCATAATTTTTGGGCTAATAAAAAATCCCAATTGAGTTGGAGTTAATATATATATATATAAATTCATAGGGACACCAAATTGGTTGGCCTCCCTTAAATATAGATTTCTAGTAGGGAGCATGCAAGACTGGCATGCTCACGCTAATTTATAATTGGAAACTTGTTGCCTAAGAAAACTTATTAACTAAATATTTAATACCGGAAAGATTTTTTATCATTTTTTTTTTGAGAAATCTTTCTCTTTTTAAAAGAAAAACGTGTTATTAATTTTTGTTTTATGATTATTTTTTATTTATCATCATTTTTAATTTATTTTTAGTATAGAGTACAAATATTTAGCACCACATTAGGTGCTACTTAATTTAGTTTGACTCAAATAAAATTATAAAGATAGCAAAACTTTACTTAATTTTAAGTGTAACTATAACTTAAAATTTTTGATTAAATTAGAAAAATCCTTCTATTACTTATATACACTTATGCAGTTAATTTTGTTAATTTATTATAATATATAATTTTTTTACAAAATTATAATAAATTGATTTAATTTTTAAAATATAATTAAATGACTCAAAAAATTATTCTCATAAAAAATAAAATACTCTGATATATCACTTACTTAGGTAATAAGCTTTTAAGAAAATGAAAAAAAAAGAAAAAGTTGGAGGATGCCAGTCAAGCTGGCACCCTCGATGCAGATAAACAATATCTTAGGGATGTCAATCAATTTGACGCCTTTATGAATTTTTTTTTTATAAAGACGCCAACCTGATTGGCGTATTTGTACTTGTCTAGAAATTATGATATATTAAAAAATAATTTTTGCTTAGTGATATTTTGATAAATAATTTTCATTTTTATTTTTATTTTTTGTTTTCAAAGGAATTTAACCATACCTTGCTCACTGAAGGGCAGTGAGCACAAAAAAGAAGGCGAGTAGTTTGCAAAGGAGCATGGGTTGATCTTCGTGGAAGCCTCTGTGAAAACTACTGAGATTGTTGAATGTTGGTGTTAATTCTGATTAGTTAAATAAGTCAAAGTTGTTATGAGTAAGTGGGTCAAGTCTGAACAAGTCAATCGGTTAGTGGTGTACTGGTCAATAACGTGCCAGAGGTGGTTTCTTATTCTTTGGGCTCAAGTTGTTAGTGGATTTGTTTTAAGAGTCTAGCTATTTACATGGGTTAATTTTAGGAGTTAAGTTATATGTGTTTCATTATAAATAGGACAGTTGTTTAAGTGAATGTATATATCAGTTTTCAGATATCAATAAAACACCTTGGTTTATCCTTATCCTTTTCTTCTTTAACGCTATAAGTGGCATCAAAGCTAAAGCTATGAATAGCTCGGTCCAAATCTCAGTTCCTATCTTGGATGGGAAAAATTATCTTCAGTGGAGTGCTCAGATAAAAGGCCTCTTAGACTACCATGAGTTGCTTGGTGTTATGGAAAGTGGTGTTGTTGACCTTCAAGGGAATGCAAGTGATGCAAAGAAGACTGTTCATTGTGAGAACAAGAAGGATAAGAAGGCCTTGTATCTAATTCATCAAGGCATAAATGACGAGGTGTTTGAGAAGATAGTAGCAGTGACTTCGTCCTAGGAAGCTTGGGACACTTTGATGACAACCTACCAAGGTGCAGAAAAGGTTAAGGTGAAACTCCAAACCTTAAGGCGTCAATATAAGATGTTGTAGATGGAGACATTTGAAACTGTTGTTGCCTACATCAGTCGACTGCTTACTGTGACCAATTATATGAAAATATATGAAGGGAAGTGCAAAGAGCAGGCCAAAGTAAAGAAGATCTTGCGTTCACTCACTCCCAAATTTGATCATGTGGTGGTGGTGATTGAAGAAGCTCTTGATCTTGCTGCAAGGATTGAAGAACTATCCAGTAGTCTGCAAGCACGTGAACAACGAAGGAATGACAAGCAAATCGACGAGCCAATTGAACAAGCTTTTCGTGCTCAGGTTATTGCCAAAAATGCACAGGATGGTGAAGCCAAAATGAAGGGAAACATTTCACGAGGAAGAGGATAAGAAAGATCTTATTTGAGGCCAAAACAAAATACAAAAGGCAGAGGACGTGGACGTGGTCGAGGAAGGTATGACAAAACTAGTGTTGAATGTTATTCGTATCATAAACTTGGTCATTATGCAAGTGAGTGCAGAAACAAGCGAAACAATCAGCAAGCTCACTTTACACAAGGAGATGGTTATGAAGATGGAGGCCATAATCTTTTAATGGTCACTCAGGCAATTTAAACACCAAACCGTCACACTTGGTTTCTTTACACCTGGTGTACTAGTCATATGTGTGGCAAAAAGGATTTGTTTGCTGATCTCGATGAATCATTCTACACCAAAGTCAAATTTGTTGATGATAGAACCATACCAGTGACTGGAATAGGAAAGATTCTTATCAACTTGAAGAATGTTGATCAAACGTATATCACTGATGTCTTCTATGTGCCAAACACGAACACCAATCTGTTAAGTGTGGGACAATTGCAAGAAAAGGGGTATGTTATGAACATTTGCAATAGAATATTCTCCATCTTTGATAAAGAAGGTAGATTTATTCTTCAAGCATTAATGACTTCAAATCCTATATTCCCAATTGACATTTCTAGTGGTGTTTATCGTTGTCTTAATGCAATCATAAAAGATGAGTATTGGTTATGGCACTTGCAGTTTGGTCATTTGAACTTTCATAGTCTAAAAATGCTAGCTGAGAAAAATATGGTGAAAGGCATGCCTACTATGCATCATCCTGAATAGTCATTTGAGGCCTGCGCGCTTGAGAAACATCATAGAAAGCCTTTTGTAGAACACCCAAAAAGATAATCTCAACCACTTGAGATTGTTCATTTAGATGTATGTGGCCATATGAAAACCATATCCGATGGTAACAACAGGTAAAAATTTGGGTATACTTCTTACAAAGGAAGTCTGAAGTGATGGAGATCCAACCCATGCAAAGATGAACCAAGCCAACATGGATTAAGACACCACCCATGCCAGCCCAAGACCCAAGCTCCAACACCCAGTCATTAGCCATTAAGCAGCCATGAATGACCATGAATTGTTGAAGGAGTTTAGAAACATAGAGATAATGGTATTGAAGGGATTGTCTTGTAACCTTCATAACTTACCTTTTTCTTTTAATAGGATTGAATAAGTTGTCTAAATTACACTAGTATAAATAGGACTCCTCTCTTGTAATCATCATCAAGCATTAGTGAAGAAACAATTATCAAAAGTGAGAGTGTTCTCTCTTTTTCTCTAGGCTTCTGTGCCATTTTGGTATCAGAGCCTGGTTTCAAACTCCGGTGTTGAGTTTGAGTGGGAAGAGTGACAGAAATTGATTAAGATTTCGAGTTTGTCAAAGGCGTTTAGTGCAAGAGCCACTGTCACCCTCGAAACAACACTTTCTGGTCATTTTTTGCCAAAAATAACACCACCATCGTGTTTAGAAGGTCCAAAAACCTTGGACTGGAAGGTTTTGCCGTTGCCGGAGTCTTTATGCGCCTCCACTTGCCGTCGCAAGAAACTCCATGCACCTCTACTTGCTCGCAGGAGATTCCACGCGCCTACACGTGCCGGTGACCAGAAAAAGGTTGAAGACAGCCACATCACCTCTCCACGTCACCACATCCATCCAGTCCTCGTCTGCCAAGTGTCAAACTCTGCCACGTCATCCACCCGTCAGCCAACCATAATCTACCACGTGTCACCCCTTGACACATCATCTGCCATGTAATCCTTATTTTCGTAAATTTCAAAATTGCCCCACTTCTTTCTTGTAATTACAAAGGTACCCCAAAACTTTGTTATATTATAAAATTGCCCTTATCTTTCTGAAATTCCATTTTTTACCCCAAAGTTATCTAAAATTCACAAACTAGCCCTCACTCCTCACATATTTCTAACTTAGCCTCTAAACATTTAGCTAAATTCCAAAAAGACCTTCAATCTTATAAATTTACCATTTTAATCCTTAAAACCTAAAAAGTCCTTAGCCATTCCATAACATGCCTCCAAGACAAAGACCAGTGCAAGAAATTGAAATGGAAGAAATGAGGAGACAAATTCAACAACTCCAACAAACGGTTGTAACCCAACAAAACCAGTTGGAAGAACAAAGAAGCTAACTTGAAAATCAAGGGAGACGTCAAGAAGAAGATTCTAACAGTAGTGACTCAGCCAGTGGTCGTCGTCAACAAAGGCAACCATTTAGGAGCAATGATATAAGGGTAGAAATTCCTGACTTTGAAGGAAAACTTCAACCAAATAAGTTCGTTGATTGGCTCTAAACAGTTGAATGAGTTTTTGAGTATAAACAGGTACCTGAGGAGCAAAAAGTCAAGATTGTCGCCATCAAACTTAAGAAACATGCTTCCATATGGTGGGAAAACCTTAAGAAGAAGCGTCAACGTGAAGGAAAGAGCAAGATTAGGACTTGGGATAAAATACGACGCGAACTCTCATGTAAGTTCTTACCTGAACATTATTATTAAGATAATTTTACTCAATTGCAGAACTTGCGGCAAAAGACCCTGTCCGTGGAAGAATATACAAGAGAGTTTGAAAAACTCATGATGAAGTGTGACATTCAAGAAAAGAAGGAACAAACCATCGCTCGATATCTTGGTGGGTTAAATACTAAAATTGCCCACTATGTCCAGCTTCAACAATATTGGACTTTGGACGATGTTATTCGTCTAGCCACCTGTTTTGAGAAGCAAATGCCCAAGAAAAACACCTATCCCCTTTTACTTCATCTAAGAACCCTACCAACTTCTGCAAATCATACACCCAACAACCAAGTTCCTCATCCAAAACCCAACCTAAACCCACCAAAGAACCCAAACCCAAAACTATTCAATGTTACAAATGCCAAGGATTTGGCCACATTGCATATGACTGCCCTAATCGCAAAATCATCACCATCATTGAAGGTGAACCTTATGAGGTGTCGGAAGAAGAAGCAGAACCAGTGTTCGATGAAGAACCAGAGTTTGACGAAGAATTCACCCCTGCAGATCATGGTGAATCACTAGTCATTAGAAGAAGCTTACACACACCCATGTGAAGGAAAACTAGTTGTGACACAATATCTTCCATACTCGATGCACCACTCAAGGAAAAGTCTGTGATGTTATCATAGACAGTGGAAGTTGTGAAAATGTAGTGTCCAACTATATGGTGGAAAAGTTGAAATTACCCACACGAGCATCCACACCCATACAAGCTACAATGGCTCAACAAAGGAAGCGAGGTAAAAGTTTTCTAAACGTTGTCTTGTTTCTTTTTCAATTGGCCCAAAATATCAAGATTAGATATGGTGTGATGTGATTCCTATGGATGCTTGTCACCTTCTTTTGGGAAGACCCTAGCAATATGACCACCGTGCTCTATATGACGGATTTGTAAACACTTACTCCTTCATTAAAGATGGAGTAAAAATCAAACTAGCACCTTTACCGCCAAGTAGAAGAGTTGTTGAAGAAAGGGTTGCTGCGAGAGAGTGTTAGCCCTTGTGCTATACCTGCACTTCTAGTACCAAAGAAGGATGGGAGTTGGCGAATGTGCATCGATAGCTGAGTAGTCAATAAAATTACCATTAAGTATCGGTTCCCAATACCGAGACTTGATGACATGTTTGACCAATTACATGTTGCCACCACCTTCTCCAAGATTGATCTTTGAAGCGGATATCATCAAATTAGAATTAGACCTGGAAATGAATGGAAGACTGCTTTCAAGACAAGAGACAATTTGTATGAATGGACAGTAATGCCCTTTGGATTATCAAATGCCCCAAGTACATTCATGCATTTGATGAATTAGGTACTTCGGCCTTTCATTGGTAAATTTGTAGTTGTTTACTTTGACGACATTTTAATCTATAGTAAGAGTAAAGAAGAGCACCTAGAGCACCTCCGAAAAGTACTACAAACTCTTTGTGAACAGAAGCTCTATGTTAACTTGAAGAAGTGTTCTTTCTTAACCAATGAAGTTATCTTCCTTAGATATATCATCACTGCTGAAGGGATTCGTGTTGATCCAAGCAAGATAGAAGCCATTAATAGTTGGCTTACTCCAAAGTCAGTTCACTACGTAAAGAGTTTTCTTGGATTAGCTTCCTTCTATCAGAGGTTTTTAAGGAACTTTAGCTCCATTGCTGCACCACTCATAGACTGTTTCAAAGGAGATAAGTTTCTATGGATGGAGCAAGCCCAGAAAAGTTTTGAAGACTTGAAGAAACGTTTGACTGAGGCACCTGTCCTAGCCCTTCCAGACTTTGATCAAGTGTTTGAAGTTAGTTGTGATGCTTCCAATATTGGAGTTGGTGCTGTCGTAAGCCAGGAAGGTCATCCAATCACCTTTTTCAGTGAGAAACTCAACAATGGCAAACTTAGATACTCCACTTATAACAAAAAGTTCAATGCCATCGTCCGTGCCTTACAACATTGGAGTCACTATCTGCTCAACAAGGAGTTCATTCTCTATTCTGAACATGAAGCACTCAAACACTTAAACTCTCAACAGAAGATTAATTGTAGGCATGCTAATTGGAGTGAATTTCTGCAACCTTATCCATTCTTGATCAAGCACAAATTAGGAGTTCAGAATGCAATAGCAGATGCCCTTAGTCGACGCTATACTCTACTTTCTACCCTCCAAATCAAAGTCATTGGTTTTGAGACTCTCAAGGAAATATACCAAGATGACCCTGACTTCCGCAAAGTGTGGAGTGCCACTGAACTATAACCATTCCATGGATACTATAGACATGATGGGTTCTTACTCAATGGGAATATTCTTTACATCCCTCAAAGTTTACTATGGGAGGCAATCATGTGGGAAGCTCATGATGGAGGATTAGCTGGCCACTTTGGGCGAGATAAAACTATGGCATTAATAAAGGAGAACTTCTATTGGCCAAAGCTTGAAAGAGAAGTCAACAAGCACATTCAAAGATGCAAAACTTGTCACTTGGCTAAAAGCAAAAGCCAAAATACTGGACTGTACATGCCTTTGCCTGTTCCTGAAGCACCATGGGAAAATGTTAGCATGGATTTTATCCTTAGGTTACCTAGAACTCAACGACACAAGGATTCAATAATGGTAGTCGTAGATAGATTCTCGAAGATGGCTCATTTCATTCCATGCTAGAAGACCAATGATGCTATGCAAGTAGCAAATTTGTACTTCAAAGAGATTGTTCGTCTACACGGTATTCCTAAGACCATAACTTCTGATCGGGATGTCAAGTTCTTAAGCCACTTCTGGAGAACCCTATGGAAGAAAATGGGTACCAAGTTGTAGTTCAACAGTGCTAGTCACCCCTAAACAGATGGACAAAGTGAAGCTATTAACAGACTAGTAGGAAACTTACTGCGTAGTTTTGTTGGAAAGAATCTGAAATAGTGGGATCTTATCCTTGCTCAAGTAGATTTTGCCTACAACAACTCTACCACTCAAGCCACTAGAAAGTGTCCATTTGAGGTAGCTTACGGCAATCGCCCCCTTAGTCCATTAGACTTAGCACCTTCGACTGATAAACAACAGTATAGTACTAATGTTGAAGAAAGGGCAAAAGAAATCAAGAAGCTACATGAACAAGTTCGTGAAAGGATTTTGAAGCAAAATGCAAGGTACAAAGCTCAACGCGATAAGCATCGGAGGTTGCAAATTTAGAATAAGATTCAGCTGAAGCTCACTCAAGCCATTCATGTCTCCTCCTATTGCTTCAACTAAGTTTGGGAAAACACTCTTATAACCTCCTTGAATATTCTTCAAGCAGAGGCGTTCTGCTTTTTGTATCATACGTCTAACTGTTGCATTTGAGATGGATTCCATGAAGAATTGTTCAACTCCTACACCATTAGATACTGAATCTGCCATTTTGAAACCACTTGAACCATCAGGAGCATTTTCTAGCTATATGCGATACCTCTGTAGTTTCTATGACATGTTGTCTTCATCAAATAAACTCACAAGAAGTTCACCAGTAAAATTCCAGCATGATCCAAAGTTACCTACAAAATACAGCTCTTTTATTTTGGAAATTTTACCAATTACTCCTAAAGGATTCCTATTAATTTCAATCTTACAATTTCAATAGCCTTAACTTGGTCAATTCTATGATTCCGTGGGGAAATTCATTGATGAAACATTCTATTAACTCAAGAGTCTCTAGTCTTTATAATTTCATCAACACAGATGTTTTCAAATTTTGAATTCCCTTGGTGTAATGTATGGATGGTTTCCAACAAATCAATTGAATGAGGCAACTCTATGATTGTTCTACTCCAATTAACCTGTAGAGCTAGAACTTTGAGATTCGTCATTCTTTTAAAAAACACTTCTGATAATACTTCTAAGAAATTTCTTTCAATGCTCACTATTAGAATCTCAAGCTTAGGATATGACAGTTGTTCATGAAAGTCGATCATATTTTGGCAATACAAATATCTCATATCCCCTAATTTTTCAATATTGCTTTGGTTCCATTTTGAACCCACGTTCAAATGAATCTCATTGTTTGCTATCACTTTGGCCAAATCACGTATCAAATCATGCATTTTGACACATTTTCTCTCATTGACTTCCATTAATAAACAACAATCTATTAGTTTTTTTAGCTCTATGCATATCATCCCTTGCCGTAGTGTATAAGTCAATCTGCCCAAATAGTCCCAACCCTGTAGAAAACCTAGTCAAATCTTCTAGAGGGATTTCATAATCTTCAAGAAACAAAGAACAAAGCTTGAAGAGTTTTTGTGCATGCTCGTTATTTAGAAAATCATAGCTTACTTTGAATCTTTGGTGCACTTCTTTGAGTTCATGATCAATAATTCAACTGGTCTAGGATTTTTCAAGCTTCTCAATGTAGCTCTCCAGTCTTCAAGATTTTGGTCCTTTAATGTGCCTGCTAATGTTGCAAGTGCAACTGGCAAGTCTTTACATTCTTTAGCAATTTTTCAGCGATATCCTTCAACTTTTTAGGGGAATTATCATTGATTCCAGAATGCTTTTGGAAGAAAATCTAAGCTTCATTTTCAGGTAAGATGTCCAGTTTAATGATGGAATCTTGGCAACCCATTAGACGACAAACATTCATATCATGAGTGATTATAAGAATGCAGCAACCCTTGTGATTGTGAGCAGATGGTATCCCAATATCTTCAAATTTGAGCATTTTCCAGACATCATCTAGTACTATAAGTACCCTTTCACCATTAGTTAACCTTGACCAAAGCCTCTTCGCTCTATCTAAATCATTTTCTTCTGGTTTGAATTCCACACCCAAAGGCTTCACAATTTGATCTTGAATCATTTTGACATCTGGATTATTAGACACAGTAACCATGACAGCTCTGTCAAAATGCTTTTCCTTTTCAACTATTTCTCCAACCTTGACTGCCAATGTGGTTTTACCTGATCCACCTCTACCATGTAGTGCAATCATAATTCTCATCATTTTTGAGTGCTGTCCAAACCTTATCATAAACTGATTTTCTGCTATCAAAGAACATAAAATCCAGTGAAGCATAGAATTCCTAGCTAGGAAGTTCTGCAGGTCATCCAAATTTCACAAAGTTACTGTCAAGTCTTTTCCTTGTCGATATTGCCAAATGCAATTGTAACACCAAGGGAAAAGACATGACTTTTGGGTGTTGGTATCTTCAGCAATGAGATCCTCAGCTCTGTTCTTCCACAGATTGACTTCCTGCACAATATCCTTAACTGCGTTCTTGTTCTCTTCAATATCTTTCTGGACATCTGTACATTTTGCTTCCAATATTTTCTTTTCCTCTTCAAAGTCTTCAACAATTTTCTTGAAACAACATAGGTAATAAGCTTCATCTATAGCTCTATCCATTAATCTCTGAACAATGTTAGTTGTCACATTCATAGGAATGCCCTCCATCTAAAATGAAAGTCAGAAAGTTATACAATAAGAATTAATCATGATAAAAATTTGTTGTCTCCCTAATCTCATAAATGTTTTTTTTAAAAAAATTGTTGATTTTTTTGTTAATTCACCTCACTATTCATAGTAAAAATTCAATTTAAAACCACATGTAGAATAAAAATTTGTGCTTCCTAACCTTTTGTTGTTTTTTTACAACATAATGATGTAATTAAATTCATTCCCTTCTAAAAGTTATCAAAATCATTTATCAACACATTACATCAACGGATTAATTGAAAGGGATGCATATGCCAAAAAAATTTCCCCATTGTTACTCATAAACAATAACATAATATTCATGGCTTAAACTAATAATATATATGAACTTGGTTTATATCATGTTAACAGTAAATTACAAGATTGCAAAATGTTTCGCAATCTTCACATAAAGAAAAAGAAAAGATTATAAGAAACCTAATTGATAAAATTAAATTATAGGAACATAATTATATTTGAAAAAATTACACAACTCGAAGGTATGACTTTTTACAGTTATTCTATTTTTCACTTACATTACCCTATGTTCAAAACCATTACATAGTTGAAAAAAATACAATACTTAAATCTAATCTTTTACAATTACACTAACCATTACATTTGTCATAAATGTTTTAAGTAAAAATTTGTATTTTTTGTTGTATTTTAAAATGTGTGTAAATTAAATATTAGAGATGTTTTGCAGAATGAACCACACCAAGGCTTCCATTCGTGATGTATACATGTTGTACACATATTAGGAGTTTGAACTTAAATACATAATGGAAAGAGATATAAACGGAGAGAATAAGTTCAGACAATATTAAGAAAACTACATGATATCCTAACTGACAACAAACAAATATATAAAAGGATGTGAGATGGCAAACAACTATGGTTAAAATTTTCAGAATAAAACACCAAACACGAACAAGCATACAGAAGGAAGCAATAATCATTAATAGAGAATTCGTCGGTTTATTAATGTGTTAATTTAATTTTTCGTAGGTTTTACATATATATAGTTTATTTTAATAAAAAGAAACCTACTAATACATCTTAGATAATAAAGAACTCAATAAAATATTTATTTATTTTCTTTTAATCTTTTACTACTTTTCTCTACATTTTCTTACTAAAACAATTTTTAAAAATAAAAGAACAATAAAACATGTTTGAAAAACTTTAACCAGAAAATAAGAAAACTATCCACGTTTTTAATAGTTCATGGGGAAGTGAGAATTATGGGATTATTTACAATATATTATCTCTGTTCTTACAAATTTGCCACCACTTTTATTTTCTTTTTCTCAAAATAGGAATAAAAAATATCTAAAAGTTGTTTTGATTTTTTTATTTTAAAAATAACTTTCTATCTTTTGTTATTTTTTTTTAAACAACTCATAAAAACACATTATCAAAGAATCAAGCACACCTAAATCTTTGGATTTTTTTAGTTTGAAAAGATAATTTGAAGAGCGAGCTTACTTATTACTCATGTGATTGTTTAAAACAAAGGTCTTTATTTTTTGTTATTATTTCTTCAAAAAGAGAATAAATAAACCAAAAAAATCTAAGTTTATATTAACAATAAAGAAAATTTGAAATAGAAAATGAAGTCTGGCAATATATTGTAATTGAAAGATAAGGGATTAAAAGCACATGGAAGTCAAAACAAAACAGATATTTATAGAGATTTACTTCTTCCAACAACGAACAAGTACTGTAGGATAGAGAATCAACGAAGTTTTGGGAATTGGAGAGTTTGTCAATAGAAATTTGCTCTTTCACTCTTAACAGCAACTTTTTTTATTTTATTTTTTTAGAGGAAAAAAGAAGAAGATGAAAGGCAAAAGCAGAATACGACTTGAAATTGAAGCAGCTTGATCTACCACAAACACTGATAAAAAAGCAGAAGAAGAATGTTTAGCAATCTGGGGAAGTAGAAGAGATGGAGAAGAAAGATGTTCAATATAATGTATGTATGTACTTATCAAAATTATTACCAACTAGAATTTTTTTTTTTTAACAAAAAAGAAAATTTGATAACTAACTTTTATTCCAATTGAAATACAAGAAGAGAAAAAAAAATAGTGATGTTCTCTCTTTTTCTTTTTGCCTTTTAGAAATGTTATTTTCTCTTTAGAATCTCTATAGTGTGAAAATTTATGGACACTTATTTTCAACTTCCTAGCAACATACAAAAATTTTAAAAATTATCAACAAGATGTGACTCAGTAAAAAACTATAATTAATTTTTTTTTTATCTCTGACTGAGATTAATCTCACTTCTAAAGTGAGATAAGACCATTAGTAGATAGAATCCAAAAAAAGTATCTTGAATTTTTTTATACATTGGCTGACAAGTGGGTGTGTGTGAGATTAAATATTTGTTAAAATATATTATATTTTATTACTTTTAAACCAATCACAATGATTTAAAAAAAAAAAAGAATGAGACAATAAATTTTACTCTTCTTTTCATAGTTTTTATATATATACATATATGAAAGATGCCTTTACAAAGCATCTCTCTCTTTTCCTATGGAAAATGACAAAATATAGAGTAAAGCTCTATTTTTGCCTTTTACATTTGGGGCTTGGACAATTTAGTTTGTTTACTTTTTTAATTATTTTAAATAAATATTTAACATTTATAAAAGGAGTCAAATCGATCTTTCTATCACATTCTATTATGAAAAATTGACGAACAATAATAACATATCCATTGAATGTTGATTTGGAAGGTTAAGTGCCACGTGGCATCCCATAAAGTATTATATTATGTGTAATAATAACAATAAGCTAAGGAAAAACCTGAATAAGAAATCTCTCCTAGGGTTTCTCCCTCGAGGAGGGCCGCCACCAGCCCACTGCTGACCTTTTAGGCTGATACCGTTGCCTCTGTGTCTAAGTACATATTGTATGATCGTGTCATCAGCCAAGTGGAGACTAATTGTTGACCTTTAGGGTCCGTTTGATTTGCTAAAAAACAAGGGACTGGACAGTACAAAATTTTTTGTCCCTTGTTTAATTTGTAAAAGACCACAGTACTAGACAAAAACTTGTCCATGGTACTGGACAAATCCTTAAATTTTTGTCCCTCACCAAACCATGGGACAAGAATTTGTCCAGAGTACTGGACAAAAATTTTAACATTGTTATCTCTCAAACCATCTTATAATTCTCTATACCTTGGCTCATCAAATCAATAGCGATAAGTTCTAACAACGGTTATCAATCGGCGAGATATTCACAACGGTAGGTGACTGGCAAGGTACCGACAATGATCAGCGACTGACGACGCTTTTTTAAATTTTATATTTTTATAAATTACTTTAATTGTTATAAATATTAAAATTATATTATATATTTTTATTAAAAATAATAATATAAAGTATTACTATAAATTAGACAAAAATGATATAAATTTTTTTGTCCAGTACGTTCAACAACAAACAATGGACAGTACAAAAGATTGTCCTGTACCTCAACTCTTTGTGCTGTGCTATTTTTCTTGTGCTGTCCAGTACTGGTATCAAACGCACCCTTACTTACTATTGTTGGGTGAGGTATGGTTGATCCTAGAGAAGGGAGCTCAGAGGAAGAGGACATCCTTATTGCTGAAGAGGAGGATATGTCAGAGGCAATTCAGGAGTGCAAGAGGAGTTTGATTGGCAAGCTGTGTAAAACTATGGACTAACATTAATCAATTTTGTAAAACCTAGATCTAATATTATATCAATTATATGAGTATGGTAGTAGAGGCCCAAGCCTGTAAGTGATCCACATTTAATTCTATTGGGCTTTACACATATATTGGACTTCTTGAGACTGGGCCATGATATTGGGTTAACTGTTGATGGGTAGGTTAACCCAGTAACCCATTAGAGTTGTCATGGAGAGCTCCTGATCTCTGCTATAAATACTAGTGCTACTACCCATTAAGTAACACGTTTTGTGACTCCTGTATTATAGCAAGAGATCAGACCTGCTCTCTAGGAACGATTTTCTCTCTCGTTTATGATCACATGGAATCCACACCGGTGACAGAGCCTATACCGGTTGATCTATGGCTGTATAAATTGAAATTTATTTTTCCAATTAATTTCATGCAATTTTCTGCCTAATATTATTTTTTGGGTTGAGAATTGTAAATTTTCTTGAATTTATGATGATATTACATGATTAATTTCATGGGTTGATTCTATATTGCATGAATTTACATATATATGGATTAATTAAAGTTAGTTTTTTGATGAAATTAGTTTCCGCTACATGTGTATTCTTCTGCATGTGTGTTCTTCGCTTTTCGAAGAAAATTTTCTTTTTTGGAAAGTTATATCCCTCTCTGGACGAAGCAATTTGCTTCGGTTTCTTAGATGATTCTATCTAGGTTTGAATATTGTGTAAATAGAATTGAATTGTCATTGAGATGTGCAAATAGAGGTGACACGTAGTGGTTGTAACCTTGACGTTAGGTCATTAGGTCGCGTGACCGATCCCCTGCTGTGCCATTCTGATAATTTTATCATGTTTTTGGGCTTATGGGCCGGAAAGAGGCTGGTCAATGGGCTGTCAACGCGTAGGTTGACTATTGGGCTGGGAAACGGGTCGCGAACTCGGGTTGCGGGTCAGGCTGCATTGCAGTTTCATGCACTGCCCCAGTCGCGCATGGCGGCGCATGAGGCACGTGAAAACACATGCCATATTTTTTTTGACTCATTTTTCTTCCAGGCCCTATTTTTTATGCTCCCGACTTAATGATAATTTTTTCTAATTTTTCTAGATACCAAAAAGTATTTATTTTGATTTTCTAAGATATAAAATTGGGAGGTGAGAACAGTACAGTCATAATGTTGATGTGAAATTTTTTATGTAGCCTCTATATTTTGTTTTGCATCACATATATTACTCACTCTTTCTACTAGCACCGTTTTGGTATAAAACAAAATTTAGAAGCTTGTTTTCATTATATTTTCACTACCAAAATTGAATTTCTTTTAAAGAAATTGCTTCTAAATTTTGAAAAAGCATTTTGAATATCCAAAAATAATTTTCTTAATTTCTCTTACCCAATTGAGAGCTTTCCTATCGCATGACCAATTGAGATCAGAGTTTGTGCATAATTTATGGAGTTTTTTCGCTTTGAAAAATGTTTGGATTTTGTTACTAATGGACATACCCTATCGGAATGACATTAATAACATGATTCTTTGTGTTAATGTTTTATATCATTGTTGGTGCTAGGTGTATTATTTTCTTGGTTGATGAATTGTTGTTGCTTGAATACTATGTTTTTTGATTTTAAATGCCTTATCGATGTTAAATTTTAAAATGTAGTGTTTGAGATTTGGGAGTGTGCTCATGCATTGTAGTTGAAGACCCTATCGGCACATTTGCAATGATGTGAGAACTCCAATTATTGTCAACCAAATTTTGTTATATTAATTAAAAATCTCCTATTCTCTTTTATTTTTTTATAGTTGCTCCTGTTGCTGCACGAGTTGCAGCAGTCATTTTGAATGGAACTAATTTTGAGGACTGGGTAGATTCAATGAAATTGATCTGGGGCTGATGGATAAAGACATGGCCCTGAGTGAAGATGCACCTCCTATACCCACTGCAGAGTCTTTTGATGAAGACAAGGCCTTGTATAAGTAGTGGAAGCACTCTAACAAGATGTGCATGATGTTCGTGTCTTATTACATGGACAAAACTATAAGGAAGAGCATTCCAGAAGTTGCTACTGCAAAAGAGTACTTGAAAGCTGTCAATGACAAATTCCTTAAGTGTGACAATGTCCAAAAAGGGCATTATCTGTCTCTTTTGAATATGGCAAAATATGATGGTGTGAGTGGTGTCCGTGAGCATTGCATGAAACTTGTGCACTATTACACCCAATTACAAGATATGCAAACTGATTTGGGTGAAGGTTTCCTCACTTGGAGGATTATAAACTCACTTCCTCTACAGTTCAATATGTTGAAGACTTCCTGTTACACCAATCAGAATGAATGGACTGTGAATGAGTTGATCTCAATTGTTGCTCAGGAGGAAGAAACTATGAGGAAGAGTGCAACCCATACTATTCAGGCTGTCACGCATGAATCTACACAAAAAAAGAAGTTTGACAAATGTGACAAGGATAAGAAGAAATTCAAATGTCTTTATGATAAGAAATCCAAGAAGTCTTTTGAGGGTAATTGTAACTGGTGTAAGAAATATGGGCATAAGAAGGCTGATTGCAAGAGGTTCAAGAGTCGGCTTGAAAAGAAACAAAAGCAAGGTACCCCTTTAGCCCTAGTGCATTTTGAGTCAAATTTGGTTAATGTTCCTCCTAATTCTTGGTAGTTAGATACTGGGGCATCTATTCATATAGCAACCTCCCTGTAGGTGTTCAAAAGGAGCAGGAGGCCAAGTGATGGAGAGTTAGAGGTCGTTGTTAGAAACGGGAACTAAGTAGAAGCAGAGTATATAGGATTAGATTGTTTAGAACTACCTTCTGGTCATGTTTTAGAATTGAAAAATACAATTTTAGTCCCCTCTATGAAGAGGAATTTGATTTCAGTTTCTGTTTTGGATCGTTGTGGATATTCATTTCATTTTAGTAATGGAAAATTGCTATTTATTATGACTCCTCTATTGTTGGTTATGCTTTTTTGTTTGATGGTTTATACATGCTCCAATTTGAGTCTACTCCTAGGTCAACTACTGTGAACTCTGTAAGCAGTTCTAAGCGCACTAGGTTGGATGAGAAATCAGGTGTGCTTTGGCATAGGCGTCTTGGTCATATTTCTAGGGAAAGATTGAGAGATTGGTCAAGGGAGGTATTTTACCTGAGTTAGATTTTTCAAATCTTGATATATGCATTAATTGCATTAAGGACAAATTTTTTCGTAAGACAGGGAAAAAGGGGGTACCCAGTGCGAGGATATTCTACAGTTAATTCATTCAGATATTTGTAGCCCAATCACTCCTGCAACCATGGGTGGTTACAGATATTTTATTACCTTTATCAATGATTCCTCCAAATATGGTTGGATTGAGCTTATCCGTGAAAAATTAGACTCTTTGGATGCTTTCAAAACCTTCAAAGCAGCTGTTGAACTTAAAACAGGACAATTGATTAAATATGTGAAATCTGATAAAGGGTGAGAGTTTTATGGCCGATATGATGAGACTGGTAGAAATCCTGGACCGTTTGCTAAATTTTTACAGGATTGTGGAATTGAAGCTCAATACACAATGCCTGGTACACCTGAACAGAATGGAATTGCTGAAAGGCGTAATTGCCCTCTGATGGAAATGGTGAGGAGCATGCTCGCACATTCTACCTTACTTGAGTTTCTTTGGGGTGATTGCTTGAGGATTGCTGCCTGATTGCTGAATTATGGGTGGAAGAAAAGGATGTAGAATGGATGTGAAATAATGATGGAATGAAGTGCAAGCGTACACTATCAATGTAGCCAGCAAGTATTCCGGCGTTGTCGTACCCAAGTGATTGTGATTGATTACTAGAGTACTAAAACTCTAATAATGCTCAAGCGATCGAACGAAAGTGATAACAGCAATATAAAATAAAATAAAACAACAAAAGAGAATTAAAGTAGGAAATTGAGTAGAAGAAATAAGAGATAAAAGCCTAGGGATTCAGATTTCACCACAATTCCTTTGTATAGACTTTCATGATTCAGTTATGACTTTCCACAATTATTAATTGCTAGCCAGGATTCCCTAATCACATTAATCAGCCTTGGTATTAGGTCAGATCAAATCTAATTATAATGACTAACCCTGCTACTAGTTTGTGCGAGTTGTAGTAACTATAATTGCATTAAGTTCTATGGACATCCCTTTAGGGAGGTTAGGGGAATGCCCTAATTCCCATGTGACTACACAGGGGCTTTGGTACTGGTCTATCCTTAGCTCCACTATGGATTTAACTTTCGTGGTCTAGATTAACTAATCTCAGGTCGGTCTCATAGAAAACCCACAAATTTCTCCTAACTAATTGGCCAGAAAAGTCAACAGTGAAGTGCAGAAAATTAAACCTCAATTGAATAAAAGACGGAATTATCATAACTTCATCAATCATGTCTATACAAGAAGTTGGGCTACATCTTAGCCCCTAGAAAAGAAATTAGTTACACATAGTGTAACTTAAATACATAACATAAAAGAAATAAAACATGGACAAAATTAAATGGGGTAGATGAAACGCCTTGCTCCTTGCTCTCCTTACTTGTGCGTGGTTCCTCCTCTCCTCTTTGCCTAGCTGCCTATTTATAATGTATATTATCCTAATTTTACTCTAACTAGGAATACAATATTAGTAGGATTTAAATACTTTAATCCCACTTAAACTAGGATAGTAGATGATCTAATTTGCTTTGGCAACTTCAGTCCCACTAGGACTCTTGAGAATTTAATTCCTTTAGATGTATATCTCTTCTAGTTTATCTCAAACTAGGATTCTAATTAGGATAACCTTCTTCCTAGTCCTACTTGGATTAGGACTCTTAGATGAATTATAACTTTAATTATAAAGTCATTCCTAATCATGCTTGAATTAGGATTCCATATGGCTGCATACTTCCAAGACTTCAATCCCACTTGAACAATGATTCCGGAGAGTATTCTAGGCTTGAGAGTCCTAATCCTTGTAGGACACTACTTCCCAGAAGTCCACTTGGCTTGGAACTCTTCAGATTTGCTTCAGAAAGTCTTCAAGGCACCATGACATAACTTCTGGGTGCCATGGCGCTGGATGGCAGCATTGGTTCTGGAATAGGGCACCACGGCGCCAGGGCAAAGGTGCCACGGCGCCCAAGCTTGGTTAAAATTCTTATTGATGCTTGGACCTGCAAAACAACCAAATGACATTAAAAGCATCTTAATCTATATTAATTTGGGACTCAAATGCAAGGGAATTCATGCCAAAATATCTATATAAATTACACTCATCAAACTCCCCCACACTTAGCCTTTTGCTCGTCCTCAAGTAAAACTAAAGAGAAATAAAATAAGCAAGGCAGCAAGACTTTCAAAAGGGACCTACTAACCATATTGGCTTTAGAATTATTCACATGGGATTCATTGGAAACTAATTATCATATCATAATGCAAGATAACTCATTACAAGAATAAATAGTCCCATACCCAATGTAGCTCTCAAAATAAACAATGGTTTAAGCTCAATTTCTCACTCAAGTGGATGTTGAAAGTTACCATATAATTGGGTTAACACATCATGGAAAGCCATTAGAAAGGTATAAAGTATAAAAGTAAGTGCACATGTATATAATAACTCATCAAGTTTCATGAAATTAAATGCAAAGAAGATGAATTCCCTCACAAGGATAAAAATTTCACTTATATCTCTCAAGTGTTTAGAGGGTTAAATATACACTCAAGTCAATGCAATTACAAATTTTCCGATAGGCTTGCTCATATATCAAATCTCCACCACTTAATAATAAATCACAAACATTAATCAAAGGGACTTTTTAAGGGTTGTAATGGGGCTTTAGGAAGGTAAAAAGGGTAAATGATGGTGAAAATTGAGGTGGACACACCATGAAGAGGTTATGTGAATTCAAAGCTTCCCCTTTTGCTCAATCACTCTCCACTTACCAAGCCTCATACTTGCATATTTTTATCCCTTCTTTTTCATTCTTTTGCTTTTTCTTGTTGTTTTTCTTTTCTTTTCCTTTTTCTGAATTTTTTTTCTTTTTCTGGAAAATTTTCCAGATTTCTCATCTTTCATCTTTTTCCAGAAATTCTTCTTTTCTTTTCTGCACTTTTTCTTGGGAGATTTTTACATCTTTTTGAGGCTCTTTCTTACCACTTTCCTAGTTACTAACTAGGCAATAATTCCATGCCTTAAATTCACAAAATCCTTCAAGGTGTTGAGTTCAAAATATAGGTAAATCAAAAGAATGAGTATATGGCTTAAAATGTGGTTTCATGAAGGAAATAAAGGCTAAGGCACAAAAAGGGTCAACTAATGGTGATTATGCAAGGTGGGTTATAAAGGCTGAAATGCCTAATCCTAGGTGCCCTAATCACCTTAGTGTTCATGATTTTAATGTGGTCTCAATATGCATAATAGAGCAAGTTCTAGAAAAATTAAAAAAATTTGCATGACACACTCAACAAATTAAGAGCTTCAAATATGTAACTCTTATGGCTCAAAGGCTCACAATTGGCTAATATTCATCCTCATGCATTATCATTCATTCCACTATCAAAGTAATTATGCACAAACTAAGAATCATAAATTTGGGATCACCTAGAATCAAAATTGGCTCAAAATTCCCATAGGCTTTCCAATAATCAATGAAATAAGAATAATGAATAATCATGCATTGCTTCCATATCAAATCAAGTTTCCTCATCCCATGATATTATCAATTAAGTAAAATTTTCATCTTTTGCCATGGTTTTTAGTCAAAACACACAATCATGCAAAACAAAAAATAAGAATTTTGCAAAACAAAACAAATACTACTAATAATCTACTAAAACACTTAATTACTAGGCTACTTACTTATTCAACTAAACACATGTGTCCCTCCCCTACACTTAAAATTTGCAGTGTCCTCAATGCAAAATAAAAAAAAGTGCAAGAAAGGTCCAACCTGATAGAAGTAGGCTTATTCGGAGTCGTCCATGGAAGGTGATAAAAAAAATTTATTTTTCAGTTCTTGGGTGGCAAGAGAGGCTGCTGGAAGGTCATAGGTAATGGAAGGGGTGCTAGAAAAAATTTTCGAAAATTAAAAAAAAAAAAATTTCGGGTTGGGTGAACAGTAACAGGCGCCGTGGTGCCCACTGGCAGATTCAATGCTGGAATTGGGCGCCGTGATGGAGCGCCGTGGCACCCAATAACTTTTTTTTGCTCCGTTTTGCCTCGAAATTGATCAATTATGCTCCCATTTGATACTTAACACTTGTATAACTTCAAATAATTGTTTGGGTAGCTCTAAGTAGTAGAAACTATTAACTAAAATAAAGAAACAAAGTACAAAATTAAACACACAAAAAGAAAGAAAAGAGAAAAGAAGAAAAATTGTTGGGTTGCCTCCCAACAAGCACTTAGTTTATAGTCTTTAGCCTGACTATCTTAGGTTCTTCATGGCACATCTAGAGGGTTGTAGGGAGAGATTATAAGCTCTCTAACTCCCTTTCCTTACTGGTTTGGGTAGCCAACCATCTTTAATATCTTCTTAAGGCAAGTTAGGAATCCAGAACAGCACCACTTTGGAATTCTCTTGGCTTTCTTCTTCTTTACCTTTGGAGCAGGTTGTACTACCTTAACTTCAACCCGCTCTTTCTTTGTATTGCATGCAGCAGGGTCTTCTTCAGGTATTATTTCAGCTAGGCCGACTTCAAATGGTTTTGAGAATTTGGAAATCTGCTCCACCTGCTTGATGCATTGATCTAGACTATCTAGTCTATAACAACATTCCTCATCAGCTGGGTGTTTTATTGCCTTGAGAATGTCAAAGGTTACCTCTTCATCTTGCACTCTCAGGGTCAAGTTTCCTTTCTGCATGTCAATCATGGCCCTTCCAGTTGCTAAGAATGGTCTGCCTAAGATAATTTGGATCTCTTGATCTTCCTCCATGTCCAACACTATAAAATCTACAGGGAAGATAAATTTGTCCACTTTTACAAGCACATCTTCTACTATACCTCTTGGACGTTCTGTTGATCTATCTGCTAATAGTAAAAATACAGTAGTGGGCTTTGCTTCTCCCTCCCAAGTTAAGCTTCTTGAATACTGAGAGTGGCATGAGGTTGACACTGGCTCCCAAATCGCATAATGCTTTGTGGAAGTGCTCCTGACCAATATTGCATGGAATAGTGAAACTCCCAAGGTCTTCAAGTTTGGGTGGCAGCTTCTTCTGGAGTACGGCACTGCACTCTTCAGTAAGTGCAACTGTCTCATAGTCATGTAGCTTCCTCTTATTGGATAGAATGTCCTTCAAGAATTTCGCATAACTGGGCATCTGCTCCAAAGCTTCTACAAAAGGAATGTTAATATACAATTTTTTAAATACTTCAAGAAACTTTGCAAATTGTCTGTCCAGCTTATGCTTCCTGACTTTATTAGGAAAAGGAAGAGGTGGCTTGTATGGTGGAGGATTATCTGGAAAAAGTTTAGATCTTGGCTTCTCTTCCTGCTTCTGTAGTTTTGGCCTCTTTTCTAGAGTGATTTTAGGTGCCTTCTCAAGTTCAGGTTCAGGCTCTGCTTCTTCTTTAGGTGTGGGCTCTTGAGTAGGTTCAAGGACTTTGCCGCTTCTTAAAGAGATGGCTTAGACATACTCTCTTGGATTGGCTTCAGTGGTGCTAGGTAGTGCACCAAGCTACCTTATTATAAGAAGTTGAGAAATCTGACCCACTTGGTTCTCCAGTGCTTTATTGAGGCATTTGTGCTGGTCATAAATTGAGTGGTTTTATCTACAAATTCTGCTTGAGATGCTGCCAGCTTTGCTATAGCCTCTTCTAGATTCATTTTGGGAGATTGTTGTTGTTGTTGCTGAAAAGGAGGCACACCTGCATTGTGATTCTTCCATGAAAAATTGGGGTGATTTCTCCACCCAAGATTGTAGGTGCTGGCGTAGGGATTGTTATTCCCCAGATAGTTCACCTCCTCTTCTTCTTGCACGCCTCCCATGAAGTTTCCCTTAAGTAAAGCAGTGTGGAGAGAAAGTACCTGATCCAATTTGGATGAAAGCTTTGCAATTGCATTAATGTCTTGAATACCAGCTACTTTCTTCTCATTATCTCTCCTAGAGCTCTAATCAGAGGCATTTGTGGTGACCTCTTCAAGCAACTCATTGGCTTCAGTATAATCTTTGTTCAAGAAGGCTCCTCCAACTACTGCATCTACCATAGTCTTTGTATTTGTGCTCAATCTACCATAAAATACTTGCATTACAAGCCAATCTTGCATGCCATGATGTGGACACTTCCTCAATAGCTCCTTAAATCTTTCCCAAGCATCATAGAGAGATTCTCTATCAAATTGTGTGAAATTCACAATTTTAGTTCTCAACTTGGTAGTCTTCGAAGGAGGGAGGTATTTAGTAAGAAATTTCTGGGCTAAAGAGTCCCATGTCTCAACTGAACCGGGTGGCAAAGAATTTAGCCACCTTCTTGCTCCATCTCTGAGTGAAAAAGAAAATAATTTGAGCTTTATTGCCTCCTCTGACACCCCGTTATATTTAAAAGTATCATATATCTCCAAGAAAGTAGAAAGGTGCAGATTTGGATCTTCATTAGGTGCTCCTGAAAATTGGTTATTTTGCACCATTTGAATCACAATTGGTTTGATCACAAAATTGTTTGCTTCTACAGCTGGACTTCGGATGCTTGACATGGCGTTTTGGATCTTTGGGACAGCAAAGGTTCGAAGAGGAATATGTCCTCCATCCGGGCTGTTATTTGGGGCTGCCATTTCCTCTAATTCTGGCTGTAAATTTCAGACTACCCTTTTCTCCTTTCAAATTCTTCGAATTACCTTTTCAATTTCTGGATCCAAAGGGATTAAGGTTTTCTTCATGCACCAAAAAAAATTTCTGAAAAGAAGAAGAAAGAAATTTCAAAGTAAAATAGAAAAAATAAAATAAAATTGCGTGAGTCATTATCTTGTTAATTCCTCTAATATCAATGGCACAATTCCTGGCAACGGCGCCAAAAACTTGATTACTGAATTATGGGTCGAAGAAAATGATGTAGAATGGATGTGAAATAATGATGGAATGAAGTGCAAGTGTACACTATCAATATAGCCAGCAAGTATTCCAGAGTTGTCGTACCCAAGGGATTGTGATTGATTACTAGAGTACTAAAACTCTAATAATGATCAAGCGATCGAAAGAGAGTGATAACAACAATATAAAATAAAATAAAACAGTAAAAGAGAATTACAGTAGGAAATTGAGTAGAAGAAATAAGAGATAAAAGCCTAGAGATTCAGATTTCACCACAATTCCTTTGTATAGACTTTCATAATTCAGTTATGACTTTCCACAATTATCAATTGCTAGCTAGGATTCCCTAATCACATTAATCAGCCTTGGTATTAGGTCAGATCAGATCTAATTATAATTACCATGACATAACTTCTGGGCGCCATGGCGCTGGATGGCAACATTGGTTATGGGATTGGGCGCTAGGGCGCCAGGGCAAGGGTGCCACGACACCCAAGCTTGGTTAAAATGCTAGATTTTCTTGCTTTGGTTCCTTGTTGATGCTTGGACCTTCAAAACAGCCAAATGACATTAAAAACATCTTAATCTATATTAATTTGGGACTTAAATGCAAGGGAATTCATGCCAAAATATTTATATAAATTACACTCATCACTGCCTGCATACTAAATCAAGTCCCTAGCAGATGTGTGCCTAAAACCCCATATGAATTGTTTACAGGTAAGAAACTAAGTTTACACCATTTTCATGTCTGGGGATGTAAAGCAGAAGTAAGGCCCTATGATCCACAGTTGAAGAAACTTGATTCTAGGACAATCAGTGGATATTTTATTGGCTACTACTTTAACTCTAGAGGATGTAGATTTTATTGTCCAACTCACTTAACCAAAGTGATTGAGTCAAACAGAGCTATCTTTCTAGAAGACGTTCTAGACAGTGAGAGTGCAGAGTCACATGATATTTCCATTAATGTGGAAGGCGTTAACATTTTCATGCCCACTGAAAGGACACCTTTAATTCGCACCATTCCAGCTGATGAGAATGCTGGTGAGACTCCTCTTGAAGATGTTCATATTCCTACAATAGAGCCTGTAATAGTAGAAGTACCAACCAAAGTAGACAAGCAAATATCACTGAGAAGATCTGAAAGTGTGCGAAAATCTACCCAAAGGGAAGAATATGTTTACTTGGAGGAGCACGAGTTTAATTTTGGTAACCTGTTTGACCCTTGCACCTTTCAGGAAGCTATGATAAGTTCTTGCTCTTCTCAGTGGAAAAATACCATGGAGGAAGAATTACTTTCTATGAGACAGAATGATGTATGGGAGCTAGTAGAGTTACCCTCTAGTTATAAAACTGTTAGTTGCAAATGGGTATTCAAAACCAAGCACAACCCAAGAGGAGAAATAGAGAGGTACAAGGCTCGATTAGTAGCAAAAGGTTACAATCAGAGAAAGGAGATTGACTACCATGAAACATTTTCACCGGTCTCTACCAAAGACTCCTTGCATATTGTGATGGCATTGGTAGCTCACTTAGATCTTTAGCTTCACGAAATGGATGTAAAGACAACTTTTCTAAATGGAGATTTGTCAGAAGATGTTTATATGGATTAACCTGTTGGTTTTCAAAAACAGGGACAGGAATATTTAGTGTGCAAATTGAAAAGATCCATATATGGTTTGAAACAAGCCTCAAGGCAATGGTATCAGAAATTCCATGAGGTAGTTTCGTCGATTGGTTTTAAGGAAAATCCATCTGATCAGTACATTTATCTGAAAATGAGTGGGAGTAAGTTTGTGATTTTAGTCCTGTATGTGGATGATATATTACTTGCTAGCAATGATCTGAACCTGCTGTGTGAGACAAAACAAATGCTGTTAAGCCAATTTGACATGAAAGATCTCGGTGATGCCTCATTTGTTTTGGGCATTCAGATATACCGTAATAGATCTCGGGGTATTCTTAGCTTGTCTCATAAAACATACATTGAAAAAGTGCTATCCAGGTTCGGTATGAAATCTTGCTCCCCATGTGCAGCACCTGTGTGTAAAGGTGAGAAGCTCACTAAATCCCAGTGTCCTCAAAATGATGAAGAAAGAGCCCATATGGAAAGAGTCCCATATTCATCTATAATTGGTAGTTTGATGTATGCTCAAGTTTGCACACACCCAGATATTGCATATGCTGTTGGTGTGCTTGGGAGATTCTTGAGCGATCTTAGAGTGGAACATTGGAAGGCTGCAAATAAAGTAATGAGATACCTACAAGGTACCAAAGAGTACATGCTCACTTATAGAAGATCTGATCGCCTTGAAGTAATTGGATACACTGATTCTTCTTATGGTGGTACCATAGGTGATCAGAAATCCACTTCTAGATATTTGTTTATGATGGCTGGAGGTGCTATATCATGGAAGAGTTCCAAGCAGACTACTACGACTGCATCAGTTATGGAAGTAGAGTACGTTGGCTGTTTTGAGGCTAATAAACAGGTCATCTGGTTGAGGAACCTAATTTCTAGGTTTCTAATTGTGGAGAGTATCTCTAGGCCTTTGTTGATTTATTGTGATAACTCTGCTGTAGTTGCATTCTCTCGTAACAACAGATTATCAACACGCACTAGACATCTGGACATCAAATATGAATTTGTACGAGAGAAGATTCAGGAGTTACAGACTCATATTGAGCACATAAGCACTGAGCTTATGGTTGCTGACCCACTAACCAAAGGCTTGACAGCTGAGATCTTTAGGGGTGATGTAACTCGTATGGGCATCGTCAATATTGACAATATTGTGGGTTAGTGAGAGTTTATGTTGTATGGCATATTTAAATAATTTTGTGAATGTAATTCACTCACTTATGTCTCAAGATAATTATGTTTTTGGTTAATGCTATATTTTATTTGCGTGCATATTATGATATACTTATATATTGAATATAAGGTTTGAGAGACAATTTTGTTTGAGTCTCAATTCTGTAATACTGAGAGATTGTATATGATGTGTTATCTCAGTATACATCCTTACTAGATGTTTGGGCTAATTAAGGAATGCACTTGGATCGCTTCTTTTGTGGTACATGTCCTCATCCCAGTTGTCCACTTTACTCAGATCCTTTTAAGGTACAACACCTTAGCATGCATGATGTTAGTGACCCTATCGGACACAACTTCTGAACTGTTGGGTGTTTGTCATTTTGTTCTGATTTGAGGGTTATTATTTGGTAATGGTGCTTGCTCATATGATTGATAGATTGTTGTGGCCACATTTCTCTGTCAATTAGATCTAGAGAATTTTTTTCTTAAACTTTTGATTATGTTAGCCCAAGTGGGAGAATGTAAAACTATGGACTAACATTAATCAATTTTGTAAAACCTAGATCTAATATTATATCAATTATATGAGTATGGTAGTAGAGGCCCAAGCCTGTAAGTGATCCACATTTAATTCTAGTAGGCTTTACACATATATTGGACTTCTTGAGACTGGGCCATGATATTGGGTTAACTGTTGATGGGTAGGTTAACCTAGTAGCCTATTAGAGTTGTCATGGAAAGCCCCTGATCTCTGCTATAAATACTAGTGCTACTAAGTAACACGTTTGTGACTCCCTATATTATAGCAAGAGATCAGAACTGCTCTCTAGGAACGGTTTTCTCTCTCATTTCCGATCACATGGAATCCACACGGGTGATAGGTAATTCTAAACTCCCTACTTCATAAATACATGCTATAGATTTCCTGCAATATGTGTATAATCATTATACCAAATTCTTTCAAGCTGGTCACGGAGAAGATAATTAACGTAGGCATATTACAGTCTGTAGTATATCAGATTTGGGGAAATCCAAATGGGCTCAAAGCGGTGGAATTGGGAGACAAAGCCTACTATTTCTTCTTCAGTGATGAAAGAGACCTTCTTCGAGTGTTAAGGAGCAACCCGTGGATATATAAAAATAGTTTTTTACTACTACACCGCTGGTTTAAGGCCTTTAAGATAGAAGAATTACATCTAGATGAGGTGAGTATATGGGGTTTGCCTGCTCATTTTAAATCAATAGCTTTTGGGGGGAAGATAGGAGCAAGATTGGGTGAAATAGAGGATGTCATATTGTTCCAGTGCAGAGTAAAGATGGAATCATTCTGAAAGCTAAAATCAAAGTAAACATAGCCAAAGCGCTTAGGAGTGGCGTGAAGATTGGAGATAAGGAAAATAATCCAGTATGGTGCTTATTTAAATATTAATACCTACCATAGTTTTTTTACTATTGTGGTATCCTTGGGCATGAAGACAAGACTTGCAAGTTGTCATTGGATGACGAGGTTAACAAGAAGCTAAAGGAGACGTTGGGCCCATGGCTGAGAGCAGATTATGTAGGAAAAGAGGGTGAAAAAGAATAAGGAAAATCTAAATCCAAATAGGCAAAAGAAAGTAACCCAGAAGGGTATAGGGGTAGAAGAGATGGGATTGTCTTCGGTGCTTGCTGAATTAAATGTATCCAGTGCTAAGAATGGGGTAGTAGAATAGGCCAAAAGTGCACAACACTACAGGGGAAGTCGAAATATAATGTTATAGCTGAACTGCATGGGAATGCTAGGCCCGAGGAAGGGGTGTTGAAACATGCAAATAACAGAGGGGAAATAATAGATAGGAGGCCACGAGTGCACATGGGGACCACAATCACTGAAGAGAGTGGTCCAAATATAGCACATATAGTGAACAATAAGTTGATATCATGGCTGATAATACCCTTGAGAAGTCAATGGAGAAAATAAGTAAAAGATGGAAGAGGGTCGCTAGAGACAAACATCTAAATGAGGATAGCGCGTCGAGGTTGAAAAGAAAAGAAAGGGGTTTAGTTATGACCTTATGGACACAAATATCAAGTTGAAAGCATCGAGAATAGAGATACTAGGAGTTGGCAAAGAGAACGCACGAGGATTTACTTAGATGTCATCAACTATGTTAACGGCGGAGGCTATTCAACAGCCTCCCTGAGCCCAATGAGCATCCTTAGTTGGAACTGCTGTGGGCTTGGGAACCCACATGCAATTCGAGCACTTCATCTGTTGGTTAGACAAAAAGCTCCCAAAATGGTCTTTCTATGCGAGGCCAAGCTTACTACAAGGGAATGGGATGGTCTTAAAAGGAGACTAGGGTGTAGTAATGGAGTTCGTGTGGGCTATGATGGCAGGAAAGGGGGTCTAGGTCTCTTATGGGAAGATGATTGGGTGGTGACTTTACAATCTTTTTCGAAATATCACATTGATGTTATGGTGGAGGGTAACATTAGTAGCCGTTGTCAATTCACAGGATTTTATAGTAAACCCTTCACACACTTGAGACATTAGAGTTGGAGCACTTTACAAGTGTTAAAGCCAAGGCATAATCATGGTTGGCTCGTAATGGGGGATTTTAATGAGGTTTTGAGTAGTAGTGAGCATTTGGGCACCTCAAAAAGACTAGAAACACAAATGTAGCGGTTTAGGGATGTAGTAGACTAGTGTGGCGTTAAGGATGTGGGATATACAAGAGTCCCTTACACTTGGTGCAATGGTAGGGCTGATGAACATAATGTTAGAATCCGATTGGATAGAGCTTTGGTCAATATAGAATGGAGAGATCTTCATCCTTCAACTCAGGTATACCACCTTTCCGCGTGTGTCTCTGACCATATTCTTATACTCTTGCAGCTTAGTTGCAGTCCCATACATGGTAAAGAACCTTTGTTTTAAATTTGAGAAAATGTGGTTGAGGCATGATGAATGTGCTCCCTTGGTAAAAAGATGTTGGAACTTAGTCGTAGATGATAACACAGTAGGGAATATTTAGAAAAAAATTGAAGGTGAAGGAGAGAAGCCTTTGCTCTTAGAACATCCACACATTCAGACATGTGGGGAAAAAACTAAAATAGCTATAGGAAGAGCTCAACGAGGTCAAAGGCTTAGTATCGAGTATGGCTAATATTGATAGGGTGAAGATTATTCAAAACCAAATAAATGAATTATTAGATAGAGAAGAAGAAATGTGGAAACAAAAGTCAAGGTTTAATGGCTAAAGGAGGGAGATAGAAACACTAGCTACTTTCACACTAGGGCCTTTAAAAGAAAAAAGAAGAATCTCATCAAGCAACTTAAGGATAAGAACAGTGTTAGTCATATAGACCCAAAAGTCATTAATCATATTGCCATGGAATATTTCTCTATTTTATTTAAGTGCACTCACCCCATAGAATTTTCTGGTGTTATAGATATTCTTCAGAGATAGGTGACAGAAGAAATGAATGAGTCCCTTCTTACACCATTTACTAGGGAGGAGATTAAACATTCTTTATTCCAAATGGGAGCAATGAAGGTGCCAGGCCCAGATGGTTTCCTTGCCATTTTCTACCAACAGTTCTAGGATGATATATGCGAAGATATTATAGCAATGGTTCTTGAGTTTCTAATTAATAATTCTCCAATAGAGGAAATCAAGTTCACCCATATAGTGGCCAGCCTAGTGGATATGACTCAACTCAGACCCGTAAGCCTCTGCAACATGGTTTACAAGATCATAGCAAATCTGCTTGCCAATCACCTTAAGTTACTTTTTCCAAATACTATATCTATCAACCAGAGTGCCATTGTACCGAATTGCCAAATTGCTGATAATGTTGTTAGCTTATGAGCTCTTACATGCTCTAAAGTCCAAGCACTCCGAAAAAGGAAGGATATTTGGCCTTAAAGCTAGACATGAGCAAGGCCTATGATAGGGTGGAATGGAAATTCTTGCAAGCTATGATGTTAAAACTAGGTTTTGCAAAAAGATGGGTCTTGCTGATCATGGCATGTGTTTTATCGGTGTCATATTCAGTCTTGGTGAATGGCATTCCGATGGGCCCAATTATTTCAGAAAAAAGATTAAGGCAAGGGGATCCCTTATCACCATACCTCTTTTTAATTATTGCAGAGGGTTTTAGTGCTATGCTAAAGGCTACAAAGGAAGCTGGGTGCATTATGGGAGTAAGAATTTGTAGAAGAGCACCATCTATTTCACACTTACTTTTTGCTAATGATAGCTTAATTTTTTCACCGGCAATAGGAAGGTGACTTAGAGATTAAAAAGGTGCTTGTTGATTACGAAGCATGCTCTAGTCAGAAAATTAATCTTGGTAAGTCCTCAAAATTCTTTAGTCCAAATTACATACAAATAGATAGGGATTTGATTATGCAGGAGTTGGAGATCCATAATGTGGCTTTAATGAAAGATACTTGGGTCTCCCTATGATGGTGAGCCACTACAAGAATAATTCATTCCAATCAATTAAGGAGAGATTTTGGAATAAATTACATGGATAGAGGGAAAAAATACTCTCTAAAGCAGGGAAAGAAGTGCTTATCAAAGTGGTTGCGTTATCTATCCCGTTGTACTCTATGAGTTGTTTCTGTCTTTCAAGATCTTTTTGCACAGAGCTTAATCAATTAATGGCTCAGTTTTGGTGGGGGCAAGTCAACAAGGAAAGGAAGATACATAGGGTTAGTTAGGATAAGATGGTTACTCCTAAGAGTTGTGGAGGATTGGGGTTTAGAAGCTAGGAAGGGTTAACTTAGCTATGCTTGCCAAGCAGGTGTAGCGTATCCTTCAAAACCCAAATTCGTTAGTTGTCATTGTACTCAAATAGAAATATTTTCCTAATAGCACTATATTAGAAGCATTGGTAGGCAGCAAGCCATCTTATACATGAAGGACTTTATGGGGTAGCATTTCTCGTCTTAATAAGGGGCTGGCCAGGCATATCGGGAATGGCAAAACAAGAAGGATTGGGCAGCAACCATGGTTACCAAGGGAAGATAAAATTGTTTGTGACAACGCCGATGCCACAGGAGACCTTTTCAAAACCTGTCAATTTTCTATTCTTGCAGGGGATTAGGGAGTGGAATAACACTTTAGTACATAGTAGTGTTGGGGATGAGGAAGCTAGAATTATTTGTTGTATACTGCTACCTGGGAGAGGCATACCTGACCAGTGGTATTGAAAGGACAACAAGGATGGCATATTCACTGTAAGATCTTGTTATCATGGGTTGGTTAAAGCCAGAGTAGAAGAAGAAGGCTAGAGCATTTTGGTGCAAGCTCAGATGCAATGGAAACTGTTATGGAAAGTTGATGTCCCTCCAAAATATAAGCACTTTATTTGGCGTTGTTGTAAGGACGCATTACCTACTATTGCTACCTTATGTCGAAGAGGAATGGGCATACCTAATGAATGCCCTTGTTGCTGCTAGATGCACTTTTTAGCTGTGAAAAGAGCCACGCTGTTTGGACTACTTGAATGCATTTCTTTGAGATACACACATTGCCAGACAGTGCTTTCGATGGATGGGTTAAAACAGTCCTTGGTAGGTGGGATCATAAGAGGATTAGTGTGTTGTTCTTCTTGTTGTATGCAATATGGAAAAGGTGAAACGAGATGAGGTTAGGGAACCACGTCAGCCCAGCGTCTAGGGTTTTCTTGGCTATCTTGTCTCAGTGGAATGAATGGAGCAATACCACAAGCCTTCGCAACCCCCAAGTTCAGAAGAGCATTCCTAAGTGGAGAAAACCTATTCGTCCATGTGTTAAAATGAACATCGATGCAGCGGTGGGTTTTGATCATAGAGGAGGAGTGAAGGGAGTTCTGAGAGACTCAACAGGAATGTTTCTTGTAGCATGGTGTAACCAATGTGATTCGAGCACATCTATCTCTTCTCTGAAAGCAATGGCCATTCGAGAGCCTTGTATTTTTAAAAGCCTGGGGCTATCAACACGTAGGGCTGGAAGGAGACTCACAAAGCATTATCTATCAACTTTAACAGCCCACATTCTAATATGTCTTATGATGGTTTGATTATCAATAACATACTCGCCCTTAGTAAAGAGTTCACTTTTGTTTCATTCTCATGGGTCGCTAGAGAAGCAAACAAAGTGACTCATCAACTAGCTGCCTTAGGAAAGATCACTACTAGATGTAATGTTTGGTGGGATTACCCTCCCATTATCCTTGTAGACAATCTCTTGATTGATTCTCGATAAAATTACATCCTGTTATCAAAAATAATAACAATAATAATAATAATAATTAAAAACAGAAAATACTCCAAAACTCACAGTTTAGTATTGTTTCTCTTTCTTGCTTCTGCAATAAAAAAAAATTACTCATGCTCTCTCAATCAATACCCCTCCCTTCAACAATTGCGTCATTCTATCCTTATTCATTCCCAAATCCAAGACCTGTTTCATATATCTAAACCCTTTTCAATAATTTTGCAATCTTTGAATTTCATTGTCACTTATGCACTACATTTCTTCCCATTTTCTCTTTCTTTGGCACAGCTATTTTAATTCTTTTTATGTTCTGCTTAATAATTTCATGCTTAAATGCTTCTCTCTTATTTTTCTTTCACTATTTTTTTATATATTTTAATTCTCTTTCTTCATTTTATTTTTTGATGTTGCTTTTCAATTTGTTCTCTTTCTTCTCAGCTTTTCTCATTTCTACGTTTCTACATTTCTTTTTCTTTTGTTAGTTCCGTTAAAGCCAACTGAAAAGTAATATTTTTTTTTTTTTGGTAGCTCTATAGATTATCATTATGTTTCTACATTAATTTATGAGTGATTTTAAGTTCGAATTTCAAAATTGTCCATTTAATTTATCTAATTTCTTAAAAGTCAAGCAATGTTTTAAGATTGAAGAAAAAACAAGTATTATAAATTATAAATTGCATGAAAGTTTAGTTAGTCTTCTAAATTTAAAATAATATGTAATGATCTCTAAATTTACCTAGGAGATGAGAGAGAAAAAGTTTCTTAGAGCTTTAGCTAGCAAGAACAACCACTTGCAAGTCTACTGTGGGCATGGGGGCAAAGATGCCAGGACAGAAGAGGGATTTTCGAAGGTTTTTGTGCAAATAATGGTGAACCAAATTTTGGAGACCAAAGCTTACTGTTTTACCTATGCTTGTTTATATCTAAATCATCACTTAACAAAATCGGTTGCCTTTCTCCATCAAATCAATTGTAACAAAGGTGACTTTTTATAAATTTTAAGGATTTATTTGAGAAAATTAAAAAGTGAGAGATCAAATTGTTTGAACCCTAAATGTAAAGGACGAAAATGAAATTTTATTGTAAAATAAAATATAAGATCCATACTCTTTGTCATTAAAATATAATAAATAATTAAAAAACTCAAAAAATATTATCTCTGCAGCTCACAATATTTAGTTATAGACTTGATAAGACGTAAGGTAGAGAACAAGAAGAACTAATACTCATGTAAAACATATCGGAATAGAAGCCCAACCATGAACAAATATCTGGAACGAAGAACCAATTAGGATTAGAGAATTGAACAATTCATTAATGTGGTAAATTTTTTTTCTTAAAAATTCATCAATATCCAGTAGTATATATTGAGCAACAATTAATTCAAATACCAGTGTAAGACTAAGAGCACTAAAAATAACATATAATTTCAAAATATTGTTACATTTAAAATAAAAATTTGACATCAGAAGATAGGGATTACTTTTTTTAAAAATAATTTTTAAAAAAAGCTATTTAAAACATGTAAATAGAGAGATAACTGCTTTTAAAATTAAAAATAATAAAAATGATAAAATGATAGAGTGACATAATAGTCTATTTATTAAACAGATTCCTCACAATTAATATATATAGATGGATAAGTTTTCAAGTTAAAATTACATGTAACGAAATTTAGATTTAGTAACTTTTTACTAAAAAATGTTAACATAACTTCTCTTATATCCGTTTGATATAGCCCAAATATTGGTAGGGAATGAAAAAAAAAAAATCATCCCTTAAAATTGTAAGTTTGGTTGGCATTAAAAAAAAAAAAAGGAGTCCAAACTCATTACCAATTATAATTCCTTCAAAATTAACTTTTTTTTTTCCCAATCACATGTATAAGGAATTTTCGAAACTCCATGGAATTGAGATTTTTATTACAAAAAATCAATGAGGTTTTGAGAATTGTATAGTTTGTCAGTTGGAAGTTACTCTTTCGCACTTAACAGCAACTCTTTTTTTTTTTTTTTTTAGAGAACGCAAAATAATGAAGGGAGAAAATGGAAGAAGACTTGAAATTGAAGTAGCTCGATCTACCATAAACACCGATAAAGAAGCAAAAGAAGAATTATCAATAATCTAAAGAAGTAGAAGAGATGGAGAAGAAATATGTTCAATATAAATTGAATGGATAATTGATAATGTACGAAATCAACCAGTCGGGGTCTCCAATTAATTAGTTCTTTGTCCTTTACGCTTCCTTCCATGTGATACATGCATTTCTTTTCTAGACTATTTTCACCTAATTCCATGTACCAATAAAATTAGTTCCTTTATTCCATTTTTAATGGTCCTTATTACTTCTTTTATTCCATTTTTAAAGAAGATTTTTTTTCTTCAATTTAACTGTTGTTCTTGTTTCCAAAGACAATTAAATTAAAATTTTCAACTTTAACCTTTTACAAATAATTAATGTTAACTCTTATCAATAATTTTCTCAATTTCTCACTTACAATACATTAATGTAACTGTGTAGTGTCTTTCTTAACTTATTAGATATTTATTCTTTATATTTTTTATAATTTATTTTTAACATTTTAATTTAACACTATCACATGTTTTATTCAAGCAATAGCACACCAAATATGAAATTAACAAAAAATGCGAGATACTTTATCTAGTGACGAATTGAAGGCACATGATGACTGAATAAACTGAGGCATTAATTTAAATAATTGCAAATATGCAAATGGGAAAGAAGAAGCATGCATGTGCCATTCTCATCAATTGCACAAAAAAGCCTTCCCATTGAACGGTTTTTGTACCAGTATGCTGTTCGTTTATTTTTATTTGTTGTTTTAAGGTTAGTGCACGTTAATTAAAAAAATGTAATTATTATATTAAATTTTTTTAATTTCTTAATATATCTCTAATTTCTTATGAATAAAAATAAAAATAATAATCAATAAATTATAGAAATTAGTTAAAAATAATAAGAATATAGTTAAAAAATAACGACCAATAAAAAAAGCCAAAAACTTATCTCTAAAGCAATGAATGAAAACGAACCGCAAGAGTATATACTAACTTTTAAAAATTTTATTAATATATACCAAATTAAAAATTATTTAAAAATATGCATCACTTTTTTCAAAAGTGATATCATGTTAATAGATTAACAACTTTTTATTTTCTTACTATTAAAAGAGAGTCATATAATAGTGATACCACTTTTCCTCACTCTTTTTTTTTTTAAAAAAAAATATTTAAAAATAGAAAAAATTAAATATTAATTAATACAATAAAAATAAAATAAATAAATAAATAAATAAATAATGTAATATAATAAATATTTAAAATATAACTAATTGAATTAGTTTATATATCTTTCTCTCTTCTCTCAATTCTCCTTATTTTCTATTTCTCTTATTTTGCATAGATTCTTAATATGTTATCAGCATAATTTTGAGGTATTTCCCTTGTTCAAATATCAATTTGAGACATTTTAATTATGATTTATATTCTCTTTGCGTAAAATTATAAAGTTATATTACCTAATTTACATCCCAAAAAATATAGTTATATATTTACAAAAATACATAAAATATAATCAAAATAAAAACCTTAAGTAAGGGTATTTTTTGAAAAAATGTCATTAACTACTTCTTAAAATAAAAAACTTTTTATTTTTAATATAAAATTTTATATTAAATACATGAAAAATCATCAAAATAATTTTTTTTTCAACAAGAAAAGAACATTTTCAAAATGATTTTTCTATCATATGCACTCGATGAAAAGGTTAAGCCTTCATTTATTATCTAATATCACATTAAATGTTTCACAAAAATCAGTCATATTGATTATAAATAATTAAAACTCTTCTCTTTCATCTTTATTTTGTCTCTCACATTTTTCAGTAAAATCTTGTTCCAAATTTGTTCTTCTCTCTATCTTTCTTATTACATAAATTCTCAAATTTAAAATCTTACTTCTTAAACATTAAATTACAAACCCTAAATTTTAGGGATAAGATTTGAGATTTCAAGTTTTAAGATTTAGAGTGTAGAGTTTAAAGTTTTAGAGTTTAAGGCTTAAGATTTTGAATTTTGAATTTAAGATTTATGATTTAAACTTTTAGTTTTAGCATTTTATAATTTATTGTTTTAAATTTTAAAATTTAAGATTTAATAACGGAGTTCACAATTTAAAGTTCAAGTTTTATAATTTAAAGTTTTAAAATTTTTTAGTTCATAATTTAAAATTTAAAGTTTATAACTTAAGATTTAAGATTTTGATTTAAGATTCTAAAATTTAAAATTTAAATTACGTAATTTAAGATTTAATATTTTAAAGTTTATAATTTCAAATTTACGTTTTAGAATTCCTAATTTGAGATTTAACCTATGCACGTGCATACCAAGACAAACTCTTCCAAAAATTAAAAGAATGAAACGTAAGCTGATTGGATAAGGAGCTTTAACTTCCAATAAATGCCACAGTTATGGGTTGGTTTGTCGTCTTGCGAAAAGCAGCCACCGTTAGATTTTCACTACGTGCTGCACTCAGCACCGTTGACTAAGATTATTTTGGGAAAAAAATATTCAATTTTTTTTCCAATAACAAGAGCGAAGGATAAATGATCAAACCAATCAAGTTTAGATGATAAAATATCTAAAAATTAATGTTTTACAACATTATTTGATTATAGATATTTTCTTTAGTATATATAAGAGTGGTTACAGGACAAAATTTTAACTATTCTAATTTTATCTCAAAAATTAGTTGGGACACAAAATCTTATTCCATTCCCTTTCTAAAAAATTGGTTGAAATAGAATATCTCATCTTGTTTTTGTCCCAAAGTCTTAATTTTTTTTCTTCCGTCCTAATTAGAGTTCATACAACATCAAAGATTATACCCCCAACTGCAAATGCCATAGAAAAAATAAACAAGCTCGAAATGAACAAATTAGGCAAGCCTTGCAACACTTTTTAGGAAAGCTTTTGAAGTTAATTGGAAGCCTCTTGGTAATAGAGGAGTAAACAAAAACAAAGAATTTATAACTGATGAGTAAACATAAATGTCACCAATTATAGTGCCCCAACTCTACGATAATTGGTAGAAAGTGTAATTAGAAAAGTAACTTGATTTGAACTTCCTCAATTCACAATATAGTAACAGATATAATATGGTCCTATTTGAGCTATTAACTAAAAGAAAATACATAATTTTTAAAGAAAAGGAATCAAATAGAGATATGATACAATTTATGTAAAGAGTACAAGATAAAGTAATTATCATATGAAATTTGGGACAATTTTGGGACGGTTTGGGATAGGACTATTATGTCCTAGTCTTGTCTCAAAATTTATCTGAGACTGAAAATTGTTTCTAATCTTGTCTTAAGTCTTAATTTGTTTTGTTTTGATATCTTGTTTCGTGTCCACTCTTAAATATGAAGCCTGACGTAATATTTAAGATGTGCTATTAACATATGTCGTAACATGTGCTTTAGAGCCACTTTCACTTTTAGTTTGGTTATGACACAAAAAATAAGCATGTGAGAAGGTGTTTTCACTTGAGTCATATCATTCTTATTGATGTGGCAATTAACTAATAAAAAAATAAGACAAAAGATTTTGTCTTAGTAAAAATTGTAAATGCAAGCTATATTTTAGTTTATATTTAAAAAATAAAACCATTGTTATTTTAAAAATTTATTCTAAATAATAAATAACTTAGTATTTTGTTCTTTAAAAATCAAAATTATATTCAAATTTAACTATGATTAAGAGTTAAATGTAATAAACAATATTCTTATCAAACGCATTATATATAAAATAGCAATGAGACAACTAACATGATGAAGCACAATATGTAAGCTAATTGAGTTCAGTGGTTTAGGGACATTTGTAATATTAAGAGGTTTGAATTTGTAAGAAAGCGTATGTTGAGAGTGGAGGTAAATGAAATTGCTTTTACTCAAACAAAATTAGTCCTACTTTTAATATAAAATGAGAAAACTCTTGGTTGAAAAAAAAAAAAAAAAAAAAAGTTGAAGCAAAACAGAGAATTTGATTGTTAAGTATACAAGAGTAAATTTCCTAATACATATTTTCATCGTGTTACCTTAATATGGTAGTAACATAACATATACTCATAAGGTTTGAATGCTTGTAAGAGAGTGATGATTGTCACAATATCAGCCAAAAACAAACTTGGTTTGTAACGGCCAGGTTTGTCAACCAGATTCGACTTCGTCATTTTCTGCTGCATGGAGTTGCTCCAATTTCATGGTAATTTCTTGGATCTTGAATGCTTTGAGCAAGGAAATTGCGGAGAGCGGGATTTACATTTCGACTGCACAAGAAATGTGGAGCGAACTCATTGAACGCTTCGAACAATTGAAGTCTTTCTAGCCAATTCCTGATTGTTCTTGTGGTTGTGCAAGATTATTGACTAAGTACCTTGAGGATCAAAAACTTTTTCAAATCCTGATGGGTTTGAATGAGAATTTTCATGCTATTAGAGGTCATATATTGATGATATCGCTACTGCCATTAGTTAATCAGACATATGCAATGTTAGTTCATGAGGAAACACAAAAGAAAGTATCTGCACCTGCTATTCCATTTGTTAGTGGCGTTGTAACCAAACACTCCTAAGAACTTTTCCAATTCTCAAAGACCTGAACAGACAAGAAAAACCAGCATAGTTTGCAATTATTGCAAGAAACCAGTAAACACTAAAGAGAAATGTTATAAACTACATGACTATCCTCCCGACTTTAAATTTCACAGAAAAAGAAAATTTTTTGGTTCTGTTCAAGGAAGTGATGATTTACAGTCTGGAAATGGCAGCACTTTTCAGATAATAATTCATCCTCAAGAAGTTCCTCTCCTATCATGTCTTCTGAACAATACAATCACATTTTGTCTGTACTGAGTCAGTTGAAACTGTCAGAACAACCTGGACAGAATAATTTGCCTAACTTGACTGCTGCAAATTTCGTAGTTAATGTGGTTAAGAGGGAAAAATTCTGGATTATTTATAGTGGTGCTTCCGATCATATATGCTTTGATAGAAATACATTTGACAATCTTATAGATGTGAAAGTACCTTATTCTCTTACACTACCTAATGGTTAGAATGCCAGTTAAGTCATTGGGTTCTGCAATCATTTTGCCTTCTATTGTCCTTTCAAATGTTCTTTACATACCTCTCAACATCATTGTTTTGTGTTTTTCTCTGACAAAGGATGTTATGTGCAGGCCCCTTCAATGAAGAGGCATCTGCCCCTTGGTGAGAAAGAAGCAGATCTCTACCTGCTCGTCCAAGCACATGTTTATTCTTCTCAGTCCTTTAATTATGTTCTTTCATCATGTAATACTGTTTCAGATCCCAATTGTAAAAACAATCAGTCATTTCTGTGGCATTTACGCCTAAGTCATATGCCAATGTATAAACTTTCCATGTTACCAATTGATATACATATATATATATATATATATATATCAAATGACATGTTACAGTTCCTTTTCTTGTATTATTTGTTCTCAAGCAAAACAGCACAGATTATGCTTTCCTTCCAGCCACATTCATCAAAAGCTCCCTTTGATCTTTTGCATATTGATGTTTGAGGTCATTATAAAATCCCCACTAATGATGGTTTCAAATATTTCCTCACAATTGTTGATGATTTTAGTCCGAATACCTGGGTGCATTTGTTGTCAAATAAGTCTTCTGCTTTTCCTGTCTTGAAGTCTTTCATTTCCTTTGTTCAAACTCAATTTCACACAACCATAAAGGCCATCCGATCTGACAATGCTTTAGAATTAGGTAATAGTTTACAAGGCAAGTCTTTTCTGTCTTCCCTTGGAATTATTCATCAAACCACTTGTCGCCACTCACCGCAGTAAAATGATGTGGTTGAGAGGAAACACAGACACCTTTTAGAGACCTCTAGAGCCTTACTTTTTCAATCTGGAGTACCAAAGAAGTTTTGGGGTGACAGTATCGTTACTGCTACCTATTTGACAAATAGAATGCCTTCAAAAATCCTTCATAACCAACCACCACGCCAAGTTCTATTCAATCAACCACCTATCCTTTCACATTTGAAGCCATTTGGGTGCCTTTATTTTGTTTTTGTTATTCCCAATCATGACAAAAATTTCTCCCAAATCATTTCCTGCTATCTTCCTTGGTTATTCTTTTGGGAAGAAAGCATATAAAGTCTTGACTGTTCATACTCAGCAGATTACTGTTTCTGGAGACATTATATTTCATGAAACAATATTTCCCCTTTGAAATTGCCATTCCACTGAGCCTTTTCCATTCCCTTGACTTTCCCTCCAAACAATGACTTCCATGGTATTCCAGCTTCGCCTCATCAAACTTGTCACCCTTCCAACACTGACATGTCCTCCTTTTCACCTATTTCAGTTCCTTCACAATAATTCTCTTGATAATCCTTCACCTTCTCCAGTTCCACCCATTATTGACAATAACTACTAGTGGAAAAAACACTTTTCACGTAGATAGTTTTAGACATTTTACACCGGTTCTTCCATCATTATACAAACAATGGGTACAATAATTGAGACCTTTTACACCGGACTTGGAAACCGGTTTAAAATAATTTTTTTATACTGGTTGTACAATCGGTTTAATAAGTATTTTTTATTTTTTAATCAAAACAACTTATTACACCTGTTTTCCAAAGTTCTGGTACAATATCTTTAATATTATATATTTTTATTAATTCTGAATTAAAGTTTTTACACCAATTATGGTCGCAATTGGTTTGGAAAATACACTCACTACACCTGTTATTGAGCTAACCAATTTAGAAAGTGAATATTCTACGTCCGTTGTGACCATAACGTCTAATATGTGCATTTCTAAACCGGTTAATGCAATAAACAATGTAGTAAGTGTATTTTTTAAAAAAAAATGGACAGGGAATTAGACATTTGTCCAACCCCTCCCTGTTTTATAAAATAGAACAGTTGATATAAATAATCCAGAACCACCAACAAATCAAGAAATAATACCAAATGAAAGTAAAATTACAATTATAAAGTTAAGAAATAGTCTTACAATCATATATCTAAGATTTAAATTACATAGAAATTGTTCTAAAACATACAAACTTCATGCAAATTACACAGTTCACAAATGAGTAATATCAAGAAAGAATTGGGCTCAACATTCTCAAATGTCATCAATTGCTTTGTTCAAAAATGGATCCTTATCGACAAATATCTGAAATTCAAACAAAGTTAAAACTATTTTGAAAAAGTAGACACAAGGAATGAGTTGAGAGAATTGAGAGAAGAGAAAATTTAATGCCTCCAAAAGAGTAACCTTTATTCATCCACCATGGAGGTATATATATACAAGGAAAGTGAGACCCTAGCCCTAGAAAGGATAATATTTATTTAATAAATTATAAACAAATAAATATTGAGTCAACCATAGAGAAAATTCCATTAATGGGCATCCGAAAATCAAAATATTTATAACACTCCCCCTTTGGATGCCCGTTACCAAAGAACGTGTCTTATTAAAAACCTTACTAAGAAAAACTTTATGGGACAAAAACCTAGTAATGAAAAAAAAAGAGTACATCATCCTTTGTATACTCAATCAAATGCTGCCTCAGTAAAAACCTTACCAGGAAAACCTAATGAGAAAAACCATGGTGAAAGGAATAAAAAGTACAATGTGTATCTATTGAGTTATTTGTGTCGACAAATTCTAATATTGTACAAGATCCTTCAAATATTGTAGAAGTTAATACAGTGGTAACAAATTTACTATATTAGCATATTGACGAACTAGTTAAATTGTACTAAGATTTTGTACTTCATGACCAAATATTTCTTTACAATTCTCATGAGTTCTAAAAAGAATATATGTTCATATTTAGTGATCACAATGGATATAATTTATATATATAAAATCACTTTAGCACTTATAGTATATAAGCATTTCAATGCAAGTTCTCTCAGTAAAGTAATTTATAGCTTTGGAAGCTATTCAAAAGTTCTAATATTAAATTATCAACACAAATTTACTAATATGCAAATAAATGGGTCATTTTTATATATATTTTATTCAACAAATATTAACTCAAACAATCAAATAAATTGTTATGGCAAATCAAATCTTTCGTGGATGTCATTATTGAATGAGTCGACTATAACAATATTTATTAAATGCAAATAATGTCATTCATGTATTGCCAAACTAAATTAGTGCAATTAGATACCTACATCCACCACAATTGAGTATATCTATTCAAAATGCTAGTTACTTTAAAAAAATCCTTCAGTATCATTTTCATTTTTTATTCATACAAAAGCCATTTATCTATAACTGGCTTTACACTTTTGGTGTTTAGAATACAAGTCCAAAACTTTTCACTTTTTATGCAAACCTTAATTGTGTTTTTTTCATTTTTGGCCAATCATTTCTTTCTCTGTAGACTTTTACTATAGATTCTCAATATCTTATATCACATAGTGTGCTATATTATATGTGAACATTTTCAATAGTATTGATTTCATTTTGGTCCATCAAATTTTATAGAGATCTCTTTATTTTCATGACTTTCAGATACCTAAGTTTCCTTTGAAACTAAAACATTAGTTATGTCTAAGAACTCTTCTGGAGTTACTCTATCCTCGATTTGACCATTTTTTATTTTTAGCTCCTTTTCTCTTCGAGGATTTTATCTTTGGAACTAGTGTGTTTACCACTCTTTATGTGTTTGTAGTTGTACTTTGATTAGAGCAATAACAATTGGTACACATAATTTCAGTCACTCTTACTGGTTAGACAATGTGTCTAGTAGTTTGTACAAATGAATTATCATATGAAATTCTGGTTCATATTTGCTTTGCATGAGAATCAATGTGATAATTCATTCTATTGTGATCATAGCTGTATACGTTGATGATATTCTGGTGACTGGGAAAAACTCTGCAGAAATTCATTTTTTAAAGCATTTTCTTGACTCCAACTTTTAAGATCAAAGATTTGGCGACTCTTCATTACTTTGTAGGTCTGGAATTCACTGATACACCAGAAGGATTACTTATCAGTCAAAAGAAATATACGATAGACTTGTGTGATGAGTTCAATGTTGGTAGTTTGCCACAGGTTGCTTCTCCATTTCCTGCTAATACCAAACTAACATCAGATGTGCCTAATCCTCTTTCAAACCCTACATCATATCGCAGGCTCATGGGGAAACTCAATTTCTTGCTCCACACACATTTGATATGCAGCTTCTAGCTTACCATGATTTAGAATGGACATCTTGTTCTTCTACTAGAAGATCAGTTAGCTGGTATTTTATCACTTTTGGGGGCAGTCCTTTATCCTGGAAACCCAAAAAGCAAGCTACAGTGTCTTTAACTTCTGCTAAAGCTGAGTAAAGATCAATGCGACATGTTACAGCTGAATTGGCATGGCTCACAAGGCTCTTACCTGATCTTGGAGTTTTACACATCAAACCAGTACCTTTGAAGTGTGATAATATGGCTGCTATTCACATTGCTCGCAATCCTATCTTCCACGAGTGGACCAAACATATAGACATGACTGCCACCTTGTCAGATAAAACGTGGTTTAATTTCAGTTTCCTATCTTCCTATTTCTGAACAATTAGTTGATGTTTATACCAAGCCTTTGACTGGCTCCCATCATCATCAACTACTTCACAAGTTGGCATGTTCCCACATCCAGCTTGAAGGGGGTAATGGACTCATACATTCCATATTTCGGCCCAAGGCCTGTTAGTTATTCAGGAGTCGTAAGTTAGATTGGTTAGCTTCATAAGTTAGAAGGAAGCCTCACATGAATTGATCAAGCAGCTGTTTGTGATAAGTAGCTGTCCAGATCAAGCATTTGAAATTATGAACAAATATGTTTAGGTCGGTTGCCAATTAACCGATCATGAAAGACTATTAAAGTATAATGGATCTTAAATGTGACTAGTTAATATGAAATTTAATTTGAAATATTAGTTTTAACATCGGTTAAAATTTAATTTGAAATATATTTTATTGCACTGACTTCATTATTTAGACCACCTTTTGCATGGAGGAAGAACAACATGGTCTTAGGAGGAAATTTTCATAATTCCAAAGAGGGAGAGGAAAAAAGTTAACTTAGCTATCCCTATCAACAATATGTCACCTAAAAATATCCATATGTGGAAGAAAAAAATAAAAGCCACATCAACAAAGGTTAAACAATGTTAAAATAGAAAAATTATTTTGTGACCATTTGAATATAAGAGGGGAATTGTGATCGCAAACCTAAGATGAAATGGCTTCTGTTAAAAGTAATCAAAATGATATTGTAGTCAATTTATTTTTTCTGTACGAAGGACCAAACATTGACTAAATTTAAAAGTTTGTGATGAGATATGATCTGGTTATGGAGGTTAGGGTTTTGAAAGTGGTAAGAAAAAGAAGATGATGTGCGTCACTATTTAGTTTTTGGTATAAAGTGTCAAAGGGTATTTTATTAAGAAAATTGAAGGGTTAAAAAGTATTTTTGGAAGAAAGTTAGAAAAAAGTTAGTTTTAATAGAAAATCTATCAAAAATTCTATTTAGATGTCATTTTCAAGTTACAACTACTTATTTAATGGCCAAATATTTTTAAGTATTTAACTAATATCAACTTTATATTCTTAGTAGCAAATTGAGGTTTTACTCAAAAATTATCAATAAAATTAATCAATAATTTTTTTTTTTATATTTGTAAAACTATGACAGTACGATTAACTATCTCAAATAAATATTTACCCGTGTATAGCATGGGTTTAAAATTATAATTTTAAATTATAAAGCGATTGTTTTGCTGGGCTAGCACAAGAATCTGGCCCAAATGCAAAAACTCACGTACAAACCAATGTCTCTTAAGCTTTTTTGCAAACTATTATTTTATAAATAAATATATAATGTATTATAAAGAAATTGTAATTTAAGAATGACAGAACATATCATCCTTCTTTCACTGTATATACATACATATATATATATATATATATATACATACATATATATATATATATATATACATACATATATATATATATATATATATATTTCAAATTGTTCTGAAAATAGCCGCTTCTTCCTTGATAAAGTCAATGATAAATACGCAGCAAAGCTTAAAGGGTAAGGACCAAAAAGATGGTTAATCCATACTTTTTTTGCACTTTTTTTGGGTTGTGTGCAAACATTATTTTATATAATATTTATTATACAAAATCAATTCACTTAATAAAATGTTATATTTAATGATTGATGTTAAGAACCTTTTCATCCTTTGAAAGAAAAACATAATGATAAAAAAATGATATATTAAAAACAAAACAAGCAATACATTAAAATTAAATTAATTTACAAACAATAAGTAAAACAAAATATAAAATAAGCACCCGTGAGTATTTAGCCTAGTATCTTTGGCGTCATTAAAATTTTGAGATTAAATCCCGTTCACAAACACCTAATCCTCAAGTAAATTGAACAACCTAAAATATGGAATAAGCATAAAGTTTACTAGTAACATCTTTGAATACCACTACAGAGGGAAAATATGCATACAAAGGAAAAATGCTTTAGCTACACCTACTCTCCAATGCTATAGCATTCAATAAATTGCTTTGCAAGTTTTGACCACCCACATTCAATATTCTGTTGGGTTAATTTGGCCCATTCTTGCTCATCTCTTAAGCTTGGTACTCTGTTCTTCAGATCATCCTTTTCAGATTTCAGCGTTCTTCCACTCTCAAAAGCTTGTCTCTTTCTCTCAGCAGCCGTGTCTCTAGCCAATTTATAATCTGCAATCTCTTATTTTATGGAATTGATTTGATCTTCCAATTCTCTCTTCTTTGCTTCCAGATTGGCCAATTTACTGATTGCTTCACTTTCTAGCATTGCAGCTTCCCTGAATTCCTTAACATTAGCTGCAAGGCGTTCCTCTAGCTTCACAATGCTGGATTGGTTTGCAGTAGCTGACTCAAGCTTAAGACTTGCATCGTTATAGTCCAAACTCCACTGGCGAAAGCTTCTTGAGAGTTGCATTATTACAAATTTCATCCTCAGTGAAATTCCATCATCTGGCGACAAACTGAGAAGATGGTCTAGAACATTTTTCACGATACCTGTACGTCCAGGATGCAACAAAAGAGAGAATTTTTTGGTAACCAAATCTTGCAGGATTTGTAGTGCTTTCTGAGTTTCTTCACATGGTGGAATTATGACAGAACCAATGTTGGTACTGGTGTTTTCAGCAAGTGGCAGGGCAGAGGAATCCGCATCAATGGAAGCATAAAATGCTTCCATATTTTCCTGGGTTACAGTTTTCTCTGCCTGAGTGTGTTTGGATTTAACTATTGCGTCTGCATCAGTGAAGTTCGGCTTCCTTTCTATCAATGCAGTAGTTTCTGATGCAAGAACCTGAATAGAAGAAGATTTCATTTCTCATAAGGTTAATAGTTCATTCAATATTTGGAAGAATGCAATGGATTTACCTGTGGCAAAACTAATGATTCTGCAGATGGCTTCCTCGCTTCTGAATAAATTGACGAAGTTACTATGGTAGCTTCTATAACCTGTATAGAAAAGAATAGAAGGATAATTTGTAGTTTCCCTGACGTTGTTAGTCTACAACTACTATATTCATTATAGGTTCTAGAAAATTATGTACTTCATTAGATGTGATCGGAGTGCGTGGAGATGAAGTTGAAGATGTTGCCACGGCTGGTTTGTCTAGTGCGGGAAGGGTTTGCAGAATATCCTCACCCGTTTCTTTGGTAACCTGTGTGAAAGGATACAACAAGTTGCTTAATTGGTTAATTTCTAAGGAAGAATGCAAGTTAAAAATTTTGCAGAACTTGTGTGGATGTAACTAATATCACATGCACTGCTACCACTGGTTCTGAAAGAGAAGATGAAGTTACCAATTCATCCTTTTCTGTTGTCAGTTCAACTTGAATATCTTCTTTAAGGCTCTGCAAAGCATCACAAAAGTTGTATGTTTGAATTTTTCATTGACAGTATAACTTAACATTTAATGAATCATTAGAATATATATAGATCATATATTGTTTCTAAGTTCCTATTGCCTTGTTATGTTTGTATGTTTTCTTGATTCCTCGTGCACCAACTCCCAAACGAAGATAAACAAACAAAGGCACTAGTTTTGGTTTGATCTATTGTACCAGTATAACTGAGAATTTCTTTTTGATTTACATGAAAGTTGGAATATTACTGTTACTAGTAATTCAGTCACCATTGTGAATTTTGTATTGTCACAATCCTCCAATTAATAAATGGTTGTGATTGCAATATAAATGGGCCACTTTAAATTGCTAAATGATAAGAGTGAATATTAATGATTTCAGAGAGGAAATACTAAAGTGATTTCAGTAAACTTACAAGTGAAGTTGTATCTTGCAGAAGAATGGTAGAACTGCTTGGAGATGAAGCTGAGGAAGTTGCCATTGCTGGTTTCCTTGGGCTTTTAGTGACCTGAGTGAATCAAAAGGAAATAAACAACTCTCTGAATTGGTAACTTTATCAATAAAAGGAAGAAAACAGGCTAAATTGGATGCATTAAACTTAGTTGTGTAGATGTATCTAATCCCTTATGTGTTGAGGCTTGAAGTTATGAATGAGAAGATGAAGTTACCATTATTTTTTAACGGATCAACTTCATTTTCTTTATCATTATAGTTCTCAATTTTTTTGATAATGACTTTGCTCTAGCATGAACAAGAAAGAACAAATAAGAAAAGCACATTAATCTCAAATTATACAAAGTTTACTTTTCCTTTTGTGATCAAGAGAAACCTGTCTTGCCCCATATGGTATAAACAGTGAATTTTTAGTAAATAAAACCATTAATTTCTCCAGTATATTACACACCTAGATCAATTACAAATTAATGTAGAACTTCAAGAACAGAAATTAATTAGACTATAAAAAAGAGTCTACGATGACTGCTTCACTTCCATGTTTGGAAGAATGCAATGAATATACATACCTCTGGAGAGGCTTCTGCTATTGGAAAATCCAACGATTCTGTGGTTGAATTCTTCCATTTGAAATCAGTTGATAGAGCAAATGTGGTAGATTTCTCAGATATAGCAATCTTTAGAGTACTATCTAATGATTCTTCCACAACCTGTATGGAATAAAAAAGAAAAATGAAAGCTTTGCTTCTATAATGTTGAAAGTTCTGAATCACTATATATTCATCATCATAGGTTCTGTAATAATATGTACTTCATTAGATGCTGTGTTATCTGTCTGAGGAACTTCAAGTGGCTCATGTTGGTTGGTCGAAAATGATACACTTCTTGATTGTTGCTCCACCAACTCCTATTGAAAAAGTGAATAAAAAGAACACATTAATATTAAACCTTATGTAAGTTATCCATCCACCAATTCCTTTACGAAAATAATGTACTTTCTTTTTTGTCAAGCCTATAAAATATTAAATAGGGACAAAGGGATTAGTCTTAACTCTTAAGCCATTTCATATATCTTAGTCTTAGTACATAAAAATCAATAAATTAGCAAAGGGTTTGTAAGCTGGATCTTTCATTGGACAGTATACCCAAGTAATTAATGAATCAACAAGAACATATATTTTTTTATCCAGGTGTCTAGGCTTTTAATTCCTTTTAGCCATTCAGAATATATATGTTCCTACGTTTAAAATTTTCCACATTACTTTGTGAATTATTTAAATTTATATCAGATCTCATTTCTCCAACTTCATGTGGATTCTTTGTGCATTGTTCCTTCATCAATTATTTCTGGAAAACTGCTATCGAAAATAGAATAAAGGAAAAAGTGCAAGTTTAAGCTATTTGCTTAGCTACTATTTGGAAATTGAAAGTGTCAATGAACTTGCCTGTGGAGATAATTCTAGGAGCATAACATTCTTTGATTTGGATCCCTCTTGGTCCATGATTTGTTTAATGATCTGTAGGTCACAAAAAAATAATCAAGCTTCAACTTTTGTGATGTTGTTAGTCCATAACAACTATATATTCATTATAGGTACTAGAGAATTTTGTACTTCATTAGATATTAATGAATTGCTTGGAGATATAGTTGAAGATGCTGCAATTGCTGGTTCGTCTAGTGCAGGACAGTCTTGCAAAATATCCTTCTCAGTCTCTTTGATAACCTGAGTGAAATAAATGGATGGAATAAGTTGCTTAACCATGTTAATTTCATTAGTAAATAAGGGAAAAAGCAAGTTAAAATGAATGCATAAAACTTGTGTGGATGTAACTAATTAATAGGCCCTGGCACTGTGACCTGTGGTTCTGAATAAGAAGATGACGCTACCATTGTATCTGTTTCTCGTGTAAGATCCACTTGAAAGTTTTCTTTAATGCTCTGCAATACATCAGAAGATATTTAAGTCACAGTTTTTCATTGATAGTGTAACTTTTAATGAATTATTTGTATATAGATGGGATATTGTTTCTTAAGTGCCTGTTGCCCTGTTATGCCTGAACATTTCCTTGATTCCCCATGCTCCTAAACAAAGACAAAGTGCATTAGTTTCGAATTATATGAAAGTTAGAATTTTATTAATGCTAGCCAGTAACTAACAAAGGGTCATTGTTGCAATATACTTTAAGTTGCTAAAAGAAGCGAGAGAAGAATAATATTCCTAGAGAAGAAACACTAAGCTGTCTGCCTCATGTTTGCTGCATAACTTCACAGAAACTGCACAATCTGATTTTGGCTTTTAAATCCTCTATAACACTTATGATTATCCAAACCATCCTTCAACAATACAAACTTACCACTTCAGCATGTACTTGAAATCTTATTTCTCCAAATTCCTGATAATCTTTGTCGATCATTTTGTTTGTTGATACTTTCTTGGCCAAATCCTATAGAAACAACAAAAAAAAAAAAAAAAAAAGAACAAAGAACAAAAGAAATTTTCTAAATTTAAGTTGTTTAAACAATATGATACTATTTTCACATTAAAAATGATAACTAATGGGTCATACATCAGTTTCTTGAGGAGTTTCAACCTCAGTTCCCTTAGAAGCAGACGATGAAGTTATCAATGATGCTTCCTTTGATGCAGGAGAACTTTGAACAATTTCTTCTGTGTTTCTTTCAGAATCTAAGAAAATTCAGCGCAAAATATATATAAGTTGCTTAAAAATTCCACTAATCACTTAAACAATGACGAGACATTAATTTTACCTGTAGACATGCTTCTGCTGTTTGTTTAGGTTCAGTCAATGGAATCCCTAGTTTTGAGTCAGTTGATGTTACTGCAACTGCAGCTTTCTTTGATCCACAATCCAATTGTGCGCATTGTCCCATCATTTCATTGTTGAATTTAAAGATCAGTCGATGAAGTGTATTCCAGAAAAAGACTCTAACCTTCTCATTTTGAACATCTACTACATATGTAGAAGCATTAGCAATGGTATTTCTATAAGAAAAAGAAATTTATTAGTGTTAGAATTTCTTATTATTAATTAAATATTTTTAAATGATATGATCAATTATTCTAAACTGAAACTTTGGAGGTCAAAGTTACCATTTTTCATTTTGGTTCAAAAATTTTTTTAGAAATTTTCCAAATAATGTGATGCCTCCTAAGATATTGTATTGCTACGGAGATCAGATTTTTTTTCCAGCTATAATGTATAGCCAACTAAAAATACATACATATAATTGATGCAAGGTATGTAGTTTTACCTGTGCATTCTTTCATCTCCTCAAGTGTTGTTGTGGATGGCAAATTCAATTTGGGACAATTATGCACAACACAGTATGGTACATTAATCCCTTGATAAAACTCAACAATTTTTGAGAGCTCCATTAGTATTAAATATCTCAATTTTGGAAGCATGGCAGGCACAGGTGGTTTTGTGATCTCACATTGCCCATAATCAAGTACTTCCTCCAACTCAGAGGTGCCTCTTATCATCAATAGCTCTAGATTTGGAAACTCATAGCATCTGAAGAGACACTTCAACTTGGGGCAATTTATAACGGTTACAATAATTAGATTTTGCAATGACTTTATGTGGGATTGAGGATTTGATAAATTCTGATTCTCACTATCCTCTTCAATGAGTTGCTCCAATACTTTGCAATCTTCAACGTTTATTTCCCTCAGCTGTGGGAGACTACTCAAAATAGAGATGGTAAAGACAGTTTTCAACTTCCCACATCCTATTATTGAGATATTCACAAGATTTTGGAGGCCGAAAAAATCTTTAGGACCTCTGAATATGTACCTTAGCTCTGGTAACTTTCGCAAAATCAAGGACTTCAACTTTGTTGTAAAAAGTCTCTTGTCATTGGAAAGATCTTCTTTATAAAAAATGCCTTCAATTTTGGGAAGCTCAATTACAATTAAATCTCCCAAATATTTCAAAAAAATTTTGAGATCCTGTAAAAGACAAAATATTTGTAAAATATTATGTGAGATATATTATATAATTAAATCCTACTTAGTTATATGTATATATGGCTTATTAATTTACTTCCGAGAAATTGTGAACTTTAAAAAAGATATTACAGAAGTTATGCATACATTATCATACAATTTGAAACTCTAAACATTCTCATATGTTAATTTAAATCATCACTTACTTTAAACCTAAAGATTGCTTCTTATTTTCCAGCACATATTTCCTAGCTCCATATTTGTACTTTTCATCAACTTTGCGCAGCCTTCATATTTCTTTTCTTTTCTATCTCTATATTGTCTTTGAGTGAAGTTTAAGTGGTTAAAGAACTTAAAAGGCTCTGTTTTTGTTGACAGAAAAAGAATAAAGTATAATCATTTATATAAGTAATTTCATTTGCCTACAATAAGATTTTCCTAAATTAATGTTAATTTAAACCCATGAAGCACAAGCTATTAACTAGTTTGTACTTAAGAAGCAAGTCAATTAAGTGAAGGGCAGAGTATGAGCTTTTATTTTTCTTAGCTGCCATTTGGTTGAGCAACATTTCTGCAATCAAAAAATTATTGTATGTAAAGAAAACACTTTTTAAGAATTTATTTAAATGAAGAAAAATTCAGAAAAGAACATTACCTTTCCGGTTTTGTTGCCTAGTTGCCTTGTGTCGTAATGAGCCATTAAATCACTTAGAGATGTCATGCTCAACGATGGGCAATCCTTTAGTAACAAAGATTTCAGAGGTGGCCATGTTGCATGGAAGTTGTTTTGGCAAATGCTGATGATCTTTGGTAGACCTTGGAGACAGAGAGATTCCAATGCAGGGAGATCAATTTGAATCTCTTGATTATTATTCAGATGTATTGAATTATGTTCATGGTGGTATTGCCCAAACACATATTTCAACATGGGAGCAGATTCGATTTCAACAGAGTTCAGATGTAGAAGGTTTCCAGAAAAATAGGCTGGAAATATAAATTCTAATAAGCTGCAGTATACAACCCAAACTCTTTTCAATTTTGGGAAGATATAACTATTGTTCCTGTGATTCTGGTAATCTTCTCCATCTGTTATTATCTGCTTCAGTCCATGACAATTCTGAATAAGTAATTCTTCAAGCATTATCGTTGAGGCAACCAATACAGTAAACAGTGATTTTAACTTTGGACAGTTATATATAGTCATCTGTTTAATACTCCATGGTGCCAATGACTGCTTCTTAAGGCATTGTGCTGAGGAAAGCAGTTCTGAACTTGGGATCTCTATTCCCTGCAAGATCATAGATTCTTCTTATATCTAAAATGACTTGAAGAAGAAGAGGAGGAAGAGAAGAACTACGTACCAATGAGGTGTTGTTGTCTTGTTGTCTTGCCTAGTGAGAACTTTCAGGAGACAACTTCTCAAGAGAAGGTGATGTGAGATAATCAGTTTCATTCTGATCTTCGTTCTGATCCCAAGTTATTTCCTCTCCTTCCTGTATGTCCTCATTTATTATATATTTCAATTCCATGCAACCAAAAATATGTAACCGTTTTAGCTTCGCTAGACTTTTCGCCGTAGAAAACGTGAAAAGAGATGTCAACTTGGGACAAGTCTCTACATGCAATTCCTCTAGTCGACTTAGATTTAAGTTTCTCGCCATTAGCATACCATGCAATTGTCTGCAATCTCGTATTGACACCCATTGCAACTTCTCAAATAAGTTGGGAGGAATTTGATGACCTTGGCACAATTCTTTCATATCTTTAATTCGTTCCAATCGTAGGTTGGTCAATTTGGAGAAGACGGTTTTTGTCGAGGATGGAAGCCCAGCAGTATCAATGAGACACTTCATCCCAGAATAAGATTCAAGCTGAAGCTCAGTCAAGCCATTCATGCCTCCTCCTATTGCTTCAACTAAGTTTGGGAAAACACTCTGAATATTCTTCAAGCAGAGGAGTTCTGCTTTTTGTATCATACACTTAATTGTTGCATTTGAGATGGATTCCATGAAGAATTGTTCAACGCCTATACCTTTTGATACTGAATCTCCTATTCTGAAACAATTTGAATTACCAAGAGCATTTTCAAGCGATATGCGATACCTCTGTAGTTTTTGTGAGATGTTGTCTTCCTCAAATAAACCAGCAATAAGTTCGCGAGTAAATTCCCAGCTTGATCCAAAGTTACCTACAAAATACAGCTCTTCTATTTTGGAAAGTTTACCAATTACTCCTAAAGGATTCCTATTAATTTCACAACCTTCCAATTTCAACAATCTTAATTTGTTCAATTTTGTGATTTCATGGGAAAATTCATTGATGAAACATTTTATCAACTTAAGAGTCTCGAGTCTTTGTAATTTCATCAATATAGAGATGTCTTCAAATTTTGAATTACTCAAGCATAAAGTTCGAATGTCTTCCAACAAACCAATTGATCGAGGCAACTTAATTATTGTTCTACTCCAATCATTAACCTGTAGAGATAGAACTTTGAGATTAGTCATTCTTTTAAAAAATGCTTCTGGTACTTCTAAGGAATCTCTTTCATCTGTTTCTATGCTCACTATTAGAATCTCAAGCTTAGGACAGGACAACTATTCAGGAAAATCAATCATGTTTTGGCAATACAAATATCTCATATCCCCCAATTTTTCAGTATCATTTTGATTCCATTTTGGACCCACAATCAAATGAATCTCATTGTTTGCTATCACTTTGGCCACTTCACGTATCAAATCATGCATTTTGACACATTTTCTTTCATTAACTTCCATTAATAAACAACAATCTATTAGCCTTTTCTTAGCTCTATGCATATCATCCCTTGCTGTAGTGTATGAGTCCACCTCCCCAAATAGTCCCAACCCTATAGAAAACCTGGTCAAATCATCTAGAGGGATTTCATAATCTTCGGGAAACAACGAACAGAGCTTGAAGAGCTTTTGTGCATGCTCGTGATTTAGAAAATCATAGCTTACTTTCAATCTTTGGTACACTTCTTTGAGTTCATGATTAGTAATATCAACTGATCTAGGATTTTTCAAGCTTCTCATAGCAGCATTCCAGTCTTCAAGATTTTGGCCCTTCAAAGTGCTTGCTAGTGCTGCAAGTGCAACTGGCAAGCCTTTACATTCTTTAGCAATTTTTTCAGCAGTATCCTTCAACTTTTTCGGGGAATTATCATTGATACCAGAATACTTTTGGAAAAAAACCCAAGCTTCATTTTCAGGTAAGATGTCCAGTTTAATGATGGAATCTTGGCAACCCATTAGACGACAAACATTCAAATCACGCGTGGTTATAAGAATGCAGCAACCCTTGTGATTGTGGGGTATCCCAATTTCTTCAAATTTGAGCTTTTTCCAAACATCATCTAGTACTATAAGTACCCTTTCACCATTTGTTAACCTTGACCAAAGTCTCTTCGCTCTATCTAAATCATTTTCTTCCGGTTTGAATTCCACACCCAAAGGCCTCGCAATATGATCATGAATCATTTTGACATCTGGATTATTAGATACAGTAACCATGACGGCTCTGTCAAAATGCTTTTCCTTTTCAACTATTTCTCCAACCTTGACTGCCAATGTGGTCTTACCTGACCCCCCTGTACCATGCAGTGCAGTTATATAATTCTCACCATTTTTGAGTGCTGCCAAAACCTTATCATAAACCAATTTTCTGCTATCAAAGAACATAAAATCCGGTGAAGCATAGAATTCCCAGCTAGGAAGTACTGCAGGGCGTCCAATTTTCGCGAAGTTACTATTTTGAATGAGTTCTTTGATTCTTTGCATCTTCTCTGCCAAGTCTTTTCCTCGTTGATATTGCCAAATGCAATTGTAACACCAAGGAAAAAGACATGACTTTCGGCGGTTGGTATCTTCGGCAATGAGATCCTCAGCTCTGTTCTTCCACAGATCGACTTCCTGCACAATATCCTTAACTGCATTCTTGTTCTCTTCAATATCTTTCTGGACATCTGTATATTTTGCTTCTATTGTTTTCTTTTCCTCTTCAAAGTCTTCAATAATTTTCTTGAAACAACAAAGATAATAAGCTTTATCTATGGCTCTATCTACCAATCTCTGAACAGTATTGGTTGTCATGTTCATAGGAATGTCTGCCATCTAAATAAAAGTAAGAAAGTTATATTGTAAGAATTAATCACAATAAATATTTGTTGTCTCACCACGCTTCTCCCTCCTATTTAAATATTATTAAACCATTTCTTCTATCTATACTCCTTGAGTAAAGCAAATTTTGTTGTTCCTTAATGAGTCAACTTATGGAATATGTACACACGTTCAAGTCTCATAGAATATAATATAGAAACAAGCAATAATCATTGGAGAATTAGTGAATTTGTTAATGTGCTAAATTAATTTTTAATAGGTAATTACATATATAGTTTATTTTAATAAAGAAAAACCTATTAAAGAAAGGTGCATAAAGTAAAATTCCAAGTTCGTATATAAATATGATTTAAATTGCAGATTTTTTTTTTTAATTTCAACAGTGTTGAATGCATTCCTTTTTTCTTGGATTTTTTTCACTACAGAAAGATTTTTGGCTATTTAGGTCTCTTCCACTCTTGACAAAGTCGATAAATTGCAAACTCAAGTATATATTGAAACTGTGTATATATAAGTTAGCTTAAAAATTTTGAATTGAATATATTTTAATAAAGTATTAAAGCTTTATTAGTTTTTGAATCAAATTGGTTCTCAACATTTATGAGGTGAATATATGAAAAATATTATTGATTAAAGAAATTTGAAACAAAATGAGCCCAAGATACAGATGCATTTGAGAGAGGGAAGAAAAAAAGACAAGATGAACATAGAACTGGTTATTTGCAAAATCAAATAGGATAAGGAAAATTAACACATCTGAGATGAATAAAGAACTCAATAAAATATTTATTTATTTTCTTTTAATCCTTTTTACTTTTCTCTACAACTTTTTTTACATAAAAGTTTGAGTAATTAGGTGCAAATGATTTACTAAAACAAATTTTAAAAATTAAAGAACAATAAAACATGTTTGAAAGCACTTTAAATTATGGGATTATTTACAATATATTATCTCTATTCTTATAAATAAAAATTGTGTTGATTTTTTAATTTTAAAAATAACTTTTTATCTTTTGATTTTCTTAGAGCAACTCACAAAAACACATTATCAAACAAAATTATTTTAATTTGTTTTAGAAAAAGAACTATTTAAACAATAAATTAGACATGCCCAACTCTTTAAATTTTCTTTAGTTTGAAAAGATAATTTGAAGAGCGAGCTTCCTTATTAATCATGTGATTGTTAAAACAAGGATCTTTATTTTTTATCATTATTTCTTCAAAAAGAGAATAAATGAACAAAAAAATCTGAGTATATATTAACAGTAAGGAAAATTTGAAATAAAAAAATAAAGTCTGACAATATATTGCAAATGAAAGACAAGAAATTAAAAAGCACACGGAAGGCAAAACAAAAGAGATATTTATAGAGATTTACCTCTTCCAACGACGAACAAGAACTCTAGGAAAGAGAACCAATGAGGTTTTGGGAATTGGAGAGTTTGTCAGTTGAAACTTACTCTTTCACACTTAACAGCAACTCTTTTTTTTGAAGTTTTTCTTCTTTGGAGAAAGAAAAAAGATGAAGGGCAAAAACTAAATAAGACTTGAAATTGAAGCAGCTTGATCTACCACAAACACTGATAAAGAAGCAGAAGAAGAATTATCAGTAATATCATTAAACCAAAGAAAATTCCCACTATACATTTGAAGTTGGTTAAATTACAATTTTGTCATCAGTTCATAACTTTATAAAATTGTGTTGCTCCAATTTTAGCTCCAGCTTAGTATTTTACTAACTTTCACTGGTGTTGCCCAAGTCTAATTCTAAAAGTAAAAATTCTAAAACAATTATATTGGACTTTAAAACCAAAAAATTAATAGAAAATTTAATTAATCGCAATTAAACCTCAATGATGAAAATATTTGATAAATCATCAATTAAGTACCAAACTAGGACATTGAAACTAGGTATATGGGTCTAAAGATAAACACTATAAGGTGTTTATCAACCTTATTCATTTCCTCTTTTCTAATTGTGTTCTAGTTAACAACCATTTGTTATCATATCTCATTCATGAAAGATGGTAAGATCCTCATTAGAAAAATGATTTAGCTATTATGAAATAAGAAATACAGAGAATGGGTCGAGAGAATTGGGATAAGAGAAATATGGAGCCTTTCAAAAAGTCATTCTATTCATTCACTGAGGGGTATAAATATACAAGGTAAGTGAAATCCTAAACCTAGAAAGGATAATAATCATTTAATGAATTACAAATAAATAAGTATTAATGCTAAGTTAGCCCTAGGAGAATATTCTAGTAAATGTGCATTCAAAAATTATAAATATTTATAAGACTCCCCCTTGGATGCCTATTACCAAAGAATGTGCCTTGTTAAAAATCTTAATAGGAAAAAACTAGTGAGACAAAAACCTAGTGAGGAAAATAGTACATAATTCTTTGTATACACAATCATATACTATCTCATTAAAAACCTTACCAAGAAAACCCAATGGGAAAAAAAATGGTTAAGGGAAAAAGAGTACAATGAGTATATCAATTGAGATTCTTGAGTTAACGAAGGCCGATTCTATGGTTAAGATTTTTTAAATGATGTAGTAGGAAGCGCTTTGGTAAACAAATCTGCTAAGTTATCATATGAATGGATTTGTTGAATGTCTATATATCACCATTCTTTTAAAGCTCATAAGTGAAGAAGAATTGTGGTGATATATGTTTTATCTTATCGCCTTTAATGTACCCTTCCTTTACATAGACAATGCATGCAATATTATCTTCATAAAAGACTGTCAGGATCAATTTTCCTACAAATAAACCACATGTCTCCTGTATATGTTGAATCACAGCCCTCAACCATACACATTCTTGACTTATCTCATGTAATGCAATCATTTCAGCATGGTTAGGAGATGTGGCTATTATAGTTTGTTTCATAGATCGCCATGAAATGGTTGTGCCACCAAATGTAAACACATAACTAGTTTGTGATTGACCATTATGGGGGTCAGACAAATATCCTACATAAGCATAACCAATCAAATTTGACTTAGTTATATTTGAAGAAAATAAATAGATACCCATAGTACTTTTAAGGTAGCGAAATATATGCTTAACCCCAGTCTAGTGTCTTCATGTAGGTGAAGAATTGAATCTTGCTAGTAAATTAATAGCAAATTATATATCCTATTGTGTATGAATAGCAAGATACAATAGTGCTCCAATTGCACTAAGATATGGTATTTTGGGACCTAGTAGTTCTTCATCCCTTTCTCTAAGCTTGAAAGGATCTTTATCCACTTCAAGTGACCTAACGACCATTAGGGTGCACAATGGATGTGCTTTGTCCATAGAGAACCTCTTTAGCACTTTGGATATATAAGCTTCTTGATGCACTCAAATTCCATTTTCTTTTCTAGGTGTTCAATTTGTAGACCAAGACAAAATTTGGTCCTCCCCAAATCTTTCATTTCAAATTCTATTTTTTCAACAATCCATAGCCTTTGGGTGCTCTGCAAGAGTCCCAAAAATATTTATGTCATCAACATAATCCACAATTATAGCAAATTTATTTCCATGTCTTTTTATAAAGATAAATGGACAAATAGGGTTATTTTTATATACTTCATTCAATAAATATTCACTAAGATGGTTATGCCACATACATTCAGATTGCTTTAATCCATATAAGGATTTATTCAATTTGATTGAGTAGTCTACGTGAGAACCCATATTATGTTTTTCAGGTAAGTTAAATCCTTCAAGGAGTTTCATATAAATGTTATTGTCATAACATCCACTAGACACAAATTGAGTCCTTACCTTATTGACAAACAAATGAGATAGCAGAAGGTAGTTGCATCCACCACTAGTGAGTATGTTTCTTCAAAATTAATGCCAAGTCTTGGCAAAAACCCTTGAGCAACAAGTCTTGCTTTGTATCTTACAACCTTACTATCTTTATCTCATTTTCGCACATAAACCCATTTATATCCAACTGGCTTTACACTTTCAAGTGTACAGAATACATGTCCGAAAACTTTTTGCTTTGCAAGCATATTTAGTTTTACCTCCATTTCATCTTTCTACTTTGGCCATTCATTCCTTTGTTGACATCCATTGACGGATTTTGGTTCATGATCCTCATTTTCATGTATGTCATATGCTACATTGTATGCAAAATTAGTACATTGACTTTACTTCGGTTCCATTGTTTTCCATTCATGACATAATTTATTTAGATTTCATCATTTTCACAAAGTTCAAGTACCTAAGTTTCTTTTGGAATAGAAACTTTAATTATGTCTAAAGGCCTTTCTAGGCCTCCATTTAGGCACTCTTCTGGAGTTACCCTATCCTTGGCTAGGCCATCTTGACTTTTAGCTCCTTTTCTTTTTTGAGGATTTTTATCTTTGAAATTGATAGGTCTTTCATGCTTCATGTGTGTTTCAGACCTTGATTGTCTGACAAGGACATCAATTTTTACTAGAGCATTAGCAGTTGAAATATAAGATTTAGTCACACCTTTTGGGTCAGTAAATGCATCTTGCAACTGATTTGCTAAACTTTGCAACTAAATTATCTTTTGAACTTCCTGTTCGAGTTGTTTTGTGTGAAGATCAAGATAAGATAATGATAATTCATTCTAGTTAATTTCTTTTTCCAATTGTTTATTGTCTCCTCCCAATGTTGAGAAAACTAATTTGTCAAAATGATAATCAACAAGTCAAGCTGTGAATACTCCTATTGATAGTTCAAGATACCTTATTATTGATGAAGATTCACATCCAAAGAAGAGGTCCCATCTTAGTGCATTGTGGTGAAGCTATTGGAACATATACTGCACACCCAAAAATTCTTAGATGGGAGATATTAGGTTATTGACCCAAAACCATTTGCAAAGGGGAGAATTTATGGTAAGTTGTTGGCCTAATGCAAATTAATGTTGCTGCATGCGGGATTGCATGCCCTCGAGAGGAAATTAGGAGTTTTGCTTTCATAAGCAATGGTCTTGTAATTAGTTTTAGACGTTTGATAAATGATTCTACAAGTCCATTTTGTGTATGAAATAGGATGTTCAACCTTAATCCCAATGGACATACAATAATTATTGAAAGCTTAGAATGTAAATTCTCCAGCATTGTCAAGGCATATTTTCTTAATAAATAGTCGGGAAAATATGCTCTTAATGGAATCAGTTAAGCAAGCAATCATGAAAATGCTTTTGTTGTGAGTTGATAATATACAAACATGTGACCACTTAGTTGATGTATCGATTAATACCATAAAATATCTAAACGGTCCACATGGTGGGCGGATTGGCCTACAAATCACCTTGTATACATTCCAAAAAACTGATAAGTTCATTTCCAACTTTTGTTGGTGATGGTCGAATAATTAATTTCCCTTGGGAATAAGCAGAACATGAAAATCTATTAGTTTGAAGAATTTTCTAGCTCTTCAATTCATGTTTGCATGAATTTTTAATTATTCTTTGCATCATAATTGATCCAAGATAGCCCAACTGGTCATGCTAAACAAGAAATATATTATGATTTGTAAACTTTTGGTTGACCATGGTATATGATTCAATTGTTCTAATATATGTGTAGTATAAACCAGAATAAAATGAAGATAATCTCTCTAATATAAACCTTTTGTTCGAGATAATTTCTTGTAAGGTAGAGATACTCATTAGTTCTTTCATTTGTTGTCTCAATATGATATCCATTTTTGCAAATATCTCTCAGAGTTAATAAGTTTCTATGAGACTTAGAGGAATATAATGCATTCTCAATTTGCAATTTTGTTCTTCTTGGTAATATTATATTAAGAGCCTTCAATTATTTTTGTACTACCAGATATAATACTCACATTGCCTTCTTGCATCACCAAATTCAAAAAATATTTCGTATCCTTAAGGATTATGTGAGTAGTAGCAATATCTGCAAGGCACATATCCTCATAATTCATGTTGGTGAAAACCAACAGAATAGCCATTCTTCAAAAACATAAAAAAAAAAAAAATAAATAAATAAATATGAGAGTGCATAAAAGAAAAAACTTCATAACATAACAAATCCAATGAAAGTACATAAAAACCTTTAATGTTCAAAAAAAAAAAGGAAATACATAAACATAAAATATAATAACACCAAAAAAGTTTTTTTTTTAATTATTCTATCACCAATTAAATGGTCAAACCTCCCATCTGGGTCAGCAAAAAAATTAGCAAAATCCAAAGTAGAGACATCAATATGTCTATAATTAGAATCACTACCATAAGATGCAAAGTTTGTCTCCACTTTCTTTTCTTTATTTTTGAGAGATTCTTGATAAAGGTCAACAAGATGCTTTGGGGTACGATCGGTACAAGATCAATGACTTTTTCCTCCACAGTGATAGCATTTGTTCTCAACAATCTTGTTATCTACCCACCATTTGCTATGACATATTTCATAGCATTTTTTCGCTTTGGGTGAGCATATACATTCAAAGAATTACCATAATGAAAGTGTCTACGTTCACATCCATGGCCACGACCACAACCACAATCACGAGATTATCCATAAGGATGGCGGTCATATGTTGCTACATTCATTTCAGGGAATGGAGCATTACTAGTCATTACTCGTGATTCTTCATCAATAGCTCATTATTTTGCTCAGCAACCAAGAGACAAGAAATTAATTCAGAATATTTCTTAAACCCCCTTTGCTCGATATTGTTGTTATAGGAGCACATTGGATGCATGAATGGTGGAGAATGTTTTTTCAAACATGTCTTCATCAGTAATTTTTTTCTCCACATATTTTAGTTTAGAGCTAATTCTAAACATTACATAAATGTATTCACTTATAGTTTTAAAAGCCTTTAAGCACATGTGCATCTATTCATAACGAGCTACTAGGAGAATTACAATTTTTTCATGGTCATACCTCTCTTTAAGACTGGTCTGAAGGACAAGTGGGTCTTTCATTGTAAGATACTCAGCCTTTAACCCATCATGGAGGTAGTGATGTAGAAAGATCATTGCTTTCGCCTTATCTTGTTTGGATGTTTGATTATCCTTTTTGATAGCGTCACCAAGACCATTTGCATTTAAATGGATCTCAGTGTCTAATACCCAGGATGAGTAATTCATCCTAGTGATGTCCAATGCTACAAAATCAAGTTTTTGTAAGTTTGACATATTTGCACTATCATAAAATGTAAAATAAATTGGTAACAATCATAAGATCAATAAGCATGCATGCTCACAAAAATTACTACATATAAGCATTATTCAATATATTGGCTATAGTACCAAAGAATAAGAGTGCACTAGAAATAATAAAAGGATAAAAAATTTATTTAATTTATTGAATTTTATTCAATACGGAATTAACCAATGATCGATAAGCCATCAACGGATCCGTGGCATAGTGGTAGCATGTTTGACTTTGGATCAGAAGGTTGTGACTTTGGAATTACCACTTTATTTTATTTGAATGGATAATTTGAAGATTCACTCTATAGAAAATTAATTGTTTATAATAAAATTCCTCATACTTTTGGATGAGGGTGTATCAAATGAATTAAATTATCTCATACTTCTAGATGAAATGTATCAAAGGAATTATCCCATATATTTTGCATTCTAGATGAGACAAATTGAAGAAATCAAATTTTTTCATGCTTATGGATGAGAAGTATAAAAGAAGTTAAATAGTCTCATAAGACAAAAATTAGTTGCCTTCATACTTAGGATGAAGCATATCAAATCACAAATAGATTAAATAGTCTACATACTAAGGTGCAACATCTTTTTTAATTTTCCAAAAACATGATTTTTCATTGAATTACCATCTCTTTTATTTTTTTCAAAAACATGTGAGTTTTCCTAAAAAAGAAATGACTTCAGGTCAAAAGGTCAACAATGGATAATGAACACAAGATGGAAACTAATTAAGAAAACTAATTGAGATAATGAACACAAGAAAACCAATAGAGATAAATAAGGTTTATGAACAACAACTGAGGAACAATAAAAAATGAAAGCTAATTGAAATAGTGTATGTAGTGCACACCTAGCAATGGAAGCTTTTTTCTTGTTAACAAGACGAGAACTTAACAGTGGCTCTTTCTCTTGAAAATTAAAAGCTATAGTAGAGGGTTGGTTTATAGAGTTTCATGCTAATAACGTGTTATGAAATAAGAAAATTAGATGCTACAGTAGAGGGTTGATTCATAGAGTTTCATGCTAATAATATGTTATGAAATAAGAGATATAGAAAATGGGTTGAGAGAACTGAGAGAAGAGAAATATGGAGTCTCTCAAAAAGTCGTTCTATTCATTCACTGAGAGGGTATATATACAAGATAAGTGAAACCCTAACCCTAAAAATGATAATAATTATTTAAAAAATTATAAATAAATAAGTATTACTACTGAGTCAGTCCTAAGAGAATATTCTAGTAAATGGGTATCCAAAAATCATAAATATTTATAACATTAGCCAATTAATTATTAGTTATCTCTTTAAAACGAAGAAACACAAGAATTAAACATGTGCATTAATGATCTTTAATTTTTTAAAAATGCATAAACTTGTTTACAACAATACTCTTTAAAAAAGAATAAAAATAATACTTTTTTTAAAAAAAAAATACACATTAAAAGTGTATTAACAATCAACATATGTTGAAAGAAGTAATAATATGCTCTTCAACATAAATGACATATTTTTTACATTTTCCAATAAAAAGTCATTTAATCAATAGGATTATTATAAGCAGTTTGCAACAAAATATTCTAATTAAAATGAAGACATAGAAAATGAAAACAATGCATTATTTCTATAGATAAACATACAAATATATTCGAAAAAAGTTGTTAGATTATCAACATTTTACAACAATTTTAAATCCTTAATGACTTTTCACACTAATTGACATAAAACAGACAAAATTTAAAATGATCAAACAGAGAATCACTACATTACTCCAACAAAAAGTAATATGAATTTATGTCCTTAAATTATCTAAATAATTAATAATAGATACAATAAAGAGACATATGACACCAATACAGTACTAACTAAATTATTAAAAATTTCATTTATGGTTATAGTATTAATTTTGCATGTGATATTGAGTAATTATATTATTAATAAATACAAACAAAATGAAAAGAAAATATTCAATTTCTCACTAATATCAATATAAATATAAATATAAGAAGATGCATGAACTTTTTATCCAAATGCTTCTCACTTGGTTGCTTCATTGTTTTACACCTATCACTTTTTCATTTTAAATATTTACATTGGCTAAAAGTGGAATTGAGTGCTTCTCACTTCTTTTACATTCTTACTGTTTAGTTACTCCTTATTTTATTTCATATTATATTTCAAGTCCTGCATCATGTCCTACTCCTTATTTACATTGTTTGACACTTTTTCTTTTTAAATATTTTCACTTTATTGGGGTGAAATCTATTATTTTTTAACTTACATATTTTTATCCTTAGCTACTCCCTATTTTGTTCACATTATAATTAAAGTCTTATCATCTAATGGATTATTAAATTATTTATTTTCATAATCATTTTAAAATATATAAAATATTTAAATATTATATTGATTAGTGTAGTCAGACCATGAAGATTTACTCTATCATCCAAATGTCTACTGCGGGTTTAAAGCTCTTGTATTTATTAAAAAATAAAAAGATTTTAAATGTCAATCAAAATAAATATAAGAAGATGTGTGGAACTTTTTATCCAATATTTCTCACTTTCAGTATTAACACTTGGCTACTTCTTTTTTATAGTATACGGGATGTTTAAAATAACTTTGGGACTACGATCATAAAACAAATTTGTGATAAATGATTGTCCAATTCAATTATATGTTTATTTTTAAATGTTATATTATTATTTCATTTACCGTCACATAACTATTGTATTCAAAAATAACAAAATTATGATTACAAAAACATATTTTAAATATTTTTCTTAGGTTAAAAGACAGAAGAAAAGAAGGGAAATTGCCAAGAGATCATCAACGGACAAAAAAAGATTTAAGAAAGTTTATTTAAAAAAGATGAATAGAATTCCAAAAGAAATAGAATAATTTAAAATTTTTTAAAATTTCAAAATCAACAAATGAAGAGTAGTTTGTACTTTAGTAATTGTTGGTTTTTGCTTGACATATGTTAAATTTTGTTCTCTTACCTATTTTTTTTTCCTCAAAATTTTTCATTAACCTTGAAAAAAGAAAAAAAATAAATACAGAAAATTAAAAAAGGAATAGGTGTCCTAGAGTTGCTATTATCTATAGGTTGTTGGAAATATCCTAATATGCAATTGAATTATCACACACACACACATATATATATATGGAGTTTGTAAAATTAAAAAAATATAGCACACTACAGTTAAATGTATAAATACATATTATAATTATTCTTTACTGTGTTTGCATATTTTAAAAACAAGTAACGATTTTTTCATTTTTAATACTACAATCAAATTTCTCTTTACATGTAACTAAATGATAATTTAATCTTTTATCTCTCGTGTGATTTCACATTATATTCGTGATAATATTCAAAACGGATAAAACACTTTCAACTGTTTTAGTAGCCATTAGCTAGTAGTATCATGACTAACATGTTTTTTAATCTCTACAAGCGTTATTAAAAGAGGATAAAATCGATTATCATAATGTCTTATTTTCTATTCCTTTGAGTTTTGACGGACAAAACAGCATACTATATGGTATATGGTAATTTGTAATTGAAGAACACTTGAAATGCTTGTAAATGAAACAAAACTTATAGTGCACATTTCTAGCGTGTTATATATTAAAATAGAGGTCTTATATTTACATTCATTTTTTTCAACCTATTTTTTTATTTTTTTTATTTTTATATTTTTTATTTATCTTATTTTTTATTTATGATTTTACCTCGGTGACATACTTAAAAAAAAAAGAAAGGAGGTGTACATAAGAGTGTGCCCCAATAATAATACACATAGCTTTTCTCATATTAAAATCTTACACAAAATATATTATATTACAAAATTACATATGATCATCTCTGTTTATATTCTACTGAAAATTATACATCATTATGCTGATTACATTGCTACGGAGGCAGTTAAGGATGACGCTAATTTTGTAATTAAGGAACAGCTCATGTGGTAGCTGTCAGCTGAGCTTATAGCTGATATTTCTGGTGTTTCATTTGTTAGGTTGTAGTGTTTTTATTTCTTTTCTTTCCACAAACACACAAAAAAAAAAAAAAATTGTACACCTCTGAACCCTAACGCAAACTTATGATGTATGCAGGACTGTTAAGGATTAACCTTACATTAACTGAAAAAAAAAAAACAGCACACGGACATGTAATTAACAAAAAATTATTCACATCACAACGGTAAATTCTGGCATCTTTACACATACAATTCTAATAATTATTTTGACATTATTGCACCTCCGTTGATCAATTGTAATGCCAAGTTGCCAACCAATTATAAATAGGCAACCAAAAAAATATAAATCACCATCATGTAAAATGAAAACAACACTTGTGCGTTTATATTACAAGGCAACAATCTGTGACAATTAAAACCAATGTTGTTTGCAATGGATAGCAGAAAATAGCGGGTAAGTTAAAATCTTTTATAATTTTATAGCGGATTACATAGTATTCAAGTAATAGTGGACTTTTAAAAATATAAAAATTATTCTAAAATTAAGAAAATTTCAATAAATAGCTTAAAATAAGTAATAAATTACAAAGTCAAGAAAGACATTAGAATATCCATAAAAAAATGATATTAGAATATTTTAGAAGCCGTTGAAAAGGATAAAAACAAAAAATAGTGGATTGCAAAGACGATACAATAATCTAAATTATCTAATACTTCTCAATATCTCCATCTTCTATTTCCTCTTGCTCATTTTCAAAATCATCATCATCAAATTTGTTGTTATATAGTTCCTTTTCCTCCTCTTCTTCATATGACCTATGACAATATAAAGGCTGATAATTAAGAACTCTAGAGAATGTGGCTTCACTATTAAATCATGAGGTTGAAGCTGCATTTTTTCTTGTTTGTCCTCTTATGCTTGTTCTAATTTCTATTGCTCTTGATTTAAAGTGCAAACAAGAGAAGCAGACTTCGAGGAGTAGCAGTACAAGAAGTAAATGGAATAGTTTTTTTACTTTACATTGATGGTAACTAAACAATTACTTAATCAAGTGTTTTTCTTAAAAAAGATCAGAAGACTAAAATATCCCGAAAAAACTAAATTATATTGGCTGTAAACTCAAAATTAAGAAAAATAATTCAATTTAATAAAAATAAAAAATAGCGGCCATTGTGCCTGCTATTTGCTATGGCCACCATAGCAGTCAATACCGGCTACAATCTTAAAAGTGCCATTTTAAGCTCAAAATGTAGCGTATTATTAATTTTTTGCCACGATATTATGCTACTGGGGCCATCTGACAACTATGTAGACTATTAAAACAATCCCAAATCGCACTACTTACACATTTGACAAATATGTAGGCTATTACTCAAGAGTTTACCTTTGTATTTAATACCAATTTCTTCTTTTATTTGTTTCTTAAGTAACAATTGCTTCATTTATTAATAAGTTACTTAGATGGGGAAGGACACAATGACACGCCAAATAGTGCATGTCAGTCTTGTCTTGAGTTTGTTTCCTTGCTCTCGGGGACAAGGTTGCAGAACAGTTCATGGGTCAGATAGAGCGGAAGAAGCTCAAGTCCAACTCTAAATGAGGCAAATTTTAAATTCTTAATTATTGGGAAAATACTGATGATCTTTGGCAAATCCATCAGGTGGAGATATCGCAATGCAGGGAGATCAATACGAATCTCAAGATTATTTTTCAAATGTGGTAAGTTATCATCATGGTGGTATTGTATTGCCCAAACACATATTTCAACTTAGGAGCTGTATGATAGAGATACACTTCAAATATTGAAGGTTTCCAGAAAAAAACTGGCAGGAAATATAAATTCTAGTACGCTCCAGTTGTATATCTCAACTCTTCTTAATTTTGGGAAGATAGAGCAGTTGTTCTTGTGATTTTGGTAATCTTTTCCACCTGTTATTTTCTGTTTCATTCCATGGCATTCCCAAATCTCCAATACTTCAAGCATTATTGTTGAGGCAACAGGTAGTGTAAATAATGACTTCAACTTTGGACAGCCACTTATGTTCATCACTTTAACCCTGGACAGCGCCAATGATTGTTTCAGAAGACATTGTGCTGGGCAAAGCTGTTCTGAATTTGAGTTCAGTAGTCCCTACAAAATTAAAAGATTTCCTCATATCAAAGTAAAATGTCTCTTGTAATGTGTATTTATTTGGTATTAGTTTTGAAAGTTAAAGCATTCACCATTTCCATATAGAGTTCATACGATTAATTCTACAAGTTATTCATTATTAATTGTTCCTATTAAATTTATTAAAATCATTCTATAAAATATATTGAGAATCAATGCAATTGAAATAAGAAAAAAAAAAACTCTTTTTCTAATCCTATAATAAGAATAAAATAAACTGTGTAAATGAAATGTTATGATTAAGAGAAATATATATAGGAGTTGAAATTATGAAAAAATTATAATGTAAATAGCTTGTGATGGAGTGGACTAGCAATGAGGTGTTGTTGTCACACAGTCTTACCTCCGGAGAATTTGCAAGAGATAACCTCTTTTGAGAAGATGACATGAGATCATGACTTTCTGGGATAACACTGATTAAATTTGGAAGTTCTTTCGGTGTCATTTCATCCAGGGAGCAAAAGTTGATCTTTGTTCCGATCCTGAACTTTATCCTCTCCATCTTTGTCTTCAGCAATTACATATTTCAATCCCATGCAATTTGATAATGTTAGCTGTTTTAGCACCACTAGACTTCGAGCTATTGAAACTGTGAAAAGAGATGTCAACGTGGGACAATCCACCACATCTGGTCGCTCAAGTTTTCTTAGGTTCAAGTTCCTCATAAGTAGCTTGCCGTGCAGTATGCTGCATCCTCTTAGATCTAACGAGTGTAACTTACCAAATAAGTTGGGAGAAACTTGATCACGTTTTAATAATTCTCTCAGATCATAAATTTCTTCAAGTTGTAGGTCAATCACTTTGGAGAAGACAGTTTCTATCTGTGACGATATGTAGACCAGTAAGAGGTAAGAGAAAGAGAACTAGAGAAGGGATGAAGAAGAAGTGAGTATTGATAATGATCTGAAATTAGAGTTGTTGTGCAATACATCAGAGGCAGCCTTTTATATAGATAGGCTTACATACTTCTAGAGATAGCTTAGCTGTCACTAACTAGACATGTAACTGAATGATTAACTATTTGATATGATTGGTTATAACTAATACTCTTTATCTAACATCCCCTCAAACACAGAGTCTTTGGAAGCACTTTGAGTTTGCTTTTGTTAGTTAAGAAGGCAGTGGTAGAGAGTGGCTTTGTGAGGATATCTGCAATCTGAGCTAAGGCTGGAACATGACAGACATGAATTGATTGGCTTTAAACTTTCTCCTCAAGAAGTGATAATCAACTTCTATATGTTTTGTGCGAGCATGAAGATTGGGGTTTGAGGCAAGAAATGTGGCACTGATGTTGTCACACAGCAAGAGAGGTGAAGTTGGAAGCTTAAGCTTTAACTCAGTAAATAAGTTTTGAAACCATTGAATTTCAGCTGCAGCATTGGCCATTGCTCTATATTCTGCTTCAGTACTGCTTCTGGAGACCACTTTCTGCTTGCCTGAACACCAAAAAACCAAGGAAGACAGCATCCCCACAAGTGCTTCTTCTGTCATCAAGGCAATCTGCCCAGTCAAAGTCAGAGTAAGCAAGGAAGGCTAAAGATAGAGACTTCTTGAGACAAACACCAAAATCTGATGTCCCTATGAGATATATGAGTAATCTCTTAACAGCTTGCATGTGAGTTTTAGTAGGAGAAGCAAAGAATTGACATAAGCAATTAACATAATAAGAAATATCAGGCCAAGTAATTGTACAATATTGGAGTGCTCTCACCAATTGTCTAAATACAATAGGATCTTGTAAAGCTTCTCCATCACGTGAAGAGAGAATGGAAGAGCTTAACATTGGTATTGGAACAGCTTTGGATTCAGATAACCCAACTTTCTATAGAAGATCTCTAATATATTTTGATTGAGACATATAGAACAAATCATTAGACCGAGATATTTCAATACCAAGAAAGTAATGTAATGAACCAAGATCTATTAGGGCAAACTAATTGTTCAAATGACAAACCAACTGATTTAGAGAGCTTGAACAAGAACCAGAACCAGTGAGGATAATATCATCAACATATACAAATAGAAAGATCACCTCCTTTGCAGCATGAAAGACAAATATGGAGTTGTCAACATGAGTCGATTTGAAGCCCCACTGAAGTAAAGTAGATGTCAGCTTGGTAAACCAAGCTTTGGGAGCTTGCTTAAGACCATAGAGAGCTTTCTTAAGGTTGCAGACATAATTTGGAAATTCAAGATTCTCAAAACCTTGGGGCTGTTTCATATAGACCTCTTCATCCAATATGCAATTTAAGATGGCACTATTAACATCTAACTGTTTGATTGTCTAGTTGTATTGAAATGCAATAGTCAAGATAAATTTGAATGCAGCTAGCTTAACTATTGGGCTGAATGTTTTGAAGTGATCTAGCCCTTGAGTTTGTATATAACCTTAGGCAACTACTCTTGATTTATGTCTATCAATTTTTCCATCTGACTTGTACTTAATTCTATAAATCCAGTGACATCCAACAACATTAGTATTAGACGGACATAGAACTAACTTCCAAGTTTTATTCTTCATGAGAGCATGATACTCTGCATTCATAGCATCAAGCCACTGAGAATGTTTACTAGCTTGTTTCTATGTTGGTTTAATGGTGAGGAAATCAGATACAACAGTGTATGCCTTTGGCTTAAAAATTCCATTTTCATTGTGAGTCACCACTCTCCTTGGGGGTGATGAGGAAGTAGTAGTGACCACAGGCTGAGTAATAGGAAGGGAAGCTAAATTTATACTAGAAGTTGAATGAAAAGTAAGAGGATCTGGTGAAAGAGAATTTGAATTGGTATCAGTGTACGTATTTGGAGAAGATATTAGAGAGGGTGATAAAGAAGAATTAGTGGAAGTATGTTGAGTTTGAGAGACATGAGGTATGAAAAGTGAAGGACCAGGAATAACCACAGGAAAGGAAGTAGTTTGGTCAGAACTGGAAGAACGAAGAGTTTTGGCAAAAGGAAATTGGTTTTCAACAAAAACCACATGTTTGGAAATGTATAATCATCTTGTTTGCATATCAAGATAGATAAAACCCTTGTGGCAGATACTATAACCTAGAAAACAACATGAAAATGATCGAGGATTAAGTTTATGGTTACGATATTGTCATAACGTATCCTTTAGGAGTAGAACGCTATGATAAAGAATAGAATGACTTTATTTTAAGAAAAATTAGTTTTGGAGTCGCTACTAATTATTTAAAAATTAAGGTACAATTAAAAATCCTACTTATTTTAAAATTTATTTATTTATTTTTTTTTTTTTTTTTGGAAAGACACTAGAATGCAAACTAGAGATGAGTTCGGGAGTCAGTTATGGGTGAGGAAGGTGTTAGGCACCTCACAACATTTGTCAACAATAATTACCCAAATTGGTTGCGCAAAATAAAATATGACCCACAACTATATTTTATTTTTTGTTAAAATAAATATTACAATCTTTAAAATGATGGCAAAAAGATAAGCATGTATGCATGGGTTTTCTAGATGAATCTAGGGTCCTTCCATCTTTCAAGACAGATAAACTATCCCTCCAGATAGTGCTTATCCTCACCTAAGTTAGATATGGTGAGCTCAGTCTTATAAAAAGACTGGACTACCTATATTTCCATAATAAATGAGGGGCTTCGAGATTCTTAAAATAAATATTATAATCTTTAAAAAACAATATCAAAAAGATAAACATGTATGCATGAATTTTTTAGATGAACCTAGAGTCCTTCCATCCTTCAAGACAAATAAATTATCCCTCTAGATAGTGTTTATCCTCACCTAGGTTAGATATGGTGAGTTCAGTCTTATAAAAAGACTAGACTACCTATCATTTCATAATAAGTGAGGGGTCTCGGGATACAAAAAATTCAAATACATCTCAAAATGTATGAATATTAATTAAAATTTAGAGACCGGAAACGGGATATATCTAACATTATAAAACAAATATAGCATCAACAAATAATTACTGTGCATTTTCCTTCTCACACTCTTTTTTCTCACACCCCTATAATTTCTGTTTTACATCTAATTTATTACTTCCTGCACCCCACAATTCCTATTCGCACATATGTCTTCCATCTGAACCATATTTTTCCTTTTCACACCCCTACAATTTCTGTTCGCACCAATCCGCTTATGTGAACCGACTCTCTTTTTTACTCACGCCCTGAATTCCTGTCTGCGCCCACACCTCTAATCTGAACTATCTATTTTATTTTCTCACTCTCCTAATTCCTATTTACACCCATCATCACGATTTCTAGCCACACCCTTTCTTCCGTAAACTGACTATACATTTTTTCTATCAACACCTCCGTGACTTCTATTTGCACCCCAACATTGGACAATCCAAATAATTAACTATTTTGACATCATAGAATTTTGAAATCAGCAGCGGACAATCAAAGGAATTTTGAACATCAGGGAATTAATTACATCATCATAGGAATTACAATCATTCAGCTCTTCCAATGAAGCTCAAGCATCGAACATGCATCAAAGGAACCGATTAACACGCATAAAAAAGAAACTAGAAATCAATAGGGAAAACAACATTGAGGACAGAATCGGAGGACAGGATTGATGAACGATCAAAATAATCTCAGGTTATTTATCCACATTGAACATCAATTGAAGAAAAATCCCAAAATGCCTAGAAACTTCAAAATAAAAATCACGAAGTAACAATTAAACCACAAAACATTCAAGGAGTAGAGAAGCAAAAAGTCATACAAGCTAACAATTTCTACGGCTTCTCTTTTCTATCACTTTCGATTTTTGGCTCTCTCTATTCACTTGTGCTCTCTACGGACTACCTCTAAGCTGCTCCCCGATCTCCTTCTCTGTCATCTACTCTCACTTTCTCTCAATTTCCATCGCTTCCCTCAAGCTCTCGATCTCCCTTTCTGTGCTCCGATCCCTCTCTCGCTTTTCTCCCTGTTTCCTTTTTTCTCTCTAACTCTCTCTATTTCTTCTTCTTTCTCTAACTCTCTCTTTCGCTTTCTCTCTCTAGCCTCTCAAGCTCTCCATCTCTCTCTCTATGATCTCCTTCCTCCTTCGCTCCCACTCGTGCTTGCTGTTTTTTACCCTTATTCCACGCTCGCTCTCACTCCCAGGCCTTCGCTTTTCACTCCTTTTTTCCAACCAATTTTCTGCTCTTCCACCTCTGCTTCACGTCACTCTTTCTTTTTCTTTTTGTTTTCTTTCTTTTCTTTTTCTATTTTTACCTGCTTTTTTCCTTTTCTTCTGTTCCAGTTGCTATCTTTTTCATTTTCTTTTTATCCTTTTATTCTTTTTTTTTTCATTTCTCTTTCCACCTTATTTTCTTCTTTTTTTGTTTTCTCTTTCTCTTCTTCTTCTTTTTTTAAAGAAAACATAATATATATATATATATAAAAGAAAATAAAATAATAATAATTAGTAAGATGAAAAATCAAAATAAAAATGACAAAGATAAAATAATTGGTTAAATAGATAAATTGAAAAAGAATAAAAAGAATATTTGGACAAAATATAATATCAACAATTTGCCCCTCTTTACATGCTTTTCTTATGCGGACATGAGATAAGCTACGCTTATTGAGTGTCTCAAGTAAGAAACACGTAAAGATAAAAAGTACACTTATTTTGGCCAAAGAAAGGAAAGAAAACACATGCTACTCGAAATATTAATCAAACAAAAATTATTTTCTTGAAAGAAATTTAATGGTTGAAAGTTAATAGTAAAGAAATTTAATGGCTAAAATTTAGCAGTAAGAAACTTGATAGCTGAAAGTTGACAGCAATAAATTCGACGATGAGAAATTAGACGACTGAGAATAGATGGCAAGAAATTAGATGGCTAAAAATAGATGGCAAGAAATTTGGTAGCTAAGAATAGACGACAAGAAAATTATATGGCTAAAAATAGACAATAAGAAATTAGACAGCTAAAAATAGACGGTAAAAAATTAGACTACGAGAAATTAGATGGCTAAAAATAAACGGCAAGAAATTAAATGGCTAAAAATAGACTGTAGGAAATTAGATGGCTGAAGATACACAGCAAGAAAATTATATGGCTAAAAATAGACGACAAAAAATTAGATAGCTGAAAATAAATGGCAAGAAATTAGATGATTGAAAATAGACAACAAGAAAATTAGACAACTAAAAATAGATAGCAAGAAATTAGACAATAAGAAATTAGACGGCTAAAAATAGATGACAAGAAATTAGACGGTTAAGAATAAATGGCAAGAAATTAGGCGGTTAAGAAAAGATGGCAAGAAATTAATAGCTGAAAATAGATGTTAAGAAATTAGACAGCTAAGAATAGACGGCAATAAAATTAGATGGCTAAAGATAGACGATAAGAAAATTAGACGTTTGAAAATAGACAACAAGAAAATTAGACAGTTGAGAATATACTGTAAGAAATTAGACAGCTGAGAATATACGACAAAAAATTAGATGGCTGAAGATAGACGGCAAGAAAATTAAATGGCTGAGTATAGACAGCAAGAAAACTCAGATAGCTAAAAATTAGGACGAACATCATTCCAGGACCCTGTATTCCTTTTAGTGCTTTTATTTTGTCCAAATCATATGAATTTCTATCAAATTAAGGCATCTTCATCAATCCCTCCATTGCCCCTACTCGGCTAATGATTACTAGCAGTCTGAAAATCTGGAACCGCAATTGAGACTTGTGCAAAAGAGACACTTGGATTTATTATCAGATTAAAACTTATATATGTCTCACTCTAATCATTACTTCGGTAATTTGCATGGAGATGTGCATATATTGAAAGGGAATTAATTCAAATAACTAACCCCTATATATTTAAAGTAGACAAGAAAGACATAATGGAAAGAAAATTAATTCAATGAACTAATTTCTTTTATTCCAACATCTAAATATATGCAAGAGAAATGTGCAAGATTTGACAACAATATTATGTCCAAGTATAGGGATGAAAAGATTAGACTTGCCCCATTAAATGGGTGCCTATATATCCTCAAATAAGAATCAAAGCTCACGTAGTTCAAAGTAATGTTGCAGGAGTTAATGCGGACTCAAGAATTTGAAACATATTTGGAAGATTTGCCATAATCTGCAACTCTGACATGTCCCAAGCAAGTGATTCTCATTATGCTCTGAATTGAACTTTGTACCTTGAAAAGACAACCGAAATACTTTCAATGTCAATTTCACCCACCATTTCACTTGTGAGCTGTTGTAGTCTCCCTTTAGTTGACAAATCTTCCCCTTTTCACCTTATTATTATTTTTCTATTTTTTGCCCCTTTTTCTTTCTCTCTCTCTTTTTTTTTTTTAAGAATTTGGTGACCTTAACTTTTGCCCAGGTCGCCCTTTCGAATTTTTGACCTAGCAAGCGATTTTTCTCTTTTTTTTTTTAATTTTAAATTTTTTCTCTCTTTTTTGTTTTGTTTTGTTTGCTTTTTTTTAAAGGGGTAATACTTCTTGACAGCATCTGAGTTCACAGGATTAAGGAGTTCCTGTCCATCCATATATACAAGAACTAGTGCTCCTCCAGAGAAAACATGCTTGATAGCATATGGCCCTTGTAATTCGGAGCCCATTTCCCATGATCATCTTCTTGGTGGAGTAAGATTTTTTGAAGTACTAAATCCCCTGGCTGAAATTGTCGAAATCATACCTTCTTATTAAAAGCTTTTGCCATTCGTGACTGGTATAGTTGTCCATGACAAATAGCTGCTAGTCTTTTCCCATTGATCATGTGCAATTTTTCATACCTCACCTTGGCCCATTCCGATTCGTCTAATTCTACTTCCATAAGCACTCTAAGTGAAGGGATTACCACCTCAATAGGAGTAACAACATCCATGCCATGCACCAAGGAATAAGGGGTTGCTCCAGTCAAAGATCTCACTGAGGTGCGATAAGCATACAAAGCAAAAGGGAGTTTTTCGTGTCAAGCTTTGTAAGTTATCACCATTTTCTCAATGATTTTCTTGATGTTCTTATTAGCTGTTTCTACTGCTCCATTCATTTGGGGCCGATAAGGAGAAGAATTATGATGTTTAACCTTAAACTGCTCACATAACTTCTGGATTTCACTACCATTCAAATTTGGGCCATTATTTGTGATAATCCTCTCTGGTTGCCTATACCGACAAATAATGTTAAACTTCAAAAATTTAAATCATATGAAGCCGCTTCCACCCATTTAATAAAGTGATCGATGGCCACTAGAATGAAGCAATGCCCATTAGAAGCTTTTGGGTTAATTGGCCCAATGACATCAATTCCCCACATATAGAATGGCCAAGGAGTCGTCATGTTTTGGAGCGGAAATGGTGAAGCATTAATGTGATAAGCATAAATTGGCATTTGTGACACTTTCGGGCATAACTAATGCAATCTTTTTCTATAGTCATCCAATGCCATCATGTCACTATTTGCATGGGTACAGCAAATACCATCATGAACTGCACTTAAAATTTGGTTGGCTTCATCCACATCCACATATCTGAGTAAAGCCCATCATAACTTCTCTTATACAACACTTCACCACTTAAAAAAACATCCAGTGCCCCAACAACAAATGGTTTTCTTGTTATTGTCAGTTGCCCCGGATGAGTTTTAACCATATTTACAAACTTATTAGAAGTATTAATGTCTTCTTCAAAGCCATATGCATCCATTTCCAGATCACAATGAGAATCACTTACTGAACTGACAAAATTATCAATGGGTAAGAAATCTGCATTATCAAAACTCCTGGAGGATTAAAGAAAAATTACATGAAAGTCAACAAATTATATATTAGACAGGAAAAGAGTATGAAGGCACAAACTTTGAAAACATCCCTATATATCACCTTATTAATAACAAAGCAAGAAAGCATAATAAAAGTCAAAATAAACTTTTTCATTACTGACAACAGAAACTAGTATAGCTCAAAATAAATCAAGTTCTAAAGTGGTTCCATCTTCCAATTGCCTAGGTTCTCATCATCCATGCAAAGGCGAATCCATGAGTGACCTCCTACATCTTCTTCAGACATATTCACCACAAGCATAAGCTCTTCACCTTCTTCGACTGTATTCACCTTATGTTCTTCAGTGTGATTTGGCAGGGGATTTTGTATTAATGTTTGGAGCTCCTTCTTCTTGTTGTAGTGTAATTACCCCTCCATGAATTAAACGGAGTACGACACTTTTAAATGCAGGGCAGGTCTCGATGGAATGTCCAATCGTACCACTGTAGAAATCACAAGTAAGACTGGGATTATACCAGTGAGGGTAAGGAAATTGTTGAGGTTGTACTATTTTAGGAACCATGAGGTTGGCTTCCACTAGCTACTTGAATAATTCTGTCTTGGTTCCCAGAATATTTGGGAAAGGTTTGTCTCTATATGTCCAGGGTTGGTTTCTAGTGTCTTGATATGGAGGTCTAGGCATAGGTCTCGGAAAAGAAGTGGCTGAGTATGTAGGGATAAATGGTGTTGGGTTGGCTGGGTATGTGGGAACGACTGAAGGTTTAGCGTTGCGATAATTTTGGGTGAATGGAGCAGAGTTAGGTCTAGGTAGGTAAAGGTATGAATGTGTGTGGGTGCTATATGGTGCTTGTGGATAAGTTTGGTAGTACTGCTCTTGCGGCTTTGGTATAGTGATAAAGCTAACTTCTTCTTCTTTTCTCTTGGCCTGTATGAATGGCTTTTGTTTCCCATTTCCTAAACTCTCACTCTTTAAGAAGCCCAATTTCCCCACTTTGTATACCACCTTAATTCTTTCTCCATCTGGGATTAACTCAGAAAAGTCGTTATAAACACTAGCAGCCATCATTTCAATAAAAGGAGTTATAAGGGTTCGCAAGAAATAGTCAATCATTTCTCGCTTTCCCGAGGGCAGTTGAATTTGTGCAGCTAAATGTCTCCATCTTAGTGCATATTCCCTAAAACTCTCATTATCACCCTTCCTCATCGCTTCTAATTGTGCTCTCGTGGGAATAAGGCTTTCATTAAAACTATATTGCCTTAAGAACAAAGTTACCAACTGATCCTAAGAGTGAATTTGAGCATGCTCTAACCTCCAGTACCAATCTACTGCCGAGCCAGTCAAGCTTTTAGAAAAAAAGTGCATGAAGAACCTCTCATCTCTGGACCACACTCCTATTTTACTACAACAAGACATACGATGGATCCGAGGATTAGTAGTCCCATTATACTTATCAAACTCTGGCACTTTGAAGTCTTTAGGAATATCTAATTGTGGGGCGAATGACAGCTCTTCAATCCCTATAGGTCTATATACCCCTGAGCCCTGAATAATCTTCAACTGCTCTTCCATCATAAGCTGTTTCTTTTCCATCATCTTAACTTTTTCCCTCTCCGTTTTTATTTCTTCACCAAGCCCTTCATCCATATTGAAAATTTTGCCATGTTTGGGGACAAAAGTTGGCTGATACGAAAAAGGCGTTGTAATACCCAATCAGTTTATATTTGGATTGAAGGCAGCTACTTCATTAAGGGCCACATTCGGAGTAGGTGCAATAGTGATGCACAGTGACTCAATAGGAGCATCAGAAGCAAGTATCATAGTGCTAGATCTTGCCCCATGCATGGTTTGAAAATTCAAAGGCATCATGTTAAGTGGTATCCTGTACATCGGTTCGGTCATAGTGTTTGGCCCCTCTACAAAAGGGCCTGCTGCAGATAGGGGCACGTTGGGCGGCATCAGTGCACTAGTCCTATTTTCTTGTCCTTTCATTTTTAGATGTTCTGTCATTATTTTCATCATCGCATTGATTTGAGACTTTTATTCTTTCAATTCCTCTCCCCAGTCAGATTCAGTAGTAGAATTCTTTGCCATTACAAAAACTGTTCTTGTGCGAAGACCGATAGATCTCTTTACATAAAGTGTTTGATTGAGTCGAGATTCCTTTGGGGGAGCTATTATGACTTATATTGGAATATGTTAACAAAACAATAAATAAGATGGAAAAGATTTTTTGAGTGAAAAGCCTCGTTATTGGATGAACTATTAAATGACTTTTTAGAGTTAATTGCCTTTGTTGAAAATACTTTTGATTTTTCTAAAAACAGTGTTGCCGGCCCATTAACATTTCTTGTAAAAAACATAAAGTTCTCACAAGATATGCTAATAAATGAACCTCACAACCATATAAAATGATCGCAAGATACATTTTACCATAAGCAAAGTAAGATCCTAAAAGGTTATGTCATTCTAGAAGGATTGTAACCAATCATTGGTGAAAGTTTACTTATGGCAATTAGGCCTCACCCATGAAGATTTTCAAGATCCTTACTCAAAAAGTCACATTAACGGATCCTCGTTATTTCTTTTAAAGAACAGTTCTTGAAGTACATTAAGATGAGATATCAATAGAAAGAGGTTAAAAAGCAAAATGGATCGTTAATATGGTTTGTCTTATTTTTGAAAGATATCTTTTGATTTTCTTTTTGTGCTAATTATAGAAAGCCGAGATAATTTATTATAATGTTTCTCTTTCTCTTTTTTTTTTTTTTAATTTTCCTTTTAAACAAATGGGTCGAGACCGGGTTGATTGATGAGATTTATTATTATTATTTGAAATACGACAAGCAACAATAATGAAAATAAAATCATCAAGCATAAAATGATAAGACAAAAATTTATTTACAAATCATAAAAAGATATTAAAAATAATATTCTACTCTAAGTGAGAATAATATAACAATTGTTTTTTTTTTTTTAACAAGAGAATTTGAGAAACGGTGATGAATCTCTTGGATGTTATACTCGAACTTCGACCATAAAAGCCCACAAGAAATGAATTTTGAAAACTATTTGGGCAAACTGTATTAATAATCCATTATTTGAAGAAATACCTGGGAAAAACAACAAAAAATTAAAAATGAGATAAGTATAAATAAAGCCTACTAAATAAAGATATGAAAAAGATGATAAAGATGCTCCTCCCATTGTCCTAATATCACAAGTCACCTTAAGGGTTAGGCTTTCTAATTTACAGGCCGGGTTCTATCCTAATTTGGGTGGCATTATGGTTACACTAAGCACACAGCTTGGTAAAAAAGGCTAATGTCCTAACAGTATCAAGTCCCTGAACTGCCCCCACCAAATTGGTAAAGTTCACATTTTACAAATTTGGATCCGCAAACGGATAAACCTTTCGCAAATCCAAATAAGTAAAACGATCACCATAGTTCAAGCGAAGGCTTTCGTGTAAACCACCAAAGGATAAACCTCCGGTGATAACACTAGGCCTCCTACTAACCCTAAGTTTAAGGTGGCCCGGGTATAGAGCCAAAAGTGTGTGTTAGGAAAGTGTTAGTGTTCGTGTGTGGGAGGAGCAAACAAACCTTATTCCTAAGCTACTCAACTCATCCTGCAAAAACATGCAACAGATATAAACAACCATGAAACAAAATATTATAAACAAAAATTAAACAAGCAACTAATAAAACACAATTTATAGGTTATATCAAATTTTGCACAACCAATTTATTAGGCTTGACTCTAGAATAGTCCCCAATAGAGTCGCCAAACTATCATAACGTACCCTTTAGGTGTAGAACGCTACGACAAAGAATGAAACGACTTTACTTTAAGAAAAATTAGTTTTAGAGTCGCCGCCAATTGTTTAAAAATTAGGATACAATTGAAAACCCTATTTATTTTAAAATTTATGTATTTATTTTATCTTATTTCATTTTATTTTTTTTTGGAAAGGCACTGGAATGCAAACCATAGATGAGTTCGGGAGTCAGTTATGTGTGAGGAAGGTGTTAGGCACCTCACAACATTTGTCAAAGACAATTACCCAAATTGGTTGTGCAAAATAAAATATGACCAAAAATTATATTTTATTTTTGCTAAAATAAATATTACAATATTTAAAACGATGGCAAAAAAATAAGCATTATGCATGGGTTTTCTAAATGAATCTAGGGTCCTTTCATACTTCAAGACAGATAAACTGTCTCTTTAGATGACACTTATCCTCACCTAAGTTAGATATGGTAAGCTCAGTCTTATAAAAAAATCGGACTACCTATCTTTCCATGATAAGTGAGGGGCCTCAGGATCCTTAACATAAATATTATAATTTTTAAAAAACAATGTCATAAAGATAAACATGTATGCATGAATTTTCTAGATGAACCTAGAGTCCTTCTATCCTTTAAGATAGATAAATTATCCCTCTAAATGGTGCTTATCCTCGCCTAGGTTAGATATGGTGAGCTCAGTTTTATAAAAAGACGGGCTACCTATCATTCCATAATAAGTGAGGGGCCTCGGGATCCTAAAAATTTAAATACATCTCAAAGTGTATGAATGTTAATTATAATTTAGAGATTGGAAACGGGATACATCTAACATTATAAAGGAAATATAGCATCAAAGAATAATTACTGTGCATTTTCCTTCTCACACCCCTATAATTTCTGTTTTACACCAAATTTATTACTTCCTGCACCCCCATAATTCCTATTCACGTGTCTTATCTGAAGTTCTGAACCATATTTTTCCTTTTCACACCCCTGCAATTCCTGTTCGCACTAATCCGCTTATGTGAACCGACTCTCTTTTTTACTCATGCCCTCAATTTCTGTCTGCACCCATTCCTCTAATCTGAACTATCTATTTTCTTTTTTCACTCTCTTAATTACTATTTACACCTATTATCACGATTTCTAACCACACCCTTTCTTCCGTAACCCTTTTCTGGCCCCTTACCAGCTTTTCACTCCACCAGACCAAATTTAACCAGCTAATCAAACAGCCCTCACACTCAAGGTAAAAAGCATTCGAAGTCACAAAAATGAAGAAAGCTTGCGATAAAAGATTCATATATCCAGGTTGAGCATGTCATCTGAAACTATAAACATTGAACAATCAAAATAATTAACTATTTTGACATCACAGAATTTTGAAACCAGCAGTGGACAATCGAAGGAATTTTGAACATCAGGGAATTAATTACATCATCATAGGAATTACAATCATTCAGCTCTTCCAATGAAGCTCAAGCATCGAACATGCATCAAAGGAACCGATTAACGTGCATAAAAAAGGAACTAGAAATCAACAGGGAAAACAACATTAAGGACAGGATCGGAGGATAGGATTGATGAACGATCAAAATAATCTCAAGTTATTTATCCACATTGAACATCAATTGAAGAAAAATCCCAAAATGCCGAGAAACTTCAAAATAAAAATCAAGAAGTAACAATTAAACCACAAAACATTCAAGGAGTAGAGAAGCAAAAAGTCATACTCGCTAACAATTTCTATGGCTTCTCTTTTCTATCACTTTCAATTTCTGGCTCTCTCTATTCACTTGTGCTCTCTACGGACTACCTCTGAGCTGCTCCCTGATCTCCTTCTTTGTCATATACTCTCACTTTTTCTCAATTTCCATCGCTTCCCTCAAGCTCTCGGTCTCCCTTTCTGTGCTCCGATCCTTCTCTCGCTTTTTTCTGTATTTCCTTTTTTCTCTCTAACTCTCTCTATTTCTTCTTCTTTCTCTAACTCTCTCTTTCGCTTTCTCTCTCTAGCCTCTCAAGCTCTCCATCTCTCTCTCTTTATGATCTCCTTCCTCCTTCGCTCCCACTCGCGTTTGCCATTTTCTACCCTTATTCCTCGCTCACTCTCACTCCCAGGCCTCTGCTTTTCACTCCTTTTTTCCAACCAATTTTCTGTTTTTCCACCTCTGCTTCACGTCACTCTTTCTTTTTCTTTCTTTTCTTTTTCTATTTTTCCCTGCTTTTTCCTTTTCTTCTGTTCCCGTTGCTATCTTTTTCATTTTCTTTTTCTCCTTTTCTTTTTTTTTTTTTTTTTCATTTCCCTTTCCACCTTATTTCCTTTTTTTTTTGTTTTCTCTTTTTCTTCTTTTTTTTTTTAAAGAATATATATATATATATATGTATAAGAAAATAAAATAACAATAACAATAATTAGTAAGATGAAAAATCAAAATAAAAATGACAAAGATAAAATAATTGGTTAAAAAGATAAATTGAAAAATAATAAAAAAATCTTTGGACAAAATACAGTATCAACAGATATAGTCTAAGATAAGGAAAGCAGAGGCAACCAAAGGTTTTTAGATTAGTTATATTTGGAGGTTTATGATAAAGCAACTGAAATGGAATGGCAAAATTAATTGTAGAGGAAGGTAGACAATTCACCAAATGAATGGTAGTTTGGACTTGCTGTATTTAATAATGCAACTTCAATGACTTGTCTATTGTTTCTTTCAATTCTCCTATTTTGTTCAAGGGTGTGTGGACAAGAAAAATGATGTTGTATGCCTTCAACATTCAAAAATGCCTTAAGAGCTTGAAATTCTCCACCATTATCTGACTGAACCTATTTGATTTTTTGACCAAACTGTCTTTCCACCATTCTATAGAACTGCTGAAATATGTGAAGGACTTCATTCTTATTTCTTCAACAAGTAAATCTACATATACCGAGTGATCATCAAGCAATAATAGGGAATAATTAACCCCATTAATAGAATGGCAAGAAGGAGATTCCCAAATGTCACAATGGATTAAATCAAAAACTTTTATTGCTCTTGAATTAGAATTTACAAAGTGTAATTTGTGACTTTTGGATATATGACAAGTAGTACATGAAGGACAACTTTGGACAGAAAAGGAAGGTAGGTGACAAAGAGACATGATTTCATTAATAACTTTAATTGAAGGATGCTTAGGCGGTTGTGCCATAACTACAATTTGCCAAGATACAACTAATCACTAGAAGTAAAAACTTTAAATGCAGAGGGACTAGTGGAGGATGACTTGACTATAGATGTTGAACTAGAGGGAACTTTATACATTCCATTTTCAAGATTACCTTGGAGCAGGGTTTGTTTGGTGACCTAATCCTTGACAAAAAGAAAGAAGGATGAAACTCAACATAAACACCATTATCATAATAGAGTTTATGAACATAAAGAAGGTTAGAAGCTAGTTTAGGTACATGGAGAAGATCCTTGAGCAACAAAGGTTTAATTGAAGTATGAAGTAATCCTTTACCAATATTTGAGATAGAAAGTTTCTTACCATCACCAATAATAATGCTGCTGGGTGGCTCCAGTGTCCAACAACCAAGGGGTTTCACCTAAAATTCCATCTGAGGTCGCTGCATAAGCCTGAGATTTTGAACCTTTGGTATTATTGTTTGGATTGTTTTTGGGCTGAAAATTATCGTCAAAGCAATGCTAGCAATCTATAGCTACATGACTAAATTTTTGATAGATTTGACATTGAGGCTTGTTATCATTTGGATTGCTCTTGAACTAATGAGTATGAAGATGATCGAACTAAGGCCCATTTGGCCTAGTCCCAAATTGCTGAAACACATTCTTGCTATGTTGATAACCATTCCCCACATTGTTAGGATAAAACCTCTTCTTCCCTTTAGCAAGATTATATTAGCTATATTAGCTTGTATAAGTGTGGTGTTTTCAACAAATCTCTGCCTCTCAATCCTTCTATCGAACATCATCAAATGGATATGTACACTTTCAACTGATACATTTTCAAAGGCTACTAAAACAACCAGGGCATTGTATTCTACTCCAAGCCAGCAAGAACAACCATAATTTGATCTTCTTGACTGACTTTTTCCCTAATTGCTCTGAGATTATCACACAGTTCTCGAACTTTTAACAAATAATTCCACATAGTCATTGATCCTTTGGAGTTGTAACTTTAACTCCATCACTTGAGCTCTAAAAGAAGAAGTAAAACTTTCATAGAGTGAATACCAAATTTTAGCAGTAATATCATCTGGACATAATTTGATTCATCATTTTCTTTGTTAAGGAAGCATATATCTAGCTCATAACAAGCTTATTATGACATTGCCATAATGAGTATTCTAGGTTGATTCTCACACTTGTAGCATCAGTCCTAGCCAAGAATTTCTCTAGGCATCTTCTTGATCCATCAAGAATTTCCTTAAAGCCATTAGTAATCACAATATTTAGAATTTGGTTGCACCAAACCAAAAAATTCCCTTGATCTAGCTTGATTGTAAGTGCTTCACCAAACATTGAGATTGAATTCTTCTTATCACTAGTTGAAGCATGTGTCTCTATGGAAAAGCTTTGGTACCATGTGATGATATGTAAACCAGTAAGAGTTAAGAGAAAGAGAACTAGAGGGGATGAAGAAGCGAGTATTGATAATGATATGAAGTTAGAGTTGTTATTCAATACATCAGAGGTGGCCTTTTATATAGATAGGCTTACACACTTCTAGAGATAGCTTAGTTGTCACTAACTAGACATGTAACTGAATGATTAACTAACATATATAATTATTTATAACTAATACTCTTTATCTAACACGATCAAAGATGGAAGGCCAGTAGTATCAAAGAGACACTCCATCCTAGAATAAGATTCAATCACGAGTTAAGTCAATTCATTCATGTTTACTCCTACTGCTTCAACTAAGGTTGGGATAACAAATATTATACCATTCTAAATCTTCTTCAAGCCGAGGTACTCTGCTCCTTGTGTCAAATTCTTAATTGTTATATTTGAGATGGAATCAATAAAGAATTGTTCAATGCCTACACCTTTTAATATTGATCTACTATGTTGAAACAACAATATTTATTAGGAGCCTTTTCTTGTGATATCCGATACCTCTGCAATTTTTGTTAGATGGTTGCTTTATTAAATAAACTAGCAATACAAATATTTTGAAAGACAGGAGGTTTTATAAGCTTATCCTAATAGATTCTACATAGGTCATGATAAAACATCATCCAAAAGATCCTTAAAAAGACATGACTTATTCAAATTTTAGGATAAAAAAAATCATATCCTTAAGAGATTGGGGAAACCCCTTTTTAAAACAAAAAAGTTTTCTATCAACTACACTCCAATAGGATATTCTTATTGGGATTATATTTCTGCCTAGGAGAATGTCGTATATATCCAAAATAAAAACTTTTCATATACTTGGTTGATATTTTTCAACCAAAATATTAAATATCAGTTTCCACCATCGTTCTTAGTTTGGTGGATCAAATCTGGTCCAATTGTAGGAATGCTTCCAGGAGAGCAAAAGAAGGCTTTGACATCTTTAAAAGTCTATTCAATAATGGGGCTTCTGGAAATCTCCCTATCCTATTGAAATTCTTTTACAAATAGGATTGCCAAGGGTTTATTTGTGGAAGCATTAGTTCTCACCAAAAGGGTTTATGGAGGTTCCCTTCCTCCAAAGACTAAACATGGTACGATGGTGGAGCAACTATCAACATGCAAAAAGGCTCATAAATGTCAAGTCATGAAGTGGTTTGAAAAGAACCCTCACTTTCACAAGCAAGCTAAAGAAGGACAAAATCAATCTCTACAAAATAAATCTTAGGTTTTGGCCTCCTCCGCAAGAATGTCAACTCAAGGAGACTTCATGACCCACCTTAAAGAGATCCTACAACAAGTCAAGCCCTGAAGCTCAAATTCAGGTGTTTCTAGTAATACCTCAAGCAGAAGTGGGATCGTTGGAAATCCCATTAACTTATGCATATTCCACTACTCTAAAAAAGGGGTCCAGAGATATTATCAACTTTTTAGAAACACTTTCAGAAATACAAACAGGCTACAGATAACTCATGAGTCTACAAACTACTCATTATGTGGAAAAACTTCAGATAACTCGTGACTTTGCAAAGCTTTAGAAAAATCACATGAAGCAAAACTCGTGACTCTGCAAGCTTCAAAAAAATCACATAAAGCCCTGCAGCATTCTAAAACCAAGTCTTCTGAATACTCATGACCAAGTTTCAAAGGGCTCGTGAAGGATTAGGCATTACCTCTAAAGATATTAGCTAGATTCCCTTTTTTGGCTCTCTAAATAGACCCCTTTTCCCCCCATCTAGTGTAGGACTTACTTGGAAAAGGAATAACCAAGCGCTTTGCCTTCTATCCTCCTTTGTGCTCTAAGTTTCCCATTTGTAAGTCATAACTATTTTGTAATATCCCTTTGTAATATACAACTTAACTACTTTTTTCTGCTTAACTACTTTATATCTAATAGTTATCATTCTCTTCTAACTATCATTGCAGTCTGACTGTGATCTTTACTTCTTTTCTTTTATTATAAATTATAGAATAAAGAGTGTAGTAATCATAACACATAAAATAAATCTTTATATAATTTTTTACTTTGCCCGCCTAGGGCCCATAAAATGTCATCCCTAATCACAAATATATAAAAATTGGGGCCTTAGGCAAAAGTGAGGCCTACAACAATTGTCTCACTTGCATAGGCCTCCATACATCCTTGATCAAAGTAGGCTCATTTTGCTTTGTGTCTTCTCCAATGTTGGGTAGTATGGCATCAACTAATCTTCATGTTGGAAAATTCACTAGGAATAATAGTTTTAGTCTTAGTGTGTAAAGATGCATGTCCTGTTGATGTATCAAGATCTTTGAGATGCTCTATCTAATTAAATGGAGTGGATCTAAACCAAAAAAACATATTCCCTGATAATTGATATTGCTTTGTCTGTCTAATGAAACCATTCTTGGAGTAGTAGAAGTGTTGTTGACCTAAGGATGAAGTTAAAGAGCCTCTACATGACTAAGATTGTTAGCAATAAATTAATGATGAAGAGGCATTTGTTCAGATTGTGCATGAAGGCACATACTTGAATGATAATCTAGATGATTTTGACTTAATTTTGATGGATTTGTGCAACATTTAGATTAAACTTGATGATGACTATGCTTCTATGATTCTACTTGTTTCTTTGCCTTCATAATATGGTATTTTTGTGAGTTTCCTAAGTGTTGGGAAAGGAAATATCTCATTGGAGGAGGTGATGAATTACCAGCAAGTGTACCGAGTCTCACAAGTAATAAAGTGATGAGAAAAAGTATTGTCCATAGATATCAACATTCAACAAGTATCAATTTCACTAATTTCTATTTGGATGGAATGATGAGTTAGATTAAAGGTAGCTCAAAAAGATGACAAGAAATTTAGATGAAAGTAACTAAATAATTAAAAATTCTAAATTACTTTAAACTTGTAAAATTAAAAGTAATACAATAATAAAAGTGTTGGGATCTTAACTTTATTTGATTATGAATCTGAGTACCTTATAGACAAAGCACCCTTTGAATCTCCTTGGGCATTAATATTTTAATCTTAATTCTCTCATTGATGGTTTAATTCCCTAAATTAATTGAGACCCAATTCCTTGGTGAATCAATCTTACCTGGTTCTTTTAACTTGCCTAATTCCTTAGTGCAAATTAATAAGCTCTGAGTGATTAAGCTCAATGGAATTAAAAGCAAAATCACTCAAATCAGTTATCTATTCCTAGATTAACTTAATTCATGGTTGAAATTACATAAGGCATCCCCAAATTGCACTATTCCCAACAACAAAATGGTCCAACAAATCAATTGAATGGTGGCCAAACATCCAAAGCATTAAGCACAATAATCTCAACTCAATGATAGAAATTGTTCATAAGATAACAAATATCTAAGTTAAAACTTCATCAAAATCAAACTACATCAAGCCCTAGCTAAATGAGTTCAAGTATCCATTACAAGAGATATAGAAATAGGAGAGAAAATGGTAAACACAGTAGTCATGTTCAAGAACTTTGCGAACCAAAACCAAGCTTCTAGTCTTAATTCTTAGGGAGCTCTTTCCTCTGTTCTATTTCTGCTGTTGTCGCGTGGCTCTATTTCGCAGCTCACATCTCTGTCTTTCCTCTGTTCCTGCTCTTTGTGTTTCTTTCAAATTGCCAATCCCTTTTTGTCTAATGAAACATCCTCTCTGTCACGTGTTGTCCACTTCTTTTTTTTTTTTTTTTTCTTTTCGCTTTTGTCAATATTAAATGGGACCAACCCATTATCAAGAAGCACTTGAAAGCTTTTACTTCTTTCATTTTGGTGATGCAAAACTTAATTCAAGAGAAACTTGATTTGAGAAAACTTAAGGAACAGAAGATAAAATGCAACAATAAGTTAAGTAAACACTAAAATTCAAAACAAATTATTTAAAAGAAACTAAACAACCTAAATAATTAAATTACTGACAAAAGGCACCAAGAGCAAGCCACACTTAATTAAATTTGGAGAGAAAGATGTAAAATATGATCTCAAATAAGCATGCTTGGCACAAACATCAAGAGGTATAGGCTAGCCTTCATGATAGAGAACTTTGGCATAAGGTATTTGATGTGGCTGGTTCTCTTGTATCTCATGGGTCTACTGTTCAACTGCCAGGTCATTAGGTCAATTGCATAACTTTAAAATATTCTTACAAATTATCATTCATCCAAAAAAATAGACTCCAATTATCTAGTCTGTAAGTGGTCAATTGCATTATAAGTTATTAAACCTACAATTATTAACCAAAAACTCACAAGCTAACCTAAAATTACAAGTTGGCAATGTCAATAAGATAATTTGCCCTTTGTATCCAAATGTTGTTCATTTCTTCTTAACAGAATAAATCTAGATTTTGGAATCTTTGGAAGTTCACAGCATATAAAAAACATTAATTTTTACTTCAAAAGAATATAATTAAACCAAGTTACAAAAAGTATACCATTACCACTGCCTATAAATCTATAATGTATATAGAGACGATATTGAGCATATGTCTCATGATGTAGTATCCACGCTCTGTGCTCTCAATTTGTTTATGACACTACAAATAAAGACCAAATGCAAAAGTAACGAGTAATTCCCAAATACACATTGACAAGAAAAGGCATATGCTTGTGTATTCGATTCAAAAGTTCTTACTCGTGGGTAGATCCATGTAGACTTCTTTCTACTTGCAAGTGCCTAACACCCAACATATGATGTGCATCCATAGCTCTATGATCAAAAACATTATGGAAAGTTTGTTGTATGTCAACATGACTATTTATAGTCACAAAGCAAATGTATTACAAATAAAAACTTATGTGTCAACCTGGCTTTTTAGTTCCTTCCTAGGTTAATTGCATAATGAGCACAAGAAGATGACTATGTTCTACATAGGGCAAATCATTACCATCAATTGCCAATGGGACCTACAAAATTAAGTATGAATTAGCCAAAATCACATACAATACCAAATCAATTTGAAAGTTTTACTTATGCCTAATAATATGGTAGATAACACTCCTTTTTTGGCCACTACATATTCTGCTTGAAATGTAGCACTAAATCTCTTTTGGTTTGTCCCCAATAGATTAAATGTGGAGTGGGTGAATAAATCCATATTTGTCACTGCTGCCCTTTGAGATGCAAAGGCAATGTAGATACCTATGATATTAAAAAAAAATGTAAGAGTTGGATTATTAGTTATTCATTTAGAAATAAAAATGTATTTACATTAACCACAACTATAGCATCGATATGCAAAGTATCTTTGCACCCATAATGAGCTCTGGAGCATCTTTCTGGCTAATAGGCTTGTTTATAATGTTAGCATCCATAGCTAGCTATGTAGGAATTGTGTGGAATCTCATTGCCCCTAGACACAACATGTGAGTAAGTCAACTTAAGGATCGTGTTGTGGCATTGGAATATTTTTATTGGACGTAGCAATTCCCTAGATAAATGTGGAAGCATAAAATTATGTAATATGTTATATAGTTCTTATATAATCATAAAAAGGGATGAGGTAAAGATATGATTTTTCATACCTTATTTGAAAAAAGTTGAACAAGCCTTCTTGGCCATAAAATGAAATAATTGGGGGCTTGTGACAAAGACCAGTGCATTTGCATCTTGTACCCATTAAACCACTAGTGTCACCTTATCATCCTCTATTTGCTTGTGGTGGATGGTTGCTTGATGAATGATCTATGTGGTTGTTTAGACAATAAAATAAAATAAGGTTAGTAACTTGAATAAATATAACACAAGTAGCAAACTATAAAACAATATAAATAATAAACACAATTCATAATAAACACTATAAGATAAATGGCTAACTTTTATTAAGACTTGTCAAGTATAGATAGTCTCCCATATCCTTTCATGATGATCATCTCAGGTGGCATGTACATTGTCCTCTTTGTCATCCTTATTGAAATCTGGCATCTTTGATGAGAAAGAAAGAATCTCAGAAATGTCAAGATTGGAATCTTGAATCACTAGCCGTCATCCTTCTTGCTTGGAGAACCACTGACCACCTGTTGTTAAATGGACCAGTGACATTTATATCATTGTAGTATTGGTTAAAAAAACAAGGATGGTGATATTGTTGAATAGGTATCATTAGAAACCAAATGTCCTAAGTATATATGTATCAATGCAATAATGTTTTACTACTCTTGTCTATAGACTAGTACTGCTACATATAGATATTGTATGCACAAGAGTTTCAATTCAATTCAACTATTTAAATAATACTATAAATATTATATTAAGTTATTCAAAATATATTATTCATGATTTCTTTACCAATAAAAAAAGATAGCATATTTTAGCCCTTGCCTCACCCTTCAATTCAAACCCATTAATTTATGGCTCAAAATCTTCCAACAATATTCTTTTTTTTCATTTCCAAACATCAGTAATAAAATATGCAATTTCGTAGCAGTGAGGGTTTCCTCTCCCTTTCTATAGAAGCAAACACCCTCTCAAATCCATGTTGTTTTACTTTGTTTTTTCTTTATCTTTTCCCCTTTGTGTGAGCTAACCTTGACTGTGTGCCAAAATAGAAAAATAACCAAAAGATAATAGTGAGGATGAAGCCAAGAGTATAATGGGTGTTGAGTACCAATAATTCCTAGCTAGTTACTTCCCTAACCTTAGAACATGGAGGAAGGAAATGGAAGAAGTACTTGGGCAGTGGCTATACAATGGTGAAGGTGTGGAAACCAGTGAGAATGAAGAGAAACAAGCTCATTCTCCTTTCTAGCAGTAGCAAACTACTCCTTACCAATGAGAATGACATTCTACCAGCTCATTAAACATAGATCCTATCTTTGGTTCAATATGTTTGAGGGGAAAAAGTGGTCCTTTCTAGTTTGATATGTTTGTGAGGCAGGATTAAACATATTTTCTACATTGGCTAGTTTATAACCATTGTAACTCAGTTTCTAAATTGGTTAAGAGGGAAACCAATGTAATAAGGTTATTAAAATTAGTTCAAAGAAACAAATGAAATAAAACTTCTATTTGCATAATGTCTAAATCGTTTAGCTAATAACTGATGTAAAAAAAATATTTTCTAAATTGGTTAAGACTCAACTAACGTAAAAAAACTAAATTTAAAATTACAAAAATGCCATTGCCTGTTTTTCAACATAAGTTCCTTTAAAACTAACATAAAATTTTGTTGTTGAATCTTATTTCTGTTCTAGTGGATAAAGCAGCTAATGTAAATTAGAGCGGGCAATTCCACTATATGGTTGGCAAATTGTTCAAGGGAGAAAATCTACTTTCTCATTCATTGTGATTAGTCCAGAAGTTAAGAAATAATGTTATATAATTGATGGTCATACTCATTTGGAACATTGACAATGAGTGAAACAATATATGAGATAATAGATTTGCTCTTGTTATAATTAGGCTTGGTAATCACACAATGTAGAAGTGTGGGACCACCCAAGGTGCATTTGGAGCTTTATGGTGTGCATTTTGAAGGTTTTCAAGGATATTTCATGAAGGAAAAAAATACACCACCCAATGTTCAACCCCATCATTATTCTTGCACTTTGCTGTCACTTAATTTCACAAAAAGGAAAGGTCAATGTGGTTTTAGAAAAAGTATACCATCCAAAGTATGTGGGGCATGCACTTTCTAGAAAGGGTGTATGACGCTTGCCCTATAGCGTCACTACTATAGGTAGTGGTCAAATTAAAAATTCCAAGGTCAAGTTTTAAACGAGAGTCATGTTCTTAGAGAACCACTAGTATAAGTTTTAGTCAATTAAGTGAACTGTGGTGGTTTCAGCAATTCAATATTGAATAAATGCGATAAACAGTAAAATAGGATGATGGAAATGCAATCAACCTAGGGAATTATTAGACAACGGTGATTCTATTTTCGACCTAAAGATAAATTTAACTCCAATTATGCCAATTAACTAGATTAACCTCGAAATCTCAAGATTAACCTACCTAATTAATTAATTTGGTTGAACCATCACTAAGCCAGTATCCCTGCACCTAGTTTGGCAATTCCTACTACATAATCACATAGATTATGGTCATTGGAACTAAATCTAACCCTAACCAACATCGCAGCAAGGGATTAGAGCACCCAAGACCTAGATTCTAAATTTCTATCGAACCAAACCAAGTTCTACTATGTGGAAATTACTCCTAGGGTGATCAAGCCTAAAAATCCCATAAACCCATCTAACAATCATGCATAAAAATTATCATACACAATCACAAAGAAAGAAATGAGGAGTAGAGAAACATAACTATTATTAAATTCAAAATAAATACAATACAGGTCTCAAGAATCAAACTGACAATTTTCAAGTTATCCCAGGTTGACTACAGATGCACCTAGCCTTCCATTTTCATGAAGGCAGCCATGGGAGAAGAAGAAAAATGAGGAAAACTTGGAAGAAGATGGAAGTGGTGGCTATGAATGGGGAAGGAGGAGGCTTGGCAGAAAATCCCTAGGTCTAGAATAGAAAAATTATAAATTTACCATTATTGAGGCCCAAATTACAAAAATACCCCTCCTTATGTTGCCAAAAACCTATTTCACCCTTCTTGAGTTGAGAAAATATCCTTTATACCCTTACTTCATGAATTAATGAAAATTATTACTCCAATCCCAAGCTTGAACAAAAATCCCAATAGGTTTTGAGGCCTTCTAAGTCCAATTCTGAAATTAAAATCCCTAACAAGTAAAATTAGACCTTAAAGTGAAAAAATTAATATGAAATACAATAAATTCCAATCAAGCTTCAATGATAAAAACATATGCTAATTAAACAATTGTATACAAATTGAAAATACTAGAAGTAAGTATAAAAGTACACTAATAAACACTTTACTTTATTGGTTCTAAAAGTGATGAGCTGTCAAAGTAAAGTTAGAAAAATGCATCACCTAAAGTACACACTCCATGTACTTTTTCAAAAGGGGTGTGTACTTTATTTTAACACAAGAATGATGAGCTGATGATGTAGGATAGGAAAAAGTGCACCACCCAGTGTGCACAAGCCATGCACTTTTAAGTTAGGGGGTGTACACTTTTTTTCTGGTGCAATTTTGCAGTAATATAAAAGTGAGTAGCCTCATTCCAACCCTACCTCGAAAGGAGGAGTTGGGAGGTGAGGGTAGGGACCCTAAGATGCAATTTTGGAACTCACCTAATGTATTTCTATCAATTTTCTACACGAATATCAGCTAAGATTTCAAAATTCAATAAAAAATTGAAGAGTTCTCCTTATTTTTATCTCTATACCCAAGTGGCAATGAACCTTTGAATAGATTTGTGTAGTTGATTTATCTTATTATAGGTTTGGTTTATCATTATTTGTGGTCTATTTATGCATTTATACTATTTTCATGAATGGATATTGTTGGTATTCTTGTTCTTAAGTGGTTTTATAGTTTGAGGTTGAGAAATCCATTTAATAGAGTAGACTAATGCATAAATGGAAGGAGTTGCATGCAATCCTAGAGATAGGACAACATAAATCCTTCATATTGAAGTCAAACCCAATAGAGGAATTCATTAATTACTAATTAATGTGACTTTTGGGTTTTAATTAAGAAGAGATTTTAATTAATCAACCTAAAGCTAAGAGTTATTTATCTCGAGATGGATATTAACTTAATTAAGGAATTATGGCAGCCCAAACGACTAGTGAATCAAACTAGATGAGTAATTCAATGCACAATGAAATTCATGGGGGAATCCACATTTGGGCACATTTCATTCACCTTGATTTTGTGTTTGCCACAATTAGCTTCTTTGGTTACTTCAACGCTTGCTTTTTTTAATTTTCAATTTTATTTTTCAAGCAATTAGATTTACCATGATTCTCAATTATTTCCCTTAGACTAGTTTAATTTGTTTCTAAGTTAATCTAATTCTAATCCTTGTGGAAATGACACTTGGTACTTACCCACTATACTATAGTCTTAATAGGTGCACTTGCCTATTTTGACTGTAGCTATAGCCCATTGTTTAAAGTTTATAAGGCAAAATATCAAGTTCAATAAAGATTTGGAAAGTAGTAGCTTTTGCATGTGTTCAAGCCAAGTGCTTGAGAGTCTAAATTCCTAAGTTCATGCCCTATGGCTCTCATTTCTTTGTTAGTTTTTAGCCTATTTTTAGCTTTTTCTTTTCTTTTTTTATCCTTAGCTTGCCTTGGCCTCATTACAACTTCAATAAAGTCCCCTTAGATCATTGTATTAATGTGCATATGAGTAATAGAGATTAGAGCATTTACAAGTTTATGGTAGTATGCAATCTTGAGTTGATTTTTGAATTCAAATACAAGCCAAATTCATTGAGTTTGAGTGAAACACATTTCATTGTGAGGTGATTGTTCTTTGTTTTCTTGTTTGAGTGAAACACATTTCTTGTTTGCTCTAACCACACACCCCACACACACTTTGGGCTCTAGACTGGGCTAATGTTAACCTAGAACTAGTAGGAGCTCTAGTATTACTATAGAAGGTTCATCCTTCTATTGTTTATATGAAAGTCTCCACTTAGATTTTAGTGATAATCTTACTAATTAGGGTTTGCAAACTGTTTATTCGTTTATGGATCTGAATTTGTAGGGTGTGAACTTCATCATTTTGGTGAGGACAGTTCAAGAACCTTTTGGCATTCTAAAACAAATAGTTTATCACCAAGCCTTGCACCACAGTTTAGCTCTAGCATTTTTGTTTTTTTATTTCCTTATTATTTCCACACAGTTACTACGTTATTTCTTTGAGTGTTGCATTGTTTTAGAGTAGTTTATCATTGTCACTATTTATATTAAATCTAAGTCAACATTGTATTTTTCTTTTCTCCTTGTCAAAACAGAAAAATCCTATTACTTCATGATATTCTTTTCATGACTATGAGAGACCGCTTTTCTAAAACTACTATTGCGTTCAATATTAATGAGTTGCCTAACCAAGTTGCCAACATAGGAAGTCTTTTAAAGGACTTAAAGAACCTTGCCCCTTAGTTAAAGGCACTTACCCCTCTTCTTAGGAAACATGTACAATTGTATAATTGCCATGATAATGTTGGAAACGTAAAGCAGTCATCTAAGGTTCCTACTTTTAGGGGTCACCCAATCATACTTTCTTCTTCTCCACATGACCTTCCTCTTCATCTTTCACCTAGTAAGACTACTGGAATGGTCACATATGTCCAAACTAGGGATGTATCTCTTATAATCTTTTCTACACTACTCCCATTAGAGACATTCCATGCAAGATAATTGATGAGTGCATTTTATAGAGTCATTTAATATCTCAATCCCTTATATTTAAGTCCTCAATTGAGAAAGAATTGTGTGCTTTTGACTTTAATTGCTAATTTTGTAGGAACCAAGCACTTTAAGAAGCAAGTAGAAAAGTGAGCATGAAATGATGATTTTGGAAGATTTTGGACCAAAGGAATAAATCCCAACATGAATTAAAGAGTTTAGAAGCCTAAGGAATGGCAAGAAACACAAGTTGCACAAGAAAACGGGTCCAAGGAGCCTCGGGTAGCAAGCTGGTGCGGCGGCCTCATCCATATGGGGCCATGGTGCCAGAAACTGGTAGTAAGCAACAAGTTGGCACTGTGGTGCCAAAAGAGAGATAAAGTGACCAGAAAGCATGCAATTGGTGCCATGGCGCCTGGGAGGCCAAACATATGAAGTTGTGGGCTTTTGGGCCAAATAGACTATTAGGAATCCTAGCTTGGGTGAGAATTGTATCTTAGGTATAAATAGGTAACTAGGACTAGCAATTAGAATCTTTTGGCAACTTAGGAATTGGGAGAGGCAAAAGGAGAGCGTGAAGGCAAAAGAGACCGTGGAACTTCAAAGACTTTTTCTTTTTCTCCTTATTCTCTTCATGCCTTCGTCTACCCCTTTTATGTATCTGACTTTTATTATGAGTAGCTAAATTTCTTTTCCAGGGGCTATGATGTAGCCCAACCTATATATGGATTTGAATAATGATTTAATAAAATTCTATTTTAATTCAATTAAGTTTTAATTCTCTATGCTTTAATCTGTAATTGCTTTGGCCAACTAGTTAGGGAATTTGTGGATTGTTATGACCTATGAAGGAATTAGTCAATCTAGACCATGAGAATTGAATCCATAGTGGAGCTTAGGGCAGGAATGTGCCTAAGACCCTATGTAGCCATTAAAAGGAATTCATAGAACCTAGGCAATTTCAGTTATTGCAATTCACATAGGGATATGATTGAATTAGTAATTAAAATTAGTTTAATCTGATCTCGGGAGGGATTTTTTAATAAATTAGGGAGATCTTGGCTATCAATTAATAAAACTAGAATTCATTGATGAAATTAGGACAATTAATGCATATGATTGTCATGAAATCTATACCCCTAGGCTTTTAATGTGGTGAAATTTCTTAAAAGCCTCAAGATCTCCTTAATAAGAGTCATAATGGTAGTGAGGTTGCCTATTATTGCAATGATGACCTCTCCTATTATTTTGCCTATCATTTTGGTCAGGGTTCTCATTTACCCCACTCTTTTCTCCATCTTCTCTTACAATGTGGTGGTTGCCTTGTTCCACTAGTTGCCTAAGAAGAAGAAGGTACTTGCCTATCATTTTGGCCAAAACCAGTCCTACAGCACGTGCAAGGGAAGCTACCTGCCTTTGCAAATCTGCTGCCTAGTTTTTATGCTTTTGGCAGACAAGTATTTTCCCATTCACCTTTTTAGGATCAAGGATTCCAGCATTGCAGAACTTACTGAAAGAGTGATCAACATATTTCCACCAGAAACAACAAAAGTTTTTAGCATAGTATAAGATTATAAATGTTATATATTTGGAGAAAGCAATTCAGTGAAGTGAATAGAGCTTATGCATCGGAGGCATTAGCTTTAGCTAGCTCAGCATCCTCAGCATTAATCAAAGGATAAAACTTCTGAGATGGCAAGCCCTTGGGTGAAAGACTGGATCCCTGAAATTAAACCCCAAGCAACGCAATTCTAATACTTCATGCTTTTGTCACAGTTAACTCAATCATTAACAATAATTTGAAATCAAAAAAGAATGATAATGACAATGACAATAACAATAATAATAATGATAACGGACAACCATATATAATTTCATACCTTCAGGTGTGACTTGTCACCAAGTGCAACATAGCTGGCAAAGCTTCTGTCTATTGTGCTAGCAGCAACTGTGATCATCCATGGTACCACACTAGCTACGGTTTCAGGTCGGGGTCCTTCATTCCCTGCAGAGTTAACAACCACTATACCCCTTGGCAACTGCATGAAAGGATCCTATGGAAAATGGGTCTGAAAACAAATCTGTAGGACAATTTGGACCAGCTGAAACTGAAAGCACATCAACATTATCACTTATAGCAGCTTCAAAACCAGCTAAGACATCTGCATCGAAGCATCCACCACGCATAGTTTCACTAATATCGGGCCAGCAGACCTTGTAGGCTGCAACTCTTGCCTTTGGAGATCCACCTTTGGCAGTGCCAAAACCGTTACCAAAAATACTGACTCCTGGAACAAAACTACCTCCTGCAGTTGACAGAGTATGCGAGCCATGCCCGTCCACATCACGTGCATTAGTAAATTGTGGTTTCACATCATGTCTTGCCTCAAAACCTTTGTAGAAGGTTCTGGCTCCAATCAGCTTCCTAATTAATATTGCAACCAAAATACAAACAAAAAAGTTGATTATGAAAATGCATTTTTTTAGGGACACAACTACAAAAGCTATGACAATTTTGATCACACCCTGAAGATACATTACAAATAAACTTAAAATTATTGAGTTGAAGTGAAGAAACAAGGTACCTGTTACAAGGTGGTTTGCTAGACCATTTAAATTATTGACAGACCCCCTTGACCGTGCCATTTTGTCGGGATTGGGCCAATTCCTTTGTCATTAAAGCTCTCTGATTCTGGCCAAACACCTATATATTAAAAATAAGGAGAATATCTTAATGCATAGTCAATACACATGATGGCAGTTGACGAAGACACAATATCTCTTGTACACTTAAAAAGAGCTTGTATTGTGAAACTTACCTGTATCAAGTTTTCCAATGATTGTATCTTCACCATATCTTGCCTTCTCCCAAATAGAGTCTTTAGGAAGTATTCCATTCTCCTCTAGTCCAAGAAATTGCCACGATCTAGTGGTGTGTAATTTCCTCTTTTTGTTCAAGAACACAGACACAACTTTTGGATTTTCTTAACAAATTAAACATTAGGAAGCAACTATAAGAGTGCAATTAGATCTAGTAAAATGCAATAAAACAAATGAAGCTTTTGTAATTCATTCATTCATAAGCAATATATGTGCAATTTACTCTGAGTTTTAACATTAATTTTGAATTTTATATATTTGTAAACATTCATTTTTTTTTCAAATTAACCAGATCTAATAATATCCTCAAATTTTTTAAATATCATCAAATGCATGCATTTGCACACATGTCTATACATAATTGGCATACTTGTATAAGTGCCATAACTGCATAGAGAAATTCTTAACCAGACACAATAGTAAACTTAACTCCTGGTTGCTGTTTTTCTATTTTCATATTCAATAAAGAAGAAAATAAGGATAAAAAATGTGTTTGGTTCAATAAATAAGAAATCTTACTACTGAAAATGTTTTCTAAAATACAATAGAAGTTGAAAAGGGGGGAAAAAAACTGTTTCCGAAGTTTCAAAAAATGATCAAGTAATTTTATTGAGTTATTTTATTAATTTTTTGAATAATCCAATGGCTCAATAAAATATATTGAAAGTAATTGTAAGTGAATATAAAATAATTATAATTGAAAACGAAAATAAAAAAGAAAACAAGAAATAGTCTTTCATGTAATAAAAAAGTGAAAATAAAAATATATTTCTAAAATTAAAATAAAAAATAAAAAAAAATCAAACAACCTCTTCCAGGATATCTAGGACATGTATGTAAGAGATTTAAATTTGTTATCTCATTTTTTTAATCTCATTCTCTATCTCATTTCTATAATTGGTTGAGAAAAAATAAATTAATTTTACTTTTCACTTTCTCATGTGGCTTTCTCACTTCTTTAAGTGCTTTAACAATCCGCTATAATCAGACGACATATACGATATAAAATAGTAGATTTGATTTTGTATTTAATTGGGAAGCTAGGCGCAAATTGCAGGAGGGACTAAAATAAAAATATACAAAATCTGTGGGGTCCTATATATAAGCTCAAGCTAATAATTAATTGTGACTCACTTGCAATTTCTTCTGCTTCTTCCTCTTCAAGCATTACAGCAAAGCCATTAATGTGTTTATTGTACTAGTAAAAGATTGCTTCCTTAGCCTTCTCATGGCTGTGAAACAACATAAATGAGACTCTATCAGTTTCATTTGTACACAGAACATTAATTTCCCAGTTCTTCATTTAATTCTATACCTTCCCACGTGCGAACCCAGTAATTCATAATGAGAATTTGTGGCAGATTCAACTTCAAAATCAGAAGGGTTTGAGCCATGAGAATGTTTTCCTAAGCATATGATGTAAGGCTGCAACCGATAACATCACAGAAACAAAAGATTAGAAGAATACAGTTCAGAGAAATAAGCACAAATGATTCTTTGAATTTTATAATAGAAACTTGTAATCAAATTGAAACATGCCTTTTTGATAGCGTGGGCGGGTTTCTGCAAGAACAAACAAAGTAGGAATGATGACGCAAGAAAGTGACAAACTTTGAAGTTCATGGCTTTTCTTGAGTGGTTTTGCAGCTGGAATGTGCGTTAATGGAGTTCTGCTTTCCTCAGCTCAAATATATAAAAGTTACTTGCACAATTAATTCTAGTTTTTCAATTTTGTTGTAAGGGTAAAAGTATTAAAAAAAGAAAAAAAAAAAAGAAGATAAATAAAAGATAAGAGAGACAGAAAAAGATAAAAGAGGTATGTATACAAAGTGAATATGTATAAATAGATATATACATAACAACACTCATAATAAAACTGAAAAACTTTCTAATTGATTTCATCATTCATATTTCAAATTTATAAATTTTGTCCCATAAGATTCAAAATTCTATGAATTTTGTCTCTCTAAATTATCTTTTAGCTTTTTAAACCACTGTAAACTCATAAATAACAATTAATATTGATAATTTTAAGTGAAAATATTAATAAATTTAAAATATGAGAGATGAAATTAATAAATATTTTAAAATGTGACAAACTATATGGATTAACTTGAAGTATTTAGAGTAAAATTAAGATTTTAAGTGTGATAAATTAAAATAGAGTTTTTTCTCTATATATGAATTTTCAAATTCTTTTAAAATGAAACTTCTGCAACAATAATTGACTTACTATTGATGAAGAATAATGGAACATAGATAAGAATCTAGGAATGTAACAAAGTGGACAAGCATTATGTGCATGGTATTTGGTGTTGAACGATGTAAAAGTTTTCTCAATCAACATTGCATAGCCAGAAAGAAAGTCCCACTGAAAAACGCCTTAAAATTGAGGTTAAAAAGGGACCTTTATCATGTTATTTTGAAGATAGACCCTTAAGAGAAATAACGAAATAATCTTTAAAAACAAACGGATGCATAACCATAGGAATTTTTGATCTAACATGGATTTGAGCTTTCTTTTGCAATTTTGTGAGGAAGAGTAGACCTAGTCCATCTTTATTATAGAAAATATAGCATGAGACTGCTTTGGTCTAAAATGCCTAATGCAATTAGGTGTTCCATATATCTTATTATGTATCCAATTTATGTTTGTCTTCTTTAGGTGATGTAAGACATTTTTATTATTTATTTTCCCACAGAAGATAAAGCCTATCCACGTTGAATAAGATTATCTTAACTTTATAAATTGGATTGAGAAAGAAAGAAGTAGATGTTTGGAAATTTCTTTGGTCTCTCTTTTTGCATTTTCTTGGAAAATCAGATAGCACATGACATCATCCCCAGCTAACTTACACCATAAATTTTCTCTCGATGTTTATCAATAATGCGGCTAACATTGTAATCACATAATTAAGGGTCTTCTTAGTCAAAAATGCATAGCCAAAAAAAAAGTCTCATTTGGCAACACCTTAATCTTAAGTTGAAAGAAACCTGTATTAAAGAATCTTGAAGACAAATCATTTAAGGACAAACAGATGTATATCCATATAACTAGGAATTCTTAAGTAAAATAATAATAGAGTGAAATTATTTGGATTTTCCTTGATTTTTTTTTTGTAATTTTTGGAGTCATAAAAATCGTTTGAATTCATATTTTTCTTAATGTATATTTTATGGATGGTTTGCAGATTATAATTTCATATATACCACTATTGAATTACTGTACAAATATTTTTTAGCATGCTGTTGAAATTGAATTTGCAAACATGGAGCAAAGCAGCAGTGAACTGAGAAAAGGAGAGAATTTCTGTAGCCAGATATAAGAATTCAAAGTGGGTCCATTACAAAATCTTGCTACTGCAGAAAGACCAACATTGTTTACAAGAACTGCTCTAGCATACTATTCAAAAGTATATTTTTCACTTAAACTTAATGCAAGGTATTTCTTTTAATGCCATGAGGATAGAAATTGGGGATTTTCGTTTGTTAGAATTCTTGTTGAAACCCCAAAAGAAAGGATTTTCCTTTTTCAATTTTGTTGTAAAACTATTTAAAAGAAATAAAAGATAAGAGAAACGGAAAAAGGAAAAAGAAGTATACAAAGTAGATATGTACAAATAGATGTACACACAACAACACTCATAGTAAAACCCAAATACTTAAAATCTTAATTAATTTTATTTTTTATATTTTAAATTTATAAATTTTGTCCTATATGCTTTAAAATTCTATTAATTTCGTTCCTCTAAATTATTTTTGGCTTTTTAAATTATAATAAATTAATAAATATTCATTAATATTGATAATTTCAAGTGACAAAATTAATAAATTTAAAGTATAAGAGATATAATTAATAAACATTTTGAAATATGAAAACTATATTGATTAACTTGAAGTATTTAGGGAAAAATTAGTTAAAATTTTAAGTATGATAGATAAAAATGGGGTTTTTCTCTAAATATTAATTTTTTTATTTTTTTGAAATGAAAATTCTGGAACAATAACTGACTTACTATTGATGAAGAATAATAGAACATAGATAAGAATCTCTGAATGTAATAAAGAGGACAAGGATTATGTAAATGATATTTGGTGTTGAATGATTTAAAAGTCTTCTCAATCAACATTGCATAGCCAGAAAGAAAGTCCCACTCAAAAATGCCTTCAAATTGATGTTAAAAAGGGACCTTTTTTATGTTATTTTGAAGATAGACCCTTAAGAGAAATAATGAAATAATCTTTAAAGACAAACAGATGCACAACCATAGGAATTTTAACATGGATTTGAGCTCTCTTTTGAAATTTTGTGAGGAAGAGTAGACTTAGTCCATATTTATTATAGAAAATATAGCTTGAATTAAAATTTCTAATGCAATTAGGAGTTACACATATCTTATTATGTATCCAATTTATTTTTGTCTTCTTTAGGTGATGTAAGACTTTTCTATTCTTTATTTTCCCACAGAAGATATAGTAAAGCCTATGCCACGTTGAATAGAATTATCTTCACTTTATAAATTGGATTGAGAAAAAAAGAAGTAGATGTTTGGAAATTTCTTTGGTCTCTCTTTTTGCATTTTCTTGGAAAATCAGATAGCACATGCCATCTTCTCCTACTAACATACACCATAAATCTTCTCTCAATGTCTTCCAAAAATGCAGCTAACATTGTAACCACATAATTAAGGGTCTTCTTAGTCAACAATGCATAGCCAAAAAAAAAAAAGTCTCATTTGGCAACACCTTAATTTTAAGTTGAAAGAAACCTGTATTAAAGAATCTTGAAGACAAACCGTTTAAGGATAAACAGATGAATAGCCATATAACTAGGAATTCTTAAGGAAAATAATAATAGAGTGAAAATTATTTAGATTTTCCTGGATTTTTGTTGTAATTTTGGAGTCATAAAAATCATCCGAATTCATATTTTTCTTAATGTATAATTTATGGATCATTTAGAGATTATAATTTCTTGTGTACCATTATTGAATTATTGTACAAATATTTTTAGCATATTGTTGAAATTGAATTTATTAGCATGGAGTAAAGCAGCAGTGAATTGAGAAAAGGAGAGAATTTCTGTAGCCAGATATAAGAATTCAAAGTGGGGGGATTACAAAATCTTGCTAGTGCAGAAAGACCAACATTGTTTACAAGACTTGCTCTAGCATATTATTCAAAAAGATATTTTTCACTTAAACTTAATGCAAAGTATTTCTTTTAATGCCATGAGGATAGAAATTGGGGATTTTCTTTTGTTAGAATTCTTGGTGAAACCCTAAAAGAAAGGATTTTCCTTTTTCAATTTTTTTAAAACTATTAAAAAAAGAAAAATAAAAGATAATAGAGACTGAAAAAGGAAAAAGATGTATACAAAGTGGATATGTACAAACAGATGTGCACATAGCAACACTCACAGTAAAACCCAAATACTTAAAATCTTAATTAATTTTATTTTTCATATTTTAAATTTATAAATTTTGTCTAAAATGCTTTAAAATTTTATTAATTTCATTTCTTTAAATTATTTTTAGGCTATTTAAATTATTGTAAATTTATAAATAACTATTAATATTGATAATTTTAAATAAAAATTGATAAATTTAAAGTATAAGGGAGGTAATTAATAAAAATTTTGAAATATGACAAACTATATTGATTAACTTGAAGTATTTAGGGAAATATTAGTTAAGATTTTAAGTGTTATAGGTTTTTCTTTATATATTAATTTTTTAATTTTTTAAAATAAAAATTCTGCAACAATAACTGACTTACTATTGATGAAGAATAATAGAGCATAGATAAGAATCTTGGAATGTAATAAAGAGGACAAGGATGATGTGCATGATAACACTTACAAAAGTTAAAGAGAGGACACCATGAGTTTTGGTTGGTAGTGGCAATAGTTATCACCCCATTCTTTAATTGAAAACATAATTTATATATTTAATAATTATAAACTTGCTGCTTAATATATTATAAAATATGATAGAAAACTATCGCCTATTTATAAAATCATGAAATTTTGATGTATAATTAACTTCAAAGACACATGCAAATGCAATTAAAATGTCATAGTAGCTCAACGAAAGTTGAAAACGTCCATTTTTTCTAGAACCAATGCATCTTAAATTCATTGCTGCAATTAGAAGTAACAATGAAGACAGACATGAGCTGCTTTAAGGACAGGTAGATGTACGTGCCTTAATTTAGAGCTATATATTCGGCTTGTCTTTATAACATGATTTTTCTTTTAATTTTGTTGCCTCATAAAAAAAAAAACTTTATTATTGGATTCTAGATAATGTTATTTATAAAAATTGTTTTCAAACATGTCAACACTTTTCAACAAGAAAAAATGATTACTACCTATATAGAAAACTATAACTATCCATAGAATAAAAAGGAGAAAATTGAAAGCAGAGAATAAAGAATCAAAAAGTAGAAACCTCGATAGGTAATTTAAGTAGAGCAAGATAGGATTTTATATTTAACAAGTCACAGGTTTAAGTCTTTATTCATTTTCTTGAAATGAGATAAAAGTCCAAAAGCTTTCTTTGCTTTAGCCTAGTGCACTATTCATTCTAAAATTTTTTGCTACCAAAAAACATAATCAAAAGTTAGAAAATAAAAACTATAATTATTGACTATTTAAAGATTAATTTCACTTTTAATATAAAATAAAAATAAAAACTTATGTATCAACATGGCTTTTCAGTTCCTTCCTTGGTTAATTGCATAACATGCACAAGAAGATGAGTATGTTCTACGTAGAGCGAATCATAACCATCAAGTGCCAATGGAACTTGCAAAATTGGGTATGAATTAGCCAAAGTCACATACAATACCAAATCAATTTGAAAGTTTTGCTTATGCCTAATAATATGGTAGGTAACACCCCTTTTTGGCCACTACATATTCTGCTTGAAATGTAACACTAAATCTCTTTTGGTTTGTTCCCAATAGATTAAATGTGAAGTGGGTGAATAAATCCATATTTGTCATCGTCACCCTTTGAGATGCAAAGACAATGTAGATACCTACAATATTGGGAAAAAAAAAAAGAAGCTAATTGTAAGAATTGGATTATTAGTTATTTATTTAGAAATAAAAATGTATTTACATCAACCACAACTATAGCATCGATATGTCAAGCATCTCTGCACCCATAATGAGTTCTAGAATATCTTTCTAGCTAATAGGTTTGTCTATAATGTTAGCATCCATAGCTAGCTGTATAGGAAGTGTATGGAATCTCATTGCCCCTAGACACAACATGTGAGTAGGTCAACTTAATGATTGTGTTATGGCATTGGAACATTTTTATTGGATGTAGCAATTCCCTAGATAAGTGAGGAAGCATAAAATTATATAATATGTTATACAATTCTTATATAATCTTAAAAAAGGATGAGGTAAAGATATGATTTTTCATACCTTATTTGAAATTTGGACAAGCCTTCTTAGCCATAAAATGAAATGATTGGGAGCTTCCGACAAGGACCAGTACATTTGCATCTTGTACCCATTCAACCATCACTCTTACTTTATCATCATCTATCTGATGAATGACCTATGTGGTTGTTTAGACAACGAAAGAAAATAAGGTTAGTAACTTGAATAAATATAACACAAGTAGCAAACTATGAAACAACATAACTAATAAACACAATTCATAATAAACACTATAAGATAAAAAGCTAACTTTTATCGAGACTTGTCAAGTATAGATATTCTCCCATATCCCTTCTTGATGATCATCTTAGGTGGCATGTACATTGTCCTCTTTGTCATCCTCATTGAAATCTGGCATCTTTGATGAGAAAGAAAGAATTCATAAATATCAAGACTGGAATCTTGAATCACTGGCAAACATCCTTCTTCCTTGGAGAACCATTGACTACCTTTTGTTAAATGAATCAGTGACATTAATATAATTGCAGTATTGGTTAACAAACTATATACTAAAAACAAGGATGGTGATATTGTTGAATAGGCATCACTAGAAACCAAATGTCTTAAGTATATATGTATCAATGCAATAACATTTTACTACTCTTGTCTATAGATTAGTAGTACTACATCGACGTATTGTACAAATGAGAGTTTCAATTCAATTCAATTATTTAAATAGTACTATAAATATTATATTAAGTTATTGAAAATATATTATACATGATTTTTTTACCAGTATAAAAGATAGCATATTTTAACCCTTGCCTCACCCTTTAATTCAAACTCAGTTATTTATGGCTCAAAATCTTCCAACAACATTCTTTTTTTCATTTCCAAACATCAGTTAAAAAAAAAAAAATGCTATTTCATAGCAGTGATGGATTCCTCTCCCTTTTCTAAAGAAACAAACAACCTCTCAAATCCATGTTGTTTTACTTTTTTTTTGTCCTTATTTTTTTCCCTTTGTGCGAGCTAACCTTGACTATGTGCCAAAATAGAAAAATAACCAAAAGATAATAGTGAGGATGAAGCCAAGAGTGTAATGGGTGCTGAGTACCAATAATTCCTAGCTAGCAACTTCCCTAAACTTAGAACATGGAGGAAACCAAAACATAAACAGAAGAAACGGAAGAAGTACCTGGGCGGCAACAATAATGTAGATAATGGTGAAGGTGCGGAAACTGGTGAGGACAAAGAGAAACCAGTTCATTTTCCTTTCAGGCAGTGGCAAACTGCTCCTTGCCAATGAGAATGACATTCTACTAGCTCACTAAACATAGATCCTATCTTTGGTTCAACATGTTTGAGAGACAAAAGTGATCCTTTCTAGTTTGATATGTTCGTGAGGCAGGTTTAAACATATTTTTTATATTGGTTATTTTATCAATGTTGTAACTCTCAGTTTCAAAATTGGTTAAGAGTGAAACCAATGTAAAAGGTTATTAAAATTGGTTCCAAAAAAACCAATGAAATAAAACTTCTATTTGCACAATGTCTAAATTGTTCAGCTAATAACTGATGTGAAAAGACATTTTCAAAGTTGGTTAAGACCCAACTAATGTAAAAAACTAAATGTACAATTGCAAAAATGCCACTATTTGTTTTTCAACATTGATTCCTTTAGAATCGAAATAAAATTCTATTGTTAAATCTTATTTTTGTACTAGTGGATAAAGCAACTGGTGTAACCTAGAGTGGGCAATTCCACTATATGGTTGGCTAGTTGTTCAAAGGAGAAAATCTATTTTCTCATTCATTGTGATGTGTCCAAAAGTTAAGAAATAATATTATATAATGGGTGGTCCTACTCATTTGGAGCATTCACAATGAGTGAGACAATATATGAGACATTAAATGAGATAATAGATTTTCTCTTGTTATACTTGGGCCTGGTAATTACACAAGGTAGAAGTTTGGAACCACTCAAGGTGCATTTGAAGCTTTGCGGTGTGCATTTTGGAGCTTTTCAAGGAGTATTTCATAAAGGAAAAAAGTACACCACCTAACATGCAACCCCATGCACTTTTTCAAAAGGGGGTGTGCACTTTATTGTCACTTAATGGCACAAAAAGGAAGGGTCAATGTAGTTTTAGAAAAAGTATACTACCCAAAGTATATGGGGCATGCACTTTTCCAAAAGAGGTGTACTTTATTGGTTCTAGAAGTGATGAGGTGTCAAAGTAATGTTAGGAAAGTGCACTGCCCAAAGTACACGCCCCATGTACTTTTCCAAAAGGGATATGCACTTTATGCTGACACAAGAATGATAAGTTGGTGATGTAGGACAAAAAGAAGTGCACCACCTAAAGTGCATAAGCCATGCACTGTTAAGTTGGGGACGTGCACTTTTTTCTTGGTGCAATTTTGTAGCAGTATAAAATCCAACAGTCCCATTCTAGCCTTACCTCAAAAAAAGGAGCTAGAAGTTGTGGCTAGGGACCCTAAGATGCAATTTTAGAACTCACCAATGCATTTCCATCAGTTTATACGCAGATTTCATTAAAGATTTGAAGATTCAAGAAGAAATTAAAGAGTTCTTCATGCTTTGATTTCCCTCTTTCCCCTTTACATTCTTTTTATATTTTCACACTAAATCTCTGTACCCAAGTGGGGATGAACCTTTGAATGCATTTGTGTAGTTGATTTGTCTTAATATAGGTTTAGTTCACCATTGTTTGTGGTCTATTTATGCATTTTTACTATTTCATGAATGGATATTGCTTGTTTTTGAGTGGTTTTATAGTTTGAGGTTAAGAAACCCATTTCATAGAGTTGACCAATGCATAAATGGAAGGAGTTACACGCAATCCTTGAGATAGGATGACATAAATCCTTTGTATTGAGACTAAACTCAATAGAGGAATTCATTAATTACTAATTAATGTGACTTAGGTGGTTTTAATTAGGAAGAGATTCCAATTAGTCAATCTAGAGCTAAGAGTTATTAATCTCGAGAGGGATATTAACTTAATTGAGGAATTTTTGTGGCCCAAATGACTAGTGAAATGAACTAGATGAGTAATTCAATGCACAATGAAATTCATAGGGGATTCTACACTTGAGTACTTTTCATTCACCTTGATTTTGTGTTTACCACAAATAGCTTCTTTGGTTACTTCTACACTTGTTTTTTTTTTTTTAATTTGTCAATTTTATTTTTCAAGCAATTAGATTTACCATGATTCTCAATTATTTCCCTTGTACTTGTTTAATTTGTTTCTAAGTTAGTCTATTCTAATCCCTCTGGAAATGACACTTGGTACTTACCTGCTATACTGTAGTCCTGATAAGTGCACTTACCTATTTTGACCGTAGCTATAGCCCCTTGTTTTAAGTTTATAATGCAAAATATCATGTTCAATAAAGTGGTGGTTTTTGCGTGTGTTCAAGCCAAGTGCTTGAGAGTCTAAATTCCTAAGTTCATGCCCTATGGCTCTCTTTTCTTTGTTAGTTTTTAGCCTATTTTGAGCTTTATTTTTCTTTGTTTATCCTTAGCTTACCTTGGCCTCATTATAACCTCAATAAAGTCCTCTTAGATCATTTTGTGCATGTGCATATGAGTAGTGGAGAATAGAGCATTTGCAAGCTTATGGTAGTATGCAATCTTGAGTTGATTTGAATACAAATACAAGCCAAATTCATTGAGAGTTTGAGTGAAACACATTTCATTGTGTGGTAATTGTTCTTTGTTTTCTTGTTTGAGAAATGAATTACCTTGCTAGTGAACTATTGCTTGATTATGATGCATGATTAGGTTCTTCTTTTGAAAGCATACTTGCTGCCGATGAATTCAAGAGCATTTCTTGATTTTATCTTTGTTTGAGGACAAGCAAAAACTTAAGTATAGGGGATTTGACATGTGTATTTTCATATAATTTTCCCATGTGTTTTTAGCGTGACTTATGCCCCATTTGATGTTTAATTGATTAGGATTTGAGCTTAGTTATTTCCTTTTACCATTTTCAGATCCAAATTGCCCTTGGAAGCAAAAGAAAGTGATTTTATAAAGAATTTAAAGTTTATGGTAAATTACGTAGATTTGACTACACAGGGTAGCTGAATTTACATGCAAGTGGAATGGCTCATTAATGTGGCCCGTATTTTTGAGGTGTTAAAAATTACACAGTTAGGCCAATTTAATTTCATGCCATGTAATCATGCCTTTAGCCCATGTAGCATATGTTGTGGTTGTTTCTATTGTTAGATTTTAGATACGCAGGCCAAATATGCAATTACACATCCTATAATGGCATATGTAATCAGTTACTATTTTGTTATAAATTCAAGGAGCCCAATTTCTCTTTCTTTTTTCCTGTCATTTTTAGTTCTTTAGTAAGATACTCGTAGAAAACACTTACTTTGGAGAGGAGGTACCTATCTTGGAGCATCTTGGAGTCGATTTGGCTAGATCATCCATTCTCCTCTAAGATGATTATCTTCTACTCTCTCTCTGTCTTATGAATTTCTTTTATGTTTTGCTTTGAGTTCTGTTGTAATCTTCTATAACTAAGTCTCCAGAGTCTGGGGATTGATGGATTAATCACATTTTTGTAAATGATTGGCCATTTTCTTTAAGTAGATGTGTTTAACTGTGATTGTATAATGAGTTTTTATTGATTTACTATGGATATGCATGTTGTCCTCTTTAATTTCAGATTTAATTAGCTTTAGAATGATCAATGTTCTTAAGTTAATTGATACATCTAGCATACAATGATTTCTATGCAGTCTTGCTTTGATGAAACGAGGTATATGAAAATTTGGGCAAAAAAAGCAATCTAATTTTCTAGGGTTATTGTTCGGATTGAATATTTTGGGGATTTTAACTTGGTGGATTAAGTTGGTTGATGTTTCCAACTTGTCAGAAGTCTTTGAGCTGAACCAAGGCCATTCCAAGATGCTCAAATAACTCAGTTGATGTTTTCAACTTGTTAGAAGTAGACCCAGTTGATTATTGAAGAAGAAAAATGTAAAATAGACATATGAGGGTTTTTTGAGAAATTAGAGTTAGGGTTAGACTCTTATTCCACTTTTGTTATTATCTAGATTATTTTATTTTAAAATTCATTATTATCTTGATTAGGGTTTTATCATTTACTTGGTTGAACTATGTTACTTATAAAGAGGCCTCTTTGTAAATTGTTTATTCAAACTTTATGCAATTGAATATTACATATTATTTTCATTTAGAGAGTATCTAAGCAAAATCAAGGGGTACCTTGCCCTAGAGGAGTACTCTAGTTTTATCAAGGGAGTACTCTACCCAAGGGAGTACCTTGGGGTTTCTATTTGATTTATTTTGTATTAATTTGGTATTAAAGCCAAACTTTGGTGCTTCCATTGCATAAATCAAATCAGAATACAATCAAACTCAAAAGGTTCAAATCTATTCCTCGGCAAATTTTTAGCCCCATCAAAGCCTTTATGCGTCATTGAGGTCCAGTCAAAGACCAGCAACTTCCTTTTGTGCACAATTGTTCTAAGTTTCACTATCTTTCAAATAGTTTTCAGAAAAACTATCACTGCCATCATGTTTAGAAAGGTCAAGTATGTTAGGACACCAATTTTCAGCCTCACCGGCACTACCACCCACTAGTTAAACCCCGATGACACTCATCTACTCACCACCCTTGATTATCTCCTTTGCAATGTTAGCGTAGTTACATCTCTAGTCACACCATTCCACATGTCCAACTTGCCTACATCACCATTACATCACCACCAACATCATTCTACCATGTCATCAACCACGTATCCACCACGACATCAAACCTTCACCAATTTGAAGCTGCCACATCATCATCATTGACTCTAGATAGTGTGCTCTTTTCCTATAATTCTTTTTTGTGATTTTTTTTCTTGTTTGCTCTCACCACACACCCCTATATACACTTTGGGCTCTATACCAAGCTAATGTTAACTTAGAACTAGTAGGAGCTCTAGTGTTACTATAGAAGGTTCATCTTTTTATGGTTTACACGAAAGTCTCTACATGGACTATAGTGATTATCTCACTAATTAGGGTTTTCAAATGGTTTATTCATTTACTGATCCGAGTCTATAAGGTGTGAACCTCATCATTTTGGTGAGAGCAGTTCAAGAACCTTTTGGCATTCTAGGACAAATAGTTTCTCACCAAGCCGTGCACCATTGTTTAGCTCTAGCATTTTTGTTTCTCTATTTCTTCATTATTTCTGCATAGTTACTATATTATTTCTTTGACTCTTGCATTGCTTTAGGGTAGTTTATCATTATCATTGTTTACATTAAATCTAAGTCAACATTGTATTTTCCTTTTCTCATTTTCCAAAAAAAAAAAAAAAATCCTACTATCTTATTACTTTCTTTTCATGACTATGAGAGACCACTTTTCTAAAACTACTACTATGTTCAATATTAATAAGTAATCTAACCAGGTTGGCAACATAGGAAGCCTTTTAAAGGACTTAAATAAGCTTGCCCTTTAGTTAAAGGAGATAACCCATCTTCTTAGGAAACATGTATAGTGGTATAACTAGCATGACAATGTTAGAAAGGTAAAGCAGTCTTCAAGGGTTCCTACTTCTAGGGGCCACCCAATCATACTTTCTTCTTCTCCATATGACCTTCCTCTTCATCCTTCACCTAGTAAGACTATTGAAATGGTCACATGTGTCCAAACTAGGGATGTATCTGTTTCTTCTAATCTTTTCTACACTACACTCCCATTAGAGACATTCCATGCAAGATAATTATTGATTGGGGATAGCTTCATTAATGTCATCTCAACTTTAGGAATATCTAAACTAGGTTTGGAAGCGAAACCTCACCCTTAACATTTTAAAGTTATTTGGCTAGATAGGACTTTCTTAGAAATTAAAGAGCGTTGCCTAGTTCCTCTTAAGTTGGGTAGCTACTGTGACAATATTACCTTGATGTTATACCCATGAATGCTGCTTATGTTATTTTAGGATGTCCTTGGTTGCAAGATAATGGTGTTATTCACCATGAAGGGGATAACTTATATTCTTTTCACCATTAGGGTAAAAATATTATTTTGCATCTTGCTCCACCCGAAAGGTAACTAAGTAAGCTAAGGAAGAATGGAATCTCTTGAGAAATTAGATGGGAACCTAAATGTTGCTCCTAAGGCCAAAATGGAGCCTCATTCCCCTTTAGAGAAAGATTCTTCCCTAGTTTTAGAAAAGTCCATTGAGAAATTTAAGGAGATTAAACCTAGTGTATTGCCTAAAGAGTTGTCACTTAAGCATGATATTCCACCTGATAGAAAGTTAGTCTTAAGATCTCCTCTACCTAACCTTCCCCTTTATAGCATGCACTCAAAAGAGAGGGAGGAGAACGATAAGGAAGATGATGAATCTTTAGAAAATGACTTAATCTAGTTTAGCTGTAGTCCTCATACTAAAGATTAACTTGGGCTAATTCAATAGAAAGAGAATCTTGTTATTGTCCTAGGGCTATAATAGATTTTCCTACCTCATCCACCCTTAGGAAAATTGAATTTCTCATCCTTGATCTTGATGATATGATGGATTTAACCATCAGCTCAAGTTGGTTTTGAGTTTAACTCTCATAGTGATGCTCTTTAGATTGGGCTTAGACTAAAAGTTAGTTGTAAACCCAATTTCAAGGTAGATGACAGTTTGCATAAATATTTCATATTCTCCTTTGAGATGTCTAGTGCCACTAGCTCCATATAAGGTTCACGAGTCCTCATTGTCACCCTTTCTTAGGTCCATTCTTGTTAGTTTAATCTAAGGTTGTTTCTTGTAGGTCGGGTCACTTTTGTCCATTCTTGGGGTCAATTCCTAGTTATTCAATTTGATGATAGTCTGATTCATAGTAAGTCTAGATCATTAGGGTTTTATGAGTCCATTTATTCTCCTTTTTTGGATCTAGATAACTATCCTACGTGTTCAATAGTTAGTGCCATTTTTATTATTGTGCTTTATGGCAGCTATAGAGTTATAGTTGATTTTGTTAGGTATAATGGTTATTTTTTTAGGAGCATTGAATCATGTCTCCCTTCCACTTTCACGAGAGCCTTTCTTATTCGGGAAGCACGTACAAATAGGTTAGCAAGTTTAGTTAGCTTCTTTGAGTGTCTTGTAGGGAATAACATAGGAAATTAGGATTTAGTGTTGCCTATTGATCGGTTCTCTAACTTGCCAATTAGTTACAGCCTGTTGACTATTGCCTATGGATTTTGTAACTACCAACTTTTGTACCCTATACCTCTCCATGAACATGGATTTTCCCTTAGCTAGCATTATGACCCCATATTTTTGCTTTGTCTTGCATTTTTCTCTTGCCATCTTGTTGACCTACTCTCTTTGCCTACATATGGATTCCCCTTTCGTCTGCCTTTTAAAATTATCCCTTTGATAGTCCATATAATTTTCCTTCAACAACCTTTTGACCTTGGACCTTTAACTGCTTCTTTTGGGCCTTCAACTTTAGTTTTGAATGTTGTTACTCATGTCCTCGCTTTTCATGCTAACTTTAGATACACATGTGTATTAAGTAGTGATAATTATAAACTTACTATCTGGCGTGCATTGTGGGGCTCATGATCTTAATGTGGGTAACTATATTGTGGTGCATACATATCACCTTTACCCTACGCCTTCTTTTACATGCTAGAGCTCCTGGGCCTTTCTCTTTTGACTGTGATATTGGGTATTTCTCCACCATTGATTATTTTTTGGTCCTTCAATTATTTTTCTACGTTGTGGGTCTAAGGCATGTTGACTTGACTTGCTTAGTGATTTGATTATTAGCCTTGTTTTCAATGTAGAGCACTTAACACCTTATCAAGACCCATATCAACCTCCTGTGCTGTCTCTACTTATGTATGTAGATTCCAAGTCTTCTGTTGTTGTCAGCATACCTCTTGTTCCATGGCTGCTAGATGAGAGAAAAGTTATCACCAACGATGCACATGTTGTTTCTTCTACTACACCTCTTAGACACCTCATGAAGTGGAAGTAGCGTTCAGTTTTTGAAGCCTTATGGTTCATTGTTGAAGCTTCCTGCATGTCCAAGATTTCCGTTTTGGATGATTACCTTACAGTTTTTGCTGTTGCATCATCATTTTTCAAATCTCCAGAGGAGAATTCTGCCAACTCGAGGGGAATGATGTGGAAAAAGGCATATTAGGGCTTTATGAGAAATTAGAGGTTGGGTTAGACTCTTATTTTGCTTTTATTATTATCCAGATTATTTTATTTTGAAATTCGTTGTTACCTAGATTAGAGTTTATCTTTTATTTAGTTGAACTATGTTGCCTATAAGTAGGCCTCTTTGTAATCAGTTTATTTAGACTTTATGCAATTGAATATTACATATTATTTTCATTTAGAGAGTATCTGAGCAAACTCAAGAGAGTATCTTGCCCTAAAGGAGTAGTAGTCTGAGTTTATTTCCAGGGGAGTACTTTGCCTAAGGGAGTACCTTAGGGTTTTTATTTGATTTGTTTTACATCAAAGAATTTCATCAACTAGATGATACTCTTTTGGATGCCTACCTATCTTCTTATTGTCTGAAGGACAGTTCTTTCAATCCCAGGAAAATCATGTAAAATATGCATTCTAGGGTTTCTATGAAGGAATTAATGTTAGGATTGGACTCTTATTTCTTTTATTCCATTTTAATTATTTTTGATTGTTATCGAGATTAGAGTTGCTATAAGTGAAGAGTCCATGAGTTAATTCCTATGATAAGTGAAAAAGTACTTACCTTGAAGTTTCTCTATCATAATGACCCAATTATCTATAGGATCTAGACCTCTTTGACGTTGTTCCCTCTCAACTGTGTCCTAACATAACCTAGCAGAATTGATAAGTCTAGTAATAACTAACTTAACTTTGTATTGGTGAGAACAAGTAAATGGGGCGAAGTAGTCCTCTATTTGTCAAAGCTAATCTTGAAAGACATTAGCATCTAGACGACCATCAAAAGTAGGGATTTCTAATTTAGCCTTCTTGAAAGCCTCAAGATCACCTTGATAAGCGTCATGATGGCAGTGAGGTTGCCTATTATTGCAATGGTGACCTCTCCTATTATTTTGCCTATCATTTTGGTCAGGGTTCTCATCTACCTCATTCTTTTCTCCATCTTTTTTCTTTCAATGTGGTGGTTACCTTGTTCTGCTAGTTGCCTAAGAAGAGGAAGGTACTCGTTCAACTGAGTTTCTACATTGGCAACCTGATTAGCTAATTCATTGAAATTGTCCATTGCAATGATGTTGGAAAAATCTCCTTTTAGATTTTGATGAAATCTATAGTCAATTGGTTAAACTCAACTTGCAATGAATGAAGTCTCATGCAAGGATCGGAAAAAGATTTTTAAGAATTTTTCTTTTTTTGGTTTTGGTTCTATTTTTTTTTCTAAACAAAGAATGAAAATGCCGATTTGACCTAATGCAAATAGTGAAAAAAAAAACTACCATAATGCTATGTAAAACCAATATATATATAGTAATATGCAATACAATATGAAAATAAAGAAATAAAAAGCTAGAGCCAATCAAAGTGCATGGCTTGGGGGAAGGCTATTTGTCCTAGTTCTTGAAATGCCCTCACCAAAATGATGAGGTTTGCACCCTACAAACTCAGATCCATAAAGGATAAATTATTCACCAACCCTGATTAGTAAGATGATACCATGGTCCCAGTGATAGGCCAACAGGCAAAAGGCCGTTAAATGTTGTCTAGGGATTTCTCTTTTGTCAACTTTTGGACCTTGTCCCTCAGCATGCTCATGGATTTCTTCATGGTGAACTTTTCGACCCATAGTGATACGAACCCCGCCAACATTGTGACGAAACCCTTAATGAAATTAGTGTAAGGATCGTTTCTACTTTAGGTTTGTATGGAAACCGCAACCCAACACCTATATTGAGGTGTGAACCTTGGTATAGTGAAGACGCCACAATCAAGGATGGATGCTTGATTGATAAGTCGATTAGCTCTCAAAGAACTAAAGAGAAGATGCAAAACTCACAATTTGTTTAAACGCATATTCTGAATTTTATTGAACTCTAAAAGGCCTATTTATAATACTAGGTGCTGAAACCCTAATAGACTTCTACTCTAACAAGACTTCTAACTTAAAAAGAAAGAAGCTTAGAAACAAATAACCCACAAGCAATTATTACTACTTGGGGAACTAAAAGACATTGTAAACATGACTTAGGCAATTAAAAAAGCTATCTAAAAATTAAGCCCAAAAATACCTACGAAAATAGATAAAAAATAAGAAAGTTAGACTTTATTTACTAGCTAACTTAGTCCAACTACAATGGACTTCTAATTTGAACAAATGTAGCCCATGAATGCATCTTGGACATGTTGATTGAGCTCTTCCAAATTGTTCCTTTGTTTGGGCTCAAATCCTCTTCTTCAAGTTGGAGGAAATTAACCCATTTTGGTGGAGCCTCTACTCTATGCTGGATCTCTTTCTCTTGGATCTCCATAATTAGGCCTTGTAATACTTGCTTCATCCTCTTTGTCTTGGCTCTAGTCATGGGACCTCCAATTCCTTGTAGGGGATTTTTAAGTTGGCTGGTTGGATCTCTATCATTCCCTCCCTCTTTGAAAGGATTAGTCCTCAAATCTCCAAGGTCTACATAACAAAAAAGGGAAAAAATTAGAAACAAGAATTACATTACCCAAATCATACTTACCTTGAATCTCTAATATATCAACTTCAGTGTTGATATATTCAAAAACTTGGATCATATCTTCTTCTGTTGTCTCCAATTGAAATGTTGAAAACATCTGTTTCTTCTTTATCTTGTGTAATAATCCTCCAGGGTCAAATATTAGTCTTTGGACAACATTCTGTTGAATTTTCTTATGCAACTTCTCTACAAGGAAAACTTTCACTTTCCCACTTAAGCTAGTATACTTATCATCATATGATAGTAATTCATTCATGTTAACCAAAGTGAAATAACAACATATTAGTAATCAACATAAATACTTTTCCGTTTATGGGCCATTTGAATTTACTACATATGCCATAGGATCACCAAACCATGTCATACTAGGAATGATAAAATCTACTGATCCTATGATATGTTCTTCCCAATCACACAAAGACTTTTCAAGCACAAACTTGTTGTCTTCTTGAAGTAAGGAAATAAAATGCTCAAAGAACTTTGAAAACTCAATTTCCAAGCAAGTACTAAACATGTCACAAGAATTACAAAGAACACAAGACTCTCCAAAGTGCTTATATTCTAACAGCTCTTCATCCCAAATTGGATTAGAAGTACCCCTTATTGAAGGAATATAAATCAAATTAGGATTCATAGTGTCATAAACATGAGCATTTTTATGAATACTTGCATCACCACACACACTTGCAAAAAGAGAATATGAAGTTTTAGAATGAACAAATTTATCACACTTAAATTATCTATGCAATAGCAAACACAACAATGATGCATTAGAAAGCTCCTTGAGAGCATTAAAATCTCTCTCAGGCACATTATTCAGCTTAATCATTTTGGCTTCACAGAATTGACTTCTCCAAAATTTCACATGTTTATGGATTTGCATAAACGCAATTGCAAAACAAGCATTGGGCTTTTTCTGAAAATTAATATTAGCAACATGTAATTTTCCATTGGACTTACATCCCAATGACACTTCACATAAATTAGGAATCATAATGTACCTTAAAGGAAGATTTTCGATACTTGCATGTTCTTTTTCATGTTCGCATTTGATCACATATAGCAAGGGCTCCATGAATTCAAGCCACTTCTCATGCCATTTCCTCAAATTTCTTTTTCTCAAATCAATTAACACATTTTGCAAATGCTCAAGATGTTCAATGAAATTTCCATTATAGACCAAAGCATCTCCAAAATATTCAACAGCAAAATTACACAAAATGCACAAAAGAAACTATGAATCACACATAATTGATTTCCTTTTAAGAAAAGACTATCATGTCTATCAAGCTTGTCCAATGTAATTCCACATCCATTAAAGACATGAAAATAGTTCAGCTTAGCATTACTTAAAGCTTTATTGGAATCAAATTCCAATGAATTCGAATCATGTGTAAAGACACGTACCTTCCTTTCTGATACTAAATTAAGTATGAAATAACTTTTAAAATCATGCAAGAAAGACATAGAAGCATAGTAGTCAAATTCCAACATCTTTGCATTAAGGATTGATGAAAAATCAAGAACCATATTATCCTTAAAGTGCAGCAAAGAATCAATAGAACCAGACAAGAAAAATTCATCACTACTTTTCATGACAGTAGCATCATGACAATAGGCTTTACATATGTGACATTCATGCATATGAGTTTCATGCTCCCAAATCAAGGAATTAACATGCATATTGACAAATTTATGTTCAGCAGTTCCAATTGCATTCAACATATTACAACAAGTAACATGATCCTCATATAATGTATTAACATGCTCAAGTCCTAAAGATTTTGCTTTACTACTAGAGAGTAAAATAAAATCGCCTATGCAGAAATTTTTATGAGCTAATCCACCACACACATCAATCGTAATGATAATATTAGGATCATACTCAAACAAATATTCAAATTTCTCAATCAATTTAGATTTACCTCTAGGATCCATTGGAGTTTTCACCTTTATAACACATGATGATCCGCTAGGTAATTCCTTTGAGAAATCTCGATGAAAATTCTGCAAGAAAGAAAAATCACTAGAACAAGAGTTAAGAGATCTAATTACGAAATCATGAGAAAAACTCACACTCTTATCCTCACTTTTTCTTGTGCACTCATGCAGGAATTTTTCTTTTATCTCAAGCACTCTCTCATTTTTGCTTTTCTGTCCACACTCTTCGCTCTTATTTTTCTTATTACACTCACTTCTTTCTCACACTCATATTTAGTTTCTTTTCTCTCAAATTTTCTCTCTATTTCTTTTTCCTCCTCATTCTTTTCCTCTTCACTTTTCTCACAATTCTCACATTCAATCACTCTATTCTTTTTTGTTGGACTCTCACTTTCATTTTTATCACTATTTTCTTTTTCAAAAGCTGCCTCATTTTCTTTTGCACTCTCATTCACTATTCTTTCAAAATTTTGCCTTTGAATTCTCTTTTGATCTTCAAGTGCCTCTTCTAGTTTGAGAGAAACTAACTTAATATTTCGATTATTCATGGAAAGAATGTATCTATTCTTTTTATCATGAGTAACCTTTCTTCCAACCTCCCAAGGATGCCCTAGGAGTAAGTGACAATCATACATTGGTGCCACATCACAAAGCACTTCATCCTTATAGTTGCCAATGGAAAATGCAACTAACACTTGCTTTGTTACCCATATGTCTCCACTACCTTCCAGCCATTTCAACCTATAAGGTTTAGGGTGCTTTAAGGTGGGTAAACTTAGCTTCCCAACCATCAAAGTACTAGCAAAGTTAGCATTCTTCTCACCATCAATGATCATGCTACATAATTTTTCGTTCACATGGCATCTAATTTGGAAGTGTTTAGGTTGCCTCTCACCACCAACTCCCTCAAGCTGCTTAATGTGTAGGGCATCTTCATGAATGGGTTCTCTAAATCCTCTGAACCATCCACCGTACCTCCTAGGGTCAATGGTTGAACCCCGATCATCTTCATCATCAAAGCCTTCCCCTTCATACTCCTTGGGTTCAGCTCTTACTCCCCTTGGTGGAGCTCATCCTCCTCTAGGCAAGCAAGGTGGCTCCCTGCGTGCATGTTCTTTTCTGTCATGTAAGGCTTCTAGCTCTGCTCTCATAATTCTCCTCACCTCTCTTGTCATTGCCTCCATCATCGATTGTGGATCTACACCACCCCTTGCACCTACCTAAGCACTTTCATGAGACAAGCTCGCTGCAAGAAAAGATGTTAGTAAAATAAAATCCTCACTTCACACAACTCACGTGTTTCCTCTCAAAGATTGTCACTCAATTTCACTCATGTTTACAAGGAGAATAATTTGGCTTTTGCTCTCCGTAATGTATATCACTCTTGCCTTTTTCCACTCTTAATCCTCTCAAGAGTTGTTATTAAGCTAAGCAACCAAAAATAGAATTTTTCTGGGCAAGTTTCTCAACCGAACAAGGTCAATCAATTCTGGAAAATTGCAGAATTTTCTGGGCACAATTCACACCTGAACAAGGCAATCAAATTCTGGAAAATTTCAGAATTTTCTGGGCACAATTCACACCCAAAACAAGGCAATCAAATCTGGAAAAAAAATTCAGAATTTTCTGGGCACAAAGGTATACGAATTCAGTGGCCAAATCTAGAACAATTAATTGGAAAAAACCAAAAGTGAATTCTGGAAAACAAGGATGCAGAATTCAAATCAAATCTGGAAACTTATATTCTGCACACACCGAATCTGAATTGCTGGAAGACAAGGATGCAGAATTCAAATAACCACATATGGAAATTAATTTTGCAATACCCAAATCTGAATTCTGGACAAAAGACTTCAGAATTCAAATAACCAAATCTGGAAGATATCTTGCAATTAACCAATTCAAAATTCTGGAACTTATAAATGCAAGACACCAATTCTGGAATAAATAAATTGAAGCCCCCAATTCGGAATTCTGGAACATATATCTATATACTTTTCTTTTTTTTCTTTTTTTTTTTTTTTTTGAATATGGGGAACCAAGAACACGTTCTCCCCTTTGTTGTTTCTATTTTCTTTTGTTGTCCTCTCTTTTTTTTTTTTTTTTTTTTTTTTTCTTTTGATCAGATTTCTGAATGGAGAAGAAGAAGTTCAGAATTGCAATAAACTCAAAGAAAAACAATTTAAAGATAAGCAAACTTGAGACTAGAATTAGTCTTTGATACCAACTGATACGAACCCCGCCAACATTGTGACGAAACCCTTAATGAAATTAGTGTAAGGATCGTTTCTACTTTAGGTTTGTATGGAAACCGCAACCCAGCACCTATATTGAGGTGTGAACCTTGGTATAGTGAAGACGCCACAATCAAGGATGGATGCTTGATTGATAAGTCGATTAGCTCTCAAAGAACTAAAGAGAAGATGCAAAACTCACAATTTGTTTAAACGCATATTCTGAATTTTATTGAACTCTAAAAGGCCTATTTATAATACTAGGGGCTGAAACCCTAATAGACTTCTACTCTAACAAGACTTCTAACTTAAAAAGAAAGAAGCTTAGAAACAAATAACCCACAAGCAATTATTACTACTTGGGGAACTAAAAGACATTGTAAACATGACTTAGGCAATTAAAAAAGCTATCTAAAAATTAAGCCCAAAAATACCTACGAAAATAGATAAAAAAAAATAAGAAAGTTGGACTTTATTTACTAGCTAACTTAGTCCAACTACAATGGACTTCTAATTTGAACAAATGTAGCCCATGAATGCATCTTGGACATGTTGATTGAGCTCTTCCAAATTGTTCCTTTGTTTGGGCTCAAATCCTCTTCTTCAAGTTGAAGGAAATTAACCCATTTTGGTGCAGCCTCTACTCCATGTTGGATCTCTTTCTCTTGGATCTCCATAATTAGGCCTTGTAATACTTGCTTCATCCTCTTTGTCTTGGCTCTAGTCATGGGACCTCCAATTCCTTGTAGGGGATTTTTAAGTTGGCTGGTTGGATCTCTATCACATAGTCTAACTATATGCTTGTATTACACATGTTGCCCAAGGCCAAGAGTTTGATTTGAGCCATCAAAATATAGTAAGCAAAATAAGCATTGAAAGTGCAAGTACAGAACAAAGAAGTGATATTTAATCATAAGCATTAGCCTTTACTTATACCATTTGTGTTTTGACATATAAGTCGAGCACATTCACAAATCGATACAGGCTTTAGGAAGAGTAGAAAAGACATTATTTATTACTACCACACAGTTTTTGTCTAGGAACTTGATAGCTCTAGCCAACATAAAATTCTCAACCATTATTTCTCATTTGTGCCTGACCACAATGGGACTTCTAACTTTGTGCTTGCCATCTGACCACCACAATTCCCCAAATAAATAACCTCCATGCTTTGACACAACCTTGCTTTGCAGTATAACCTTGAATGTCTTCTTTTCGCCAACTTTGTTAAATGTCAAAGAACTAGGCTCAATTGACACGGAAATCCCTTTAGGCACCTTGACATACACCTTATATGTACCTGGAGATCCAACATTTGTCACCGTACGAGAGGCTATAACAGAGTTTTTCTCCAGATCAAGCGCAGTAATCGATGGATAGTTAAAATCTGCCGAGTTATAAGACTGTGAACAAGCAAAGGGCATACCAGCAAGTGCAAAAATTGCTACTTCGTCGTAACCAGAAGTGCACAAGAAACTCAAGTAATCAACTATGTCTAGATCATAAACCAAACCAGGGTCCATTGCAAGATTAGGCTGAATATGGCCCGCACCATAATCAAAAGGAGTTGCTTCTTTATAAAATGAGTCTAGAATTGGCCTTCCACTATCATCTACTGTGGTTGCTGGAAATGGACAATGTGAGACAAGTTAAAAAATTTGACCAAAACATAATATATTATATTCCCTCCAGCCTGTTTTATAAAATCCTTTCAAACAAATCACACTGTTTAAGAAAAATGTTAAAATTAATCAATGTATTGAATTTGAAAAAGTTAACACAACATTCCAACTTTATCTTATTTAAAGTTAAACTTTCTAAAAATCAAAATCTTGGAATTAGATAGGGCTAATAGTAATGAAGAGCGAATATGAAAAAAAAAATAATAAATGTTTTTAGAAAGGGTCTCATAAATAAGATCGGAGGGAATATTTGTTAGGACATACATGCAGGAAGTGAGCTCTCAAGTAATATTAAGACTTTTTCAATTGTGGTACCAGTGGTCATTATAGCAGATTGTATTGCTGCTGGACTCCAATGAGGGTGAAGAGTTTTCAGAAGACCAACAATGCCAGCAACATGAGGGCAAGACATAGAAGTTCCCGAATCTGCAAAGTAAGGAAACCTGCTTGCGCGTGTTTGCGTGTAAGCAGCAATTATATCCAATCCGGGTGCAGTGATATCAGGCTGAAAATATAAAACGATATCTCTTTATAGAAAATTTGATGTTTGAAAAAGAAATGCTAACAGTGGTTAGAGTAAATTAACCTTGAGGATTGATGGGAAGATAATGTTAGGTCCTCTTGATGAGAATGCAGCCATCATTGGACTTGGCTTTACTTTTAGTACTGTTTTCGCTTTGGTTAAGTAAGCCATCGGCTTCCTAAAATATTATTCCAAAATAAATTTATTGATAATTTGCTGCTACAGTACCCAAGAATTAATAAAGATATGGAAAAGGTCAACTTATCTCTTTAACTTGATATGAAGATTACCAAAAAGTGTTCCAAAACATATAATCCATCTAGACAAATTTTTAAAATGTGTAGAAAACTCCTTTATGCAAATTGACACCCATTTTCAATTAGAATGACATCATTTCCTCCTGCTTCCTTAACCTAAAAATGAATTAGACGTTTTAAAATTTTTAAGGGCAAAATACATACACCTCGTGAAGTTGAAAGTGATGAATTAAACTTTTTCCCTATAGAAAGATGCATAAAGAATATTGGTTTTGCTGAAAGAAAGAATTTTATAATTACTTGGTACGTCGTAGATAAGAGTAAACATATTCTCCATCTGTGAAATTGAGATTTGAAGCAGCTAAAACATGGGGTAGTGCAGCAAGATCATTCCCGCTTGTCTTATCGTTGGCCAAAACCAGTCCTACAGCACCTGCAAGGGTGGCTAGCTGCCCTTGCAAATATGGTGCCGAGTTTTTATCAATTTGGCAGACAAGTATTTTCCCATTCACCTTTTTAGGATCAAGGGTTCCAGCATTGCATAACTTACTGAAAGAGTGATCAATACATTTCCACAAGAAACAACAAATTTTTTTAGCATAGTACAAGATTATAAATGTTATATATTTGGAGAAAGCAATTCAGTGAAGTAAATAGAGCTTACGCATCGGTGGCATTAGCTTTAGCTAGCTTAGCGTCCTCAGCATTAATCAAAGGATAAAACTTCTGAGATGGCAAGCCCTTGGGTGAAAGACTGGATCCCTGAAATTAAGCCCCAAGCAAAGCAATTCTAATACTTTAAGCTTTTGTCACAGTTAACTCAATCATTAACAATAATATGAAATTAAAAAAGAATGATAATAACAACAACAATAATAATAATGGTAACGGGCAACCATATATAATTTCATACCTTTAGGTGTTTCTTGTCACCAAGTGCAACATAGCTGGCAAAGCTTCTGTCTATTGTGCTAGCAGCAACTGTGAACATCCATGGTACCACACTAGCTACGGTTTCAGGTAGGGGTCCATCGTTCCCTGCAGAGTTAACTACCACTATACCTCTGACAACTGCATGAAAGGATCCTATGGAAAATGGGTCTGAAAACAAATCTGTAGGACTATTTGGACCTGCTGAAACTGAAAGCACATCAACATTATCACTTATAGCAGCTTCAAAACCTGCTAAGACATCTGCATCGAAGCATCCACCACGCATAGTTTCACTAATATCGGGCCAGCAGACCTTGTAGGCTGCAACTCTGGCCTTTGGAGATCCACCTTTGGCAGTGCCAAAACCGTTACCAAAAATACTTACTCCTGGAACAAAACTACCGCCTGCAGTTGATAGAGTATGCGAGCCATGCCCTTGCACATCACGTGCATTAGTAAATTGTGGTTTAATTTTCACATCATATGTTGCCTCAAAACCTTTGTAGAAGGTTCTGGCTCCAATCAGCTTCCTAATTATCAATGGCAGAGATTATGGAATATCAATGGCAGAAATTCTAGGATTTATTTTACCATAATTATTCTATTAGCTGTGTATATATTATTACTTAAAATAGATTATTTGTAATTACTATATTAGCTGTATATATTTTCTTACTCAAAATAGTTTGTACAACAATTCCTATTTAATGAAAAGAATCCTCAAGAGGAAGGTATTAACCCATTCACTCAAATTTGTCAAGGTATCAAAGCCTACCTCTCTTACCTCTCAAATTCATAGCTGAATCTTTGGTTTACTGTCAGTTTTGCTTCCATCTTTATCAACGACTTCGTTTTGGAATTTTTTTTTTTTTTTTTTTGTTTTGGTCAATCAACTTGTGATTGACAGTCTTGCATTGAGATTTCTGGATCAGATTTGTTTTAAATGGCTACTGAGAATTTTTCTATAAAAATACCTACAGAGACTTTGGCTATCAAATTTACAGGAAAGAACTATGAGGCATGGAAATTTCAATTCAAAATGCTTTTGAAGGGGAAGGACCTTTGGAGCGACATTGATGGGTCTTCTCGCCAATGGGAAACAAAGGATGCTCAATTTATCTCTTGGATTTTAGGATCTATTGAAGCACATGTGATGAATAATTTGCGCTCCTTTGGTACAGCTAAAAAGAAGTGGGATTATTTGAAGCTGATATACTATCAAGATAACACAGCCAGACGATTTTAACTAGAGCTTGAGATTAGTAACTTCGGTCAAGGTAATCTCTCTAATGAGCAATATTATTCTGGATTTCTTAACCTTTGGAGCAAATATTCTAGTGTTATCTATTCCAAGGTACCAAAGAGGATTTAGCCAGCATTTAAGCAGTGCATGAAGATAGTAGGTGTGATCAGTTTCTGATGAAACTGAGATCAGATTTTGAAGTTGCACGGGTTAGATTTCTAAATAGGAATCCGATTCCTTCTTTGTTTGTATGCCTTGGTGAATTGTCGCGTGAAGAATAGAGACTAACTACATAAGTTGTTCTAGGTGCATCACAGGAGAAATCTAGAGTTGTCTTATGCTGCTCAAGGGAGGAACAGAGGAAAGAGTCAAGTAGTGCTATAGCTGCAAGGAATTTGGGCATATTGCTCACAACTGTGGTAAGAAATTTTGTAATTACTATAAGCAACATGGACACATCATCCAGGAGTGTTCTATATTCTAGAAAATCGGCGAGCCCAAGCATTTCAATCCGTTGTTCCAAACCTTAATATTGGTTCTACATCCACAACCACTAGTACCAATCAGCTTGTTCTTACTCCAGAAATGGTCCACTAGATGATTCTCACAGCTTTTTCCACTTTTGCACTTCGGGGGAAAGGTAAGACTATTTCTTCTCCATGGTTTGTTGATTCTGGAGCATCCAATCATATGATTGGGTCACCTTATTTGTTGCATAATCTACGACAGTATATTGGTACACAAAATATTTAGATTGCTAATGGCAGTAATCTTCCCATTACAGCTATTGGTGATATTGGATCTTCTTTTCGTCATGTATTTGTCTCTCTTGGGTTGTCTACAAGTTTAGTTTTTGTTGGTTAGTTGGTGGATAATAACTGTGATGTATCTTTCTCTCGAGGTGGTTGTACTGTGCAGAATTAGGTGTCGGGGAAGGTGATCATTCGGTGGGCTAAAATGGGCAGATTATTTTTCTTGCAATTTACTGTTCCTAGAACTTTGTCTTTCTCTTCTATTATTGTTACAAATAAGGCTGAAGTTTGGCATAAACGATTGGGCCATCCAAATAATGTGATTTTGTCTAATTTAATGAAGCGTGACTTTTTTGGTAATGATCAGTCTTCTAAACATAGATTGTCTTTTTCTTGCTCTAGTTGTAAACTAGAGAAAAGTAAAATTTTACCTTTTTCTACTTATGGTGGTCATGCTAATACATATTTTGGGATAATACATAGTGATGTTTAGGGCATTACTCTTGTCATTTCCCATGCATAGTATAAGTATTTTGTGACGTTCATCGACGACTATAGTTGTTTCACATGCATATATTTTCTGTGCAATAAAACTGAGGTGGTCACTATTTTTCAAAATTTTCTGGCATACATTGAGACACAATTCTCCACTTGTATTAAGGTTTTATGGTCTAATAATGATGGTGAATATCTATCACATGACTTTCAAGCTCTTTTGCAATAGAAATGTATTATATCTCAACGATCATGTCCTTATACTCCCCAGCAAAATGGGGTGGCTAAACGGAAACATAGTCACTTGTTGGATATGGTCAAACGTTACTCCTGGAGTTTTCAGTTCCGCCTAAATTTTGGTTGGAAGCTTTGTCCACTGTTGCTTACTTAATTAATTGTTTGCCTTCTTAACAATTGAATTTTGATTCTTCTTACTATTGTCTTTTCGGTATTCATTCTAATATCACATGCTACATACATTTGAATGTGTTTGTTTTGTTCACTTGCCTTCTCATGAGCATCACAAGCTTACAGCTCAGTTAGTTCAGTATGCCTTTATGGGTTACAACAATGCTCAAAAGGGTTTTGTGTGTTATGATGTTGATGCCAATTGATTGTGTATCTCTCGAAATGTGATTTTCTTTGGACATGAGTAATATTTTTCGAGACATGTTTCTTCTTCAGGCAATGTTCTTCTTCCTAGCTTTGAAGACATCTCTCCACCAATTGAGCGTTTTAAACCTAGAATGGTCTATCAATGACGACAATCCCCATCACCACAAATCCTTCCTGACCCTAATCTAGTTATTGCTCTAGTGGTTCTTAAAAATCCTCTCGCATCCGTCATCCTCTTGATAGGTATGGTTTCTCTACCACTTTAGCTGCATTCCTGCCTCTTATTCTTAGGCAACTAAATATGCATGTTGGGTGAAAACTATGCAAGAAGAACTCCAAGCACTTCAAGAGAATCATACTTGGGATATTGTTCCTTGTCCTACTGGTGTTAAGCCCATTGGTTGTAAATGGATATATTCTATTAAGCTACCATCTAATGGCTCACTTGACAAATATAAAGCACGGTTAGTGGCACTCAGTAATCGCCAGGAGTATGAAATAGATTATGCAGAGACATTTGCTCTTGTAGACAAAATGACGATAGTGAGACTCGTTCTAGCTATTGCTACTTCCAAGGGTTGGTGATTACAATAGATGGATGTTAAAAATGCCTTTTTACATGATGATCTTAAGGAAGAGGTTTATATGACTCCACCATCTTCTAATGTTTGCAATCTAAAGCGCTCACTCTAGTTTGAAATAAGCTCCACTTGCTTAGTTTGATAAGTTTCATTCTATGCTTATTAGCTTCTCCTTTGTCCAAAGTCAATATGATTCCTCCTTGTTTCTTTGCAAGACTGCTAAGGGAATTTTCATGCTTCTGGTATATGTTGATGATAGTGTTATTACAAGGTCTGACTCTACATTGATTTCTCAGCTTCAGGAGTGTCTTCAAGGTTCTTTTCATATGAAAGACTGGGCTTCTTTACAATATTTTCTAGGCCTTGAGGTGCATTCTACCTCAGCTGGAATTTTCTTACACCAAGATAAATACATTCAAGAGTTAATCGCTTTGGCTGGCCTTCAAGATGGCTATTCTTTTGATACCCCTTTAGAAGTGAATGTTAAATATTGTCGTAATGAGGGTGAATTTCTCTCTTATCCCTCTTTATATAGACAACTAGTGGGGATCTTAAACTATTTCACTATTACTCGGCCTGATATTTCCTTTATTGTTCAACAGGTTAGTCAGTTTATGTAGGTGCCTAGACACCTTCACTTGGCTGCTGTTCAACGCATTGTTCGCTATTTGCAAGGCACTTCTGCTTGGGGTCTTTTCTTTCTTGTTGGTTCTCCTATTCGTTTGATTGCATATAGTGATGCTGATTGGGCTGATTGTTCTGATACTAGACATTCAGTTAAAAGTTGGTGCATGTTTCTTGGTACCTCTCTTATTGCTTGGAAAAGCAAGAAGCAAGATCGGGTATCTAAGTCTTCCACAGAGTCTGAGTATCGTGCTATGTCTTTTGCATGTTCAGAAATAGTTTGGCTTTAGGGATGGTTGGGTGAGCTTGGGTTTCCTCAAATTGAGCCTACAATGCTCCGTGCTTATAATACTAGTGCGATTCAAATTGCTCCAATCCAGTCTTTCACGAGTGCACCAAGTATATTGAAGTGGATTGCCACTCTATTCGTGAAGCACATGATGCCCGCATCATTACACTTCCGCATATCACCATTGATCTCTAGACTGTCGATGTGTTTACAAAGGCCCTCTCCCGACACCGGCATCATTTTCTTGTTGACAAATTGATGCTTGTTGATCGCCCAGCATCAATTTGAGGGAGCATATCAATGGCAGAGATTATGTAATATCAATGGCAGAAATTCTGGGATTTATTTTACCATACTTATTCTATTAGCTGTGAATATCAATGGCAGAAATTCTTGGATTTATTTGTAATTAGTATATTAGCTGTACTTACTCAAAATAGTTTGTGCAGCAATTCCTATTTAATGGAAAGAATCCTCAAGAGGAAGGCATTCAGTCATTCACTCAAATTTGTCACTAATTAATATGGCAACCAAAATACAAACAAAAAAAAGTTGATTATGAAAATGCACCTTTTAGGGACACAACTAAAAAAGCTATGACAATTTTGATCACACCCTGAAGATACACTACAAATAAACTTAAAATAATTAAGTTGAAGTGAAGAAACAAGGTACCTGTTACAAAGTTGTTTGCTAGAACCATTTAAATTATTGAGTTGACAGACCCCTTGACCCCGCCATTTTGTTGGGATTGGGCCAATTCCTTTGTCATTAAAGCTCTCTGATTCTGGCCAAACACCTATATATTAAAAATAAGGAGAATATCTTAATGCATAGTCAATACACATGATGGCAGTTGACGAAGAAACAATATCTCTTGTACAGTTAAAAAGAGCTTGTATTGTGAATCTTACCTGTATCAAGGTTTCCAATGATTGTATCTTCACCATATCTTGCCTTCTTCCAAATAGAGTCTTTAGGAACTATTCCATTCTTCTCTAGTCCAAGAAATTGCCACGATCTAGTGGTGTGTAATGTCCTCTTTTTGTTCAAGAACACAGACACAACTTTTGGATTTTCTGAACAAATTAAACATTAGGAAGCAACTATAAGAGTGCAATTAGATCTAGAAAAATGCAAGGAAGTTTTTGTAATTCATTCATTCATAAGGAAGATATGTGCAATTTACTCTGAGTTTTAACATTAATTTTGAATTTTATATATTTATAAACATTCATTTTTTCAAATTAACCAGATCTAATAATATCCTCAAATTTTTAAAATATCATCAAATACATGCATTTGCACACGTGTCTATACATAATTGGCGTACTGTTATAGGTGCTAAAACTGCCTAGAGAAATTCTTAACCGGACACAATGGTAAACTTAACTCCTGGTTGCTCTTTTTCTATTTTAATTTTCAATAAAAAAGAAAATAAGGATAAAAAATGTGTTTGGTTCAATAAATAAGAAATCTTTCTACTGAAAATGTTTTCTAAAATACAATAAAAGTTGAAAAGAGGGGAAACAAAAGACTGTTTCCGATGTTTCAAGAAATGATGAAGTAATTTTATTGACTTATTTTATTAACTTTTTGAATAATTTTTTGAAGATGAATGACTAATGGTTCAATAAAATATATTGAAAGTAATTGTAAGTAAATATAAAATAATTATAATTGAAAACGAAAATAAAAATGAAAACAAGAAATAGGCTTTCATATAATAAAAAAGTGAAAATAAAAATATATTTCTAAAATTAAAAATAAAATAAAATAAATAAATCAAACAACTATAACATCTAGGACATATATTTAAGGAATTAAAATCTATTGTATTATTTTTCTGTCGTATTCTTTATCTTATTTTTATAATTAATTAAAAATAAAGTAATATTATTTTATTCACTTTTTCGTGTGGTTTTCTCACTTCCTCAAATGTTTTAATCAATCTGCTATATTGAGACAACATATAACATATTATGTAAAAGAGTAAATTTCATCTCATATTTAAGTGAGAAGCCAGACACAAATTGCAAGAGGGACTAAAATAAAAATATACAAAATCTGTGGGGTCCACTACTATATATATAAGCTCAGGCTAAGAATTAACTGTGACTCACTTGCAATTTCTTCTGCTTCTTCCTCTTCAAGCATTGCAGCAAAGCCATTAATGTGTCTACTGTACGAGTAAAAGATTGCTTCCTTAGCCTTCTCATGGCTGTGAAACAACATAAATGAGACTCTATCAGTTTCATTTGTACATAGAACATTAATTTCCCAGTTCTTCATTTAATTCTATACCTTCCCACGTGCGAACCCAGTAACTCATAATGAGAATTTGTGGCAGATTCAACTTCAAAATCAGAAGGGTTTGGGCCATGAGAATGTGTTCCTAAGTATACAATGTAAGGCTGCAACAGATAACATCACAGAAACAAAAGATTATAAGAATACAGTTCAGAGAAATAACCGCAAATGATTCTTTGAATTTTATAATAGAAACTTGTAATCAAATTGAAACATGCCTTTTTGACAGCGTGGGCTGGTTTCTGCAAGAACAAACAAAGTAGGAATGATGACGCAAGAAAGTGACAAACTTTGAAGTTCATGGCTTTTCTTGAGTGGTTTTGCAGCTGGAATGTGCGTTAATGGAGTTCTGCTTTCCTCAGCTCAAATATATATTAGAGAAAAGTTACTTGCACAATTAATTTTACTTTTTCAATTTTGTTGTAAGGAAAAAATTATTTAAAAAAGAAAACTAAAAAGATAAGGGAGACAAAAAAAAGGGGTATACAAAATAAATATATACAAATAAATGTGCACATAACAACACTTATAGTAAACTCAAAAACTTGAAATCTTAATTAATTTCATTTTTTATATTTTAAATTTATAAATTTTATCTTTTACGCTTCACAGTTTTATTAATTTCATCCCTTTAAATTATTTTTTGGCTTTTAAAACTATTGTAGACTTATAAATAACTATTAATATTAATAATTTTAAGTGATAAAATTGATAAATTTAAAGTATAAAAATGAAATTAATAAATATTTTGAAGTGTCACGAATTATATTAATTAACTTTAAATATTTAAGGTAAAATTAATTAAGATTTTAGGAGTGATAAATCAAAATGAGATTTTTTTTATATATATATTAATTTCTTATTTTTTTAAAATGAAAATTCTGCAACAATAATTGACTTACTATTGATGAAGAATAATAGAGCATTGATAAGAATCTCGGAATGTAATTATTTAAAGAGGACAAGAATATTAAAAAGTTAAAGAGAGGACCCCATGAGTTTTGGTTGGTAGTGGCGACAGTTATCAAGTAGTTTTGATTGTGTGCTTACGTATTTCGACAATGCAATATAAATATCCTAATGTTTTTCCAAAGAGATAGAGTGCCTTAATTTAGCATTATATATTTGGCTTTTCTTTATAACATGATTTTTCCTTGAATTTTGTAGGCTCATAAAAAAAAATTATTATTATTGGATCCTAGATAATGTTTTTTATAAAATTGTTTTCAAACATGTCCACACTTTACAACAAGGAATAATGATTACTGAATTTTATAGCTAGATAGAAAGCTATAATTATCCATTGAATAAAAAGGAAATTGCAGATAATAGAGAATCAAAAAGTAGAACCCTCAATAGTCTATTGGTTGAGTGGGATAAAGTAAGATTTTGTATTTGACAAGTGCAGATTTAAGCTTTTATTTATTTTCTTGAAGTGAAATAAATATAAAAATTTTATAATTTTTTATTAAGTTCAAAAGATATTTTTCTTTAGCCTGGTGCAATATTCATTCTAAAATTTTTTGTTACCAAAAAATTTAAAAAGTAGAAAATAAAAATTATAATTATTTTTTATTTTAAGATTAATTTTATTTTTAATATAAAGTCAAAAAAAAAATTATTGGAAGAAAAAAAAAAAGAGTATTGTAGATGAAGGCTACGTGACATTTTTGTTCGTTTATCAAATGATGGGAAATTGAAATGAAAAAGATAAAATTATTTCCATTTTCTTTGACATATAAAATTAGAAAAGGCTCCCTTTGTTTACCGCGTCATATGTGACCTCTGAATGAATGAACTCTAAAAGCAACTTTAGAGGTGCTCCTTCTCAGTTACTTAAAGTTGATTTTTTACAGTTTCTTTAGTCATGCTGTAACTTATCACTTATTTTTTTATTTTATGCAATTTAAGCTCTCTTATTCTCTAGTGATGAACCTATCCAAAAACATTTTAAATGAATTCCACGACTTACCCTACATTGATATTTGTGTTTAATATTTAATTCCACTTTAACTTAATATTTTAATTTATTTTTATTTTAATTCTGATATAATGAAAATAACAAAACTTCATACATAAAAGTAAAAAATTCAACAAATATTTTCTACTAAAATATAAAATAATATATTAAAATTAACTCCCAGTCCACAAATCCTTATACTTAAAAGGTGGTTTGATCATTATGATTTTGATGTTAAACATATTAAAGGTGATCAAAACTCCTTCCTGATTTCTGTCCACATCAAAATCCATTAACCTAATGTCCTCAGCCAATATCTATCCTCTCATATGCATGATCTCAGGAATACCTAGCACTCTCTGTTCCATGATATCCAAACCTTATCCTCCTAAGGTTGGCCTAACAGCTCCAATTTAGCTGTGAATAAAGTTAAAAAGCATAAATGACCACTACTTTCATTTATTGTACTGGGTAGGTCCTGTTGTCCCTACAACTTAGAACTCGTGAATAAACGCGACGAGAGAGCAACGATACTTGATGTGCCATGTTGCTTATCATCCACTAGAAGTGCTCAACCCTGACTTTCGGATATATTGGAGTTATTTCAACTATTGGAGTTACTTTGAATCATCATCAATGGCAGACCTAGGGGTGTAATTTCTATGGTAAGGATAGATACTCGAATTTGTGGTATAGAATGATAATTGAGGTGTATGAATATAACTCTTGGTACATCAACAATAAAGATAGATTTCTATAACAAATTAATTAAAAAAAAAGAAAGCAAATAGAGTCTCAAGAGCATAGAAATCCTTTATTTCTGGCATTCTTGGTTATTGTGATTTTTAACTCATGTACATAATTAGGTGGAGATTTTGACATATTTGTCTTTGTTCAAGGACTTATCCCTGAACTAAAGACTTAATTTCACACTAAGATATATAGAGTGAGTAATTTTCTCTCTCCAACCTAATACGCTTTCCTCAAAGATAGCAAACGAGAAATGAAAGTTTCTTGAACCAACTACTAGAAGGTTACTACTTTAATAAAGTAATTGTAGGATATCTAAATCTCAACTCTTGAGACATGCCCCACAGCCATCTTCAAAACATGTTTGGCATTTTTATTGGGTTAGATTTTTACAGAATACATTTCAATCATCTATTTAAAATATTCACAAACTCTATTATACAATGTGTATTTTTAAAGTGTATCAAAATTATTTATTTATTACTCAGTGCAAAAATAATAGAAACAGCCTAACAGATAAGTTGAATTCATCATCAGACATTGGGATGAGGATACACCATAATTAAACTTAGAATAATCAGAAACCAAATGAGAGTGGACCACTTGATTTATACACGTCTCCACTATGGAACTGATGATGCCTTTGTCGAAGTTTTGTGAAACGTGCTAGAAGTCATTGAAAACAATTTTAGGGTTGGTAGAGAAATGGTGACACCATTATGTGACACCATTATGCTTACATCAGTAAAGTACTAGGGTGGGGGAGTGTGGTAAACAGTGTTTTGAGAAGTGAATCAAACCAACTCATTCAACCGTTCCGGTGAAATTATAAAATCTGGTCAAACAAACTCACTTAGTAATGGAGGGAGTGTGGTAAACAGTGTTTTGAGAGTCGAACCGAATCAACGCATTCAACCTGTCCAGTGAAATTATAAAATCTGGTCAAACAAATTCAATAAACCGGTGAACAGGTTTACACTTTTTTTAAAAAAAAATTTCAAACTTAAAAAAATTCTTATATGAGCTCAACCTCTAACTATTAAAGAAATTTTTTTGTCCAAAATTTGTAACTATAAGGAAACAACCTAAAACACTAGGGAGGTGTTTGGTTGGATGGAATGAATGTCGGTGGAAATGGAAAAAGGAAAGAACAAGGAATAGAAAGGAGTGGATAAGTTATCTACTTGTTTGGTATGTTAAAGAAAAAAAGAAGAAAAGATATCTTATGAAATAAAATTATTATTGAATGATAATAATACTCTTTAAATAAAAAAAAGGGTGGAATGAATGTTGGTAGAAATAGATAAAAGGAGTAGATAAGTTACCTACTTGTTTGGTATCTTAAAGAAAAAAAAAATAAAAGTAAGGAAATGAAATAAAATTATCATTGAATGACAATAATACACTTTGAATAAATTTTAATCAACTTCAGATTATAAGAGGACCACACCAAAACCTCCATCACAGTTAGCCATGGGTGGGACAAATTCAAATTCAGTTTCAAATGTATTAAATTTTAATCTCTCTTTTTTTTTTTTTTTGTAATCTCCGTTAAATTTTGATATAACTTTATAACATATCCAACAGTGGTATTATTGGAGTTGCTTAACTCTTAGGAACCGCACTTGCGAGTTGTACTGTTATAAAGTGAGCTTAGGTGGAGGTAGGTTTGAAACAATTGCAAGCAAAAATTGCTTATTCAACTAGTGATTGCATAACTTATTTTGGACTCCATATATGCACAAATAAAGTGAGAGAAAAAGTTTGATTACCGTATAATTTTAGCTAACCCATAATTTTACAAATGGTAAAATTTTATTTAATAATTTAAAATTGCATATAAAGGGAATAAAAAATTACTCATATAAATTGTAAAATGTAGTATAGTGAGACTCACAAAAAACAATTGTACACAACTCTTTTGAGTTGTACAATTAGCTACATGCTCTCACAAATATCATCATGTGTTATAAGTCTAACAGTGTTCCACATAAGAATGTGAAATAGGACTTAAATCAAACACTGTATTACAAAAGATTTTTAACAGTGTATTTTTTATAACAGAAAGGGAGTGCACTACAAGAAAGCATCAAATTATCTACACAAATTAGCATTGGCCTTGAGGTTGATGCGAATTGCATCGGTTAAGCCCATGCTAATTTGCAACAAAGTATAAAACTTACAGAGGAATATTAGTGTCAGTAAAGGTCATGCTAAGTCTGCACGTGTATTAGCGTTGGCCCAACCGACATAAAAAGTAGACATTGTTGGTCAAAGTAAGTTGACCGGTTGTATATTGCATCAGCTTGAGCTTAGGGTCAGCTAGGCCGACACTAACACTGCAAAAACGCCACTCTCCCATTGGTTGGTTTTGTAGCATTAGTGTCGGTCATGGCTGATGCTAAATTTGTGCTCTATAACCATTGCCGTGCCAATTTCTCTTTACATTTCCTTCTTGCTTTTACTCAATTCTCCCTCTATCTCTCGCCCCAAAATTCTTTTTTTTTTTTTGCAAATTGGATTAACTCCAATTTTATGGGTGAATTTTTTTTATTTGGTTATTTTTATTATATTTTGAATTTTCTTTATCTTGTCAATCTTGTTTTCAATTAGCTAATTTGCTCTCTTTATGTTTTCTAGGTATTTTAGCAAAACTAGCACTTCGAATTGCCCAAGTATGTTCGAATTCCTCAGCTATGTTTATTATGCTTGTGTTGTGCTAATTGATAGGTTGTATGTTTAGTCTGTTATATTGTTGTAAATTTACTGTTTAATTAAAATTGTTTTACTAATATGTTTATTGAATATGCTTAATTTAAATTGTAATTAATGAATGATCAATATGTATGATATGTAATTTTGGTGTATTTTATTTTTATTATGTTATTATTTGATTGGTTGACATGTATAAAATATTTATGTTATATTTATAGATATGTTCTAAATTTCTGAATTATATCTCCCATTAGTGGAGAGCATAGCTCAATAGATTATTTAGATATTATGTGAAAATCCTGTATAGTTTGGAAATATCTTGTTATTTTACAAATGAATTTTTAGGAAATGTGCTCAAGGCTGAGGTTATGTTGCCGATTTTTTTTTTTTTTAAAGTTTGCCCTACATATCTAATGTGAAGATAGATGTCACTAAAAATTAAAATTAAAACTCTGATTGAAGTTATTTTAAAAATTAAAACTTTAGGTAAAACAATCATGCATAGTATATTGACTGAATAAGATTATTTCTTGTAAATTTAAATTCTAATCTAAATTAATTTAATAACTCCAATAAGTTGAGATCCCTAATTTAAATCATGACCAAAATTTTACTTAAGGTGTGGGTTTGAATTTTAGGGAATAAGATCAATTAGGTTTTATGGTTTGAAATTTAGAGTTTAGGGTTTAGGGATTGAAATTGAAAAAAATGGCTTCAAGAAATATTTTTTAAAAAGTTAATTTAGGTATAAGGTTTATGGGTTGAAATTGAACAAATTATCTGGAAATGTAAAGGTGTTTAGGGTTTAGGAGTTTAAATTTAATTAGTAAGTTGTTGGATCATAATCACTATTTATGTTGTACTGATTAACTATATTATTTATTAGGTTTTTTGAATTGTTCAACTAGGAGTTTAAATTTAGAGTTCTATTCAAAACTAAACATAATATACAAAAAGTGTTTTCCTCTTCTTGTTAGATGTCTTCTTGACAGGATAGGGGAAAGATGCTTGTCAATAAAGGGGGTAGACATAGGACTATCTCTCTCAATCAGCTAGCTGTCGAGGCTAACTAGAGTAGTCGCCAGCAACAGCATGCTAAACTGGTCCATTCTACACTACCATCGGACCAATATATGTCATATGAGGCGGCTGCTCCACCTAAGTCTATCCTAGACTTCCTCGGATCATCTACAAGATTCATGATGATCTCTACTCTGGGGGACAGATCTTGTGATCTTCTAGAGGATAAGGATCATGATGAGGGGCCTGACCAAGAGTAGGCAAAGGAGGAGCCGCACAAGCAAGAGGAGCAATGAGACTCCGATGAGGATGAGCATTATCCACCCCTCGCAACCTAATGCATACGAGTTGTCTACTAACGGGAAATTATCATACGTCTATTTAGTTGAGGGTAAGTTTCTTTAAATTTGTGAATTTGTGTTTCTATTTTGGTCTATTTTCTTGTATTGTTGTTTCCTTTAAGTTTTATTTTTGTGAATGCGTAAGTTGACTCCCAACAAGTCCTCTACAAATGCACTTAGGGAGGCCATCAAGAATCTCCTTACTCTAAGTGGATTGAGGTTCCTAATCAGATCAGGAGCAACTGATTTAGGGTTTTTTAGGTGAAAAAATTAATGTAATTTATTTTTTGTTATTTAATTTATTTGTGGTTATTAGTAAAATAGTTACATCAACTTAATTACTTTTTGCAAGACTATGTTACATAAAACCCTCGTGATAAGAGGCATATCAAGAAGATATTTAGGGAGAGAGAGTTCAAGCGCCTTTCTGATATGCTTACCAAAGCAAGGAAGAAGGGTGAGCAGCTGCATTGGATTAGTGAGGAGGCTTGGGATGGTCTGCTTACTTTTAGGGTGGGGGAGGATTTTGATAAAGTCTCCACCCAAAACAAGGCCAATGGGCATCAACCAAATGAAGAGCAGTGCAAATTACAAGGCGTGTCCCACACAATAAGATGACATTAAGGAAGGTAATTTTTTTATATGTTTAATTTTCATATTCATTCAAAAAAATTTGACCTAATATATGAATTTTTAGTAAGCTCGGAAGCTCAAACACTCAGAGTCTTAATGAGTCGTTCCTTGCCATCCACATGAGCAAGTTTGGGGCTATGTTAATAATTGCTCCAAGAATACCTATCTAAGTCGGCTTCCTTTCTTATTTATTACTTATGTTATAACAATTGAATTAAATAATTGTTTTGTTAACTTATTATGCTTTATGATTAAATAAGCACACTATTAGAAACAATTGCGAGAGGTCCAATCCTAAGTTAGGATAGCTACTGAGGACGTGGGGAGCCCACAAGTTAATGGGTCGCGGAAGCTCAACTTGTGGAGAGAGGTTAATGGGGGCAAGACTCAGGCTTGTTGTTATGGCATTGGGGACTTGTCCTCTCCAAAAATCCTAGAGCACCATCTGGTGGCTGGCTGACCTATAACTTTGATGAGACCGAGAGACTTCACCAGGAGGCAACTATTGCTTGGGAGGCTGCAGTTAGAGTTAAGAAGTGGTAAGCCAAAGCCCGTCAAGAGGCAGCAGAGGCGCAGGAGTTGGCACAATTCTTTTAGGCTAGGATGGATGCGGTGATGCCACGTGTGTTGCTTTGGAGTTTGGTTTGGGTGATGGATCTATTGTGTGAGTCAATCTTGCCATCCTCATCAGCATTAAGACCAGGACCTCGACATCAATCTCCTGACAAGCACCCTTCTCTAGACTGTCGTTGCCGCTATCTTCATAGTAGCGTAATGTCACGGGACAAGAGGAAGTCCCATATCGGATAGGCAAAGGGGGGGTCTTGGGCCTTATAAACGTGGGCACTGCACACCCTATTGAGACGTCTTTTAAGGAGAGAGTAATGGCCCCGTGACAAGTGGTATCAGAGCCTTGTTCTTGTCTGTTGGCTGGTGCTGGGAAATGGCTACCCAGGAAAATGGGTTGGGATAGTCTGCCTCCAATTGGAGTGTCAGCCGTCCGTGGGCGTCCGGCTTCAAGGGGGGCTTTGTAATGATTCAATGGGGAGGTTCTCCGAGTCCCACATCGAGTGTGGATGCGCTCGATGTGAGGCTTATAAACCAATAGGCACCCTCCCCCTATAAGCTAGCTTTTGGGGGTGAGTTCTACCTAGAAAGTTTATAACAGTGGTATCAGAGCCGACTCGGACCCGACTTTGATGTCTGCGCCAAGGGCCCTGATGAGAATGGGGTAGGCAGGGGGGCCCACCACAGGGCGTTACACAGGATTGGGTGGAGGAGTATGTCACGGGACAAGAGGAAGTCCCACATCGGATAGGCAAAGGGGGGTCTTGGGCGTTTATAATGGCCCCGTGACAGTAAGGCTATTATGCCATAGTTTTATTTTTTATATGGCTAGTTTATTACATATTCTTGCATATATATTCATTACATTGATTATTGGTCATATACAAATTTTTTATTGCAAAAATTATATCTAAGTCTATAGTTCATATAAAAAAAAATTACTTTTAAAAAATTTACTTTAATATAAATTTTATAATATAAGAGTTCAATTTATTAAATTAAAAATATAAAAAATTATATTTAAATTTAAAATTAACAATAACACAAGGAGTATAACAGAGTTTTACTCCAATTCATTTAAACTTTAAGCTATCAAAATATCTAATTCACTTGTTCTTGTGGGGTAGTAATATTTGGCTGTGGAGACTATAGTCATTTTTTTTTTTTTATGGAAAGAGACAATAGTCAACATTATTATTTCGTCCCTTCCAGATGCTGCTGGGGCTATGTAACTTTTAGGAGTTTGATGAAACGCACATGTTAACGGTGATTATCTAATGCCCATTAGATTGTGTTTTTGTAATACAAACTTAAGCAGAAAATGATTTATTATAATTAAGCAAGACCATTTAATTTTACATCTTTTATTTATGATATTAAATAAAAGTAAAATATAAATAATCTATTTATTTTAAAAGTTCCATAATATTTCTAAAAACTATGTCAAACGTTTTATTTTATTATTCTTTCTTTCATTCCCTACTCATGTCTTCTTTCGTCCTAGCAAGATGTTTCTTGCAGCATTTAGTAACAATATGTGGAAACATATAAAGGCACGAAAGAATAACAAGAGGAATATTGTATCTTTGCGTATGTTTGTGTGTGTGTGTGTGTATATATATATATATATATATATATATATATATATATAATATCGTACATATGCACTTCATTAAGAGCCAATTCGGATTTTTTTTAAAAAAATTCTATTGAGGTGTAAAAAAATATTTTTGGGCTTTTGTAAGAGATTTTTTTTTCTTTTTTTTAACCAAAAGTGATTGAATTTTATTTTCATTTTTTAAAAAACATATCTCTACATACCTTTTTTTTTTAAAAAAAAAAAAAACAACATGTGAGGTTTTTCTTTTTAAAATATTAATCCAAACAATTAAAAATTACATATTAACACTTTTTTTTTTTGGTTAGAAGTGCTTCTAAAAAAACAACGTTAGTCCAAACAGACTTAAATATATAATTGCCTCTTAAATACCTCAGTGCAATGAAGAGTTTTATTCTTTGAAGATGTTACCTTTTCATATTTATATACAAAAACTGATTTAAAATGTTAAATTCCATAATTAAAGATATTGGATATACCTTACATACTCAAACAATAGATATGCTGAAAAGTTTAATAGCAAGGGTTTTCTGCATAGTGTTCTTTTTTGTTTCACCAACAGTTATAGCCACTGAATCTGACCAAGTAAACAAGCCCTCTCTGATCACTTCCGATCCTCTTCCTTATATTCCTGCACATTTGCATGCTTACAACTCTTTCTCTTTTCGCCATCAGCTAGAAGTAGAACCATGCATTTCATCTGAAAACTTAAGGAAATGCATGAGACTTTAGAGCAATAATCCTCCCAATGAACCACTAAATGTGTAGATCAATTGACATAGGTTATTATAATTTAATTTAGAATTTCGAGTTTGTGCTTTAAAAATATAATTTTATTAAAATTTTATAAAAAAAAAGTTTTGTTGTCTTTGTAATTTTGTTTGACTTGAACTTAATTAATTAGTACCTAATATAATATTAGGTATCAATAATCTGTACCAAAAAAAAAGAATAATCCTTTCAACGGATGCAAGTGTTGGTGGTAATTGGGAAACAAAAGCTTCACACAAGAAAACTCGAGAAAGAGAGAGAAAGAGGGGGAAAGAATGAAGACATATGAAATTTTCATGAACTGAATGGATTTGTTACAACAACTTGTCATATACAGTGAATGGCTAACTAACTATGACCTTTGTACATGGACTTGGGCCTTCGGCCCATAATGAAAATGGCTACTAGCAAGAAAATTTGTTCGCCTGGTAAGATAACAAATTCAATAAATAAAGCTATACCGTAATTTAAGAGGCATGTTACGTTATCTGTTTTATGTATTTTTAATCTGAGAACATTGAGACAATGGTGAGCTTGAACCTCAATCTTATGTCACATGACATGGACTAAGTATGACTATAATCTTCCATTCATATAGTTGTGATTATGAATTTGAATTAAATATTGATTTGTGCATTGCTTCAACTTATATTTTTTTCTAGTTTAAGCATCAGAATACTCTTTATGAAGATGATTACAAACCAATTCTTAATTGTTCTTGTGAAGGCGTTAAACCACTTATAGAATATCTGCAAATTGAATATGTTATGTGCTTTCTGATGAAACTCAATGATACTTATTCACATGTTAGAGGCTAGATCTTATCATTTGTCTCTGGTTGATTGAGTGTTCTCCTTTATTATTCAAGAAGAAAAACAACGTGAAATTGGTGTTGTTGCAATGCAAAATGATCTGCAAGTGGTGTTGGCAATACCACGTTCTGGTGGCAAACACAATACTAGGAACGTTGTCACCATGTTAATACAACTGAAACTTGGTTGGAGATATGGGAAGAATTCTAGAATTCAAAAAAAAAAAAAATTGTCACTTTGTTTAACCGAAGATGTTTTGATTTTTTTTTTTAAAAAAAAGGAAATTTCATGACAGACAAATTGTAGTATTAATGGATCTTTTACTATAAAAATAATGGAAAATTACATAAAATATATCTAAAAATATCATGAAAATTGAGGATGATGGCCAAAATTATTTCTTTCAAAGGAATTTTATGGGCCAATCAGCTAAGAGTATGTTTGAATTAATTTTTTTTTTAAAAGCACTTTCAAAAAAGCTAAAGCATTTATATATGTGTAATATTTTATGAGAACAACAGTGTCACTTTTATCTAAATATCACTGTTTCATTTTTTATGAAGTTTTTAAAATAACTCAAAAATTTAACGCAGCCAAATGAATAAATAAGAGAACATTTTATTAATTTGATGGTAATTCAAAAATTATACCAGTAAAAGATAACAATAAGATTATCTAAGTCTTATATATTCTTTAAGGGAAAGTCTAAGTTACCCCATGGGTTAAATTATCCCATTTTAAATTGGCCACTAAAATTATGAAAAGTGTATAATAGTAGGACCCACATATTTAACCAACTTATTTTCAGCATTAATGGTTAATATAAATTTTTGTAACAATATTTTCATTTATTACAAATCAATCCTCACTTCTTTTAAAGTTTTAATTTTCATCCTCCCTTATTTTTTTACAAAAATTCTACCATTTCTTCTTCCTTTTTCCGTTCCTTGTAATAATACTATTTAGCAAATTTTTTTATGCCAATAGTCTTTTTTTATTAGAAGTTATTTTTTAAGAAAATAAAAATAAAAATTTCACATCCTTTAAATGACACCAATAACAAATAAAAAATATATATCTTTTAATTAAAATAAAATCAACCAATACAATTTTTATTAAAATACTTAACATTTAAAAAATAATTTATAAATAATTAAATTAAGATAACACTTAAAATATATTTTTAATAATGTGTGTGTGTGGGGTAAAGGGAAAAGGCGCGCAACGCCTGTGTGTGTGTGTGTGTGTGTGTTGAGGGGGGGGGTGTTTAATGGAAAAGTGCGTCTGTGTGTGTGTGTGTGTGATAATTCTTGAAATCTTATTTTGAAAATTTACAACTATGCTACCCTTTTACGATTTTACTAACAATAATTAACATTAATTCACAAATAAAATGTACTTTTTATATGTGATAAGAAAAGAGAAATATAACTAATTTAAAAAAAGTATATATACTTTGTTATACTAATTGATAAATGTTGAAGATAATTTAAAGTGTAATTTTTTAAACATATTCAAATCAAAACAAATTTTTTTAATAAGTTATTTGGATTATATTATTAAAATATAATTTTTATCATTTGAAAATTTTAATTTCTCTCACCCAAACTACAATTTGAGAGTTAAGATAATTTTTAAAGAAAATTTTATATCTATAACACTCCCTATTTTTAATTAAAGATTAATCTTTTGAAGAGATTAAATGTAAAAGTTTTGGTTTTGAGTGAGCAAATATTGAAAAAAAATGCTTCAAACCACATTTTGATTTAACCTCTTTTTGTAAATTGTCACTAAAAGAAAAAAAAAATGAAAAATATAGATTAGTGTTTGTGTGAGGAAGAAGAATTTTTTTTAATTCCCATCTAAAGAAAGAAAATAATTTTTTTTGATTGAAGGAAGATATTGTTTGCAAATAAAAATTGACTACAAGTGTTAGATAAAAAGAAAAATTGTAAGGATGACTTTGATGATTATTTTTGTTTTTTGGTTGCATTTTTTCTTTTTAATTTTTGAGTACATGGTTTTCCTATTGTGAATGAAGAGAAATAAAGGAAAATATGAGAGAGGAGAGGGGATATGGGAGTGAGAAAAATAAGAATAAAAAAAATAAAATAAAGGTAAGACTTTATATAAATTTTAATAGTTATGTGGTTCAATTTGAGAAAAAAATAAAACTGGATATTCAAGTTAAAGGTAAGTTAATCTTTACCATTCATTGCACTATCAATAGTCATGATTGAGCCACATAAGATAGGGTAATCTAACCTTATTTATTACTTGGGGTCAGTTAGACTCCCCCATTCTTTAAATTGATTTGAAAAAGGCATAAGTAGATGTTTGGAAATTTGAACTCACATTAGTCTGCTGCAATTTTCTTGGAAAATCAAAAAGCATGCATGTCATCTTCTCCAGACGACTTAGACTATAGACTTTTCTCTCAATGCCTACCATAAAATACAACAAATATTGTCATCATAAGATTGGACCTTTAATTAATATTTGTTGATTATATAGCCAGAAAGAAAATTGCAAAAAAGTCTTCTCAATCAACATTGCATAGCCAAAAAGAAAGTCCCACTCAAAAATGCCTTAAAATTGAGGTTAAAATTATGTTATTTTGAAGATAGACCCTTAAAAGAAATAATGAAATAATATTTAAAGACAAACGGATGCATAACCATAGGAATTTTTTATCCAGTGGAATTCCGCTCTCTTGAAATTTTGTGAGGAAGAGTAGACTTAGTCCATCTTTATTATAGAATATATAACTTGAGACTGCTTTGGTCTAAAATGCCTAATGCAATTAGGAGTTACACATATCTTATTATGTATCCAATTTATGTTTGTCTTCTTTAGGTGATGTAAGACTTTTTTATTCTTTATCATTCCATAGAAGATACAGTAAAGCCTATGCCACGTTGAATAAGATTATCTTAACTCTATAAATTGGATTGAGAAAGAAAGAAGTAGATGTTTGGGAATTTCTTTGGTCTCTCTTTTTGCATTTTCTTGGAAAATCAGATAGGACACGCCATCTTCTCCAGCTAACTTAGACCGTAAATTTTTCTCTCAATGTCTACCAATAATGCAGCTAACGTTGTAATCGCATAATTAAGGGTCTTCTCAGTCAACAATGCATAGCCAAAAAAGAAAATCTTACTTAGAATCTTGAAGAAACCTTTATCAAGGAATCTTGAAGACAAACCATTTAAGTACAATTACATGAATAGCCATATAACTAGGAATTCTTAAGTGATATAACAATAGAGTGAAAATTATTTAGATTTTCCTGGATTTTTTTTTTGAGTCATAAAAATCGTTTGAATTCATATTTTTCTTAATGTATAATTTATGGATCATTTACAGATTACAATTTCGTATATACCATTATTGAATTATTGTACAAATATTTTTTAGCATATTGTTGAAATTGAATTTATAAGCATGGAGCAAAGCAGCAGTGAACTAAGAAAAGGAGAGAATTTCTGTAGCCACATATAAGAATTCAAAGTGGGTCCATTACAAAACCTTGCTAGTGCAGAAAGACCAACAATATTTACAAGACTTGCTGTGGCATACTATTTGAAAGGATATTTTGCATTTAAAATTAACGTAAAGTCTTTCTTTTAATGCCATGAGGATAGAAATTGGGGATTTTCTTTTGTTAGAATCCTTGGTGAAACCCCAAAAGAAAGGATTTTCCTTATTCTATTATTAAAGCAATCAAAATTATCAAAGATCACTTAGGTTTAGACATCCATCAATTTAAAAATAATTTTATATCATTTCCCTTTTCATATAAACTTCTTCCTTTTAGCTATCTATGATTATTTTTTTTTTTTTTTTGTTTACAGTAAAAGTACCATAGAGAAAGCTCCCTAGCATCAAGAAGTCTTATTTGTTATGTTTCTAGACAGAAATTTGTGAAACTTTAACTTCTATACATATAATAGGTCTTGGAAGAAACAAAATTATTTCTATCCTTTGGTGAATATTTACTGAAATTAATAAATTGAACATTGTTCTGCTAATGTAGTCTTATGTAAAAAATTAGAATTCCATATCCTATGAATTCAAGCTTTGAGAATATAAAAATTAAAAGAAGTAGCTGGGCTTGTAAAGGCAACTTTCATGTTTTAAAAATTTGATTGCAAATTTTATCATAAATAATTCCCTAATCAAATTCTCTTAGTTAAAAAATTCACCATGCACTAGAACCTGCTTGTTAATTGTCAAGGTTATATTAAAAATAATATATATATATATATAGAGAGATTCGGTGCATGAAAAAGCAACATTTCTTAATATCATTAATTCAGTGCATCATTTGTTTTATATGAGGGGACAAAAGTTTGTTCTCCCTTTATGTGAAATTTCTATTTTATAGACTTTGTGATTGTTCAAAGAGTTTAATTTCAAATATTAATATAATTTACAATATTATTTTATAATATTTTAATTAATGACAATATTATGAGGTACAAAATTTATGCTTAATAGGGTACCCTCAACAAAAGTGGCGGCAGTGTCACCGGTCCACCTATTTATGATAATTTTTTTATATTAAAATAATTTTCTTGTCATATTTTATTTTCCAATAATTTTCAGATGGACTACCTACTTTAAAGCAAAAAATCGATGAAGTCAAGGAACAGTACTTGCAATTTTATGTATTTGAAAACTATATAAATTTGTCTTTTTAATTCTTTATAAATCTTTCTTATGTACTTGGAGATTAAGATGGCAACAACTTAATTGTTGTGCCACGTGTTGGTTTGTATATGCAAACAAGTGAATCGGATATATATATATATATATAGGAATTTACTTGACTTTGGAGATTGTAAGCAATGGCATTTATCATAGCATTGAATCCAGCGCGGTGGTAATTCAATGCAAGAGAGGTTCTCCGTAACTGCATTCTATAGCTCCACATTAGACAGAGTTAGGCCCTACAGATAGCTCATTAGCCGTCATAATCCTGCAGCATTCAAGTGAGTACCACTAGAGAAGTACCTCAAGGAATTTTTTGCACGTAGATTGAATGAAAAATTCCACTTGATTTCATGAGAACAGAGAATGTGTAAAGTTACTAACTTGGTTGTATTTTCACACTTGCTGAATGCTTTTTTTCATAAATACATTTCATAAAGAACCAGATCAAATTCTGCTACTTATTTAAAAAATTCATTAATAAGTAATATGTAAATATCTTCCTTCTGTTAGCTAATTTAAACTAAACCTTCTTAAACACACACAAAATAAAAAGAATACTTTTTCTTTTCTTTTCTCATATTAATAAATATCTGATACCAAACATGGAGTGATTCCATCTCTTGGGTATAGCATGCACGACTAGATGCTTGGAGAAGTTCTCATCACCAAACGTTGAGTCTGCTTTCAAATCATCAAGAGTATATGATACTGTATTTTATTTAAGTTTTTATTTATTTATTTATCTTTTTTTTCATTTTTATTTTATTTTATCTTATTTTATTTTCTTATATATATATATATGTTTAAAAAAAGAGAAAAATAATTAAATTCTTTTTATTTTTTAAAAAGAATAGAAACAGTAAAAAAAGAAAGAAGAAAAGGGAATGAAGAAAGAAGAAAAGGGGATGAAAGGAAATCAGCGGCCAAAAAATAAATAAATAATAATAAGAAACAATAAAAAAAAAAAAGAAACGTGTTATGAAAAAATAGACACAGAGAATAAAGTAGAGAGAATTGAGAAGAGAGAAAAATAGAGCCTCCAAAAGAGCCAACTTTATTCATCCACCAAGGAGGTATATATATACAATGAAAGTGAAACCTTAGCCCTAAAAGGATAATATTATTTAATAAATTACAAATAAATAAATACTAAGTCAGCCCTAAGGAATATTTCATTAAATAGGCATCCAATCAAAATATTCATAACACTCCCCTCTTGGATGCCCATTACCAAAGAATGTAGCTCATTAAAAACCTTACTAGGAAAAATCCTGTCAGACAAAAACCTACTGAGGAAAAGAGTACACAATTCTTTTGTATACTCAATCAAATGCTACCTCATTAAAAACCTTACCAAGAAAACCCAATGGGTAAAAACCATCGTGAAGGGAAAAAGAGTGCAGTGCGTATCAATCAAGTTATTTGTGTCGATAAACTCTAATATTATACAAGATCCTTCAAATATGTAGCAAATTTGCTAGATTGTCATATTGATGAACTAGTTAAATTGTACCAAGATTCAGTACTTCAGGACAAAATATTTCTTTATCATTCTAACAGGTTCTAAAAAGGATATATGTTCACATTTAGCGATCACACTAAATATAATTTGTACATACAAAATTACTTTAACACTTCTACTGTATAAATATTTTAATGCAAGTTCTCTCTATAAGTAATTTATAGCTTTGGAAGCTTTTCAAAAGCTCTAATATTAAATCATCGACACAAATTTACTAATATGTGGACAGATGAGAAATTTCTATACATATTTCATTCAATAAATACTAATGCAAATGATCGTATTAATGGATTCAGGAAAATCAAATCCCTCAGGGATGTTATTATTGAATAAGTCGACTACAACAATATTCATTAGAAGCAAATAATATCATTCATGTATTTTCAGACTAAATAAGTACCATTAGATACTTACATCCACCACAATTAAGTATATCTATTCAAAATCAATGTCAATTATTTGCAAAAGACCCATGGGTATCATTTTTCTTTTGTATTCATACAAAAGCCCATTTGTCCATAACTGGTTTTTCACTTCTGGTGTTTGGACTGCAAGTCCAAAATTTGTTGCTTAAAATCAATTGCGTCTTTTCAATTTTGGCCAATCATTTCTTTCTTTCCAAACTTTTACTATTGATCCTCAATATCTTATATCACGTAGCGCGCTACATTATATGTAAACTTTGTTAACAATATCAATTTCATTCGAGTTCCATTATAATCTATAGAGATCTCTTTATTTTTGTGACTTTCATACACCTGAGTTTCCTTTGAAACTAAAACATTAGTTATATCTGAGGACTCTTCTAGAGTTACCTCCATTAACTCTTCTGGAGTTACTCTATTCTTGATTTGGCCATCTTTGATTTTTAGCTTAACAGTCAGTACACATGATTTTAATCACTCTTACTAGTCAAGAAATGCTTCTAATAGTTTGTACAAATAAATTATCATATGAACTTCTGGTTCATATTTGTTTTGTATAAGGATCAAGGTGATAATTCATTCTAATTCTACTTTTCCAACTATTTATTCTCTCCCCCTAATGTTGGAATAAATGATTTATCAAAAAGACAAGTAGTAAACTAAGCCACAGATAAATATCCTTTTAAGTAATTTATAGCTTTGGAAGCTTTTCAAAAGCTCTAATATTAAATCATCGACACAAATTTACTAATACGTGGACAGATGAGAAATTTCTATACATATTTCATTCAATAAATACTAATGCAAATGATCGTATTAATGGATTTAGGCAAATCAAATCCCTCAGGGATGTTATTATTGAATAAGTCGGCTACAACAATATTCATTAGAAGCAAATAATATCATTCATGTATTTTCAGACTAAATAAGTACCATTAGATACTTACATCCACCACAATTAAGTATATCTATTCAAAATCAATGTCAATTATTTGCAAAAGACCCATGGCTATCATTTTTCTTTTGTATTCATACAAAAGCCCATTTATCCATAACTGGTTTTTCACTTCTGGTGTTTGGACTGCAAGTCCAAAATTTGTTGCTTAAAATCAATTGCGTCTTTTCAATTTTGGCCAATCATTTCTTTCTTTCCAAACTTTTACTATTGATCCTCAATATCTTATATCACGTAGCGCGCTACATTATATGTAAACTTTGTTAACAATATCAATTTCATTCGAGTTCCATTATAATCTATAGAGATCTCTTTATTTTTGTGACTTTCATACACCTGAGTTTCCTTTGAAACTAAAACATTAGTTATATCTGAGGACTCTTCTAGAGTTACCTCCATTAACTCTTCTGGAGTTACTCTATTCTTGATTTGGCCATCTTTGATTTTTAGCTTAACAGTCAGTACACATGATTTTAATCACTCTTACTAGTCAAGAAATGCTTCTGGTAGTTTGTACAAATAAATTATCATATGAACTTCTGGTTCATATTTGTTTTGTATAAGGATCAAGGTGATAATTCATTCTAATTCTACTTTTCCAACTGTTTATTCTCTCCCCCCTAATGTTGGAATAAATGATTTATGAAAAAGACAAGTAGTAAACTAAGCCACAGATAAATATCCTTTTAAGTAATTTATAGCTTTGGAAGCTTTTCAAAAGCTCTAATATTAAATCATCGACACAAATTTACTAATATGTGGACAGATGAGAAATTTCTATACATATTTCATTCAATAAATACTAATGCAAATGATCGTATTAATGGATTCAGGCAAATCAAATCCCTCAGGGATGTTATTATTGAATAAGTCGACTACAACAATATTCATTAGAAGCAAATAATATCATTCATGTATTTTCAGACTAAATAAGTACCATTAGATACTTACATCCACCACAATTAATTATATCTATTCAAAATCAATGTCAATTATTTGCAAAAGACCCATGGGTATCATTTTTCTTTTGTATTCATACAAAAGCCCATTTGTCCATAACTGGTTTTTCACTTTTGGTGTTTGGACTGCAAGTCCAAAATTTTTTGCTTAAAATCAATTGCGTCTTTTCAATTTTGGCCAATCATTTCTTTCTTTCCAAACTTTTACTATTGATCCTCAATATCTTATATCACGTAGCGCGCTACATTATATGTAAACTTTGTTAACAATATCAATTTCATTCTACTTCCATTATAATCTATAGAGATCTCTTTATTTTTGTGACTTTCATACACTTGAGTTTCCTTTGAAACTAAAACATTAGTTATATCTAAGGACTCTTCTAGAGTTACCTCCATTAACTCTTCTGGAGTTACTCTATTCTTGATTTGGCCATCTTTGATTTTTAGGTTAACAGTTAGTACACATGATTTTAATCACTCTTACTAGTCAAGAAATGCTTCTAATAGTTTGTACAAATAAATTATCATATGAACTTCTGGTTCATATTTGTTTTGTATAAGAATCAAGGTGATAATTCATTCTAATTCTACTTTTCCAACTGTTTATTCTCTCCCCCCTAATGTTGGAATAAATGATTTATGAAAAAGACAAGTAGTAAACTAAGCCACAGATAAATATCCTTTTAATAACTCTGTATTTCACTTACATGTAGATATCTATATCAAATATATATTGTTAACCTCCATTGATGTCCCATCTTAATACATTGCGGTGGAGCAATTAACAACTCATTCAAAATTTCATAGATGAGATATACTTGGCTCCTGACTATGAACCAATTATAAGAGGGGTTCAAATAACTTGTTGGCATGATGCGAATCAATGTTACAACATGAATGATCATATGTTCCCAAATAAACTTTAGAAGTTTAGATTTCATAAGTAATGGTCTTGCAATTAATTTTAGGCACCTGCAAGTCCATTTTATATATTTCAATAGTTACTTTGAATAATGAATTCACTAGCATTAACTTTGTTTGTTGCTCAAATAGATATAATTAAGGTATTAGCTCTTAATTCAATCTGTTGAACAAGTAATCTCATAAACTTTAGGTTATGAGTGAACCCAAGTATGTGATCATTTAGTCGATGCATCCATTAAAATTACAAAGTATCTAAATGATTCACTTGAGAGTTCTACAAGCCCATAAACATTTTAACCTCGTGTACATTCTAAAAGATGAGGGATTCACTCTCACTTGTGCTAATGCAAATAAATTTTCTTTGGAAATAAATAGCATATGAGAAATTAAATGTTTCAATTAAAGAATTTTTTGGCTCTTCAATGAAAGTTAAAATGAATTTTTTTAATTATTTTTACATAATTGTTGACACTGGATGGCTTAACTGGTCATGCCAAACAATAAACTTATTTTGACTTGTACACTTCTGGTTTACAACAACATATGTTTCAATTGTATTAATATATATATATGTAGTACAAATTAGATGAAAACACAAATAATTTCTTAATGCAAATATTAACTAGCTCTTCAGGAGTGTTTTATCATCATTTTCATTCCTCTAGCTCTTCAGGAGCCCTCAATCATTTTTACACTACTAAGTATATTAGTAACATTATCTTTGTACAATAGAAATAATGTAGTACCATATAATATGTAAAATTAATAAAACTTAAACAAGAGAGCAAATAACTTAAAATTATTAAAAATAAATTAAATAAATAAACTACAACAATAATTTCTTATGTATATTCTCATCACATTCAAGGTAAAAAAATTTGACGCATTTAATTGTCACATTATCATGGCCAAAGTCGAAAACATCATTTCATTGAGCAAAATATTTTTAGATGTGCAACAAGTATAGACTTAATAGCTTTTTCATACTAAAATAATAATGGTTTTCCAAATATCCATTCACTACTTTTCTCCACTACTCTCTCACTTCTAGTGGGAGGTATTTATAGTATTATAACTGATGCTATATTTGTCGAGTCATAGCCATATTTGTGATCATATTTCTTGATAACTTCTCCATTCAGTTCATGGAATAGAGAAAAATCATTATGAGATAATGGCTTATCTTTCTAGTAAAGATTTATTTTTCTTTACTGCAATATGATATTTCAAATACTACAAAATAAGAGATATATCCAACAAAATAACAATGAATAATGTCCATAAATTCCTTTTCCTTGAAGGCTTAGACTTTGCATAACCAAAAATGTGTTACATGGGGCCTAAATATAACTTTTGTACAGATTAGCTATATTATTTATTAGGTTTTTTGAATTGTTCAACTAGGAGTTTAAATTTAGAGTTCTATTCAAAACTAAACATAGTTTACAAAAAGTGTTTTCCCCTTCTTGTTAGATGTCTTCTTGACAGGATAGGGGAAAGATGCTTGTCAATAAAGGAGGTAGACATAGGACTATCTCTCTCAATCAGCTAGCCGTCGAGGCTAATTGGAGTCGTCGCCAGCAACAACATGCTAAACTGGTCCATTCTGCACTACCATCGGACCAATATATATCATATGAGGCGGTTGCTCCACCTAAGTCTATCCTAGACTTCCCCGGATCATCTACAAGATTCATGATGATCTCTACTCTGGGGGACAGATCTTGTGATCTTCTAGAGGATAAGGATCATGATGAGGGGCTTGACCAAGAGCAGGCAAAGGAGGAGCCTCACAAGCAAGAGGAGCAATGAGACTCCGATGAGGATGAGCATCATCCACCCCTCGCAACCTAATGCATACAAGTTGTCTACTGACAGGAAATTATCATACGTCTATTTGATTGAGGGTAAGTTTCTTTTAATTTGTGAATTTGTGTTTCTTTTTTGGTCTATTTTCTTATATTGTTGTTTCCTTTAAGTTTTATTTTTGTGAATGTGTAAGTGGATTCCCAACAAGTTGGCCACAAATGCACTTAGGGAGGCCATCAAGTCACAGTTTCAATCTCCTTACTCCAAGTGGATTAAGGTTCCTAATCGATAAGGAGCAATTGATTTAGGGTTTTTTAGGTGAAAAAATTAATGTAATTTATTTTTTGTTATTTAATTTATTTGCGGTTATTAGTAAAATAGTTACATTGACTTAGTTTCTTTTTACAAGACTATGTTACATAAAACCCTCGTGATAAGGGGCATATCAGGAAGATATTTAAGAAGAGAGAGTTCAAGTGCCTTTCTGATATGCTTACCAAAGCAAGGAAGAAGGGTGAGCAGCTGCATTGGATTAGTGAGGAGGCCTAGGATGGTCGACTTGCTTTTAGGGTGGGGGAGGATTTTGATAAAATCTCCACCCAAAACAAGGACAATGGGCATCCACCAAATGAAGAACATTGCAAACTACAGGGCGTGTCCCCCACAATAAGATGACACTAAGGAAGGTAATTTTGTTATATGTCTAATTTTCATATTCATTCAAAAAAATTTGACCTAATATATGAATTTTTGGTAGGCTTGGAAGCTCAAACGCTCATTGAGTCTTAATGAGTCGTTCCTTGCCACCCACACAAGCAAGTTTGGGGCTACGTAGATAATTGCTCCAAAAATACCTATGTAAGTTGGCTTCCTTTCTTATTTATTACTTATGTTATGACAATTGAATTAAATAATTATTTTGTTAACTTATTATGCTTTATGATTAAATAAGCACACTATTAGGAACAATTGCGAGAGGTCCAATCCTAAGTTAGGATAGCTAGTGAGGACGTGGGGAGCCCACAAGTAAATGGATCACGGAAGCTCAACCTGTCGAGAGAGGTTAAAGGGGGCAAGACTCAGGCTTCTTGTTATAGCATTGGGGACTTGTCCTCTCACCTCCATGGAGGCTCCATGTCACTCACCCAAAATTCTCTAGCACCATTTGGTGGCTGGTCGGCCTATAACTTTGATGAGACTAAGAGGCTTTGCGAGGAGGCAACTATTGCTTGGGAGGCTGCAGTTAGAGTAAAGAAACGGTTAGCCAAAGCCCGTCAAGAGGCAGCAGAGGCACAGGAGGTTGCACAATTCTTGTAGACTAGGATGGATGCGGTTATGCCACGTGTGTTAGCTTTGGAGTGTGGTTTGGGTGATGGATTGATTATGTGAGTCAATCTTGCCATCCTCATCAGCATTACGACCAGGACCTCAACATCAATCTCCTGACAAGCACCCTTCTCTAGACTGTCGTTGCCGCTATCGTCACTTATAGTAGCGTAGGGCTGTTATGCCATAGTTTTATTTTTTATATACTAGTTTATTACATATTCTTGCATATATATTAATCACATTGATTATTGGTCATATACAAATTTTTTATTGCAAAAATTATACCAAAGTCAATCATCCATATAAAAAAAAAAAAATTACTCTTAAAAAGTTGACTTTAATATAACTTTTATAATATAAAATTTTAATTTATTAAATTAAAAATATAAGAATTATATTTAAATTTAAAATTAATAATTGTGAAAACTATCAGAACTTCAAGGTGAAGGAAAGAGAGATCGTGACAGTGAGGAAAATTGTGAATGCATTCTATTACAATAATGAGAGAGTACAATATATAATCACCTTTACAGAATGAATCTAGACTAGTATTCAGGAACAATACATAGCAATTAAGTTAAAACTAAATCTGTTATTCCTAACTAACTAAGAGCTGTCATTGCTTGGGAGTGGATCAGATGGATTGCAGGAGCATGGTTGTTATTGTGGTCGTTTGTAGCTTCACACCCCCCCCCTCAAGTGGAGCATAGATGTTAATCATGTTGTACTTGTCAGTTAATTTTGTAAAACGACCAGGGGGCAAGGACTTTGTGAATGGATCAGCATGCTGCAAGTGAGTAGGTAGATGACGAAGGAGGATGAGACCAGACATGACTTTCTCTCTGATGAAATGGCAATCAAGTTCAATATGTTTGGTGCGTTCATGGTAAATAGGATTTTTGGCAATGTGTATAGCGGAAGCAGAATCACAGTATAAAATGGCAGGTGAAGGTGACTTGAAGTAAAAGTCAGTGAGAAGATAGGATAACCAGGTAAGCTCTGCAGTGGTGTTAGCCATAGCTCGGTACTCAGCCTCAGCTGAGCTTCTAGAGACAACTTGTTGTCTTTTAGATTTCCAAGATACCATGGAAGATCCAAGGAAGATGCAATAACCAGTGATAGATCGTCTGGTTTCAACATAGGCACCCCAATCACTATCACTAAATGTTGTAAGTTGCAGGTTGAGGTTCCTTGGAAAGAACAAGCCACGACCAGGAGCCTGTTTAATATATTTTAAAACTCTATGGGCAGCAGAAAAATGAATTTGAGCTGGTTTATCCATAAACTGACTCAAGTGTTGGACTGCAAAGCTGATATCTGGGCGAGTAAGGGATAGGTACAAGAGGCGACCAACAAGACGTCTGTAGATAGAGGGATCAGAGAGCAAGTGTTCATTAGTATGTGTGAGTTTAGTGTTGTAATCCATGGGAGTTGAGTTCGGTTTACAACCAGAAAGGCCATGTTCCTGCAGCAAATCTAAAGCAAACTTTCGTTGAGAAAGTGAAATGCCTTTCCTGCTAAAAGCAAGTTCTAGACCAATGAAATATTTGACCCCTCCAAGATCACGAAGTCTGAAATGATGCTATAACATATCCTTAATGTGAGTGAGAATGTCAGGAGAAGAAGCGGCTATCAATATGTCATCAACATACACAAGCAAGGCAATGAAGTGAGTGGAAGTTTTCTGAGTGAATAAGGAGTAATCTGCTTTGGATTGAGTGAAACCATTAGAAACTAAACAGTTAGTGAGTTTTAAGTTCCACTGGCGAGAAGCCTGCTTCAATCCATAAAGTGATTTGTGAAGTTTACAAACCAACTTCCTGCCTTTATAAACCCCTGACTTGTAACCTGCAAAAGGACCTGTGATGGTGTAACCTTGTGGCAAGGACATGTACACCTCCTCATGAAGATCTCCATTGAGGAAGGCATTATGAACATCAAACTGTGCCAAAGACCAATTGAACATTGCAGCAAGAGCAAAAAATACTCTAACAGTAGTATGTTTCACTACAGGACTAAAAGTCTCCTGAAAATCAAAACCCTCTCTCTGGTTGTAGCCTTTGGCTACAAGTCTAGCTTTGTGTCTGTCAAGAGATCCATCTGGATTATACTTGATCTTAAACACCCATTTGGCACCGACTGGTTGTCTACCAAGTGGTAAAGGTACAACTGCCCAAGTGTTATTGCGTTCAAGAGCCTCTAATTCAGCCTTCATTGCAGTTTGCCAAACTGGAGATTGAGCTGCCTCCTTGAAAGAACGAGGTTCAGAAGAATGTAGAATATGAAAAGAAAAAGATTTATGAGCTGGAGAAAGGTTGTGGTAGCTGGTAACATTGGATAAAGGATGTTGTATGGAGGAATTGAATGGGATGAGGGTAGATCAACATAGTAATCTTTAAGGTGAGCTGGTAAACGAGCTCTTCTAGCAGGTCTAGAAGAAGGGTGAATAATAGGAGGACTAGGAGATAGCAAAGGTGATGTTGAATTAGGAGGGTATGAGTGGGATGAAACAGTGGGAGAAAGATTGTGAGTATTTGGGAGTGGAGAATTATGATCAAATATGGTAGTGTCAACTAGTTCAGGGTGACTATGATCAATAAGTGGAGAACGTGGAGGATAGTCAAAAGTAGAAATAGGTGCATTGAAAGGAAGAGGAGAGGAATCAGATGGAATTTCAGGAGCAGAAAAGAATGATGAATCATTAGTACAAGAGGAAAAAGGGAATATATGTTCAAACCAGTGAATGTCTCTGGTGATTATGATCTTTTTGGTAGCAATGTCATAGAGTTTGTATCCTTTAATTCCCACTAGGTAGCCAATAAACACACAGGGTGAAGATCTTGGTGCAAATTTATGTTTATGAGGAGATTTATTTAAAGCAAAAGCAAGAGACCCAAAGACACGTAAGTGGGAGTATGAAGGAGGCTTGGAAAATAATTTTTCAAATGGGGACTGATTGTGTAAAAGTGGAGTAGGCAATCTATTGACCAAATATTTAGCAGTGAGGATAGCATCACCCCAGAAGTGTAGAGGAAGGGAGGCTTGAAATAAAAGGGATCTAGTAGTGGTCAAAAGGTGCTGATGTTTTCTTTCAACAAGTCCATTTTGTTGGGGTGTGTAAGCACAGCTTTTCTGGTGCAGGATACCTTTGTTAGTGAGGAAAGTAGATAAAGGAAAGAACTCAGTACCATTATCAGTGCGAATGGAAGAAATTGATGTATGAAAATGCTGAGATATGAAATTATAGAAGGCTATGAAAGTTGCAGGAACTTGAGATTTGGTTCGAATAAGATATGTCCAAGTTACTCGTGTGAAATCATCAATAATGGACAGATAATAATGATTACCATGAAGATCAGCTTGGGAGTATGGACCCCAAGTGTCCATATGAACTAATTGAAATGGTGCAGAAGTAGAAGAAATATGAATAGGAAAGGGGGAGCATTTCTGTTTAGCCAAGGGGCATATCATACAATCAAAAGAAACAACATCTTTTATAAAGGAAAGTGACTTCAGTTTATTAACAGATGGATGTCCTAGACGTTTATGCCAGAGGACAGAATTATTAAATGGAAGATCAGTACATTTTGCAGAAGAAACAATAATAGGAAAATGATGAGATTCAGGAGAGCTTGTTGCTAGAACTCTGTGCTGGTTATGTGATAGCCAAAACAGACCTTCAAGCAAGTTAGCATGTCCAATCATCATCTTGGTTTGCGAGTCCTGAATAAGGCACTTGTCATGAGTAAAAATAAAGGTGAGATGAGAACAATGAGTGACTTGGCTTACTGACAAAAGGTTGTATGTGAAAGATGGAACCAAAAGCACATTATATAAAGTGAGGTGTGATGATAATGTGACTTGACCTTTATGTGTGATAGGAGCTTTTGTACCATTGGGCATATGAACAAAGCAGTCAGTTAATGGTTCAGAATGATCAAAGAGTGTGTGTGTGAATATAATGTGATCTGTTGCACCTGTATCTAACACCCAGTGTGATGATAAGTCTATTTGTTTGATAAGAGAGGACGAAAATATCAAAGGCTTGTGATTAAGGAGGTGTATATTACCAGCCATGTTTACCATTGCAGTAGGATTGATAGGAAGGTCTGAAGAATCTGGTTGAGTTGAATTAGAAGAGCTAGGATTAGAATTATTGAGTAACTGCATCAAACGCTGAAATTGAGACTTAGAGAGTGAAAACTGGGAGCAGTCCTCTTGCAACACATTGGTAGAGTTTCCAGTAAGTGCATCTGTAGTGTTGGTTGTTTCTGTCATATTTGCTGCAGAGAATTTCCCTCTGAAGTTTTGTTTAGGAGGATTCTTTGATCCTTTGGTCTTGGTGAACTTGAAATCTGGTGGGAAGCCAATGAGACGATAACATCTTTCTTTAGTGTGGCCATTCTTGCCACAGTGAGAACACTTCAGTGGACTTTCTGTTTGATGTGGCTTTCCAGAAGCAATCATAGCAGCAGATTCAAGAAAATTTGACACGGATTGAACCTTTCGTTGAGACTCTTCTTGGATTACCATGTTATAAGCCTGATCAAGAGTGGGAAAGGGCTTTAAAATGATGATCTGAGACCGAAGTGATTGATAATTGTCACTTAATCCATTCAGGAACTTAAAGATGTAGTCCTTTTGTTGAATTTTAGCAAACTTGTGGAAACAATTGTGATTGCATTCTCCGCATTGACAATGAGGCAAGGGCCTATATTGTCTTAACTCTTCCCATACAGCACTCAACTCAGAGAAATATGTATCAACTGTGTTGGAACCTTGAACGAACGTGCACAGCTTCTGTTGCAGGTGACAGATACGGACATCATCTGCTTGACCAAACCTCTGCGCTAGCTTATTCCAGATCTCGTAGGCATTGTCTAGATAAAAAATTGTTGCCGAAACAGAGGAAGAAATGGATTTCAAAAGCCAAGAAACAAGCAAATCATTACACCTTCTCCACTGAGCAGCCACATTGGAATCGTCAGATGGTTTGGTGATCTCACCAGTCAAGAATCCTTGCTTGTTCTTGATTGAGATGGCTAGCAGAAAAGATCTCTTCCATGCAGAATAATTTGCAGCTGTTAATTCTGGAGTTACAGATACAAAATTGTAATTATCCGAAGGATGGACGAAGTACGGTGAATTTGGATTATCCATGGACGAAGCAGAAGCTAAAGCTGCAGAAGTGAAGGAAGCTTGCGCCACTCTGAGAAGAAGAAAGGTTGAAGAAAGGTGAAGTAATCAGAACCAAAATGGCTCTGATACCATGTGAAAACTATCATAACTTCAAGGTGAAGGAAAGAGAGATCGTGACAGTGAGGAAAATTCTGAATGCATTCTATTACAATAATGAGAGAGTACAATATATAATCACCTTTACAGAATGAATCTAGACTAGTATTCAGGAACAATACATAGCAATTAAGTTAAAACTAAATCTATTATTCCTAACTAACTATGAGCTGTCATTGCTTGGGAGTGGATCAGATGGATTGCAGGAGCATGGTTGTTATTGTGGTCGTTTGTAGCTTCACAATAATAATACGATAAGTATAACAGAGTTTTACTCCAATTCATTTACACTTTAAGCTATCAAAATATCTAATCCACTTATTCTTGTGGGGTAGGAATATTTGGCTGTAGAGACTATAGTCAATTTTTTTTTTTTTTTTATGGAAAGAGACAATAGTCAACATTATTATTTTCTCCTTTCCAGATGCTGCTGGGGCTATGTAACTTTTAGGAGTTTGATGAAACACATACGTTAACGATGATTATCTAATGCCCATTAGATTGTGTTTTTGTAATATAAACTTAGGCAAAAAATGATTTATTATAATTAAGCAAGACCATTTAATCTTACGTCTTTTATTTATGATATTATATAAAAGTAAAATATAAAATAATCTATTTACTTTAAAAATTCTATAATATTTCCAAAAACTATGTCAAACGTTTTGTTTTATAATTCTTTCTTTCATTCCCTACTCATGTCTCCTTTCGTCCTAGCAAGATGTTTCTCGCAGCATTTAACAACAATATGTGGAAACATATAAAGGCACGAAAGAATAACAAGAGGAATATTGTATCTTTGCGTGTGTGTGTGTGTGTATATATAATATCGTACATATGCACTTCATTAAGAGCCAATTCGGATTTTTTTTTTTTAAAAAAGAAATTCTATTGACATGTAAAAATATATTTTTGGGCTTTTTGTAAGAGATTTTTTTTTCCTTTTTTAACCAAAAGTGATTGGCTTTTATTTTCACTTTTTAAGAAACATATCTCTACATACTTTTTTTAAAAAAAAAAATCATGTGAGGTTTTTCTTTTTTTGGTTAGAAGTTCTTATAGAAAAACAACGTTAGTCCAAACAGTCTTAAATATATAATGCCTCTTAAATAACTCAGTGCAATGAAGAGTTTTATTCTTTAAAGATGTTACCTTTTCCTATTTATATACAAAAATTGATTTAAAATGTTAAATTCCATAATTAGAGATATTGGATATACCTTACATACTCAAATAATAGATATGCTGAAAAGTTTAATAGCAAGGGTTTTCTGCATAGTGTTCTTTTTTATTTCACCAACAGTTATAGCCACTGAATCTGACCAAGTAAAGAAGCTCTCTCTGATCAATTCCGATCCTCTTCCTTATACTTTTGCATATTTGCATGGTTATACTTAAGGAAATGCATGAGACTTTAGAACAATTATCCTCCCAATGGACCACTAAATGTATAGATCAATTGGCATGGGTTGTTATAGTTCGACTTTGTGCTTTAAAAATATAATTATATTAAAATTTTATAAAGAAAATTTTACCGTCTTTATAGTTTTGTTTGACTTGAACTTAACTAATCATTATCTAATATAATATTAGGTTTCGATAGTCTATACCAGAAAAAGAAGAATAATCCTTTCAATGGATGCAAGTGTTGGTGGTAACTTGGAAACAAAAGCTTCGCACAAGAAAACTTGAGAAAGTGAGAGAAAGAGAGGGAAAGAATGAAGACATGTGAAATTTTCGTTAACTGAATGGATTAGTTACGGCAACTTGTCATCCACAGTTAATAGCTAACTAACCATGACCTTTGTACATGGGCTTGGGCCTTTGGCCCATAATAAATATGGCTAATAGCAAGAAAATTTGTTCACCTGGTAAGATGACAAATTCAATAAATAAAGCTATACTATGATCTAAGAGGCATATTACGTTATCTGTTTTATGTATTTTTAATCTGAGAATATTGAGACAATGGTGAGCTTGGGGAGGTATTTATAGTATTATAACTGATGCTATATTTGTCGAGTCATAGCCATATTTGTGCTCATGTTTCTTGATAGCTTCTCCATTCAATTTAGGGAATAGAGAAACATCATTATGAGATAATGGCTTATCTTTCTAGTAAAGATTTATTTTCCTTTACTACAATATGATATTTCAAATACTATAAAATAAAATATATATCCAACAAAATAACAATGAATAATATCCATAAATTCCTTTTCCTTGAAGGCTTGGACTTTGCATAACCAAATATGTGTTACATGGGGTCTAAATATAACCTTTGCAAGGCACCCCACACTTTTGAATATTTTAAATTTGAGTGCATAATCTTTTCATAATTTAAAATAATAAAATACATAGATAATTTGAGAATAATTAGTTTCGAATAACACTCAAAAGTATCCAAATATTTGTCATAATAACATGTTGAAAGTATGACAAAGAAGTGCTAAAAGTGAAGTTGATAAATTTGCAATTCTAACTAAAGTTCTTGAGTCAAAGGCATAACAATAAACCAAATACCAACAAATGATTCAATATGATTTAACATGCCCAAGGTATGGGCTATTCCATAAACCACATGCAATGTGAAGTATGCTCAAATAGCTAGCTCAAAGTACCATGACATTGTACTAGAGGGCTTAGTAAAGGAATAAGTTAATTTTTTTTTAACGACCCAAGTAACATGTATTTACCAATGCAACTCATCTAGTAAGCTAAATTGAATCATATTAAATCATATCACAAAATATAAAGAGCTCATACTTACAACTCAATTTCAAGTAACTTTTATTAGATCTCTATATAACACATCATCCCTTTCAGTTAATTTGTAGAAAAATTAAATGCTACTAAAATGATATATATTTTCTCCAAAATTCAAAATCATTAAACAAAACATATAATCTAAAACAAAGGCAAAATATTCACCCAAATACATCCTAACATTTATATACCATATATAATCAACTAATTAATGGCATAATATCTTAATTTATGTTAAGTTAGACAATGGGCACAATAAGTGAGATTATTATGACATAAATAGGAGATAAATTTGATGAATGGGACTTGCTTCAATTTACTATAATGTGAAAACTTAGACAAGTGTAACTCCATTTCTTTTAGACCATACATACAATTATCAAAGAAAATTCAACCATCATGCTTTATCCATATATAACAACAATTACTATTACCATAAGATCAATAAGAATACTCACAAAAATTATTACTTATAAGTATAATTTCAATATATTGGCTACAATACTAAAGAAATACAAATGCACTAGAGCTAATAATCCATTGAGTTTAGAATAAGTAATTGAGTTATCATCAAGGGAGTCATGGCGTAGTGGTAATGCGTTTAGTGTTCGAAGCTCACCATGGTTGTGTAATATTTATTTTTTTGAGATATGCCCTACGACGCCGTGGAGAAAGAAAAGCACTTCGAGATTAAGGGAAAAAAGGAGAAAGAAAGAAAGAGAGAAAATATAAAGGGTGAAAGAGAAAATAAAATAATAAAAGAAATGTGCATAATAAAGAAAAAAAATAAAGATATGCATAATAAATGAAAAATAAAAATAAAAGTATGCATGGTTATATTTTGCATATTGTTTTAGTATAGATAATTTCAGGATTTATTTTGAGTGTAGAAAACTTTAGGATCTATTATTTTAAATTAATTGGTAGATAGCTCTTTATCAATTAGGTGGATAATTTTGAGATCTACTTTGATTACTATTTTAATGGATAACTTTAGGATCTATTTTGTAGATAATAAATTATATTTAAATAGATAACTTCGAGATTCACTTTATTTTATTTGAATGGATAACTTATCCATTTTATATCAAATTACTTGTTTTATTGTTGATAAGAAAATTCCTCATACTTCTAGATGAGGGTGTATCAAATGAATAAAATTGTCTCATACTTCTAGAGGAGACAAATTAAAAAAATTATCTTATACTTTTGTATGAGACAAATTAAAAGAATAATCTCATACTTCTGGATGACACAAATTAAGAGAATTATTTCATCCTTCTGGGCGAGACAAATTAAAAGAATTATCTCATACTTCTAGATGAGACAAATTAAAAGAATTTAATTTTTTTTCTCAATCTTCTAGATGAGAAATATAAAAGAAATTAAATTCTTCTCATAGGACATAAATTAATTGCCTTCATACTGACAATAGAAACCAATTAAACAATTAAAGCAACAAAAGTTCAATAAACATTTAAAGCTAATTGAAATAGTGTAGGTAGCGCACACCTGCTGATAGAAACCTATTCTTGTTAATAGGAAAGTAACTTCTAGAAGCGACTATTCCTCTTGAAAATTAAAAGTTATAATACTTAGTTGGTTGATAGAGTCTCATGCTAATAACGTGTTGTGAAAAAGTAGACACAGAGAATAAAGTAGAGAGAATTGAGAGGAGAGAAAAATAGTCTCTAAAAGGGCTAACTTTATTCATCCACCAAAAGGGTATATATACTCAATAAAAGTGAAATCCTAGCCCTAAAAAGATAATATTATTTAATAAATTACAAATAAATAAGTACTAAGTTAACCCTTAGGAATATTCTATTAAATAGGCATCCAATCAAAATATTCATAATAGAAAGGAGAAAAGAAAAGAGAAGAAAGAAGAGAAGCGAGGAGCAGCGGTAAGAAGAAAAATAAAAAGAAAAACGAAGAAGAATCGCGAAGAAGAAAGAAGAGAAGTGAGGAGCAGTGTGAGAAAGTGGATGAGAGCAACGAAAAAGTGAGTGGATCACGATTCGTGGATGTCTGGAGAAAAGAGAAAAATGGAGAGTGAGCGAGTCAAAAAACAGATAGTTTGAGAGCAAAAGGAAGGGGGATCAAAGTAGAAAGCAAAAGGAAAAAGGATAGAAAAGGGAGCTTCAATTTTCAGTTCCTTGGGAGGTTTGAGATCCTACTCTTGGAGTCTCAGATGGCAAAGCGGCAAATATCGATTGAAGAAAGCAGGGCTATCATGTGTGATTTTGGGGGAATTAGTAAGTTTAAATTCTTAGTTCATTTGTACTGAGTGAGGATACTTAGTTTTGGCTCATAGAGATTATGAGTTCTGTAATGGTGTTTGATTTAGATTTCGTCAAACTTTGATGCTATTAAGTCGGTCCTGATGTCCATTTACAATTCCTTGGAATTCTCTGTCTATGAGCTAGCTACTAAATTTGCCTTCTAAGTAATGGATGAATTCTTGAATGGGACAGAGGTTTTTGTGTTGTTGATTGTCAAATTGGTTTGAAAGCACTTAGGCTTGTTAATACTTGTTGATTCTCCATTTCCCTGTTGATTGTTTAAGGTGCAATCCGTTATTGTTAATGTGGTTTTTGTTTTCTCATTTTAGTATATCCTTGTTTTGGTTATTAGTTTATACTAATGTAGCATTCATATGCATTTGTGGATTATTACCCATGTACCAAGAGTGTGAGGTTTGTCCCATTGTCGCTTCACCTTTTAACAACTATATCCTTGTGTCATTCACATTGAAGTTTGCTGGGAATAGGGCCTTTGCTGTTGGAAAGTTGCATTGGTGGCTGGAACTTCGTTTTTTGGTCTGTTAGTGTTTTTCACCATTCGTTACTTTGATTTTGAAGCAGCCACTTGCCCTTTGCAACTTCGTCACTACCTTGTTTCTTGGATTTGTGTTTCATTCGTTTAGTTTCTCTCAAGTCCAGTTTTCTAGTCTTATATGTTTCCTTGTTGCTTGTTGGGTCTGAGCGGCTAATTGCATTCTTTCAAGCATGTGTCCATCCCTATTTGCTTACCAATTCTAGTCAACCCTGTTATTTGTTCTGGTTCCATTTTAAGGATTTTCATTAATGGTTTTTTTGGTCTGCATCTTCAGTTGTGTTCTCTATAAGGATGTTGTGACGTTTTTCAGTCAAGATGTTTGGATATGACTTTGTTGTCACTACTATGATGCTTATTAATGCCATGATGTGAGTTTAAATCTAGTTTTTCATTGATTATCGGCTATTTAGTTTGAAAGGTCATGAGAATTTGGAATATGTGTTTTAATGTTTACATCTTAAGTTGTTCTTATAAGGATGCTATGATTTTTGATTGAAAGATTCGAATATGGCTTTGATTTGTCATTGATTATGGGCCATTCAGTTGAAAGGCTGTGAAAATTTGGAATAGTTTTGTTCTTTTGGTCAATGTGTATATGTGGTTTGTTTGGAATGTGTTGGACAAAATATTGAGAATAAGCTATGACAGGATTCTTACAAAAAACTTTTCTTGTTCTGGAGAAATTAATAGGTTTGTTCTTGTCAAGATATGGGCTTAGTGAATTTTAGTGTCCCATCATAAGCTATATAAATTCATCCTGTGAAGTGTCCCCCATTGTTTCTATGTCATGTTATCAAATCTTTGCGAATAGGCTAATGGTGTTTCCCATTTTTTGGGGTCTTGATTTTCATTTTGGCATGGTCATAGCTCATGAAATTTCTAGAATAGTGTGGAAGGCATTTTCTAGTCTTTGCGATATAGATTGTTTCTCCAATGCTGGTCTTGTTTGATTGTGTTTGAGTGTGGAAAAAGCAGGTCATGTTGTGATTTGACGCTATAAACCTGAATGTGTTTTTGCGAGAGGGGTGCAAAAAGAAATGATGGGGTGAGAATGAATAATAATAAATGGGCCAAGGGCATTTAAAAGGCAAACTTGGGGTGTGATAAGAAAATAAACAAAGAAAGAGTAGAGGGGTGTTAAAAAAGAAAGGTGGTGTGAAGAAAATAATAGCTTGGACAAAGGAGTGTTATAAAAGGAAAAGCAGGGTGCGTGAAGAAAAATTGTAATTTAATTTTCTGCCATTTTTTCATTTAATTTTTCTTGTATCCGCTCTCAAATTTCAAATTATAATTGGCTATATATATATATATATATATATATATATATATATATATATATATATTACAGTGCATTTGAATCTTTAAGGTCCTAAAGCCTCTCCCTTTTCACGAAATGGTAGGTAGTTTGATCTTCTATAAGACTACACTTACACTATCTGACCTTAGTGAGGATAAGCATCATTCGGAGAGACGATTTATCTGTCTTGAAAGATGGACTCTAGATTTATTTAAAAAAATTTATCCATACATATTTATCTTTTCGCTATTTATTTAGAGATTATAATATTTATTTCAACGATAAATAAAACACAATTTTTGTCATATCATTTTTTGTATAACTAATTTGGGTAACTATTTTGGACAAATGCTATGAGATGCCTAACATCTTCACGCATAACTGACTCCCGAACTCATCTCTAGTTTGCATTCCAATGTCTTTTCAATGAAAAATAAATTTAAAATAAATAAAAATTTTAATTGTATACTAATTTTTAAACAATTGATGGTGATTTCAAAATATTTTAAAAATATAAAAGTCATTCCATTATTTTTTATAGTGTTTTTATCCTCAAATGGTACATTGTGACATGTAACATGAATGAATGTTTATTCCAGAGGTTACTCTAGAAAAAAATGAGATACAATGAGTAATGCTACTTACATTGACTTATCCTAATTTACATTGTGCAAGCTTAGATAGAACTCTTTGCCTTCATCAAACTTTGAATTGTCTTCCACAAGGAAGAACTTCTCCCTATAATCAATTTGTCTTGATCAAGTACCTAGTCTGAAATGTTTACCCAAAATTTGTCCGAGAAGGAGCTTTCGTTTAGCCTCAATCATTGTTTATTTATTTTCTTTTGGTTACATTGATGCAAAAGTTTGAATCCCTATTCTTAGTGGCTTGTTTTAAGGATCCATATTATTTTATTAAAGACATGAGAAGTGTCTCACATGTAACATTTTCCCTTCTTTTGTGATCCCTTTTTAAAGAAAGTCAAATAAATTCCATGAATTCATTGTAGGTGAAACTTCTCAAAACTCTACTCATATCGAGTTGTAGAAATACAGACGCAAATATAATTAGATGAAATCTCAGAAGCCAAGCCTTGATATCTATAGTTGATGTATAAAATTAAGAACTCATTGAGATATGTGTACACTATTAGTATGGTTGATAGAGTATCCTCAAGTTGTCATACCCAAAGGACTATGCAATGAATTACCAGAGTATTATAACTAAAATATTACTTAAGCATTCAAATTGTAGTGAGAATTGAATAAAGCAAATATTGAACTAAAAGCAAGAGTAGTAAAGAAAATAAGAATGATTGCGAGTGTGAGAAAAATTGAATGATTAAAACTTAAGTGTTATGATTTCACCTCAATCATATATATTAATTCTTTTAATTATATTAATGCATTCTAGTTCTACCAATTGTTAGTCAAGTACACCCTAATCTATTAAAAAGCCAGGTTAGATTAATTTAATTCAAATTACTAATCCATTCATATGGTGAATTGTAATAATTAGAATTGCATTAAGCTTTATGAATTCTTTTTAATGGCTACACAGGGTCCTAGGCACATTACTATCTTAAGTTCTATTATAGAATTAATTCCCATGGTCTAAGTTAACTACTTCCTTCCAAAATTATAAAAATTCACAAGTTCTCTAATTAATTGGCCAAATCAACAAAAAAATGAAAAATAAAGAATTAAAACCTATTTCAATAAAAAACTAAAATTACATTAAATCTACAAGCAAATTAACACATATGTCTTGGTTACATCATAGCCTTTAGATAAAGGAAGTCAGAAACTTATGGTGGGAAAAAAGAAAACATAAAATTAAAGGAAGACATGAAAATTAGAAGAGAAGAGAACAAGGAAAACTCATGTTTGAAGCGTATAGTTGCCTCTCTCCAAAGCTCTCCTTGCCTCTTCAAAATGCTAAAGTGCTAAGATCTAAAAGTGTCCAAAAATCTAGGTCTAATTTTTTTTATTTATAATCTAGGTATAAGATCTCAACAAACTAAGATTTCTAACTCGCTAACAAGCCCAAAAGTTCACAAAAACTCGCACTCCTCATCATGTGGCTCCATGGTGCCAAAAACACCCCTTCAAGTTGCTCTGATCCTCCCTTGGTGCCATGGCCTTAGCCCCCTTGTGCCACGGTCTCAAGTGGTTCAAGCCATGGCCTCAGGTTCGAGGCCAAGGCTTTAGACTTTTTTTTTTTGCCTCCAATTGAGCTCTTCCATGCTTGGCTTCATTTTTTCAAGCCCTTATTCTTCATGTTAACTAGTTTTATGTTCCTTTTCATGCGTTGCATCTCTATTTCTTATAATCCTACAAAGTAAACAATTAACAAATACACATTAATCTTCATAAAATACGCACTCAAATGCAAGGGAATGAAATATAAATTAACTATATAAAATGCACTTATTAGTAATCACTACCATAACTAAGCATGGCTGCTGGACATTGCAATAAGTAACATCAACAACATAAGGAAGCAACAGATATCTCTATTTCTAAAGCATTTTAAAGACAAGCTACCAGGACACTGAAAGGCCCTATTTGATAGCATTCATTCTATGACTTATCAGTTGATAATGGGTAATAGTTAGAGAAATGTTTGATTCATTTTTAAATATGTATGGCTTCAATTGTGTGCGGTAAGACTACACAACCAAATGTTCATGGTGCAAGAGACATATAGTCCTTTTGGTTCTCAATGACAAATTTAAGTACTTAACACCTTAGCTTGTGGAAGTTTTTACTGATATTTTCTTCCACTATTAGATGAATATGATTATTATTGCTTTCTAGTTTGGTCTATTTTAACCCATTTTCTTTTGCATATAAGATACCCAAACGGTTTCTGACATTGTTTCCCATTTTGATGAACTTAGGGTCATGAAATTGTGATTTTGTTTGTGATATCTAGTAGTCCTATATTTCTTATGTTGCAATGTCAGATTGTGAATCATGGAATTAGTATTTCACTGCTGGAGGAATTGAAGACACAAGTGAGAGGCTTCTTTAGAATTCCCTATGAAGAAAAGAAGAAGCTTTGGCAGCAACCAGATAACCATGAAGGGTCATTGTGGTATCTGAAGAGCAGAAGTTAGATTGGTCAGACATGTTTTACATTACAACCCTTTCACAACGACTAAGACAGTTGGATTTATTGGCAGAGCTTCCTCCAAAGCTCAGGTTATTAATCTTTTACGATTTTGATGTTGAAATTTGGAGCTCAGAACCAGTGATGCTGATGGGTTTATGGGGATGGGGGATACTTCCACCGTTTCAAATTTTTTTTAAGAAATTGCATTATTTTGGTTCTCAAGTGTAAGAGTATTATTTTGGTCACATTAATTTGAGGCTTTTTCTTTTACATTGCAACTCTCGGTTTGAACATAGAACTCACAAGATCTTAATATATATATATTATTCGTTGTTTACTTACACCTAGGTATAGAAAGTAGATGACAGGAAATCCCCATTCTCTCCTCCTGCATGTTTCTTGGAAAATCAGACAGCAAACATGTCATTTTCCAGCACATTTAGACTGAAGACTTCTTTTATTGTTGTCTACCACGTATAGAATACTAAGAGACTAGATTTATTTCTGCATAATCTACATTACGTGTTGAATTATTCTATATATGTTAGATATACAAGTATGAGTTGAAAGAGCTAGTAGGAAAAAATTTTACATTGAAGGAATCTAGAACTAATGAAAGATCATATAAATGGTAAAGACCTATTAACTTAATGCCTTAGTTTTAGGTTTAGAGTTACGTAAAACTTATGAGTATGATCTCTTGTAGGTAAATTCTCCCAGTGTTCAAGGTCTCCCGGTATGGTTGGACTAAGAACTGAGAGACAGTGATGGTTCATTTCTATGGTGACTTAAGTAAAAGTTCAAGTCCTAGTTGATGTGCAAGATGGTTCATACACGGGATTGGTGAAATCTGGTAGCGAGAGCCTCATGGAGTGTGCATCCAGCTGAATTCTAGATGATGTTCTAAAGGAGAACCTCTAGTTTATACATACATCATTGGTCAATCTCAGTTTAATTCTTCATAACTTAACATAGAATGCAAGTATAGGTCGAGGATAAATTAATTGAGGAAAGATAGCTAATTATTATGTTGACTGCATTTGTATCCATTTATTGTTTATTTGGTTTCACTTTTATATTTGTATTATGTTTTGAAATTTCTTTTTTATTTTGTTCATCCAAAAACCCTTATTCTTTTTTTATTAAAAGTTGATTAAGATACACTCATTTGTTTTGTTTTGAAATTTAGACTCATGTTGAACTTAATTGTGAGACTAAAAATTAATTTGAAAGTTAGTTAGAGTAACATCTCTATATGGATCTTTTTCAGGTGTGTGTGGATCCAATTTCTCCCATCATAATACATATCATCATAATTCATTGTGCAATAATTCATGTGAACGCTATATTTTTTTTCTAATATTTACATTTTTATTTTTATTTTAGTTTTTATTTTATTATTTTATTTTTTAAAAAAAGAAAAAAATAATAATAATTATTTTAAAATTTTTACATCATATATTACAAAAAATATAAATAAGAGAAAAAAAGAAAAGCATAAAAGAAGAAAAAGAAAAAGAAAAAAAAAACAGAGAAGAAGAAAACCAAAGAAACTACAAAGAAAAGAAGAAAAAGAGATCAGAAAACAATAACAATGAAGGAAAGAAAAGAAAAGAAAAGAAGGAAGCGAGAAGCGCGAAAGGAACAGAGGCAAGGAGGAGCCGAACAAATCGTGGAGCAGCAGGCGTTCAGAGAAGGACGCGATTGCAGAGAGGACAAAGCAAAACGCTCACCCGCGCAGAGAGGACAGAGCAAAACGCTCACCCGCGCAGAGGGTAGAGCACAGAGCAGAGATAGTGGAGCAATGGTACCTCGCAGCTGAGCAAAACGTGAAAGCGCAAGGAACAAGCTCAGCGATAAAAAGGGAAAGATTAGAGCACCGAGAAGAGGATTTTTGGATTTTCATTTTCTCTCTAAGGGTTTCAGGAAGCTGAAGGCGAAAGAGGGAGACTGAGAGAAGAAGGGTTGAGAAGAGGAAGGGATAGAAAAGAGAAGCCGTAGAAATTATTTTCGGGTATGAATCTTGGCTTCTTCCCTCCTTGAATGCTCTGTGGTATAATTGTTGCTCTCCAATTTTATTTTGAAGTTCCTCGACATTTTGGGGATTTTTTTCTCTTTCCTATGATCAATGGTTGTTCAGTGGGGATAAATAATTTGGGATTGTTCTAATCTTTCGTTGATCCTGTCCTTCGATCTTGTCCTTAATTCTGGTTTCTCTGTTGTTTTCTGTTTTTTTTTTTTTCTGTGCACGTTAATTGGTTTCCTTTGATACATGTTTGATGTCTGAGCTTCATTTGAGGAGATGAATGATTGCAATTTCTATGATAATGTAACCAGTTTCTGTTTGGTCTGAGCCTTATTTAAATTAGAATATGTTTATCTGAGTTTCGCGGTTCCATTGGGTATATGTGAATTGAGCACTCTCAGTTCTATTTGGGATTTGGGAATGGACTGTTCTGGATTATGATAGGTTTGGCTCATGTCTTGAGTACTTTTGTCACATTTAAATGATTTTTCGCTAGCTTTGCTCACTACTAGTCATGATATTTTCTCTGTTAAATCATTCTGACATATCTTGTTGGCAATTCTGTTATTTGTTGGTTTTTATTGTGGTTCAAGAGTCAAGGATTTCAATTAATTAGAGGGTGAATTTGAATGCATTGTTTGTGTTTTTAGTTTTCATGAATTTCCTTATCTCCGTTCTCTAACTTCTGGCTTCCAAAATCCGTGGTGTCAAGATATTTGGTTACTTTGATTATCAAATGCTTGTAGTTTTGGGTGATGTGTTCAGCTTGGAGGGAATCAAAATCTGTTACTTTGGTCTTTGAGTCGTAAGTTTTTATAGTCTCGTTGTAGGTGAGATTTTTTTATTATTGTGATTATTTGTTTTCTCTTTGTGACCCATGGTTAACTTTTGATTGATGTTGAAGCTGTTTCTGGAATGTGTGATTTACTTGCTGAACTTTTGATGGATTTTGACTAATGGCTAATCTATCTTTTTATGGGTATGTTTTGCAAGTATTAGAATCTTTTCTGGTCTCAATCTTCTTTCCCCTTAAAGTGATTTAATGCCATGTGATGGGAAAGCACTTGTTTTTGGTTTCAGGTAGTTGGTTTGATGTTTTCCTTTTACTTCTGTTTCATTTTCATTTTTGTGACTTTTTTCCTTTAAAAAAAAAATTCAAATGTTTAAATAAAAAGGACTTATGAAAATTCTGGGTTGCTTTTGAACCAATGCTTTTGGTCTTACCCGTTGATTGCATTGATCATTCACTCCAAGTCTTGTTCTAGAATTGGTTTGATCTGAATTACCTTTGTTAATTTTTCTCGAATTTTGCTTGGTTAGCTGGAAAATTGCATGAAACTGTGGATGATTGTTTAATAAACTAATGCTAGTAAAGTGTATGAGGTTTTTATAGTATGTTCATGTTATATGGTTTGCATTCACACCTCTTTTAAATGCCATATTTTCAGTGAATCTTTTACTTTTTCAATGAATATTTTATTTGTTAAAAAGATTAAAGTATGATAGTGGTTACAAAGTCTAAAAAACGATTATTATATTACAAATAAAATAAAAAATAAAAAGTTAGTAGTGAAGTGATTGTTTCTCTTCTCCCCACGGACAAATGATATCATTAATATCGTAATACGATAATGCGATATTAATACCACAGTACAGTAATCGATATTCACGAATATCACAGTATTGTAATGCGATATATCGCATTATAGTACTATAATATTCGTGAATATCACAATACAGTACTACAATATTTGTGAGTTGTTAGCTTTTGAGTCAAATATTGTATTAGGGTGAATGCGATATTATTTAGATATTGAATTGCGATATCTAAAAAAGTGGTATATATTAGTACATATATTTTAAAAAATAGTATATATTGATCATAATTTTTCTTTTTTGTGGTATATCTATGTAAATATCCCCTTAATATCACACAATATTTTAATTTATATTTTTAAAATAAAATAAATTATATGCATAAGCATTCTTTTGGTAGTTTAATATATAACCATAATAATTAAAAAAATGAAGTTTCACGTAAAAAAAATTTTGTTTTAAGTTTTTAGAATATTTTGAAATTTCAAATAGTATAGTTAAGAAATTTTAATTCTAACGATAATTGAGAGAAATAACAGATTAGCACTGACTCGTGAGTCAATAAGTGCCCATTGCTCATGATAATTACAAATTCTTTAATTAATTACTATTTAACCGAATAAAATATTATTAATGGCTCGAAGCTGCTCTTTGTTTGTCCATTTTCTCCTCTGTCTATCTCACTAAACTAGACCAAATTTTATTATCTTCCAGTTTCCCTTCAATTCTCATCATACCCGCTTTCTTTAGCTTGCTGCTTCAGTGTTTCGCCTTGCATTTTTCACTTGTGCTCTGAGATGGAAGAAGGAGAAGAAGGGGCAGTCAACTTCGGAAAATCCATCATCGTGCCCAGTGTTCTGGAGTTGACTAAACAACATCTCACCCAGATCCCACCTCGCTATTTGCGACCTGAGCAAGAGGGCACTTCCATTTTCCTCCATGATTCGTTGGTTCCAGTTATTGACATTCACAAACTAGCTCATGGTCATGGGGATTCAGTGGATTCTGAATTGGAGAAGTTGCATTCTGCTTGCAGAGATTGGGGTTTCTTTCAGGTATTTTCTTTGTTAATCATTCGATTGTAAATTTGTATTTGCACTTGTTATTTTTCTATAAATCAAAAAAAAAAAAAAACTTTATATGGATCTGTGTATTTTCTCTCTTCTCTTTTGTCTGTTGTTGAGATGATTAAGATATATATATATATATATATATGTTAAAAGAAGAGTATTTCCAAACAAACACTTATGATAATTTGTATCAGTTGGCTAGATGTCAGCTTTTGGTCCAAAACAGTATCAATAACGGTGAGAGAAATGTGGTGAAACTTGAATAGTTATACAGAAAAATTCAGGGAGGTCTAGTATAAGAGTGTGTTTGAGTTTGACTAATGTTGATAATCGGTAACAGTTAGAGAAATGTTTGGCTCATGTTTAAATGTGTATGACTTCAGTTGTGTGCGGTAAGAGTACACAACTAAGTGTTCATGGTGCAAGAAATATTTGTTCCTTTTGGTTCTCATCGACAAATTTAAGTACTTAACACCTTAGCTGATTATTGTTGCTCTCGTTTGGTCTGTTTTAACCCATTTTCTTTTGCATATAAGACAGCCAGACAGTTTCTGGCATTGTTTCCCATTTTCATGAATTTAGGGTCATGAAATTGTTATTTTGTTTGTGATATCTAGTAGTCCTGTGTTTCGTATGTTGTAATATCAGATTGTGAATCATGGAATTAGTATTTCACTGCTGGAAGAATTCAAGACACAAGTCAGAAGCTTCTTTAGGATTCCCTATGAAGAAAAGAAGAAGCTTTGGCAGCAACCAGATAACCATGAAGGGTTCGGCCAACTCTTTGTGGTATCTGAAGAGCAGAAGTTAGACTGGTCAGACATGTTTTACATTACAACCCTTCCGCCAAGACTAAGACAGTTGGATCTATTTGCAAAGCTCCCTCCAGAGCTCAGGTTATTAATCTTTTGCAATTTGGATGTTGAAATTTGGATATTTTACTTGAGAAGTATGAGACAAAGCCTATATACTTCACAGGCAGTGAGAGATTTATGGGGCTAGGGTACACTTCTGCTGTTCCAGATTTTTTTTTTTTTTTTTTAACAAAATGATTGGTAATTTTTAAGTCTATATAGCTGACCTCGCTTAGTAAGATAAGGCTTGTTGTTGTTGTATTACATAGGTTGTTTTGAGTGCCCCCACTTCTGTAGCTTTGCCCTTCTAGAATCTTCTTCGGCTCTTTTTGATTTGAGTCACTGCTTACTGAATAACTTGAAAAAAGATCTGATAAATATTTCACTTTATACCATAGAAGTATGAGAGAAAGCCTATATAATCACAAGCAACATTAGATTTATGGGGCTTGGGAGCACTGCTCCCCATTTCAAAATTTCTTAACAAGTTGGTTTGGTAATTTATGAGAGCCTCTCCACTTTTGTGGTTTTGCTCTCCTAGACATTTTCTTTGGCCACCTGTTAAGTTATTTCTGGATTTGTCACTGCTTGCATAGAATAACTTGGAAGATCTGATAAATGTTTCACTTTCTACCATTATTATGAAGCGAGACTTTGGAATCTTACACATTGGAGCTGAAAAAGTTGGCAATGACAATTTTAGATAACATGGCCAAAGCTTTAAAGATGGATGCTGAGGAAATGAGAGGGCTGTTTACTGACGGAGTTCAGTCAGTGAGGATGAATTACTATCCTCCTTGCCCTGAACCAAACAAGGTCATTGGATTCAGTCCTCATTCTGATGCTGATGCCCTGACGATTCTGCTTCAGCTAGATGAGACTGAAGGGCTCCAAATCCGGAATGAAGGGAAATGGATTCCTGTCAAACCTCTTCCAAATGCTTTTGTAGCCAATATTGGTGACATTATGGAGGTAATAACTTCTGCTTTTGCTCTTAGTCTTAAAGTTTTACTGATGGATCTGAACTGACTTCTATAATCAATTTTAAAAAAGAATGTGGCTTGGTCTGCAAATGCATTATGTAAAAACAGATAGAAATGGAACATCAAACAACAGTGCCAGTGAAGCTAGGAAGCATTGAATACAGTAATGTAAGCTTAGATAGAATTCTTTGTCTTCACTGAACTTTTAAATCTTATATAAGGAAGAACTTATCCGAATAATCTATTTGTCTTGATCAAGTACATAGGCTGAAATGTTCACTCAAAATTTGTTTGGGAAAGTGGTGGGCTTGGGCCTCGATCATTTTTTCCTTTGTTTACATTGGTGCAAAGGTTTGAGTCCCTCAACTCTATCAAAGTATTGGATCCCTCACTAAAAGATCACACCTAATGGATTGCTTCTAGTGTTGATATTATTTTACTAAAGACACATGAAGTTTTAAAGAAGTAACAATAGCCACGTTTTGCGATGATCCATGTTTCTATAATATTCAAGCTGTATAACTTAAGGGGCAGATCCTAGAAGCCAAATAATTATCATGAATTCATTGTAGGTGAAGCTTCTCGAGGATCGAATCTCTTACCATTGAAGGACTATAAACACAGTTATAATTAATTGAAATCCCAGAAACCGAACCATGATATCTATAATCTCAATCATAACTAAGCATGAAAACTCGATATTGCAGTAATATTTATCAATAGTTCAGGGACGCAACTGGTGGCTAACCTTCTAAGGCATTTTAAAGACTAAATACTATTAGACCAAGTGGTCCTATATGATTCCATTCTTTTGTAAAAATGAGGAAGCATTCTGAGTTATCAGTATTTAGTTTCACCCTACGCCTAAGAAGATATCCTTCCCCTAGATTTTACCAAAAGTAAAACTTATAGACATTCTAGTGCAGCTTTCCTCTTTAAATTCTGAAAGTCCTTCGCTGGAATCTTCAGCTTAAGGCCTTGATTATAACTAGTGTGTGCCACAATGGATTCCACTTTTATGGGGTGTTTGATATAAGTTTCAAATTTTCATTCGTACTAATCCACATTTCCACCAATGTTTTTCATGGGATGGGACAATATCTTGTGTTTCACATCATGCTTCATTTCATGTCCCAAAACTTTTGATTGATTGAGAAAATAAAATTTAGAATTTTCATCAGCTACTTGATTTTATATTTAACTAAAGTGATCAATGAGAAATTTTAGAGACAAGAGATAGGATAAGATTTAGGTAGAGGTTATTATACCGTTCCTCACATATTTACATTTTTGTGCTTGGTGTGCACTTAATATGCTTGAGAATGTGACACTGCTGCATGTTGCTGGTGTTCAGTGGTAACCAGCAACCGCCATCCATGGTGGCCCAGCGTTCTAGTGCTATGGAATCCAAGGTTCCCACCACTCTAGATGGGAGTATTTTGGTGAGAATAGAGCTTAACATCTATTCCTGAGAATCTTACATTTCTAAGCATGGATTTTCAACTCTTATGCCAAAAATTAGCATACAAGATTCCCACGTCACATTATTGAAAATGTGACACAGGGAGGGGGTTACAGGTGCCATAGTCTACCAAGTTTCTAATTTTGCCTTAGTATTATATAATAATCATACATTTGACCGTCCAAAATTTTCTTAATTAGCATGTATTAAATGCTTTTTAATCTTCGCCTTTGTTACTCAAATCTTGGCTCTACCTCTTAATGTGAAATGAAAACCTTGTACCCAACAATACCTATGATATAAAATAGATTACGTCCAACAATAACAAACAGAACATTCAGAATTCATACTGGGCCACATCCATTTGCAGCCATGAATGTGGAATTTGGACTATGCAAATCAACTAAAGTACTTTCTCTGGTGGCTGATCACATCGCTGATACATTTACTTGACTTTGCAGATTGTAAGCAACGGCATTTATCATAGCATTGAACACAGGGCAGTGGTAAATTCAACACAAGAGAGGCTTTCTGTAGCTGCATTCTATAGCTCTAGGTTGGACACGGAGTTAGGCCCTGCAACTAACCTGATCGGGCCTCATAATCCTGCAGTTTTCAAGCGAGTCCCGCTAGAGAAGTATTTCAAGGAATTTTTTGCACGTAGATTAAAGGGAAAATCCTACCTTGATTTCATGAGGATACAAAATGAGTAAAATCACTTAGTTTAATTAATATCAGATGATAAATATGCAGTGGTTGAATCTCTTGGCTATAGAATGGACACGACAAGAAGCATGTAGAAGTTCACATACTAAATATTCTTTGTTTACACCTAGGTATAGAAAGTGATTAGAAATTCTCATTCTCGCCTGCGTTTTTAATGGACAATTAGATTTTGACTGAAAACTGCTGTCTTTGTCTACCAGATAGAAAGTACTGAGATTAGATATGTTTCTTCTCGATCTATATTGTGTGCAGAATTACTCTTTGAATCATTTAAATGTCTTCTCAATCTTAAAGAGAAAGAATGGGATTATCTTTATGGACAAATGGGACGTATAAGAATTCTTGTAGACAATATTATAATAGAATGAAAAAGCTTATTTTGATCCACAGACCCTAAAGGCTATTTGGGTCCCTGAAATTTCTTCTTTTTAGACATTGATTCTTTACAAGTTCTACAGAAGTCTATGTCAAAAGTTGAATAATCTAGAGGACAATGTTTCTGTTTTTTCTTTTCTTTTTTTTTTCTTTTCTTTTATCATAGTTTTATACAGAGTTGTAAACAAATTTCGTAGCTGATAGAATTTGAATTTAAATTTAAAATAATAAATAAAATCTTGGAACTCATATGATGATCATTGTAATGAATATGACATAAAAAATGAAACAAAATTGAAGATTAATTTATTATGAAACGGTAATTGAAAGGGTAAACCATTTATTACTCATTACAACAACAGAGTTCAATAGGAAGGCCATAGATCTTTAGAAATACCATGAGACAATTCAATCATTTATGTCGTCCAAGACATCTGAAACAAGCATGTTTGCATGCTTTATTGAAGAAAATCATCACGTAAACTCCCATTTCCTTTTGATGTCCTTTCATCAATCTCCTTTTGGAGGTCCACAAATAGTTCTGTAGGAAAAGAGAAAAGTTTCTTAGAGTAAAGGAAAAAAGTTGAAAAATATTTTGTAGTTTTCGTATGTTTTGACTATTTAATCATGTCCTATGTACTTTCTTCTTGTTAACACTTAGGAATTAAGCATTAAACGGTCAGTTTTCAATGTCATAACTGAAAACATTACACATGAAGAACTTAAATAAAATTCTTTGTCTTCACCAAACTTTGAAATCTTCTACATGGAAGAACTTCTCCCAGTAATCAATTTGTCTTGATCAAGTATATAGGCTGAAATGTTCACCTAAAATTTTTCTGGGAGAGGGGTTGGCTTTGGGTTCAATCATTATTTCCTTTGGTTACATTGGTGTAAAGGTTTGAATCCCTGACCTCTATCAAAGTATTGTTTCTAGTGTTGATAATATTTTACTAAAGACACATGAAGTTTCAAAGAAGTAACATTTATAATTTCAAGCTGTATAACTTCTAAGGGACAGATCCTAGAAGCCAAATAGTTGCCATGAATCCATTGTAGGTGCAACGAATCTATTACGATGATATCTGTAATCAAAATCATAACTAAGTATGAACACTCGACGTTGCTGTAATATCAACAGTTTAGGGAAACAATAAAGATGTCCCTATTTCTAAAGCATTTTAAAGACTAGATAGATACTAGAAGGCTAAAAGGCATTGTGCCATTCTAATTTTTGTAAAAACAAGGGAACATTTTGAATTATCAGTATTAAGTTTCACCCTATCTAGATATCCTTCCCCTAAGTTTTATCTTTTAAGTTTCACATCTAGTCTCATTTTATGTCCCACAGATTATGATAGATTAAGAAAATAAAATTTAAAATTTTGATCAACTTCCTGATTTTATATTTAAATAAAGTGATCAATTAAAATTTTTGAAGATAATAGATAACACAAGGTGTAGAGTAAAAGATATTATCCGTTGCTCACATATTTACATTTTTGTGCTTGGTATGCACTTAATATGTTGGGAATGTGATCCCGCTGTTTGTTGCCAGTGTTCTGTGGTAACCAGCAAGCACCATCCATGGTGGCCCATCATTCTAATGTTATGGAATCCAACATTTAGTGAGAATAGAGCTTTAAATTACGTGTCAAATAACTCTAGATTAAATATACAAGTGAATTGAAAGAGTTGAAGTAGAAAGAAGTCCTACAATGAAAGAACTTAAAACTCGTGAGATATATATAAATGTTAATGACTCATAGACTTAATAGCTTAAAGTTTTAGGTTTAGACTTGTGTTAAGTCCATGATCTCTCGTAGGCAGGGTCAAGGTGCATTTTTCCCATGTTTAAGGTCTCGCTCAGTCCATAACAACTGGTGTTAGATTCAATGATTCAACTAGAAACCAAAGACAAAACCAAGATTCAAAAAAAAGAGCGAGGCTGAGATTAAAAGGTATAGAAATATCTAAAAAAATAAATGGATCACCTAGTCAAATCAATTTAACTAAAAGTCAAAGGCTTAGCTGGTTTGGAATTATATAAAACTAAACATGTTTTTGAAAACATATTGAATTAGATCTGGTATTAAAAAATAGTTTACATATATAGAATAACAATAAAACAAAATATTATAGCAAATCATTAAACTAATTTTTATCAATATATATATATATATATAATATAAAAAGAATGATAAAAAAATCTAAAAATTGCTTCTTAAACTCTCAGTCTTGATAATAATGTTGTCTTAGAGATGTTTTATGTTGCTGAATGAGAACCATAATATATTGTTTCAAAGTGCAAAATCTTATATCTATCTAGTTTTAAAAGCTTAATTTTTTGGTCAGTATATTAACCTAGTTATAAAAATTTAAATCGTTTTAGTTGTATAGCATTCTTAAGCTAGAAGAATATTAAATTTAAAAGCTATTGAACTATAAATATACTATTAATGAAACTATAAAATTCTAAAGATTTTCTTAGATTTAATTGATGTCAAAACAATTTTAAAAAAAAAAAATTAGAGGAGCCAAATGCCTAATAACTATATAATATGAAACAACATTTGAAAACTTAAAGGGGTTGTGGCTCCTGCTAGCCCCTTAGTTCCGTCTCTGCAAAGATAACTAAGAGAGTAAGTGTCCAAGGACTAGTAAATGTTCAAGGTGTATGTGGTTCATATGTGGGATTGGGGATTGGTGGAATCTAGAAGGGACATCCTCATGGAGTGTTGATCCAGTTAGGAGTCTATAAAGAGACTAAGCCGAAGTCTTCGATGGAGATGCATACCTTCTACTTGGGTACCAAAGGAAAGCCCAAATGACTAGGTGAGACCTATAACAATTTGGTAAGTGAAAAACTTTCTTTTGTCATAAATAAGATGGGACCCAAACTTTTTAAATATTAACTCAAGCATTTATGGATGGGTCATGTTTTCTCCCAGGTATGAGGGTGCCAGAGAGTTGCACAGTCCACTTTCTTAAGTGAAAGATCTTGAGATATATATAAGTAGTAAAGATTTATTAAACTAATCCTTAAAATTTTAAGTTTAGAATAATGTTAAGCATACGAATATAATCTCTCAGAAGTTAGTTCAAAGTGTGCTTCTTCTAATATTTAATGTCCCACTCTGTCTACAAACAACACTAAAGGAATCATTCAAACATCTTAGTCAACAATGGTGACAAAGAAAATGTCTCTTTCCAACACAAAAAAAATCTAAGTTGAAAGAAACCTTTATTATGAAACTTTTAAGAGAAAGAATGAGATTATCTTTGTAAAAAAAATGGACATAGATCAAGTTATAAGTACTTTCATCTATGTATTTCCTTTTTCATAAAAAAAAAGGTATTTTCATGTTATTCTTGAAGACCAAGCACTATATCAATGTTATACATAACTTAGGAATTTACCATTCACCGGTGATTTTTCTATATTATTACCAAAAACATGACACACTCACTTTTAAATAAAATAAGAAATAGTATTTATATAGTTCATCCATGGTATAAATAATAAAAAAGCCAGATAAACACAATTTGCTTATATATTGATATATACGACTACTTTAAAGAGGTATATAAAAACAAAATCAAAGATTTAACTATAATAGAATAAATAAAAACAAAGTTATAACAAGGGGTAAATTGAATAGATAGAGTGCAACAAAAATTAAAAAAGATTGTGTTACTCACCGCACTTGCAAGGTAGAGTTGAATGACCTTTACGAACACCATGAGATAAATTGACCTTTTATATGGTCAAGAAATCTGAAATAAGCATGTTTGCATGTCCTGTTGAAGAAAATCATGCCACAAACTCCGCAAAATGCAATGGCAAATCCAACTCCCATACTAGTATAAAATTGATTGTCATCTTCTCTAATGTGGTTTGCTTAAAAAGTTCTCTCCCATTGTGTGCAATTCTCAATAAGAGGAGGCCCACAGAGTTCAGCATTCCCGACATAGCTAAGAGCACTAAAACCTTGAAGTTGAGTTGCCAATGGGATTTTACCAAAAAGATTATTGTATGACGGATTCAAGTAGTTGAGAAATGATAAATTAGCTAAGGCTTGAGGAATCTCGCCTGATAATTGGTTTCTAGATAGATCTAGTGATTCCAATTGTGTCATGCTCTCAATCTCTTGAGGTATCCTTCCCAACAAATGATTATGAGACAAATTCAAGATGTTTATTTGGTAAAGATCAAATAGTTCAAGAGAAATTGTTCAGATAGGTCGTTACTTGAAAGATCAATAAGATGCACAAACGGCAAAATTTTTTGGTATTCCCTCTCTTGGCCTTTGTTAAGAACAACAACATTGTATTCATACAAGATATTTGAACTAAATAACATATAATAAAATTCAAATGAACTTTCTTTTGATATAAAAGAAACGTTATGTAGGAACCATGGTATTGGTCCAAATAACCTATTTTCTACAAGATCCAACATTATGAGAGAAGAAATTTGGCATATCTCTGATGGAATTGTGCCCGTAAATTGATTGGCTCTCAACCTAATAACTGCCAAGCCTTGACCTATCCAACTTGGTATGCTTCCAGAGAAATTATTTTTCCCCAAATCAAGCAGTACCAAATTCTTGCAGTTTTGCAATTACACAGGTACATCTCCGTAAAAATTATTTCTATGCAAATGCAATGCCTTAAGCAAAAATAATGATCCATTGAATGAGGAATTTTACCAGGAAGGTTGTTACCTCCCAAATTCATGTAAGAAAGTTGTTGCCAATTTATCCAATAATCAGAGGGTTCTCCAAATAAGAGATTGTATGACATATCTGGATATGTCAAAAAATACACGCTTCCATTTATGCTATCACATAATAGAGAGGAAGTGGGTCTTGAGAAAGAGTTATTTCCTATTAGCAAAAAGATAACTGTTGTTATCAAATGTGGCAATCCTCCACTAATATTATTAGATGATAGATCTATGAATTGTGTTTTTAAGATCTGATTTGATATATCTCCACTGATTGAGTTATTGGATAGATCAAAAAGTCCAATAATGTTTAAGACAAGGCTCCAGGAATTGTCTTGATGCTCTATGGATGAAATTCCTGTGCTGGAAATGTCTAGTTCTATCAAAGAATTTTGTGTATATATCCAAGTCAGAAATTTGGGTCCCAACAACCAAGACTTCAAATAAATTTCTTGGAGTTGAAATGGAGGAACCCACTGGGATCCCATTTGAAACTGAAATGCTGATGAGCTCAAGTCTAATACCTTCAAATTTGAGAGCTTGCTAAAATGAATTTCAGAGAGCAACCCTGCCCCGGAATTGCCTGCAACACGTAGAATCTCCAAGTTTCGAGAGCTGCCCCAGACTCTCTGGAAGACTGCCATTCAAGTGGTTGTGTCTAACATCTAAGTGAATCGATAATGATATATTGTAGGAGGAATGGGACCTTGAAATGAATTGTATGGAAGATCAAGTTCTTTGAGATGTTTGAATTGGCCAAGCCATTGAGGGATTGTTCCATTTAGTTGATTCCCATCAAGATATAAAATCTTCAAATTTGATAGGTTTAAGAGGGATGAATTTATATGACTAAGACTACAACTGTCCAGTTGTAAGTGTACAACAGAAGGAGTCTTTATTGTCAAAGAGTGAATCCAATCAATTGCGGTAGAAAGATTAGATCCACTCAAATCAAGGTATGTCAAGAAAGGAAAATAAGAAAGCCATATAAGATTATCCATTTGAAGATAATAATCAAAAACTGTGAATGAAGTGAAATTTGCATACTGAATGGATGGAATTTGATGTTTAAGTTTACAGGAAGGCAATTGCAATCAGTAATATTGGAAAGATTAAATTTACTTAAGTAGGTATTTTAGAGAAGGGACCAAAGTAAGCCATCTAAAATTGTCAATTTGAAGATAAAAATTATTTGAGAAATCAAGATGACAGAGGACAGAAGAACGAGAAGTTGTAACTTGTGATAAGTTTTGATTTCTCTGCCCATCATGCTCTGGATATGGATAGTTGTGAAGTTGTTCCAACTAACTCCAAATAATTCAGAAATTCAAGTTCAAGCGCACACAGTTTTATTTCACCTGTCACTGGTTCAGCAGTGTACTTGGGATCAATGTATGAAAGCATAAGATTTAGCTTTGTGACTCTTCCCGTAGTGTTGTGGCATTGGACCCCACTCCATCTACAGCAATCTTCTTCGCTAGACCAAGATGAAGGCAGCTCTGAAGGATCTACGATGCCTTTCTTAAACTGCAAGAGAACCTCGCGATCCTTAGCGCTACAAGCAGCAACGTTGGAATTTCTGCTACATAGACTTTGGTTGCACAAGAACCATAGCAGAAATATTATAGTCGGTGGTGTGCACTTAACCATCATAAATTGGTAGTGAGGGAGAAAACAAAATCTAGAAAGCTTTGATGACAAAAGCTCAAACGTTTGTGTTCTTGCATTTTAATGAAAACATGTTTAAATACTTGTTCGCCAATGATTACCTTTTTTTTAAAAAAAAAAAAAGGTATCATCCAATCAAACAATCTATCATTAAAAAATCTACATGAATGTCCAAAAAATTTCATTGATTAATTGGACTAAGATTAGACTAGTTTATTCTATTACACACTTCACTCAAACATTTATTAATTGGACCCGATTCAAACTAAGTTTTTCTCTTCATATATTCTTTTCTACTTTTCTATCGCTTTATTTCAAGGAATTTGGTCCTCTCTTCTTTAGAAAAATGAGAGAACACGCATTCCTTATCTTCTCCAGACTACTTGGATTGAAGACTCTCATAATTCAGCTAGCAACAAGCTCCTAGCATCTCCATCCAAGCAACTCTCATTTGTTGTTATATATATATATATATATATATATATTTATAGGTGTTCACAATTTTCTATAATACTTTTCTTCTACTAATTTAACTAACTATTTACTTAAATTCAAGAAGTCTAAAATTTATTTTAAATAAATCCAGTGCTTTATTATTATCAGCTTAAGCATATAAGAATTAGATTGAGTTTAATCTCGAAATGTGAGTGTGTCAAAACTTAATCTCTAGAACTTCCTTATCAATTTTGTCAATTTACTCTTTAAGCAATATCTATCTTGTATCATCTTAAAACACAAAAGGATGCATTAGCTATGCAGGAATTCTTTTGTACAATATTAATAGAGTGAGAGTTATTTTAACCCTCAAGCAGTAAAAACTTTTTGGATTCCTGGAATTTTATGTTTTTCAACCTTTTAAATCGTTGGAGTTCATATTTTTCTAATTTATGTTGAAACGATATGATTTAGCAAATTGTGACAAATGGAATTTACCGAAGCAAAGAGCACAGGAACAATATTAATTACGTGAGAAGGAGATAATTTCTTGTTGAATTATTCTGCAAATCACGTTATATATTATATTTGGAGATTTTTTTGATTACAAATATTAATTGACTACAAATAGAGAGAAAAAATGGAGATTTTTTTTTTTTAAAAAAAAAACTGAAGCCTGGTTTATTTGCTGACACTGGAATGAATTTAAAGGTTTGGAAAAATTTTCTGTTTTATTTCTTATTCTAAACTTTATCTTATGATTTTGAGATTAATCAAAATAAAATTTAATTAATTTAACTTGTAGTATTATTATATTAAACTTTAACCACTCCCAGTAATATGGACATAAAATTTTATCCCACTAAAATTAGTGTACCAAACACGTGACATTTAAAAAATTAATAAATTCAAAATTATAATTTCTAAAATTTAACTAAATTAGCAGAGATAAAATTTTAAATTTATTTTCCAAAATGTCACGTGTCTCATTTCTGGTAATCAGTATACTAGTTTTTTATAGAAATGGAAATGGTGAAGCTCTTATCATGCCGAATAAGATAATCCAATTATAAAATATGTTTTGAGAAAAATAGAAATAGATGTTAGAAAATTACGTTGGTTTCACTTTGTAATTATTACATAAATTTCTCACTACTAGACTATATGTAGTGGCATTTACTAAGGCGTTCGATGACAAAAGATAATGGTTACGTGTGTTCGCATTTTAACGAAAGCCTATTTGCTTTAGATTTTTTTTTTAATTAATTTCCAATGTAAATGAAAACAATACTTGAAAACATGTTTGATTTAGTAAATTGTAAATGTCTTTAACTGAAATAAGCTGATAACTAAAAATGAAAAAAGGAGTAGTTTTTAGTATTTTCAAAAATGATCAATAATAATTTTGTTAATTTTAAATTTATTTTATTTTATTTTTAATAAGAAAATATTAATAATTTAATAAAATTCATTAAAGATGATTGTTAGCTACCAAATAAGAATAAAAATCCATAAAAATAATAAAAAAATTAACTAAATCAAAATATTTCCTAAATGAAACCGACCCTAAGCTTTTAATTACTTGTTTCCCCATGTTTACCTTCTTTTAATGGTAGAATCCAGTCAAACATTACCACTAAAAAATCCTGGCACTAACAAAGAAATTTCATTGATGAGAGAATTTTGTCTTTAATATTTGTTTAAGTCTCCTCTTTTGTCTATTCATTTAATATTTTTTAGTCTTGCTTAAATTTTCTTGGGAAATCATGGAGTATATATACAAGTGTAAGCTTTTCTGGCGGAGTTTGACTGGATACTTGTACAAGGTATGAACTTGGTTCCCAATGTTTACCTTTCTTATTGATGGAGTCTAGTCAAACAATTTACCACACAGAAGAAAATTTGCATGAATGTCCAAAGAAATTTGATGGATAAGAATGTTTTGTCTTCATATATTTGATCAACTTTCTTGTCTCTCTCTCTCTCTTTTGATTTCATTTTGGTGGAAAATCATTGTAATCCAGATGTTTAGTATTCGTTATTCTGTTTCAGCTTTAATCCAGATGTTGAATTAGGCCAAAAATCATTTAAACGAATTTTCAGTCGGCAACAATGGCTAAAGGGAAAATACGTTAGCATAAGGACAAAATTTAATCTTTTTAATTTAAGTTGAAAGAAACTTTTATCTGATTATTACTATAATAATATCAATATTAATATCCACTCTATAATTTTTATAGAGTTTTACTAAATGCACACATTGACTCAGTGTTTCTTTCTTTATTTATCTTTTTGATTAGTATTTTTTCCCACTCTAAAAACTTGATAAGAAGACCAATAAAAAGAGAGATAAAAAAAAAAAAAAAAAAAACACTTGACATGAGACATTGTTATAACAATTTGAATTAAAAAAAAAATAACACATTTAAAATGCTTTCTCTTCCTCAAAATCTAAACTTTAAAATATGAAATTTGAATTAAAATTTTTCACAGAAATACTTACAGGGGAATAATTTTATGGTTTTATAAACACGGGTGTATTTCTAGTTAGCCCTAAAAGCGAGTGAAAGATGCCACTGGGGCATATAGACTGACACAGGAACTAGAAAATTCTTGAAGTGCTTTGTTATTTACATGGATGCACATGCAGATCAAAAGCTCTATCTTCTACCTCCTATATACAGTATGAACCTTCTCGACCCCTCTTTCAAATGCTGTCTCAACAGGAAGATATGGAGTTTACTTGTATATTTACAATCCATGTGGGGCAATTTGGAAAAAAAAGAAAAAAGGATCAAACAAAGTTGAAAAACAATATTAATAAGGTATTTATTATCTGAGAATGTCCAAACAAATTTTACTGATAAGAAGCATTTTGTCTTTATATATATTTATTAATTTGTTCAATTCTCCTGTCCTTTCTCTTGATGTCATTATTTTCTCTTGCTTCCTTTACTTCTAGATTAAGATGAAATATAAGAGATGAATTCTAAATATACGATTGTCCAAAGAAATTTCATTGATAATGATACGTACAAATGTGTTTTGCTAGATTGTGACAAATGAAACTTACCTGAGCTTAGAACATAATATAAAGCTACGGTAAACTGATGATCAAAGAGAAGAAGAGACTTTCTATAGGCAAATTTTACAAAGCATGGTTGGGTGGAGATTGTTAAGAACTGATTCATCCTAAATGCTTAAGTTGTTAGGAAAAACTTTATATTTGGTTTTATATTATATTCAACTTGCCTTCACATACACATGAAAGCCCTTCAATCTTTAAGTAAAAAAAAAGTAGCAATGGGCAGACTTTAGACTTAATCTCCTACATAGAAGCTCTCATACCAGTTAAGAATTAATTCATCCTAAACGCTTCAATTATTGGAGAAGGCATAGGGTTTGGTTTTATATTATATCAATATGCCCTGCACACAAAAGTTCCTTAAACTTAATGTGTGAAAGCAATAACTTTATATCATGTTAATAACCGATTAAACTCAAAAGTTTAAGTCATTAAAAAAAATCTCAAAATTACTTTTTTACTATATCCAACTGGGATATGGGTATCATAATTATTTAGAGTGTGTATAATAAAGAGATATTATAACTTATTTAAGAGATTGTAGTTTATTAACTTGAATAATAAGTTTGCAGAACTGTTAGGCGAACAAAGACTAAAAGGAGATTGTAGTTTTTGGAAAGATACTTGAAGTGGTGTTTAGTTTCTAAAAGCTAACTACCAATAATTCATTTATCATTTTTATCCTTAACTTTTAATTTGTCACCTTCCAATTATTGCCTTGCCAACTAAACTCTCACTTTCTCGTCACCTTCACAAGACAACTACCCGGTTATTTCCTTTCTCTGCCATTGTTTCTTCTTCCTCTCCTCTATTTTTTTTTTTTTTTTTTTTGTCTTCTTCTTATTTAATTAATTTGTTGATGATAAATAAATAATGATTTAATTAATTAATGAATAATAAATTAATAAATGAGTAAAATAAGTGATGTTTAATTTTAATATTATATTAGTATAATATTATATTTTTTTGTCATTTAATACATTTTAACAATTTATATAATTATTTTTGTTAAACAATTCTAATTCAATTAACTAACTATATAGCTCTAAACTTAAGTTGCTAGTGTTGATAGGAAATTTGTGTATTGTTTCAAGAAATATTTTTCACCTGAAATATGTAGAAATTCTTACCTATCTGTGTGGGAGGCAGTGATTTGTTTAAATTCTGTTGCGGGGAAACACCAAAAGAATAATTGGTTTCTTTTAATTCTATCTATTATTATCAAAACAATCAATTTGAGAAGATGAAAATTTATAATACTTTTATTTAGCAATGGGTGAGTCACCTACTCTTTAATTAATTATGTGGTTCATAAAATTAAAGTGAAGAATTTATTTTGTTAATAATTTAAAAAGAGAGAGATGATTTTATTAACCCATAAATGTTCAGGACATATTTATTAATAGTAGATAATATTAGACACAAAAATAATATTATTCTCTAAAGTTAAAAATTATGATGCTTCCTATATATATATATTGAAGTTTTCATTTTCTATTTTTATTTATTGAATTTTTTTTTTTGAAAATATATTTGCTAAATACTACTAGTCTCCATTCTTATTTTCATGTGGCAATAGAGTTGACAAAATAAGATAGCCCCCGCTAAAGCTCAATACCCGAGAGGGTTATCCAATAAAGCGAGACAGGTTTAAACTATTTTTTAAAAAAATTCTTTTTGTTATTCTCAAACATTGATATATTATTACTAATGTAGTTTATACAGTCCTAGTAGAACAAAAATAAAAATTATGTTTTGTAGTGTAATGACGTGACTTTCTAAGAAAGAAGACCTTTAATTCATTATTATTTAAGTTCATTTCTATTTTAATGCAGCTAGGAGACCAAAAGGCATAGAAAAGTTTAATTTATCCAAATTTTGGCAATAGCATATCAAAATATTCCTATATTTATTAATGATAAGATTTCAATTGTACCAATTAATTGTTACGCCTCTAAAAATTTCTCTTTTTCATTATTGTGCTAATATACATCACCTTTATTTGTGAGAAGTGTTTGTTTAATGCTACATATAAATCATAAGTATTGCTTTAATATATACAAGAGACCAAAAACCAAATTGTGTATTAGTGTTAATTACAACTTTAGTGCAATTATATCTTAAATAGAATCTAATTTTGTTTCTCTAACTCAATAACTCATTAACTTCACCTCATTAATCTTTACGTTATTCTCTTTTGGTTGATTCAACATTGCTTTAAATTTGGTATATTATAATTGATTTTGAATCCCTAACTCTAATTCAAAAACCATGTTTATGTTTGGTTACTTTAAAATTTATTAAATCTTATTGTAAAGACAATGCATAGAGTTCCAAAAAATCCATTATTTGTGTAGGGCTGGGCTCGAGCTCATTTTGTAGGCTCAAAAAAAAAAAAAAAAAATACAAGTCTTTTTAGTCCGACTCTATTAAACCCATGGCTCAAGGCAAGCTAACTCAAAACAGGCCGATTAACCCGTTTTGCCACCTCTAAGGGGCATGCCCGATAAAAAGAAGAGTAGAAGAGTTAAGTGAAAGAAGTTCACATAACCAAAGAGAATGAGTGGCAAAAACCAATATTCAACACCTGCCACACAGAGCTACATTTACTCGCATTTTAATTAAAAGGAAATATCTTTGGCACACTTGGTAGTCGATTTTCCTACTCTGTATATTATTTGTATAAACAAAACTGTAAATAAAAAATAAGAAATTTTTTTAAAATATGAAAATAAATATAAATAAAAAGATATACATATAGTATTAACTAAAATATTTAGTTGAAATGTTTATTTTTTTCATGGAAAATTAATCTGCCACTAATTAAGAAAATCTTCATCAACACCAAGAAAAATTTAATTGATAAGAACATTTCGTCTACATGTATTTCTTCAACTCCCATGTCCCTTTTATTAATTTCATTGTTTTATCTTGCTTCCTTTTTTGTGGAAATTTAGACAATACCTACTCAAGCATCTTCAGTTGACTTTAACTGGATACTTTTAGATGTTATGACTTAGAGAAAGGTCTGACTCTCATGTGCTGGATCATGGATGGTGCTAAAGTTATTCCAACTCAAGGTCAAATAATTCAGAAACTCATGTTCAAGCACACAAAGGTTGATTTCACCTGTCAAGAGCTTTCCAGTAAAATTGGGATCAATGTATGAACGCGTGAGATTGAGTTTTGTGACTCTTCTTATGATGTTGTGGCATTGGACTCCATTCCATCTACAACAATCTTCTTCGTTAGACCAAGACAAAAGCAAATCTGAAGGGTCAACAAGGCTTTCTTAAACTGCAAGAGAACCTCTCGATCTCTCACATTACAAGAAGCAACGTTGGAATTTTTGCTACCAAATCATGATAAATTGGTAGTAGGGGAGAAAAGGAAATCCAAAGGGTTCAAACACTGAAGAGCAGTACTGCATGTTCTTGCATTTTTATCAAAAGAACTAAGGTTTAGATACTCCTTTTCCAATATTTATCCCCTTTATTTAATGGTAGTCCAGTCAAACACTCTGCCACTATAAAAACTGCATGAATGTACAAGGAAATTTCATAGAGATAAATTAAGTTTTTATTTAAGTTGAAAGAATCGTTATCAAAGAGCATAAAAGGGAAAGTGGCTAATGGCAATTTAGGGCAGATGAGTTGGTACCGTCGTCAGATAAAATTAAACTCGAAAGTGGATCATCTATGATTAGTTACGTAGCGCAATCACAACTGTTAGATCGATTATTGATGAGATATTGTAATTCAATCAGACAATTATCATTATGTTATGTAATTTGGGCACATTAAACTCTCAAAGACTAATACCATAAATTAGCACACATTTAATCATATACTTTTCTTTTATAAACATTTAATTGAACCCAAATTAGAGTATTTTATTGATATTATTATTTGTATAATTTCAATTTTTTACACTTTAAATTCAAGCGTGAACAATTGTTATAGAAAAATTAAAAAAAAAAAAAACTAACCAGCATGTGGAATCAATCTACAAATCATCTCAAAAATAATCTTAGTCGGCAACAGAGATAAATTTATTCTTTTATTTAAGTTGAAAGAAACCTTATTAAAGCATATTGACCCAAAAGGAAAGAGAATAAAATAAAGGGTACTTCTGTAAGAAAGCTGCAGAAGTGCTCAATGACAAAAGATAATTCTTGCTCTTTAATTAAAAACAAGGTTTGAATACTTGTTTACCAATGATGCCTTTTTTTTTTTTTTTTTCTTAATGACAGTCCAATCAAACAATCTGCTGCTAAGAAAATCTGTCTGAATGTCAATATATATATAATATATAATAGTGAGGAAATTTTTGGATAGTAAGGTTATTTACGTCATTCTCTATTTATTTATTTCTTTTATTACTATTATTAGAGGTAGTTAACTTCTCATTTATATTTTTTAAAATGAAGTAGTATATTCTATTTTTTTACCTTTTATTTTTATTTTTATTTTAAATGTAATTATCCTTTGGAATTATATTTTTAATAAATCACATTTTAAAATTAATTTTTTTAATATATCTTATGATAAACAAGACTATTTTTACCATATACTATTTCCATTAAAAAAATGCAAATATACTTTATCAAAAAATGTAAATTAATCATATATTATAAAAATTATTTAATTCTTAGAATTACCTATTTTTGTTTGCTTATTACGTTTTTTCATAATTTCAACTAAATAAAATAAAATTATGTTAGATTGACATATAAACTTAGCATGGATTAATAACTATCATTAATAAGAACTTTTTTTTAGATATATTTGGAAATAGTAGTTGCATACCCATTTTTATAGACTTCTATGTATACTTATTTTATTTTAATTATATTAAAGGAATAAAACTATAAAAAAAATATTAAAAAAATGTAAAAAAGATTTTAAATTTTTTTTTGTAATGTAACACCACTATTATATATTTGCTCAACTCTCCACATAATCTTCTTAGGATGAATTTGACTGGATACTTCTACATGTTGTGGATTAAGCTTTTATTTTTGGTCGTAACATGATCTAGCTTAAGCTAAAATAGAGTAAACATATGCTAAGGTAATGATCATGCATATTTTTTATTTTATTGGTAAGACTATAAGTCTATGAATTGAATTTCAGGAGTTAACTTGGGCAAAATATGTTTTAAGGCTCAAATCGTGCTTAAAAAAGTATTTATAGATTGTTCATCAATTAGATCTTTGTACTGACAACAAGAATTGAAAGCGATTACCTTTTCGAATGTAGGCTTTGTCCTTATTAACTGAACCAACTAGACTAATTTTTATTGGTATTTATATATTAATTGATAGAAATACGATTTGGCAGATTCTACCCAAGAGAAAATTGTACTTAAAGTTAGTAGGTATTATTTGAATTTTCAATCAAACCTTAAATACTACCTAAACCTCTCATCAATGACTTGATGAAATTGTTTTAGTTATATGAGATAATCAATTCCAAACCTAAAAGTCCCATATTATTAGATTGCATCCATTGATTTTTTGCCTTTCATGGTTTAAGTAATGTAAATATAAAAATCAATAACCATTAATAACAAATAAAGCATATTACCAAAAAATTAACAAAAAAATGAAGCATATACTTGGTTATTGCGTCACCCCAAAATTATTTAATATTACCTTTTTGCCGTGGCGCTAAAAATCTTCTTAATTTTGTTTGGAAGGTTTTAGAGGTGACGAATGGAAAGAAAATGGAAGGGGTAAAACAGAAGGAGAGTTATATTCCCATCATTTGGATGTTTAAGTTAAAAGAAAAAATGTGAAAATTCCCTTTTCTTTGTTTGAGAGTTGACTAGAAGTGGGTAGAATAAAATAAATTTTAAAAGCAAAGTTTCAATATTGTGCTTTTTAGAAGTTTAACTTTCTTCAATATATGGATACATTCAATAAATAAGGTCTTTGATTGGGGTGATTTTAAATTTTATATTCTTAATTTCTAAATACAACTAAAATGAGCTGTTTTCAAATTTTTAAAAAAAAAAATGAATTTTTTTTTTATTTATTTTTAAAACCATCTAGGTTAATTTTCTAGAATATAAAAGTTTGAAGCTCCAAGCTTTTCTGCTGTTGTACCCAACCTGATTGTTAGTGGTTGAGTTGCCGAGCTCCAAGCTCTTGGGCCATTTTCAACTTGGCAACTTCATACCATTCTTGATTTGTTGGAGGTTCAGTTGTTGAGCTACAAGCTCTTAGGTCATTTTCAGTGTCAACTAGGGCTTTGTATCCGATCTGATTGTTGGAGATTAAGTTGCCAAACTCCAAGCTCTTTGGCCATTTTCAACTCGACAGCAAGGGCTTCCTACCTGACCTAATTGTTGGAGATTAAGTTGCCAAGCTCAAAGCTCTTGGGTCATTTTTAGCTTGGCAACTAAGGCTTTGTACCCAACTTGATTGTTGTAGGTTACATTGCCGAGTTCCAAGCTCTTGGGCTATTTTCAGCTCGGTAGCTTCATATCCAACCGAATTGTTTGGAGGTTGAGTTGTCGGGCTCCAAATTCTTGGGCCATTTTCATTTTGGCAACTTCCTACCCATCCTAATTGTTGGAGGTTGAATTGCTGAGCTCCAAGGACTTGAGCCATTTTCAACTTGGAAACTTCGTACCCGACCTGATTTGCTGGAGGTTGAGTTGTTGAGCTATGAGCTCTTGGGGCATTTTTAGCTCAGTTTTTTTATGCACTAGTACATTGATTCAAGTCCATTGAGTGCCTTGTTGGCTTCTATTTGGGAGTTTCTGCATTTTAAAGTGCTCCTAAATGAGTAGTGAGCTTACGGCTTCTTCACTTGGTGGCTTTGAATGTAAGGCCTTAGGTGCCTAGTTGAATGCATGAGGATGTAGGCTAATTTTTTTATGCATTGGTACCTTAGTTTAGGTCCATGCAATGCCTTGCTTGTGAAATAGATAGGGTTTTGGACATTCAAGTGCTCTTTATTATTTCTGAGCTAACAACCTCATTACTTGTTGACAAGTATAAGTAGAGATTGTACCTAGGTTGGGCAGTTGTGAGGATTAATGTGATACCAGGAACTTCTTCTTTGATGGCAGCTCGGTGCTCAAGTCTAGATACTATATTTCTCTAGGCTTCAAGGCAAGCTCCTGGTGCAAGAGATAATTCATGACAAATAATGTTTGAAATGAGCATATTGATAACAATACAGGTGATAAATGTATGTCTTTTGTTTCAGGAAAGTGTTGAGCTACTCTTACTAAAGTTCAAATAGATGGATGGAGGTCTACATAGTTTGCCCTTGTCCTTGTCTGACTTGCACAACTCTGAATTTAACCTTGGGTTCTGCTCATGCTTTGGTTAGGTCAAGGCGGTCACCTTGTTAGCTCTTTGGCTTGGAGTTATTTTGTTTGAGAAGGTTCTGTTGCCAAACTTTCTGTGGTGGAATTCTCGGCTAGTATTAATCAATTTGAAGTCTCTGGATTTCAACCTAGTCCTGTCTTCTCTAGTCATTTAGTTAGGCCAAGTCCCACTACATGGCTTAAAATTTGGCTTTGAAGGTGGCTAGATTAGTCTAAGACTATTGGATGAGTGTCATCGAGGTGAAGTGTTGGTTGTTTGGTTCTCCCTTGGGAGGCATTTCGAGGTGCAATTCAACCATTTTGTAGGTTAAAATGAAGATCTAAAGATTTGTAGGTCATGTGTCAGGACAGAATGATGACTTGGAGGTCAGATGTTAGTTTGGAAGAAGAATTGAAGGTTGGAATGAAGACTTGAAGGTCGGAGTTAAGATTCGTAGGTCACATGTTTGGTTAGAATGAGGACTTGAGGTCAAGTGTTAGGTTGGAATGAGGACCTGAAGGTCACATTAGGTCAGAATAAAGATTTGAAGGTTGGAATGAAGACTTGAATGTCAAAATGAAGATCTAAAAGGTCACATATCAGGTTGAAATGAGGAGTTTAAGGTTGTGTGTTCAATCTGTGCTCACCACACCAAATTTTGTAGATATGTTACAAGTCTACCACATGGAAGCAAGTCAGGTCAAGGTAGCATTGGTCTAAGATGAACAGATTGGACAAAGGTCCTGCAAGCAAGAAAGAACAGTTGATGTCAAGTTTAACACTCCGATTCTCAAGTTAGTACGAGGTGAATTGATCGATATATAGGTGAGGGTTTATGATAAATGCATACCTAGGCCATTAATGCTAGGGTATTTATAGTAGATGTCTTGGATGACATTCTGGTAATTATAAGATTGACTCTTAATGGGCCTTAACCCAATGAATTGATTTATTTGATCAATTTTATTTATATCAAACCATATTTTTCAACTATAAAAAATCAGTCTCCCTGACATATTGGGTTTCTTTTCAGCAAGTTATATCATTGATTTATTTTGCCTATGGGTAAATAATGGTTGCATGTGCAAATTATATCATTTGCAGGAATAAACCTTCATAAATATTCAAATATTTTAAAAACACCTCTATGCTTGGCTAGAATAGATGATTTCATGTAGATAACATCTCTATGAAAGTTACAACATTGTCCCCTAGAAAAGTAAAATATCCACAAGGTAGCATTTATTGGTACTTAAATTACTTTTATAGTAATAAATTTGGGTCTATTAAATTTCTTTTAATTTAATTATAATAAATACTTTCTCTGGTCTTATTTAAAAGGCACATTCTAGATGTTTTTTGTGGTCCTATATATAAGACAGATTTTAGGAGTAGAAAATATTTATGATTTTTTTTCTAAATACACGGTTCCTCTCTCTTCAATATTATCGTCATTGAAATAGTATCATTCTTAATCTTTTTTTTTTTAAATGATATTAATTAAGGATAGTTTTTAAATGTCTGATAAAATTTGAAAATATCAAGACAATTAACTTGTTTCAACTAATTTTCTTAATGTATATGATTTGGTTAAAAATGTTTTATAAATAAGGCAAGAAGGAGTATATATGTATATATATATATACACATATATGTATATACATACATACATATATGTATATACATACATACATATATATATATATATATATATATATATGTATATATTTTTTGCTTTTTAGCTTTGATGAAATTTGCCTTTGCTAATCCTTTTTATTATTTTATTGTAATTATGTTGTTTCGAGCCTTCTTAATCTTACATAGCATAATACAATTACCCCACTAACCAGTTGCAAACTTAGAACTCCCTGCATCCCAATTTATTTGTTGTTTAAGGTTTTTATTATTTTAATTGTTTTTTTAAAAAATTCAAATTGTATGTATGTAATATGTCGAGGGATTACTATTTTCTATGATCTCAGTTTCTAAAATAATAAAGATTGGTTTGTACAAGATTTTAATTTGATGATTCAGTGAATGCAAAGTACTTTTTATTGCATTTATACACAAAAAATGATTATTTGGTTTTGGGAGATTCTCTTCATGATTTAGAGATCAAAATCAAATCTCTCAAATAATTCTTAATCAATTGCATAATTTTAATACAAAAATTATAGTCTAAAATACTCTACAAAATTTAACTGCCTTTTATATATCTTCCAATTATAAACAACGTGTACCACACAGATTAAGCTAATAATTGTGCCTATATAACTCCTAGTCAAAAATATAAAATGGAAAGTGCTTATGTACATACAAATTGGGGTTTTGGAGAAAATTCAAATAAAGAACAATTGTTGCAATGAATAAAAAAGAAAAAGAAAGCATACCACCTTTATTTCTTTTAAGAATGCAATGCATCATTTTGAAGTTGTCACTAGCTTCTCTTTTTCTTCTAGTGCCTGAATCCCCATCCTTAACTTTCTCCTAGTTTCACAGCTGCCTGAGGAATGAAAAAATGGAGACACTAGCAAAGAAGCCAACAACTGAAAACAGCGATGGCGTTGATAAGATCAGCCAGCTTCCAGATCATATCTTGAGCTCCATCATCTCTTTGCTTCCATTAGATGAAGCTGTGAGAACAAGTACCCTCGCTAACAGGTGGATTGATTTGTGGAGGTAACTTCATATCTTGAATTTAACCAGAATCGTATCATTAAATCCTTGTCTCAGATTTTCAATTCGATAATTGCTTGTGAAAATCAAAGTCTTAATGTTGCCATATATGTTGGAAATTATCGTTATGAATTGACAACTCTCTTGACCTTGTTGCACCACAATGGTAACTTGTCTGGCTGTCGTTTTGTCCACAGGCCAGGTGTAAGGGTAGGACGTTTGGTTGAATATATACTCATAGAGAAAAAGGTGAAAGGGATGAAAGATCTTAGCCTACAAAGCGAATCCATAGTTCTGGATGGCCACCAATATCCTTGTGTGAGACATTGGATACCTCTTTTTGCACCTGGAATCTTCTCTTGTCTTAGTTCTCTTGAGCTGATAAATTACTTTCTCATCAGTTCTGCACCTTTCGAGGGTTGTGCAAATTTGAGAACCTTAAAATTGAATAGTATGTGTTTCTCAGACGAAACCTTAAAGGTATACTTGAAAGTTGTATGTTGTTGGAACATTTCTGCCTCCTTAGTTCTAAAGGTTTAAAGAATCCGTCCATCTGCAATCCTAATCTTAAAGTTCTGGAGATACGAGGGCTGCTGGTACATGGAAATCAAATTTGTGTTGACCGCCTAGACGTTTTAGTTCTTGATGGTATAATATGTCCATCTGAGAGTATTGTTATAGATACCCAAAGCCTTAGGGTGTTCCATTCAAAGAACCATTCCATAAGCAAAATAATGCTTTATGATGCTGATGGAAACTGAAGATCATCTACAAAATTGTGCTGGTATTTCGGTAAGCTAATTCTCTGTTATGATTTATTAAAAGGATTTGTGTTATTTTATTGTTTTCTGTAAACGAATGTGTTGTTTAGATATTTGACATATATAAATATGTTGTAGTGTGTACTCTTACAGTTGCTTCATTGCTTTACAGAAATCTCCATGCAGCAACATCTTTCTAAATATGACAACACTTTCAATTGATGTAGATTTTGACGATAGACAAGAAAGCGAAACATTATCATTCATCTTGAGATCAAGTATCTTTCTTGAAACTCTTGAAATTGCTATACCGGTATGTAAGATTAGCTTTGGTGTACGACAATTGTAACACTTTTTAGTATATAGCGTTTGTTTGTTTTGATAGAAAATATGTTTATTAGCAATTGTCCCCAAAGAACCAACATAAAATAACGTTTTCCAGTTTTCTGCTTTTCTTAGCTCAAACTATTGTTTGTTTTAAGTTACTTGTCCTCCACTTGTCTGATGTTGTTTACTTATATTAGAAAGAAAAAAAAATATGTTAAGACAATTAATGAGCAAGACTTTATAGTTTGTTGCCATCCTAAACTTAAAAGAAAATTTTACTTTTTTAAATTTTTTTTTTTTTTTTGGCTATTAATAGATGTCTCGTATGCGGATATAGTGAAGAATCTGAGTCATCTTTTGTTGAAATATCCAAAAGTCTTGCTTTCAGGCAGTCTTCTCATACGTTTATTCTCAATGATTTTAACTGAAAGTTCACCTCAATGATATGGGCAGCTGTTCGCGTTGATTGTGTGATGGTTATTAGATAGACTATAATTGTTTGGTTTTTAATGGAAAAACTTTGAACCCCAGGCGACTATTACCTGTTTTCTTAAATTTTTCTTCAATTTCTTTTGTTACCACTTTTAAAGTGTTTGTTGCTATGCCTTCTATGCCCTTTTATGGATTCATTCTTAGAAACTCTTCAACTTTTCATGAAAATTCTCTACATTTGGCAAAACTTCGAGAGTCATTGTTCATAATGTAAATATGTCCTCTTACTGATAGTATTCTACTAATTTATTTGTTGAACTATATTTTTACAACACAACATTTTCATTCTCAAAATTTGGTTCCTTATACTTACTAATTCTTCTCTTAAAAGCCAGGGAAGCTTCAATATCCGAGAGTCACAGCTCTGTTGACGATCCACTGATTCCAAACTCCATGTTCTGGGAGATGAGAGAAATGTGTGATCGTTACAAACTAAAGCATGTATGCATAAGTGGATTTAAAGCTAGAGAACAAGAATTGGAATTTGTTATACACCTGATATCTAATGCTACCAAGTTGTCTAGAACAAGCTGGAAGTAATGAAGAAGAAGAAGGAGAACAAGAAGAAAATGTTGAGAAGAAGAAAGTGTTGTTATTCAGTTCAGAATGGTTACAAGTTCACTGACTATATAGCCAACGGAATACATGAATACAACTTGCATTGCTTAGTTGCCTAACTGCCTAACAACCTGATTTGCTTAGCTGGCTCAGTAACTGATTTGCTTAGCTGGTTTAACTGTCTAACATCCCCCTCAAACTCACAAGAGAAGGATGAATGGTGAGTTTGCTGCATTTGAGGAGAAACATGGAGGAGGAAAGTGGTTTTGTGAAGATATCAGTTACTTGGGCAGATGAGGGTATATGACAAATCTTCAGTGACTTGTTTTGAACTCTCTCTCGTAAGACATGGTAGTCAATTTCAATATGCTTTGTTCTGGCATGAAATATTGGATTTGCTGCTAAGTAAGTGGCAATAACATTATCACAGAAAATGAGAGGAAATTTAGGCATGACGACATGTAACTCTCTGAGAAGGGACTGCAACCATTGCAGTTCTACTGCAGTATTTGCTAAAGCTCTGTATTCTGCTTCTGTACTAGATTTGGATACAACTTTTTGTTTGCTTGCAAGCCACGAGATTAAGTTGTGACCAAGAAAGACAGCATGACCACTGGTGCTGCGCCTATCATCTGGACAGCCAGCCCAATTTGAGTTTGAAAAGGCAGTAAGAGAGAAGGAAGATGATTTCCTTAAAGAAATGCCAAATTTGAATGTCCCTTTAAGATAATGAAGGACCCTTTTTTCAGCTTGCCAATGCACATTAGTGGGTTTATGAAAAATCTGTTCACACAATAAGCAATATCAGGTCTAGTAATCGTGCAATATTGTAAAGCCCCCACAATACTTTTGTAAAGAGAGCCATCTGGAAGAGGAGTACCATCATTTAGTGAGAGAATTTTGGAACTAAGCATTGGAGTGGTTACTGGTTTTGAAAACTACAACCCTACTTTATTTAGCAGATCAGTGATATACTTGGCTTGTGACAGATGCAAACCATGAGAATGCCATGTGACTTGAATGCATAAGAAATAATTAAGCATACCTAGATCCTTGAGTGAGAATTAGCAATTTAATGCATCAGTAAGTTCTTCAATCAGTTTACTAGAGGAGCCTATGAGAATAATATCATCAACATATGCAAGAAGGTAAATCAACTACTTTTCCTTTGAGAAAATGAAGAGAGAATTATCTGACTTGGAACAAACAAACCCCATGACAGTAAAGTGTTTTTGAGTTTGGTAAACCAGGCTCGTGGAGCTTGTTTTAATCCATAGAGTGCTTTGTTAAGTTTGCAAACATAGTGAGGACACCTTAGATTCTGAAATCCCTATGGTTGCTTCATAAACACATCTTCCTCCAAGTCTCCATTTAAAAAGGCATTGTTTACATCCAGCTGCCTAATTGCCCAATTATTAGCAAGTGCCACAGTAAGTATGTTGTAATGGTTGCTGGCTTAACCACTGGACTAAAAGTATCAAAATACTCCAAGCCTTGTGCCACTAATCTCGCTTTGTAACATTCTATATCTCCATTGGGTTTGTATTTGAGTTTAACTATCCACCTACATCCTACTACAATGGTGTTTTTTTGGACAAGGAACCAAAGTCCAGGTATTGTTGGCAATTAATGCATTATATTCAGCTTCCATTGCTTTTACCCAATGATCAGACTGACTTGCTTGCTTGTAAGTGGAAGGTTTAGTGGTAAGATAGTCCATTGTTGCAACATACACCTTTGGATTGTAGATACCATTTTAACTACGCGTAACAACCCTTCTTGGTGGAGAAACTAGTCTTTGAGAAAGGGTAGCACTAGAATATGAGTGAGAATTTTTAGGAAAGTAGGTAGATGAAGAATGAGATGCTGCAGATATTGCATCATTGATAGGCTGATCAAAATTAGTAGGAGTCGCATTTGAAGTGCCTGATGGAGATGATATGGCTGTGACAGTAACATCTTTGAAAGGTGCTTGAACTGGTATAGAGATTGGCTATTGAGTATGTTGATACAATGCAGTGGGCTTCAGAAAAGGAAACTCATTCTTAGAGAAAATTACATGCCTTGAAATATAAATCCTTTTGTTTTTTATATCCAAACACAAATATGCCTTATGATGAGTGTTGTAACCCAAAAAACAACAAGCAGTAGATCTTGGTTCCAATTTGTGTGACCTGTAGGGACGTAAATAAGGAAAACGCTAGCATCCAAACACCTTTAGACTAGAGTAATTAGGTCTATGATGGAAAAGTAGTGTGTAAGGTACTTGAAAGTGTAGTGCTGCATTTGATAATCTGTTGATAAGAAATACTGCTATTTGAACAGCATACATCTAATATTTAGAATGTATACTAGAAGTGTGCAAAAGAGCTAGGGCCATTTCTATGATATGGTGATTTTTTCTTTCAACTCTGCCATTCTGTTGAGGTGTATAGAGACAAGAGAATTGATGTGTAATTCCTTACTGTTGTAACTAGGAAGTCATGACTTTAAATTTTGTACCATTATTTGATTACAATGTTCTTATTTTTCTTTCAAACTGCCTTTCTGCCATAGATTGAAACTGCTTGAATGCTGCAAATGTATGACATTTTACACTGAGCAAGTACACCCACATATATCTACTGTAATCATCAATCAGTAACAAGTAGTAACAAGCACCATTAACAGATTTGCAAGTGGGTGAACCCCACATGTCAGCATGAATCAATTCAAGAGGTTTTATTGCTCTAGAATATGAGTTTACAAATGCTAATTGATGACTCTTAGCAGTTTGACAGTAGCTACAAACTAGTCATTTTGACACTAAAGAAGGGTAAAAAGCAAAGAGACATCACTTTATTTATGGCTTCAATTGAACAATGACCTAACCTATTATGCCAAGTCTATAAACGAGATAAAGGAGTGGAGTCAACTCCAGAGAAAACTTGGAAAGTGGACATAGGTGGAATGATTCTTACAGACTAAGAATGAGGACATTGGAAAGTATCAGAAGGTACAACAACTGGAGCTGGACTGCTGATTTGTCTTGATGAAAGGGTATACATTCCTCCTTCAAATTTTCCATGAAGTAGAGGCTCTTTGGTTTTCTGATCCTTAATCACATAGAAAAAAGGATGAAATTCAAGATAAAAGTTGTTATCAAGGCATAGATTGTGAATACTAATCAAATTGGAATTGATATTTGGAATGTGTAAAGTGTGTTTGAGCATTAAAGGGTGTTTGTGAGTGTGAATTGATGTCATGCCAACATTGTGTATATTCAACCTCTTACTATTTGCAACTGTTAATTTGTTATCACTAAGAAAAGGGTTATGAAACTGAAGATTGTCCGGATCTCCTGTAACATGATGTGTAGCCCCAGTATCCAAGAACTACGGGGTAAAACCTTGCATATCTTCAGTGCCAGTGGTAGCTGTAAATGCTTGAGGATCCTGATATTGTCTAGAGGTGTTCTTTGGCTGATAATCTCCATCAAACCTCTACCAGCAATTAGTGGCAATATGTCTAGGTTTTTGACATATCTGACAGTGAGGACACAAGCCTTGAGTTCTTATTCTGCCATTACAATTGTGACCTCCATTTCCATATCTTCCTCCTCGAAAATTAGACCTTCCTCTATTTCCCCCATTGCCTTGACTGTTTGAGAAAAAAATTTGTTTGCCTTTTTGATTCTGATAGTTTAGTGTAGCAGTATTGGCTTGTATGATCATTTGATCTTCAAATGACTTCTGATTTTCCAACCTCCTTTGTCATCAGGTGACTTTACAATGCTTCAACCGGTATCTTTTCTAAGCTCATTCAGGCCACTAATGCATTATATTCAGGTCCCAATCCTGTAAAAATTGCAAGAACCTGATTTTCATCATTGATTCTTTCACCAACTCCCTTGAGATTATCACAGATTTCCGTCACCTTGATCATGTATTCCCACATGTTTTGATTGCCTTTTCTAATTGTCTGCAACTCTAGCTTTAACTCCATTATTCTGGCTCTTGAAGAACATGCAAAGCTTTCAAAGAGAGAATTCCATATTTCAGCCACTGAGTCACAGCTCATGATTTGTCTCATCAATGGTTCAGTGAGGGATGCATAGATCCAGCTCATCACCAATCAATCTTGCCTTTGCCACACTGTGTATGCTGGATTTAATGAAATTTCTCCAGTTTCTGCAACAAAAAATTTATTAGGACATTTCCTTGTTCCATCAAGAAGTCCTTCCAACCCATTTGCAGCCACTATGTTGAGAATCTAGTTTCTCCACATCAAGAAGTTGTTCTGATCAAGTTTGACAATCAGAATTTGCCCAAATGTTGGAATATTTGTGATCTCCCTCACTGGTGCATTCTCTTGATCTTCCATGGCTCTGGTACCATCTAGAACAAGCTGGAAGTAACGAAGAAGAAGAAGGAGAAGAAGAAAGTGTTGTTATTCAGCTCAGAATGGTTACAAGTTCACTGACTATATAGCCAACGGAATACATGAATGCAACTTGCATTGCTTAGCTTGTTTAACTGTCTAACAAGTTGGAAAGGATTACATTTAACTGTGACTGTTCACTGAACATAGTAGCAGTAGCTCTGCTGTCCATACAAGAAGCTTACAGTAATGTCTCCATCTTGTGTAAGTCCAAAAGAAAGTGTTATGTGATAAAGCTAGAAGCCGACCCAAACTGGGTTATAGTTCATAGAGAGAATGATTGTGTTTGCTAGTGTTCTCTCTCACATTGAGATATGATTTAATGTGTGGCATGATTAATGTCACGATTAGACAAGTTCTCATATCTTCTAATGCAATCTATTGGTTTTGTTTCTATAAATAAGAATATAAATATATGTTACTATGGGTTATCTATTCATCTTTCCTGCTTGGTTAGAGGAAGCTGGACCTATTTGCATAGGAATCTTAGAAGTCCAATTGCTCAGAACATTTCAGATCAACCTCAGAAATTCTCCATGGTGCCACGACAAGGGATCTGGGTGCCATGGCAGCGAATGGCAGAATGCTCTCGGGTTCAGGGCGCCACGGCGCTAGTTGACAGAATGGCAATTTCTTCCTTTTTGCTTCCAGTTGATGCCTGAACCTGCACAATAAGGAATTTACATCAAAAGCAATATGTTTTACTCTAATTGGGGATGAAAATGCAAAGGAAATGAATCATGAAAGTCTATATAAAATGCGCTTATCAGTAGTCAAGTAGTATAAGAGGTAGTATTATCCACAGGGACTAATGTTGTCAATTTCTAGTACAATTGCAAGTGTTATTTATCTAAACAAAATCAAAATGAAGTGGAGTTGGTTTTCTAAAATTAAAAGGACATGGTAGAAAATCTAAAAGAGTTCAATAATCAAAATGATGTCAACCACAAGCACAAGGTATAGTCAAGTAGTATAAGAGGTAGTCTTATCCACAGGGACTAATGTTGTCAATTTCTAGTACAATTGCAAGTGTTAATTATCTAAAAACTATCAAAATGAAGTAGAGTTGGTTTTCTAAAATTAAAAGGAAATGGTAGAAATATAAAAGAGTTCAATAATCAAAGGACTTCTAGAATTTGAGGTCCACCACAATGACAACTAATGAGATTTATGTATAAAATCCTTTCAGCTGCGAATGCTTACTTTTGAAGGTGAATTTTCCAAAGATAAATGTAGTTCTCTTTCAAGATACTACATTCAATGTCTAAACATGCACAACTGCTATTTTCATGGTAGAAAAGTGAAATCTAGGCACTTTCAATTTTGTGAAAATTGATTTTTCCTCAAGAGAAATTCAATCTACTTTTGTGATCTCAGTTCTCTTGTTCAATATCTAATTTCTAAGTTTTCAATACTCTAATTTCACCTTCCGGTACTTCACTAGAGTATCTAAAATCATGCAAATAAATGGCCAATAAACTTGCAAGGATTAAGCATTTAGAAAATGAATCAAAAGAAGCAAGACATTCACAATTGAAAGGAAAGTTACATTCACATCAGAGTTGTCATTGGACTGCTCCCAATCTTAGAAGAAAAAGTAACCAAAATGGTTTATAGAAATTACGCAAAGTTCAAAGTGAAAGTAGAAAACATTAAAAGATAAATTTACAGAAAGAGTGTAGAATGGTTGTAGAACCAAGTTTCCTTGCATAATTTCTTTACCCAATTCTTCTTGATTTCACACAAATGTGACTTAATCTCTACTCTAAACTCCTTTTCTCTCCTTGGATGTCTAATTCTCCTTCAAGTAGCCTTGCTTTTGAGCTGCCACATTGATTGTACCCCTTTAAAATGCCACTTTATCTCTACTTTAATGTCCTTTAAGCACCAAAGCTTGTACCTAAAACAATTTAATGCGATGGGCAGTTATTTGATCATTTTAATAGGTTTTTCAACTCATTTGGGATTCTAAATGCACATTAAGAGGGTGTAAATTATGCAATTATGCTCATTTATCAACTCCTCAAACTTAGTTCTTCCATGTCCCTAGCAAGCTCTAGAACAAAATAGATGCTCAAGCCTCAGATTCAGAATGTCATAGTTAACATGGACTACAATTTTCAAGCATTGAGTTCTCAAATCAAAACAGGTTCAAATTAGTAATCTAAACAAAGGAAGTAGATTATCACAGGATTCAATTTCATAACAAGAATATTTCTATTGGAACATCTTTCATAATCCTCGGAGAGATAGTTCATAAAGAGAACGGTTGCATTTGCCAGTGTTCTCTCCCTCACAAAGATATGGGTAGAGGTGTAGTATGATAGATGTGGCAATTAAACAGTGTTCCACAAATTTTAATGTAATCTCTAGATAGTTCTTCATGTTTCTATGACCACAGTTTGATGGTTTTCCTGAATAAATTTTATTTATATGGTACTATGGCATATCTAATCATATTTTTCCACCAACTTCTTTAGAGGAAGCTTGACCTATATTTGCATATTATCGTTATCTTTATTTCAATCTTGATGTGTGTATATATATAAATACTTAAGAACTGGATAAATTGACACCCAAAATTTAGGATTAGTGCTATATTGACAACTAAAGTGAGGTTTTACGTAAAAGTAACCCCTGTTATTTGGTTAAACGTGAAGCTTAAAAAATTGAGTTATTGGTTCAAGTTAAGAATCTGTAGAATGGACATCATTTCAGTTTACTGAACCAAAACTTTTAACTATTTCATGTACTATTTTCATATCGATTCATGTTATGATTTACATATATTCTAGTTTACTAAAGAAGTGCATGTTACTACTAGAGGCATTGGATCATCCCATCGTTAGCCTTGGCTAATTATCTACCTTAACTTGTACAATTTTTCTTGGAGAAACTTGGAACACTGTCTTAACTACTAGCATGGTAGTCTTTGATATAATATAAAACTACTCCTTGACTTTCTCCCAATAGTTCAAACTTTGGATGTAAATTGGGTTTAACGGTGAATCTCTTTTAATATACAATGAAGACCCCTAATCTCTTTTAAACTACTCCTTGGCTTTCTCCCAATGGCTTCTACAAAGTAATGGTTTGTTTTTTTATCTTGTGTGTACTCAAGATAAAGGCAAGTGAATTTGTAAACACTTAGATTTAGATTTCCAAAATCCAAACTTATCTTGAAAAAACTACTTAAATGTTGGTGGGAATTGTTTATTTATAGGCATGAAGTACTGTTTCATAAATAGACATAAATCTTCAATAAAGAGACAAATTGTACTATTTCATGAAGAGAAATATTTCTTCAACAACATGACTCCTCATTAGTTATGAGTCTCCATTAAAGAGTTGTGTCTCTTTAACAAAGAGATATGACCTTTCAAATGAAAAGATTCCATTAACCAATACAACTTTTTACAATGGCTATTAAACATTTCATGAAGAGTTACAACTTATTAATTTTGTGAACATGAACTACCACAACTTTTCACCAGTTTCATTTCCAAAAGTATTATAACCACATTTATGTCTTTTGATTCACACAACTATCTTTGGTAACTTTTTCTATTGTGTCTTTTAAAAAGTTATAATAACTTTCTATATGACTCTTCATATAGTTGCCTTTAATTTAATGAATATGACTTTTTAAGATGTGTATCTCTTTATTCTGCAAATCCTCCAATAGCATTGAGGATCATTGGACGGATGTTTACAGTTTAACTATGGCTTATAATACATTAGGCAATTGTGTCATATTAGTATTGGTTTTCATTATTGCTTCGGATTAAATCAATTCAATGCTTATTGTTATTTACTTGAGCAAACATTATCAACAATGAGTTATAATTACACATTTTGCAAACACATCGAATGAAATTTGAACCTATAACTCCGTACAATATTGCATGGGGACATACTAATCCTCTTTATAACCAAGAAAATTAGAAAGGCAAAATTAAAACTACTAAAGTGTCTTTTCCTTGAAAAGTGAGATTTGATCTAATGGTTAACCACCTCCTCTTAAAGGTCCTTGGAGGTTTTTCATCTAAGTTCGAATTTTTGGGAATGCATCAAGTCCGATCAGACAATGTCTCCTTCTTCCAGACTTACAAATGATTGAGACATTAACGGAAGCTTTGGGTACCGACTGCAAAATGTGCTCTGTACAAATATAGAACCTACTAAACCCCTCAATATCCAAGGCCTGCCAAAACTCTCTCCAACATGAAATGGCCTTAGCAATTATCTGAGGAGGATTCTAACATTTAATATAAAAAAATGGTATCATTTTGGTCTAACCAAGTTTTTCTCTTTCAAATGAAAATGTTTCAACATAATATTTTTCTAACAATGTTCAACCTCAATGCTTTTAGGACCCTAGCAGTAATTACACTACTACATATGTATATTCACAATACACTTTATAATTTATCTATTTTAGTTGCATGTTTAATAAAATTAGATTTTGTTTTTTGTAGGCTGAACAGGCAGAATGGACATATCATACACAAAATATGCCACAAAATCATCGTGATATAGCCACAACCATTCCACATACAATGGCTGAGCCAAGTAGGCTATTAGTAGACCTTTCACGACAAGATCCACCTCCAGGTGTTTATTATGTCCAACCACAATGGGCATATTATGAGGATATTCATTGCAATGTTGCATGACGAATTCCTTGTAGCCAACAACCCTATATAACAATTGTATATTAGAAGGGCCCAACAACAGTCAAAGGATGACAAACCTCAATAGTCACAGTACGTTGCACCTCAACAGTCCTAGTGTGAGCCAACACCTAGTTTTTATGAGGATATTTACTATCTAATGCCACTTGTTTCTGATCTACATAGAGTAGGGCCTAGTGGGACTCCATAGGATCCATGTCGGTCTAGTTTTAGTTCAATTGGTTTTATATTATTCAGGACTTATGGTTCATCACCAATGCAATAGGTACTTTCTTTGTTCTAACAAAATTACTCACATGAGACTCATGCTAGATCGGTTTACAATTCAAATGAATGGTCTAATCCTCATTTATCCTCATCATTGTGGCAACATGACACACCACCCTTTTCTAAGTTTGCTGCAACCATTGGGACTTCAATCTCAACTCAATGTGAGTTTAGAGATCCTGTGGAGACAGAGTTTTTTATTAATGGACAACAAAGTTCATAAGATCAAGATGTGGAAGAAAATGAAGAAGAAAATGATGTACAACCTCCTCAACTGATGCAACATCTTAAACAGTCATCCTAACCATCATAAGGCCATCGTTGAAGAAGAGGACTCAAGTGCAATTGGGAGGCTAATTGGCTTACATCCCACTATTAAAGAGTCTCACTAGTATAGGTGAACACTAAGGTCATGGATGGAGAAAAAAGAAAAAGACTTAAAAATTAAAATTTAATCATGTAATTTTTTTATTTGCAATGCTTTATTTACTAATAAAATTACATTATATAATATAATTATATATTTTCATTTTAATTAATTACTCATTTAATTTGTTTTCAATAATTTAATTTATTAAAAATTAAAAATGTAATTAAGTAAAATAAATGTAAAAAACATATAATAAAAAATAAAAAAAATTGTACAAAAGTGAAGAAAAGGATAAAAAAGAAAACAAAAATTAAATAATTTATTTTTAAATTTATATTTTCAATTATTTATTTATTAATAAAATTAAATTAATATTTCATTATATAATTTATTTTATTTTAATTAATTACTTATGTAATTAAATTAAAAAATAAAATAAATTTAAATTAAACAAAGTAAAGTTGTACGAGGGTGATGTAATTTTATTAAAAGTAGTAAATATTTATAGAAGTTGTATGTGTTGGTGATAATTTTTGAAATGTTGTAGATGTGTCTAAAATGCTCTACAAAGATTCTTTTTTTTTTTTTTTATTTGCAAAACAAACAAAAATATAAATTTGCAAAGTACGATCTAATAAAATGAGATAACATCTCATTTTATCCTCCCTATGAAAATTTACTTTTTTATGTTTTATTTTATTTTTATTTACAAAATAATCTGATTCATTCTTCTCCTTCATCTAATATCGCATTACTGTACTACTTTATTTATGAATATCATATTACCGTACTATTATATTTGTGAGTTGTCAGCTTTTTAGTCAAATATTGTATCAGAGTGATATGATATTATTTAGATATCGCATTACTGTATATGATATATGAAAAAGTGGTATATATTGATACATATTTTTAAAAATGATATATATTGATAATAATTTTTTTATTTGGTATATCTATATAAAATTCCCTTTGTCACTTCACTACTCACTTGTCGAATTTTTTTTTTTTATTTGGCAATATAATGATGGCTTCTTCCAACTTTCCAACCACTATTAGACTTTTGTCTTTTTAGCAAGTAAAAGATACAATGACAGATATGGCTTTTGAGTCACTTCAATACCTACTTCTTTTGTTTTTTTTTTGAAATTAAAAAAAAAATAAAACATAAAGAAGCAATTTTAGATAGAGAGGGTAGAGTGAGATATCATCTCACCTTATCATATCACACTTTTGAATTTATATTTTTTCAATAAAAATAAAATAAAATATAAAAATCTATGTGTTAATACAAATATCACTCACCAAAAGTTAAGAGATTTTTTTGTTTTTTGCAAATAAACAAAAAAAAATAATGCTGGCATGACTTATTATGTATACTTGGATTCCGTTATTCAAACTTTTGCAATCATTGTTCAAACTTATGTTTTTTTAGCAAGTAAGAAATAGAATAAAATATAAGAAGGTGGCTTCTTGGGTCACTTCACTACTACTTTTCAAATTTTTGTTTTCTTTACAATATAATGGTGTGTTCGGACTTTGCAACAATTATTCGCACTTTTGTCTTTTTAGCAAGCAAAAGATACAATGAAGGAGATGCTTTCTTGTGTCACTTCAATACCTATTTTTTTTTTTTTTGTAAATTAAATATAAAATAAAACATAAAGAAGAAATTTTATGTAAAGAGGGTAGTGAGATGTTCCCTTACCTTATCACACCACACTTTTTTTATTTATTTTTTTTACTAAAAAATATAAATAAACATTAAAAAATTTATGTTAATGCAGATATGAGTGACTACAAGTTCATTTTTTTTGCAAATAAAAAAAATTAAACCAACCAATCAAAAATAGAAATGTGGAATGTTTTTTTAAAAAAGAAAAAAAACAAGTTGAGAACCTTATTCATTTTTCATCTATAAAGTAAACATACCTTATTCATTTTTCATCTTCACATCTTCCTTTTCTCATTTTTCTTCCTTCCTATTTTGCTTATATGTTTTCTCCCATGGTTCCTCTTTAGTAGCGTTGTTTTCTCAACTTTCACTCGAAGTCTTCAATAGGATGCTTTAAAAATTAGATGTAGAGTTTAATAGAGGCCATAGTAGTACTATAAAAATAAACACTATATTTTCATTTTTTATCTACACATCTTTTTCTCATTTTTCTTCCTTCTTGGTTTGCTTATATGTTTTACCCTTAGTTGCTCTTTAGTAGTGTCATCTTCTCAACTTTCACTATTGGGGTTGTTAAGTTTTTAATAGGTACGCTTACATTTTTACAGTATGTTATATGTAAGTTTTTTAATTATTAATCATCAACAACATTACTATTTTTGTAATCATTGTTTTATTTTTATGGTAAAAAATTTATGGTATTATAGGTCATGAGATTGTATTTTTGTATTTTTTTTTTTTTATGTTAGCATAGATTTATGTTTGATTATTATTGTGTATTTGGCATGATATTTTGAATTAATGTATTTCTTATTAAATATTTGGCATAATATTTATTTAGTGATAAAGCACATTTATGTTTAGGTATATATTATTATAAAATCATTTTTTTATTTTAAGTTTTATTTTATTTCTTAATCAAAGATATAATTTTTGTTATTTTAATTTTATGTTATTATAATTTATTTATTTAAGATTTATTTTTAAATTTTTATAATTTAATAATAGTATATTACCAAAATGTATATATACATACATACATTACTGATAATGTATTTTATTTATTTGTTATATTAATGTTTTATATTTTATATTAACATTATTACTTATAAAATTAAAGTTATTCAAAATAATTTTTATAATTAGAGATTATGCTTTTGTTATTTTAATTATAATTTTATATTATTATAAAAATATTTTTATTTACTGTAATTTTTATTTTAAAATTTTTGTAATTAATTAATATTATATTGTTGTATATAATTACTAGTATTATTTTTTAATTCTTTTTAATTGTATATTAAATTAATTCGGTATAAATATGTTGAATATTATTATGTAAAACAAATGAATATTCGATGTTTAAGAATATTTACATTAAAATTATTTATGCGATTGAATTAGAAATGTAATTTAATAATACTATATTGGGGCAACAACATTAGTATTTAGGTAACAAGCAGTTTAATCAATTTATATTAGTGTTATGATTTAATAATAATAACACGAATATAATCATACAAATTTACATTACTTTTATTTTGAAATTTGATATGAGTATTGAGTATTATTAATGATATTATTTTGAATATCTTATAAGTGTAAAATTTTCTTTAATTATAATAATAGCTGCAAGTTCATATTATTAATAATAACCATGAGTGAGACATCATGTCTCATATATCATAGTGGGAAGGCTTATTATGGCCCATATGGATATATGTATGATGGTCTATTACCAAAGATGATTCAGATCAAACATGATGTGGCCTTGAAATCCCTTTGGAGAAAAATTCACAATTGTCTTGGGTTAAGATCTAAACAAATTGTGTCGAGCATGACACATAAAATTTTAGTTGAACAATTTCCTTGTCCAAGATACAGTATTATAGAAATAAGTACGTCTCAAAATGTGGAAGTGATGTTATGTCATGATAGAAACAATTGTAACAATAATTACATTGAGTTATATGTTGAGTGTGCAACTGTTAGTGAGCCGAGATGCGCCGTATCAAGGCCAAGCTACAACATTTATTATAATGAAGGATTTGGTGAAGATGAGCAACAAAATTTGTTTTCGTATATGGCATTAATAGATCACAACATGGCTAATGCATTTTAGTCAATTCAACTTAGAGAGCAAAAGATGAGTGGTGCATCATTTTCAATGGCTTAGTTTAATCTTAATGAGCCATACGATGAATCTGAACCACATCATGATGTTCTACCAAATGAAGATGTGCCAATAGATGCTAATATGTTAGATTGTATTGATGATGAGTATACCGACTCAGAATATGAGTTTTAAGATAACCCTTATCATCTTGAAAATGAAGATTTTGTGTCTTCTAACACAATTTCAAACTTTTTTGAGCTAACAATGCCATTTTTTATGTAAATTGATTGGGAAGCTATGAACAATATGCTTGTTGATGAGTTAGAATAGATACTGCCTCCTAGGTGGAACCTCAAGCATGAGCTTGATATAGGGTTATATTGGGCCACTATGGAGGATGTTAGCAATGTTGTTAAATTTTAGTGTCAACCATAACGTTCAATTCAAAGTTAAAAAACATAAGAGGTAGTTGTACAGTATATGTTGTAAACAATCTGATATTGGATGTCCATGGAGGCTAAGGGTAGGGAAATTGAAAAAGTGAGATGGCTAGATGATTATAAAATATGTGGCTCCTCACACTTGCATGTTAGCCATGCTTAATCAAGACCATTACCACCTGAATTCTAATTTAATTTGTGAAGAAATTGTTGGACTTGTGAGGGTAAACCCTAACTTGAAGCCTTGCGAGATTATACAACAAATTAATAACATGCATAATTATACCATCTTGTATAAGAAGGTGTGGATTGCCAAAAAGAAGGCCCTTCAAAAGGTGTATGGAGATTGGGCAAATTCATACAATTTGTTGCCAACACTGTTAAGCAGTATATGCTGAATAGTGTTGTTAAGTTCATGACAAGGCTAGAGCAATGTCCAAAGGGAGAAGCTCCAAGAAAAGCATTATTCTTTAATGTGTTTTGGGCATTTAAGCCATGCATTCCCACATTTAAAGCCATTAATACAGGTTGATGGAACCCACTTTTATGAGAAATATCATGGGACATTATTGACTTGCGCGCCTATAGCGTCGCCACTTTGAGTTTTGAACCAAGGGTCGTGTTCTTAGAGAATCACTAGTACAAGTCTCAGTCAAATTGGGTAAAGGAAATGGGAGTTTGTTAGCAAAATCTATAGCAATAGTGATAAAGATCCAGCTAGCCAACCTAAAGATCCTCTACAAGGAATTAGAGGCCCCATGACTAAAGCCAAGACAAAGAGGGTGAAGCAAGCATTACAAGGCCTATTTATGGAGATCTAAGAGAAACAAATTTAGCATGGAGTAGAGGCTGCACCAAAATGGGTCAATTTCCTACAACTTGAAGAAGATGATTTGAGCCCAAACAAAGGGGTAATTTGGAAGAGCCCAATCAGCATGTCCAAGATTCATTTATGGGCTACCCTTGGTCAGATTAGAAGCCCATTGTAGTTGGACTAAGTTAATTAGTAAATAAAGTGTAACTTTCTTATTTTTCTATCTATTTTCCTAGGTATTTTTGGGCTTAATTTTCAAATGACCTTTTTAATTCCCCAAGTCATGTTTACAATGTTTTTTAGTTCCCCAAGTAGATCAATTGCTTGTGGGTTTTTTCTTTCTAAGCGTCTATCTTATTTTTAGGGAAATAAATGCATTTATCAGCTCTTTGATAATTGCACAATAGTAGAAGTCTTATTAGGGTTTCAAGAGGATAACAAGACTTTTATGAATGATAATTTGAGTTTTCTCATAGTGAGAGCTTCCCTTTGTTCTTGGGTAGAGAGCTACATCTTATAGTGTTGATTTTACCGGCAGGTCGCTATTAGGGTCACGCTTCTTTGATAGCTTTGGTTCCAACGGCAGGTCACGTCAAGGTCAAGCTCCTTTATTTGTTAACTTGTTTCAAGATGGTCTGAGTGTTGGATTGAGTATTGGTTTCACCCACCTAGGGAAAACCTATCAGAAAATCCATCATTTGGTATTAGAGCTTAGGCTCTTGAAACAAGGTGTTATCTATCCATTACTTCTTTATCTTTCATTGTGTTCAAACTCCCAAAAAAAAAAATCTGCTTCATCATTTTGTTCTTGTTATTCCATTGTGTTTGCTTATTTTTATTTAATCGTTGTCTTGTGTCATTTCCTTTGTTAAAGTCCAAATTAGGTTTCCTTTTCCTTTTAATTCCTATCACATCTTGATCATTTGTGCTTGTTTTGTTCATTCCTTTGTGTGTCTTTTCAATTTCCTTTGTGACTGTTCTTCTTCCATTCTCAGATTTGAGTATTTTCCAAGTATCTTATTCAATTTGAGTACTGGTCATACACACACACACACACACACATATATATATATATATATATATATATATATATATATATATATATATATATATGTATAATTAGTTCACAAAAAAAAAAAGAGTGCTTCAACATAGAAGAGAAAAAAAAAAAAAGCACAAAAAAAAAGTAAGAAAATTTGTTCAAAAAAAAAAAGGCAGCATTGGGTTTGTCCTTCAAAATACATATTGCACAAATAAAAAAAAAATCTGCAACAAGAAAAAAAAGAAAGAGAGAAGGTGTGTGAATTTAGTGCTTACAATTTCAGCACTTCTATCTTCTATCTTGTTTTAGTTTGATAATTCCATTTCCTTTGTATTCATTCTTGTTTCATATCCCTTGTGAAATTTCTTCTTTGTTTTATTTCTAATATATTTTCTTGCTGTCAAGTTATCATTGTTAGCTACCGTGTTACTTCTTATTTAATAGAATCATCAAAAATTATTTTCTTAAGAGCTCATAAGGGGAAGCTTGAGTGGTAAAAGGCAAGAGTGACTATCATTAGAGAAAAATCCAAAATTGAGTGAAAACATGAGTGGTTAAATCATCAATTGAGTGTAAACACGTGAGAGAGTGTGAGGATTTTTTTTATTCTCTTCTAACATATTTCTTGCAGAAACAATCATGAGTAATGGTGCAGTTTAACTATCACAATGTACCCATTGGAGGGTAAAAAACGCGACAACGATGAATGTAATGACATTCAAATTTTTTCTTATAAAATTTTTGTTTTTGGAGTTGCCACTATTTGTTTAAGAATTAGGGTACAATTGGAAACTTTATTTATTTTAAAAATTTTTTATTATTGGAAAGGCATCAGAATAAGAACCAGAGATGACTTCGGGAGTCGGTTATGCATGAGGAAGGTGTTAGGCACCTCACAACATCCGTCGAAAATGGTTACTCAAATCAGTTATGCAAAATGACGATATGACCCAAAATTGTATTTAATTTAGTGCTGAAATAACATTACAAATTTTGATAAAGTATCGAGAAAATAAATATGTATGCATGAATTCTCTAAATGAACTTAGAGTTCTTCCATCTTTCAAGACAGATAAACTGTCCCTCCAAATAGTGCTTATCCTCACCTAGGTTGGATAGTGTAAGCTTAGTCTTATAAATACCAGACCACCTACCCTTTCATAACCAGTAAGGGGCCTTGAGACCTTAAAGATCTAAATGCACCCTAAGGTGTATGCATGCTAATTACAATTTAAAATTTGAGAGCAAGATACAAGAAAAATACAATGGGATGAATAGCATGAAATAGTTTTTTTTTTACAACGCCATCCTAGGCTTTCTCATCCAACTCTCCTCTTTTCACACCCCCACAATTCCTATTTACTTCCACAATCTTAGTCTGAACCCATGCTTTTCTTTCCATACCCCCATAATTCCTAATCACACTTTTCTTTTGCAAAACCACTACTTTCTTCATGCACCCCCACAACTCCTATTTACACCTTTTTTAACAACTGAACCCACTATTTTCTTTCTTCACCTGCACAACTCCTACTTACACCCTACACCCTTTTCTTACATGACTCCACTCTCTGAACAACTTTTTTCTTTTCACACCCCATAATTCCTACTGACACCCTATTCTTATACACTCCACTCTTTGAATCAACTCTTTTCTTTCTACACACCCACATTTTACATTTGCACCCATTTCTTCACTTTACACCCCTTCCTCCACTACGTCACCTCTTCTATTTACACCAATTTCTTCTTCAACCTCAATGGAATCATGAAACAGAGACAATAATTACAACAAACATGAATTTTAGCGAAATAAATGCATCTAAATTAACACAAACCCATATAATTTTGAATAGATTCATTAGGAATTCATAGAGGAGATGAAAATGAAGTCATACTTGAATAAATCCCTTTCTGGCTCTGCTTTTACTTTAACTCTCAAATTTTTTGCTTGCTCTGTCGCTTCTCTGGTCTTTCTTTTGCTCTCTAATTCTCTCCCAAATACCCTTTTCTCTCTCTAGCTCTCGCCATTCTCTCCCTTCACGATGCTCTATCTCTTTCTGTCTCTTTTTTTTTTTTCTCTATTTTTCCCATCCCTCACTCGCTCTTCTCTCAATCTTTTCTTTTCTATTTTGCTTCCCTCAAGCTCTATGCGACTTCCTTCTCTCCCTCCGTGATTTTTTGCTTTTCTTTCAACCACCTCCACTCTTTCACGCTTTCCTATCCTTTTCTTCTTTTTTTTTTTCTCCTCTTTTTCACTGCTTCTTTTCCTTTTCTTCCCTTCTTATCTTCTTTTTTCCCTTTTGCTCCCTGTACCTATTTCGTTTTCTTTTTCATCTTTTCTGTACTTTGTTCTCTACGCTATTACTTCTCTTCTTTCTTTTTCTTTTTTTCTTTCTTTTCCTTTCTTTTTCTTCTTTTCTTTTTTTTTTTTAATTTTTCTTTTTGACCATTTTTTCTTTTCTTTGTCCTTTTGCTTTTCTTTCTTTTTTTTCATCTTTTATTTATTTATTTATTTTTATTCTTTTATGCTTTTTCTTCTTTTTATATGTATATATATTTTTTGAAATATATGATGCAAAAATTTTAAAATAATAATAGCAATAATAAATTAATTTAAAAAAAAAGATATAAGAAAATAAAATAAAATAAAAATGAAATAAAAACAAAGGTAAAAATAAAGTAAAATAATAACTAAAATAAAGATAAATATGTAAATATTAGGACAAAATATAGTGTTCACAATTTGTCCCTCTTTACATGTTTTTTACAGTGATGAGAGATAGGCTTTGCTTATTAGGCGTATCATGTAAGAAACATGTAAAGATAAAAATACACTTATTTTGGCCCTAAAAATCATAGGCTACCCAAAAATGACCAAAATGTTGATGGTGGAGAGAAGTCAAGAAATGAATTTTGAAATTATTTGAATTAAGTTGGCTCAAGAATCGTCATTTTTTATTTTTATTAATTTTTCTTTTTTTTGTTTTTTAAAAATACTTTAATGGCTGAAAATCATTTGCAAGGAACTTTAACAGTAAGAAATTAAATGGATGAAGATTGATGGTGTTAAAACATTAACAGAATAAAAAAAATCGATAAATTAAACTTAACATAGATCAGACTAAGCTAATTCAAGAATATATATATATATTGAAGGGGATTTAATGGCTCAAAATTAATGGTAGGACATTTAATGACTGGAAATCAACATTCATCAAGCCAAAACATTCTTCTGACAGAAATTTGATGGTTGAAAATTAATAGCAAGAAACTTAATGGCGAAAAAACTTTAACAGATAAAAATTAATGACATGAAATTTAAAATGACGCTAATCAAAGGATAAAGGCTAAGATTTAAAAATACCTCTCTAAAAGAATTTTAACAGTTAAAAATTAATAGCAAGAAAATAGTTTTAAGAAATTTGATGGCAGAAAAATAAACTCTTGATTTGACTTTGAATTGAATGGTTGGGCTTTCTTGGCAAAAAAATAGTTTTGAAAGACTTGATGGCAAAAAAATAAATTTTTGAAAACAATTTTGAGAAATTTGATGGCAAAAAAAATAAACTCTCAAATTGAATGACCAAGCCTTGTCAATAAGGAAATAATTTATTGATTCTTTTTCTTTAAGCTGAAAATCTCAAACAAAATATGATGTCTCATTGGCCCCTCTTTACATGTATCTTATAGGAGGACGAGATAAGCTTAGCTTAGAAAGTACCTAATATACGATACATGTAAAAAAAAAAAAAAAATTCTTTTTCCCCCCTTTTTTCGATGACAAAAATAAACTTTGCAAATTCTTTTTCTTTTCCTTTCATTTTGAAATCATGTGTTTTTTATTTTTTATTTTTTTTATGGGATGAGTCAGAATGAACCCTTTGTTAGAAGTATATAGCTCAATCAATAGCGCTTTAATCCAATAGCTTGCTTATGTACATAAAACTGCTTGGCTTTGAATCTCCATTTTATTCCTTCTTTTCTTCATCTTTCAATTTGCACCTCTAATTAAACTTCACATTGTCCCCACATTGTCAACTTTGTTTGCCCTTCTATTTTGCACTTCCATTTACTCCACTATTTTCAACTTCACGTTGCCTTGGCATTTTGAATTTCACTTTGCCCTTGGGCTAGGGATGTTCCAGAAATCTAGAGACCATTATTAAAATGATTCCTTCAAAGAATGCCCGAATTTGATGTTAAATTAAAATTACATTGCACTTTATTCAAAGCATCTAAATTATAATTAACATTGAGACGATTGCATGAGGGAAGGAAATTAATTCAAATAATTAATCCGCTTTGGAAATGTTTGAATGAGAGAGTTAACTCAAATAGCTAACTCCTTTTATTTTATGAAACCAAGAAATTCAACAAAATTTTGAATGATGATTTGCCCCAGTGTGGGACATGACAAGATGGGGCAGGATAAGATGACAAAGCTTTTTGAAATGATGGCTTGCCCCATTATGGGAATTTTTCAAATTGGACTTATGCTATTGAATATATATCCTCGAATAGGAATTAAAGCCCAAGTAGTTCGAATTAATTTGTGCAGGAGCCAATATGAATTCATGAAAAATTTGTAAGTTGGAAATTTGCCCCAGTTTACAATTTTGATATAGCCAAATATATCAATTCTCACTTTGCCTTAATGGGAATTCTTTGTGATGGAAAGAATATAGCCTTTTCTGTGTTGACAAATAATTGAGAGAGCACAACATCTTCTTGCATTGGCAACTAAATGAGAGAACACATCTTCTTCCTATTCATGAATATGTTTCACAACCCATCTCTTTCTTGGGTTGACAAAGTGATCACTTCATCCTCTTTTGCTGTCAAACAAATTTCAGAACATTCCCTCTTCTTATATTGAGTAACAAAATTTAGAACACTTAGATATTTTGATTATGACTATGAGCTTGAGATCAATATGTCCATATTGAGCCTTCATATTTGCAACCCCACTTGTTTCTTTTTCCCTTTTTTTTGTTTGCTTCATTTTTCTTTTCCCCCCTTTCTTTTTGAATGCCCTAACTTTTACTTAGACCACTCTATTTAAGTTTTTGGCCTCGCAGGCTTTTTTCCTTCTCATTTTTCTTTTGATTTGTTTTTTTCTTTTGCAGGGTAATGGATCTTGATAGTTCTTGACCTCACCATTCGTGAAAAACTCACATCTTTCTAATTTATGAAAAATGATACTCTCATACTTGAACATTATCATGTTCAAATCTTTGATCGAGTGTTCTAGGAGCTTGCTCTTGAAAAGTTACTCAGTTGATCTTTTCTCCTTCGACCACACTGAATTGTCCATGGCTCAATGTTATCCTAACTGAATATTTCATGCTTATGTAGGGTTAGAATATCCATTCTATCTTGATTCAAGGATCTCCATGAGTAGGCTTGTGAAAGTTAACCAAAAGTGATCCAAGGTCTATATTCTCTCCATCTTAGTATGCATCCCTTTTCAAGCCATAATGAGAACCAATTATTGGATATCTAAAATCACTAATGGAAGGCAAAAGAATTCATGTTATCAAGACTCCTGAGGCAAATTTTGCAAGAACATAGATGGAGGTCAATAAACATTGAATAGAAAATGGAATAATGATGCAAGTTTGGCATAAAGGAAAATGAAAATAAACCATCCCCATAAAAATTACTTCTTTGATGACAGTTAAGTAAAGTGCAAGCAATTCAAAAATTAACAGAAAAAGCAAACATTTCTTAAAATAATTCAAATTTTGTAATGATTCCATATTCCAGCTGATCAATCTCTACTAGCTTGAATTTTCTTCAAAGATGCTTTATAGCGGTCAAGCATTCCTCCTCTTCTGAATGGTCTTCCACCCTTTACTTCATGCTTAATTGGGCACATAGTTGGTATTGATGATCACTCTTCTTCCTATTCCATCAATTATGATTTTCTTTTGCCGTAACAGGTAAATCAAAGTTTCTTTAAAAGCAGGGCAAGTTTCAATGGAATGCCCAATAGTTCTCCAATGATATTCACATTTGAGGTTTGGATTGTACCAGTGAGGGAAAGGTGGGTGTTGGGGCTGAATATGTCTACAGGTCATAATACCTACATCATTTAATTGCCTAATTGCCTAAACAACTCTAATTTTGGAATGGGAATATGTGGGTAAGGTGCACTCTTGTCATGGTTATTTTGGTAATCAGGCCTAACCAAAGTTCTAGGAGCAAGATGGGTATGAGGGTTTGCTAGATATGGTTGAGTGAAATGAGTAGGATTTGATGAGGTTGGTTGAGGTGGTGGGATGAAATTAAGTGAATTAGGGTGGGAGGGATGAGTTGAAGCTTGGTAATTAGGAAGAATCTTGCTCGAACTAAGCAGCACACTAATTACCACTCCCTTAAGGGTCTGTTGTTCTCGTGGCAATGTTGAGCTAGACCCTACCTGACAAGCCAGGTTTACATTTACTGGTATGGTTTGAGAAAACACTCCAACATTTACCTAACCAAAAGAAGTCAAAATAGCAAGTCTTTTAGCAATAGACGCCATTTTTTGTCTAGGCGCATCCACCTTTTCCATCATACCTTTTAATTTAAAATTCTCTTCTAAAAACCTTGCTATATCATTGACCTTTAACTTAAAATCATCAATCTCACCTTCAAGATTACACCAAGAACCAAGGCATTTTAAAGTTCCTCCCAACAATTCCATCATTTCATTTATCTTTGACTTCAACTCATCCACTTCGGCCTCCAAGTTACGTTTTGGACTTTCTTTCTTTCCTATTATTGATGTATTTCTAAGTCTGAGCTTGATAGATTGCTTGACAGAGCGTAATTGATTGAGCTTGGACTTCTTTGAAGGAGCCATCATGACTTAACCTGCAATTAAAAATAGTGAGAAGAGAATAGAAAGACTTTGAGGCAAAGAAATTTTTTATTTTTGAATTTCTTCATTTCTTACCATTTTTTTTTTTGCATGAAAACTATTTCTTTAGAAGAAAAGCAACTAAGCTTTTGGCAAGAAATCTCCCTCTCTTTTTTTTTTTAATGTAAAATGAGTCAAATGTGTTCGACAAAGTTGTCCTTTGGACCAAAAAACTCATTTTGGCATGAAAATTAAGATTTGCAAGGAAAATTTAAATGAGTCGAATGTCTTCAACAAAGATGTCCTTTGGGACAAAAACTCATTTTGGCAAGGAAAATTTAGGTTTGGCAAAAAAGTTTAAATGAGCTGAAGGTTGTCGACGAGAATGTCCTTTCGATTAAAAACTCATTTTCGCATGAAAAGTTATATTAGGCATGGAGATTTTATGTTTGGCATGAGAAATTTAAATGGGCTGAATGTTGTTAGCAAGGATGTTTAAGAAATTCATTTTTGACATGAAAACTATTTTTTTGCAAGAAAATCTTTTTTTTTTTTTGCATGAATAATATTTACAGCGTGATAAATCATTGTAGGCACAAGAACCTCATTTTTGGCTAAATCATAAAAAAAAAATCTTTTAACTTTTGATTATTGATTGAGTTATTTGAAAACTGATTGCTAACATAACCTTTGACATTGTCAAATTTTGCAAAGATATTTCTGACCTTTCTATTAAGCTGACATAAGAAAGCTCACATAGCAAGGATTTATTTAGAAAGCTTTCTTTCTTTCTATTCTTATTCTTTTTTACTTTTTTTTTTTTTGAAGAAAATGGATCTCACAATAGATTTTGAGAAATTGTGATAAAACAAGGTAAAATGATTCCTTTATGCATATACGACCTTAAGATTTCCTTTTTTTTTAAAAAAAAAAATTCCTTTTGTTTTATTTTTTTTTCTATTTCTTTGTTTTTTTTTTTAAATCCTAAAACAAATGATATACTATATAATGCTAAGGAAATTCAAATTTATGTACATTTCATTGGAAACATTTACGAAGTTATAATTCCAAATCAAGAATAAAAATAATACAACTTTTGTTTCATTGAGAAAGTAAAAACAAAACTACAATGACTACTAAAGCTCTGTCTTGCTACACTTGAATCACAACCATGAAAGCTTTTGAGAAAGGCCACGTCTCCAAAACTATTTTTCAGAAATCATTTTAACAACTTTATTTTTTAATAATAATTTTTTCTTTTTTTGAATTTTTTTTTAAAAAATTGCGAACCTCAAATAGAAGAAGAAAAAGAAATTGATAGAGTGCTCTTTCTATTGTCCTAATATCACCGGTCACCTTAAGGGTTAGGCCTTCTAACCTACAAGCCAAGTTCTAGCCTAATTTGGGCAGCATTATGGTTATACTAAGTGCATAGCTTGAAAAAAGGCTAATGTCCTAGCAGCATTAGGTCCTTGACCTACCCCACCAAATTGGTAAAGTTCACATTTTACAAATTTGGATCTACAAATGAATAAATCTTTTACAAATCCAAATGACTTAACTCAACCCACTATTGGTAAAGTTCACATTTTTTCTACAACCCAACCCACTATTTTCTTTCTGCACCTGCACAACTCCTACTTACACCCTACACCCTTTTCTTATACTTAGAACAACTCTTTTCTTTTCACACCCCATAATTCCTACTTACACACTTTCCTTGTAGGACTTAACTCAACTATTTTCTTTCTACACACCCACATTTTCTATTTACACCCGCTCCTTGACCGCATATTTTCCTTTCCACTACCCCAGAAGTTTTATTTACACCCCCTCCTCAACAACTTTCTTGCAACTCTATTTTTTCCCCACCTCCACAATTTCTATTTACACCCATGTGTTCCTCAGCCTCTTACCACGATGGAATCACAAAATAAAGACAGAATAATTACAACAACCATGAATTTTAATGAAATAAATGCTTGTAAATTAACAAAAACCCATATAATTTCGAATAAATTTATTAAGAATTCACAGAGGAGATGAGAATGAAGTCATACCTAAATAAATCCTTTTTTAGCGTTTTGCTTCTACTCTCACTCTCAATTTTTTAACTTGCTCTATCCCTTCTCTATTCTTCCTTTTGCTCTCTAATTCTCTCCCAAATACCCCATTCTCTCCCTTTGTGATCCTCTCTCGCTCTCCGCTCGCGGTCACTGTCTTTTTTTTTTTTCCTATTTTTGCCATCCCTCACTCGCTCTTCTCTCAATCTTTTCTTTTCTATTTCGCTTCCCTCAAGCTCTTTGCGCTTCCTTCTCTTCCTCCATGATTTTTTGCTTTTATTTCAACCACCTCCACTCTTTCACGCTTTTCTCTCCTTTTCTCCTTTTTTTTTTTTTTTTCTTTTCTTCTTTTTTCCCTTCTGCTTCTCGTCCCTATTCCGCTTTCTTTTTCTTCTTTCTTTTTCTTTTTTTTTTTTTGGTTTTCTTTTCCTTTGTTTTTCTTTTTTTTTTTTTAATTTTTCTTTCTTACCTCTTTTTCCTTTCTTTTTCTTCTTCGCTTTTGTCTTTTTGCTTTTCTTTCTTTTTTTTCATCTCTTTATTTATTTTTATTCTTTTATGCTTTTTCCTCTATATATATATATATATATTTTGAAATATATGATGCAAAAATTTTAAAATAATAATAGTAATAATAAATTAATTTTTTCAAAAATGATATAAGAAAATAAAATAAAATAAAAATGAAATAAAAAATAAAGGTAAAAATAAAGTAAAATAAAAACTAAAATAAAGATAAAAATGTAAATATTATGACAAAATATAATGTTCACAGGTAATGTTGGAAGTAATTTGAAAATGTTAATGAAGGAGTTCCAAGATGGATTCAAGGCCATAAACAAGGAGTTGGAGACATTAGGATCCCCATCCAAAACCTATAGTCATTATGCATTCAAGAAGAAAGAAGAGGAAGAATCTTTCTGGGGAGTAATCAACTCTAGGAAGCATAGTGATGTCACAAAAGATAAAGATAAAACATCAGCATTGAAGGGTTGCAATAGTAGAGGCTTTAGAGAACCCATTCATGGAGATGCCCTACCCATTAGGCAACTTGAGGGAGTTGGTTGTGAGAGGCAACCTAAACATTTCCAAACTAGATGCCATGTGAGTGAAAAAGTATGTAGCATGATTATTGATGGTGAGAAGAATGCTAACTTTGCTAGTACTTTGATGTTTGAGAAGCTAAGTTTACCCACCTTAAAGCACCCTAAACCATATAGTTTGAAGTGACTGGAAGGCAGTGGGGATGTATGGGTAACAAAGCAAGTGTTAGTTGCATTTTCCATTGGCAACTATAAGGATGAAGTGCTTTGTGATGTGGCACCAATGTATGATTGTCACTTACTCTTGGGGCATCCTTGGGAGGTTGGAAGAAAAGCTACTCATGATAAGAAGAATAGATACATTCTTTCCATGAATAACCGAAAGATTATGTTAACTTCTCTTAAACTAGAAGAAGCACTTGAAGATCAAAAGAGGATTCAAAGGAAAAATTTTGAAAAAATAGCGCATGAGAGTGCAGAAGAAAATGAGATAGTCTTTGAAAAAGAAAATAGTGATATAAATGAAAGTGAGAGTCCAAAAGAAAAGAATAGAGTGATTGAATGTGAGAATTGTGAGAAAATTGAGGAGAAAAAGCATGAGGAGGAAAAAGAAATAGAGATAAAATTTGAGAAAATAAACTATATAGGAGTGTGAAAAAGAAGTGAGTGTAATTAAGAAAAATAAGAGTGAAGAATGTGGACAGAAATGCAAAGATGAGAAAGTGCTTGAGATAAAAGAAAAATTCGTGCATGAGTGCACAAGAAAAATTAAGGATAAGAGTGGGAGTTTTTCTCATGATTTCATGATTGTATCTCCTAACTCTTGCTCTTGTGATGTTTCTTTCCTGCATAATTTTCATAGAGATTTCTCAAAGGAATTGCCTAGTGGATCATCATGTGTTATAAAGGAGAAAGCTCCAATGAATCATAGAGGTAAATCTAAATTGATTGAGAAATTTGAATATTTGTTTGAGTATGATCCTAATATTATCATTATGATTAATGTTTGTAGTGGATTAGCTCATAAAAACTTCAACATAGGTGATTTTATTCTACTCTCTAGTAGTAGCGCAAAATCTTTTGGACTTGAGCATGTTAATACATTGTATGAGGATCATGTTACTTGTTATAACCTGTTGAATGCAATTGGAACTACTAAACATAAATCTATCAATAGGCATGTTAATTCCTTGATTTGGGAGCTTGAAACTCATATGCATGAAGGTCACATTTGTAAATCCTATTGTCATGAAAAGGGGTGATGAATTTTTCTTGTCTTGTGCTATTGATTCCTCGCTGCACTTTGAGGATAATATGGTTCTTGATTCTTCATGTAAAAGGAAAGTATCAATCCTTAAAGCAAAGATATTGGAATTTGACTACTATGCTTTTGTGTCTTTCTTGTATGATTTTAAAAATCATTTCATTCTTGATTTAGTATTACCAAGGAATGTATTAGTCTTTGCACTTGATTTGAATTCATTAAAGCTTCAAGTACTGCTAAGCTGAACTGTTTTCATGTCTTCAATGGATGTGGAATTACATTGGACAAGCTTGATAGACATGATGGTCTTTTCTTAAAAGGAAATCAGTTTTGTGTGATTCATAGTTTCTTTTGTGAATTTTTGTGTAATTTTGCTACTGAATATTTTGGAGATGCTTTGGTCTATAATAGGAATTTCATTGAACATCTTGAGCATTTGCAAAATGTGTTAATTGACTTGAGAAAAAGAAATCTGAAGAAATGGCATGAGAAGCAGCTTGAATTCATGGAGCCCTTGCTAAATGTGATCAAATGCAAGCATAAAAAGGAACATGTCAGTGTTGAAACTCTTCCTTTAAGGTACATTCTTATTCCTATTTCATGTGAAGTGTTGTTGGGATATAAATGCAATAGAAGATTACATGCTACTGATATTGATTTCCAGAAAAAGCCCAATGCTTATTTGGCAATTGCTTTTATGCAAATGCATGAACATGTGAAATTTTGGAGAAATTAATTCTGTGAGGCCAAAATGATTAAGCTGAATAATGTGCCTGAGAGAGTTTTTAATGCTTTCAAGGAGCTTTCTAATGCATCATTGTTGTGTCTGCTACTGCATAGAGAAATTGATTGTGATAAATTTGTTCATTCTAAAACTTCATATTCTCTTTTTGCAAGTTTGTGTGGTGATGCAAGTATTCATAAGAGTGCTCATGTTTATGACACTATGAATCCTAATTTGGTTTATATTCCTCCAATAAGGGGTACTTCTGGTCCAATTTGGAATAAAGAGTTGTTAGAATATAAGTTTGTGTGGTGATGCAAGTATCATAAGAGTGCTCATGTTTATGACACTATGAATCCTAATTTGGTTTATATTCCTTCAATAAGGGGTACTTCTGGTCCAATTTGGGATAAAGAGTTGTTAGAATATAAGTACTTTGGAGAGTCTTGTGTTCTTAGCAATCCTTGTAACATGTTTAGTACTTGCTTGGAAATTGAGTTTTCAAAGTTCTTTGAGCATTTTACTTCCTTAATTGAAGAAGACAACAAGTTTGTGCTTGAAAATTTTTTATGTGATTGGGAAGAACATATCATAGGATTAGTAGATTTTATCATTCATATGCAGTGAAATTTAAATGGCCCATAAATAGAAGAGTATTTGTGTTCATTACTGATATGTTGTTATTTCACTTTGGTTATAATTCATTAACCCACATGAATCAATTACTATCACATGTTGATAAGTATATTAGCTTAAGTGGGAAAGTGAAAGTTTTCATTATGGAGAAATTGCATAAGAAAATTCAACAGAATTCTATCCAAAGATTATTACACAAGAGAAAGAAGAAACAAATGTTTACAACAAGATTTTAGTTGAAAACAAGAGAAGAAGATTTGATCTAAGTTTTTGAATATATCAATATTGAAGTTAATATATTAGAGCTTCAAGCTAAGCATAATTTGAGTAATGTAACTCTAGTTTCTAATTTCTCCCTTATTTGTTATGTAGACCTTGAAGATGCGAAGACGAATCCTTTGAAAGAGGGAGTGAATGATAGAGATCCAACTAGCCAACCTAAAGATTCCCTGCAAGGAATTGGAGGTCCCATGGCTAGAGCCAAGACAAAGAGGGTGAAGTAAGCATTACAAGGCCTATTTTTGGAGATTCAAGAGAAACAAGTCCAGCATGGAGTAGAAGTTGTACCAAAATGGGTCAATTTCCTACAAGTTGAAGAAGAGGATTTGAGCCCCAAAAAAAGGAGCAATTTAGAAGAGCCCAATCAGCATGTCCAAGATGCATTCATGGGCTACACTTGGTTAGATTAGAAGCCCATTATAGTTGGACTAGGTTAGTTAGTAAATAAAGTCCAACTTTCTTATTTTTCTATCTATTTTCGTAGGTATTGTGGGCTTAATTTTTAGATAACCTTTTTAATTCCCTAAGTCATGTTTACAATGTTTTTGAATTCCCCAAGTAGTGATAATTGCTTGTGGGTTTTTTCCTTTCTAAGCGTCTATCTTATTTTTAGGGAAATAAATGCATATATCAGCTCATTGGTAACTGATAAACACTTTTTAGTGTTTATCTGTATACTCTTATACTTACTTCTAACATTTTCAACTTGCATTTAATTGTTCAATTAGCATCTATTTTTATCATTGAGGTCTAATTGGAATTTATTATATTTCATATTAATTTTTTCACTTTAAGGTCCAATTTTACTTGTTAGGGATTTTTAATTTCATGAATGGACCTCGGGAGGCCTCGAGATTTATGTCCAAGCTTAGGATTGGAGCAATGATTTTCATTAATTCATGAGCAAGGGCATAAGGATAATTTCCCAATTCAAAGAGGGCGAAATAGGCTTTTGACAATATAAGGAGTGGCATTTTTGTAATTATTGTAATTAGGGCTTCATTAATGGCAAACTTGTAATTATTGCATAGGGGACATATGCAAATTCGGCCAGCCCCCCTCCCAGCAGCAAAAAAAAAAACCTCTCTTTCACATTTTCCTTCACTTTTCTCCCTCTCCCATGGCTTCCTCCATGAAAATGGAAGGCTAGGCGCGTCTGTGGTCAATCTGGGATAGCTGGAAGACTGTCGGTTTGATTCTTGAGACCTGTATTGTATTTATTTTCAATTTAATGATAGTTATGTTTCTCTACTCTTCATTTCCTTCTCTGTGATTGTGTATGGTGATTATTATGCATGATTACTGGATGGGTTTGTGGGATTTCTAGGCCTGATCACCTTAGGAGTGATTTCCATGGAGTAGAACTTGATTTGGTTGGATAGAAATTCAGAATTTAAGTCTTGGATGTTCTAATCCTTTGCTGCGATGTTAGTTGAGGTTAGATTTTGTTCCAATGACCATAATCTATGCGATTGTGTAGTAGGAATTGCCGAGCTAGGTGCAGGGATACCGGCTTAGTAAGGGTTCAACCAAATTAATTAATTAGGTAGGTTAATCTAGTTAATTAGCATAATTAGAATTAAATTTATCTTTAGGTCGAGGATAGAATCACCATTGTCTGATAGTTCCCCAGGTTGATTACATTTCCATCATCTGTTCATTTCGATTTTATTGTTTAGTGCATTTATTCACTGTTGAATTGCTAAAACCCCCCCTTTCGCCTAATTAACTGAAACCTGTACTAGTGGTTCTCTGAGAATACGACCTTGGTTTGAAACTCGAACTTGGTATTTTTAATTTGACCGCAACCTGTAGTAGCGACGCTATAGGGCGCGCGTCAAATTTTGGCGCCATTGCCGGGGAGGAGGCCAAAATTTTTAAAAATCATTTGATGGGTTAGTTTTACTTATTTTGTGATTTTTCAGTTGGTAGTTTAGTGTTTTAGTGATATTTCTTGTGTTTACATTATTATGGCTTTGTTGTTTTTCTATGTTGTGGTACTAGCTGTTAGTGTATGAGTAGGTCTTCCTCTATGCCTGACCTTTTTGCATTAGATCCTGAGATTGAAAGAACTTTCAGGCTTACGAGGCGACGTTGTCATAGTGCTAATAGTGCTGACAGTACCTTTGTAGTTGATAGTATTAGTGATAATTTTCCTGTTCATGTTCCTGTTTCTGTTCCTATAAGTGGTTCTATTTACATTGATTTGTCTACTCCTGTTTTTCATATTCCTGTTGATATTGATTCCACTGCTGTTAATCCTACTATTGATATTCCTGCTATGAATCCTGTAGTTGGTAATTTTGCTGTTGATACCACTGATACCCCTGTTTTTGATACTGCTGTTGATACCCCTGTCATTATGGCTAATAAAACTTTAAAAGAGCTTACTGCTCCTGATGTTACTTACCAGCCCTTGTGTATTCAATATCCCCATCTTACTGTTGATTTTGAGCTTAAATCTGGATTGATACACTTGCTTCTTAGATTTCATGGTTTATCAGATGAAGATCCTCACAGGCACCGTCAAGAATTTCATGTTGTCTGTTCTACAATGAAACCACAGGGTATCCAGGAAGATCACATTAAGCTGAGGGCTTTTCCATTCTCTCTTGATGGGGTAGCAAAGGATTGGTTATATTATCTTCCTGCTGGTTCTGTCACCACTTGGAATGATCTGAAGAGGCAATTTCTAGAGAAATTTTTTCCTGCATCTAGAGCAGCATCTATTAGAAAATAAATTTGTGGGATTAGACAGATGACTGGAGAGACTTTGCATGAGTACTGGGAAAGATTCAAGAAATTGTGTTCTAGTTGTCCACACCATCAGATTAGTGACCAGTTACTCATTCATTATTTATATGAGGGCCTCCTACTTATGGACCGGAGTATGATTGATGCTGCCAGTGGTGGGGCCCTAGTTGATAAAACTCCAAGAGCTGCTAGAGATTTGATTGCTAACATGGATGCTAATTCTCAGCAATTTGGTACTAAAGGTGTTGTGACTCGTCCTGTTCATGAGATACAAGGTTCATCTATTGATCATTCAGTGTATAACCGGCTAGATGAGCTTATATCTCTAGTCCGACAGTTAGCAGTGACACAGCACCAGACTTCCATCCCACAGCCACCTGTTAGAGCATGTGGTATTTGTGCTTCCATGAGTCACACTATGGATGCGTGCCTGACCATGCAAGATGATCCTACTGCATTTGAGCCAGTAGCAGCAACAGGTGCATTTCTTGACAAGCCACACTACCAGCAGCCCCGTTATGATCCATATAGCAACACTTACAATCCTGGTTGGCGGGATCATCCAAATCTTAGATATGGCAACACTCAACAGCCATATAATTCTGCAGCCAAGCCACCATTTCAGCAGCAGTCCCAGTTTCTAAATAGTCCTGGGCCAAGCAGACCTGCCTTTCTTCCAAGGTAGCATCTATTTCCACAACAACAACAAGCTCCTGCTCCTGCTCTTCCTACTGCACCTGCACCTTCACAGACTTCTGGGAGTTCCTTGGAAGAGATGATGAAGCAGCTAACTTTGAATAATCTTCAGATGCAAAAAAATAATCTTGACTTTCAGCAGCGTACAGAATAATCAATTCAGAATTTACAAACTCAGATTGGGTAGCTAGCTTCTTCATTGAGTCACATGCAGCAAGGGCAAAATTCTGGCCAACTTCCTTCCCAAACCATGCCTAATCCTAAGGGGAATGTGAATGCCATTACATTACGGACTAAGAAGACATTGACCTCACCTGAGCCACCTCTTGTTATTCCTTCTACTATTACTCCTCTTAGCAAGCCTGCATCCCAAGAAAGAGAAGAGTCTAACAGCTTAACTCAGCCATCTTTGCAGCAACCTAGCATTCCCTTGCCATTTCCACAGAATCTCTACAGCTAGCAAGGAGGATAATCGAGGCAGAGAAAGAAAAAGAGCTTTTAGAGACTTTCAGAAAGGTAGAAGTGAATATTCCTCTTCTTGATGCCATTAAGCAAATTCCTAAATATGCCAAATTTTTGAAAGAATTGTGCACTCACAAGTGGAAGCTTAAGGGTACTGAGAGAGTCACCATGGGCCAAAATGTCTCAGCTTTTATCCAGCCAATGCCACAGAAATGCCAAGATCCAGGCACTTTCACTATTCCATGCATAATTGGGAATCGCAAGTTTGAGGATGCATGCTAGACTTGGGTGCTTCTATAAATGTAATGCCCAAATCAGTGTTTCAGTCTCTTAGCCTTGGTCCCTTGCAGCCCACTGGAGTTGTCATTCAATTGGCCAACAAGAGTACTGCATATCCTTCAGGTCTGATTGAAGATGTCTTAGTTAGAGTTAATGAGCTTATTTTTCCTGCTAATTTTTATGTTCTAGATATGGAGGGTGATTCTAGTAGATCGCCTATTATTCTAGGCAGACCATTCCTGAGAACTGCTAAGAAAAAAATAGATGTGTATGATGATACTCTTACTATGGAATTTGGTGATATTGTGGTTAAATTCAATATTGATGATGCTATGAAATATCCAGTTGAGGATCATTCTGTCTTTTTCTGCATGGATATTGTTGATGAGCTAGTAAATGACAGATATGGTGATATATGCTTTGTTGATTTCCCAAAACTTGTGGACTTAGATGATTCTGTTGATTTTTATTGTGATTGTGGTAAATCTGGTCCATGTTCTATTTGTGTTGAAATTGATGCATTCATTCATGATGGGAATTCTGTTGATTGCTTAAATGATGTGGTGGATCCTGTTGTACAATCTGGTCATACAACTGTAGTGGGTTATGATTATGTGGATTCTGTGGAGTTTGTATCTGTTGATTCTGTTATGGTAGAAAACTTCTTTGAGCTTACTGCAACAGATTTACAGCCTAGCAGATTACTTCCTTCTGTGATCCAACCACCTGCACTTGAACTGAAACCTCTTCCAGGAAATTTGAAATATGCCTTTTTAGAGGTCAATAAGCAATTGCCTGTTATTATTGCTAGTAATCTTCTCCCTAAGCAAGAAGAAAGATTACTGAGTGTGCTGAAAAAGAATAAACAGGCCATTGGATGGACACTTGCAGATATTCATGGTATTAGCCCTTCCACTTGTATGCATAGAATTCTATTAGAAGATGGGGCTAAACTAGTGAGACAGCCTCAAAGAAGACTCAAACCTCTTATTCTTGATGTGGTGAAAAAAGAGGTGACCAAGCTTCTTCAAGTTGGCATCATTTATCCTATCTCAGATAGCAAATGGGTGAGTCCTGTGCAAGTTGTTCCTAAGAAATCTGGAGTTACAGTGGTAGCCAATGAGAAGAATGAATTGATTCCCACCCGAGTACAAAACAGTTGGAGGGTGTGTATAGATTACAAGAAGTTAAATCAAGCTACTAGGAAAGATCATTATCCTTTACCCTTCATTGATCAAATGTTAGAGAGACTTGTTGGCAAGTCACATTACTGCTTTCTTGATGGGTATACTAGATAATTCCAAATTCATATAGCACTAGAGGACCAAGAGAAGACTACTTTCACATGTCCTTTTGGCACATATGCATACAGGAGAATGCCATTTGGTCTCTGCAATGCCCCTGGCACCTTCCAAAGGTGCATGGTAAGTATTTTCTCTGAATTTCTTGAGGATTGTATGGAAGTATTCATGGATGATTTTACTATATATGGTTCTTCATTTGATGCATGTTTGGATAGTTTTGCTAGGCTATTGAATAGATGCATTGAAACTAACTTTGTTCTGAACTACGAAAAATGTCATTTTATGGTTGAGCAAGGTATAGTTTTAGGCCATATTATATCTAGCAAGGGTATTGAGGTAGATCCTGCCAAAATAGATGTTATTTCTTCTTTGCCTTACCCTACCAGTGTGCGGGAAGTGCGTTCTTTTCTTGGTCATGCAGGTTTCTACAGGCGATTTGTTAAGGATTTTAGCAAAATTGCCTTACCACTATCCGGTTGCTACAAAAGGATGTGGAATTTGTCTTTGGTGAGGCTTGCAAACAAGCATTTGACAAGCTGAAGAAAGTCCTCACTACAACTCCCATCATCCAACCTCCAGATTGGACACTCCCATTTGAGCTTATGTGAGATGCATCTAATTATGCAGTGGGAGCTGTCCTTGCTTAGAGAATCGGGAAGTTCCCCTATGTTGTTTACTATGCTTCTCGGACTTTGGATGCTGCTCAAGCAAACTACACAACCACTGAAAAGGAGCTTTTAGCAATTGTTTTTGCTTTGGATAAATTTAGATCATATTTACTAGGCTCTAAGGTTGTTGTTTTTACTGATCATGTAGCTTTGAAGTTCTTGTTGAAGAAACCTGAGGCAAAACCCCGGTTGATTAGATAGATGCTCTTGTTACAAGAGTTCGATGTTGAGATCCGGGATAGAAGTGGAGCTGAAAATTTGGTGGCGGACCACTTGAGCCACATTGAAAAATCTGTTGATCCACTTCCTCTTAATGACACTTTTCCTGATGAACAGCTCTTGCAATTACAGGTTAAATTGCCTTGGTATGCTGAACTAGTTAATTACTTGGTTGCTCATTTTTTCCTTCACACTTCACTAGAGCACAGATTCACAAATTAAAGAGTGACGCTAAATATTATGTGTGGGATAATCCTTATTTGTGAAAATTCTGTAGTGATCAGGTAATTAGGAGATGTGTGCCTGATGTTGAGTTTACTTCTGTGCTTACTTTCTGTCATTCCTATGCATGTGGTGGACACTTTGATCCCCAGCGTACTGCTAGGAAAATTCTTGATTGTGGATTATATTGGCCTAGTCTGTTTCATGATGCATATGAATTTTGCAAGTCTTGTGAGCAATGCCAAAGGGCAGGAAATATTAGTCGTAGACATGAAATGCCTCAACAACCCATGTTGTTCTGTGAAATATTTGATGTTTGGGGCATAGATTTTATGGGTCCTTTTCCTAGCTCTTATGGTTTTGTTTACATTCTTCTTGCTGTTGATTATGTTTCTAAATGGGTGGAGGCCAAGGCCACTCGGACTGATGATGCTAAAGTTGTTGTGGACTTTGTTAGGTCTCACATTTTCTGCAGGTTTGGAGTCCCAAGGGCTATCATTAGTGATCAGGGCACACACTTTTGTAACAGGCAAATGAAGGCTTTGATGGCCAAATATGGGGTTATGCATAAGGTTTCTACACCATATCATCCCCAAACCAATGGCCAAGCTGAAATATCAAATAGGGAAATCAAGCAAATACTAGCCAAGACAGTTAAGGTAGATAGGAAAGATTGGAGTATAAGGCTAGATGATGCTTTGTGGGCTTATAGGACCGCCTACAAGACTCCAATAGGGATGTCTCCCTATAGGATTGTCTTTGGCAAGGCGTGTCATCTTCTAGTAGAAATAGAGCATAAAGCCTATTGGGCGGTAAAAATGTGCAATATGGATTTTGCCCAAGCTGGTTTGGAAAGAAAATTGCAACTTCAAGAATTAGAAGAATTCCAGTTAGAGGCTTATGAAAGCTCTAAAATCTACAAAGAAAAAACCCAAGGCATTCCATGATAGCATGATTGTGAGAAAAGAATTTGCCATTGGCCAAAAAGTGCTCCTCTACAATTCCCGTCTTAAGTTGATGCCTGGTAAGCTTAGGTCTAGATGGGAGGGTCCATTTGTTGTTACTAACACTTTTTCTTATGGTGCAGTGGAGCTTGAGCATGTAGCAACAAAGAGGCGCTTCAAAGTGAATGGGCACCGGATTAAGAGATTTCATGAGGGAATTCAAGAGGAAACACATCATGAGGAGATCATTTTAACGGATGCCAAATATCCACCATGAGGGAGTTCACTTCTTTCCTTCTCTTTCTTTTCTTGTCTTCTCTTTTATTTCCTTAATAGTTTACATTTCATGTCTTGTTAGTGCTTGAATAATTTCCTTTGATGATTTGAGATTTATGATGATGTTGTGACCTGATGAGGACTTTTCTGGATTTCTATGACTTGAAACCTTGATTGCCATGATTTATTTATGTTTTGAATTGATGATCTAGTGATAGATCATGAATGTTTATATTGAGGATGCTGGAAAAATATACCTTGTAAGCTTTTGATCCTCTTGAGCATCAATTGCATAAATATGACATGCTCATTCTTTCTTGTGTGCATTCTCACTCTTTATGTTTGTCACTCTAGAACTTGCATTAGTTATTTTTGAGGCTACATTTTCATGTGCATGCATAGAGATGATGAAGGCCATTTTTCTTGCTCAGCCACTTATCCAAATGACCATCCTTGCATTATTTACCATTGTTTAGCCCCCTTGAGCCTATTACCCATCTTTGCATGAACTCATCTTTACCTTAAATGCAAACCATGTTTTTATACCCTTATGGAGTTAGAGAGCATGAATGTCATTTATATGAGTTCTTGGCACCTTATGGTCTTACTCTTTGTCCGGGACGGCCAAAAATAAAGTGTGTGGGGGGGTGAATTTGTTAGTTCCAAGTGTTGGTTTGTGAAAAAATTTTCAAGCTAAGTGTGAAAAGAAAAGAAAAATCTGAAAAGAAAAAAAAAAGAGAAGAGAAAGAAAGAAAAAGAAGCAGAAAAAAAAATTATATATTTAATAAGTGTTGTTTTGTGGCCTTCGTAATTGAAGGAAGTGAGAGTAAGAATTTATTGTGTATTTTTGTGCTTGAACTCTTATTTTCATGCTCTCTTGCTCTCTTTGATCCTTAATTTTTCATATCCATTTTATCCTTCCTTTCTTCTTCTTCCCTTAGCCTCATTACAACCTTGAATAAAGTCCTTTTGATTTATGAATGCATATGTTTTGAGTAGTGGAGATTATAATTTTTGCAAGCTTATGGTAGTGCTTATATCTTGAGTTGAGTGAGTGTATACACTTTGCCTATCTTAAACACTTGAGAGTTTGAGTGAATAGCATCTTGTAAGACCATCATTCTTGATATATGCTTTCATTTGATATTGCCTTGCTTGTTAAATTAGAATATAAAGAATTATGGCATGATTGGTTATGTTCTTATGTTTTTGAGGTCCTCTATGTTACACATTGTCTCTTTCTTGATAATCATTGGAAAGTAGAGTAGAAATTGTCCTGTTTTGTTTTGAGCTTTTTGCATATTGTCATTACCCTCTTGGTCTTTAATGTAAAGTTCTATTTTGCCCGAGATGTGCAAAGGATAAGTGTGGGCGGATTTGATAAACACCTTTTAGTGTTTATCTGTATACTCTTATACTTACTTCTAGCATTTCCAACTTGCATTTAATTGTTCAATTAGCATCTATTTTTATCATTGAGGTCTAATTGGAATTTATTATATTTCATATTAATTTTTCCACTTTAAGGTCCAATTTTACTTGTTAGGGATTTTTAATTTCATGAATGGACCTCGGGAGGCCTCGAGATTTATGTCCAAGCTTAGGATTGGAGCAATGATTTTCATTAATTCATGAGCAAGGGCATAAGGATAATTTCCCAATTCAAAGAGGGCGAAATAGGCTTTTGACAATATAAGGAGTGGCATTTTTGTAATTATTGTAATTAGGGCTTCATTAATGGCAAACTTGTAATTATTGCATAGGGGACATATGCAAATTCGGCCAGCCCCCCTCCCAGCCGCAAAAAAAAAAAACCTCTCTTTCACATTTTCCTTCACTTTTCTCCCTCTCCCATGGCTTCCTCCATGAAAATGGAAGGCTAGGCGCGTCTGTGGTCAATCTGGGATAGCTGGAAGACTGTCGGTTTGATTCTTGAGACCTGTATTGTGTTTATTTTGAATTTAATGATAGTTATGTTTCTCTACTCTTCATTTCCTTCTCTGTGATTGTGTATGGTGATTATTATGCATGATTACTAGATGGGTTTGTGGGATTTCTAGGCCTGATCACCTTAGGAGTGATTTCCACGGAGTAGAACTTGATTTGGTTGGATAGAAATTCGGAATTTAAGTCTTTGGATGTTCTAATCCTTTGCTACGATGTTAGTTGAGGTTAGATTTGGTTCCAATGACCATAATCTATGCGATTGTGTAGTAGGAATTGCCGAGCTAGGTGCAGGGATACCGGCTTAGTAAGGGTTCAACCAAATTAATTAATTAGGTAGGTTAATCTTGAGATTTTAGGGTTAATCTAGTTAATTAGCATAATTAGAATTAAATTTATCTTTAGGTCGAGGATAGAATCACCATTGTCTGATAATTTCCCAGGTTGATTACATTTCCATCATCTGTTCATTTCAATTTTATTGTTTAGTGCATTTATTCACTATTGAATTGCTAAACCCCCCCCCATTTCGCCTAATTATCTGAAACCTGTACTAGTGGTTCTCTAAGAATACGAGCTTCGTTTGAAACTCGAACTTGGTATTTTTAATTTGACCGCAACCTGTAGTAGCGACGCTATAGACCGCGCGTCAGTAACTACACAATAATATAAGTCTTATTAGGGTATAACTCTTATTATTGTAGAAGTCTATTAGGGTTTCAGGGGAATGATTCAGCCCCTAGTATTATAAATAGGGCCAAGAAATAACAATAACAAGACTTTTATCAATGATAATTTGAGTTTTCTCATAGTGAGAGCTTCCCTTTGTTCTTAGGTAAAGAATTACACATTATAGTGTTTGTTCTACCAGCAGGTTAGGGTTAGGGTCACGCTTCTTTGATAGCTTTGGTTCCAATGGTAGGTCATGTTCAAAGTCAAGCTCCTTTATTTGTTAACCTATTTCAAGAGGGTCCAAATGTTGCATTGAGTATCGGTTTCTCCCACCTAGGGAAAACTTATTAGAAAATCCATAAAGTAGAGTAGCTAACAGTAAATAAACTCAATAAATAGGTAAAATAAAAGTCAATTAATGATGTATGTGCAATCAACCTAGGAACTATTTGGCATATAACGATTCTATTCTCGACCCAAAGATAAAATTTAATTATAGTTATGCCAATTAGCTAGATTAATCCCAAAATTTCAAGAGTAATGATGTGCGCCCTATAGTGTCGCTGCTATATGTTACAGTCAAATTAAAAATTTCAAGTTTACAATTTCAACCTGGGTCGTGTTCTCAGAGAACCAGTAGTATAGGTTTCAATCAAAATAGGCCAAAAAAATAGGAGGTTTTCAACAATTCAACAGTAAATAAATGCAATAAACAGTAAAATAAGAGTAAACTGATGAAAATGTAATCAACTTAGGAAACTATAAGACAACGGTGATTTTATCCTCAACCTAAAAATGAATTTAATTTTAGTTATGCTAATTAACTAGATTAACCCTAAAATCTCAAGATTAGCCTACCTAATTAGTTAATTTGGTTGAACCCTAACTAAGCCATAATCCCTGCACCTAGTTTGGCAATTCCTACTACGTAATCACATAGATTATGGTCATTAGAACCAAATCTAACCCTAACTAACATCGCAACAAAGGATTAGAGCACCCAAGACCTAAATTTCAAATTTCTATCAAACAAAATCAAGTTCTACTCCATTGAAATTACTCCTAAGGTGATAAGGCCTAGAAATCCCACAAACCCATCTAGCAATCATGCATAAAAATCATCATACACAATCAAAGAGAGATAAGTGAGGAGTAGAGAAGTGTAACCTTTATTAAATTCAATATAAATACAATATTGGTCTCAAGAATCAAATCAATAATCTTCAAGTCATCCTAGGTTGATTATTGAAGTTTCTAGCCTTCCATTTTCATGCAGGTAGCCATGGGAGAAGAGGAAATGAGCTAAAAGAAGTGAGAGAAGGGAAGGAATCGTGAATGAGGGTGGAGGATGAAGAAAGCCAAAATTAACCTTGGGTTTTCTAGGGAAAATTAAAAAATGCCAAATGGCCCAAATGATCACTTGTCCCTTATTTTAGTTGCCAAATACCTATTTTGCCCTTTTGTGTTGAGAAATTCTCCTTTATACCCTCACTTCATGAATTTGTGAAGATTTATTGCTCCAATCCTAAGCTTGGACATAAATCCCAACAAGCTCTGAGGTCTCCTAGGTCCAATCTTGAAATTAAAAATTTCTAATAAGTAAAATTGGACCTTGAAGGGGGAAAATTAATATAAAATACAATAAATTTAATCAATGATATAAATAGATGCTAATTAAATAATTAAATGCAAGTTTGAAATGATAGAATTAAGAATAAAAATCCAAAGATAAACACTAAAAAGTGTTTATCAGTTTTGATCGCTTGTAGCCAAGATGGTAACAAAAAAATAATCCTGCTTGCTTCTGCAATTGTAAAAAGTGAAAACACCAACTCTTGACCATGGTTCTTAAAGTTAGTACATTGACATGTGGCAAAGGATAGGCAAGGTATTTGCCTTATATCAAATCATCACCAAGGCATATTGAAAGTTGTGCATGATGAGAGATTACAATGTAATGAACCATGGGGATACCATGTATTTTGCCTTCATCATCTTGCCTCCAACCTCAGCTCAACTTTCAAAAACAAGAAAATGAAAGAATTGTTAGTAAGTGTAGGTAATTTTTATTTAGAATTATGCAATTTATGTCTAACAAATTTTATATATTAATAGGATGCCAATACATGCCACACATGTTTCATCAAAAAGTGAATTAGTTGCATGCTTCCAATGAGCAAGTTTGTGAATGGGTTGATAAATTAGGCCTAAGGCAATGTAGCAAAGCATATGATAGTGGGAGATGTTATGGTCATATGACCACAAATCTTGTTGACCGCCATTGTTGAGGCAACATTGGGGAAGCTTGCAACCTACTTCACTAAGTATAGTAACCAATACATAGCTTAAAAGTCAACTGGTTTCAAGTTTAGTGATTGGATTGAGAAACAATTAAAAATAATATCTATGTTGGGACCGCACATAGTGTTTAGTCCTTTAACAAAGAACATAGTACATTTATAGTGGTAGAGGTTAAAGGTGATCTTAATTACAAAATTCTTAGGGTCCGTTTGATTTGCTAAAAAATAATGGACAGGACAGTACAAAATTTTTTGTCTCATGTTTGATTTCTTAAAAGACTTACATACTGGACAAAAATTTGTCCATGGTACTGTACAAATCCTCTATTTTTTGTCCCTCAAAAAACCAAGGAACAAAATTTTTGTCCACAGTACAAAAACGTAAAAAGATAAATTTAACCCCATCTAGGCATTTCAACTATCAACAACCCTATCTAGACAAATTTTTTCCACAACACATTTTTAAAATTAATATATTTTTCATGATGTTTTATTTATATACTTTTATTATAATTTTCATATTTTCATTAATTATTATATTTTTATATGTCAAAATCTTATCTAATATCTTTTTTTTTAAATAACAAATATTATATAACACAGAGGGTATTATAATAAAATTTATATTATTTTGTCCAGTATTTATGTTAATCAAACAATAAATGATAGAAAATTTTTGTCTTGTGCATGAACTAACAAACAGTAAACAGAACAAAAAATTATCCTGTAACTTAGCTACTTGTACTGTGTTGTTTTACTTGTACTGTCCTGTGCTATGTATCAAACGCACCCTTAGTGCATATGTGGTTGACCTTATTAGAAGGACTTGTACATGTGGGAGTTTCAAGCTTTGCACTACCCTTGCTCTCATGTGTTAGCTGCTTGTGTGTCTATCTCAAATGATAACACCTCATTTCTAGACCTTGTATACACATTGGATCACATGATCAATGCATATAGGTCTAAGTTTTACCTGATTGCTAGCAAAGAATTTTGCCTGTTTGTTGCAGGTCCAATGTTACTCCCAGATGCAGACACACACTAACCAAACAATGGTCATCCGACAAGATTTCAAAATTTGATAGACTGGAGGGAGCCAAATGAGAGCTTGAGATGTTCACTATGCAAAGTCTGAGGATATAATCGCTCTCAATGTCCAAACTGAGCATCATCCTCAAGGAGGACATGACAATAGTTATGATGATTGAAGAATACCTATTTTAGTATGGATCTTAGAAAATCTCACCAACGGTTACTCAAGTTGCAAGAGAGGTAAATTTCTTAATTTTTTGCAAATGGAAGCAATGTGAGTTATGTTAATATCGTCAGTTGAAGTTTCAATATTATTTTAAAAACATTGATTCACTTATCTTTATAATTGCAAACTAATCGAGTACTTTGTTCAAGACGCGCAATAAATGCATCAAATAACACCTAAGATACTTAGATTGTTCCATACCTCATTCAGGAAAGATTCTATGGGGTATCTCAAATTAGTAAAATAGAGTCGTGTTTGTCTCTTGTATCTGCATTGGTAGACAGATAAAGGCCCTAAAACACATACATTCTACTTGCCATTTGGGGAGTGTACAATCACTCTACAAGATGTGGCAATGCTTTTAGGCCTCCCTATTAATGGTGAGTCGATTGTACATCAATTCTCAATAATCTAGCTACAAGATGAAACAATGAGGCTTCTTGCAGATGTACCTGATGAGTGGAGTGGGCAAAAGATTCAAATGAGATAGCTTGTTAGTAGATTTAGATCACTACTTGAATTCAACAACATGTTTGTGCATATAATTTACACATTTTAGGAGGATAACTAGTGGAGGATGCATCATCCAGATGGGTGTTTACCATGTATTTACCATTCTTAGCTAATTTTCAAGCAGCCAATAGATATAATTGAGGTTCAGCAGTCCTCGCACATTTATATTGTGCCTTTTGTAGGGCTTTAGAGCTAGATATCGTTAATTTTGTAGGATGTCTCACATTGTTATGCATGTGGGCTTGGAAATGATCTCTTGGCATTTCTCCACAACTGACTAGCTTCTTAGCTAATTGAGATATGGAGCAGGCACATACATATCCAGATATAGCTCCCTTTGGACGCTGGTATGTTATATTAATTTTTCAACACAATAAAATTGGTCAATATTTATTATTAATTAAAAAAAAACTAAAATTCTTATTACTATACAATGTTTTACTTTTAAACATGTGGTTTAACCAAATGGACCTACTCAATTTGGATTGCAAAAGATATTACATGAACTAACATGTTATTATTTATAGTTCATTTGGACATTGTATATTAATAGGGATGCACCTTCATACTCTTTAAACGTACAACAAATATGATGAGCAGTTGTACCATTGTTACATTTTCACATTGTTGAGGTACATTAAGCTGATAAAGTGATGCATTTAGTTTAGATAAGTGTATTCTAAATAACCCTTGGGGGTTTGGACTTACAACACTCAAACTATGCAAGGACATTTTAGTGAGGATTGAACTACCATTAATGCCGAGTGGATTGCAACTTGGAATAAACGATTTAATAGTTTAGTTGGTGTCGACACTTTATCATTTCACTCTTTGCATCATCGATTAGCTTATATGGCATGATATTTACTGTCACTTGTCAATGGATTGATCCATCCAATGCTTTTAAGACCTCACCCGTAAGTACACTATTAGGTACACACTTTATAATTTATGTATTTTTGTTTCATTTTTAATAAAATTAGGTTTCATTTTTTGTAAACTGAACAAGAGGAATGACTTATCATGCACAAAATATGCCACAAAATTGTTGTGATATATCTGCAACCATTTTGCATACCATAGCTGAGCTAGGTAGGCTATCAGTGGACCTTCCATGGCAAGATCTGCCTCCAGATGTCCACTATGTCCAACCACAATGGACATATTATGAGGACATTTCTCACAACAATCAAAGGATGACAAACCTCAACAGTCACAGTATGTTGCACCTCAACAGTCTTAGTGTGAGCCAATGCCAATATTTTATGAGGATGTTTACCGTCCAATGCCACCTATTTCTGATCTACACGTACCAGGACCTTGTGAGACTACTGAGGATCTATGTTGGTCTAGTTTTAGCTAAATTAACTTTACATTATTTAGGACTTATGGTTTGTCACCAATTCAACAAGTACCTTCTTCGTTCCAATAAAATTACTCACATGAGACTCATGCTAAACCGGTTTACAATTTAAATGAATGAAGTAATCCTTATTTATCCTCATCATTGCAGCAACATAACTCACCACCATATCTCAGCTCACTGTGAGTTTAGAGATCCTGTGGAGACAAAGTTTTGCATTAGTAGACAACAAAGTTAACAAAATTAGTATGTGGAAGAAAATGAAGAAAAAGATGATGCATAACCTCCTCCACCGATGCAACGTCCTGAACAGTCACCCTAACTACTAAAAGGCCATTGCCATATGAGAGGATTAATAATGTAATTGGGAGGCTAATTGGCTTACATCCCACTATTAAAGAGCCATCGCCACTGATGTATCACTCTTGGTCCGAATAATTATGACTTCCGGTATATATATTATGGTGCCATGGGCTTGGTTAGAGGTGTGGGCTTTATGCTGGGCCGAGGCGTGTGGGCTCGAGTCCATGGTTATGAACACTTACCCCCTCCGACGGGGGCCTATGTTTGTTATAATTACTATTATTATTATTATTCGTATTAGATTAGGTCGGGGATGTATTAGATCAGGTCAGGGACTTGTGAGATTATACAAGCGATCGACCAGTCATGAGAAAACTATCTTAAGTGACCATTTTTGTATTGTAAATGATATATACTTATGACGTGTCGCCAATATGTTTACTCGTTCTAGATATTTATCATATTAATTGTTATATTAATTATTTGAAGTTTTGGCGCCCATGAATTTAAATTATTTCTTTATTGCTCATTGTATTACTTCTCTGTGCCGTTTGGTTACTTTTTCGATATGCAACTATTCCAATTTTCAAAATAGCCACTGTTGTTGCATTAACTGCTACTCATCATTTCACTGTTATAATGTTATTATAATGGGGTACTATCATTACTTTTTCTCTTTCGAGACGCTTCTTTTTGCTTTCTTATTTTGTCTCTTCTGAGGAGTGCTTTTTTGTTTTCCCTCAATGAGCATAGCAACAGTACTATCAGTTGCACCGTAGCTATACTGTCACCTCGTTCCATTAATGGCTATATTGTATCCCTAATATTTCTTTTATAAATAGGGCTCTAAGGGCTCCATTCTCATGCCTACTGTTTTCGTTTTTGAGTTTCCTTTCGTTGCTTCTGGCGCTACCATACACCTCTGTTTGCTTTCTTCTTTCACTTGTTTCATCTATAACTAGTCACACAGCTTCTTGCCTCAGGTTAGGTTTGCCTACTTATTCCCTTCATTTCTTTTGAGTTTCATAGTAGTGTACACGCTTTGTTTTCCATCCGTGTTTTGTGGGTTACAGGAGTGAAAGAAGAAAACAAGGAATTATTTGACTGCGGCATGGCGAGGAGAGTATTAGACTTGATGGTTTCGGTTTTATTGGAAGGTCTGAACAGGTGATGGGTGAAGGGCCAGCGGTGGGGTCTAGTGATGTGCAGGGGGTGCACCACCATCTGAGAATGTTTCGGATGGGTCGGGTGCGGGCATAATGTAGCCATGACTTAGCTGGCACATGAAATAAATGATGTCAGAGTGACGTATGCCTTGGGTTTCAAGGAGACCTACTAATGGAATATGCTCCTTACCTTTCCAACTTGAAGGATGCATGGTAGATCTCACAGAAGGTCGTTATGACCAAGTCGATTTTGACAGAAAAGAACATTGGGTTCATTAGGGAATCTATACAAGGGACCTCTGGGCTACCGAGGAGCTTTGACATGGAATTTAGTCCCTCTGGCACAAGAGTATGTGAAGGGCGATATGGGAATAGGTTCTTCACTTGGAATCTATACACTTCAGGTCGCACTGTCACAGCTTCATCCCAATGTGTGGGTAACTTTGCACACGTTCTAGAAGATTTGTGTAGGGTTAAATCGGCCACCGTGTATAGACGTCTTCTTTCACTTTTACACATTAAAGAACCCAAAGAAGTAGGAGGTCAGGTATTTATACTTTGCAGCGAAGAGGGGTAGATCTTTGATTCTTCCAACCGAGAAGTCTATAAAGAAGTTCAAGCAATGGTTTTTCCTAGTAGTAGAGCCTCGGTTAGGGAATGCTTTCTTTTTGGATGAATTGGGGAAGCCAAGATTTCCATTGAGGTGGAAACGGGAGTTTAGCGAGGTTGAGGATACCGATATGGCCGACCTTGGCCCTACCGCCCTATATTTAATAAAAGAACTGGAGTCAAAAATTTATACAGACCCAAATGAGGCTTTTTATCGAGCAGTTTGTTATATCGGTGCGTATTGTTTTTCCTTGTGTGTTCTGGATTATGTAATAACTTAGTCCAAATTTACCTTGATTTTGTCACAGATCGAAGGTTGATGCCTAATTTGAAGAAATTGATCGATCAAGTCGGTTGTGCTATTGATGGGCTGAAAAAGAGAAAGAAAAGCTTAGGTGAGCCATCTTCCCAGTCTGAAGCGCATTGTCCAAGAAGCCAAAGCAAAGTTCAGAACCACACTGACCTCAACCAGTTGTGCAACCTAACGTGTTTGACACTGCTCAAGCAAGGGGCTTGGTCGACCCAAAAGGAAAGTCAAAGGAGTTACCTCGAGTGACTGTAACTGAATTAACCGAGGTAAGCGGTCATGAGGAAATGAAGAATGTTGTCTACCCTTGGTCAAAAAAATTGGGAAGAAGAAGGAGACAGCTGGGCGTTACCCAAGTCATGCCTATGTTGGTTCTCCCAAAGGTAATCGTCATTAGCTAATGTTCACAATACTATTAGATAGATATATTTTATGAAGAAGTATCAATTTTTAATATTTATGATTACGAGTATCTCACATGTTCACCAACTTTGCCCTTTTTCAATGAGGCAGATGAGATGCCTAAAGTTCCCACTGGAGCAAAAGAGATGCTCGAGGGAACTATTGAGCAAACTAGTCAAGGTGGTACGAGCAATCCGTTTAGTGGAAAAACAAGTTTCAACCTATCAGTAGGTTAACTTCGTACTTAAACTTGATATTCTTGTACGTACACAGGTTTTAACACAGGTTATTTTGTCGATAGGATTAGTTGCTCTTGAGTCTCGACCTCAAATCATTAGTTGTTGAGTTTCACGAGGTCGGTTTGAAGGCCATGTTATATCAAATAGAGAAACAATTTAGGGACTAAGTGCGCATAATTCGACGGCACTATAGGATGATCCATATAATTCATGATTGGGTTAAGGCCGACTTCCAGTCGACTATCGAAGCTGATAGGTTGCAAGCTGCCAAAGAAGCGGCAGATAGCGAAGTGGCTGAATCAAAAAGAAAGATCAATGAATTGAAGGCCAAACTTCAAACTACTCGGGTGAGGTTTGATGCTGCTAAAAACAAAATAAAGGATACTAAGAATAAGTTCAATCAGTCTATTTCGAAATGGGTTGAAATGGGCATAAATTTGCAGCTTGTGGAGAGGGAGCTGACCCTAACTCAAGCTGAAGCAGCCAAAGCTCAGCGACAAGAGGGTGTGGCATCCTTAAAGGCTCGGTATTTGGAACAACAGCTTGGTGAAGCAATGACAGCTTTACAAACATTGGAACCAGACCTGGCCAGAAAAGACTCTGAACTAACATCAAAGACAGACCCTGTGAATTTTTTGGAGGGAGAGGTAAGAACTTTGAAGTCGAAGTTAGAAGAAAACATAGCCAAGATAAAGACATTGGTTTAAGAATAGGTCGCATTGTCAAATCGTCATATGGAGAAAAGGAACCAAGCTATTGTCTTCGAAAAAGACTCATTGCCCGAGTAGAGAACAAGATTGCTGATGTGTTGGTGAATGCTACCAAAGATGGTTTCAATAATTGTTTAAAACAAGTTAGCCTTTGTCCGGGAGCACCTCCGCGTGATGAGCTAACGACAGTCACAGATTATCTCAAGGTCATGCGGGATGGTGTAATTGTTGACCTCGATGACGAAGAGGAACCGGACATCTCGTTGGAGCTTTCCGACCTAGATACCAGTTTAGGTGATGAGAGGGGGGAATGATGTTGTGTAACATTGTATATTTTAAACTTTGATAAAATGTCTTTTGCTATGACAAATGTGGCCTCATCTTTGGAATATAAGTGGTTTTTTAGTTCGAGAATAACTTAGCTCAGTGTGCACTGTGAGTTAGCTCTCATTGTCAGTTTAAGTGCCCAAGCGCCTAACATTACTTCAATTTGACGACAATTATATCAATCGAGATGGGGTTATAACCTAAATAACTGGTCGCATTGTCACGATTAATTAAGCCGGAACAATGTGGTATAACTCAAGTTAGGAAATAAGCCTTATACAGGAAATGTATTTACTTTCCACAAGTCGGGGGGGGGGGGGGAAGGGGGGAGGGGGTAATTAAATTTACAACTCGGGATAATATTTTTTTAACTTACTAACATGCCAGGTGTTGGGCAGTTTGTTGCCCAGTATGTGGGCTATCCTGTATGTACCTTTATTTAATGCCTCAATTATGACATATGGTCCATCCTATCTAGGTGCTAACTTTCCCTCCTTTAGTCTCTTTCTGGCTTGTGACACAAACCGAAGTACCAAATCCCCAACTTGAAATTGCCTAGGTTGTACGCTTCGATTATATTTTTATTCTAAGGCTCTTTTTGCCCCCATGGTTTGCTTATACGCTTTCAATCTCTTTTCTTCTAATAAGTCTAGTGCTTCTGTCATATAATGTTTTTTCATCAAATTATGTCCTCCATAACGTTGGCTCCCCTATCTTAATTGGAATCATGGCTCCTGTCCCATAAGTCAAACTAAAAGAAGTATAACTAGTCGTGGTATGAGGCGTAGTTCGGTAGGACCACAAGACCCACAACAATTCATCTACCCAAACTCCTTTTTGCTTATTCAATCTTTTCTTTCAACCCTACAAAATAGTTTTGTTGATAGCCTCTACCTGCCCGTTGGCCTGTGGATGTTCTACAGGCACAAAAGTTAATCTGATGCCCAAATCGACACAAAAGGTTTAAAACTGTTGATCCGTAAATTGGCACCCATTGTCTGCCACTATGTTGTGCAGGACACTAACCCTCCATTACACGAATTAGCTTAAGTATTTAAACTAGAAAAGAATAACAATCATTGTAGGTGGAGGTGTCTGACCTAGAGAGTATGCAATTAATGACAAACTTTTGTATATGATTAAAGGAAATAGATGATAATGGTTGTGCTTCGCCCCACTTAGAGAAATAATCTATGGCCGCCATGATAAAATGCCCTTGCCCCGTTACCTGGGGTAAGGGCCTTAAGATGTCAAGACCCCATTTCAAGAAGGGCCACAACTCAATCAGATTGTGGAGCTCCGTAGCTGAAGCTAATATGTTTGTAGCAAATTTCTGACACTTGTCACACTCTTGTACCAATTTCATGGAATCTTCCTGCAAGGTCGGCCAAAAATATCTTGACCTGATGACCTTTGAAGCCAAAGTTCTTACCCTGATATGATGACCACATATGCCTTCATGCTCTTCACGTAATATATACAATGATTGGTCGGGACCGACACACTTTAATAAAGGTTATCATCCCTGTATATACAATAAAACAAAAAAACTTGAGCTATCCTCCTTGCCTCCGATTTGTCTTTAGGTAGCTCGCTAAGACAAAGGTATCTTTCGATTGGGGTTCTCTAATCACCTATTGGGCATTGAGCCAATACATAAATGTCAATGCTCTTGATTATGCTTAGTGTGGCCAGCATTTCTTGTATTAAAGTTCGGTGATTTTGAACTGACCTAGTTCTTGCTAGTTTAGAGAGTACATCAGCTCGGGTGTTTTGTTCTATGGGGATATGCTACACCTTCACCCTTGGAATTTCTTAAGTATGCTCTTAACTAGATCTAGATACTTGTGCATGCATCTTTCTTTTACTTAGTTTGTGCCTGCAACTTGGGTCGCTACGAGTTTAGAGTCTGTTTTAATTGTTACCTTGTCAGCTCCCATTTCTTTGGCCATAGTAAGGCCAGCAATCATCGCCTCATATTCTGCTTGATTATTGGAGATCAAAAAAATGAATTTAAGAGCACATTCAACTGTGACACCGTCTGGTGTCTTGATTATGATTCCTGGGCCCGACCCACTCTGATTGGATGATCCATCCACATAGAGCGTCCAACTTGGGTCGTTTACCATTCTCAGTTGTTCTTGATGTTCCTTGGGTGTGAATTTCGCAACGAAGTCTGCTAAAACTTGTGCTATTATCGTGCCCTTAGGTGCAAAAATGATGGAATGCTCTAATAACTTGTTCTATTGCCCAAGCTAACATTTGCCCTGATAAGTCAAGTTTTTGAAGGATCTGTTTCAATGGTTGGTTCGTTCGAACAACAATTTCATGTCCATGAAAATGGCCTTAGGCAACGAGCAGAGTGTATCAACGCGTATGCGACTTTTTCAATATGCTGATAGTTTAGCTCAGGGCCACTAAGGGCTTTGCTTGTGAAGTACATAGGAGCTTCGACTCCGCTTTTCTCTTTGATCAGCATAGAGCCAATGACCTAGTCGCAGGCTGATAGGTAAATGTAAAGCATGTCCCCTGGCCGAGGTGTCGCCAAGATTAGAGTTGATGCCAAGTATTACTTGAGTTGATCGAACGCTTGTTGGCACTCGTGGTCCCACTGAAATTCTATGGCTTTCTCTAATACTAAGAAAAATGATAGCGATCGCCGTGCGGCTGGTGACATGAAGCGTGTTAGTGCGGCTATCCACCCTGTCAATTTTCTTACCTCGACGGTATCTTTCGTGGGTTGCATAATGCAAATAGCTTGACATTTATCAGGGTTAGCTTCAATTCCCCTTTGAGTTAAAAGGAAACTAAGGAATTTACCTACGGAAGCACCAAATGTACATTTTTCAAGATTAATCTTCATTCCGTATCGCTTCAGAGTTCGAAACATTTTACTTAGGTCATTAAAATGTTGCTCGAAATTGAAGGATTTTGTGAGAATATCATCAACGTATACTACCAAGTTTCTGCCAATTGGGCCTTTAAAAATCTTATCTATCAATCGTTAATAAGTGGCCTTGACATTCTTCAAACCAAAAGGCATTACTCTATAACAATAGCACCTTTCGTCAATTATGAACTTGGTCTTATCTTCATCCCGAGGGTCCATTCTGATTTGGTTGTATCCCAAGTATGCATCCATAAAACTTAGCAACTAATATCTAGCTGCTTGATCTACTAGCCGGTCAATATTTGGCAAGGGGTAGGGATCTTTTAGACATGCTTTATTTAAATCAGTGAAATGAGCACACATTCTCCATTTACCATTAGGCTTCTTAACCATAACTGCGTTAGAAATCCAAGACAAAATGAGACTTCCCTAATAAATCTTGCCCTAAGCAACTTCTCTAACTCCTCCTTAATGGCTGCTTCCCTCTTCAGGCTAAACAACCTCTTCTTTTGAATAACAAGTTTAGCATCAGGTCTAATGCATAATTTATAAGAAATAAAGTTTGGGTCAATACTTGTCATGTCGGAGGTAGACCACGCAAAAGCTTTGGCATTTTATTTCAGCAAACTATGTAATTGTTGTTGTTATTTCTCAGACAGCTGGGTAGATATACGTACTTTTTTAGTTGGGTTTACTGACCTGAACTTCCACGACCTCTCCAGTTGGCATTGGTCATCTTTCTCCTAAATCTACCCGAGCATCTAGCTCAGTTATGGTAATCTCACCTTCCTTAACAGGTCGCTCTGTACTTATTGATACATCTAGTAAGGTTCTACTCTGAATGTTAGTGGATGTAATCAACAAGCTCCTCTGGTGTAACTCCCTAGCTTCCATTTGATTCCCCCATATAGTAGCTACTTTTCCTTCATTCGTTGGGTATTTCATCACCAAATGGCGAGTGGACACCACTGCTCTGAGCTGATTCAGAATTGGTCTTCCTAGGATGGCATTGTACGGAAAGGGGCATTCTACTACTAGAAAGTCTACCTTTTTTGTAACCTACCCAAACCCTTCACCAAATGTAGTCTGGAAGGATATAGTGCCCATCACTGAAGTTTCAAGTCTTGCAAATCCTACCAGCGCACCTCGGTAGGGATTTAGGTCGGTCTGGTCTATAGCTATTTGTTGAAATACTTTCATAAAAGAATTTCTGCCAAACTTTCCTGATCCACAAACACCTTCTTGACTCGAAAATTAGCAATCATTACCTCAATAACCACTGGATCATCATGTTCTCTCTGAATATCCCCATAATCTTGGTCACTAAACACTATTGGAGGGTCTGGCTTCAAGTACTTTGCTCGGTGGTTGCGAGCAATACTATTTATCTAGTGGTAATGCCTTTTACCTGTCCTGTAATGCCTCTTTTGCTCGGATGTTGAAGCGCCTCTAGATTAAAACCCTTTAGAGATAGTGTTAATCATGCCAGAAGGCCCACTAGAAGGCCCATCCTTACTACTTTCACCATCTCGTATCCTTCCTAGGACCTATCCCGCATCCTTTCCTCAAACTTATCTCGTTACCTTGGGGGATATTGTCTCTGACGCCATGGAGGTCCCGACCTGCCTAGACCCATTTGCGCTCTAAACTGATTCAATTGTCCTCGCTTAAGGAGGTCCTCCATCAAATCCCTTAGAGCTTAGTAATCTTCTGTGTCATGTCTAGCACTATGGTGATACTCACAATAAGTTAGGTTGGTTAGCCCAGGCCTAGACCTCATAGGTGGCGGCAACCGAGCTAGACTGACTTGGCAAATCTCTTGGAAAATGTGTGGTCTTGGCTTATGAAGAGGAGTATAATGACTATAATGTGGTATGGATCAAGGTTTACCTTCACGCTCACGCGGCATCAGTCTACTTTGACTTTGGAGCTTCCCATTCCACATCTTCCAAATTCATGAATTTTTCAACTTGATTTAGGAGCTCCTTTAAAATTTCTAGAGGGTTGAGAGTAATATTCTCTCAAAATCGCCCACATTTAAGTCCCGCTATGAGCATGTACATCACCACCTCATCTTTCAGATCTTTAATCTGCAAAGATAAGGATATAAATCATTGAATATATGAACGCAAAGACTCACCTTCCTCTAGGCATAAGGTAGGAAACACAGCGGGCTTTTTTAGTAAATTTATACTCGTTAAAAATCATGCTATGAACTGTTTTGCCAATTGGTCAAAATTGTGGATGGATCTTAGAGGTAAGCCATTAAACCACTGCAAGGCCGCTTTTCACAATGAAGTTAGGAATGTTTGACATTTTATCAAATCTCTGACCCCAGAGATCAACATGACATTTTCAAAATTAGAGACATGTTCAACTGGATCTGTAGAACCATAATAAAAATCTAATGTGGGTTGTTTGAAATGAGTTGGTAGGGGAAAGGACATTATCTCGGGAGTGAAAGGGTGTTTGGGTTTGGTAGATGTTGCACAAAGTGCAGATGCATCATAGGTACTAGCAACAGGAACGAGCTCAGTAGTACTAGGTATTTCTAGCTCTACCTGTGGATTATACGGCGAGAACTCAGGGGATTCAACAATTGCCTTGATCGTAGGCGGTATGTATGTGTGATCACACTCCATATGTAGTCAGTGAATCTCTTGCATGTCCTGTTCCAGTTGCTATTTTATCTCTTTCACCTCTTTCTTTATATCTTCAAGATGAGTCAACAACGTAGTAAGCATGGTATAATTCATATCAGCCGTGGGAGCAGTAACTTGCGACATTGGAGCATCTGGAAGAAGGACTGGAACACTTGGTTCAGCTACCAGAACTATCATCGGTTATGCGAATCTACTGGGAAGAAGGGTTGTCACACCTAGCCCCCCTTCTGTGGTGTAGAAAGGTCCAAATTCGCCATGCATGCGATTGAATCTGAAGGTTGCTTCTCTTCGGTCCATGCTCACCGCACCAGTGTTATGTAGGTGTCAAGTCTGTATCACTCTTGGTCTGAATAATTGTGACTTCTGGTATATATATTACGGTGCCATGGACTTGGTTAGAGGTGTGGGCTTTATGCTGGGCCGAGGCATGTGGGCTTGAGTCCATGGTTATGAACAATAGTAATTTTAGTAGTTTTTTTAAGAATCCTAGCTAGTTTGTATAATTAGTTAGTGTGTGTGTTTCATTGCTTGAAGAAGAGATTTTTAACATTAATTTCAATGGTTTTAATGACCTTTTTGTAGGTGCACACATGTTCAAAGTCTAACACTTAGCACCGGAGGCTCAAACACTCAAATGGAAGCAAAGAAGATAGATTCAATTCTGGCATGCTAGCGTCTAGTGCTAGAGTGACAAAGAAGAGAAGTTGAATTAGTAAGGCTGGTGTTGGTCTCCAAGCTTCTAAAAGGCTCACCCAAATTTCTTGTAGCTAGTGCTCGACACTAGTGTCACTCTAGATATAACCTTTTACAAATTTTTGGGCTTAGTAATTGGTATAAAATGCTCAAAAACCTAATTTTAGATCCTCATAAGTGTGTGAAAGGATAGGAAAGATCTCTCTTTCAAGAGGAACTGAAGAGGAATGCAAATAACTCTTAGATCTACTATAGCGAAGCATCTTTTCTACTTGTCTTTCTTTAGAACAACTAATTCTATTTCATCTATTGTGTTATTTCTATGATCATGTCTAGCTAAACCTCTCATTAGGCGAGGGACGTAATCTAGGGTTCTTTGTTATGGATTAAAATAATTTCAAATATAATAATTCTATTTCAGTTTTATGAGCTATTGATTCTGTACTTAATGCTTTCTATAGGTTGTTCACCTATACTATGATTAGATGTTTGATGTGCAGGACTATAGCATCGCTACTATAAGTGGTGACCAAATTAAAAATTCAAGTTTGAGATTTCAACCAAGGGTCGTGTTCTCAGATAATCACTAGTATAAGTCTTAATTGGTTTACACTAAGAAAAGGGGGGTTTTCAGTAGAATCAATATCAATATAGTAAATAACAGCAAATAAACACAGGTAAACTAAATCAACAGATAAAGTAAATCCAACCAACCTAGGAACTATCAGATGCCTAGTGATTTTATCCTCAATGCAAAGATAAAATTTAATTCTAATTATGTAACCCTAAAATCTCAAGATTAACCTACCTAATTAATTAATCTGGTTGAACCCTAACTAAGCAGGGATTCTTGCACTTACCTCGACAATTCCTACCACACAATTGCATAGGTTATGGCCATTAGAACCAAACCCAATCTCAACCATAATCACATCATAGGATTACAGCCTCCAAGACCTAAAATTTGAATCTTTATCAAACCAAATTGAGTTTTACTATGTGAAAATTACTCCTAGGGTAATCAAACCTAGAAAATCCACAAACTCATCTAACAACCATGCATAAAAATCATCATACACAATTCTAGAGATAGAAACAAGGAGTAGGGAAGCATAACCTTCATCAAATCTAAAATAAATACAATATTGGCCTCAAGAATCAAACTGATAGTCTTCAAGTCATCCTAGGTTGATTATAAAAGCTTCTAGCCTTCCATTTTCATGAAGGCAGCCTTGGGAGAAGAGGAAAAAAGCTAAAACATAGAGAGAGAGAAGTGAGGAGGCGTGAATATTAGGTTAGATAGAGGAGATGGCCGAAAATATCTTAGGTTAATGAGGGAAAAATTACAAAAATGCTAATAATGAACCCAAATGATGACCCTGCCTCTCATTTAAGTTGCTAAATGCCTATTTTGCCCTTTGGAGTTAAGAAATTTTTACTTATGCCCTCATTTCATAAATTTATGAAGATTTATTGCTTCAATCCTAAGCTTGGACATAATCCCAATAAGTTCTAAGGTCTCCCAAGTCCAGTCTTGAAATTAAAAAATCTTAACAAATAAAGCTGGAACTTAAAGTGGAAAAATTAATATGAAATGCAATAAATTCTAATTAGACCTTAATAATATAAATAATTGCTAATTAAACAATTAAATGCAAGTTTAATATGCTAGACTTAAGTATAAGAGTACAAAGATAAACAATAAAAAGTATTTATCAATGTCTATGCTTAACAATTTCCTAAAATTTAATGCCTTTACCTAACTGAATTGTGCCAAGAGATTGAGTAGGTTTTTAGGGAAAGATGGTTAATCTACCAAGAGATTGAGTTTTAACTAAATTATGAATTAGACAATCATAAAATTGATAGGATTGGTATAGTGAATTAGTCATATTTATAACTTAGACCCTAGGTGAAATCTTGAATCTACATTTAATCCCACTAAGTTATATTCTTGTTTAATTGAGTTGTTGTTTTACTTTGATTAATACTCCTATTCCTTGAATCGCATAGATAGTAATTAAGAAGCAAAATTGGTACTTGATTCCAATTCACCGAGCACGACAACCCATGCTTTCACTATACTACAGGGGCGATCTAGTGCTCTTGCTACTTGTAGTAAATTTACAAAAAACAATTCATATTCCTCTGTCAATCATACCAAACAAAGTTTACTAGTTAAAATTCCTCTATATTCCTTTTCATATTCCTTCTCCTTTTCAATTAGATAGAGAAATTTGTGAGATACAAATGATTTTTCTTTTCTTTGAAGTTTTCCCAAATATTTTTATCATCCTTAAATTATTTTTTAATGTCATTTCATTCCTTAATTTATTACCTCTCTGACCAAGAATATTATTTTTGAAATTTTCAAATAATTATTTTACTTATCAAATACACGTAAAATACACTATAGGAACATATTGACAGATGTTAGGAGTAAATGTAACTATAATTATTTCACTTATCAAACTCTTCAAATAATATTATGCTTATTTTTAATATAGTGTGTACTACGGGTGAGTACAAAAAAAAAAAAAAAACAAAACATACCATTGTTTTGGTAAACTAAGTAATTATTTGAGCTTTATTTAAGACCAAAAATTAAATTATGACTAAAATTAAAATTAAAAATAATATATATATCTATACAAAACATGATTAACTCCTCTAAAAGGTTATATGATCTATCCATGCCATGTCAATATAGTTATTACAATTTGAGAAAACTTTTAAAATATTTTCTAAATTTTATGTCATCTGAACTTCTTAAAACTTTCAAAACATATAGTAACCTTTTTAAATTTTTAAAATGTGCATATTACTCTCAAACTCCGACTTATGTCAAAATTTAAAAGAAAAAGGACATTTATAGTGCAATATTTTTCTATTACTCTCTTATTTGTGATATAAAAATAAAAATAATAAGTGAAAATAGAGAAATTTATGAGATACAAATGACTTTTTTTGTTAAATTTTTAACAAAAATTAGAGCTTAAAAGATAATTTGCACATTTTAAACATTTAAAGGGTTGAGTGTATGTTTTGAAAATTTTGAGAACAAAGTGCATAACATAAAATTAAAGTGTTTTTAAAGTTTTCCCTTAAAATTTTGCTCACCCACTAAACTTCTCTAACACACTATTATTAATTAAGAAGCCACATTTTTCTTTTTCTGCCATTGACACTTTTTTTTTTCTCTTTTTCTTTTTTTTTTTTATTTCTACAATTCCTGCACAAGTGCTAGTGACTTTATTAAATGGTCATTGCTTAAGCCACTCCTAATGGAAGAGTATGTGCTTTAAAAAACACTTAAGTTGGGGCAGTGTTTATGAAAAGGAGGGGAATGCGTTAAATTAAATGATCCCCTTCTTAAATTATTACTCAAATGCATGATCAAAGTTAGGGTATTCATTAAGGTCCTCCCCCCCTTTACCATATCCCCCCCTTTTAAAATTTGTCAAATTTTCCATTTTACCCTTATAACTTCAACAACCCCCTCCATTTCACTCGGGAGTGCCAAAACGGCTCTACAAAATCACTTTGTAGTCTAAACGGCTCTACAAAGCTATTTTGCAATCCAAACAGTCTTATAGAGTCGTTTTGCACTCTAAATTGATCAGTACCATATGCATCACTTGGCCTTGCACTCCAAAAAGCCTTTATCTTTCATTTTCAGGATTGCAACTATCATGAATGGCCTTGTTCTTGTTTGGGTTGTTCTGGGTTCCGTTCTTCTTTGAATTGAAGCACTCTAGAAGAGGCTGATTAAAATTTCACAAAACTTTAGTTGATTAATATGTATATCTTTTGTCAAAGATTGTATCTTTCTTTAATTCTTGATTTGATGTGGAACTAAATTGTTTTTGGGTCATTCAACTATATGAATTTTCATTTTTACACAACACTATTTATCTTTTGAAATAAAAATTGGGTGGGATGTATATTAGGCTCATTTGTTGGCAACGATCTACTACGGAGATGAAAGCCTTTTGGAGGACTTAAAACTACCCTTTTGTGATTTTGCTAAAAGTATGTTCTCTAAATAAGAAAATGATTCTCAATTAACCAATAAAGCTAATAGTAGGAAATTCTCAGCACTATTTAGCAGTTTCATTGAAATGCTCTCATTTCTCAAAGTTAAAAACGATAAATTTTTTTTTGTGTAACTACAAGTAAAACACTTGAAAAGTCATTTACAAAGAGCCGTTGGGCGATGCTTTGTAGTTAGTTTGGGGAAGGGGATGGTGATTTTTTAATGGGAGGGCAGTGTAGTCATTTTACAAGGGGGTGGGTAAATCAAAGGAGGGGGTTGGTAAAATTAATTCCCTCAAAGTTAACTGTATTTGGTGTCAAAATCATGACTCTCTTCCTCTATTATCTTATCCTTTCCCTTATCTTTCTTCGTACTTTGTGGCTCCTATTGAAGATAACAGAATTCAAAAACCTCCCACCGGGGCCACTTTCGCTTCCAATAATTGGCAACCTCCACCAACTGAAAAGACCCCTCCACCGCACCTTCCATCGCCTGTCACAAAACCATGGCCAGATCTTTTCTCTTCGGTTCGGTTCCCGCTTCGTCATGACGGTTTCATTCCCATCAACAGTTCACGAATGCTTCACAAAGAACGACATTGTATTCGCCAACCATCCTCGGCTTACTATTGGCAAGTACATCAGCTACAACTACACCACCTTAGTGTCACGGGGTTATTCTTCAACCCGTGCGGCACTTAGACAATATCACAATGGGAGATGCTAAGTAAGCCTATTTGTGTTTGGGGGCAAGGATAACTAGCACTTGGAAGTGAAGATGAGGCAAGGAATTTGGAAAGCAATGAACACAAGAGAGTTTGGGAATAGCACTTAAGAATTTCACTCACTCAAGGTTGATTTACAAATGAGGGAGATGGCCTATTTATACTTGTTTGGCCTCTCAAATGTGTGGCTACAATTCTTTGTTCCAGAGATTTCTAGCCTAAATATCTAGATATTTTCATACATTTCTCTAGGGTGTTCTAGAATACTCTACAATACTCTAGGTATATCTACAAGCATCCACAATATTCTATAAGCTTCTAGAACCTTCTAGAGAACTCATGTGTCTTCTACAAGGTTCTAGAGAATTCTAGAGAGTTCTAAGATATTTTAGAGACTTTTAGAGAATTATGGCGTCTTCTGGAATCTTCTAGAGATATCTAGACTAATCTAGAAAGTTCCGAAAAAATTTAGAAAATTCTAGGAACATCTAGAATATACCTTGGCAATATGCATTTGTTTTAGGCTTTTGAGCGGGATGTGACATTAGGGTCATGCCCTTACGGCTACCTTTGGCGCCACCTCCGCCATATAGCCAACCTTGAATTCTTCTCAACGCACTGTTTGAGCTTCGTCTCATATATTCGAAGGGAAAAGGTCAAGATTTTAATCAAGAAACTGGCTTGGGACACGTCCAAGGAATTTGTCAAGGTGACCTGAAATCCAATCTTTCAGAGATGACGTTTAACATTATAATGAGAATAACTTCTGGAAAATGATACTTTGGCAATGATGGTGACGTGTCGGATATAGAAGGCCAGGGAGTTTAGAGAGATGACAACAGAGGTATTCTCCATTGGAGGTGCTAACAACTATAGCGATTTCTTGCCTATACTTAGATGGTTTGATTTGGGTGGCAACGAGAAGAAATTTCAAAGGATTAGTAAGAGAATGGATGCGTCCTTGCAAAGACTCGTTGACGAGCATCGACAAGCGATGGGAAGTAAAAATTCAGTGTTTGACCATCTTCTCACTCTTCAAGAATCCCAGCCTCATTTCTATACGGATGAAATCATCAAAGGGCCTGTCTCGGTAAGCACTACTATTTTTTTGTTGTATTTTTATTAGTGAACACTACACTAAGCTACTCCAATAAATTTGAGTAAACTGAGTGAAGCTTGAGGAATTAACTTAGTAAAATATTCTTTTTACTTTAAATTACTTCTTAAATATCTCGTTATTGTCAGATTTGTTGTCCCTTTACGACTTGCCTGTTAAATCATTTCTTTCTAGAACTATAGAATTTTTTTTTTTTTCCTTCTTGCATTCTTTAAATTAAACTGATCGTTTAGATACTAAAGGATATTAAAAATAACTTTTCATTTTTTATAGGATATTCATACATTAAAAATAGAACTGATCTTATTTGAGAGAATAAAGTAATTATCGTTACTTTCCTTTGTCAACATATGTTTTATTCAAATGTCTCTCAACTACTAAGTCTAGTTTGCTTACCTAAAAATAAATTAAGAATTAAAGTGATATTTCAGAATAAGTGTCATTTAAGAAAAGGTATTTAACTATTTCTGCGTGTAGACATATGCTTCCTTAAAAACTGGGATAATAATAAGTTATTATTCATCAATACTTATATCATTCTTCTAATATTTTGAGCTGCAAAATTAGTTTGTCTATCTCCAATGGTGCAACTCTTGTTTAGTTGCTTAAACTTATTTTAATAAGTCTTATGATGTCATATTATTTTTTATTACTTTATGCAATTTTTACAATTTTTTACTCCAATAATATAACTCTGCAAAGTTTTTCAAATGGACCCCACCTTTATCTTATATCATTATAAGAATTAGTTATAACTCAATAAAATAATTATAATTAATGATTTTGGTCTGCCTAATAAATTATGAAACCCTTTTTAAGTTGCTCTGAGAGCAACCCATATACAGACATGAATAATTGTAAGTTGTATTCTAATAGTTGCAACTTATTTTTTTAAGTTATATAAATTATGCAACTCTTTATGATACTCCTATTAAAGATAGCCTTGTGAATGTTTCCTCTCAACAGATTATATGGCTAATCTATTTAGTTTATCCTGTAGATCTTAATTTTCAACTTTTCTTTATCTTTTTTTCATTTTTCAAAACTAGAATTATACTTTTCTATTTTACTTCTTGTAAATATAAATAAAATAGAAGTTGCAAAGCAATTGAAAAAAATGATGAAATCATAAAATCTTTAAATTTGGAAACATAAAGAATTGCATGTCCATATATATTATTTGTTATAAACTTTTACTTGTAAATGTAACAATTTGATATCAGTAATCTCCTGTAAGAATTCACTTCAATAGAATACGAAGTGGAGAAGAGAGAAGAGAATGAGACAACTAAAAAGGTTCGAAGAGCAGAAGTTTAAGTTTTGTAGCTTATGTAGCTAGAATCTTAGAGAAAAGTGACTATCATGTAATATTAAAAATTGTCAAACAGTAATAATGAAATAGGACCATTAGAGACTCTTCATTAACTTCCTTAATCTTCATTTTTTTTTTTTGTTAGAAACAATCAGTTCTCATCTTTCCTCTTCTTTCATTTAATTTCTGCACTACTCACCATTCATTCTCAAGCCTCTCATTTTATAGTTTCTTTGTTTGCTTTGGGCTTCAAGTTCATAATTCTGCACACAATCAAATTAAGGATGCCTATTTCAATCAAAAAAATTTTCGAAAGCAATTTCAATAGCCTAAGGCAAATTAAAGTGTTTTAAGTCAATCTAAGAGTATTATTAATACATCAAACATATATCATAAAATTGGAGGGCTAAGGTAAAAGTGGGGCAAAATTGGAGGCCAAAGGCAGTTGCCTTAGCTCCCTTACCATCTCCATGGCCATGTATTTGCTTCATTTGTTTTACAGATTATGCTTAGAGCTGGAACATACACTTCATCTGTGACCATAGAGTGGGCAATGTCCAGTTTATTGAATCATCCAGAGGTGTTGAAGAAGGCAAGGGATGAATTAGACAATCACATCGGACAAGACCCCTTAGTAGACGAGCAAGATGTTTGGAAACTTCCTTACTTTAAAAATGTTATCTCTGAAACGCTTCGTTTGTATCCTGCAGCTCCAATGTTGTTGCCTCACGTGTCTTCAGATAACTGCACCATTGGAGGGTACAACGTCCTCAAAGACAACATCATAGGTGAATGCTTGGGCTATTCATAGAGATCCTTAATTGTGGAGTGAGGCCTCGAGTTTTAAACTTGAAAGGTTTGAGAAAGAAGGAGAGACAAACAAATTGATACCATTTGGAGTGGGAAGATGAATATGTCCTGGAGCAGACTTGGCTCAGCGCACAATCGGCATGACTTTGGCTTAATTGATTCAATGTTTTGAATGGGAACGAGTGAGTGAGGAAGAACTTGATGACAGAAGGAAAGGATTCTACCATGCCGAAAGTGATTCCATTTGAGGCCATGTGTAAAGCACGTTCAGTCATCAACAAGATGCTTTTTGAGAAATGCATGCTTTGATGAATAAGAGTAAAATGATATGTTGTATATCAAGCAATTAGCTAAGTAATATATTTTATAATAAATTGCACAATCTAATCTATATTTAAGACAAATTAAGTATTTGGATGTTTGAAAAAGAATGATATTATATGCACGTTTATTTATAGATACTCACTTATATATATATATATATATAAAAGAAACCCCAAAAATAAACAAATATAAAGAGAGAAGAAGGAAAGGAAGTAGAAATCGTAGACAAACTGCAAAATTATGCCATATATTTAAAGAGAAGTTACAAAACTGAAGGGAAGTTAAAACTTAAAACTTACGAGTGGGAAATTTAAGCACTTGGAAGAAAGAAGAGAATTAGGGAAGGCTAGGAACTTCACTGCATTTGCTGGTGAGTTCTACCTCTACAAGTTCTACCTCTACAAGGGGAAGAGGGGTTCTATTTATAGTTAAGGACAGCTAAACCCGAGTCCCTCCACTTATCTAGAGTCTTTTGCTCTCCATGAGAATCACGAGCTTAACTGTTTGTCACTGTTTATCGACAAAGCACTGTGCTCTCCATGAGAATCACAAGCTTAACTGTTTGTCGGCAAAGTACTGTTTGTCGATAAGTTTTTTTTTTTTTTAAGTCTAGGAAAATTTGATATCTCAGATATCGCCTAATCCCATGAATTCTTCATCATCCAGTTGGCCTTCTTCAACCATAGGATTGAAGGTTTGCTTGCTGAGTTGGAGTTTTTTGGTTTTAATTGTTGTAGTATATCTTCAAGTTGGTTAATGAAGTCCACCTGGGTAGTTAATCCGGTAAGAGAAGCTAGGACTTGGGGCCTATCTTGAAGGAATTGGCTTTCTCCTCTAATGGCTTGCTTGTGGAAGTGGGGATTTTGTTCGAACCACTTCAAAATTTGTTGCTTATGTGCTTGCTCAGCGTGTTGACAGTTGTTCCACCATCTGACAAGCCTAGTCTTTGAAGAAATGGAATTACCATCGTGCTCTTTTTTGAGAACTGATACTTCCATAAATATACCCATGACAATCCTATTTTTGAAAAGAATTATAGTAATATGGGCAAGTTCCCAAAAGCATCATTGTTAAAGAGACTTTTGAACATTAAGAATACTTCTTTGACCTCTTCCGGCAGCATTTCTTCAGTTGGACCAAAATTGACCCACCATACTAGAACCAAAGTGGGAAGTAGTATTTGACACTTTGGTTAAAGAAGAGTAACCAAGTGTGAGAAAAGTTTTTATTTTGAATATATAGGATATTCTCCCAGGCTGAGATATAATCTTAGTAAGAATATCCTATAGGATTATAGTTAATGGAAAACTTTTTCGTTTGATAGGGGGTTAACCCCAATCTTTAAGAGATAAAACCTTTTCAATTCTCAAAGTTGAATGAGTCTTATCTTTTTTAGGATCATCTGGATGATGTTTAATCATCACTGATCTAGAATCTACTAAGATAAGCTCATAAAACCTTCTATCTTTTAAAATATTTTGGGGCACAAAGTGCCAGTTTTTTGAAAAAAGTTTTTCTGCACATTTGGTAGCATCTTCATCCACTGCTTCCAGCATAATAGGAGCAATGTTGCTAATTTGGGGTAATTTAGTGTCTAAGATTTTTTCTTGGTGGTTGGGATAGTTAGGGATTCTTGTTTTTTCTTAGCAATTATTTGCTGAAGTTGGGATGGAGTTAGAAGGAGAGGTTTGTCCTCTTCTTCTTCTGCTATATCGGCCCACGATTTTCTTGTAAGCCTTAGGGGTGACATTTGTGCTTCAATGGCTTGAAGGGTTTCAACTGGGAGATTTGTGTAATCCTCTGGCTTAAGGTAGTTGGTAGAAGTGGCCACAACTTTTTCTTTGGCTGTAGTTATTTTGGAAGTGGCTGAGGAGGAGGGTGGCTTATCTTTTTTCGGAGGTGCCATTATTTCCCTTATAAAAATTCACGAGTTAAAAAATCTGGTAAAGAATTTTAAGATCCTTTGATAAATTCGATTTTGAAAACAAAGGCCGACAAAATAGCTTGCCATCTAGCAAAATTTTGTTTTGAAGCTAAATTTTTAACATCCTTTTGTAAAAGATCTTTAGCTGATTTGCAATCAACTTTGATAGTGAAACTTTGATTTACTAAATCACTTTGGAATTTTTGAACACACAAAACTATTGCCAAAATTTCTTCTTTAATAGTAGAATAGTTTTGTTGAGCAGTATTCCAATTTTTTGAAGTGAAAACAACAATATTTTCTTTATTGTTTTTAACATGTTTAAGGATACCGCCATATCCAAAATCAGATGCATCAGTTTCTACAATTTTGTATGTAGTTAGGTGAGAAATATGCAACCATGAAAGACATTTTACTTCAGACTTAATTTGCCTAACAATTTCTGTGTGATGATCCATCCATGTAGGAGGGTTTTTCCTAAGATGTTCATGGAAAGGCTTAATAATACAAACGAAGTTAGGAAAGAAGTTTGAGACATAGTTGAGACAACCTATAAACCTCTATAATCGGGTTTTTTTTTTTCTATAATTTGGTCTGCAAACTTATCAACAAATTGGATTGCTCTATCTATAGGAGTAATTGTTCCTTGGAAAATATAATGCCCAAGGAATCTGATCCTAGTTTGAAAGATAACTGTCTTATTTTTGAGACAGCCAAGCCATTCTTCTTAGTGACTTCTAAGAAGATATTAAGATGCTTAAAATGCTGATCTATATTATTAGAGAAAACTAGAACATCATCAATATAAACAATTATAAATTTCATAAAAGGATTATAAATGTCATTCATAATCCTCTAAAATTCAGATGGAGCATTTTTCAGTCCGAAGGGCATAACATTCCACTAATATTGCCCAAAGGGGACCGTAAATGCAGTTTTGTATCTATCTTCAGGCTTGATTTGTATATGCCAGAAACCAGATTTCATGTCAAAATTTGAAAATATTTTGGCAGAGTACAATCTAGCTGGAAGATCCTTTTTATTAGGTATAGGATACGTAATCCATCTTAAAGCTTGATTCAAAGGCTTATAGTTAATCACTAGTCTTGGAGTCCCTCTTTCAATTTCTGCAGACTTATTAACATAGAATGCAGAGCAGGGCCAGGGAGATTGACTTTTCCTACTAATCCCTTTTTTAAGGAGATCATCAATTTCTGTTTTTGCAATAATTCATAAGCTCTTGATTCATTTGAATCAGACGAGCCTTAGTAGGAATATCCTTTTCAAAAAATTCAGAGGTAGTCCTACCATATGCTGTTTTCTTTTCCAGAAAGCATTTGGAAAATTAGAACAAATTTGATCTTGAAGAGAATTTTCAAAAGATCTGATTTTTTCTCTAATAATATCATTCTGAAGATGACTTTCTATTCTTTTGAATAATATTTCTTCAGAAAGATAATTGATCTAATTTAGTTTATATTAAAGTTAATTCAAATCTCTGAAAAAGGGTTTTTTAACAAATTTAAACAAGACCTTTTCTCCAAGGCAGTTAACCTTAATTCCCTTGGAGTTTTTGTGAAAACTTCCTATGGCATCTAAAAAGGGGTCCTAAAATTATTTTACTAGTTAAGTCTTTGGCTAGGAGAAAATCAATTGACCTTATTAAAGAAGAATTTTAGGCAACAACATTTGAAAGTTTGTAGTTAATACAAAGTCCTTTTCCACTTGCAGTCCGAAGACCTTCGGTGGTTTTTTCAAAATACTTTGTAGGAATCAAACCTTCTTTAATACAATTAAGATCTGCGACTGAATCAAGTAATGCTAAATCTTCTAAAACAAATTCATTCTTAATAATTAACTTTATAGGAACATACCATTTTTGGATTTTCAATGAAGAAATCATTCTAAAAAGATCTTCATTAGTTTCTTTATCTTCTTCACTAGTTTCTAACTTAGGTTGACTAATTTGGTTTACTAATTGAGCCTGCTGTATTTTGAGAAGTTTAACTTCTTGTTTTAGCACACTTATTTCAGATTGTAAATCTTGAAGAGTAATAGGCCTTTCTTTCTTTTCGTTGAACCTATCTAAAATTTCTTTAAAATTATAGCCAGTACTTACCTAGGCTTTTCTTTTTGTGCTAGTTGGTTGCTCTAGAGTTATTTTAAGCTTTTGAAGATAGTCCTCTTTGCTATCAGGAAGTTTACTAATAACTTCAAGAAGGAGTTCCTAATCAGTAGATAGAGTGTTGATGCTGAGCATATTAATTTGATCTTCTTTTTCATCCTCTTGATCTTCTTGGTCTTCTTCAGAGGAGTAGTAGTTATCACTTTGTCCTATAGTATCTTCTTTTTCTATTCCTGCAACTTGAGCTATCCTCTTCATTTTCTGATGAGGATTCAGCTAAAAGATCTTTCAGTTCGTTCAAAGTTTCTTCTTTTAAACTTAGCTCATTCAACCTTTTGTTTAGACGACAATACCTTGCAATATGGCCAGGTTTATTACATTTAAAGCATACTGGGGAATTGTTATATCTTTTAGCTTGGGGAGTATACCTTGGGGTTTTCTGTAGGGAGCCCTTTTCTTAACTTGTCTTGGAACAGCCTGTCGTTTGGCTTTTTTCTTTGTGCTTATACGACCTAGAACAAGGCTTGTAACCAAACTATTCACAAATATCACCCATATCTTTTCTATTTTGGGCTCCTTCTTTTTCAATATGGGTCTGAATTTTGTCCATTTGACAAATTTTTAAAGTAGTTTTGGTGACGTAGGTGACTGACTGGCCATAGGTGTGTTTCTCATAAGGAATAATTCCATCGAACTGACTCCTTATTTTTTCTCTAACTTTATCACCAAATGACCGAGGAAGTCCAGCCAAAAATTTTTCTTTCCAGAAAGGCTGATTACTATCTTCTCTAGTATAGATTTATGAAAAGAAAATATTTTTATATTGTTGAAAATCACTTAAGGTTCTACACCTCAGATTGGATAGTAATTCAGAAGACTTATCTTTCCATAAACTTGGGTCACCAATAAAATGCTTAGTTATAGTATAAATTAAAGTATTTACAGAATTAGGAATTAGATCTCCATTGGAATCGACAAGAGGATTACCTTGCTCGTCTATTTTGTAGGAGTCTAAAATTTGCTGTTTTTCTTGTTAAGTTAGATGTTCATCCCACCAACCTTTAAGTGATCCAGTAAATCCAGCTACAAGAACATGGACTACGGTTGAGTCATCACATTGGAGAATTTTAAGTATCTCGTACTCATTTTTCCCATCTATGTTCCATTCATAGATGTTATTTCCATTCAAGGAATTTTGAGCAAGAGACACTTCAACATTTGGGTTAATCATTCCATATTGGCATCTTGGCCTCCATGGAGCTATAGCTCTAATATTGTGGACACTAGGTTGCTCTTGGTTTTCAGTAGTTTGTTCTAGAGTCTTAATAGTTGTAGACTCTTCTTCCTCAGGAGAATCTTCAGCTACTAAGGTTTTTCCTATTTTTCTATCCAAATTACTACTCATTTTAGTAATCTTATCAATGGCTATAGAGTTTGAAAGTTCAGTTCTATAGGGTTTATCCAAGGCTTGTTGTTTTTCCAACAGGATTTCATAAGGCTTGAAAAGAGGTTTATCTAACCTCTTAGATGTGGAGGTTTCTCCTCTATGAATTACAATTTCATTAAGGATATGTTGTCCTAAGGTTTGGAGATACTTATTAGTATAATTATTTTGTTCATATATAGCAGCAATGTCTCCAGGACTAACTGGTTGCTTAGTATCCTTAATCTTAAAGGGTAAGGCTACCAGGGGTTTTGAGGAATCCTTGGTCTCCATATAAAAAGTTTTTGAAGGTGGTAATTCAAAAACTAGTTTTCCTTTTTCTAAAACTGTCCAAGTTTGAGAGGAGTTAGAAACATTTAAAGTTTTTCCAAAAGGATATTCAATTATTTTCTTCATGGTATAGACTTCAAACCAAGTAAAAAATGAAATATTTATTTCGAAATTTTTTACAAATTCAAGTCATTTGTCATAAAGGGTTTTCTTTTCTTTTCCTTGAAATTTTTCTAAAAACCAAGATCTTTGGAGAGAATTTTCTTCCGACCAAAAATCATTTTTTAAGGTTTCAAGTTCTATTTTGAAAATAGGGGTTCTGTCTTCCAATGGCTGCTTAATCATTTCAAAAATTGCTTTCATTATTTAGTTGAGACCAAGTGGGAGACTTCGGAGGAGAAGAAGTAGATTGAGATAAAACAGGTTCCTCATACCTATCTTCTTCTTTGGTAGAGTGTTTTCCTACCTGATCTTGTGGTTGATAAACTGGCCTAGCTATTCTGGATGTGTTGTCAAGACCAGTAATGTTGATTGAAGACATGGATCTCTGCAAAATTTTAAGATCTGCAGTAACAAAAGAAGATGAAGTTGAAGCAGAAGAGTGCCTAGGATTGTCTATCCTTGGCATATTCCTCATAAATGCTTGTTCCCAATTTTCTCTTTGGATAGTAATACTAGGGGTGCCGCAGCTTCTTCTAGCAAATGATATTTCCACCTGTCTAGAATTATGCTGAATTATCCTAGAAATTGAAGGGTTATCTGCTATGGGAAGAGCGGCTTTAGACAAGGACCAACTTTCAGGGAAAGTAATATGGTCCCAAGGAGTTATAGAAGGTACTGTTACCTTGGCTTTTGAGATATCAGTAAGGAAAAATACCGTCTGGCCTTTGTCATTAGGTAACTTATGAATGCCAGAACTCTCAGAGTTGTATAACTTGTATTGGATCCTGTATATAATTACAACAGGAATAGATCCAGGTACCATGTCATACCCATGGAGTTTGGTATTTAGAATAATCAATTTATCTTTATGTGTTTCTCTTAAACACATTGAAATATTTAGAAAACATTGAAACCATACAGGACCAGCAAACACACTTGTCTGAACTACTCCTATTAGTGAATCAGAAAACTTATTATGCCTACTGTCACGCAAGCACATGAGTATGGATGTGTCTAATCCTAACCTGGTCATGGGCTTAGCAGCTACTTGGACACAATATATATGCACAAAGTTGTACTTTTCTCTAGATTTTAAAAATTTTTTTCCAGACAAGAGAATAAATTTTTCTAGATCCGGATCAACATTAATATAGCTTTCTACTGTCTTAAGATTATAAGACGCTTTTGTGAAAAAGCTTTTTTCATTTTTATAAAGTTTATTTTTAGGAACTCTAGGTAGAGTCTAGTCATCAAGTTCTTTATTTACATTTTCAAAATCTATTTCTTCTTTGAAAGTTATCTTTAAACTTAATTTTAGAAGACTTAGAAGAAGAACCAAAGGAAAATCTTGATGAAAGAGAGCGATGCATAACTAAAACAATTTTAAATTAATACAAAATTTCCAGTACCATAGCTTTCAGGTTCCGCAGAGATATAGATTATAAATAAGACTAATAAATTAGAGTTATATAATGAACTTCTTGTCCACCTACTAGAAAGAATTAGTAATAACTCCTTAATGATATATTATATTTTTATTTTTGTATTTCTCTTAATTTTTATTATTTATAAAATTAAGGCCGTGCATATGAATAGTTGCTTAGATTGACACAATAGTGAGAATCTCAACTTTAACAGCATTACATACATTTGAAAATTCTTTAAGACGAATTGGCAATGTTCTCAATACTGTTTTATTTATTTATTCATTTTAATTTTAGCTGTTAAAACTTTTACTAATTATTATTACTTTTAGAATGATGACTTTTTAATACCCCAAGCATAGAAAAACACTTAGATTGAATGGTTGAATGAAAGCAGTGGGAAAGCATGTTCAATCTAAAATCGGAAGCATGCTTATAGAAAAAGAAGACGACCAACAATATGAGTTAATATCAACGGAAGAAAATCAATATTGAAGCATATTGTGTTATGAATTAGGGTGGTAGATTACCATCTACCAAGCAATATTATCACAATGATGAGGTAGACATTAGGATTTTTGAATATTAATAGACGAAGGAACTATGCCATGAAGAGTCTTTTGTACTGCTTTTACATGATGACTTTTTATAGCGCTTTGAAGTGTTGTTTACGTGACTATAATAGACGGGGTAAACTATTACCATGCTTAATTATTGGAATTATATCTATGGTTTTTTTTTTTTTTTTTTTGTTAATTCGATAATGTTACAGCTCTTTTTACTATGAATGTTGCCTATGAGTATTTTTAAAAAAGATTTTCATTATTTTTCAGTCAGCCTATGCATATATATACAAATTAATTAACCAAGTCAACAGTTACAATGTCATGACCATACTAATTATATCCAACAAAATACATTTGAAAAGTGTAAAAAGAATACAAAAACATACTAATTATTATTGTCTAGCATACAATGCTCAAACACATGATATGAACTTGGACACCACCTTGGATGATCAAGGTCAAGCTCATGTGAACGTGCACTTGAATCTTACCAAAGAACCAAGAGGACTAGTTTTTGCACCCAGATGAAGTTTCCGAATTTGTAAATACACATTCTGAAATTTGTTTCCGAATGTTTTCAAGTGTGTAAACATAAAAAATTAAGAAAAATTGAGGTGCAAAAATCAATTCCCAAGAACCAATGACAAGGAGAAGTAAACAGATATAAAAGGCAAATGGAGCCCAAGCATTGTTGGCAAGAGAATAATATACAAAAAGAGGAGAACAAGGTCAAATAAAGGGTGCAACATTTGAATGAAATATGAAGATATTTGAAAGACCAGGAGTTTTGAAGTGTTCAATTGCTAAATACCCATATATGAGCTTCGATGGGAAAAGCCCAAAAAGAATAGAAAATACAAAATTGAATCAGAAGATTGCTTGATCAACAGAGAATAGTCATGGAGGGAATGCTGATAACCCCTTCGGCTAAGGGTGCATGAAATTTTGGCATACCATTGGCGAGAAACCCGTTTGAGACCATACAAAGATTTCCTTAATCTGCAAAATTTATTTTTTTAAAAAAAAAATCATCCAAACAGCCCTAAATAAGTCATCCTAGAAATAATTAAGCCAGCTTACAACTAATTTTACTTATGGCTAACATAAGCAACAATACAGATTACACAACTGAAAAGTTATCTTTGCAATTACTCTATGATGTACTCCCTCCGTTCCCAAGTCTTGGTAAATTGTAAAGCCTTTTTGAATTAATCGGTGGACTTGCGCAACTAGAAGAGATTTATTATTATTTTACAGATTTAATGTCACCTAATCCATCATGGAAGATTGACTGAGAGAATATATTTGATTTTTGGGACGAAAATTGTCAATTGACAAGGTATCATATACAAATAGAAAATGCATGTTGTCTATTGAATGAGCATTTCATGACATCCAAAGGTAGTCTGTCAATTGATTCTGTTCATCCTTCCACTTCGGATGCGACAATTAAAAATTTGGTGGTAAAAGCAAAGTGTCTTCATATGAAGGAAATTCAAGGTGGTTGCAAGAATATTGTGCTAGAAGTAGTTGGAGCATTTGGTGTCAAGATCGAGCCAATTCAGCTTTTCCTTTATTGTTGTAATGATATTGAGTGCCTTGTTGATGCTACGAATATTTCATCTAAGGATGCTAGAATGTTCTCTTTGCTGGTTGAGCTAAAAGTTTATTACATGGATAATTTGAAAGAATTATATCAGGGTACACCTCCTTCCAGCATTTTAGAAACATTGGAAATCCTAGATGTAAATAGTTGCAACCAATTGGGTAGCACATTATTGCGAGAAACCTAAACTTTTGCAGTCTAAAATTTGTAGGAGTCGGAGACTGTTCAATGTTAACATCTCTCTTTACAATCTCCATAACTACTAGTTTGGTGCAGCAGGAAAAATTGTTAATATAAGTTCTGCATCTATTTTCCAAAATCTAAAATCTCTTTAAATTTATCATTCTGAGCATTTGGAATTTATATTTCCAGTTTGTCTTGCTGGAAGACTTGTGCAACTATAAGTAATCCAAATAAATGGTGCTGATAAGCTAAAACACATACTTGGGGAATACCAAGATGCTTGTTGGGACTTCTAGGTGTATGAGACAGATCCATCTTTCATGGCGAGAGTGTGTGCAATAAGGGAGGAGTAGACACCATGTCTAAATTAAAAGACAATTGGACTTGGGCTTCCCTTCTCTTTATACACTTTTCTTTTTTAATGTCCCCACCAACATGGGGACTTTCTCCTTTTTATCATTTTCCACTCCCCCTCAAGTCTAACTGGTCTTCGGCCTAGTTGAGACTCAGCTTCAATCTTTCATTCTTGGGTCTTGTACTTCAAGCCCGTGCCTCAAACGTCCTTCTTCTTTTCCTTTTTTATTAGGTCCATAGGTCCACTCTAGATCATGAGTTGTTAAGCTTTAATTACTTTGATACCACTTGTTAGGACTTGTAGGTGCATGAGCCAAATTCATTTTCATGGTTTGAGAGTGTGTGCAATAATAGAAGAGTATTATTCACTGTCCCCACCAATGTGGGACTTCTCCTTTTTATCATTTTCCAACAGAAGGTAAGTGTTTGCATCAGAATGGCGAGGAGATCATACTTCCATCATTGGACACAATACATTTGGAAAAAAAGAAAAAAAACCTAATTTTGATAGCATCTTTTCTATGTATTGTCACCCAAAAGATTGTCTCTCCACCAGTGTGTGTGTGTGTGTGTATATATATAGAGTATAGTTTTTCATGTACATATTTGCGTGACACTGAAAGTAAGAAGTGCTTTATTTAGTTTAAAAGATTGGAAAGCCTTGAGTGGTATCTTTATGCTGCAGTATGGAATATTATTGGCGTAATTAATGACAAAGAGTCACAAGGGGCATCAAAGTACATAGATAAAATATAAATGTTTATGTAGTTGTATTTATGTGATAACCAAAGAGTTTTTATTTTAAAAAATGCAACATTAAATATAGTTGAACATGATAGACTGGGTTTCTCAATGAAGTTTATTAATATATTTAAGAAGAGGACGTATATGTTATTATAACTTGAATATTTGATTTGATTTTACAATTGTAAAGTAGTTTTAGAATTTTTAAGTTATTTTGTTAATTTTTTTAGGAATTACATTCATCACGGATCATGCCACAACATGGTATACATCTGTAGTTCAATGTCTTTCAAGACATATAGTAAACCTTTGCCATATTAGAGACGGCTCCCAAGTGAAAGATACCTATGCCTTGGGATGCCACAACCTTAAAGATAAAAACTATTTCACTATATTTTACTTTTCCATTTACATTTTTTTGGTTATTTGTGCTTGAAAAGAATTCAATGCCTCTAATAATGAAAAAAAATGAAAGATGTGAGTGATATCTTTGCTTTCATAGACAAATAGCACAGGTAAATAATGGCTAGGAATCACTAAAATAATTTAAAAGTACGTAGATAAAAGGTGAAGGACATCTTTTATATATATATAATGGTTTACTTATGTGTATTTATGTAACCTCCAAGAAAATATTATGAAAATTTTGAACTTACACATTTCTATAGTAAGATTAACTTAAGCATAAAAGAAAACATATTCTTTTATGCTAATTCAAATTATATGAAGATACGCATTTTGGAATAAAAGGGTTTTTTGGTTAGATGCTATTGTTTTAATATAGAAGGCTTCGAGTTACATTGCAAAATAGCTTTTGAATATGGAGTTATGAAAAGGAAACACTAAAGTAAATTAGGAAACTATCTTATAGGATTTACACACGTCATAAAATACGAACAAAAGGTTGCTTCCATTTGAATGTGCAGTACAATATTATCTTCCAAAGCAACTATTAGACATATGTCATATCAAAGTGATGAATCTAGATTATCTTCCAATAATGGTGGTTTCACTATTTTCACTGTCTCTTGCTCAAAAGATGGTGGAAAAATTAAAAATCCTTAGATGTCAGGGATTGAAGCACATATTAGCAAATGGAGAAGAAGAAGATTTTGATCACAAGGTCTATGTCTCTATATTACCAAAATTACAACATCTCTCTATTCAAGAATGCAATATTCCCCACTTGTTTTGCTCATTGTCCTACGGAATTGGTGTATTTGATAATCCAAAAAGCTCTAGAGCGCAAATCTGTCTTTAGACAATATTATCATGATAATCATTTACCTCAGTAGATTGAAAATGAGATCCATTTGGAACTTCTTGCTTTGAAGGAGTTTTGTTTGTTGGATTGTCCTCAGCTACCAATTAAGTTCATAATTGAGGAGCAACATCTTTGCTGTCTATATGATCAATTGGATTGCTTTCAGGTGAGTCTAAATCTGCATCGGTAAAGAAGTATCTACCTTTAGTATGTACCACTGCCATGTGTGTAATTTCTGTACTGTTTACAGAGCTTGTGGGCTTCCCAGTTAGCACATCTTCTCCCTTCTTTCCTTCTTCATGCACTCCCTCGTCCTGATATTTGCTTCTTTGCCTTCCAGTGCATAGAGTACATGTTAACAGTTTTTTCTTTTTTTTTTTGTTTTAAAAGAAAATCATCTTGAGGAATTGACCTTTTCTTCATATATCAAAGTCTTCTTCCATGTCATTATGTAATTCAATGTCATCTAACTTCTCACAATATTTCAAATGCAGTCACTGCAAAAATGACTCTACTTGAAATTTTCTCTTGAGTTTTATTCACAAAAAGGTTTATGATCATTTTGAGAAAAATTACAAACATATAAATTACTGAATTCTTTATTTTTATCAATGAAGCATAAAAGTCTCTAATGTATGTTGAAATAAGTCATGCTTGGTATTTTCTCTTCCAGATGAATTAAGCAGTGGATAAAATTAATTAATGGCATGAAGAAATATTCAAAGGTATTAGAAATGGATCTACAGAATCTACTATGAAAATATCTATTATAATCATCCTATAAATGCTCAGATATTAAGACAACAACAATTCTAAACATGTCAATCAAACACTTACAATTTAGACAAGATAATGTATAAATAGGTAACGCTAAATCATTGTCAATAAATAAGATGCAAGTTATATATTGTTAATATATTTTTATATATTTAGAGTTGTTGATATTAGGAAATATCCCTTGATTATATCCCTTGATCTCCCCAATTACATTCCTTGATTCTAGGGATTTACTAGCTCAATCAATCTCCTTAGGTGCATATATAATATATATATATATATATATATATATATATATATATATATATATATATATATATATATATATATATATGTAATTGTACCATATGAAAATTATCGAATAATATTACTTCAGTTTACATAATATTACTTTAGTTTACATGGTATTAAGAGGTGGTTGGATCTGGAACTGATTTTTTTTTTCAGAATTCATTTGTTCTTCAAGAGGGAAATTAGGCTTTGGAAGGGTGCGATCACATCCATTGGCAGCCTTCCTTTTCTCTCGCCACCCGTAGGTTGTCTTTAGAAGCCACCGATCAGCCAGCCCTAGAAGTCTAGCCACCATCTGCCCGTGTGTGGGAGCCCACGTGCCACCGTCCCATCCTATCACTCACGCCACAGGCTGGCACATGAGTGCTCATGCGTTGCCTATTTTGCCCCTCAATTTTTGCCGCCTGTCTTCTGGTCCCTTTTTCAGTCTATTCCTATTGGATTTGTGGTATTTTGTCTCACTTCGTATGCTGCCCTCTTTGGTATTCACATATTGGATTAGTTCTTTTGTCTTCCGTCAGCATATGTTCTTCATCAGACTCCACTTCTATTCTGGATTGCTTATCTTCATTATGGCTGGAATCAAACCTGAAACTGAGATTATTCTTGTAATGACCAAAATCACAGATACCGAACTCAATGGATCTAATTATCTTAGTTGAGTAAGACCATTACGGTGTATTTGGGGAGCATTGATATGGATGATCATATTGATTCTGACAGATGATACTCAAAGAGCTTGGGTCCGTCATGATGCCAAACTCCTAGTTCAGATTTGAAATTCTATTGAACCAAACATTCTTTGTTTGATTAATCATTGTGAATTTGTTAAAGAACTTATGGATTGTCTAGCATTTTTGTATTCTGGTCATAGTAATATCTCTCACGTCTACTTTGTTTGTAAGTCCTTTCATAGGGGGAGCAACAGAAGAAGTCCCCCACTGCCTATGTCATGGAATTCAATAGAGTTTATGAAGAATTTAACATTCTTCTTCCCCTGAGCACTAATGTGAAGAAAATGCAGAAGCAAAGAAAGCAAATTGCTGTTATGAGTTTCTTAACGGGGTTACATCCTGAATTTGATACCTTTCGCTCGCAACTTCTATATGAATCCACCATACCGTCACTCCAAGAAACCTTTGCTAGATTGCTCCTCTACAAATGAATACTTCACATATAACCTTAATAATTATGTTCTGCTGTTTAGGAGTGTATCAAATGGTTCCCTACTAATACCTTTTGTTCACTTTCATCGTTTTACTTAGGAGTTGGTCGATTTTTTTGGTGAAAAAGGAAATTCATAAGAAGATTCAAGTAGTACAAAGTCTAGGGGTAGTAATCCCATTAAGTCAGCAAAATACAACAGATTTAGAAAGGTGGGAACATTCTCAAAAACATGAAAATCAACAACTAATTGGTCTCCCTTCTTAGCCAGAATATTTGCAATCTTTCCCTTCCTTATATGTATGCATAATCTGCACTTCCTACACTCTATCCTAAAAACATCATGAAGAGTGGACCAAGGGTGAGATATGGAGAATTCGTGTGAGAGGAAGTTAACAGTCATAGAAGAATCAGATTCTATAATCAATGTCGAGGTCATTTGCTATCCACTCAAACTCTCAAGTGTTTAGGATAGGCAAAGTATTTACACTTACTCAACTCAAGATCTAAGCACTACCATAGGCTTGCAAAAATTATAATTTCCACCACTTCACAACATAAGCATACATAAATCAAAAAGACTTTATTCAAGGATGTAATGAGGCCAAGGGAAGAAGAAGAAAGGAAGGATAAAATGGATATGGAAAAATAAGTATTAAAGAGAGCAAGAAAGCATGAAAATATGAGTTCAAGTAGTGATAGAACTAGCTGGACAGTAATATAATGAATTCTTTGCTATTCCATCAAGAGAGAATGGAAAAGCCCTCAACTTAATATGAGCTTCATGGTAGAACAGACAACATGGAATTCCTTAAAGTGCCTGTGAGGTTCTTCACCATATAGACCATGAAATCTAGGAAGCAAGTGTATCGATCCAAATTTAAGCTCAAAAGCAACAGGAAGATGGGGATATTGAATACACAAGGGTTGGTAAGTCACATCAGGGGCAGTAAGCTTTTTTAACTTCTATTAGCCATATTGACAAAAGTACCAGCAATAGAATTATCAATAGTAAGATTATCACCTACAGGATTATCAGCAAGAATATCAAAAGCAGGATGAACAACAAGATTAACAAAAGTATAAATAGTAGTGGAATCAATATCAATAGTAGAAGTATCAACAGGAATATGAAAAACAGAAGTAGAAAGATTAATGTAAATGGAACCACCAATAGGGACACTACTACTATCACCAATAAAGGCACTTGTAACACTATTAGCACTATAACCGCGCTTCCTAAGCCTGAAAGTTCTTTCAATCTTAGGATCCAATACAAAAAAGCTAGGCACAGAGGAAGCCTAGTTATACACTAATAGCTAGTACCACAACATACAAAAATAGCAAAGCCATAGTAATATATACATAAGAAATAGAATTAAAACACTAGATTACTAATTGAAACATGACAAAATAAATGATAATAACCCATGAAATGATTTTTAAAATTTTGAGACCACCATAGCTTAAATCTAGATAACCTTAGAACTTGAAAAATGGAATAAAAATCTTCAAAAAATGAAAAAGTGGTCAAGCAAGTGGAATTTGGCTAAAATAACTAAAAATTTTGTAAATAAGGGCATTAAATTGATCATGGGGCCAAAAACTACAATCTGACCAAGTTTTGGGGTAATCTGACACTGTAGTTTTTCGATGGCCCCACGGGAAAATACCAAAATCACAAAAAATAGAATTCCCAAACAAACTAAAGCAAGAAACAATATATACAGTCTAAATATATACAAGAATGTGCCTAAAATAGCCAAGAACACTAGTGATTCCCTGGCAACGATGCCAAAGTTTGTCGCATGCGCCTATAGCGTAGCTACTATAGGTGGCGGCCAAATTAAAAATCTAAGTTTGAGTTTTCAACAGAGGGTCACGTTCTTAGAGAATCACTAGTATAGGTATCAGTCAATTAGGCAAAAGGAATGGGGGTTTTGAGTAGAATCAATAGCACTAATAGTAAATAAACGCAATAAACAGGTAAAAGATAAGTTAATCGATGATGAAAATGCAATCAACCTAGGAGCTATCTGACGCTCAAAGATTTTATTCTTGGCCCAAAGATAAAATTTAATTCCAGTTATACCAATTAACTAGATTAACCCCAAAATCTCAAGATTAACCTACCTAATTAATTAATTTGCTTGAACCCTAACTAAGCCAGTATCCCTACACCTAGCTCGTTAATTCCTACTATGTAATTGCATATGTTATGGCCATTGGAACCAAACCCAACCCCAACCATCATCATAGCAAGGGATTAGAGCATCCAAGACCTAAAATCCAAATTTCTATCCAACCAAATTAAGTTCTACTACGTGGAAATTTCTCCTAGAGTGATCAGACCTAGAAATCCCACAAACCCATATGGACATCTTGCATAAAAATCATTATAGACAATATTAGAGAGAGAAACAAGGAGTAGAGAAGCATAACTTTCATTAAATTCAAAATAAATGCAATAATGGTCTTCAGAATCAAACCGATAGTCAAGTCATCCCAGATTGATTACAGAAGCCTCTAGCCATCCATTTTCATGGAGGTAGCCATGGGAGAAGAAAAAAAGAAAAAACTAGAGAGAGGCAGAAGTGGCGGCTATGAGGGAGATGACTTAGACGAGTTCCCCTAGGGTTAAATGTAGGAAAATTACAAACATACCATTAATGAGGCCTACATGATGACATTGCCCCTCACTTAATTTGCCAAATATGTATTTTGCCCTTTTGAGTTGAAAAAAATCTCCTTTTTACCCTCACTTCATGAATTTATGAAGATTTATTGCTCCAATCCTAAGCTTAGACAAAAATCTCAATATGATCCGAGGCTTCCCAGGTTTAGTCCTGAAATTAAAAATTCCTAACAAGTAAAATTAGACCTTAGAGTGGAAAAATTAATATGAAATACAATAAATTCTTATTAGACCTCAATGATAAAAATAGATTTTAATTAAATAATTAAATGTAAGTTTGAAATGCTAAAAGTAAGTATAAGAGTACTAAGATGAACACTAAAAAAGTGTTTAAAGAATGTTTTCCATATTAGGGAAAATTTCTATAGCTTTAGGGATGTAAACTTTCCTAGTGTCACTAGAACATGTAAACCTTGGTTCCCTTGAAACAACCTTGTCTCCTTTAGCTCTTAGGAAATATCTATTACCTTTTGAGCATATGACAGCCTTATCCTACTTTGCTATTTGTAGTTTCTTGTTTCAAGGTTCACACTCTTGGTTGCTTTTTTGCAAAACATAGCCTTTCAAATTTGAAAATTGTTTGTCATTGTTATCAACAAATTTCCAGAGATTTACTTGCCAAAATTTCCTTTTGTTCACCATTGTCATCTAGTGATCATATGTTAACTCTAATGATTTCATAATGTCCCTATGCTTGAGTGAGTTCAAATTACCAATCACAGCCTCTTGAATGAAATCTTCAATCATAATCTCTAGAGGTATCGCCTTATCGTCATTTACTTGTAGAAATAAAATATTCACCTTAAGATGCTTACCCAAAGAGCTGCCTATTTCAGTTAATACTTGACTATCAAAATATTCTATAGGTAAATTGAGGAGTTTACCCATAATATAAAAATGTGAGTGGGGCTTTTGCAAACAAATTTTAGGCTCCATAATTGCACCCTTGCACAAACCAATAGCTGATCAGGGTTGTTGAATATAGCAATGAAATAGCCACTCCCAATAATTACCATAAAGAAATCTATACTCCAGATTGTACGTATGAAAGGAGGTGTATTGGTATTATTGATATATATATATATATATATATATATATATATATATATATATATCATACATGTACAAGAGGTTTGAATTTTAAAATATAGTGATCTAGATATACATGGGAGGGAGATATGGTGAGAGTATAACAGATGCTTAAGAATCTAAACTAACTAATACAAAGTCAAACTAGTTACATGTATGAGAGTAAAATGTATTAACACCCCCGTGCAAACTCAACGTGGTGTATGAACGGTGAGTTTAGAGCGGAGAAGGATGAAGCGAGTAGAAGATAGAGACTTTGTTAAAATATTTGTAAGCTCGTCTTCTGAGATAACATATAGGACTATAAGGTCTCCTCGTTCAACCTTTTCATGTACAAAGTGGTAGTCTATCTAGATGTGTTTGGAGCATTGATGGAACACTGGGTTTGCTGTCACGTACTTCGCACTACGATTATCACAAAGAAGAACTGGTACAGAAGGAAGAGTAATTGAAGCTCTTTTAGAAGCTGTTGTAGCCAGATGATTTTAGTAGTGGTAAATGCAATAGCATGATACTCTGCTTCAGTAATAGAATAAGCAACTACAAATTGTTTGCGGGATGACTAGCTAATGAGGTTACCACCAAAGAAGAGGTAGTAACCATGGGTTAATCACTGGTCATCTGGGTTTCCTGACCATTTGGCATAAGAGAATGCCATAAGGCAATAATCAGATGTAGCATGGAGATGGAGGCTATGAGCCACAGTGACTTTGAGATACTAGAGAATGTGCTTGACTGCCTTCCAATTATTAACAGTTGGTTAGTGCATAAACTGGCTAAGTTGATTAACTGCATATGAAAGTTCAGGGCGACTAATGATTCTCCATATTTGGAGAGTTGGGAACCAGCTTTTCCATGAGTTGAATCAGGCTTGGCATTGGACATATTTGTTTTTGCTAGCAAATCCCAAATATACTTGGATTGAGAGGGAAAAATGCTAGTAAGAGTGGAATGAACCTTAATGCCAAGAAAGAAATGAACATTACCAAGATCTTTAAGAGCAAAAGTAGCATTAAGTTTGGTAATGAAAGATGAGATGAAGGAGGTGTCGTTACCTATAATAATAAGGCCATCCACGTAAACTAACAAGTATGCAATTGTCCATTCCTTATGGTAGATGAAGAGAGATGTGTCTGCATAGCTATTGGAGAATCCACATTCAAAGTGAAAATGTTTATGTTTTGTGAACCATCTCGAGGGGCCTATTGAAGGCCATAAAGAGCTTTATGAAGTCAACAGCCATGAGAAGGTTTGGTGGGATCCACAAGGCTAGAGGGTTGTTTCATGAAAACCATCTCATCAAGATCTCCATTAAGGAACACATTATTGGCATCTAATTGAAGAAGCGGCCACCCTTTAGAAATAATTAGTGAAAGAACTAAACAAATTGTAATAAGCTTGACAGTAGGGCTAAAAGTGTAAAAGAAATCAATGCTTTCTTCCTAGTTGTAACAGCTAGTAACAAGTCAAGCTTTATAACGCTCAAAAGATGCATCTGCCTTTTTCTTTACACAAAACACCCATTTACACCCAATAATATTGGCTTTTGGAGGACAAGGTACAAGATCCCACGTGTGATTTGTAAGGAGGTCTTGATACTTAGTTTGCATGGTAGCTCTCTACTCAAGGTGTTTTTCGACTAGAGTGTGTGAGGTAGGTTTGTCGAAATGATTAACATCAAGGAAAAATTAGTATTTGGATGTGAGGTACACTTTGGGTTTCAACGAGTTGGTATGAGCCCGAGTTGTCATGGGATGTGAAGAAGAGGATGAAGGTCAAAGATGGGTGAGAGGTGGGGTAATGTATATGCTGGTAGGATTAGGTTGTGGTTGGGTGACACTTGTGTGGGTTAGAGATAAGTCTGTTGGGTGGTTACATGAGAAAGTTATAGCTGCAAGATTGGAATCTCTTGATACGTGGTCCTCTTGGGTGAAATAGTTAGCAGGTTGAGATAAGGATAAAGATAAAGGATTTGAGTTTAAATTAGGCAGCCAATAAAGAGAAGTAGAGGATGAGGGTGAGTGTCTAGGTATTGAGTGGTTAAATGTGGAGGTGGTGGGAGTCGTAGGGGAAGTGGAAAGATTTGAATTAGTGGTAGATTGACATGTACAAGATGAGATGTTTGAATTTAAGGGATGCATGTGTGATGTGGATAAGAGATTAGTGGAGGAATTTAATATTGTTTTGGGTAGTGGGAGTGGAATGGGTGATGATGTGTGAGGTGCCCTAGATAAGTAAGACTTAGTGACCATATTGAGATAATGAAAGATTGTTTTGTTAAATACAACATGCCGAGCCACAAAGACTTTTTGAGTAGAAGGATGAAAACATTGATATCCCTTATGCATTGAATTATAACCAATAAAAATACATGGATGTGAGAAGAAGTCAAGTTTATTGGTATTATAAGGACAAAGAAATGGATAGCATAAACCCAAATGTCTTGAGAAATGTATAGTTAAGAATGCGATGATATAGTACTTGAAACGGTGAATTGTTTAAGAATGGGTGTTGTTGCGCAATTAATTAAATATACTAAGATGTAGAAGCCAAGTTGCCAAAAGGATAAGAGAAGTGATGCATGAGCAAGAAAGGCTAATCCTTTCTCAACAATGTCACGATGATGACATTCTAGAGCACCATTTTTTTCATAAGTATGGGGATAAGACAAACGATGAATAATGCCTTGAGAATCCAAGAAAGATGAAAGGTTGCGATACTCACCACCCCAATCAGATTGTATTATATAATTTTTTGGTTAAATTGTGTTGTGACCATGGCATGAAATTTTTTGAAAATGTCAAGAACTTCAAATTTGTGTTTCATGAAAAATATCCAGATGAATTTTAAATGATCATCTAGAAATTGGACAAAATGTAAACTCCCATTAATTGAAGAAATAGGAGAGGTGCCCCAAACATCTGAATACACAAGATCAAATGGAGCCTCAGACAATACATGACTAGAAGATAGATGAAATGTATGACTTTTGCCCATTTGACATGGACCACAAATAGATGAGTCTTTATTTGACATAGGAAGATTGAACATGGACACCATTTGATGGACAATTTATAATTAGGATGACCTAGATGGTTGTGCCAACCTTGAATTGATGTGTAGCCACCTAGAAAGGTAAGGACAGGTGGTGAAAAGGAGTGAGGAAGACCATGATCACATAGTTTGTATAATCCATCATCAAGTGTTCCTTGGAGCAGAATCTTTCCCTGCAGATTCTTAACCAGACAATGGTTGGGATGAAATTCTAAGAAAACATTATTGTCTTTGGTGAGTTTGGAAACACTTAAAAGATTCTTAGTTATGTGCAATACGTGTAAAACATTTTTGAGAGAAAGAGAGCCAATTGAACTAGTACCAATCTAAGTGATGGATAAAGTCATACCATTGCCAACATTAACCTGGTCATCTCTAGTGTACTCTGAGTGAATTGAAAGATTGTTGATGCCAAAGGTGAGATGATGAGAGGCTCATGAGTCTATATACCAACTAGGATCCACTACAATATTGGGTGATGCAATCATGGCTAAAATTTTTTAGGCTTTCTCAGTGCTATAAGAATTATTGAATCTATTGTAACATTCCAATGCAGTATGTCCATTTTTGTTACAAACTTGGAATGTAAATTTTGGACGGTCTCAGTGAGGGCGTGACCCATTATTTGCAGCTTGATTGGTGTTGCCATAGTGGCTGTTGTGGTGATAATTTGCACCAAATTCTAGCTTCACTGTCTGAAAATTGTGGTTATTGTGGATTTGAAATCTAGGAATTTCTGTGTGCAACATTTGCTGAAATTGGCAGTGATTTTGATTGCTTAATCTTTTCTTCCTCTTGCAGTAGTATACCAAGTAATTCATCCACAGCAATGGGATCGCGCCTAGTAGTGATGGCAGTTTAAAAAGGCCTCTAGCCAATATCTAGACCAAGAAGAATGCAGTTAACAAGGTCATCCTCTGGTATAGAATTTTGAATAGCAGCAAGAGTGTCAGCTAGTTGTCTTTTCTTCTCAACATACTCTAGTATTGATAGTGTATCTTTGTTTGAGGTTTGCAAAGTCCATCGAATTTGTATTACTTTTGCTTTAGATTGAGAGTAAAAGATTTTCTCAAGTGTTTCCTATGCTTAGCCGACAGATGTGGCTTTGGCAATGTTTCCAAGAATTTTATCTTTAGTGAGGGACTTGATCCATAAAAGGAGCAGTCAATCTTTCTTCTTCCATGTTATGTATTTTGGATTTGCAATGGTCTGTGCAAGTTCCTAAGATTCTTCATCTGTTGATGCTACTTGGATGTATTGTGGTGGTGTTGTAATTTCACCATTGACAAATCCATCCATATCAAATGCTTCTAATGTTGAAAGTATAGTTGTTCTCCAAAGGAAATAATTATCTCTATACAATTTGATGGACAATGCTGGGATGGAGCTAGGATTAAAAGTAAATGCATCGGAGCTTGGGGTTATAGCCATGGTGAGAGATTCTTTGAATTGACATGAGTCGTACAACTCTGATACCACATGAAAGGAGGAGGTGTTTTGGAGTAATAGTCAATTAATATACTGATATATACATATATATATATATATATACACGTATAATATATATATATATATATATATATATCATAAATGTATAAGAGATTTGAATTTAAAAATATAGTGATCTAGATATACATGGGAGGGAGATATGGTGAGATTATTAACAGATGCTAAAGAACTGAAAATAACTAATTCAAAGTCAAACTAGTTATGTGCATGGGAGTAACATGTATTCCTTAACAGTACGCAGCTTAGAATTGAGAAAAGGGTCCTTAGGATTGGTGGATCAACGATTACTTAGTGAAATTTTGATGGACCAACCAGAGATCACACTTGTAGAAACTAATACAGCTTCTAATGAAGTATATATTGTTATAGAAACCTATGAAGAATGCACATTGTTTTCTGAATTGAAATTATGAAAGAAACAACAACTAATGCATTTTTTTTTTTTCTGTCCCACACAGAATATAGGAGGAAATTTTCAACAAGGTTTTCAGGAGACTTTGATACAACTGGAGCAATAGCTGAAGATGACTTGGATACTGAGTTGGAAGCTGACTTGTATGATGATCAAATTCCTCAACCAAGAATTCAGCGCAGCAAGGCTAGGCCTAAATGGATGAATGATTTTATAATGGGATAGTCAGTTCTGGAAATATTCTAAAATGAACATGTCATGGGTTTGTTATGATTGTCATGTAGTGGGAATCCATTTTTGTCTTTTTTTCTTTTGCTTCTTGTGTAATTTTCTGGATATAGGAAGGAGCATATTACACACATATATCACATCTCAAATATTATTATCAATACATATCACTTTTATAAATATTTACCAATATATACCACATAAACTAGATATTGCAGTATGGAATAACATCTGAATAATATTGTATCACCTAGTTACATTTTTTGACTAAAAGCTACCAACTTATAGATATTGTAATACGGTGATGCGATATTCACAAGTATCATAGTATTGTAATTTGATATCATTTGTCCATGCAATTTTCTATGGAAAGGGAAGAGTAAATCGTCACCTCACCAACCACTTTTTAGATTTTTTTTTGCAAATAAAAATTAAAATAAAACATAATGATGGCTTGTTATGTCATCTCACCATCTACTTTTTAGATTTTTGTTTTCTTTGCAAATAAAAAGTAAAATAACAGATAAAAAATAATTTTCCATGGAGAGAGTTGAGTGAGATGTCACCCTACCTTACCATACCACACTTTTAAAATTTTTATTTTCTTGCAATCAATAAAATTTGTAGACAGAAGCAGACAAGTAACTTTGCCAAAAGTAAAAGCAAATTCTCGGACAGCTTTACAAAAGAAAGTTGTTGCTGGCTCAAAAGAAAATGTGTAAAAGCACGCCTCAATAATGTTTGGATTTCTAGCTGATTCATGTCCAAAAATCAATTATTCTTGAATTCCAGACCTCCTCAAATCCGCATCAAGACTCCTATAAGAGGGAAGTTCAAATCAGACCAAGGCATTCAGAATTTTAGATAGTTCACTTAGAAAACTTCTCTTGTATTCTCTGTCTCCAAGAATACTTCAAATCTTGTAACTTCAAGCCTTGTAATATTTTCAAGATTTGCAATCAAGTAAGTTCATTATGTATATTTTAATCCAAAACATTATTGTGAATTTTTAAATAGCACTTTATATTTTGTGTAGATTTTTCAAGATTTATCTACCCTTTTCAAGATTATATATTCTTATTTGTTATGATTGCGACCTTGCTGCCCTTTCTCTCTATCCCATCTCTATTTTTACTATTTAATTATTATATTCACTTATTCTCCTAATCTTTTATTTAGATTGATCCATGATTATCGGTTCCCTAATGGGCTCATAAATAGGTTTTGGAATTCTTGGTTCGAAAGCTATTCCTCTAAGGCCAAAATGAGGAATAGAGTCTATTGATCTCCTATATGACACACTAGGACCAGAGCTACTAGAAGCTCTTAGAGATTGAGAATGATTCGTACTAATGATCGCACCTCCATCTCTGGCCACTAGAGTATAATCTAGTAATCTGGACTCTTGAGGTTTTGGCTTTACACCTTGAGTAATTCTCTGTTCTTTCGAAGAAGTTACTTGATCATGCTGTAACCACTTGGGTATTGATATTGTGGTACTTTGAGAATTTCCTTCAAAAATGATCGTTTCATTTTTTGGAGATTCTCTAAGTGCTTGAAAATTTTGATTTGTTTTTGACACATTAAATGATAATCTATAAATAATATTGACAGTTGAAGTGCCTGCAAGCCAGTTCATATTGGATTGGTTTATATCCAATACTAAACAGTTTGCAGTTGTTGGATCCATAAGATTTACAGTAAAGTTTGGAAAGCAATTACTGTAAACGGGACCATTGTGTAGATTTGATTCTAGGATGCAGAATATTGATTCTCTAAAATCATTATTTCTTCTATCCCGCATACATACAAGGATAGGAGAATTAATACCTTACCTATGAAGAGGTTTGGCAGCTATTTGAACTAATCCTATATGAAGATAATTATATTCTTTATTGTATTTTTGAATAATTTCTTGAGCACTTAGTGGGATACTTTGACATTCTTGATTTATATCTATGTCTTTTTCTAATACTCGGACTACCTTTTTGAAACTAAAATCAAATGTTGACATTTTATAGACTTGAGAAGGATCAAACCTGGGAATCGACTAGTTTTGAAGCCTAGATTCTACGTTTGAGATTTCTTCTTCTTGAACGTTAACCACTGAACGGTTGTTGAGACTCTCTTCTATCCTATGGTTTCTATTTGATTGATCCAGATCTCTATTGGATCAAGAACCTATATTGGAGGGTTCTGCTAAGCCAATAAGACATTTTAATGGTGGTTTTCCAATGGACATATTGGAATGAAAAGATCTTTAAGGATATATTGACTGTTTTCTGTTAGAGGAGTGACTGTGTTTGCATAGGACTTGTTTTTATTGACTGGAGGGGCTGATGAGCTAGAAGATTATGAGATTTGAAGGGCATAATCTAAAGGAGTAAGAACTCTTTTTTGGGGTGTAGTGTGTGTAACCCTTTGAGTATTTTGTTGAGGGGCTTTACCCTTTTGGGCATTAGGCCTTATGTTTTTCCCTGCAAAAAATTCTCTTGTAAGGAAGTCTGGTAATGAGTTTTTGTCTCCTTTGATGAATTCAATATCAAAGTCAAAACAAGATAGAATTGCGTGCCATCTAGCAAAAGTCTGTTTTGTAATCAAATTTTGAACATCTTTTTATAAAACGTCTTTTGTCGCTTTGCAATTCATGTGTGATTTATCATCTTGAAATTTTGAAATACATAGTACTATAGATAAAATTTATTTTTTAATAGTACCATATTTTTGTTGATATTCTATCCAGACGCCTAAATGGTATCTAACTATTTGTTCTCGAGTCTGGCGACCTTTGCTTCAGGATCCCCCCAAAACTTACTTCAAATGCATCTGTTTCAACTACTTTAAAGGCTTTGTGGCCTGGAATTCCTAACCATGGAAGATGTTTGTACTAAAACCCTGATTCTTTTGACAGACTCGGTCATTTCTTGACTCCAGATTGGTGGATTTTTCTTATGTCTTAGGAATAATGGCTTGCAAATTATCCTAAGGTTTGGGATAAAATCCGATACATAATTGAGACAACCTAAAAATCTTTAAAATTGGTTTTATTTTTTATCTCATCAGGGAATTTATTAGCAGATTCAATTGCTCTACTTATTGGGGTGATACTTCCTTGATAAATTTCAAAACTTAAGAACCTAATCTTAGTTTGAAATAATTTCATTTTTGTTGAGGACAAAACTAAACCAAACAATTTGCAGAAATTGTTCTAAGTGTTGAAAATGTTGTTCTATTGATTTTGAAAATATTAATACACCATCTAGATATACTATTGCAAATTGGCTATATGAAATAAGAATGTCATTCATAATATTTTGAAATTCTAAAGGGGCATTTTTTAGCTCAGATAGCATGACATTCCATTTATAATGGCCAAAAAGAACAGTAAAAACAATTTTGCATTTATCCTCTTCTGTTATTCCTATTTGATAATATCCAGATTTCATATCAAATTTTAAGAATATTGATGCACTTGGTAATCTACCTAATAAATCTTTTTTGTTGGCTAGAGGATACCTAATCCACTTAAGAACTTTATTGAAGGGTTTATAATTAATGACTAACTTAGGGGCTCCTCTTTATATTTCAGCTTGATTTTGAACATAAAAAGCTGCACAACTCCAGGGAGACTTTCTAGGCCTAATTAATTTTTTTCTCTAAATATTCTTGAATTTTGTTTTTACAATATTCTAGAAGCTCACTATTCATTTGAATAGGTTGAGCCTTGGTAGGGATTTTTGACTCATCAAAGTCTTTTTTCATAAGGAAAACTAACAACATATTTCTTCATTTCCCAGAAGGCATTGGGATGGGAACAACAGACTTCTTTTTCGAACTTTTCCTGAAGGTTTTTTATTCTAATTTGAATATTAGGATTTTTTATATGTTCTTCAATCTTTCTATAATGAATTTCTTTTTGTGAAAAACTAGTTTGGCTTTGTTTTTGTTGGATCCTATTTATGGTTATGGAACTTTGTTGTAATGAATTTACCTCTTTTGACCTAGGTGGAATAATCCATTCCAAGAGGATGGATTTTACAAAGATTTCTAAACAAATTCCTTGTTCAATAACCTTGAAAGGAAGGATTTGAAGAAAAGGAGTTCCTAAAATCACGACTTCATTCATATTTTTCACTAAAACGAAAATATTGTGAAAACATAAACCTTTATTGCAGATATAGGCATTTGATGATTTGTAATCAATTTTTAATTTATTTCTGCCTACAGCAAATAAAGATTCTTTGGGTTTTCATAATATTTTTTAGGATTAACCATTCTTGAATACAGTTCATGTTAGCACTGGAATCTACGAGAGCTACCATGGTTTTTGTAAATTTTTATTGACTACTAAATTTACTTGACAATACCATTTTTGGAACGTGATTCTTTCTATTGTCTGAATAAACATATCTTGATTATGATTTTGTTCTTTTGGAACGTCTAAGACATCTAAACTAAGACTATTACTAGAAGAGGCTACTAAGGCTTTTAATTGAAGTATTTCTAAATCTTGACTAATCCCTTTACTTTTGACTATCAACAAGTCTTGAAGGGTGGTAGGGTGAGACTCTCCTTTAAACATACTAAAAATATCTACCATCCTAATTGACTTTATTTCTTGAGGTTTCTGCCTATTATCTTCTGTTATAACTTCTTGAAGTTTTAGAAGATATTGCTTCTTAATATCTTCATCTTCTATTTTAGCTATAATTTCTAAGAGAACTTGACCTTTTTCTAAAGAAATCATAGTGATTGATTTTTGACCAGAACATTCTTGATAGTCAAAAGGACCAAACACTGAATTAGGACAAACTTTGAATAAAGAATCGTCTAATCCTAGACTTTCTTCAGAATCAGATAACTCTTGAACTTTGTTGACATTATTAACCTTTTGAACTTCTTCTTTTTCTTCTTCTTCTGAGGAAGAATAATCAGAAGATTCTAAAAAATCTTCATTAATTAAAACTCTAATGTTCTAATTCTAATTGTTGAATTCTCTTTTTGGTTTTGAAATCTTTTGCGTAATGTCCTCTTTGATTACACTTAAAGCAAACTATATCTTTTTTGATCTTCTAGACTCTTTTTTAGGATTCCTAGAAGGTTTGGAATAATATTTTCTATGTTTTTGGTTTTTTCTATGACTGGAACTTGAGGCCTTTGACTTATGATGACTGGACTGTATTCTAATTCTCTTTTCTTGAGAAGAAGGTGCTCTAATGGTTCCATAATTGTATTGATCACAGAAATTTCCTAACTCCTTCCTCACCTCGAAAGAGTCTTGCTTATACTTTTGTTGAAATTTTATATCATTGCAGATTTTAATACCTTCTGTAATAATAATATTAATGACTTGACATAAGTTAATTGAGAATAAGGGATTTGATTATCAAATTTTTGTATAATTGGTTCTCTAACTCGCTCAGCAAATAAGTTAGGGGGTCCCGAGATAAACTTTTCTTTCCAATAATTTGCATTTCCGTTAAGTCTATTATAGACTTTTGGAATGAAGTTATCGTTATACCATCTAAAATTAGATAGCTTTAGACACCTGAGATTTGCTAAGACAGCAAGTTGTCTTGAATTGGATCTCCCATGAAGTGCTTAACTAGTGTATACAGAAGCTGGATAGTGCAATCTGGGGTTTGACCTATCTGACCATCTGTGGTGAATTCTGTTTTGATAGCATTTTAAATAATTAATTTTTCTGGGGCTGAGATGATGTTATCCCACCATCCTCTTAGCGTACCTGTAAAACATGTTAATATTTCAAAAATTCTTTGATCATTATTGCCTTTGACCTTATAGGCTGTTATAGCCATGGTCATTTCTTGTACTATATTGAGTATCTCCGCTTCACTCATTCTATCTATGTTCCATTCATAGACGGAAGTACCATCATATTTTGCAGCTCTGAACAATTTTCGTTCTTCAAACTGTAGATTTGTTAGTGAAGGTCTAGGATAATAATTCTTAGTTTTTGACTGAACAATTCATTGAGACCTAATTTTGTTGATACTATTTTCTGTTTCTGATTTTGAAATAGTCCTAACATTTTTATCTTTGAGAGATAACTCAATACTTTCTGAGCTAAAGAAATCATATTGACTGATTTTTAACCAAAACATTCTTGACAGTCACAAGGACCAAACACTGAATTAGGACAAACTTTGAATAAAGAATTATCTAATCCTAGACTTTCTTTAGAATCAGATAACTCTTCAACTTTATTGACATTTTTAACCTTTTGAACTTCTTCTTCTGAGGAGGAGGAGGAAGAATAATCAGAAGATTCTGAAAAATCTTCATTAATTAAAACTCTAATGAGGGCTTCTTTTTGTTCTTCTAAATCTAGTTGTTGAATTCTCTTTTTGGTTTTGCAATCTTTTGCGTAATGTCCTCTTTGATTACACTTAAAGCAAACTATATCCTTTTATGATCTTCTAGACTCTTTTTAAAAAAGAAGTTACTACATGGGTATCAGTTAAATTGCCATTCTCTATTTTTTTTTTTTGAAACACTAAACCCATTTTGAGGTAAATATTTTATTTTTTTATGATAATTTTAGCGTACAGAAGACTTCACCTTGAACTACCCAATCTCTCTTTCGTCTTAGACTAATAACGAAAGTCTTTGACTTTCTTATCTTGAAAAGAAATATTTAAAATTACTTAATTAATTTTAAATTTCATTCCTTTTTTTATGAATTATGATTTTTTCATAGTATCTACCAAAGCACAGGTAATGGATCACATAAAAACAAATTAACACACAATGAAAGTTTATCAAAGAGAAAAAAAAAAACTGCACTATATATATATATATATTTCTGTCCACAACATATTAAGGAACTTAAATGCCTATTTAGTTGAGTATAATAAATTTAATGAAAATGAAAAGATGAAAGGAAGTTGGAATAGCAATGAGAATAAAAATCAATTTACATTGTTTGATACGTAATGGGAAAAAAATTAAAGGAATATAATTAAAAAAAAAATCAATGAAAACAAAAACATGCTATTGCACAGTTTAAAGTTATTAAAAAGATTTTGCAATTGTGTGGTTATTGGTTTTCATCTCTTCATTGTGTTTTTCTTTTTTCATTTTCAACGTTCATTAAATAAAACAATACTAGATTTTAGGTTAATGCATTTATTACAAAATATTATTTCTTTACTGAATAAATACAAATAATATCATAGTTAAGATTCTATATTCTGGGTTTAAATTCCAATTTGCTCTTGCTTTTGTTTTTATGTTAAAATTCTTAAATTTATCTCTTATCATCAATAAAAATAAAATACAAATAATATTTTTAGTCAGAACTACCACTTACAATTTCAAGTAATATATTACTATTAAGAATTGAAAGAACTAGATATATGAATTAATTGCTATTGTTTACTTTCTTTATTTAACCTTATTCCCTATTTTTGTGTTATATTAATTACTTTCTTTATTTAATATATGATCGTTAATACCAATTATTAATATTTTAATTTTAGTTAAATTAAATTTCTCAATTAATTATTAGAAATCAACCTGTTGAAAAACTATGACGCTTACGAGATTCCCTACTTAATTTCCAACATTTGCGGTAATTTAGCGTTGACATTAAAAAACATATTTTTTTTTATAACATTTATTTTTCTACTTAAAAAACACTTTTCCGCTACTCTTCGCTTCCTCTGTTTTCGTCTACACAATTGCTTCTAGAGGAAGTTTCAATAGCTTGACTTCAGTCGACGACCCCGTTCTTGTGTCCAATCCAAAAATCTCCTTTCAATATTTTGTCGTCTTTCGCTTTGCTGAGGTTTCACTGTCTTCTTTCGGCCTGAGGTGAAGGTTTATCAATTCAACTTTTCGGTAATGGCAATGGAAATTAATGGGTCCCAGTGCAGATTCTTTTCTCTATAACTCTCTACTGCTTGTACGAGTATTCATTGTGTGGCAATCTTTTTTTTTCTATCATTCCTCTTTCTTTTAAATTAAGGAATCATTGTCCTACTTTACCTGTGGAAGACTCTCACTTTTATGCGTTTTTGGTGAAAATGGGTTTCTGATGAAACCATTTGTTCTGTATTTGTTGATGCATTTTAGGATTCTTCGCGTGAAGGAAACAGAAGAAGACGAATATGGAGGAACATCGGCGTTCAAACCAGAAAAGGGTGACAAACACTGATTTTGGGTTCACAGACATCATATTTTCTTGGTCCATCGAAAACATTTTCAATGAAGATTTGTACAAGAACAAGGTTGGAACTATTATTCCTTCTTGCCCATTTGCTTTTGTTCATTCTTTTTTTCTGAAAATGTTCTGATTGTTGTCCCTGTTGGGTTGTGTGTATGATAACGATCGTTACTTTTTCATTCTCCATAACTTAAGGAGTTGAGGTTTACTTACTAAACGCTGAATGCATTTTTCGTGGTTGAGTTATTTGATGTTATTAAGTCCCCTTTGCATTGAATGGCTTATAGCCTTATAGTTCATCGGAGTTTCTATACTATCATAAGTGCTTATATGCAGGCAAAATTTTCTTTAAAAAAGCTTTCCTAAACAGCTTTTATCCTCTAGAAGGCTGTTTTAGCTTATCATATAATGTCACTTTTTGTAGCTTCGAGAAACAGCTGTTGTAGAAGCTCATAGCATGAATTTAGATATGCTTCTGGAATTGTAAATCTAATTATTAAACAATTTATTCAAAGAGCTTACTTATGTAAGCACATAAATATGCCATTTACAGGGCTAAACAGGTAAGGTCTGTAATTGAGATTTGCTTAGTTTTGGTTTGTTTTGGAGTTTAAAAGTTTGAACACTAACTTAAAAAAGCCTAAGTTGTGCAAGCTTATATCAATAAGATAAATAAGATGTAAAAAATATGTGTAAGTTATATAGAAATACTAGAATTTTGGACCCATGTGTAGCACGGATAGATTTGGCATTGCCAATCCTAAGTCTTATTTAACATTTAATATTGTATGAAAAAGTGGTAATGGGGTTTGCTCTACTTCTTTTTTCCATCAGTGAATTTAAAATGAAGTAAAAGAATATAAAAATAATTGGTGCATGTTAGCTAGAACATGAGTTAGTGAATGAGCCCAGAAAAAGAAAACAAAAGACACTTGTCAAGCTATGTTCACATGCTAATTTTAGAAAAACTTCAGTCAATGGGCCCAATAAAAAGAGACACTTACCAAGTTGTGTGCAAATGCTTATTTTAAAAAAACTTCCCTCTCCTTTCTTAAATATAAATAATAAATAAATGTAAATAATAAATAATAAATAAATATAAATTTATTTATTACTTATAAGTTTAAATTTATATACTTATAAAAAACTAAACAAACCAACCTTAGATAACTATTGAAAATTTAAGGCTGCACTTGTGTAATTAAACAGCTTTTTTATATTATTAAGCTTAGGTTTTTTATTATTATAGGTGTCAATTTCACACCAATAGTGGATCCTGACGTGTTGTTCATTAACACTCCATTTTCTAAAGAGTTGTTATATTAAATGAATAATGGCTGATAGATATCATTGATTTGCTTCGAATTTCATTATGTAGTATACTGTTAGGTTGATATGCCTATAGTTTACATATTCAGCTGCATGTCCGTGACTCCTTAAATGGGTAGCTTGGTTTTCATGCATTGAATAATCATAAAGGATCCTTTTGTTTCCTTGTCAATAAGTAGCTTAATAATCATAAAATTCTTCTCATGCAACAACATATTTATCTGCATTTCTGTTATTTCCTTCGCATCCTGTTATTTCTAATCTTGACATTTTCTAGAGATAATGTTTATTAATCTGTATCTAGGATTGGTTTGGAGTTTAGATGTGTTACAGGCAGCTTCACTTTTAAAATGGAGAGTTTATTAATTTTTGTATACTATCAATGAATTTATTATATATGGAAATTGGTATATTCATTATGCTGCTCAATGGTCCCTTTACCACAAATAGCTATTCTGACTTTTTCTAAGGAAACATTTTAAAGATATATCTATTTTTGTCCTGTCTGCTTAGACATCTTCATTCACATATTTTGTGAGATTTTTGGTATATTTGGAGTTTCAAACTGTTCGAAACTGTTACAAAATTTATGACTAATAATGTCCTTGTTTGGTAAGCGATCGAGCATGTTAATATAAATTAAGTGCACTAGTGTTCTAGAATATTGTCAAGGGCCAAAGTTAAGGGCTTCACATAATCCACTCAAAATCTCATGAAAATTTTTATGTGCTCTTTTCAAAATTGGGACGGTTGATGATATGTCAAATCAACTAGTTACCTTTTAAAAGTCATGACATAGAGGACCTTTGGGTTGGGTTGAAAACTGGAGCTGCCCTTAACTTTCCAATTTGAATGCCCAAGGTCCCATCTATAAATATAGCTGATATACTCATCTATTTGTTGAAGAGTGTGGATCCCACTTTATTGAAGTACTTGATAATCTTTTGGTCATTTCACTGTGAGGCTAGATCCAGTAATTGGTATTTACTTGATAAATTTGGATATTAATTGCAGCCTTCCAAGATGTAAAGTTTGAGCTAGCATTTAAATGTCACTTCTTTATTCTTTTCAGGTTAAAAAGATTGAACTATCATTCTCATCAGTTCTCCATTATTTTACATCATATATGTACCCACTACTGGAAGAAACTCGAGTACGATTAAGTTCAAGTATGGAAATCTTATCCAGTGCGCCCTTTGCTGAAGTAACTGCGCTTGTGGATGCCAAACCTTATAGAGCAGGATTCTATCATGTGAAAGTTGAAAGCTGGAGAAACAGGTTTACTGACCATGGAAAGGAGCCATACAAAACATTGCCTGGAGATGTCCTTGTTTTGGCTGATGGAAAACCAGAAACTGTAGATGATTTGCAAAGAGTGGGAAGGTTCTGGACTTTTGTATCAGTGTCTAACATCACAGAGGATGACAATACATCTGGTTATTTTAAAATTAAGGGGCCGAAAGATATTGACCTTGACGAAGTGAGCAAGAAATCTCTGTATGTTATTTTTCTGACAAATATTGCCCCCAGCAGAAGAATATGGAATTATCTGCACATGTCAGGAAGTTCGGAGCTTATTGAGAAAATCTTATGCACTGATGGAGTGGTAAGAGAATCTTTATATGGTTATGTTCACTATTATATGCATATAATGACAGATCTTTTATTGGTAGTTTAATTAATGTAGTTGTTTGGTAACAAGATACAAAGTAGAATATACTGATAGACCCTTGGATATGTGTATATCTGGTGCAACTCATATATGTGTTATTTTAGACCAAGTGTTGGTTATCACTACATTTTGTATAATTGTGGTGAATAGAAAATAGCATTTTATCCTTGCAATGATGGATATTATTGATGATCTACGAATAAGTTAGATATTTTGTTGGTAGTTTAACTAATGGATCTGTGCTGCTTGTACAGGTAGAGGAGAGTTGTGATTACTGTTCTGCAGAGACTGGCATTGTAACAGATAAGTATTCATCATCCAATTTCAATGAATCCCAAATTAATGCAATTCTTGCATGTCTTTCTGGCATTCAATGCAACCACAAGCCTACTGTGAATCTTGTTTGGGGTCCACCAGGGACCGGAAAAACTAAAACTTTGAGTGCACTACTTTTTTCTCTCATGAAGATGAAATGTACAGTCCTTGTTTGTACCCCAACCAATGTTGCCATTAAAGAAATAGCATCACGTGTCTTGAGCATGGTGAGAGAATCATTTGAATCTGGATCTGACGCTTTATTCTGTCCGCTGGGGGACATGCTATTATTTGGGAATAAAGAGCGGCTTAAGGCTGGGGCGAGCATTGAAGATATATATTTGGATTATCGTGTTAAGCAACTAACAGAGTGCTTTGCACCAGTTACTGGTTGGAGGTCATGTTTTGCATCAATGATTGACCTTCTAGAAGATTGTGTTTCTCATTATCACGTTTATGTTGAGAATAAATTGGCAAAGAAGGAAGAGGACCTTGATAAGAACAGAGAGACAAGAGGCATGGATAATTCTATTCTTAACAAGAAGAAGCCCAAATCTTTTCTTGTGTTTTTGAGGGAAAGGTTTATATCTGCCAAAGTGCCACTTAGAAATTGTATTTCCATTTTATGCACACATGTAGCTAGAAGCTACATTTTGGAACATAACTACCAAAACATGGTTTGCCTGATTGAGATACTTGATTCTATTGAAGCATTACTGTTTGAAAATGATATACTTCATGAAGGAATTGAAGAATTCTTTTCTCTTCTAAAAGTTTTGGAGAATTCTGCACTGTCATTCACTGGTACTGCAGGCAAATTATACAATAAGAAAACTGAATGTGTCTCTGTTTTAAAAGTTCTTAAAGAGTCCCTTGGTAAACTTGACCTACCAACTTCTTATGTACGAATTAAAGAATTTTGTTTTCGATCATGTTCATTAATGTTTTCAACAGCTTATAGTTCCTATATGCTGCATTCCATCAAAATGCAGCCACCGAGTATTTTGGTTATAGATGAAGCGGCACAACTGAAGGAATGTGAATCAGTAATACCTCTTCTACTTCAAGGTGTAAACCATGCCATTCTTGTTGGAGATGACCGCCAGCTACCGGCAACTGTTGAAAGTAATGTATGTAGATCTTCAACTGTATCCTTGTACTTGCTAATCTTTGCTATTTTTCAAAGGGTTATATTCTGTATCCTTCCCATAGATCCAGCCCTTTTTCCCAAATCCTCCTAGTGTTTATTGACACTTTTTTCTTACTCTGCAAGGTTTCTTCTGATGCTGGCTTTGGGAGAAGCTTATTTGAAAGGCTAAGCACATTGGGTCACTCAAAGCACCTTCTCAATATACAGTACAGGATGCATCCATCAATAAGTTCATTCCCAAATTCATATTTTTATTTCAATGAAATCCATGATGCTTCAAATGTTAAAAGAAAGAACTATGCAAAGCAGTACCTTCCTGGGCCAATGTTTGGTACCTATTCTTTCTTAAATGTAATTGGTGGAAGGGAAGAGTTTGATAACATTGGACGAAGCCGCAAAAACATGGTTGAAGTAGCTGTTGTGGACAAAATATTGAAGAATTTGCATAAAGGTTAATCTGTCTAAAATTTTATGTTCTTGGTCATAATCTTTATTTATTTTATTATTTGTTTTTTTTTGGGTTCATTTTTCAACTTTCATTTGTCTGGGGATAGTTCTGTGATTGTGAAGTGATGTTGTGATCATTGTGGTAACAAAAAATTCTCGATATAGAAATTCAATAGTTTAGCGGATAAGTGATTTCCAATTACCGATGATTTAATTTAAGTTGCTAGATTTAAAATTCAATTGTCTGGTTAATAGGATCTTTTCTATAAGTGTAAGGATCATAAATTTTGTGAAGTAATGCATATCAGATTTGCAACATTTGTTGTTATTAAACTCAAATGTCCCAAGGAAAAGAACTGAAAAAAGCAGGTTGAAATAATGAATTTACCATTACATTGTTCTGCAGTGTGGCATGGCTCAAATGAGAAGCTCAGTATTGGTATAATATCTCCATATGCAGCTCAACTTGTTGCAATCCAAGAGAAAATTGGACACAAGTATGACAGACTCAATGGTTTTGATGTGAATGTGAAGACAATTGATGGTTTTCAGGGTGGAGAACAGGATATTATTATACTATCAACTGTGAGGACTAATTACCATTCATCACTGGAGTTCATTTCCAGTCCCCAGAGAACTAATGTTGCTCTTACAAGGGCCCGGTAGATCTCTTACTATGAAAATTTAATTTGAGTTTGCTTGCTCTTTCGGCATAATATAATGAAAAATTCTGTGGCTTTGCTATTCTATAGGTACTGTTTATGGATTTTGGGGGATAGTAAGACTCTTACTAGTCAAGAAGGTGTTTGGAAGTCCCTAGTTCATAATGCTAAGAATCGTCAGTGCTTCTTTAATGCTGATGAAGACAAGGATCTGGCCAAAGCTATCTTGGATGTCAAGAAAGGATTGGATCAATTTGATGATATGCTCAATCCAGATAGCGCCATTTTCAGAAATGCTAAGTGGAAGGTATATATCTTGCTAAATCTTAGTTGTTATATAAGTTTTCTGGATTATCTTCTAGATCTTCTCATTTTACCCTTACACAAATCTGCAGGTTCTTTTCAGTGATAATTTCCTTAAATCGTTCAAAATGCTTCATTCACAGCACATAAAAAAGTCAGTTATTAGCCTTTTACTTAGACTGTCTACAGGGTGGAGACCTAAAAGACGGAACATAGATTCACTTCGTGTGGGCTCATCCGAGATATTAAAACAAGTCAAGGTTGAAGGCCTCTATGTTATTTGTGGAACAGATATAGAAAAAGAATCAAGATATACTCAGATTTTGAAAATATGGGATGTATTGCCACTAGAGGAAATCCCTAAACTAGTGAAGCTTCTGGATGGTATATTTGGAAGGTTCACTGATGATTTTATCAGTCGCTGCATGGAAAAATGTCTTGAGGGGTAAGTGTCGCATCCAACTATATTCTGATTGACCTGAGCTCTTTCTCCTCACTAATATCATGATTTTCCTTGTTTATTCTTGCATAGGAATTTGGAAGTTCCAATGAGTTGGGAAAAATCTACAGATATTGTCCAGTATAAGGACATTGATGATATTCACAATGAGGGCAATTTAAATTCTAGAGCTTCAGATGGTAGAAGTTATGTTGAGAATTCAAAGGTTGGCGAGAGTCTGTTGTTGCTGAAGTTCTATTCTTTATCATCAAATATAGTTAGCCACTTGCTTTCCAACCGTGACACTTTAGAATTGGATCTGCCATTTCAAGGAACAGATGAAGAAACAGAGATAATCCTCTATCCAAGAAGTACATTTGTACTTGGCCGGTCTGGTACGGGGAAGACCACTGTACTGACGATGAAGCTATTTCAGAAAGAACACAAATATCATGTCACAATGGATGCAATATATGGAAGTAAGATTGCTTCAGTTCCTTGTTTAAGTGAAGATAAAGAATCGAAGCATCATGACCCTACATATGATAGACCAGTCTTATGCCAATTATTTGTGACAGTGAGTCCTAAATTGTGTCATGCTGTGAAATATCACGTTAATAGATTGACAAGGTGTGTGGTTTATCTGATAAACTTTTTGTTGGGATGTGCTTTATTTTTTTTCCTTTCATGTAAATATCAGGGTGTTATATCTAATAAGCTCAGTTAGTTTATTGACCAAAGAACTTGTAGACTAAGTATTTTGATCCAGTGCTTCTTTTTGACCTTTCAATCACAAACTATTTGCAATATATATATATATATATTTGCTTTTGTTAGTGCAAATAGCTGCCTATTACTTTCTTGTAAAGTTTTAAAAGATTATTTATCCTCAAGTACTTATACTCAGTTACTTGCTTAATTTCATCAAGTTTTTTATTACTACATTTAGTAGGGTTGATATCTAATTCTAGACATTTGTTATGCATGCAGATCCATTTTTGGTGGGCATGGTGGCAGTAATTCTAAAGAAAATGGCTCCATTGATGAAGATATTGATGATTCAGAATTGAAATTCAAGGATATCCCAGATTCCTTTGTTGATCTTCCATCTAACTTGTATCCTCTTGTGGTAACATTTCAAAAGTTTTTGATGATGCTTGATGGGACTTTGGGTAATTCCTATTTTGAGAGATTTCATGACATGAGTAGTCCTTATGGTCGGATCCTTGGTTTGGGGTCAGTTTCCTTTGAAACCTTTATGAGGAAGAAGGAGGTGGATTATGACAAGTTTACTTCACAGTACTGGCCTCATTTTAATTCCAGTTCAACTAAGAAGCTTGATTCTTCAAAAGTATTTACTGAGATCATAACTCATATCAAAGGTGGTGAACAAGTTGCAGAGCACAGTGAAGGTAGGCTTAGTCGAGAGGAATATCTTAATTTGCCAGGGAAAAGAACATCAAGTTTGAACAGGCAAAAAAGAGAGATGATATATGACATCTATCTAAATTATGAAAAAATGAAGATGAAAAATGGTGAATTTGATTTGGCGGATCTGGTAATTGACATCCACCGTAGACTCAGGAACAACAAATATCATGGTGATGAAATACATTATGTATATATTGATGAGGTGCAGGATCTGACCATGAGTCAAATTGCTTTATTTAAATATATCTGCCAAAATGTGGAAGAGGGTTTTGTTTTCTCTGGTGATACAGCACAAACAATTGCAAGGGGAATTGAATTTAGATTCCAAGACATACGATCTCTCTTCTACAAGAAGTTTGTTCTAGAATCAAAGAGTAGCAAACTCAATGAAAGAAAAGAAAAAGGTCAAATTTTAGATATTCTCCAATTGACTCAGAACTCCCGAACTCATGATGGAGTTCTAAAATTATCCCAAAGCGTCCTTGAACTTCTCTTTCGTTTCTTCCCTCATTTTATTGATGTGTTGAAGCCTGAGACTAGTTTGATATATGGGGAAGCTCCTGTTGTTCTTGAATCAGGAAATTGTGAAGATGCAATTGTGACAATTTTTGGCAATAGTGGCAACATGGGTGGGAAAATAGTTGGATTTGGAGCAGAGCAAGTAATATTGGTACGAGATGATTGTGCTCGAAATGAAATCTCTAACTATGTTGGGAAGCATGCTCTTGTTCTGACTATTTGGGAGTGCAAAGGCCTTGAGTTTCAGGTTAACATAACATGCATCTTTTGGAATTAATTTATATACATACATATATATGTTTTTTAAACTTTTTATTTTTTTAGGATGTATTACTCTACAATTTTTTTGGCTCTTCTCCTTTGAAGAATCGGTGGGGGGTAATTTATCAGTTCATGAATGACCAAAATCTGCTGGACTCTATAGCACCTAAGTCCTATCCTAGTTTTAGTGATTCCAAACACAATGTTTTGTGCTCCGAGCTTAAGCAATTGTATGTGGCTATAACCTGTACAAGACAGAGATTGTGGATTTGTGAGAACAACGAGGAGTTCTCTAGACCTATGTTTGACTATTGGATAAAGAAGTGTCTGGTACAAGTTAAGCAGTTGGATGATTCTTTTGCTCAGTCAATAAAAGTTGCCAGTAGTCCAGAAGAGTGGAAATCACGTGGCAAAAAGGTTATTTGCATTCTTATTCTAACATAATATCACATTCTATTTAAAGATTGCATGTCATGTTTTAACTTATGGGGTTATTTTTTATCAGGACACTCTCAAGATCCTTAACTTATGGGGTTTGATTAATTCTCTGCAGCTTTATCATCAAAATAATTATGAGATGGCAGCAATGTGTTTTCAAAGAGCTGGAGACACGTATTGGGAAAACAAGGCCAAAGTTGCTGGTCTTAAAGCTACTGCAAATCGTTTGCTTGATTTGGATCCTGAAAATTCAAGCAAAATCATTAGAGAAGCCGCTGTAATATATGAAACAATTGGAATGAATGACTCTGCTGCTCAGTGTTATTCAGATTTGGGGGATTATGAAAGAGCAGGTATGAATGTGATTTTCAAGCACTTGCTTTTTACACTGTGTCTATCTAACTTTAGAATTTTGATTAGCTTGCATCAATATCACGTAACAAAGCCCTACCTCCTGGTTTTCGCATTCCTTTAACTGACCTTTTGGTACTACCTTATCTTATAAAAAATTACTGTGTTACTGTGTTATATGTTAGATATCTTTATCACTCTGTCATTTTTATGAAGCTTGTGCTTCCCAAGTCAGATATGTGTCATTGGATGTCACAATATATAAATGAATTCTTGCTTTAATCTTTCAACTCTAAAGACTTCTCTGAACTTTTTTTTTTTTTTTAAGTAACAGTTTATATTTATTAAATATTTACCACCTTGTTTTATGATCTAGTCTGATACATAATTGAATGCATATTTCTTAGACCTTCTTTTTTTTTAAAATTTTTTTTGCTCATTTCCATAGAAATGACATTAAATAATTTTGGTTTCATTTTATGTATATCTTGTCATATGACCATTAAGCTAATATAAACATTTTGACCTTTTAGGTTTCATTTTGAAATCTAAATGTCTTGTGCTCCCATTATAACATATTTCTCTTACAGGTAAGCTTTATTTGGGAAAGTGTGGAGAACCTGATCTGAAAAGTGCAGGGGAGTGCTTTTTCCTGGCTAAATGTTATGAGATGGCAGCAGAAGTGTTTAATAGGGGAAGTTACTTTTCCAATTGTTTGAAAGTATGTGAGGAAGGAAGATTGTTTGACATTGGTTTTGATTACATTCAACATTGGAAACAAAGTGAAACTGGCTATGGTGTTGTTAAAGTCCATGAACTTAATGTCATTGAACAGAAGTTTCTGGAGAGTTGTGCTGTTCATTATCATAAACTTAACAATACGCGATCCATGTTGAAGGCTGTTAAGGCTTTTCATTCGATGGATTTGAAGCGTAAATTCTTGAACTCTTTAGGTTTACTTGATGAGCTGCTCATGTTAGAAGAGGAAATGGGGAACTTTCAGGAGGCAGCAACCATTGCCAAACAGATTGGTGATGTTCCTTGTGAGGCTGATCTGCTGGGGAAAGCTGGGAATTTCAGCGAAGCAGCTGCCCTTGTACTTTCCTATGTCCTTGCAAACTCACTGTGGTGTTCTGGAAGCGAAGGATGGCCATTTAAGAAGTTTTCGCAGAAGGAGGAGCTTTTAAGGAAAGCAAAATTGTTGGGAAAGAAAGTTTCAGCAAACTTATATGAGCTTGCTTGCACAGAAGCTGACATATTATCAGAAGAACATAGTGACATTTCCAAGATAATGGCTCTTCTAAGTTCTTCTCAGGGACATAGCAATGCTGGTGGTGAAATTATATGTTTGAGGAAGCTTCTAGATGTTCATTTTGACTCCCCAAAGTATTCCTGGCTAGATGAATTGGTTTTCGATTCAGCGGAACATATGGAAGGAATGATTTTGAAAAGCCAGCTTTCTGTGGAAACTCTCTTTTACTCTTGGAGTTGTTGGAAAGACAAAATTGTTCACATTTTGGAGTATCTTCCATGTTTTAAAACCCATGATGTATATGAAAATCAAAGCTACGGACTTTTTGCTATGAACTATTTGGGTGTTAGGAAGAATATATCTAATTTGAATGACGTTTTCAGTTTGCTCATCCCTGATGCTGACTGGGTGACAAAAATCGGCAACAGAAATCTTAAGAAGAAAGGAAGGCTAGTATCTATTGATGTTCATGCTTTTGTTTCTGCTTCTCTGAGTTATTGGAGCTCGGAATTGTTTTCTGTTGGCACAAATGTCTTGCGCATTCTTGAGACACAATACAATTTCTTAGTTAATAGAAACTTTTCCAAATTCTGCAAAAGCAGGACTCTGATGATTGTCTACACAGTCTCAAAATTTCTTTTGGATTTCAGGCTTTTCAATCATAGCCATGAAAACATGATAAAGCTAGAGAGATTTATCAGACTTCCAATTGACAATATCTTTGACTGTGTTTTTCCCCTGGACTGGCGGGAATCGTTGGCTGAGAATATGGTTTCCCTAAGAGCTACTAAGGTTTGCCATGATATGTTGAGAGAGATCATATATGAAAAGATTATGCAAAAAGGTAGGCTTACCTATGATCAAATTGGAAGAACCACAGTCATGATTATGGGATCAGGTAAGCCAAATAATGAATTGTGTGCGCAAGTTAGAGGAAGACTGCATCAGTTTGTATTTTGGAATGAGTTATTTCAGGCATTTCATCGGAAGGCAGTGCCTAAAATTCCGGAAGGCTCTGAACATTTTTACCTCATGGAGGCACTTAGAAAGCTTCAACTCACAAAGAAATTTCATGAAGCCTTAACAGGTACTTACAGTGCTACTTGGATCAACGAAGTTGACTCCATATCTCCTCATTGTTTCCTGTATCTGATTGAGCGCCTCCTAATCTGGATATCATACCCTAAAGGGTTCATTTTTACCACAAAGTCACATCTTCTTGAATGGCTCATGTACCAGGATGACAGTGCCCTTCCCAACTTGAGTTTTATGGCTCGTGCGAAACCTTTTGAATACATTCATGACTCCATCGCACGTGTTCTTTCTGATCTTCTTAATAATAATGAAACAATAGGATGGATAAGGAAATCTGGAATTAATGTGAATCTGTACTATCCATTGCTGATATTGAGATCGGTTGTTGCATTATGTTTGGTTCATATCAACTCTGGGAAGTGTTTGCACATACTTCATGATTTGATGGGTAGGGGCCATATAACTGGACAATTGCCATGGGAATTTTTTGATGTTCTTCGGAAAGGAAAGAAGTTCATGAGCATTCAAGTGTTTGCTGAGGCATTTAAAAAGGTTGACAATCCATTGGTGTGTATGAGGCTTTGGAACACTTCAAAAGAAATCATATGCAAAGAAGTGATTTTTTTAGATTTGACAATCAACCAGGACAGAAAGGATGTGCTACAGATGTTGTTTCCAAAGAGCATTGAAACTATGCATTGTCAAACTGCTAATGCTGTTTCAAAAACTATTGTTTCAACCAGTGTGGTCCTTTCATCCACAGGTTCTTCCAGGCATCTCAATTCAACTTCTGCTTCAGTGTCTGATAAGATCTTAAATACTAATCTGCCTGTAGATGGTCAGTGCTTGTTGGATTTGTTGGAGACTCTTAAGCAGGCATTAAACAATGCAGATCAACTTAGGCTCCCGAATGATTTGCAACAGTCAAAAGTAAACAAAAGCATTTCACTTCTGAACTGCTATCCTTTTTGTTATCTTAGTTTTCTTTTCTTTTGTTTTGGTTTCCTTCTCACTTTGCTTCTCTTCAGGACAATGTGGATAAGAGCATTCAACTTTTGAATGCATCAATGACTGGTAGCTCACTCGATAACATTGAAGATAAAAAAGGATTAGGGGAAATGATGAGCATGCTTGATGAATTGAATAAACTTTCTGCTGTATTATCTGACAGGTAAGTTCTCTGTATAACATACTTTTATCATACATCTTTTTGATCCCTCTTTCATATGAAATATATTTGTATTAGCTTTATTTCATATTTACTTAAGATTCTTAAAATCTACAAAAGTATGCATTAGCATAGGAAAGTTTGAAGCACAGGTGCTTCACATAGCTTCTTATTTGCTCTACTCTAAGTGGAAGTTATCTACTAAATGTGAACCTTTTTGAAGTTGGTGGTTTGATTTTTTTTTTTTTTTTGTCTCTTCAGCAATCCAACGGATGAGAGCGTTTCATTTATCAGTGAACTCTCAAAGAAGATTATGTCAAGAGGAGAAAAAGTAAAGCACACCTTGGATCAGCTATTTCTGCGGCAGAAGAATATCATTGATGATTGTGAAGCATTAGAAGCTAGTGCTGCATTTGCCTGTAACGATGAAGAAAATCATTTGGAGAAAGTGAAGGAAAACTCTAAGGATTCACAAGGTAACATCAATTTTAAGAATGACACCAGCAAGGGAACGGAAAGGGGAGGAAAAATGATGAGTGTGATTTATATACATGTTTTTGTATGAATTCTCTTGCTTTTAAGTCTCAAACTGAGGGAGATTAAGGTACTTTTAATGTCATTTTACTGTTTTGTAGGACCTACGCACCAAAAGGAGCTAAAGAAAGCAAATACAGCATGCTGCCTAAAGTCTGGCACTGTGGCGTGGGATATGGGCACCGTGGTGCCAAGAATTTCTAGCAAGGAGTGTTTGGGCATCGTGATGGCTCCGTGGGGCATGGTGAGACTACACTACCAAAATGGGAGAAAACAGGGCCATGGTGAGAGGAAAGTAGGCCTTGGCATCTTGGAGTCCCTGTTTGAGCGAAATTGAAGTCTTAGAAGCCAAGTAGACTGCTTGGAGCCCTAGTTTGAGTAAAACTAGGAAGAATACTATTCTACTTGACAATCCTAGTTTGAGTAAACTTAGGAAGAGCATTAAAGTCCTAGTTTGAGTGAAGCTAGGAAGAGCATTATTATTGTAACACCTTATTTTAACTCTTATATTTATGAAAAACACTTTATTTAAATTTATTTCATAAGATAATTACCAATTAAAGGTTTAAATTTCAATTGGACAACTTACTGTTTAAACATCTTGTTGTCTTGTTTTTGTAAAATATGAAAATGTGGCGTATAAATGTTTAAAAATCATGAAAAACTCTAGATTAAAAGTTCAAGGTGTCTAGAATATGTGGTAAAAATTTCATATAAAATTTCATTGGTTTGGTGAGTCAATTAAGCCAAGATTTTACACTGTCCAGTTTATGAAGAATTTTCTGTATTAATTGGCTAAGCTAAAAATCTTGAAAATTTGCATGAATAAAATATAGTGTTTCATGAGCTTAGAAAAATGTATTTCATGCAATTATCTCGTAATTGAAGGTTCTAGTGAATTATTACTTCAAGCTAGCCAGAAATAGAATCTCACACAAGCACACTAGCCAATACTTGTCTTCTTTAAAATTTACATTAATACACCAAACACATAGAACAATTATATGTTTCATAATGTTATTTAGATTATTCAAATTACATCACATAACTTTGATAATTTATATCACAAAAATTTATCACAAAAGGGGAAAAATAGTCAGCAGCCACAAGCTAATCTTGATTTATCTCTTTTGCTTGTTCACCTGTAACAAGTCACCAACACTAATAATATGAGAAATCATTGATTTCTCAGTAGTTAGTCCATTCAAACCAAGTTAAGGAGTGATAAAAATGAAGACAAATAAAAGAGAATAAAAAGAAAAATGCATAACTAATTCTAGGGATTTTGTGGACAGCATACATGGTTTGGTGCTCCCTTTTTGGCACCTTTGCATATTCATAGAGTGAGACACATTTAGTGCTCCCTTATTGGGTCCAATCACTCATATGAGGTAAACATAAGTCATTATATCCACAAGTGCCACTTTTATTTCTATTGTGACACATCCCTAACACAAGGTTATAACTTTCTTTGCTTTCTTCTCATAGCTGCTTGTTGAATTGCAAGTCACCATCCAAGTCAGAAATATGTAATATCAAACCATCATAAATATTACAGCTAACCAAACATCCATTCAAACACACAAGATAACAATAATTTCAGTACACAAATAATAATTAATAAATATAGCAAGAAGTACATAACTTCAGCATAGTAGAAAACGTACTACTCATGCTTGAATTAAACTAACTACCTTGTGTCTTCAATTCCTTCTTGCAGAACTCTTAGCCTCCTCTTCTATGATCTTTCTAACAGCTTTCTCTTCCTATTTGATGATGTTTTGATGGCTTATACAAGTGGTTGAAGCTACAACAACCCTTATGCCTCAAGACAAGTTTTTCTCCTCTTAGTTCTTTCCTTTCTCCTTCACGCCTTCCCCTTCCTTTCTTTTCCTTTTTATTTTTCTTTCCTTCCCTTTCAGCTCCCTCTCTTTGCCAACTTTTCCCTTCTCTAGAATTTTCTAATTTTTATTTATGTCAACCCTTTTATTGTGTTTTTTTTTTTTACAAATATCATGATTTTATGTGATTGTGTGATTACTAGTGTCATGCTACTATTGGTGGCAAATTTGACCAAACTAATGTAAACCTTTGGAGCCCATTTTGCTGCTGGGTGGCGTAGAAGACGAGGGCTGTAGCTACTGCAGCTGCTCCCTTCTAGTGCCATTGGAATTAAGCCTCCCCTTGCTTCCTAGTTAATTTCCTTCAAATGTAATTAACTTTGTTCAATTGGCATTAGTTTAAACTATACTCCTAACCCTTTAATCCTCCTAATAAATCATCTAAATTTCATTCCACTTAATCCTCCTCATTTTAAAATAATGAGAGTTGAAGTTGCATGCATACATATAATGGAAGGTAACCTAAGAATTTATTATTCAACTTCAACATTTTTCATCAACCAAAAACATAAAATAATTTTCATAACCCATCAACAGTTTATGAAATCATATCACAATAACATAAAACAAATATAGGTAAAATAGATATTGATATCACAATATCATAAAACAATTATGGGTTAAATAGATGGTGTTACAATTATAAATAAACAGCTAGGCCTAGAAGGAGAGGATTATCGGTAGCATTGGCACAAGTTGGCAGAGTTGGAGATGCAAGGAGCAAGGATCTACACGACATTCTTCTTTCCCTTTGTTTTATTCATGTTTTATTTCACATACATGATGTATTTGATTTGCAACTTGAGTAACCAATTTTCTTTCTAGGGGCTAAGACGTAGTCCAATCCTATGTGTAGACTTAAATTATGATTTTATGAAATTCTAAGTTTTATTCAATTGAGGTTTAATTTTTTGTACTTTATTCCTTAACTAATATAGTTAATTAATTGGGGAATCTGTGGATTACTATGACCTATGAGGTAATAAGCTAATCTAGACCACAGAAATTAACTTAATAGTGGAGCTTAGGGCAAAAATGTACTTAGGACCCTGTGTAGCCATAAGAAATTTATAGCAAGAAACTATAGAACTTCTTACAAGGAATCCATAGAACTTAATGTGATTGGAGTTACTACAATTTACATAGGGATATAAATAGATTAGTAATTATAATTTAGTTTAATCTGATCTCGGGAGGGGCTTTTTAATGCATTAGGGAGATCCTGGCTAGCAATTGATAAGACTAGATTTCATAATTGAAATTAGGAGACTCTATACATAGGATTGTGGTGAAATTTACATCCCTAGGTTTTAATCACTTGTCTTCTTTATATCCTTACCTTTGTCTTTATTTCTTTATTGTTTTAATTTCTATTTTCTTTCTAATTGCATTGCTTCCATAACTAGTTTTCAATGCTTGAGTGATACTGGAGTTTTAGTATTTCGATAATCAATTCACAGTTCTTTAGGTACGACAACCCTAGAATACTTTGCCGGCTACATTGATAGTATATGCTTGCAGTGCATTCCTATTTACATAACAATCACTGTCATGCACATTAAGTTTTTGGCACTATTGCCAGTGACTGTGTCAATTGATATTGGAAGAATTAAAGTGTTAACTCAAGCACAATTTTTTTAATTTTTATTTTGTTTCTTTTTATGCTCAATTGTATTATTTTCAGGTGCTATCAGGAGTTGTCTAGTGTATGAAAAGTGCAGAGAAGCCCACTCTACTCCCTCTTGATCTAGAAATTGAAAATGCCTACAAAAAAGATTTGAAAAGCAAGGAGAATAGCTAGAAATCTACAACTAGAGCTAGATCAAATGGTGGCTAACAACCCTCATGTTGAAGAGCATATACCTCTCAGAAAGTTTGCTACCCCTAAAATTTAAAATGCAATATCTAAAATTTTGAGGCCACATGTGGAAGCAAATAGTTTTGAAATCAAGCCTATTGTAATCTAAATGGTGCAGAATAACTAGTTTTCAAGAGCACCCAATGAAGATCCCAACCTACATCTATCAACCTTCTTAGAAATTTATGAAACATTTAAGTATAATGGGGTCTTAGATAAGGCAATCAAGCTTATGTTATTCTCCTTCTCACAAAGAGACAAGGCAAGGCAGTGGCTAAATTCTTTGCCACCAGGTTCAGTTAACAATTGGGAATCTTTAGCTCAGAAATTCCTCACAAAGTATTTCCTTCCTTCAAAGATAGCTAAGCTAAGAAAAAAAACTGCTAACTTAACAAAATTAGATAAGGAATCCTTCTATGATACTTGGGAGAGATTCAAGGAGTTGTTGAGGAAATGTCCACACCATGGAATGCAAGAGTGGCTCATGATGCATGTGTTCTATGGTAGATTGGGCTCTCATACGAAGACTATGATAGATGTAGTAGCTAGAGGAACCTTCTTAAACAAAGATTATGCTGAAGCTTATGAGTTGCTTGAAGAGTTCACCATAAATGCCTCTGGTTGGAACTCCAGGAGAGATAATGAGAAGAAACTAGCTGGTATTCATGAAATAGATGTACTAGCCAAGTTATTAGCCAAATAAGATGAGGTATTTTCCTTCTAATTAGCAATACTCAAGGGAAACTTTAGGGAAGGTGCTGAAAAAGTAGCTGAGGAGGCAAATTATGTGGGGAACAACAACCCCTACTCCAAGGCTTATAATCCAGGATGGAGAAATCACCCTAACTTTTCAAGACTCTAGGTCAAGGAATTCCTCGTTTTCAAAAACAACAGTAGTAACCTCCCAAGATAAATCTAGAAGAGGCCATGACCAAGCTGGCAACATCTTAAGCAGATCTTACAGAAAGAACATATCAATTCATGGGCAGGATTAATGCTTCAATAAAGTAACTAGAGAACCAGGTGGGAAAGATCTCTCAGCTATTGACCAAAAGACAGCCTGATGCACTACCTAATACCACTGAAGCCAACCTTAGGGAGCTAAAATCTATCAGTCTGAGAAATGGTAGGGTCATTGAACATGCCTAAGAACCCATGCCTGAAGAAGACATAGAAGAGCCTGAACCTAAACTTGAGAGGACACCATAAATCACTCCAGAAAAGAGGCCTGAATAGAAGCAAAAAGAAAGCCAAAATTTAGGCTTTTCCTAGACAATGCTCCACCATACAAGGCACCTCTTCTATTCTTTCAAAGGCTTAGGAAGTAGAAGCTGGACAGACAATTTGCCAAATTTTTGGAGGTATTCAAAAAGCTACAAATTAACATTCTTTTTGTAGAAGCTTTGGAGTAGCATCCAGCTATGTAAAGTTCATGAAGGACATTCTGTCCAAAAAGAGAAAGCTGCAGGACTATGAGATAGTTGCACTTACTGAAGAGTGCAGTGCCATACTCCAAAAGAAGCTGCCACCCAAACTTGAAGATATTAGGAGTTTCACTATTCCATGTGTAACATTCCCTGGTTGAATAATTATGCAAGTGTACATGCCCATTATTCAACTAGGGGATGTTACATTTAAAATAACATGATTCCAATTACACATGCTCATGGAAGGTATCCAATTTCTATTTGTCACAAACATACACATATGCTTACTCACATAAGATTGTAAATGTAATTAGTATGACCACATACATATAAGAAATTCAGCTCAAGAAATTCAATTAAAGAATGCCTTGTACATGCTTATAAATAAGAATAATGTGCATGTACACTTGCATAATTATTTAACTAGGGGATGTTACAAGATGCATTGCACAACCCAAATGGCATTCTCCTGAAGGCAAAAGTACTATGTGGGTAGGTGAATATTGTCTTCTCTTGATCTTTAAGGGCTATGACAATTTGGTTATAGTCAGAATACCCATCCAAAAAATAGTAGAAAGCATACCCAGCTAACCTATCTAGCATCTGGTCTATAAATGACAGTGGAAAGTGGTTTTTCCTGGTGGCCTTGTTTAGCTTCTTGTAGTCAATGCAAATTCTTCATCCGGTCACTGCTATGGTAGGGATCATCTCATTATTTTCATTTTCTACCACTGTTATCTGATTGCTTCTCAGTGAGTGTCACAAATGAATGGAATTAAGGTATGAGTGTGGCGTGAATGAGTGGGTGTGTGGAACAATATATGATATGTGGAGCACAGTGCAAGTGTACACTATCAGTGTAGTGTGCAAGTATTCCGGGGGTTGTCGTACCCAAGGGATTGTTATTGATTACCAGAATAGTATAACTCCAATATTGTTCAAGCGATCGAATTGTGATGAAGTAAGCAAAATAATAAATTGCAGAAAGTATGTAAATAATAGCAGAAAATTATATAACAAAATAGAAATTATGATGAGAGATCTAGGGATTTAGATTTCACTACAATCATCATGTATAGACTTCCTTGATTCAATTATGCAGTTGTAGAATTACCAATTACTAGCCAGGATTCCCTAATTTAATTAATCAACCTTGGTATTAGGTCAGATCAAATCTAATTATAATTACCAACTCTACTACTGGTCTATGCAAGTTGTAGCAACTATAATTGCATTAGGATCTATGGACATTCCTTTAGGGTGATTAGGGGAACGCCCTAATTCCCATGTAGCTACATAGGGGTCTTGGTACTGGTATGTCCTTAACTCCACTATGGATTTAATTCTCTTGGTCTAGATTAACTAATCTCCAATTGGTATCATAGCTAACCCACAAATTTCCCCCAATTAATTGGCCAGATCAATCAAGAGTAAAGTACAGAAAAATAAATCTCAATTGAATAAAACATAAATTGTCATAAATTCATCAATTAGTCTATACAATTAGATTGGCTACATCTTAGCCCTAGAAAGGAAGTTTAGTTGCACATGGTGATAAAAAAACACATAATGAAAAATTCAAAAAATATGAAAGAGTAAAAGAAAGAACTTAGAATGATGCCTTGCTCTTAGATTTGTTGCTGCTGCCATTCTCCTCTCCTCCTTTGTGTTTAGCCCATCTAGCCTATTTATAATGTTTCTAACCCAACTTTAACTATGATAATTAATTAGGCTTCACAATTTGAGGCTTGGGCTTGCTTGAAAGCCTATTTCGGAGAGTCTTCTAGGTTACGAATGTCCAATCTTTGATTAGAACGCATCCTCGGAGGTCCACTAGGCTTGGAAGTCTTCAAACAGCTCAGGTTCGGGTTCTAGGCACTGCAGCGCAGGTGCATGGGTGCCACGGCACCGGTTGGCAGCAAGCTGGAGGTGCAATGCTAGGATTGGGCGCCACGGTGCTGGGTGGCGGAATCGTTGTTTCTTCAGCTTTTTGCCTTCCTTGTCTTGTGTTCCTACAAAACCATGAAAACTAATCAACAGCCAAGTGTTTTTACCATGATTAGGACATGAAATATAAGGGATTTGATGCTAAATAATCCATATAAAATGTAATTATCAAACTCCCCCACACTTATCTTTTTGCTCATCCCGAGTAAAATCAATTAAGGACATTCACACAAGAAAACAAGGCTTTCACATAAAGTAGACCTACTAACCATATTTGGCATCAAAATTCTTTTTATGGGATTCTTGGAATTCAATCTTTATTTCATAATGCAAAATTATTCAATCAAATAATGGACCACTCTTGAAATCCTAAGGTAACTCTCATTGTAGAATAAGGCAAGTTCAATTCTTACCAATTAAGATGGACAAAGAGGATTTCCATGTAATGGGGTGAAATAGGGTGGTGATATCATGAAAAGCCAAAATGAAGATAAAATAGAGTTAATATGTGCATAATAGTTACTCAAGTTTTAAGGAGTGAAGATAGTGAGGGATGAATTCTCTCTTTTGGAAGTGCTATTCACTCAACTCTCAAGTGTTTGGAGGGTTGAATTTTCACTCTATTCAGGGCAAAACCAAGAAATTTCCATAGGCTTGTTCATATATCAAATCTCCACCACTTCAATAAATCACAACACTAATCATAGGGTCTTACAAAGGGTTGTGATGGGGCTAGGTGAAGGTGGTAAAGGCTTAGGACATACTGAGAAGGAACTATGTTAATTCAGAGTTATTCTTTATTTCACTTTGCCTCCAGCCCCTAGCTCAAATACTTCATTTTTTGCTTCCTCTTTTCTTCTATGTTGTGTCCCCTTTTGCCTTGGCCTCTTGGTCTTTTGACCTTTTCCTTTTCTCTCATTTTCTATCTTTTCCTGGCCCTTCTTATTCAAATTTTCAAGAGCATTTCTCTTATTTCTTTTCTTCTTGCTCACTGCTCTCTTTTCTAGGGAGATAATCCTCATTATGAGGCTATTCTTTTCTCTCTTTTTCTCTCAACTAGGGCAGAGTGTTTACTTTCCCTGAATTTACACATTCTTTCAAAGTATTAGTGTCCTTATGGGGAATGGATTGAAGGGGGGATTAGAGATAGAGATAGGGTGAGACCAAAGGGAGTGATAGGCTCAAAAAGGGTTAACTAAGGGGTAGCTCAACTTTTAAGGTTCTGATGTATAGGATGTAAGTGAAAATCTTCCCCAAACTGGATGTTCTATTTTTGCATGTTATGTGGTGGGGTTTCATGGCTATGGTTTAACTATTAGTTAGCTCTGCCATGCTTCACTACACTATTACAACCAGGCTTGAACAGATTGGCTACTAAAGAGTGAGGTTGGTGTAGGAGGTGTAAACCTAGGTCCCCTAATCATCCTAATGTTTGTGATTTAACTATGGTCTCAAAATGTATAACTGAGCATGTTCTAGAAAAATCAAGGATGCCCTGTTCACTCATAAATAATTGTTGAGCTCTAATGATATGGCTATTTGGCTCAAAAGCTCTCCATGGGATAATTCATCCACTCACATTTTAGTTTCCTCCAATATCTCAGTAAACTAATGCACATATAGGGAATAACAAGTAAAGGTGAATTCACACATTTTCAGGGTAAGCTCAGAATTCCTAGAGGCTTTTCAATCAAAATTTTAAAACAAAAGAACAATCATGCATTTATTCCATAATAATCAAATATTCCTCATCTCATTTAATCAGTGACATTCCAGTTTCATCATAAGCCATGGCTTTCAGTCATTCAAACACAAACAATTATGCAAAAATTTCAACTATCTTCCTAAAACACACACTCATGCAATTAATTAAAAACAACCTACTTAACTAAAAACAGAGCATACAACTAATCCACTACTCAATTAGAAATTTTATTTTCAACTACTAGGCAAAATAAAATACCACTCTCCCCCACACTTAAAATCTGCATTGTCCTCAATGCAACAAATAAAATAGAGTAAGGAAAGAGCCAACTTGGAGAGATAGCCTAGTCTGTGTCTTCAGAGTCTTCCTTTGAGTTTTCTTCTTCAACAGGTGGTGGTGGCACAGCATGCGGTGGACGTGGGAGATGTGGGAATGGAGGTAGGCCAGTATGGCCTATGGCACCTGCTTCCAGGTATTATTCAACAATCTGGTACCATTGGGTAGTCGCTTTGGTGTAGTGATAGCTGAAATCAATCCATGTGTTGAGCTTGGCGGCGAGTGCAGGGTCCATAAACCCTTGCTGGTTAGGTGGTGGTGCTGGTGGAACCTGAGGGGCTAACAGAGGCGGTGGAGCTTGTGGGCCTACTCTCAAGTATGGTGTCTTCAGGCAGAGAAAGAAGGTCTTGTTTAACCTTCTACCTGGTGCTAGCATAGGCTTTGAATTCCCCCATTCAACTCCGGCGTGTCTACAAAGGGCAGAAATCAAGTGAGGGAATGGGAGCACCTTCTTGTTGACTAGCTGTCGGATGGTTTCTAAGTGCTCTGCAATGGTGTGGCCAATGTTAAATCTCCACCTGTTGTGGATGGCCCATAGGAATTATGCTCTCTGTTTTGTGACCTCTGATGTGTGCATGGAGGGGAACAACCAGTTGGCAATGAAGTGCAGCCAAGTCTTATAAATCTTGTCAAGTCCAATGTTGGGGAAATGATAGAACTCCCCTTCTCTTGTCACCCATTGTGTTCCGGTTATACACAACCCCCTTGTAATTATGTTGTAGTCACCATTGGCAATGAATTCATTTAGCTCGAGCTCTCCCGCATGGTCTGTTGGGATCTCAAAAATCTCATGAATTGTGTGCCAATCGAATGGCACCCTATGGCCTCGGACCCAGCTTTCATAAGGAGTTTGGAATTCAAATAAGTTGGCATAAAACTCCTTGACTATATTGATTGGTGTGGCCTCTGGTTGTTGAGCAAATTTAAGCCAACCCCTCCACGCCATTTGGTTAGCCAATGGAACAAAACAAGGTTCGGACAAGTCAATGCCAAACTCAGGGATGGTTGGCTTGCTGTCCAGCTCTGTCATGTTGTCCTTTGCCTTCTTGCTTACAAATCGGGTGGCATCATAGTTCGGAATGTGGGAGGATGATGATGCCTCTCTCTTGGCTAATCGCTTTAGAGGCATGGTACCTGAAATATCACACAGAAAAATACTCAACGCAACACCAATTCTACTATAAAAATACAATTAAGCAAAATTCCCACAATGCTCTATTTTTTGCTCAAACTCTGTTTATGTAAAATCCAAGTATCAATTCAAAATTCAGAGCAATAATGATCAACTAATGATATTCCATGATTAATTTATACTCAGTTCAACTCACATGCTTGCATTTGAAAGAGCCAAACACCCAAAAATTCCCAAATTCGGTCAAGATGTTCAAGGGAGAAAGTGAATGAAATTTTTCGAAACTACCTCTATGGAGTCCATAAATGAGTTTACAAAACTTTCCTCGCCAAATCCGCACTAAAATCTTCAAGAATGGAGGAGAGAGAAAATTCTCATTTTAGAGAGAGAAAGTGCTGAAAAGTGATGATTTTCTCTCCAAATCTGAATATTGTTCGGATGGAATGAAGTTTAAGTGTATGGGGAAGGGTTTGGAGGTGTTTTGGAGGTGATTAATTGGTAAAAACCTAAAGGAATGCAAGAGGCATGAAGTTGGGTATTTGGAGGTTCAAATGGGAGAAGTGTGGGAATGGGAGGGGTTGGGCATTTTAAGCTTCAGGAATGGGACACCATGGCATCGGGACACAGAGGGAAATAAAAAAATTGTTTTTTTTTTTTTTTTTTTTTTTTTCAAAAACTGGCAGTTGCTACAGTGACAGGCGCCACAACAAGGGTCTGGGCCATGGTGCCCAAAGACAGGTTCCATTATGTGGATAGGCACCATGGTTCCCAGTGCTGTTCCTACAGCCTTCCATGATTCCGTTTGTGTTTGAATTGCTCTGTTTTGGCTCCATGTTGCGTCCAATACCTATTTAGCTTCAAATAATTGATTGAAAGATCATAAGTAGTAGAGAAATTGAATAACTGAACTAACAAACACACACAAAAACTAAAAAGGGAAAGGAATAAAAACCAATGGGTTGCCTCCCATAAGCGCTTAGTTTATAGTCCTCAGCCGGACTTTCTCTGACTTTATGGACTATCTTTAAGGATGACAACATGCACGGGTATGTTTTCACTTGTTAAGTAAGGCTTAAATCTATGTCCATTTACTTTAAAAGTTTGTCCATCCTTTGTTATTGTGACAACTCCATATGGATTTACTAAAGTGATTATGTACGGACCATACCATCTAGATTTTAGTTTGCCCAGATGAAGCTTTAATCTTGAATTAAATAACAGCACCTTCTGTCCAGGATAGAATTCCTTTCGTACAATTTTTATGTCATGCCATACCTTGACTTTCTCTTTGTAAAGGCGGCTATTTTCATAGGCTTCTCTTCTGAATTCATCAAGTGCATTGAGTTGAAGCATTCTGTTTTGCCCGGCCGCATTTGGATGAAAATTCAGGAACTTAACTGCCCAGTATGCCTTGTGTTCTAATTCAACTGGTAAGTGGCATTCCTTCCCAAAGACTATGTTATATAGTGACATGCCTAAGGGTGTTTTGAATGCTGTTCTGTATGCCCAAAGTGCGTCGTCTAGCTTGAGAGACCAATCTCTCCTATTAGAGTGGACGGTTTTCTCCAGTATTCTTTTCAGCTCCCTGTTGGACACCTCCACTTGCCCACTGGTTTGTGGATGACAAGGGGTGGCAATTTTGTGCCTTACTCCATATTTGGCAAGGAGGGCCTTGAGGTGCTGGTTGCAAAAATGCTTTCCTCCATCACTGATCAGTGTTCTGGGTACACCAAAGTGGGTGAAGATGTTCTTTTTCAGAAATCTTTGTACTACTTTGGAATCATTTGTGGATGATGGAACAGCTTCTACCCATTTGGATATATAATCCACTGTAACAAGGATGTAGAGATTCCCATAGGATGGTGGGAATAGTCCCATAAAGTCAATACCCCACACATCGAACAATTCAACTTCAAGGATGGGATTCTGAGGCATCTCATATCTTCTGGACAGGTTTCCAGCTCTTTGGCATTTGTCACATCTTTGCACAAACAATTGTGCATCTTTAAAAGTGTTAGCCAATAAAAACCGGACTGAAGCACTTTATTTGCTATTTTATGAGCTGCATAATGCCCTGCATAATTACTCGAATGGCAGCCTTCTAAAATGGAAGAATATTCTTCTTCTGGGACACATCTTTTGATCATATGATCACTGCATCTACGTTAAAGAACAGGGTTATCTCAAAAATAATATTTTACCTCAGATAGAAATTTCTTCCTTTGTTGATATGTTGCTTCAGGTGGGAGTTCAAAGCCTGCTAAGTAGTTGACATAATCGGCATACGATGGATCTTCACTACGTCTTTTTCTTCCTCCATTGACTGCTACTGTGGTTATAGTAAAGACTTGCTCATCAGGGATGTGATCAGCTACTAGAATTTTGTTCACCATATTGCCTTCAAGTCTTGAGAGGTGATATGCTATCAAGTTGTCTTTCCCTTTTTGTCTTTGATCTCTAAGTCAAATTCTGATTAATCTTGGCTTGGCATCTTTCTTGCTCAGGAGGTACTTTAATGCTGCATGGTCAGTATAAACTACAGTTTTATTGCCAATAAGATATGGTCTGAATTTATCAAAAGCAAATACCATAGCTAACAATTCTTTTTTTGTTGTTGCATAGTTGATTTGAGCAGGATCAAGGGTCTTCCTTGTGTAGTAGATAGCTCTGAAAATCTTGTCTCTTGTTTGACCTAAAACAGCTCTTATTGCATGGTCACTTGCATCACACATTATCTCAAAAGGGTCACCCCATTTTGGCGTGATTATGATGGGTGTAGTGACAAGAGCTTTCTTCAAGGTTTCAAATGCAATTGTGCATTCTTCTGTGAAACAAAATTCTGCTTCCTTCAAGAGGAGGTTGCACAGTGGTTTTGTGATTTTGGAGAAATTCTTGATGAATCTCCTGTAAAATCCTGCATGCTCTAGAAAGCTTTGCACCCCTTTGACAGTAGAAGGAAGAGGCAATTTCTCAATCAGCTCCACTTTAGCTTTGTCTACCTGTATGCCTTCCAGAGATATTCTGTTGCCTGAAACAATATCTTCTGTGACCATTAAGTGGCATTTTTCCCAATTCAACACCAAATTTGTTTCTTGGCACCTCTTGAGTACTAGTGCTAGGTTGTGAAGGCAGGAATCAAATGAATTTTCAAATACTGAAAAATCATCCATGAAAATCTCTATGAAGGTCTTCACTATATCAGAAAATAGTGCCATCACGAGTCTTTGAAAAGTTGCAGGTGCATTACACAGCCCAAATGGCATCCTTCTAAATGCAAAGGTGCCATAAGGACGTGTAAATGTTGTCTTTTCATAGTCTTTAGGTGCTATGGCAATTTGATTATAGCCTGAGTATCCATCCAGGAAACAATAGAAAGGATGTCCTGCTAGTCTGTCCAGCATCTGATTAATAAATGGCAAGGGAAAGTGATCTTTCCTTGTTGCTTTGTTCAGCTCCCTATAGTCAATGCACACTCTCCATCCAGTCACTGTTCTGGTGGGAATTAGTTCATGTTGTCATCTTTCACCACAATAATTCCTCTTTTCTTTGGTACCACCTACACAGGACTCACCCATGAGCTGTCAGAAATAGGATAAACTATACCTGCATCTTGCCATTTTTGTACTTCTTTTCTGACTACTTCTTTCATATGAGGATTCAGCCTTCTCTGATGCTTTACTGAGGGCTTGAAATTCTTTTCCATGTAGATTTTTGCATGCATAAGGTGGGACTTATACCTTTAATGTCTGCAATGGTCCACCCTATTGCATTTTTGTTTACTCTGAGTACCCTAAGAAGCTTTTCTTTCTATTTTTAGTCAAGGAAGCAGAAAGGATTACCGGCAGAGTTTCTGATTCCCCCAAGCAGTAGTACTTTAAATGATCATGTAATGGCTTCAGCTCTAATTTAGGTGCCTTCTCACTTGCAGGTTTGGTATTGTCTCCTTATTCTTTTAGTGCTTCAGCAGGCTTCTTGATGAATATAGATGGAGTTGCTTCAAGCTGTTGAATGCACTCTTTAATGTCAGGATTTTCTTCTAGAGATATTCCAGCTAGGCATGCTTCAAGTGGTTCTGAAAATTTTGCATTTTCTTTCATCTCCTGGACGCATTGCTCTATGAGATCCACTCTGAAACATGTTTCTTCATAATTTGATGCTTTAGTGCCTTGAGAATATCAAATGTCACTTCTTCTTCTAGCACTCTAAGTGTTAGATTTCCCTTTTGCACATCTATCAGGGCTCTTCCAGTTGCTAAAAATGGTCTTCCCAAGATGATAGAGATCTCCTGATCTTCTTCCATATCTAGTACTATGAAATCTGCAGGAAAAATAAACTTGTCAACTTTAACTAAAACATCCTCTACTATACCTCTTGGATATTTAATGGATCTATCTGCTAGTTATAAAGATACAGTAATAGGCTTGGCTTCTCCAATATTCAGCTTCTTGTAAACAGAGAGTGTCATCAAGTTAATGCTAGCTCCAAGGTCACATAATGCCTTGCTGAAAAATTCCTGGCCTATTACACATGGAATGGTAAAGCTTCTAGGATCTTCTAGCTTTTGTGGTAGCTTCTTTTGGAGTATAGCACTGCACTCTTCAGTGAGTGCAACAGTCTCATAATCTTGCAGCTTCCTTTTGTTAGATAATATGTCTTTCATGAGTTTTACATAGCTGGGCATCTGTTCCAAAGCTTATGCAAAAGGAATGTTAATATGTAATTTTTTAAATACCTCCAGAGATTTTGCAAATTATTTTTCCAACTTTTTCTTTTACAATCTGTTTGGGAATGGCAGAGGTGGCTTGTATGGTGGAGGGTTGTCTGGAAAAAGCTTGGATCTTGGCTTCTCCACTAACTCTTTCGGCTTTGGCCTTTCCTTTGGTATGTCTTCAGGTGCTTTTTCAGCTTCAACTTCAGCTCCTTTCTCTTCTTCATGCGTGGGTTCTTGGACAGCTTCTAGTGTCTTCCCACTTCTCAGATTAATGGCTTTAACATCTCTTGGATTTACTTTAGTGGTGCTTGGTAATGCTCCAGGCTGCCTTGTGGTAAGAAGTTGAGAAATTTGACCCACCTGGTTCTTTAATTGCTTGATGGAAGCATTTGTAGTCACTATGAATTGATTTGTCTTCTCAGTAAGGTCAGCTTGAGATGCTGCCAGTTTAGCCATGGCATCTTCTAAATTCATTCTTGGAGGTTGTTGTTATTGTTGATGATACAGAGGTGCTGCCTGTCTTGGATTTTTCCATGAAAAATTTAGATGATTTCTCCAGCTAGGATTGTAGATCTTGGAGTAGGGATTGTTATTTCCCACATAGTTCACCTCTTCAGCTTCTTCCTGCATAGCCTCCATAGAATTTCTTGAATGGAGTGAAAGTACCTGGTCTAACTTAGCTGAAAGTTTGGCAAGTGCATCATTATCTTGAATACCAGCCGCCTTCTTATCATTGTTTCTCCTGGAGCTCCAATCAGAGGCATTTGTAGTGACCTCTTCAAGTAGCTCGTAGGCTTCAGCATAATCTTTGTTCAGAAAGGCTCCTCTAGCAGCTGCATCTACCACGGTCTTTGTATTTGGGCCTAATCCTCCATAGAATACTTGCATGACTAGCCAGTCTTGCATGCCATGGTGTGGACACTTCCTTAGCAGTTCTTTGAATCTTTCCCATGCATTATAGAGAGATTCTCTATCAAATTGATTGAAGTTGACAATTTTAGTTCTCAACTTGGTGGTCTTTGAAGGGGGAAAGTATTTAGTGAGGAATTTCTAGGCTAAGGCATCCCATGTATCAATTGAACCGGGTGGCAAAGAATTTAGCCACCTTCTTGCTCCATCTCTGAGTGAAAAAGAGAAGAGTCTAAATTTGATTGCTTCTTCTGACACTCCATTATATTTGAATGTGTCACAGATTTCCAGAAAAGTAGAGAGATGCAGATTTAGATCTTCATTTGGTACCCCAGAAAATTGATTGTTCTGGACCATCTGAATTAAGGCAGGTTTGATCTCAAAGTTATTTGCCTCCACTACTGGATTTCGGATACTTGACATAGCATTATGGATTTTTGGGATAGCAAAGGTGCGAAGAGGGATGTGTCCCTCGTTCGGTTGGTTGTTTGGTGCCGCCATTCTTTCCAGTTTTGGTTGCAAATTTGAATTACTGTCTTTGCTCTCAGATTTCTTTTGATTGTTTTCTCGATTTCTGGATCAAGAGGGAGTAAATTTCTGGATCTTGTTCTTCTCATGCACCAAAAAATTTTCTAAAACGAAATGATAAGAAGCCTTCAAAGTAACAGAATAAAATAAAATTTTACTTGAATCAACACTTTGTTAATTCTTCTAATATCAATAAAACAATCCCCGGCAACGACACCAAAAACTTGATTGTTCCTCAGTAAGTGTCACAAATGAAAGGAATTAAGGTATGAGTGTGGCATGAATGAGTGGGTGTGTGGAACAATATGTGATATGTGGAACACAGTGCAAGTGTACACTATCAGTGTACTATGCAAGTATTTCGGGGTTGTCGTACCCAAGGGATTGTTATTGATTACCAGAATAATATAACTCCAGTATTGCTCAAGCGATCGAATTGTGATGAAGTAAGCAAAATAATAAATTGTAGAAAGTATGTAAATAATAGCAAAAAATTATATAACAGAATAGAAATTATGATGAGAGATCTAGGGATTTAGATTTCACCACAATCGTCATGTATAGACTTCCTTGATTCAATTATGTAGTTGTAGAATTACCAATTGCTAGCAAGGATTCCCTAATTTAATTAATCAGCCTTGGTATTAGGTCAGATTAAATCTAATTATAATTACTAACCCTACTACTAGTCTATGCGAGTTGTAACAACTATAATTGCATTAGGATTTATGGACATCCCTTTAGGGTGCATAAAGTAAGTAAATAATAGCAGAAAATTGTATAACAGAATAGAAATTATGATGAGTGATATAGGGATTTAGATTTTACCACAATCGTCATGTATAGACTTCCTTGATTCAATTATGCAGTTGTAGAATTACCAATTGCTAGCTAGGATTCCCTAATTTTATTAATCAGCCTTGGTATTAGGTCAGATCAAATCTAATTATAATTACCAACCCTACTACTGGTCTATGCGAGTTGTAGCAACTATAATTGCATTAGGATCTATGGACATCCCTTTAGGGTGATTAGGGGAACGCCCTAATTCCCATGTGGCTACACAAGGGTCTTGGTGCTGGTCTGTCCTTAACTCCACTATGGATTTAATTCTATTGGTCTAGATTAACTAATCTCCGGTCGATATCATAGCTAACCCACGGATTTCCCCCAATTAATTGGCCAGATAAATCAAGAGTCAAGTGTAGAAAAATAAATCTCAATTGAATAAAATATAAACTGTCATAAATTCATCAATTAGCCTATACAATCAGATTGGGTTACATCTTAGCCCTATAAAGGAAGTTTAATTGCACATGGTGATAAGAAAACACATAATGAAAAATTCAGAAAATATGAAAGAGTAAAAGAAAGAACTTGGAATGACGCCTTGATCTTGGATCTGTTGATGCTGCCGTTCTCCTCTCCTCCTTTGTGTTCAGCCCATCTAGCCTATTTATAATGTTTCTAACCCTACTTTAACTATGATAATTAATTGGGTTTCACACTTTGAGGCTTGGGCTTGCTTAAAAGCCTATTTCGGTCAGTCTTCTAGGTTACGAATGTCCGATCTTTCATTGGAAAGCATCCTCGGAGGTTTACTTGGCTTGGAAGTCTTCAAACAGCTTAGGTTTGGGTTTTGGGTGCCGCGGCGCAGGTGCATGGGCGCTATGGTGCCAGTTGGCAGCTAGCTGGAGGTGCAATGCTGAGATTGGGGCTCCACAGCCAAGTGTTTTTTGCCTTCCTTGTCTTGTGTACCTGCAAAACCATGAAAACTAATCAACAACCAAGTGTTTTTACCATGATTGGGACTTGAAATATAAGGGATTTAATGCTAAATAATCCATATAAAATGTAATTATCATTATCCCTCCTTTCTTTAGCATTACTTGAACAAGGCTTACCTATGGGCTGTCAAAAATTAGGTAGATAATGCCTGCATCCAGTCATTTCTACACTTCCTTTCGAACCACCTCCTTCATCTTTAGATTAAGCTTCCTTTGGTGCTCTACCAACGGCTTGTTGCTCTCCTCCATGTAGATCTTGTGAATGCACAAGGTTGGACTAATGCCTTTAATGTCATCAATAGTCCACCCTAATGCCTTCTTGTTTACTTTCAGCACTCTTAACAGGTTCTCTTCTTATTCCCTAGTCCGTGATGTAGATCGAATCACTAGTAGGGTCTCAGAATCTCCAAGTAGTTATACTTCAAGTGATCAGGCAATTGCTTTAGCTCCAATTTGGGCGCTTGCTCAGTGGAAGGGGCATGCTTGACTTCAGGCTCTCCCAACTCTTTAGTAGGTTTCTTGATAAATATAGGTAGAGTTGTCTCTAATTATTGAATGCAGTCTTCAATCTAAGGATCTTCTTCAAGTGTTATTCTAACTAGGCAAACTTCAAGTGGTTTTGAGAATTTGAAAATTTGCTCCAACTCCTTGATGCATTGATATAAAATATCTAGTTTGTAGCAGGATCCCTCATCAGATGGGTGCTTCAATGCCCTAAGAATGTCAACGAACACTTCTTAATCTTGCACTCTCAGGATTAAGTTTCCTTTTTACATGTCAATTAGGGCCCTTTCAGTTGTGAAGAATGGCCTTCCTAGGATAATTAGAATCTCCAAATATTCTTCTATGTCCAGTATTATAAAATTTATAGGAAAAATAAACTTATCAACCTTCATAAGCACATCTTCTACTATACCTTTAGGATATTTGATGGATCTGTTGGCTAGTTGAAAGGATATAGTAGTGGGCTTTGCTTATCCCAAGTTTAGCTTCTTGTACACTGAGGCTTCGTTTGGTACGTTGGAAAGAAAAGGGAAGAGTAAGAAAGGAAATAAGCCAAAAGAATAGAAAGGAAATTGATAGTCCATGAGTCTATTTGGTATGTAATAGAAAAGAAAGGAATGCGTTCTTTTATAATGTTTGGTTTGCAAAAAAAAAAAAAAAATTAAAGGAATGGAATATATATTTTTGTATAAGTACAAATTTACCTTTTCCTTAAAACTTACATATATATATATATATATAATATATTTTTAGTTTCCAATTTGATTACTATAAATTTCATGGTTGATATTTTAAAAAATAAAATTATACTTTCATAATATAATTTTAATTTTATAACTTTGATTGATATACAAACTTTAATGTAATTTTATAATTTTATAACTTTTATAATTTAATAACATCTATAATTATGATTATAATTATAATTTTATAATTTTTATAATTTAATTTTAATTTTATAATATAAAAATTAAACTTAAATCAATATACAAAGTTATATAATGTAATTTTAGTTATAATTTGGACTTTTTTGTAAGTAAAAATTTCTTTCCTTTCCTTTCTCTGACGTTCCTTTGAATTTGAAAGGAAAGTTGTAGCCTCCAAGTGATAAAAAGTCCTATTATGAGGGAATGGACTTTCCTTGACCTTGAAGCTATCAAACAGTGCAAAACGAGGGAAAGTAAAATGCATTCCTTTCCTGAGTACCAAATGGCCCCTGAGAGTGGCATGAGGTTGATACTAGCTCCCAAATCACATAATGCTTTGTTGAAGTATTATTGGCTAATAGTGGATGCTGTAACATCTCCTAGTTGAATAATTATGGAAGTGTACAACATTATTCTCATTTATGAGCATGTACAAGGCATTACTTTATTGAATTTCTTATATGTATGTGGTTGTATTAATTACATTTACAATCTTATGTGAGTAAGCATATGTGTATATTTGTGGCAAATAGAAATTGGATATATTGCATAAGCATGTGTAATTAGAATTATGTTATTTTATTCATGAAGACCAAATTGAATAAGATTTAGATAACTAGTTGTATATTTATAAATAATAAAAGTATGAAACAACTAGTTGAAATGGAATGAACAAACCTAGACTAGGCTAGTTACATTAGAAGGATCTAGTCATAATTGAACTAAGAAGGCAGCAACCCCTTTCCCTTAAATCCCTCACGCCGCTCACCATGCATAAGGCCCTAAAGAGTTTCCACAAACTGGTCAAAATGCCAACCAATAGGAGCATGATACTAATAATGGCATAATTGTATAATTTCATGATATATGTGAAGGAAATAATAAAAATTAAGAGGGAATTGAATAAAGTAGAATTAGAGAAATCTAGAGGGGGCAAAAGGTCGGCAACTTGGGCTGAAGGAGGGGAAAAGAAAAATAAAAAGAGAAGAGAAACAAAGGAGGGCGTGACCTAGAGGGAAAAAGAAGAGAAGATAAATTGGAGCTGCTGTTTTCACTTAGAGCTATTGTTTTTACTTGGAGATGCTGCTAGTGATCATTCAAGCTTGCTACTTAAGAGATAATCTTGCCAAAATAGGGTAGTATACAAACTTTGTTTAATTGACCCATCAAACTAACAAGATTTTATATGAAAATTTTACCACATATTCTAGACATATTAAGAGTTTTTCATGAATTTATGCCAATTATACATTACATTTTCATATTTTACAAGAACATGCCAGCAAGGTATCAACTCAGTAAGCTGTCCAGTGAAAACCTAAACTTATAATTAAGATTTACCACCTTAAAGCAAGTGTAATAACAGGTGTTTTTCATAAATATGGAGGTTAAAATAGGGTGTTACTTTTACAACTAGTTATCTAAATCTTATTCAATTTGGTCTTCAAGAATAAAATAACATGATTCTAATTACACATGCTCATGCAAGGTATCCAATTTCTATTTGCCACAAACATACACATATGCTTACTCACATAAGATTGTAAATGTAATTAGTACAAACACATACATATATGAAATTCAGCTCAATAAATTCAATTAAAGAATGCCTTGTACAGGCTTATAAATGAGAATAATGCACATGTACACTTGCATAATTATTAGGAGATATTACACACGTGCCACATTTTAGAGGCTTATGATGGCTATATTCTCAAACATGGTGGAGAATTTTATAAAGATCTTCATGGATGACTTCTCAGTATTTGGGAGATCATTCAATTCTTGCCTCCACAACTTAACTTGGTGCTACAAAGACATCAAGAAACTAACCTAGTATTAAACTAGAGAAATGCCACTTCATGGTGCCTAAAGGAACAGTCCTGGGCCACAAAATCTCATTAGAAAGCATTCAAGTAGATAGAGCCAAGGTAAAGCTGATTGAGGAACTCCCTCTTCCTTCCACTATTAAAGGAGTGAGAAGTTTCTTAGGGCATGTTGGATTCAACAAAAGATTTATAAAAGACTTCTCCAAAATCACCAAGCCTTTATGCAACCTATGGTTGAAAGAAGCTGCATTTACATTTACTAAAGAGTGCATAACTGCATTTGAAACACTAAAGAAGGTGCTTATCACTGCTTCTATAATGGTAACACCCAACTAGGAAGCCTCTTTTGAAATTACGTGTGATGCCAGTAACTATATAGTGGGGGTTGTCCTAAGGCAGACAAGAAAGAGAGTCTTTAGAGCTATCTACTACACAAGCAAGACACTTAATCCTACTTAAGTTAACTCTGCTACTACTGAAAAGGAGCTACTAGCTGTGGTGTATGCATTTGACAAATTTAGACCATATCTTATTAGGAACAAGACCATTGTATGCACTGACCATGCTGCAATCAAGTACTTGCTAGAGAAGAAGGATGCCAAGTCAAGGTTAATCATATAGATCTTGTTGTTGCAAGAGTTTAACTTAAGAAATTAAAGACAAGAAGGGCGTAGATAACCTCATTTAGATCACTTATCCAGACTAGAGCCTCACGATTCTGATAACATCCCTGTGGCTGATAACTTTCCTGATGAGCAAGTATTTTCTATCAACACTCTTCTGGGGAAGAGATGGTCCAAGTTAGTGTGAGACTGGCCAAGGTATGTTGACTATGTGAATTACTTGGCTAGTCATGAACTACCCCCTGACGTGACTATCAACAAAAGAAGAAATTTCTATATGAGGTAAGACACTATTTTTGGAACAATCCGGTGTTTTATTAGAGATGTAGTGACCATATTATTCGACGATGTATCCCTGAAGAAGAACAGTAGGCCATTCTAGAAAAGTGTCACTTTGTTAACTATGCAGCTAACAGAACTGCTAGCAGAATCTTGCAGTCTAGGTTTTATTGGCCATTAGTTTTCAGAGATACATAGGCTTTTGTAAAGGCATGTGACAGGTGCTAAAGAATGAGCACAATAACTAGGAAGAATAAGATGCCCCATAACTCTATTTTAGAAGTTGATATTTTTTATGTATGGGGCATTGACTTCATAGGACCCTTTCCTTATTCTTACGGAAATTTCTACATTCTATTAGTTGTAGACCATATCTCCAAGTAGGTGGAAGTAGCTACCACTCCTACTAATGACTCTAAGGTACTGCAGAAATTTTCAAGGAAGAACATCTTTACCTGCTTTGGAGTACCAAGAGCTTTGATCATTGATGAAGGGAAGCACTTCTACAATGGCTAACTTAAAGCACTCTTCGTCAAATATGGAGTGAAGCACAAAATTGCCACCCTTTATCACCCACAAACTAGTGGGCAAATGGAGGTGTCCAATAGGGAGCTAAAAAGAATTCTAAAGAAAATTATCAATGTTAACAGGAAAGATTAGTCTATGAAGCTAGATGATGTACTTTGGGCTTACAAAATAGCATTCAAGACTCCCATAAGCATGCCACCATACAACATAGTCTTTGGAAAGGAGTGCCATCTACCTATAGAGATGGGGCACAAAGCATACTAGGCCGTAAAGATGCTAAAATTTGACCCACATGTAGCTGGAAAGAAGCGATTACTCTAACTTAATGCACTAGATGAGTTTAGGAGAGAATCATTGACAATACCCATATTTACAAGGAGAGAACCAAGACCTGGCTTAACAAAAAAATAGAGAAAAAAGAGTTCTATCTTGGCCAACAACTTCCACTCTTCAATTCAAGATTAAGGTTGTTTTTAGGCAAGCTTAGATCGAGGTGGTCTAGCCCCTTTACAATGACTAGAGTCTCACCATTCGGAGCAGTTGAAATAGAGAAGAATGGGAAAGCATTCATGGTGAATAGATAGAGATTGAAGGCTTATTTTGCAAGTGAAAAATAGCCCAAGTGCTTATTGAGAGGCAACCCAACTATTTCCTTTCCTTTCTTTTTATATGTTTAATTTTGTAGTTTGTTTGTTTCATTAAGTTAGTATTTCACGTCACTTAAACAATTATTTAGAATTATGTAGGTTCTGGGCAAAGTCTAGAGGATTATTTTGAAGAATTACAGCACAAAAGGCACTAAATTCATGCAGATAGGGGCCACGACCTCAAGCATGGCACCATGGCGAAGCACAAAACTCAACATTCAAGCATAAGGCACAACGATGAGACTTAAGGGCACCATGTCTCCAGCAAGCAACTATACATCCCAACAATTCTTTTTAAAAAAAGGAAGTACAGTGCCACGACGTGAAAAAGAAGGGTGCCACGGTGCCAAGCACGCCATCTTAAACCCCCAACACACCCAACATGAGCAACCTTCCTCAAACACTCACACTGTTCCCCTTTCTCTCTCACCCTTTACACTCACTCATCAAACCTTCAATTTTCTTCAAAATTTCACCATGGGTGGCTGTCAAAATCACTCCCTAACACTTCTAATAAGCTATTCCACCCAAAAACAAGAAGATTGAAGAAGAAAAATCAAACTTCACAAGCTTTCTCTCTCTAGAATGGGATTTTTTTTTCTCCTTGAATTAGTGAAGCTTTTGCACGAAGTAGGACTTGTGGAGGTTTGGAATCATTCCTAAATGATTCCTAGAGCTAAATGCTATCTAACCCATCTAGTTCTATGCTTGAATACTGAAAAATTGGTGAGTTTGAACCCTTAAACCCATAAGCCCGTATTTGGAGTGTATGGGTGATGAACTTGCATTTGCTTGATTAGAGGAGTTAAAATTGTGTGTATTTACTTCATTGTGACTCTAATTATCCAAATTACTACTTAAATATATGTGTTGAGAGTAGAAAAGGGAATATCACATATCGGTAATTGAGCTTCTGAGCATAATTGTGTAAGTGTGTGGTAGTGTGGCTAGTATAGTATAGTGTAGGTTATTTTGTTGTGCTTTGAAGTTGTTTTGCAGAAAAAAAAAAAATGCCACTTCAAAAACTTGGCAAGCAGAAGGCATCATCCTCTATAGCACCAAACTATGACCCAATGAGATTCATGAATAAGAAAGCACAAGACTACTGCTAGGAGTTTTACAACAAACCATTTATTGCAAAATTTGGAATTGATCTCAACTTGCCCTATTATGCACAGATAGCCAATGAAATGGCTTGCCAGCAATGGATGAAATTCACCCAACAACCAGCCCCAGCTACTATAAACATAGTGTGGGAGTTCTATGTAAATTTACTGGAGCAACAATCACCATACCAAAGTTGGGTGCGGGGCACCATTGTGAGATTTAGCAATATGATTTTGAACGATCTCTATGAGATCCCTTGGAATCTAGTAAGAGAAGTTAACCTCAATAGGTTCCTAACCGAGGGGGACTACGAAGATATCACTCGCACATTGTGCATAGCAAGCACCCAATGGATTACAAGAAAAAGGCTGAGTTAGATAAAATCTACAAAACTTGGCTCCACTTAATCTTTGTGCACTTATTGCCTTCCACACATACATCTAATGTTACCAAGATGAGGGCACAATTCTTGTGGGCCATACACAACAGATAGGAATATAACATTGGGGTCACTAATAGAGAGACCCTCTACAATGTGAAACTGACAAAAAATAAGAAGGTCCTCTTGTTCTCCCACATGATCACAGCCTTGTGCCAACAATTTGGTGTCATTAGGGAAAGTGAAGAACCTTTTCTAGACCTAGGACGCATGCTAGACAAGAAGTTCTTTCACCGACTTAAAGCCCCCATATTGAGAGGTGCCCTAGGTCAAAAAGCTCTAATAGTTCCTCTACCTCTTGATGCCCAGGGTAAGCAAGCACAACAACATCAAGTCCCCAGGCATATTGAGGCAGACTTAGCTCAGAGGATGGAGGCTTTTATGAACTTCGGTAACCTTGTTTACATCCATTTCCTATCTAGCCTCCACCACCACGTGCTGTCCCAAAACCAGAAGATGAGTCATCATCACTAGGAGATCTTTACGACCTAGATTAGGTGGTTTCTCTAGGTTATCCCTTTCTTTTTCTCTTTCATTATTTTGCATTGGGGACACTGCAAACTTTGAGTTTAGGGGGGGAGCGAAGACACTTATAATTGTTTAAGTAGGTTAGTAGTAGTATTTGAATTGTCTTGCATGATTGCATGATGTTTTTTTCTTATTTTTCGTTGTTTCTTGCATGATTATGTGTTGTGGTGTGCTTTGACCGAAAATTATCGCCAATGATGAAAATCGTGCTTAACTAATGATATTATGGGATGAGAAAACTTGATTTGATATGCAAGCAATGCATGATTATTTAATATATCTTATTCCATTGATTATTGGAAAGCTTATGGGAATTCTGAGCGAACCCTTGATTCTTTGTGAACCCACATTGATAATTCCTATTGTGTGCATAATCACTGAGATATTGGAGTGAATCAAAATGTATGAGGATGAATTAGCCAATTGTGAGCTTTTGAGCCAGAGAGTTACACACTTGAAGCTCTTATTTTGTTTCTGAGAATGTTAGGCGTTCTTGATTTTTCTAGAACTTGCTTTGTTATGCATGTTGAGACCACATTGAAACTATAGACACTAAGGTGATTAGGCACTTAGGTTAATCACATCAGCCATTTTAGCTTCCATAGCCCACCTTGCACAACCACCCCAGTTTAATTAACCTATGAAATGATAGCCAATCTGTTCAAATTTATTTCTGATAGTACTGTGGATCATAGCATTTTCAAGAAATTCCTGCTTGACTACTATGAAACACCACAACATAAAGAGCCTGAACATGGCAGCCAATCAAGGGATGGTGAGGGGAGTCCTAGTTCAACCAAATTGTAAACATTGAGCTAACCATTAGTTGGCCCTTGTTAAACCTAGGCCTTTCTTTTGTTTAACCATATTTCAACCCATATACCATTCCTTGGTTTTTCCCCCATTTTGAACCCAACACGTTGAAGGAATATGTGAATTCAAGGCTTGAAAAGATTGCTTGTTTGTAATTAGGAAAGTAAGAAGAAAAGCTTTAAAAATATGAAAATCTCCTAAGAAAAAGGCCAATAGCCAAAAAAGAAAAGAAATTGAATAGAAAAAGAGCCAAAAAGGCAAGAAGATGAGAAAAAATGGAGAATAATATGTAGTTGAGAGGTTGATGGTGGAGAGTATGTGAGCTTATAGGATAGCTCTGAATTCACATAGTCACTTTTTGGTGTATTTTAACCCTTTTCACCTCCGTAAAGCCCCATTACAACCCTCAAGAGACCCTTTGGTTTACTATATTAGTTGGTAAGTGTAATTTAGTTTTGTTTTGGTAGTTTACTATATTCATCTATTTTTATATATAGATCTATATATATGTATATGTTATTGGCTAGTTCTTGGGAATTGATCAGAATTGTCACGTTGATGTAAATGACCAGAAAACAAGGGTGGTGGTTGTCCAGTTACTCTAGGATAACAAGTTGTTTCGCTTTTAGACAAGAGGCTGTGTAAAAACGTTATATTTTTATGGATTGTTGATAGTAGCTATAGTATGTAGCAAAATAATAGCTATTGTTCTTCAACAATGGTGTTGTTATAGAGTTTTTAACATGTGTGTGTGTGTGTGTGTGTGTATATATATAAGAAGGCTTCAATTGAAAATATTATTTTCTGTTAAATGATTTCCAATGCTCCCACTACTGCTGGACGCAGCCGAGTTTGAGCTTTGGGGTTTTAGTTTTTGCAAGATTTCTTCTAGTTGGGTAATGAAATCTCCTTGAGTTGCCATTCTCTCTAAGGAGGCCAAGACTTGAGATTTGTTTTGTAGGAATTGATTTTGCCCTTCTTTAGCTTGCCTGTGAAAGTGGAGATTCTTTTGGTAGCTGCTCCACCACGTCACCATGCTTAATCTTTGGAGGAATGGAACCACCATAGACCCTTTTTGTGAGAATTGATACTTCCATAAATAAATCCATGGCGGTCCTATTTTTGAAAAGAATTGCAACAAGATAGGGATATTTTCAAAGGCCACATTACTGAAAAGACTTCTGAAAATGTTGAAGCCTTCTTTTACTTCTCTTGAAAGCATTTATTCAATTGGATCAAACTTGATCCACCAGACTAAAAACCATGGTGGAAAGTGATATTTGATATTTTGGTTGAAAAATATCAATCATGTGTGCAAAATATTTTATTTTGGATTTATAGGACATTCTCCTAGGCTAAAATATAGTTCCAATAAGAATATCCAACTAGAGTGTAGTTAATAGAAAACCTTTTTGTTTTTGTTTCAAAAGGGGGTTGTCCCCAATCTTTGAAGGATAGGATTTTTTCTATCTTGAAAGTTGAATGAGTCTTATCCTTTGTAGGATCTTTTGGATGGTGCTTTATCATAACCGATCTATAGTCTATAGGGATAAACTCAGAACCTTTTATCTTTTAAAACATTTTGGGGCACACAGAGCCAATTTTTTGAAAACAGCTTCTCAGCACATTTCTCAATTCTTCTTTCATTGCTTTAGAGAGTAAAGGAGGAATGTTGCTTACTTGGTTCAATTTTGGATAATTGGGGGTTGGAGTTTTCTTCTTCTATGAGATTTTGGAGACAACTAGGGGTTCTTGTTGCTTTTGGGCAAGAATATACTTTAGTTGGGATTGGGATACGACAAGGGTTTATCCTCCTCTTCTTCAGCTATATTAGCCCAAGACTTTCCTATGAGTTGTATAGGAGGTATTTAGATTCAATTGCTTGAAGAATTTCAATTGGAAGACTTAAATAGTTTTGTGGTTTGAGGTTGTTGGTTGGTGTAGTTGTTACAGCCTTTCCTTTTGCTACTGAGGACATAGTTGTTTTTGGAATGGAGAAGGAGGAGGATGAGGCTGTCTCCTTCTTATTTCTCTCTTTTGGTGCCATTATTTCCTCTGTAAAAGCTCTCCTATTAAGAAATCAGGCAAAGAGTTTGAAGAGCCTTTGAAAACTCGACTTGGAAATTAAAAGCACTTTAAATAGCTTGCCATCTGGCAAAAACTTATTTAGAAGCCAGATTTTTTACATCCTTTTATAAAACATCTTTAGCTGATTTACAATCAACATGAATTGTAAAAGTTTGGTTTAGTAATTCACTTTGAAATTTGTGTACAAATAAAACGATTGCTAGAATTTCCTTTTTAATAGTTGAATAATTTTGTTGGGTAGGATTCCAGTTTTTTGAAGTAAAAGCAATGATTATTTTCTATATTGTCTTTTATTTGTTTAAGGATGCCCCATAGCCTAGGTCTGAGACATCTGTCTCTACAATTTTATATGCAGTTGGATCTGAGATATGCAGACATGGCAAACACTTAACTTCAAATTTAACTTGTTTAATAATCTTAGTACGAAAATCTGTCCATACCGGAGTGGGTTTTTCCTAAGATGATCATGCAAAGGCTAAATTAAATTGACTAAATTAGGAAAGAAATCTGAAACATAGTAGAAACTTCCTAAAAACTTTTCAATTGATTCTTTTCCAGTATTTGGTCTAGAAATTTGTGAACAAAATGAATTGGCCTTTCTATTGGAGCAATAGTTCCTTGAAATATATAATGACCAAGAAACCTAACTTTAGTTTGAAAAAGGACTGTCTTATTTTTTTGAGAAGTAAACCTATTTTTTTTAGTTACTTCTAAGAAAACATTAGGGTGTTTAAAATGTTAGTCTATATTTTCGTAGAAAACCATAACATCATCTATGTAAACAATTATGAACTTATTGAAAGGATTATAGATTTCATTCATAGTCCTTTGAAATTCAGAGGGGGCATTTTTTAGGCCAAAAGGCATCTCATTCCATTCATACTATCCAAATGGAACTATAAATGTCGTTTTGTACCTATCTTCAGACTTGATTTGTATATGCCAAAATCCAAATTTCATATCAAATTTGGAGAATATTTTGGCAAAATATAGTATGGTGAAGAGATATTTTTTATTAGGTATTGGATACCTAATCCATCTTAAAGCTTGATTAAATGGCTTGTAATTGATCACAAGCCTAGGAGTCCCCCATTCAATTTTTGCTAACTTATTGACATAGAGCAAGACCAAGGGGGCTGGCTTTTTCTGATAATCCCCTTTTGTAAGTGACTATTTCTTTTTTGTAGTATTCCATTAGCTCTTGGTTCATCTGAATTGGTTGAGCCATGGTTGTAATATTTCCTTTTTGGAAAATCCACTTCATAGGGTAGTTCCATCATATGTTGTTTTCTATTCCAGAAACATTTGAAAAATTAGAACAAATTTGGTTTTGGAGAAGGTTTTCAAAAGATTTTATTTTTGTTTGCACAATACTATTTTGAAGTTGTTGCTCTATTTTTTTATTTTTTTTTGAAAACTATTTCTTTAGAAAGATAATTAATTTAGTTCTTCTTATATTTAAACTGATTTAAATCTCTGATCCTTGAGGTCTCTAGTATCAAAGCCTAGGAGGAAGTAGAGATAGGAATTATAGGTTGATTCAATACATGTCTAATCCTAGAGAGTCCCATTTACATGCAGTGCATCATTTACTGCAATACTTAAAGAAGCCTTTGGGGCAAGGTTTATTTTTCCCATCCACTACAATACCTAAAGAACTCTCTAGGGAAAGGTTTATTTTTCCCATACAACACCTCGCTTAAACTTACAGCTTTTGTAGATGTTGACTAGGGCAGTTGTGTTAATACTCAAAGATCTACTACTGGCTTTTGTGTGTTATTAGGAGATTCCTTAATCTCAAGGAAGTCTAAAAAATAGCCTACAATTTCTCGTTCTTCAGCTAAGGTAGAATATTGTGCTCTTCCATGTGTCACTAGTGAAATACTTTGATTAAGACAGCTGCTTAAATTCTTCAGTCTACCAGCTCAGTCCATCATGCTCTTTTATGATAATCAGTCTGCGATACACTTGGTTTCCAACCCCTTCTCACATGAACAATCTAAATATGTTGATAATGATTGTCATTTCATTCAGGAACATGTTAATTCTAGATTTCTGTCATTTCATTCAGGAACATGTTAATTCTAGATTTCTTCGTTTGGTTCATGTTACGTTAGAATCTTCACCAAAGCTCTCCCACAACAGCAATTTCATCTCATAATATCCAAGTTGGGAATCCTTGATATATATTTCCCACTTGGAAGGGGAGTATTATAACTACTTAGATTAATTGGTTGGTTGAAAATGTAATTATCCTTTATGCCAGCTATCATTATCTTATATTCTTTGGCTATATATTATACAATCTCAAATCAATAGAGTATTCTTTTACTCCCAATTTCCAATCTCTCTTTCATTCTGTTAGTCTAATATTTTCTTCACTTGTTGAAGACCATACCCAAAAATTATAAGCATCTCCTTGTATCAACAAATAAAATGAGGATAGTTGAATTTGTGATGAGTTCGCATTTTAGATCCATTTAATACAAAGTTAATATATAATGAGTTAGCATTTTAGGCCCATTTAATAAAAATTCAATAATCAAGGTAGTTGAATTTTGCCAAGTAGCATTGTAACTACATAAAATAAATTAATCAATTCAGTCTGTTTTGGAATATCCCTGCAATCTGGTACATACTAAATCCCATCCTCATCTCATGCTCATAAACTATCTGACAGCATTAGCAGCCCCTTGGAACCGTAATCAAATAGAAAAAGAAACAAATATAAAGGTCCATATAAACCAAACATGAATCAAAGTTTCTTAACTATTAGTTACCTTCCAATGCCTCTTTGCAACGTCTATGTCTCCTTCTTGTTGAGATTTGCCTAGATCCTTATTGATTACCAATCTGGGTGTGTCAAAGGTAGGTGTTTGATCTGATTTAGACATGACTTTCATGTAACGGGAAGAAGAATCGCTGCTCTGCAATTTGGACTCTTAGCAGTGGTATACTAAAGTTTCTAAGTTGCACAGTCAAAAGGTCTTCTCTAGTTAGATTTTAGTTCCTTCAAGCCTCAGTTCCTTTTCTTCAATGGGACAAAAACTACTTAGGCTAAGGAAGCCTGCGAAGATGCATCAGAAGAAAATCAAGAATCAAGTGCACCAAAAAAGCAAGAAATTCAAACCAAAACAAAACTGTGAACTTTTATATCAAAACTTGTGACATTAGATTAGAGGTTCGAGTGTAGTTTATTGGAGCAAGTGAAGTCTTGCTTATCCCAGGCAACATACCTCAGGTCCACGAGATAGCTAAGAAAAGCTAAGCAAGACTTGTCCACCAACTACACACAGGTTCAATATATTCCCTTAAATAGCTGAAAGAGCGAAGAGAATGGAGGTGGAGGACGAGAGTTAAAATCTCAGTTAATACCAACTGATTTGCAGTATCCTCACATGGACATCATTACAAGAGAGATCAAACCAATTGATCACGTTGGCAAATTTCATCAATTACATGTTTCCCATTCTCACCCTTTATTGTTTGTGTTAGGAAGGGTTATTATGATATATATATATATATATACATATATTCCCATTATAATCCCAAATCATTATCAGATAATGGATAGGGAAAAGTCCCCTTAAATTTTTTGTAATAGAAACAAAATCCAAAGGATTTGGGAAAATATTCAAATAAATTAAAAAATTCAATGACCACGAGTTTCTCATAATGATAGTCAACCCCATCATTGCCATAACTAGGGTGCTCAGATCTAAACCAAACTGAACCCTATCAAAACAATCTAATCTAAACCAACCAAAACTGATTATTTAATCAAATTAATCAGATAAGATTATTGGAAAACCGATTAATTTGGTTCAATTGTTGGATGACCATCTAAAAATATCAAAATGAACCGAATTGATTATGTCAATGCATTATTATCCAATTACCTTTCTTTATAAAAGAGTTCATTAATGTTGTTTTAGTTAGATTTATTATTGTTGCCCTACTGAATTTATTATATGTCAATATATTATTATCCAATTACCGTTCTTTATAAAAGAAGTGATTTATGTTGTTTTTGTTAAATTTATTATTGTTGTCTTATTGAATATATTGAAGAATAATGTATGTTGTATAGAATTATATGCATGTTATTCATTGGATATTGAATGTTGAAGAACAAATCATTCATTTTAAGGAAAAACTGATCAAACTGATTTAATAAAGATGGATTGTTCCGGTTTATGTCTATATAATTGGATTCACTTGATAGATTTTTGTGTGAACCGATCTAATCATTTTGGTTGACCAAATCCAGAAAACTAATCCAATTCGATCAGTTTTAACCCCTAACTGTAACTAACAACAACTACCGAGGTTTTAATATTTTCAGCCCTATCTTGCTTAAAAAAAAACATTCAAAGGAATATTTGGGGAAAATATTCAAAAAAATAATAATGATTGGCAATCATGTTTTTATCGTTATATTATTTTCAGGTTTATCATTTTTTTTTTTGGAAAATTCAAACAAAAAATATGGTGCTTTTATAATGCATATTAATCATAATCATTGACACAAAAGAAAAATTCATACATTGTTTCAGATTTTTGAAATTCAAAATCACTAATAAATAATTAGTCTAATAATCCATTGTTTCATTTAAGGGCTTATTTGTACACGTCATGACAACTTAAGGAGAGTTATTTTTATTTCTTTTCCATTATAATCCCATTTAGTTAACATAGAATTGATTAGTTTAATTATAAATAATTTTTTTGATAACAAATTATAAATGATTTTGATTTTTAATAAGAGTCCAAAATACATAGAAGTGATTTGTTTTATTAGAAATTAATTATTTTTTTTAATAAAAACCAAAAGGTAAATTTTGTTTAGCTGCAAGAGAAAATCCAATCTCAAACTTCATTAATAAATCCTAAACTCCTAATTACTAACTGACTCCATAGTGCCTTGGAGGTGGATTTGTTTCGATAATATATAGAAATTACCTCCTTTAATCATGCGATCTGATTATTTGACGTCAAATCATATATATATATATATATATATATATATATATATTTTACCATGTACCTTCTTGTAATGCATTGCTATATAACAAAAAAGCATTATGATGATTTCATTGAGAAAGTCAGTAAAAGGGTGTTGAATCAACTCTAGAATTGCTTGCACTTTTAATTCTTTAAATCCCATTGTTTTAGAAAAAAGAGGGAAAATAGAGGATGTTTGGATAGTAATTTTATCCACGTTTGCTAAACTTAAAACAAATAAAAAATAAAAAATTTGACATGGCAATGAGTTTATAGAAATTAAATTATATATAGATCAAGAAACTTTTATTAAACCCATATAAACAGATGGTGACTTACAGGACACCATCTGCTTATTTTTCATACACAATATATATATATATATATATATATATATATAGTTAGTTAGGCTTAGCCGCAAGCTAGTTTGGTTTCATTTCACATTTACGCCATAGAGAAAGTATCTTGTTCCACTAATTGAAGTTAAAAATTGGCAGTGCAGGCGGCGGAATTTCAGAGCAGGGTTGGCAAATGCATTGGCCATCAACACAGCACTTGGTGAATCCTTGACAAACGTTGTTGCAATCAATCATCCGAGGGCAACGAAAGGGTCCCCTACCTTCGACTGATCTTGGTCCTTCCCGTCCAGATATTAACTACTTGTTTATATGACACTTTCAAAAGTTAATGCCATAGAAATTATGCTGACTACAATAACTAAATTTTAAGGTGTTTGGCTTTTATACTAGTATATCTTAGTCATTCATTTTCACTTGCTACCTAGCACATTACTTAACACACATTTCTTTTTAGAATTTAGACTCTTCATTTTTTGTTAAAACAACAAAGAGTCCACCCAAAAAGTTTGATTTAATTTTAAAACAATTAGAGAGTTATAGATAGAGAAAGGAGTGGTGATGCTTACCCTCTATGGCAATCACCAAGATCAACAAGAAAGCAAACTGCAATGGAGACATTGTTCTTGTGCACTTGAATCAATTTGGGCTATTATAATCGGTCTGGGTTTTTCCCAACAAGTTCATAGACAGTTTTATATACAAAGAAGAAGCCAAGATTAGGAGAGAAAAGTGACATTTAGCATTATCTTTGTGCAATTAAGAAAAGATTCTTTAGAAGATAACAAATCTACCTTTAGTTTCAATGAATCAGGTAAGATTTGTTTCTAAATTTCTATCCTTAATGACTACAAATTTGTTTTCTATAAAGATTTTAGATAATTTACCTTTTTTGGTTAGATGTACCATCATTACAGGTGTCATTTTCTTTTAGATATGTGGATTACTTTTTCGTATCGGATTCTGTTAAAGCTGTGGATGAAAACGTAATGGGCATTAATTTTTCCCCCCCTTACTTTAACGTTGGCCCCCCTTTCCCCCATTTTTTTTTTCATTTCTTCCAAAACTACCCTCATGCTCTAAATAGATTACCCCACACACTCTGGAGATGGAGGGCCAATTGGGGTGTGATTCGGACATGGAGAGCCAATTGGGGTATGATTCGGACATAGAGAGCCAATTGGGGTGTGATTTTAGACATGGAGAGCTAATTGGAGTGTGATTCAGACATGGAGAGCCAATTGGGGTGTGATTCGGATATAGAGTCAATTGGTGTGTGATTCGAACATGAAGAGCCAATGGGGAAGTTATTTCGGATATGTAGAGCCAATGGTGCATGCTCATCTAGGCACCGCCATTAGTAGTTATAGGACGATGTATATATTTGTTAACTTAGTTTTTACATAGATTAATTGTAGATTATTTGTTGTTAAACTGACCATATGGCTTGTTTGAATTTAACTATTATGTTTGTATCAATGCTTAACTTATAATGTATGTATGTGCTTGATGTATTTTGTTAACATTGTAACGACTTAGTCATTCTATTAAACATTTCATTTGATGTTAAATGTGTTTGATGTTGAATCAGCTATGTTAATATTGTTGAATTTGATGTTGAATTAGCTGTATTTGATTACACAGAAGGTTGTTGGGATAACGTGTATATAAATTGCACATGTCTTGGTGGCAAACATAAAACAAATGTGCACATCCATTTGGTAAGTAGTCTGGCTCTCTATATCCTTCTAACTTCCCAAACGGATGTGCACATCCAATGTGGGTGAAAAATGGATATGGAGATCCAAAAACAATATAGATTGGATCTGGAGATCTAAAAATAGCATAAACTAGCTCTGCAGCTCCAAAATAGCACAAATCGGCTCTGCAAATCTAAAAATGCATTTTCACTATTTTCTAATATTTTTCCTTCACTATGCAACCAACAAACTTCATTTTTCCAAATAAAACATAAATGGAAGAGAAGAAGTACACCCAAACCTTTGATTTGTGTTGAAACTTCAAGAAACTATAGAGAAATTTGGCAAAACACGAGAAGAAAAGAGAAGAGAGCTAGGGTTACAGGAAGAAAAAAGAAGACAAGAGGTTGGGGGGGGGGGGGAGGGAGATGAAGCCGCATAAACAAACAAGGGCAATTTGGGAAAAAAACTTAATGGAAGGGGGGGAGGGCCAACGTTAAAGTTGGGGGGGGGGGGGGGGGGAATTAATACCCAAACGTAATGGGAAAGGAAGGGAAAGTGGCTGATAAAATTTTGTTTGGAAAGTTTTTGAAAAGTAAAATGGAAGGAGAAAGGGTTAAAATACAAATATAAAAGAACTTATTTATATGTGCCAAATTTTAACAAAATTCATATTATTATAATACAAATTTTTATTAAATTTGCTATGCATGGCAATGAAAAAGGGGTGACAACTTTTGTGTCTTTTTTTTTGTTTTTTAATTTTTAATTTAAATAAGCAATCTAGACATACCCCCAACCATTAGACCCGAGCTATATGTTCTTATTTACTTCTCTTTCTTTTTCTTTTTTAAATTCAAATATTATTAATTATTAAATCTAAAATAAATAAGAAAATTAATAAATGAAATTGAATAATAAACTCAAATAAATAAATAACATATAAATAATTTTAAAATATAGCGTCTTGATGTAATACATATTTAAAAAATGAATAATTAAAATAATTATTAAATGTAGTCTAGCAGTAAGAGGTTTGAGTAATATTTAGAATATATAGGATTTGATCTCTCATGTAAAAAAAAAAAAAAAAAAAAAAAAGAAAAAATTAAAACTCTAAACTTTAAACATTAGACTTTCTCTATACTATAAACCTTAAATTTTAAACTTTAAATACTAAATTAAAAAATAATTTATTTTATTAAATCTACATACTAAATATATTATAATGGTAACAGATTTGTGTAGTATCTAAAATGTATAGGATTTGATTCTCTCATGTAACAAAAAAAATAAAAATTACAAACCTAAGATCCTAAACTTTAAACTAAACTAAAAAAATAAGTTTAGTTTATACTTTAAAAATTTAAAATTTAGGAAAAATTTAGATTTATAGTCTAAGATTTAGGCAATTACTTTTAAGCCTAAACTTCACATATTAAATATAAATATCTTAAATCTTAAACCATAAATCCTAAACTGTAAAACTCTAAATTACAAAAACATAAGTTTTATAACACTATTTAATATATATTTTTTATAGTGTTCATTTATTTTTATATTTTTATATTTTTAATATTAATTTACTAATTAGTCTCATCCTTTTAAATCGTTTATATATTATTTATTTATTTATTAGTGTTTATTATGTAATTTTGTTGATTAGTTAATTAATTAATTATTTTAAATTTAATAATTAATAATATTTGAATTAAAAAAATAAAAGAAAAGAAAGGGGAATAGGCGGGAATAGCTCGGGCTAGTGATAGTGGTCAAGGGGCATGTTAAATTTTTTATTTGAATTAAAAATTAAGAAAAAAAGACAAAAAAGGTTGAAGTCATGGCATAATCGTACCACTTCTGACACAAAATTGCCAACATCACAAAAAGATACAATTTTTGCAAAAATTTAACACATCTATATAAATATTTTAAAATTTGACATATTTTATTTAAAAACATATTTTTTATCCTTTACTTTATATGATATTAATAAATATATCTCTAATTTTTAACAAAATTACTTTCATTATTTTAAAATGTTAACAAATCTTTCACTAAGACTATAACATTAACAAATATATCTTAACGCTTCACTCTTAAAAAGATTACTCGTCACTTTAAAACGTTGACAAATAGATGTATTATCATTCTAATTAAAAATATACATAGTAACATACATAAATCAAAAGTAACTTCCACTCTTTCTCGGCCAAGGCTGATGCTAATCATCACTTTTCTTTTTCAAAAAAATATACGGTCTGCCACGACTGATGGTAATACTGCAAAATCAACCGGTGAGAGAGTGACACTTCGTAGCATTGGTGTTAGCTAGCCGATGCTATGCTTTTTTTTTTTTTTTAGTGATTAGCATTGGCCAAACCATTGCAACATACCGCTAGTCAACTTACTTTGACCTACAACGTCCACTTTTTACATCGTCAAGGCCGATGCTAATGCACGATAGACTTAGGGTGGGCCTACCCGACACTAATACTCCTATAAAATTTTTAAACTTTGTTGCAAGTTACCGTGGGCTTATTCGATGCAATTAGCATTGGCCTCGAGGCTAACGCTAATTTCCATAGCTAATTTGTCATTTTCTTGCAATGCTAAGTGCACTGATAAATCCCACCTCTCCTTCCTTCTTCCTTAGCTGGGTCATTGATTTTTGTTTACTTCCTCCTATACTCTCTCCCTTTGATGAGGTCAACTTTTCTGCCTTTTTCATCCCTTCAATTGTCTCCCCCGCTTATACCATCTCAAAAAATGTTATAAATGTTGGCCTCCATATAGGCTATGAATGGTGGATGTAATGTGCATACGAAATAGTCAACCATATCTGATCCCGACAGTGGAGGTTAAACTTGTGCTACTAGTTTCCTCCACTTCTGTGCATGTTCCTTGAAGCTTGCATTTTCATCCTTTCCCATGATCCGTAATTGAGTCCTCGTCAAGGCGATGTTCTCATTGATGCTATATTGCTTCAAGAAAGTGTTTACCAAATCCTTCTAGGTTCGAATTTTCCAATAATCAAATCTCCAATACCATTGAGTTGCAGGGCCTATTAGACTCACAGGAAAGAAATTGATGAAGAATTTCTCTTCCTTAGACCAAAATCCCCATCTTAGTAAAGTATGACTTCAAATGAACCCGGGGATTCGTAATGCCATAATTCTTGACAATTTTTGGTAGCTCAAAATCTTTTGGTAGTGTGATTTCTGGTGGTAAGGATAACTATTTAATCTCGATAGCCCATATACCCCGGAATTTTGCAAGGATTTAAGTTGTTCTTCCAACATGAGCTATTCCTTCTCCATCAAATCAATTCTCTCATTTTCATTCTTTTCTTCCTCACTATCACGTTCTCCAATCTTTAGTAGGCTTCCTTGATCAGGAGTAAAAGTTAGGTGATGGATGGTTGGAATAACGTGGGACTCCAGATTTCCTTGTTAATTAAGGGTAAATCCTAGAAAATAGTCATATTTGGCGGTGTTAGGATTTTATCCTTATGGCTTCTATGGTGAGACTGGGAGGCGACTTTGAAGAACTTAACCCTGCTCCTAGTGCTAAAAGAGAACCTTATGGCAACAAATCATATGGTATCCCCCATATTGGATTAGTGATAATAAAAGGAACTATCACCAAAGAGGTCTCAGGATCATGGGTCCCCTCCTTCAATTGCAAGCTATTTGTAAGGAGTTTCATGATTTCATTTATCTTAGCTTTGATCTTATTCAATTCAGCCTCTACATTGCATTCAGGAGCACGTTCTTTAGCCATTATAGAGACAACTATAGATCTAAGCCCAATAGTCCTTTTAATTGAGCTTGATTGAGTTAGGACCTTTTGACAAAAGCTATTATGACTTAAGCTGAAAGTGAAACACAAATAAGAAGAATAAAGAAAGAAAAGAGAAAAACATATATATTTAGAATAAGGACCCCTTATTTTTGGTTGTTAACATGACTTCCTGCAGTTGCTCGCTTTTGTAAAACTTTCGACCTTTCCTTGAAGCAATCATTGTAAGCCCATTAAGATGCCCCAAAAGAACATAAAGTCCTTATGAGACATATTGATAAATGCATCCTGTAATAACATGAAACTATCGTGAGAAACATTTTGCATTAAGAAAAATGGATAAATAACTATATATTCCATTCGAAATATAAAGACTACAAAATGGAGTTGTCATTATGGGCTAAATGCATCATTCAATGCACTTTTACAATGGAAAATCAATTATTTTATCTTAGGTGGAATTGACAGTATTGCCATTGCTTCAGCAACTCGAACTCGTTGATGCAAGTCTTCAGCTCTTGATCTCATTTTCTACCAAGGAAGCATGTTGTTAGCCTAGTAAACACATCCATTCTTTGAAATTGGCTTCCTTCCTTAACTGATTTCTTTCTTCTTGAAAGGCATTTGCATGCAAGTCTAAGTTAGCATTTCAAACAGTCAAACCATTTATTTGAAAGTTCAGATCAGTGACTTGAGCAGCGAAACCATCCATCTGCATATACAAGTTGCCATTTTGTGCATTTAACTCTTTCACTTGTTGGATTAAGCCATTTACTTGTGCCCTCAAATCATGAACTTTGATTCAAACCTTCAGTTTGTAAACTCTTTGCTATTACCTCATTTTCAGCCTTAGTCTTTTATTTCTTGCATTTTCATTGTTTTCCTCCATTTAGCCATTTCCTCTTTTAGTTGGTGCTCCTCTTTTTCATCTTCTATTGTTTAGCTTGCTTTTCCTTAATTTGACCTTCAATTCATGTTCCCCTTCAAGGATGTGAAGGATGTCATTTGGTGGTGATGGATAGCAAGCATGAGAAGCTTTTATGAAGGGTAGATTCCTCTTCCAGTTTCAAAACCATTCCTCATACTATTCCTCCATTACATCACTAGGAACGTGTTTGGTTCACTAGAATGGAATGGACTGTTCCAATGGAATGAGCTAAATATGATGTTTGGTCACTGTAATTCAAAGAATGGAATAGTCTGTACAGTAGCATCTTTTCAATAAAAATTGGAAAGACTTTTTCTTCCCAAAAATGGGAGGAATGCACCTCTCCTCCAAGAATGAACATTTTATTCTGTTTTTGCCCCTCCATGAACCTACCTCGGAGCTTTGTCGACCATCTTTTTTGTTTGTTGTCTTCATTGTTCATGGCCGTTTTTATCCGCCCCTATCATCTACATACTTCGTTTCCGTTCATCACCCTCAACTCACATTTTTCCATGAACGCACCAACTGGATCTTCGAGGGCAAGCTAAGATGGAGGTGCTCCATCGACAATCATGTTCCCTATACCCCTGTAACGTAGAAGAAGATTTGCTCTGCAATTAATTAGCTAGGTCCTTGTACCACCTCCAGATCTCCACCATTCTAGTGTGCAATGGGTTATGCCTTTGCATTTTTTGGATTTGTTCTTTTGATTTCTGCTTCTTCTTTTTTTTTTTTTCTTTTTTTTTACATTTCAACTTTTAGACTTTTAGTGTCCTTGTTTTGTCCTTTTTACGAATTAGAATTTTTTTAAAAAAATATTTAAGGGCATTATAGTCATTTAATTATATTTCCATTACATTCTTTCATTCTTTTTTTCTTTGAGATACCGAACAAGTAAAAGGATTAATCCGCTCATTTCTATTCCTATTTCCTTTCCTCTTTCCATTCACCCAGCAATTCATTCCATCCAACCAAACACAACTTAGGTGGATGTAGGTTTTTGTTGTGGATTATCATGTGATGCAAAGCTCATTGGGCGTCACTTAATATATTTGCATCCCAATCCCCTTTGTAGTAGAATTCCAATTTAACCTTATCATCAAAAAGTGGGATGAACCAACTGCCTCATCCCTTACTCCTTAGACACTAGTAGAGGTGTGTAAGAAATGGAACCTAATGTCCCAATCAATGGAACATATGATGAACTACCGCAATTAACCAAGATCCTTTGAATAACTACATAAGGAGTTTTCAGCTTCATTGTTTGATTGGACACTTCATCAAATTTCTACTGCCAACATTCTCTCCCCTTATTTTAAGATATGTCCAGCCATAGCGTAACTTTTGAGACATTATAACTTACTATCCATCACATGGCATAACAACCACACGCACAGTAGTTGGAAACAACACATAAGCCTAGCATTCTTGCTTCTTATGCAATAATTGAGAGGCGTGTATCCTCTTGATTGCAACTTGGGAAGAGGATCAACCCATAGATGGATGTAAGGAGTAATTCCTTCAACTCTTTCCATCATCCAGCAGTCAAGAAATTTTGTAGGCAGCTATTCACAAAGCTCATGGGCCAAACATGAATCCCATCATTTTTTGCTCTTCTCTTTGTTAACTCTGGTTTTGGCACCAAAGGCTGGTTATTTGCTCTAAGGAGAGCTTGTGCTTTTTTTGGGTATAAATAGTGCTCTTATTAGTTAAAGGCATCCCTAGCAAGGTACAACATTCTTCCATAGTCAATGCCAAATCAATATCCTTGAAACTTAAGTAGCATAATGACAAATCTAGTACTCCACCATAGTGATTAGAGTCATATTTTCTATTTCAATGCATAGTAAGGCTAAGAGAGTAGAATATTTCAGCTTGAAGGTTGTTATTTCCCCAAAGGAATCATGTTAAGGATAGAATTTAGATCAGATACATCACTTGTCTTCATGGTAACCTTAATCTTGTGGTGTAATTTACACTCACAATTCAATTGGACAATCTCTGTTGCAATCGGGCTTCATCAATGATTACACTAGAAGAAAGTCTTTTTCTTGAAGTCACGTTAACAACCATTATTAATATGTCCCTGGGGTTATCAAGTAAATCAAGTAAATAAAAATGAAAACAGGTAAATAATTAAAAAAAGAGGCAAAAAAGAAATGCTCCCCTCATTTTTATCCTGGAAGGTTGGCTTCAAACCTAATTTGGGCAGCATTTAGGCTATTTTATCATGCACAACTTGGTGCTAAGGTTGTATGTCCTAAAAAGTTAGTTCCTTGAACCGCTCTCCATAAAAATGATGGAGATCACATCCACCTATTTGGATCCGTAAATGCATAAAGGGTTCATGAACCCAAATAAGCGAGATGACCCCACAGTTCAAGTAGAGACTTTCTTGTGCACCACCTAAGCATTTGCATTGAATGAAAACATTAAGCCTCCCACTAGTCTAAGGCTTAATGTGCACATAAACCTTACTAAAATTATTCTATCCACTAAAATTATTCTATCCCAATTACAGGAGAAATATGCAACAAAATGCAATATATACAATGCAAAATAAATAAACTAAAAAGATAAAATAAAAAAATAAAACCATGAACAAATCACATTTTTAGGCCATATTAAATTCGCATAGCTAATTATAAAGGGCTTGACTCTCTAACCTCTCTCAAGTGGAGTGTCAAAGCTATGAGGACGTACCCTTTGGTAGGCGTGCCCTTTTCATTTTTTATTTTTATTATTTGGAGTTGCACCAATTGTTTAGAAGATTTTAGAAACTCAATTTTATTTTTATTTTGGAAAGGCAATGGTTTGTGAACTAGAAGTGAATTTAGGTGTCGATTATATGTGGAGAAAGTACTATACACCTCACAACATTTGTTATAGGCTGTTAGTCAAAACTAATGATACTAAAAAGGAACCTAGGGTCCTTTCTTCTTTTAAGATGCATTAGCAGTCTTTTGATGACTCTTATTTCCACCTAGATTAGATAATGCGTGTAACATCACATTCAAGGTAATACTGCCCACTCTTCCATGAAAAGTGGATGGCTTATGAATCCTATAAGTTCATGTCACCAACACTTTCATCAATTGAATGCATACATGCATGATCAACATAATGCCAAAATACAAATGCACCCCAAAGTTGAATAGAAGACATATATGAATGAAACTAGAGATAAAGGCACAGACCGCCGAGGCACACAAAATACAAAAACGCATGAAGAACAGTAAATATTCTAGGGAACATAGCCAAGTTAACTTTTATACTGTAAAACATCCCTCAAAACTCAACTTATACTGAGATGGCATGACATAGAAAGACATAAACAGTAGCAAGACCAAATTTGGTGCTCTATTTATTTTTCTTTTTTTTTTTTCCATATTTTTAACTCAAATGAAAAGACATGTACAACAAACAAAAAATAAATAAATGAGAAAACAATAGGAAGTGTCAAAGGAAAACAAATTCATTTCTTTTGTCTTAAAAATAAAAAAAGAAATGAGGAATGCATATCCTAATGTGTGGAGGGAATGAACTACATCCAAAATTTTTTTTTTCTTTGGCAACCTAAGAAAATTCCACAATGGAGGAACTCGAAGATTCATTCCCATGTGAAGGAACATTTAATACGCAGACAATCTATTAGATTCTTTTTCACACCTCTTATTCATCTAGCAGACTCTTTAAAATTAAAAATGCAAGAAACAAAAGAGCACGCAAGTGCAAATACACATGGGATAGACACACCTTCCTAAATTTTAATCAGCTCATAGATGAAGATTCGACCACCACAAAAAGGACATGAATGGCAAAGAAACATAAATACAGACAATGCTAACCTATGTTGACCTTAGCTAATGGATAGTAACTAGCCATAAATCAGTTAGTCTAACAAACTAATGGCTCAAAAATAACAAAAGTTCTATGGCTTCATTATTAAAACAAAGGACTATGGAGGCAATTTCATGTGATTTCTCATGCTCCATAAATTATACTCACAATCTGATGAAGTCAGAAACCAACAATTGAGAACAAACAAAGACCTTAATTTGGCTTGATAATTAAACATGTAAATCATAAGCAAGTGAAGCAACAAACACAATCATTGAAGACATGTAGTTGCATCCCATATGCCACTGTTTAGATAATAGCATAGGAACACTCAATAGAACTAAGTGGTTTGAGATTAAATGAATAGTGTGAGAAACGAGATGTAGAGAACACAACAAAAGTAGTAATTCACAAGATCCATTTAGCAACCCCCCAAAGTGAAAGAGATACTTAAATCCTTGTTTGATCTCTGTAAAAATATGCTTAAAAATTCAAATTGGGTTGTCACAATTGTGGAAGTACGTAGTCTCAATTGACGAATTTGCCTTACTCTTTGACCCTTTTCCCCCTACTCTTTTTTGGTTGAAGATCTAATACATGTGGGGGTCAAGCTTGTGAATGTTCAACAAATCTCTATCTTCATGATTTGGTGGCTACTGGGTGTTGTGTCTTGTTGTTACATGATCTTTCTAGCAGTTAAAACTCCCCATTACTTATGCCCCGCATTTATTTCCCATTTCTCCTTTTTTTTCCTCTTTTTTTTTGCTGCCTTCTTGGATGAGAAACCCTGCATCCACCATCTTAAACTTTGGCAAAAATGGGCTTTAGGTTAAACCGGTCTACTGTTAAATGGATCACCAATAATCTATAGCAAATTGCCCTATCTCTTTTATTTAGAAAGGCCCAAAAATAAAAATAAATTGTAAGAAAAAGAAATTGGACAAAATATAGTGACCACAGGTGATCTTCCATCATGGTTCTCTATAATGGATAATTTGTGGCATTTAAGAGCCAGGATTGCTCTCCACCTCGCTGTGGTGCCGGTAGTGCCACTTGAATAGTGTCTCCTATGTGTACAAACAATACTTCAAGAACCATTAAAGGGAAAATAATTTAACTTAATTTCTAATGCAGAAGATCCACTCAATAGTGGCAACCACAGAGCATATGATAAGTAAATATAATATACCTAGATCAAAAAACAAGGCTCTGATATTAGTTGTTGGGGTATCAGAGTATGTGTAGTAGTAATGAAGTAAATAGAGTAGAGTAAGAGAGAACAATGGACATCAAAGATTTAACGTAGAAAACCCTCTATAATTTTAGAAGAAAACCACAAGCTGGACTTCACAAATATTCATTATGTGGTAAAGTTGGTACAATAAATCTTTGAGTGACTTACACACTAAATACTCTATCCCCAATCTTTAGAATTTTATCACTCTAGTACTCTTAATATCAAGAACACTATCAACGGTAATCCAAGTGTGATACTCACACCTCACTAAAAGAGAAAACACTCCTCTTTACTAGAAGCCCTTTGCTTCTACTCGTCAGTGTGCATTCCATGCTCATTGAAGCACTCCTTTTGTAGTGCAAAAACTCAACTACCAAGCATGCTTCTTCAATGGTAGCATTTAATCTTTTACTGTTTCTCATCCATTGCCTTTTTTACACTAGCCTAGATTTATAGGTGTTGACATTGGCTTCCATCAATGGTATGTGCTGGACATTTTTACAAATGTTTCACTTTTTACCATTATTATGAATGTTGGCTCTAGAAATTGGAGCTGAAAAGTTTGCAATGGCAATTTTTTTTTTTTAATAATTGAGTTTCATCAGGATATATAATTTCTTTTTTATTTTATACAACTTAAGTAATTTTGTCCTTGTCAATTAATTATTATTTTTACTTTTTACTCTTTTTGTTTCTTCTTAAATTGCTACCTAACTATGATTTTATTGATGTTCTGCCATCTGTATAAAAAAAGGCCTATTGAATTTTTTTCATTTTTATAAAAATAATTTTTCTTATTGCAATGTGTTAATACATAAATTCCTTTTCTTATTATGCCTCTCATACATGAAAATGCCAATTGAATTATTAAACCACAACATGCTCATGCCTTTTTTTTTTCCCCTAGTTTTTGTTTGGTTGCTACCAAACCATGGTATTGATCTCATCGATGTCCTGCCATCCACATATATAACCATATGCCTATAATTATTAAAATATATTAGCCAGAAAGGTTGTTTTCCCATGAAGAATTTCATTCTATTGAATAAAAGAGTGTTTATTCTTTCCAATATTCATGAAAAGTGGACTTTTATAGGGGTCAATCATTTTTTAGGTGAAACTACTGTCGTCTCCCTTGCCACCAAGCTTGACCATTCATGATAAATTGTATGAAATTTAATTCAAGAAATCAGGTCAAAAAAATGAAGGAAATTCTAGGATCTATCACTACAATCTAATATATCTCCCCAAACACTCAATGCAAATGCAATGTCATGTTTTGTACAAATCTAATTATATATGAAATTATCAACACATAAAGGCTAATATAATTGCTTGGCAAATGAAATGTCATACAATAGTAGTATGAACAACGTACTCCCACTATTTCTCAAACATAAGCACTAGTTAGCACTGTTCTCCTTAAAAGGAGGAAAACTAGCTATCTGAACAAGTATTAGATACCAATGTTTGAAAAACTATTTCACCCCATTTAAAAAAATAGTTTTAACATCCATCAAATAAAGCTCTAAATCATGTGTGCTATCATTGCCATTATACAATGAAGGGACTTCTTGATAAGGAGTGGAGAGAAAATCTTACCATATTCCATTCAATCTTTCTACTATACCTTTTGCTATTAGTTTGGATTTTAGCTCTCATCTTAACTTGTAGCATCACATTTGATTTCAAATACCCATTTACACAGTCAATATGCTTATAATTAGTGGGTAACTCAATCAAATCCCCAACATCACTCGTCCTCATAGAGACATCTCATCTTACAAGGCAAGGAGTTATTTAATTCCATTATCTCCAATTTCACTTACACACAATTCTCTCACTAATGATGGGCATCGCAATATAGATACACTTCTCAATTCTCAAATTTACTCATAACAGTTATTGAGTAGCCATAATGGCCTGATGCAAAAATTGAAATTAAATTCTTTCTCGTTGAATGTAAACCACTACGTCCTTCAATTCTAAGTATGCCCAAGAAATAACTCCAATAAAGAACTACTCCCACTTTGAAACATGAAATGAATATATAACAAGCAAAGAGTCTTTGACTCTATAAAGGAAATATCCAAAATTTGAAGTGGCTAGAAACAATTTTAAGGATTCAACCCACACCTTAAAATTTAGCCCATCGCATGAAAGATTTGCCACTACTCATTTGAGCAAGCTAGGCAAAATTCAATCACAAGCAGGAGAAATAAATTGCATATAAAATGACATGTAATGAAACTCCTATGCCATTATATGATCCTACGTAAGAGTCTCGAGCCATAGTGCATAAGCAGCTTTCCACAAGTTTGAAAATTTTAATTTTACAATCAAATGGTAAGCAATTAACATAATAAAGCTCTTATGCCACCCTGATCTTTCCCAGGGTCCCAAACCAAGGTGCATAGCAGCTCCCATAAGTGTTGAAAATCATAATTCCATAATCTAATGCTGATAGGGTATTGAAAAACTTTAGAAAACAATTTTCAACACTACACCATATCACAAATAATATTAGATTGCCAAACAAAGCCCCAAGTTATTTTGGGTGATAACATAATTATATCAATAACTATGGTCGCATATAATTAGCAGAATAGCCACACGTGACAATATTATAATTATTTCACAAGCCAAGAAGCATCCCAAAGGAGAATGTATAACATATATCACTCACATATGTAAGGAATGCATACATAATTCAAAATCCCAAGGGTCCTATTAAATTTTATTTCAAAGTCTTGAAAATAGATATAGTACTCCATAATCATATATACAATCCATTTGATTAGTGAAAAAACAAAAAAACTTATTTAATAGATCATTTATCATAATAAGTTTCAAAAGAGGATGCATAACCAATCAACATAATTTATGTATAAAATATTTTGGATTGCTTCATATTGCCTATTATCTCACTTGTTAAGATTCACAAAAGAATCTAAATTCGCATCCTCAAAATAGGCAACTATAAGTGTATATAGCCTAGTAAATATGAATAATTATCTTGATAACATGAGAATCATATAAATATGGTTTATTTATGAGAAATTATCAATGTGTCATATATTTGGTTAAATAAACCCCAAATAAAAAATGCAATAACACAATTTTAGAACAATTTATCCTCTCATATAATTAACAAAATGTCTCAAACAAAATACGCCAGAGACATCTCTAGGAAGAGTAGCCAACATATACCACCCATAATCATGTGAGGAAAATACATAAAAAAGTTTCACCTTAAACATTTAAGCACACAATGGGAAAAATCACCTTAAAATTTTCAGAAAATCAATAAAAAATAGATAGAATGCCCAAAAAATTCTGAAAAAAAAATTGTTCAATAGGAAATTAAGGGTGCATTAGATCATAATACTAGATAGCAAATGTAAAATAGTAAAACACAAAGTTAAGGTATACTACAATTTTTTGTATTGTTCACTATTTGTTGCTCAATGCATTGGACAATTATACCATTTGTATCTAATTTAAGGTAATATTTTATATTACATTATTTTTTAAAAAGATATAATAGGATTTTGATAATTTATAACAATTAAATTAATTTATAAAAATATAAAATTTAAACAACGGTCATCAATACCTCGTTGGTTGTCGGCTATTGTCGGTTGATTGCTCCTTTGTGAGTGTCATGAATGGATAGAAATAGTATGTGTGTGTGGTGTGATCCATATGTATATATGTGGAACAATTTGTGATGTGTTGGAATACAGTGCAATTATACACTATCAGTGTAGCTAGCAAGTATTCCGGGGTTATCGTACCTAAAGGATTATTCTTAATTACTAGAGTAGTATAACTCCAATATTGTTCAAGCAAATAATAAGAGTGATAATAGCAAAATAAATTAAAAAAAAATAGCATGAAATAAGAGAAATAGATGAAGAATGCTTGGAGAGAAAATATGGAATAAAAGCCTAGGGATTATAATTTCACCACAATTTCTTTGTATAAACTTTCGTGATTCAGTTATGACTTTCCACAATTATCAATTGCTAACCAGGATTCCCTAATTTAATTGATCAGCCTTGGTGATAGATCAGATCAAATTTAATTACAATTACTAATCTCGCTACCGGTCCGTGCGAGTTGTAGCAACTAAAATTGCATTAAATTCTGTGGACATCCCTTTAGGGAGGTTAGGGGAATGCCTTAATTCCCATGTGGCTACACAGGGTCCTCAATACTGGTCTATCCTTAGCTCCACTATGGATTTAACTCTCGTGGTCTAGATTAACTAATATTTGATATGTCTCATAGAAAACCCACAAATTTTCCCCAACTAATTAGCTAGAAAAGTCAAGAGTGAAGTACAAAAAATTAAACCTCAATTGAATAAAAGATAGAATTGTTATAATATCATCAATTAATACAAGAAATTGGGGCTACATCCTAGCCCCTAGAAAAGAAATTAGTTACACATAGTGTAACTTAAACACATAACATAAAAGAGAGAAAACATGAATGGATAAAGAGTAGAAGTTGTGGTAGAAGTGGTTCCTTGCTTCTTGTGCCTTCCTTGTGCATGGTCTCCTTGTTGCCTATTTGTATTGTATATAATCCTAATTTTACTCTAACTAGGCATACAATATTCTAGTGGCATTTAAATACTTCAATCCCACTCAAACTAGGATAGTAGATAATCTAATTTGCTTTGACAGCTTTAGTTTTACTCCCACTAGGACTCTTGAGAATTTAATTCCTTTACATGCATATCTCTTCTAGTTTTTATCGAACTAGGATTCCCATTAGGATAACCCTCTTCCTAGTCCTACTTGAATTAGGACACTTAGTTGAATTTTAACTCCAGCCAAAAAAATCATTCCCAATCATGCTTAGATTAGGATTCCATATGGCTACGCACTTTCAAGACTTTAATCCCACTTGAACAATGATTCTAGAGAGTCTTCTAGGCTTAAGAGTCCTAATCCTTGTAGGACACTGCTTCCCAAAAGTCCACTTGGCTTGGAACTCTTCAGATTTGCTTTAGAAAATCTCTGGGTGCCATGGCATTGGATGTAGCATTGGTTCTAGGATAGGGTGCCATGGCGCCAGGACATAGGCACCATGGTGGCCAAGCTTGCCAAAATTGTCATTTTAATTCGTTTAGCTCCTGTTAATGCTTAGACCTGCACAACAGCCAAATGACATTAAAAGCATCTTAATCTATATTAATTTGGGACTTAAATGCAGGGGAATTCATGCCAACATGTCTATATAATTTACACTCATTAAACTCCCCTGCACTCAGCCTTTTACTCGTCCTCGAGTAAAACTAAAGAGACATAAAATAAGCAAGGCAGCAAGACTTTCAAAAAGGACCTACTAACCATATTGGCTACAGAATTATTCGCTTGGGATTTATTGGAAACCAATCATCATGTGACAATGCAAGATTACTCAATTCAAGATGGAATAGTCCCACATCCAAGGTAGCTCTCAAAATAAACTATGGTTTAGTCTCAATTTCTCACTCAAGTGGAGTTTGAAAGTTACCATATAGAAAGGGTTATCAAATCATGAAAAGCCATTGAAAAGGTATAAGGTATAAAGTGAAGTGCACATGTACAAAATAACTCATCAAGTTTCATGGAATTAAATGCAAAGAAGATGAATTTCCTCACATGAATAAATTCACTCTAATCTCTCAAGTGTTTAGACGGTTGAATATACACTCCAGTCAATGCAATTGGAAATTTTTCTATAGGCTTGCTCATATATCAAATCTCCACCACTAAATAATAAACCTACAACCACTAATCAAAAGGTCTTTTAAGGGTTGCAATGGGGCTTTAGGAAGGTGAAGAGAGGTCAAATGATGGTGGTGAATATCAAGGGTAAAATACACCAAGAAGAGATTATGTGAATATAAGGCTATCCTTTAACTTACTCTCCACTTACCAAGCCTCATACTTGCACTTTTTTCTCCCTTCTTTCTCTTTCTTTTGCTTTTCTTGCTATTTTTCTTTTTCCAGATTTTTTTTTTCTTTTCTGGATTTTTCCTTTTTCTTGGGAGATTTTCACATCTTTTTTGAGGCTCTTTCGTTCCACTTTCCTAGTTACTAACTAGGCAAATATTCCATGCCTTAGATTTACACAATCCTTCAAGGTGTTGGGTTCAAACATATGGATGAATCAAAGGAATGATATATGGCTTAAAATGTAGTTAAAAGAAAGGAAGGCTAAGTCTCAAAAAGGGTCAACTAATGGTGATTATGCAAGGTGGGCTATGAAGGCTGAAATGGCTAACCTAATCGATTACCTTAGTGTCCATGGTTTCAAATGTGGTCTCAATATGTATAACTGAGCAAGTTATAGAAAAATCAAAAAAATTTATATGACACACTCAGAAACAATTTAAGAGCTTTTTATGGCTCAAAAGCTCACAATTGGCTAATATTCATCCTCATGCATTCTCATTCATTCCACTATCAAAGTAATTATGCACATAATGGAAATTAGCAATGAATATGGAATCAAGGTTGGTTCAGAATTCCCGGAGGCTTTCCGATAGTTAATGGAATAAGATATAATGAATAATCATGCATTGCTTCCATATCAAACCAATTTTCATCATCCTATAATATCATCAGTTAAGCACAATTTTCATCTTTAGCCATGGTTTTTAGTCAAAACACACAATCACACAATCATACAAAACTTAAAGAAAAATAAAAATTTTCATATAATCAACTATTCTACTTAGACACTCAATTTCTAGGCTACTTAATTATTCAACTAAACACATGTCCCTCCCCCACACTTAAAATCTGCAGTGTCCTCAATATAAAAAAAAAAAGAAGTAAAGGAAAGGTCCAACCTAATAGAAGTAGTGGATGAATGATGATTTATGTTTTGGTTCTTGGGTGGCAAGTAGTAGATGAAGGGGTTCAAGGGTTGCTGGACATTCATAGGCATGCTGGAAGGGCTACCATGATGCTAGAAATTTTTTTTGAAAATTTCAAAAAATAAAAAAATTTTCGGGTTGGGCACCATTGCGCCCAAAAACCTGTTTTTACTTCGTTTTATCCTGAAATTGATCAATTATACTCCTATTTGATACCTAACACCTGCATAGCTTCAAATAATTATTTGAGTGGCTCTAAGTAGTAGAAATTACTGACTGAAATAAAGAAACAAAATGCAAAATTAAACACACAAAAAGAAGAGAAAAACGATTAGGTTGCCTCCCAACAAGCGCTTAGTTTATAGTCTTTAGCTTGACTATCTTAGGTTCTTCATGGCACATCGAGAAGGCTATAGGGAGAGATCATAAGCTCTCTAACTCTCTTTCTTTTCTGGCTTGCGCAGCTAACCATCTTTAATATCTTCTCAAGGCAAGTTGGGAATCCAGAACAGCACCACTTTGGAATTCTCTTGCCTTTCTTCTTTTTATTTTTAGCTTTCTTCTTCTTGACATTTGAGGCTTGGGTAGTAGGCTATACTAGTTTCACAACCTTGACTTCAACCTTCTCTTCTTGGGCCTTTTCATTTGTAGGGTCTTCAAAAAGTTTGAAAGTTGCATGGTCTTCATTAACCCTCAATTTGAGCTCTTCAGTAGCTAGATCTATTATGGCTCTACTAGTTGCCAAGAAAGATTTTCCTAGTATTAAGGGGATATCTGCATCCTCTCCCATATCAAGTACTATACAATCCACTGGGAAGAAGAATTTGCCCACTCTGATCAGGATGTTTTCTACTAAACCATATGGGTGTTTAAGGGATCTATCAGCAAACTCTAGAATCATCTTGGCGGGCTTTACTTTCCTCATGCCCAATTTCTTAAACAAAGAGAGAGGCATTAGATTCACTAGCCCCTAAATCACACAATGTCTTACCCACATCCATATTACCTATTTTGCAAGGTACAGTGAATTTTCCAGAACCTTTTGCCTTTACTGGTAACTTCCCTTGTAGGATGGCACTGCACTCTTCAGTGAGTGCAACTATTTCATAGTCCTTCATAAATTTGGCAGTATGTTAGTCCAACTTATGCTTTCTGAAACTATTAGGAAAAAGAAGAGGCGGCTTGTATAGCGGAGGATTGTTAGGCTTCTCGTCCTACTTTTACGGTTCTGGCCTCTCCTCTAGTGTGAATTTAGGTGCTTTCTCAAGTTCAGGTATAGCTTGTTCGGTCCCTTCTTCAGGCGTGGGCTCCTTTTCTTTCTCCCCTTCAGCTGTGGGAGTCTCTTTCAAGTCAATCTCAGCTACCTTCCCACTTCTCAGAGAAATAGCATTGACATGCTCTCTTGGATTTGCTTCAATGGTGCTAGGTAGTGAACTAGGTTGTCTTATTGTCAGAAGATAAGAAATCTACGCCACTTGGCTCTCTAGTTGCTTTATAGAAGCATTGGTGGTGACTATGAATAGATTAGTTCTCTCTGTGAGGTCCGCTTGTGAGCTGCCAGCTTTGCTATTACTTCTTCTAAATTCATCTTTGGAGGTTGTTCTTGTTGAAAAAGAGGTATTCCTTGACCTTGGTTTTTACATGAAGAATTAGGGTACCTAGGATTGTAGGTGTTAGAGTAGAGATTGTTATTTCCTAGATAGTTCACCTCCTCTACTTCTTCTTGCATGCCTCCCATGGAGTTTCCTTCGAGTAATGATGTTTGGAAGGAAAGAAACTAGTTCGGTTTGGCTGATAGTTTAGCTAGTGCATCTGCATCTTGAATACCAACTACTTTCCTATCATTGTCTCTCCTAGAGTTCTAATAAGAGGCATTTGTGGTGACCTCTTCAAGTAACTCATAGGTTTCAACATAGTCTTTGTTCAATAAAGCTCCTTCAACTGCTGCATCAACAACTATTTTTATATCTATGCTCAATCCACTATAGAACACATGCATAACAAGTCAATCCTGCATCCCATGGTGTGGACACTTTCTCAGCAATTCTTTAAATCTCTCCCATGCATCATATAAGGATTCCTTATCAAATTGTGTGAAGTTGACAATTTCTGTCCTTAACTTGACTGTCTTTGATAGAGGAAAGTACTTTGTGAGTCCCATGCTTATCTAGGGAGTCCCATGTGTCAACTAAACTGGGTGGCAAAGAATTTAGCCACCTTCTTGCCACCTCTAACACCTCGTTGTATTTGAATGTGTCACAGATATCCAAAAAAATGAGAGGTGCAGATTAGGATCTTCATTAGGTGCTCTTGGAAATTGATTATTTTGTACCATGTGAATCATACCTGGTTGTTTAGGGCTGCCATTTTTTCTAGTTCTAGCTATAAGTTCCATATCACTTTTCGAATTCTTCAAATTGTCTTTTCGATTTCTGGATCCAAAGGGATTAAGGTTTGCTTCATGCATAAGAAAAATTTCCTGAAAAGAAGAAGAAAGAAATTTCAAATTAAAACAGAAAAATAAAATAAAAGTGCTTGAGTTAACACCTTGTTAATTGCTCTAATATCAATGGCACAATCCCCGACAACAGTGCCAAAAACTTGATTGCTCCTTTGTGAGTGTCGTGAATGGATAGAAATAGTATGTGTGCATGGTGTGATCTACATGTATATATGTGGAACAATTTGTGATGTGTTAGAACACAGTGCAAGTAACACTATCTAGGGTTATTGTACCCAAGGAATTGTTCTTGATTACTAGAGTAGTATGACTTCAATATTGCTCAAGCAGATAATAAGAGTGATAATAGCAAAATAAACTAAATAAAGCAACATGAAAATAAGAGAAATAGATGAACAATTATTGGAGAGAAAATATGGAATAAAAGCCTAGGGATTCTGATTTCACCACAATTCCTTTGTATAGACTTTCATGATTCAGTTATGACTTTCCACAATTATCAATTGCTAGCCAGGGTTCGCTAATTTAATTAACCAGCCTTGGTCTTAGGTCAGATCAAATCTAATTACAATTACTAACCTTGCTACTGGTCTGTGCGAGTTATAGCAACTATAATTGCATTAAGTTTTGTGGACATCCCTTTAGGGAGGTTAGGGGAACGCCCTAATTCCCATGTGGCTACACAGGGTCCTCGGTATTGGTTTATCCTTAGCTTCAGTATGGACTTAACTCTTGTGGTCTAGATTAACTAATCTTCGATCGGTCTCATAGAAAACCCACAAATTTTCCCTAACTAATTGGCTAGAAAATTCAAGAGTGAACTGCAAAAAATTAAACCTCAATTGAATAAAAGATAGAATTGTCATAACATCATCAGTCATGTCTATACAAGAAATTGGGCTACATCTTAGCTTTTAGAAAAGAAATTAGTTACACATAGTATAACTTAAACACATAACATAAAGAAAGAAAACATGAATAGATAAAGAGTAGAAGAATTTGTGTAGAAGAAGTTATGGTAGAAGTGGTTCCTTGCTCCTTGCGCCTTCCTTGTGCATGTTCTCCTTGCTGCCTATGTATATTCTATATAATCCCAATTTTACTCTAACTAGGCATACAATATTCTAGTGGGATTTAAATACTTCAATCCGATTCAAACTAGGATAGTAGATAATCTAATTTGCTTTAGTAACTTTAGTTTCACTCCCACTGGGACTCTTGAGAATTTAATTCCTTTAGATGCATATCTCTTCTAATTTATCTCAAACTTGGATTCCCGTTAGGATAACCCTCTTCCTAGTCCTACTTGAATTAGGACTCCTAGTTGAATTATAACTCCAACTGCAAAAATCATTCCCAATCATGCTTGGATTAGGATTCCATATGGCTGCACACTTTCAAGACTTCAATCCCACTTGAACAATGATTACAGAGAGTCTTCTAGGCTTGAGAGTCCTAATGTTTGTAGGACACTGCTTCTCGGAAGTCCACTTGGCTTGGAACTCTTCAGATTTGCTTCAGAAAGTCTCTAGGGCACCACAACTTGGCTTTAAGGTGCCATGGTGTTGGATGCAACATTGGTTCTAGGATAGGGCGCTGTGCATAGGCGCCATGGCACCCAAGCAAAACTGTCATTTTAATTCATATAGCTCCTGTTAGTGCTTGGACATACAAAACAGCCAAATGACATTAAAAGCATCTTAATCTATGTTAATTTGGCACTTAAATGCAGAGGAATTTATGCCAAAATATCTATATAATTTACACTCATCATCATACCCCACCGATCGATGGCCATTGTTGGGACTTGTTGTAATTGATTTAATAAGCCAATGTATAGAGCATTATATCAAGGTTAAAATTTTTGTCTATTACTTTGAACAAATGCTTGTCCCATGGTTTAGTGAGTAACAAGATTTTAAGAATTTGTCCAGTACCATGGACAAACTTTTGTCTAATACTTAGCTCTTTTAAGAAATCAAACAGGAGACAAAATTTTGTGCTATGATGTCTTTGGTTTTTGAGCAAATCAAATGGACTTTATAATTATATAGGTGTATAAGAATTTGATAAACACTTTTTATTATTTATCTGTGTACTTTTATACTTACTTTTAGCATTTCAAACTTATATTTAATTATTTAATTAACATCTATTTTTTTCATTAAGGTCTAATAAGAATTTATTGTATTTCATATGAATTTTTCCAATTTAAAGTTTTATTTTACTTATTAGGGATTTTTAATATAAGGACTGGACCTAGAAGGTCTCAGATGGGGTTGGGATTTGTGTCCAAGCTTAGGATTAGAGTACTAAATCTTCATATACTCATGGCAATTTTGTAATTTGGGCCTCATTAATGTAATTTTTCTACATTTAACCTAAGGATTTTCGACTATTTGCCTCAATTAGTAACCCTAGCTACCACTCACACTTTCCTTTTCATGTTTTCTTGTTTTCATCTTCTCCCATGGATGCCTTCGTGAAAATTGAAGGCTAGACGCTTCTGTAATCAACTTAGGATTACTTGAAGACTGTCGATTTGATTATTGAGGCCATTATTGTATTTATTTTCAATTTAATAAAAGTTATGCTTCTCTACTCCTCATTTCTCTCTCGAGGATTGTGTATGATGATTTTTATGCATGATTTCTGCATGGGTTTGTGGGATTTCTAGGTCTGATCACCCTAGGACTAATTTGCACAAAGTAGAAAGTAATTTGGTTGGATAGAAATTCTGATTTTAGGTCTTGGATGTTTAGTCTTTGCAATGCCCCTGGCACCTTCCAAAGGTTTATGGTAAGTATTTTCTCTAACTTTCTTGAGGATTGTATGGAAGTATTTATGGTTGATTTTATTGTTTATGGTTCTTCATTTGATGTATGCTTGGATAGTCTTGCTAAGGTATTGAACAGATGCATTCAAACTAACCTTGTTTTGAATTATGAAAAATGTCATTTATGGTTGAGTAGGGTATAGTTTTAGGTGATATTGTATCTAGCATGGGTATTGTGGTAGATCCTGCCAAGATAGATGTTATTTCTTCTTTGCCTTAACTTGCCAGTGTGTTGGAAGTACGCTCTTTTCTTGTTCATGTAGGTTTCTACAGGCAGTTTGTTAAGGATTTTAGCAAGATTGCCTTACTATTATCTAGCTTGCTACAAAAGGATGTAAAGTTTGTCTTTGGTGAGGCGTGCAAACAAGCATTTAACAAGTTGAGGAGATCCCTCACTACTACTCACATCATCCAACCTCCAAATTGGACACTCCCATTTGAGCTCATGTGTGATGCATCTAATTATGCAATGGGAGCTGTCCTTGCTCAGAGGATTGGAAAGCTCCCTCATGTCATCTACTATGCCTCTTGGACCCTAGATGTTTCTCAAGTAAACTACGCAACCACAGAAAAAAGAGCTTTTAGCAATTGTTTTTGCTTTTGATAAATTTAAATCATATTTGCTATGTTCTGAGGTTGTTGTTTTTATTGATCATGCAGCTTTGAAGTTCTTATTGAAGAAACTAGAGGCAAATTGATTAGATGGATGTTCTTGCTACAAGAGTTTGATATTGAGATCTGGGATAGGATTGGAGCTGAAAATTTGGTGGTGAACCACTTGAGATGCATTGGAAAATCCCTTGACCCCCTTTCTCTTGATGATACTTTTCTTGATGAGCAGCCTTTGCGATTAAAGTTTAAATTGCCTTAGTATGCTGAGTTAGTTGATTACTTGGTTGCTCATGTTTTTACTGCACACTTCACTAGAGCATAGATTCACAAATTAAAGAGTGATGCTAAATATTCTATGTGGGATGATCCTTATTTGTGAAAAATTTATAGCGATCAAGTAAATAGGAGATATGTGCTTGATGTTGAGTTCACTTCTGTGCTTACTTTCTATCATTCCTATACATGTGGTGGACACTTTGGTCCCCAACGTACTACTAGGAAAATTCTTGATTGTGGATTATATTGGCCTAGTTTCTTTCATGATGCATGTGAATTTTGCAAATCTTGTGATCAATGCTAAAAGGTAGGAAATATAAGTCGTAGACACGAGATGCCTCAACAACCCATGTTGTTTTATGTAGAGAGGTGTCGTAGCCTCACAAATTAATTCACTACTCCCTTAAAATTATACAATATAGTGTAGGGCAAGTAGAATTGATCCCACGATGAAGCGTGTATTTAATCTAATAGAATTGCTTTAAAAGAAAGGAGATAACAGAAAATTAAACTACTATCTAACCTAAGTAAACGAAAAGGGAAAAGGGGGGTTTTGGCTAGGTAATTTTTAAATAATAAATTTTGTGAAGTAAATAAACTAAAGAGAATAAAAGAAAGTAAAGCAAATAAATTGAGTAGACTAAGTAACAGAATTAATAAGGCATGCTTAGTATTGACAAATCCTCACCATGATAACACAAATTCTATCATTGACATATAGATAAATTAATTTCGAATAGCTAGACTGTAGAACTTTGTATGACAAAATTACCTATTTTCCCTTACCGTTTGTTTTAATGCTAGAATGTCTTAGCATAAAACCTACCAAGTCCAATAACCCAAATACACCAGCGCATGAGATTTAACTGAACTTGGAGCATTAAGATCTATGGAAAACATCATCTAACCTAAACCATAAAGGTCCACTAGCGGCTTTATGTAATTCACATATGAAATTATTCTAGTCAATCCAATTCTAGGGTTAACTAGTTGTTACTTGTGCTGATTAATTAAGGTTCCTGACTTACTTAATTGGCTAACAATATGAATCATTCAAATAGGTTGATTGATCACTCCAAACAAATCCAAATAGATTCAATCTGTCAAATAATTTCAGAATACTCAAATCAATTTATCTAACATTAAAACCATAATCTTGTCTCACAAATTTGGCACCATGGCTTAGATATGTCTAGCTAAGCATAAAAGAAATTAAGCTACCATACTAACAGATCCAGCAAAATTCTGGACTGAAAGCATGGTTGCATGAACAAAAATAGGCAAAAGAGAAAATACTAGTTTCGGCAAAAGAAGGGACACACAGCAAAGGATGGCTCTAGCTCTTGATGTGTGGCGTGGGTGTGTTTCCAGATCTTGGGCAGCAGTTGTGCTGTGGTTTCTTGTGGTGTGTGGCATGGTTCTCTTCCCCTCCAGCTCCCCTAGCTATTTATAATATATCCACTCCTAGTTAGACTTAAAATAGGATTCTTAATTAAATTATATTTTCGAGTACAAGTTAATCCTAATCATAATCTATCTAGGACACTAGGTGGATATATTTTTCTCAAACTTTAATTCCACTTTAATCATGCTTCAAAAGAGTCTTCCAAGCTTAGGAATCCCAATCCTTGTATGACAAGGCTTCTTGGTAGTTGACTTGGCTTAAAACTCCTCAAAATCGCATCAATGTGGGCTCTGGGCGCCACGGCGCTGGGTGGCAGAATTGGCAGCATGGTCTTTGGGAATGGGCACCCCATGGCGATGGGGCATGGGCGCCATGGCGCCCACTAGCAGAATTGCCATTTTTCTGTTTTCCAGCTTTGTTTCTTCAATGCTTGTTCTTACTTGTTCTTGGCATAGAATTTAATCACTTGTGAAAACATAAATGTTAATTAAAAACATGCAATTAAGCTCAATTTATATCATCATCCATATGCATTCAAGAATCCAAAAAGTGATTTAAATCAAATGAAATAGCCTAAGCATGTGCCACTAAGCCAAGAGAATATGGGGTTGAAATGTGACTAAAATGAGATCTAACATTCTATGAGATATTTGATGTTTGGGGCATAGATTTATGGGTCATTTTCCTAGGTCTTATGGTTTTGTTTACATTCTTCTTGTTATTGATTATCTTTCTAAATGGGTGGAGGCCAAGGCCACTCGGACTAATAATACTAAAGCTATTGTGGACTTTGTTAGATCTCACATTTTTTGCAAGTTTTAATCCCAAAGGCTATCACTAGTGATCAAAGCACACACTTTTACAATAGGCAAATGAAGGCTTTGATGGCCAAATATGGGGTTATGCATAAAGTTTCTACACCATATCATCCCCATACCAATGACCAAGTCGAGAACTCAAATAGGGAAATTAAACAAATCCTAGCCAAAACAGTCAAGGTTGATAAAAAAGATTGGAGTATAAGGCTAGATGATGCTTTGTGGGCTTATACGATTTTCCACAAGACTCCAATAGGGATGTCTCCCAATAGGATTGTCTTTGTCAAGGCATGTCATCTTCCAATAGAAATAGAGCATAAAGCCTATTGGGCAGTAAAAATGTGCTATTTGGATCTTGCCTTAGCCAGTTTGGAAAGAAAATTGCAACTTCAAGAATTGGAAGAGTTCTGGTTAGAGGCTTATGAAAGCTTTAAGATTTACAAAGAAAAAACCAAGGCATTCCATGATAGCATGATTGTGAGAAAGGAATTTGTCATTGGTGAAAAAGTGCTCCTTTACAATTCCCGCCTTAAGTTGAAGCCCAGTAAGTTTAGGTCTAGATGGGAGGGTTTATTTGTTGTTACTAACACTTTCTTATGGTGCAGTGGAGCTTGAGGATATAGCAACAGAAAGGCGCTTCAAAGTGAATAGGCACCGAGTCAAGAAATTTCATGAGGGAATTCAAGAGCAAACACATCATGAAGAGATCAATTTAGTGGATGCCACATATCCACAATGAGGAAGTTCAATGCTTTTTTTCTCTTCACTTCTCTTTTATTTCCTTAGTAGTTTACATTCCATATCCTTTTAGTGCTTGAATAATTTCCTTTGATGATTTGAGATTTATGATCATGTTGTGACTTGATGAGGACTTTTTTAGATTTTTATGACTTGAAACCTTGATTGCCATGATTTATGTTTTGAATTGATAAATTGGTGATGGATGATGGATGTATATATTGAGGATGCTGGAAAAATATACATTGTAAGCTTTTGAACCTCTTTAGCATCATTGCGTACATATGACATGCTAATTATTTCTTGTGTGCACTAAAAGGATGCTGGAAAAATATACATTGTAAACTCTGGAACTTGCACTAATTATTTTTGACACTACACTTCACGTACATGCATAGAGATGATGAAGGTCATTTTTCTTGCTTAGCTACTTATCCAAATGACCATCCTTGCATTATTTACCATTGTTTAGCCCCCATGAGCCTATTATCAATCTTTAATTGAACTCACCCTAAACTTAAAGGCAAAACCATGTTTTCCTATCCTTATGGAGTTTGAAAGCATGAATGTTATTTATATGAGTTCTTGGCACCTTATGATTTTACTCTTTACTCAAGACGGCCAAAAATAAAGTGTGGAAGGTGGATTTGTTAGCTGCAAGTGTTGGTTTGTGCATAAAATTTTCAAGCTAAGTGTAGAAAGCTCTTAAAAAAAAAAAGCAAAAAAAAAAAAGAAGAAAAAAGATTTATATATAATAAGTGTTGTTTTGTGGCTTTTGTAATTGAAGGAAGTAAGAGTGAGAGTAGGTTATGCATTTTTATATTTGAAGTCTTATTTTCATGTCCCTTGCTCTCTTTGATACCTATTTTTCCATATCCATTTTATCCTTCCTTTCTTTTTCCCTTAGCCCCATTACAACCTTAATAAAGTCTTTGTGATTTATGAATGCATGTGCTTTGAAGTGGTGGAGATTATAATTTTTGCAAGCCTATGGTAGTGTTTACATCTTGAATTGAGTGTGGATAATTTCTTGTGAGACCATCATTCTTGATATATGCTTTCATTTGACATTGCCTTGCTTGTTAAATTGGAATGTAAAGAATTATGGCATGATTGGCTATGTTATTATATTTTGGTTGTCCTCTATGATACATATTGTCTCATTCTTGATAGTCATTGGAAAGTAGAGTAGAAATAGTTTTGTTTTGCTCTTAAGTTTTTTATTTTTTTTATTTGCAGATGTGCAAAGGATAAGTGTGGGGGGATTTGATAAACACTTTTTAGTGTTTATATGTGTACTCTTATACTTACTTCTAGCATTTTAAACTTGCATTTAATTGCTTAATTAGCATATATTTTTATCATTGAGGTCTAATTAGAATTTATTGTATTTTATACTATTTTTTTCTACTTTAAGGTCCAATTTTACTTTTTAGGGATTTTTAATTTGAGGCTGGACCTGTAAGGCCTCAGATCAAGTTGGAATTTATGTCCAAGCTTAGGGTTGAAGCAATAAATCTTCATAAATTGATGAAGTAAGGGCATAAAGGAGATTTTCTCAACTCAAAATGGCAAATTAGGCATTTGGCAACTTAATGAGGGGCAAGGACATAATTTGGGCCTCATTAATGGCATTTTTATAATTTTCCTACATTTAACCTAAGGGATTTTCGGCTATCTTCCTCAATTAGCAACCCTACATTGTTCGTTTCATCTTCTCCCATGGATCCCTTCATGAAAATGGAAGGCTAGACACTTCTATAATCAACCTAGGATGACTTGAAGACTGTCGATTTGATTCTTGAGACCATTATTGCATTTATTTTGAATTTAATAAAAGTTATGCTTCTCTACTCCTCAGTTCTCTCTCTAGGATTGTGTATGATGATTTTTATGTATGATTTCTGGATGGGTTTGTGGGATTTTTAGGTCTAATCACCTTAGGAGTGATTTTCACGACGTAGAACGTAATTTGGTTGGATAAAAATTTGGATTTTAGGTCTTCGATGCTTAAATCCCTTGCTGTAATTATGGTTGGGGTTGGATTTAGTTCTAATGACCATAACCTATAGTAGGAATTGCCGAACTAAGACAGGGATCTTGGCTTAATTAGGGTTTAACCAAATTAATTAATTTGGTAGGTTAATCATGAGATTTTAGGGTTAATCTCGTTAATTTGCATAACTAAAATTAAATTTTATCTTTGGGTCGAGGATAATAATGTCTGATAGATCTTAGGTTGATTGCATTCACATCATTTATTCACTTCTATTTTATCTGTTATTGCTTTTATTTAATGTTATTGCTATTGATTTTGCTGAAAACCACCTAATTTGACTAAGACCTATCCTAGTGATTCTTTGAGAACACAACTCTGGTTGAAAACTTGAACTTAGATTTTTAATTTGATCACCACCTATAGTAACTACGCTATAGGGCGAGTGCGTCAGAATTCAAACTAAAACCAATAAGAGTAAAAGCTCACTTTCTTTCACTCTCCAACATATACGTGAGTGGGCATGGCTTTAAACTAATGAGAAGCCTTCATCACCCCATCAAAATAGACTTAGCCTAAACTTTGTGTATGTTTGATATCAATACTGGACAATACAAATAAACAGTATAGCACAAAGATTTGAGATACAATACAACTTTTTGTATTGTTTACTATTTATTATTTAATGCACTAGAGCAAAAAAATTTTATACCATTTGTGTCTAATTTATAGTAATACTTTGTATTATTATTTTTAAAAAAAAAATACATAATAAGATTTTAATATTTTATAACAAATAAAACAATTTATAAAAATATATAATTTAAAAAAGCGTTGTCAGTCGCTAACTATTGCTAATACCTTGCCGGTCATTGACCATTGCCAATACCTCTCTGGTTGATAACTATTGTTATGACTTACCGCCATTGATTTAACGAGCTAAGGTATAAAAGATTGTATAATAATTTGAGAGGTAATAAGGTTATAATTTTTGTCCAATACTCTGAACAAATCCTTGTCTTATGGTTTAGTGAATAACAAGAATTTAAGGATTTATCCAGTACCATAGATAAACTTTTGTCCAATACTGTGGTCTTTTAAAAAATCAACCAAGAGATAAAATTTTTTGTACTGTCCAATCCTTTATTTTTTAACAAATCAAACGAACCCTAAAAGCAACTTTCAAAGTGCTCCTTCTCAAGTTACTTAAAAGTTTATTTTTTTTACAGTGTTTTTTTAGTCATGCTGTAATTTATCACTTTTTTTTTTATTTTACTCTCTTATTCTCTTGTGATGAACCTATCCAAAAACATTTTAAATCAAACCCACGACTTACCGTGCATTGATTTTTTATTTAATATTTGATTCCACTCTAACTTAATATTTTAATTCTGATATAATGAAAATAACAAAAATTCATACATAAAAGTAAAAATTCAACAAATATTTTCTGCTAAAATATAAAATAATATATTAAAATTAACTCCCAGTCCACAAATCCTTATACTTAAAAGGTGGTTTAATCTTTATGATTTTGATATTAAACACATTAAAGGTGATGAAAACCTCATTCCTAAGCCAATATCTCAGGAATACATAGCATCCCCTGTTCCATGATACCCAAACCTTATCCTCCTGGACTTCTTCAGCCAAAAAAGTCTAAATGAGATCAAAGAATTTGCAAAAGCTAGAATGTTTTATTTCCTCTCTTGCACCTCTGAACCAAGACCTGAAGCCTTTTGATCCAGCTGGACCTTTTCTTACTCCTGTCTACATATGCCTGCCTTAAAAGTTTGCACAAGAATTTCATTTTGATATCAATTATTATTGGTATTTATGGTGCGCTTCTCTTCTTTACCAACTACCCATCTCCTTCTGTTCTATTAGAATGAAAAAATTTCTTGACGACTCCCAAAACAACAGAAACATTGTTTCCCATATTGAAAAATTTATTTTTACTTCTTCACAATATCACTAATTTCAAAAAGAACCTTAATATTTTAAATTAAATAAAATGAACCTTCATATTTTAAACCAAAAACAAAAGGTGTTTTTTATATGTATAAAAAATTAATTTTTATTTTAAACTTGAAAGGTAAGAGTTTATTTTATTTAGTTTGAAAAATAAAAATTTTGTTTAAAATTAGCAATTGCATGAGGGAGAAAAAAAAAAAGAAGTTTTCTTTTTAATTAAAATTTTTCAATTTCAATTAAAAATAAATTCTCCCCATTTACCCTATCCCTTTCTTTATCTTTTGCTATTTCTTTAGCTTGGCCGTCCTTGTTTGGTTTTGGCCCTACCAAATGTTGGAAGACACCACATCCAAATTTGGATGCTCAATTTAGAGCTGCTCGTAGGTCATCTTCCTCCATCGGTGAAACAGTTGGAGATGCGCATCCAATTGCCTTTAGATGCAGCTGAGATGCAAGGTAGATAGCCCCGTGGGGTTGGCCTAATAGCTACAATGTAGCTGTGAATAAAGTTAAAAAGCATAAATGACCACCACTTTCAATTATTGTACTGTGTAGGTCCTCTTGTGCCTACAACTTAGAACTCGTGAATAAACGCGACGACAGAGCAACGATACTTGATGTGCGATGTTGATGTGCTCAACCCTGACTTCTGGATATATTGGAGTTGTTTTAGTGAAGTAGCAGTATTTCAACTATTGCTTCAAGATGCAGCTGCAACGCAGTTCTTATTTAACAGTTGAGAAGCCATTCTGCAGCATATCAAAATCCCATAAGTTGTAACATATGAACTCATGGGCATTTTGAAAAAGGAAACAAAATTTGTTATCTCAAACTGCCTTATAGCCTATTCTAAATTAGACAAAATAATAAAATAATATATATTTAATACTTACAAAAATATTTAAATAATTTTTATCTAATAAGGAGCTTGAGACAGATTATGAACATAATTTAAAATAGTAAATATTATTCCTTTAAAAAATAATGTGCTTGTTAACTTTTTATGTTTTTTATTTTTATCTCTTAAAACTTTTTATTTATAATTTTATTCCTGCGATATAACTAAGAATGGAGTATATACACTTGGGCGCGTTTTCACAAGTATGCAAACAACTTTTATTTTGAAAATAGAATTCGTCAGTCGACCTTAATAGCACTTTACAATTTACCTTCCATTTGAGTGAGGAAATGGAAGCATGCCCGTATTCCTCAATCAGACTTTAACAGCAAACACAGAGTTAAAATCACCCTCATCAGAAAGCTGTAGTGACCTACTTGTCATAATGACTTGGAGGTGATAATACAAATTTGGAAACAAAAACAGAAGCACTAGATGTGATGGAGTTACTTTGAATCATCATCAATGGCAGACCTGCGGGTGTAATTTCTATGCCCATATCACCGTAAGAAATGATGGATACTCGAATTTGTGGTATAGAATGATAATTGAGGTGTATGAATATAACTCTTGGTACATCAACAATAAAGAGAGATTTCTATAACAAATTAATTAAAAAAGGAAAAGAAAAGCAAATAGAGTCTCAAGCGCATAGAAATCCTTTATTTCTGGCATTCTTGGTTATTGTGATTTTAATTCATGTACACAATTAGGTGGAGATTTTGACATATTTGTCTTTGTTGAAGACTCATCCCTGAAATAAAGACTTATTTTCTGACTAATGTATCTAGAGTGAGTAATTTTCTCTCTCTAACCTAATACCCTTTCCTCAAAGATAGCAAACAAGAAATGAAAATTTCTTAAACCAACTACTAGAAGGTTACTACTTTAATAAAGTAATTGTAGGATGTCTAAATCTCAACTCTTGAGAGATGCCCCACAGCCATCTTCAAATACGTTTGGCCTTTTTATGGGGTTGAATCTTTATTGAACACATTTCAATCATCTATTTAAAATATTTATAAATTTTATTACACAATGTATAATTTTAAAGTGTATTAAATTTATTTATCTATTGCTCAGTATAAAAATAATAGAAACAGCCTCACAGATAAGCCGAATTCATCATCAAACATTGGGATGAGGATACACCATAATTAAACTTAGAATAATCAGAAGCCAAATGAGAGTGGACCACTTGATTTGTACACGTCTCCACTATGGAACTGATGATGACTTTGTCGAAGTTTTGTGAAACGTGCTAGAAGTCATTAAAAATAATTGTAGGTTTGGTAGAGAAATGGTGACGCCATTATGTGACACCGTTATGCTTACATCAGCAAAGCACTAGGGTGGGGAAGTGTGGTAAACAGTGTTTTTGAGAAGTGAATCAAACCAACTCATTCAACCGTTCCAGTGAAATTATAAAATCTGGTCAAACAAACTCACTTAGTCATGTACTAGGTGAGGGAGTGTGGTAAACAGTGTTTTGAGAGTCGAACCGAATCAAGTCATTCAACCGGTCGGGTGAAATTATAAAATGTGGTCAAACAAATTCAACAAACCGGTGAACAGGTGTACACTTTTTTTTTTTTTTAAAAAAAAAAAGAACTTTCCAAACTTAAAAAAATTCTTATATGAGCTCAACCTCTAACTATAAAAGAAATTTTTTTGTCCAAAATTTGTAACTATAAGGGAATAACCTAAAACACCAGGGAGGTGTTTGGTTGGATGGAATGAATGTCGGTGGAAATGGAAAAAGGAAAGAAAGGGGAATAGAAAGGAGTGGATAAGTTATCTACTTGTTTGGTATGTTAAAGAAAAAAAGAAGAAAAGATATCTTATGAAATAAAATTATTATTGAATGACAATAATACTCTTTAAATAAAAAAAAGGGGTAGAATGAATGTTGGTAGAAATACAAAAAGGAATAAAAAGGAGTATATAAGTTACCTACTTGTTTGGTATCTTAAAGAAAAAAACAAGTAATGAAATGAAATAAAATTATCATTGAATAACAAGAATACACTTTGAATAAAAAATAAAGAAATGGGGCACATTCTAGAACCAAATCGTAGTAGATCTCCAAGCCATCTTCTTCAACTTTAGATTATAAGAGGACCACACCAAAACCTCCATCACTGTTAGCCATGGGTGGGACAAATTCAAATTCAGTTCCAAATGTATTAAATTTTAATCTCTTTTTTTTTTTTTTTGAGTAATCTCTGTTAAGTTTTGATATAACTTTATAACATATCCAACAGTGTGGTATTATTGGCGTTGCTTTACTATTTAGGAACTGCACTTGCGAGTTGTAGTGTTATAAAGTGAGGTTAGGCGGAGGTAGGTTTGAAACAATTGCAAGCAAAAATTGCTTATACAACTAGTGATTGCATAACTTATTTTGGACTCCATGTTTGCACAAATAAGGTGAGAGAAAGAGTTTGATTACCGTATAATTTTAGTTAACCCATAATTTTACAAATGACAAAATTTTATTTAATAATTTAAAATTGCATATCAAGGGAATAAAAATTGCTTATATAAATTGTAAAATGTAGTATAGTGAGACTCACAAAAAACAATTGTACACAACTCTTTTGAGTTGTACAATTAGCTACATGCTCTCACAAGTATCATCATGTGTTACAAGTCTAACAGTGTTCGGAATGGGACATAAATCAAACACTTTCTTACAAAAGAATTTTAACAGTGTATTTTTTATAGTAGAAAGGGAGTGCACTACAAGAAAGCATCAAATTAGCTACAGAAATTACCATTGGCCTTGAGGTTGATTCTAATTGCATCGGCTAAGCCCATGCTAACTCGCAACAAAATATAAAACTTACAAAGGAATATTAGTGTCGCAAAGGCCATGCTAAGTCTGCACTTGTATTAGGGTTGGCCCGACCGACATAAAAAGTAGATATTGTTGGTCAAAGTAAGTTGAACGATGGTATATTGCATCAGCTTGGCCAATGCTAATTATAAAAAAGCTTACCGATGCTAACACTGCAAAATACCACTCTCCCATTGGTTGGTTTTGTGGCATTAGTGTCGGTCATGACCTATGCTAATTGTGCTCTATAACCATTGCCTTGTCAATTTCTCTTTACATTTCCTTCTTGCTTTCACTCAATTCCCCTTCTATCTCTTGCCCCAAAATTCATTTTTTTTGTACATTTGAGTCTTTCATTGCATTAACTCCAATTTTATCGATGAATTTCTTTTATTTGGTTATTTTCATTATATTTTGAATTTTTTTTATCTTGTTAATCTTGTTTTCAATTGGCTAATTTTCTCTCTTTATGTTTTCTAAATACTTTTAGCAGACCTACCACTTCAGATTGCCCAAGTATGTTCGAATTCCATAGGTATGTTTATTGTGTTTGTGTTGTACTGGTTGATAGGTTGTATGTTTAGTCTGTTAAATTGTTGTAAATTTAGTATGTTCAATTAAAATTGTTGCATTAATATGTTCATTGAATATACTTAATTTAAATTGTAATTTAATGAATGATCGATATGTATGATATGTAATTTTAGGGTAGTTTAATTTTGTTATGTTATTATTTGATTGGTTGACATGTATAAAATATTTATGAAATTTTAGGAAATGTGCTCAAGGCTGAGGTTATGTTGCCAATTTTTTTTCAAGTTCATCCTACATATCTAATGTAAAGATAGATGTCATTAAAAATTAAAATTAAAACTCTGATTGAAGTTATTTTAAAATTAAATCTTTAGGTAAAACAATCATGCAAAGTACATTGACTGAATAAGATTCCTGAATGTAAATTAAAATTCTAACCTAAATTAATTTAATAACTCCAATAAGTTGAGATCCCTAATTTAAATCATGACCAAAATTTAATTAAGGTGTAGGTTTGAATTTTAGGGAATAAGATCAATTAGGTTTTATTGGTTTGAAATTTAGAGTTTAGGGTTTAGGGATTGAAATTGAAAAAAATGGCTTCAAGAAATATTTTTTAAAAAGTTAATTTAGGTATGGGGTTTATGGGTTGAAATTGAAAAAATTAGCTAGAAATGTAAAGGTGTTTAGGGTTTAGGAGTTTAAATTTAATTAGTAAGTTGTCGGATTATAATCACTATATATGTTGTACGGATTAAATAATTTATTTATTAGGTTTTTTGAATTGTTCAATTGGGAGTTTAAATTTAGAGTTCTATTCAAAACTAAACATAGTATACAAAAAGTGTTTTCCTCTTCTTGTTAGATGTTTTCTTGACAGGATTGGGGAAAGATGCTTGTCAGTATAGGAGGTAGACATAGGACTATCTCTCTCAGTCAGCTAGCCGTCGAGGCTGACTGGAGTCGTCACCAGTAATAGCATGCTAAACTGGTCCATTCTGCACTACCGTCGGACCAATATCTATCATATGAGGCCGCTTCTCCACCTAAGTCTATCTCAGACTTCCCCGAATCATCTACAAGATTCATGATGATCTTTACTCCAGGGGATAGATCTTGTCATCTTCTAGAGGATGAGGATCATGACGAGGGGCCTGACCAAGAGCAGGCAAAGGAGGAGCCACACAAGCAGGAGGAGCAATGAGACTCCGATGAGGATGAGCATCATCCTCTCCTAGCAACCTGATGCATACGAGTTGTTTACTAATGGGAAATTATCATACATCCATCCATTTGGTCGAGGGTAAGTTTTTTTTAATTTTTTTTTTTGGGTCTATTTTCTTGTATTGTTGTTTCCTTTAAGTTTTATTTTCATGAATGTGTAGGTAGACTCCCAACAAGTCAGCCACAAATGCACTTAGGGAGGCCATCGAGTCACATTTTCAGGGCCCGTTTGGTACGCTGGAAAGGAAAGGGAGGGAAAGGAATGCGCTTTACTTTTCGTCATTTTGCACTGTTTGGTAGCTCTAAGGTAAAGGAAAGTTCATTCCTTTAGGATACGACTTTCTATTATTTGGAGGCTACAACTTTCCTTTTAAATTGGAAGGAAAGTCAAAGAAAGGAAAGGAAAGAAATTTTCATTTACAAAAAAGTCTAACTTATAAAATTAAAATTACATTATCTATTCTCGATCTCTTTTATCGCCTTCTCACCTAGTTTTATCAACTGAAAAACTCCTTGACTAGAGAAAGCTGTGCCCTTCAATCGTCATCTCCTATCAAATCATCGAAAGTTCTTCCAAGTATGTTGAATCCATTGCTCAATTCTCTTGATTTTATCTTCTATGGATTTCTTTTATTTTTTTGGGTTTCTATATGTCGTCAATTCAATTTCATTTTTTGTTTATTTCTATATTTCATTTTTCTTTTCTGTTTCGTTTGTCAATTTCTGCAATTTGTTCTGTCAATTTCTTTTCTATTTCATTTGTTTCTATATTTGTTTCTATGGATTTCTTTTCTGTTTCGTTTGTTTCTATATTTGTTTCTATGGATTTCTTTTCTGTCAATTTCTCAGTGGACTTCAAGAGCTTCTATCTGTTTTTAATTATTATTTTTATATCATATAATTTGATTGGGTGAAATAATATGCCAGCTTTTCCTAAATGAATTGCCTTGCACTTTTTCAAATGAATGTTGTGCACAGTTGTTAACAAGTGATTTGCCTTTCATTATCAGCGTGTGATTATACTCAACTGAGAATACTAAAATACCATTGTCAACTGTCATCATCCTATCATTTTTGAGCTTGTCCTGTTTTTAATCTATCGTTTTATTTTAATTAAACTAATTAATATTTGTTTAAGAATCATATATAACTCTAACCACGCTGAGGGTGAAGAACTAGAAATTCAGCTTCATTTCCCACTGAGACCCACCTTGCATGTGAACTTTTGGCCATTTCTGCAACTGGGTCTTTCTTCTTCAATCAAATTACAGTAAAAAGCAGAACCAGAAGGCCAATAGTTCTCTCCTTCTTTGGTTCTGTTAAAAAAAAAAAAAAAAAACAATTTACTTGTTTTAGAGTAGGCCAAAGCCTTTACTATATTCCTTCCTATTTCATATCATACTTGGGAATGAACTGGGGATTGCCTTAGCAGGAAAACTAGTAGTGATAAAATAAAAAAATAAAAAAGCTTTGGCTTCTAGCATCGAAAGTATTCAAGGAAGGAGATAAAGGCACCAACGCCTGGGAGGGAACTGTTTCAAATTGTGTTCAGCTAACCACACTTCAAATTCAAATCTGGGAAATAAAAGATAGCTTAAAAAGAAAGTTAGGGGCCACTGCATGATCCAGTTGTGATTTGCCTTTAATACTCAAATTTCATGCCTTAGTGACCACGGTTTTTTTGAATTTCCTTTAAAAAAAAATTGCCCCATGCTTATGCCTTTTCTTGGGTCCCAAATGCCATAAGTCTCTCTCTCTTTCAAATGTGTCTCGGCTTTCTCCTTGAGCTTTAGGTAACTTGTTGACATTTTTTGAACAAGAGGTGGAGAGACCACATGTCTAATAGTGAACAAAATGGTACGGATATCAATTAGAAGACAAGGAACTAAGACATAATTCTATGAACCTAGAACCATTTTTCCAAGGTCCATATCTCTTCAGCTTCTTATTTTTCTTTCTTTTGCATTTGATGATATGCTACTTCAAGTCCAAAGCAACACTTATCCTTTCTCTTGCTAAGTTGCTATATATCTCTAAGGCATGTTCGACTAGATTAGATTAAACCCAAAATTATGATGACATTTCAATTAATGCTTACCATCTTATATCTCTAATTTTTGTTCTTTTATAATGATGTTAATTGTTGTCTAATTAGCTCATAATTTCATCCTTACCTTCCTTTCATTGCTCTTTTTTTTTTTTTTTTCTTTCATTCATTAACTTCAATTGTGAAAGTAATTAATTAATTCTTATATTATAATGTTTGTTTTATTTAACAGTAATTGATCCCAAGAAAATCGGAGTTATCGTGCAGATAATATATTGGTGGTTGCATATGGCACATATTATGTGACAATGTTTCTTTTTAACATGTGTTGTTATTGCACTTCATTCTTAACGTGCACTTCCAAAGTCTTATAACATGGACTTGCACAGAAAAAGGAGATGCCTTAGGGAAATGATATATAGTAGTGACATCACTTGTTATAACCAAATTAGGATGTATAGGTCTACCTTTGACCAACTTTGTTCTCTGTTAGTTGAGATTGGCGGGCTCAAACCAACCAAGAATATGCTTGTGCTTACATATTATTGCTCATGATCTTAAAAATCGATTAATGCAATTCGAGTTTGGTCATTCTGGAGAAACAATAAGTAAGTACTTCAATGTTGTCTTAAAAGCCATGATTCGACTAAATAGGTTGCTTTTTAAGAATCCTAAACTAGTGGATGCAAACTCTACAGATGAGAGATGGAAGTGTTTTAAGGTAATCTATATGCTCATATTATTAATACATTTATTTTTTAAATGAGAAATTAATTCAATTTTTTTTTTATTTGTAGAATTGTTTGGGTGCATTGGATGGAACACACATTAAGATAAAGGTGCCTGCAAAAGACAAGCCTAGGTATCGAAGTCGAAAAGGGGATATATCAACAAATGTGTTGGGTGTATGTTCTTAAGATGGCCAATTTATTTATGTTTTGCCTAGTTGGGAGGGGTCTGCAGCTGATGGTCATGTGTTACATGATGCAATCAATAGACCCAATGGACTAAAAGTTCCACAAGGTTAATATTTTAAAAAAAAATTATTACTTAAGATTAATATTTTAGTTAAATTAAATTGATATTTATATGTTTCTTATGGTTCAAGTCAATACTACTTGGTTGACGCTGGTTATACAAACTATGAGGGTTTCCTTGCACCATATAGGGGTCAAAGGTATCACCTAAATTAGTGGAGGGAGGGTCAAATACCTACAACCCCCTGTGAGTTTTTTAATATGAAACACTCACATGCACGCAACATCATTGAAAGGTGTTTTGGAATATTGAAGGCTAGATGGGGCATACTAAGACATCCATCTTGGTACCCAGTGCGAACTCATGATCAAGTTATTATAGCTTGTTGTTTGCTGCACAATTTGATCATGCGATCCAATGATTCCGATCCACTAAATGCACAATACCCTTCATATGAGCCACCTGATGTTGATGAGCCTCTAGAGTCAAACCCTATATTAACCATAGAGCCCACCAATGCTTGGAGCAATTGGCGTGACCAATTAGCAAATGAGATGTATCATCAATTTAGGACTCAAAGAGGACACCTTTGAATGTTATTGAGTTTGTGTTGTTTGAGATTTCTATTATTATTATTTTTTTGTTATTTTTGTGTGACAATTTATGTATTAAATTGAGTGAATGAGTTGTTAGATTTATGCAATGACATTTTTATATATCATTTGGTGCTTCTATGTTAATTTTTATGCTATAAATTTTTATAAATAAGGTTTTTATTTGTTTTATAATGATTCTATATCTTGAGATAGTTTTTATAGATATGGAAAGTGAAGCAAGCAGTCAAGGTGGCAAGCATGTGTGGCTGCCTGAGGAAGATGCTGCTTTGGTGGAATGCTTGGTAGAAATGAAGATTGCAAACAAATATGTTGGGGACAATGGATTCAAGCCTGGGTTTCTACAATATTTGGAAATGATGATAATTGAGAAACTGCCTGGGTGTGGAATTAAGGGAAATCCACATATTCAATCTCGTCTTAAGACGTTGAAAATTAGTTGGCAAGCTGTGTATGATATGGTACAAGGCTCAAACAGAAGTGGATTTGGATGGGACAGCGACAAAAATATGGTTATTGCTGACAAGGCTGTTTGGGATGAATATTTGAAGGTACACTTTATCATTTGAAATATGCCCTTTAGTTTTGGTTATACTTAATTACTTATGGTGGAGTGGTTTATTATGTTTTAAGGAATTTTTTCATTGTATGAAATTGATATTATTTTTTGTATTAGGTTTATAAGAAAGCAGCCCCTTTTAGATATCGACCATTCCCACATTTTAATGCCCTTTGCACTGTTTGGGCAAAAGATAAGGCTACTGGAAAGTATGCCCAAGATGCTAACGACATTAACGAAGAGGCTAATCGTGTCAATTCTGAAGAAAGTCCTGACAATGTAAGTGAACATCAATCTGCTTATGATTATGAGAATGATGACACATTATCTGAGGTACTAGAAACACCTAGGACTAGGTCAATCTCTGGGAGTAGAAAGAAGCGCAAGAATGATGTTGTGGTTGATGTGCTTTGAGATGCAATTGTAACCATAGAACAAAGCTTCCAACATGCCACTGAAAAGCTTTGCATGGAGGTTCATCGATTGGCTCATGATGCAGTCATGGATGAGAGGAAGAAAAGCTATTTGAAGACTTATTAAAGGTTCAAGGTCTTACACCGAATGAGATATATGATGCTCATATGAAGCTTGCACAAGATCCAAATTTGTTGGTTGTCTTCCCAACCATACCTGAGCCATTCAAAGCTGACTGGATTCGAAGACTTATATAGTAGTTATTGGAGTATATCAAGATTCAAATTTGATTTTTTTTTAAGTACTATTATGCCTGTTTTTTAGACTAGTATCATTAAGTTTTTTTTTTTTTTAATGTTCTAGCAATCCATAGACTCATATATTATTTTTTGGAAGTATAAAAATTTTTGAAAGCATATTTTTTATTGAACAAGGAATTCTTAAATGAAATAATAGATTGAAAATTATTTGGATTTTCCTAGATTTTTTTTGAGTCATAAAAATCGTTTGAATTTATATTTTCTTAATGTATAATTTATGGATCGTTTGCAAATTACAATTTCGTATATAACATTATTGAATCATTGTACAAATACTTTTTAGCATATTGTTGAAATTGAATTTATAAGCATGGAGCAAAGCAGCAGTGAACTGAGAAAAAGAGAGAATTTCTGTGGCCACATATAAGAATTGAATGTGGGTCCATTACAAAACCTTGCTAGTGCAGAAAGACCAAAATTGTTTACAAGACTTGCCGTAGCAGACTAGTCGAAAGGATATTTTGCATTTAAACTTGACTTTGGAGATTGTAAGCAGTGGCATTTATCATAGCATTGAATACAACGCGGTGGTAAATTGAATGCAAGAGAGCTTCTCCGTAATTGCATTCTATAGCTCCATATTAATAAACTAAACTTTCTTAAACACACACAAAATAAAAAGAATACTTTTCTTTTCTTTTCTCATATTAATAAATATCTGATACCAAACATGGAGTGATTCTATCTTTTGGGTATAGCATGCACGATAGATGCTTGGAGAAATTCTCATCACCAAAAGTTGAGTCTGCTTTCAAATCATCAATATTATATGATACTATATTTTATCTAAGTTTTATTTATTTATTTATCATTTTTTCTTCATTTTTATTTTATTTTATCTTATTTTATTTTCTTATATATATATGTTTAAAAAAAGAGAAAAATAATTAATTTCTTTTTATTTTCTTAAAAAAGAATAGAAACAGTAAAAAAAAAAAGAAAGAAGAAAAGGGAATGAAAGGAAACCAGCGGCCAAAAAATAAATCAATAAATAAATAATAAGAAACAATTAAAAAAGGAAAAAAGGAAAGTGTTATGAAAAAGTAGACACGAAGAATAAAGTAGAGAGAATTGAGGGGAGCAAAAAATAGAGCCTCCAAAAGGGCTAACTTTATTCATCCACCAAGGTGGTATATATACACAATGAAAATGAAACCTTAGCCCTAAAAGATAATATTATTTAATAAATTATAAATAAATAAATACTAAGTTAGCTCTAAGGAATATTTCATTGATTAGGCATCTAATCAAAATGTTCATAACCCTCCCCCCTTGGATGCCCATTACCAAAGAATGTTGCTCGTTAAAAACCCTACTAAGAAAAAACCTAAGAAAAAACCTATGAGACAAAAACCTAGTAAGAAAAAGAGCACACAATTCTTTTGTATACGCAATCAAATGCTACCTCATTAAAAACCTTACCAGGAAAACCAAATGGGAAAAAACCATCGTAAAGGGAAAAAGAGTGCAGTGCATATCAATCAAGTTATTTGTGTCGATAAACTTTAATATTATACATGATCCTTCAAATATTGTAGAAGTTAATACCATGCCAGCAAATTTGTTAGATTATCATATTGACGAACTAGTTAAATTGTACCAAGATTTAGTACTTTAAGACCAAATATTTCTTTATCATTCTAACAGGTTCTAAAAAAGATATATGTTCACATTTAGCAATCACACTATATAAATATTTTAATGCAAGTTTTTTCTATAAGTAATTTGTAGCTTTAGAAGCTCTTCAAAAGCTCTAACATTAAATCATCAAGACAAATAGGTAAGTTCTATACATATTTCCTTCAATAAATACTAACTCGAATGATTGTATTAATTGATTTAGGTAAATCAAATCCTTCAGGGTTGTCATTATTGAATAAGTCGACTACAACAATATTCATTAGGATCAATAATAATATCATTCATGTACTGTCAGACTAAATAAGTATCATTGGATACTTACATCCATCATAATTAAGTATATCTATTCAAAATCAATGCCAATTATTTACAAAAAAACCCTTGAGTATCTTTTTTCTTTTGTATTCATACAGAAGCCTATTTGTACATAACTGACTTTTCACTTCTAGTGTTTGGACTGCAAGTCCAAAATTTTTACTTTTTAAGCGAACCTCAATTGTGTCTTTTCAATTTTGGCCATTCATTTTTTTCTTTCGAAACTTTTACTACTGATCCTCAATATCTCATATCACATAGTACACTACATTATATGTGAACTTTGTTAATAATATCGATTTCATTTTGGTTCCATCATAATCGATAGAGATCTCTTTATTTTTGTGACTTTTAGGTAGCTAAGTTTCCTTTGAAACTAAAACATTAGTTATATCTAAGGACTCTTCTAGAGTTACCTCTGTTAACTCTTCTAGAGTTACTCTACTCTCGATTTGGCCATCTTTGATTTTTAGCTCCTTTTCTTTTCGAGAATTTTATCTTTGGGACTAGTGCGTTTGTCACTCTTCATGAGTTTGCATTGTACTTTGATTAGAGCAATAGCAGTTGGTACACATGATTTTAATCACTCTTACTAGTCAGACAATGCTTCTAATAGTTTTTACAAATGAATTATCATATAAACTTCTAGTTTATATTTGCTTTGTATGAGGATCAGGGTAATAATTCATTCTAAATATTCTACTTTTCCAACTGTTTATTATCTCCCCTCCAATGTTGGAATAAATGATTTATTGAAAAGACAAGCAGTAAACTAAGCCACAAATAAATATCCTTTTAATGACTCTATATTTGACTTATATGTAGATATCTATATCCAACATATGTTATCTCCATATTAATAACTCATTCAAAATTTCATAGATGGGATATACTTGGCTCCTAACTATGAACCAATTATAAAAGGGGTTCAAATAACTTGTTGGCATGATGCAAATCAATGTTACAACATAAATAATCATATCTTCCCAAATAAACTTTAGAAGTTTAGATTTCATAAGTAATGATCTTGCAATTAATTTTAGGCACCTGCAAGTCCGTTTTATGTATTCCAATAGTCACTTTTGAATAGTGAATTTACTAGCATTAACTTTGTTTGTTGCTCAAATAGATATAATTAAGGTATTATGCTCTTAATTCAATCTGTTGAACAAGTAATCTCATAAACTTCAGATTATGAGTCAACCCAAGTATGTGATCATTTAGTTGATGCATCAATTGAAATTAAGAAGCATCTAAATGATTCACTTGGTAGGTCTACAAGCCCATAAATATTTTCACCTCATGTACATTCTAAAAGATGAGGGATTCACTCTCACTTGTGCTAATGCAAATAAATTTTCTTTGGGAACAAATAGCATATGAGAAACTAAATGTTTCAATTAAAGAATCTTCTAGCTCTTCAACGAAAGTCAAAATGATTTTTTTTAATTACTTTTGCATCATTGTTGACTTGGGATGGCTCAACTGGTCATGCCAAAGAATAAACTTATTTTGACTTTTAAACTTCTGGTTTACAACAACATGTGTTTCAATTGTATTAATATATATATATATGTGGTACAAATTAGATGAAAACACAAATAATTTCTTAATGCAAATATTAACTAGTTCATCAAGAGTGTTTTATCATCGTTTTCATTCCTCTAGCTCTTCAGGAGCCCTCAATAATTTTTGCACAACTAAATATATTAGTAATATTATCTTTGTACAATGGAAATAATGTAGTATCATATAATATGTAAAATTGATAAAGCTCAAACAAGAGAGAAAATAACTTAAAATTATTAAAATAAATTAAATAAATAAACTACAACAATAATTTCTTATGTATATTCTCATCACATTCAAGGAAAAAATTTGACACATTTAATTGTCACATTGTCATGGCCAAAGTCAAAAACATTATTTCATTGAGCAAAATTGTCTCAACAATTAATCTCTTTCTTTCATTGATACTTAAATAGAATTTAATGGATGTTCAGATGTACAACAAGTACAGACTTAATGGCCTTTTTATACCAAAATAATAGTGGTTTTTCAAATATCACTTTACTCCTTTTCTTCACTGCTCTCTATGAGAGGTATTTATAGTATTATAACTAATACTATGTTTGTCGAGTCATAGCCATATTTGTGCTCATATTTCTTGATAACTTCTCCATTCACTTCAGGGAATAGAGAAAAGTCATTATGAGATAATGGCTTATCTTTCTAGTAAAGATTTATTTTTCTTTACTGTAATATGATATTTCACATACTACAGAATAAGAGATATATCCAGCAAAATAACAATGAATAATATCCATAAATTCCTTTTCCTTGAAGGCTTGGACTTTACATGACCAAATATGTGTTACATGGTGTCTAAATATAACCTTTGTAAGGCACCCTACACTTTTGAATATTTTAAATTGAGTGCATAATCTTTTCATAATTTAAAATAGTGAAATATATAGATAATCTGAGAATAATTTATCTCAAATAACACTTAAAAGTATCCAAATATTTGTCATAATAACATGTTAAAAGTATGATGAAGAAGCGCTAAAAATGAAGTTGATAAATTTGCAATTTTAACTAAAGTTTTTGAATCAAAGGCATAACAATAAACCAAATACCAATAAATGATTCAATATGATTTAACACATGCCCAAGGTATGGGTTATTCCATAAATCACATGCAATGTGAAGTATGCTCAAATACCTAGCTCAAAGTACCATGACATTGTACTAGAGGGCTTAGTAATGGACTAAGTTAATTTTTTTAACCACCGAAGTAATTTGTATTTACCAATGTAACTCATATAGTAAGCTAAATTGAATCATATTAAATAAGATCACAAAATATAAAGAGCTCATACTTACAACTCAATTTCAAGTAACTTTTAATAGATCTCTGTATAGCACATAATCCCTTTCACTTGATTTGTAGAAAAATTAAATGCTACTAAAATAATAGATATTTTCTCCAAAATTCAAAATCATTAAACAAAACATATAATTTAAAACAAAGGTAAAATATTCACCCAAATACATCCTAACATTTATATACCATATATAATCAATTAATTAATGGCATAATATCTTAATTTATGTTAAGTTAGATGATGGGCACAATAAGTGAGATTATTATGACATAAATAAGAGATAAAATTGATGAATGCGACTTGCTTCAATTTACTATAATGTAACAACTTAGACAAGTGTAAATCCATTTCTTTTAGACCATACATACAATTATCAAAGAAAATTCAACTGTCATGCAAATCCATATACAAAAGCAATTATTATTACCATAAGATCAATAAAAATACTCACAAAAATTATTATGTATAAGTATAATTTCAATATATTGGCTATAATATTAGTTTAGAATAAGTAATGAGTTAATGGCTTATAAAACATCAAAGGAGTCATGGCATAGTGGTAACGTGTTTCGCATCAAGTCGAAAGTTTGAGTGTTCAAAGCTCACCATGGTCATATTTATTTTTTTGAGATATGCCCTATAGCACCAGGAAGAAAGAAAAGCACTTTGAGAATAAGGGAAAAAAAAGAGAAAGAAAAAAGAAAATATAAAGGGCCAAAGAGAAAATAAAATAACAAAAGAAGTATGCATAATAAAGGGGAAAAAAAAAAAGATATGCTTAATAAATGAAAAATAAAAATAAAAATATGCATAGTTATATTTCACATATTACTTGAGTATAGATAATTTCAAAATCTATTTTGAGTGTAGATAATTTTAGGATATACTGTTTTAAATTAATTTGGTAGATAACTATTTATCAATTAGGAGGATAATTTTCAGATCCACTTTGATTACTCTTTGAATGGATAACTTCAGGATCTATTTTGTAGAAAATGAATTATTCATAATAAATCATATTTAAATAGATAACTTCAGGATCCACTTTATTTTATTTAAATGGATAACTTCATGATCCACTTTATTTTATTTGAATGGATAACTTATCCATTTTATATCAAATTACTTGTTTAATTGTTGATAATAAAATTCCTCATATTTGTAGATGAGGGTATATCAAATGAATAAAATTGTCTCAAACTTATAGAGAAGACAAATTAAAAAAATTATCTTATACTTATGTATAAGACAAATTAAAAAAATAATGTCATACTTTTGGATGAGACAAATTAAGAGAATTATTTCATCCTTCTGGATGAGACAAATTAAGAGAATTATCTCATACTTCTGGATGAGGCAAATTAAAAGAATTCAATTTTTTTCTCATGGTTCTGGATGAGAAATATAAAAAAAAAAAAAATTGTCCTTGTAAGACATAAATTAATTGACTTCATACAGGCGATAGAAACCAATTAAACAATTAAAGCAATAGAAATTCAATAAACATTTAAAGCTAATTGAAATAATGTAGGTAGTGCACACCTGGTGATAGAAACCTTTTCTTGTTAATAGGAAAATAACTTCTAGAAGCAGTTGTTCGTCTTGAAAATTAAAAGTTATAGTACTCAGTTGGTCGATAGAATCTTGTGTTGATAATGTGTTGTAAAAAAGCAGACACAAAGATTAAAGTAGAGAGAATTGAGAGGAAAGAAAAATAGAGCCTCCGAAAAGAACAACTTTATTCATTCACTTAGAGGGTATATATACAAAATAAAAGTGAAACCCTAGACATAAAAGGATAATATTATTTAGTAAATTACAAATAAGTAAATGCTAAGTCTTCTATTAAATAGGCATCCAATCAAAATATTCATAATAGAAAGGAGAGAAGAAAAGAGAAGAAAGAAGAGAAGCGAGGAGCAGCGGCAGGAAGGAAAAAAAAAAGAAAAACGAAGAAGAAAGAAGAGAAGTGAGGAACAGCATGAGAAAGTGGAAGAGAGCAACAAAAAAGGTGAGTGGAGCATGATTCTTGGAGGTCTAGAGAAAAGAAAAAAATGGAGAGTGAGCAAGTGAAAAAACATATAGTTTTAGAGCAAAAGGATGGGGGATCAAAGCAGAAAGCAAAAGGAAAAAGCATAGAAAAAGGAGCTTCAATTTTTAGTTCTTTGGGAGGTTTGAGATCCTAATCTTGGAGTCTCAGATGGCAAAGTGGCAAATATCGATTGAAGAAAGCGATCTATCATGTGTGATTTTGGGGGAATTGGTAAGTTTAAATTCTTAGTTCATTTGTACCGAGTGAGGATACTTAGTTTTGGCTCTTAGAGATTATGAGTTCTATAATAGTATTTGATTTAGATTTTGTCAAACTTTGATGCTATTAAGTCGGTCCTCATGTCCATTTACAATTCCTTGGAATTCTCTGTCTATGAGCTACCTACTAAATTTGCCTTCTAAGTGATGGATGAAGTCTCGAATGGGACACAGGTTTTTGTGTTGTTGATTGTCAAATTGGTTTGAAAGCACCTAGGCTTGTTAATACTTGCTGATTCTCCATTTCCCTATTGATTGCTTAGAGTGCAATCCGTTATTGTTCATGTCATATTTGTTTTCTCATTTTAGTGTATCCCTGTTCTGGTTATTAGTTTATACTAATGTAGCATTCATATGCATTCATGGATTATTAGCCATGTACCAAGAGTGTGAGGTTTGTCCCATTGTCGCCTTACCTTTTAACAACTATATCCTTGTGTCATTCACATTGAAGTTTGTTGGGAATAGGGCCTTTGCTGTTGGAAAGTTGCATTGGTGGCAGCAACTACGTTCTTTGGTCTGTTAATATTTTGTACCATTGCTTACTTTGATTTTCAAGTAGCCACCTGCCCATTGCAACTTCATCACTACCTTGTTTCTTGGATTTGTGTTTCATTCGTTTAGTTTCTCTCAAGTCCAGTTTTCTAGTCTTATATGTTTCCTTGTTACCTGTTGGGTCTGAGCTGCTGATTGCATTCTTTCAAGCATGTATCCTTCCCTATTTGCTTACCATTTCTAGTCAACCTTGTTATTTGTTTGGGTTCCATTTTAAGGATTTTCATTAATGGTTTTTCTGTCAGCATTTTAAGTTGTGTTCTCTATAAGGATGTTGTGACTTTTTTGGTCAAGATGTTTGGATATGACTTTCTTGTCATTACTATGATGCTTTATTAATGCCATGATGTGAGTTTAAATCTGGTTTGTCATTGATTATTGGCAATTTAGTTTGAAAGGTTGTGAGAATTTGGAATATGTGTTTTAATGTTTGCATCTTAAGTTGTTCTTATAAGGATGCTATGATTTTTGGTTGAAATATTCGAATATGGCTTTGATTTGTCATTGATTATGGGCCATTCAGTTGAAAGGCTGTGAAAATTTGGAATAGTTTTGTTCTTTTGGTGAATGTATATATGTGGTTTGTTTGCAATGGACAAAATATTAAGAACAAGCTACGACAGGATTCATACATAAAACCTTTCTTGTTCTGGAGAAACTAATAGGTTTGTTCTTGTCAAGATATGGGCTTAGTGAATTTTAATGTCCCATCAAAAGCTTCATAAATTCATCCTGTGAAGCGTCCCCTATTTTTTTTATGTCATGTTATCAAATCTTTGCGAATAGTCTAACGGTGTTTCCCATTTTTTGGAGTCTTGATTTCCATTTTGGCATGGTCATAACTCACGAAATTTCTTGAAAAGTGTGGAAGGCATTTTCTAGTCCTTGCGATATAGATTGTTTCTCCAACGCTGGTCTTGTTTGACTGTGTTTGGGTGTGGAAATGTTTTTGTGAGAGGGGTGCCAAAAGAAATGATGGGGTGAGAATGAATAATAATAAATGGGTCAAGGGCTTTTAAAAGGGAAACATGGAGACTGAGAAGAAAAGAAACAAAGACAGAGCTGCGGGGGTGTTAAAAAAGAAAGGTGGGTGTGAAGAAAATAACAGTTTGGACAAAGGAGTGTTATAAAAGGAAAAGCAGGGTGCGTGAAGAAAAATTGTAATTTCATTTGCTACCATTTTTTCATTTAATTTTCTAGTATCCCACTCTCAAATTTCAAATTATAATTAGTATACATACATATTATATTGCATTTAAATCTTCAAAATCCCAAAGCTCCTCACTTTTCACTAAAAGGTAGGCGGTTCGATCATCGATAAGGTTACACTTACACTATTTGACCTTAGTGAGGATAAACATCATTTGGAGAGGGTTTATTTATCTTGAAAGATGGAAAGACTTTAGATTTATTTAAAAAATTTATGCATACATATTTATCTTTTCACTATTTATTTAGAGATAATAATAGTTATTTCAATGATAAATAAAACTCAATTTTGGTCATATCATTATTTTATATAACTAATTTAAGTAATTGTTTTTGACGAATGCTATGAGATGCCTAACATCTTCATGCATAACTGACTCCTGATACTCATATTTAGTTTGCATTTCAATGTCTTTTCAATAAAAATAAATTTAAAATAAATATAGTTTTCAATTATACCCTAATTCTTAAACAATTGATTATGGTTACAAAAAATTTTAAGAATATAAAAGTCATTCCATTATTTGTTGTAATGTTTTTATCCTCAAATGATACATTGTGACATATAGCATGAATGAATTTTTCTTCCAGAGGTTACGCTAGAAAAAAATATGAGATATATTGAGTAATGCTACTTACATTGACTTACCTAATTTACATTGTGCAAGCTTAGATAGAACTCTTTGCCTTCATCAAACTTTGAATTGTCTTCCACAAGGAAGAACTTCTCCCTATAATCAATCTATCTTGATCAAGTACCTAGTCTAAAATGTTAACCCAAAATTTGTCCGAGAAAGAGTTTTTGTTTGGCCTGAATCATTATTTATTTATTTTAATTTGGTTACATTGCTGCAAAAATTTGAATCCCTAATCTTAGTGGCTTGTTTTTAGGATCCATATTATTTTACTAAAGAAATGAGAAGTTTCTCATATGTAACATTTTGCCTTCTTTTGTGATCCTTTTTTAAAGAAAGTCAAATAAATTCCATGAATTCATTGTAGGTGAAACTTCTCAAAAATCTATTCATATCGAGATGTAGAAATACATACACAAATATAATTAGATGAAATCTCAGAAGCCAAGCATTGATATCTATAGTTGATGTATAAAATTGAGAACTCACTGAGATCATAGTGTATGTGTACTCTATTAGTATAGTTGACAGAGTATCCTCAAGTTGTCATACCCAATGGACTATGCAATGAATTACCAGAGTATTATAACTAAAATATTACTTAAGCATTCAAATTGTAGTGAGAATTGAATAAAGCAAATATTTAACTAAAAGCAAGAGCAGTAAAGAAAATAACACTGATTGCGAGTGTGAGAAAAATTCAATGATCAAAAGTTAAGGGTTCTGATTTCACCTCAGTCATATGTATTATTTCTTTTAGTTCTATTAATGCATTCTAGTTCTACCAATTGTTAGTTAAGTACTCCCTCATCTATTAAAAATCTAGGTCAGATTAATTTAATTCAAATTACCAATTCATTCATATAGTGAATTGTAATAATTAGAATTGCATTAAGCTTTATGGATTCTTTCTAATGGCTACACAGGGTCATAGGCACATTACTATCTTAAGCTCTACTATAGAATTAATTCCTATGGTCTAAATTAACTACTTCATTCTCAAATTATAAAAATTCACAAGTTCTCTAATTAATTAGCCAGATCAACCAAAGAGTAAAAAATAGAGAATTAAAACCTAATTGAATAAAAACTAAAATTGCATTAAATTTGCAAGCAAATTAACTCATATGTCTTAGTTACATCATAGCCTTTAGATAAAGGAAGTTAGAAACTTATAGTGGGAAAAAAAAAACATAAAATTAAAGGAAGACGTGAAAATTAGAAGAGAAGAGAAGAAGAAAAACTTAGGTTTGAAGCTTATAGTTGCCTCTCCCCAAAGCTCTCCTTGCCTCCTCAAAATGCTAAAGTGCTAAGATCTAAAAGTGACCAAAAATCTAGGTCTAATTTTTTTTTAATTTATAATCCAAGAATAAGATCTCAACAAACTAAGATTTCTAACTTGCTAACAAGCCCAAAAGTCCACAAAAACTTGCACTCCCCGTCAAGTGGCACCATGGTGCCAAAAACACCCATTCAGGTTGCTTTGATCATCCCTTGGTGCCATGGCCTTAGCCCGCTTGTGCCACGGCCTCAGGTGGTTCAAGCATGGCCTCTGGTTCGTGGCCAAGCTTTAGACTTTTTTTTTTTTGCCTCCAATTGAGCTCTTCCATGCTTGGCATCATCTTGCATTCATTTTTTCAAGCCCTTATTCTTCATGTTAACTAGTTTTATGCTCCTTTTCATGCGTTGCATCTCTATTTCATGTAATCTTGCAAAGTAAACAATTAACAAATAACATTAATCTTCATAAAATAAGCACTCAAATGCAAGGGAATGAAATATAAATTAACTATATAGAATGCACTAATTAGTAATCACAACCATAACTAAGCATGGCTGCTGGACATTGCAATAAGTAACATCAACAACGTAAGGAAGCAGCAGATATCTCTATTTCTAAAGCATCAATAACTAAGCACATAACAATAAATTAACTATATAAATTAACTATGTGATAGCATGCATTCTATGACTTATCAGTTGATAATGGGTAACAGTTAGAGAAATGTTTGGTTCATTTTTAAATATGTATGGCTTCAGTTTGTGCTGTAAGACTACACAACCAAATGTTCATGGTGCAAGAGACATATAGTCCTTTTGGTTCTCAATGACAAATTTAAGTACTTAACACCTTAGCTTGTGGAAGTTTGTACTGATATTTTCTTCCAGTGTTTGATGAATCTGATTATTATTGCTCTCTAGTTTGATCTATTTTAACCCATTTTCTTTTGCATATTAGGGTCCCCATATGGTTTCTGGCATTGTTTCCCATTTTGATGAACTTAGGGTCATGAAATTGTGATTTTGTTTGTGATATCTAGTAGTCCTATATTTCTTATGTTGTAATATCAGATTGTGAATCATAGAATTAGTATTTCACTGCTGGAGGAATTGAAGACACAAGTGAGAGGCTTCTTTAGAATTCCCTATGAAGAGGCAGCAACCAGATAACCATGAAGTGTTCAGCCAACTCTTTGTGGTATCTGAAAAGCAGAAGTTAGATTGGTCAGACATGTTTTACATTACAACCCTTCCACAAAGACTAAGACAGTTAGATTTATTGGCAGAGCTTCCTCCAAAGCTCAGGTTATTAATCTTTTACAATTTTTATGTTGAAATTTGGAGCTCAGAACCAGTGATGCTTATGGATTTATGGGGATAGGGGACACTTCCACCGTTTCAAAATTTTTTAACAAATTGCATTATTTTGGTCTCAAGTACATAAAAGGAATTTCTAGTCTCAAGTCTAAGAGTATTATTTCGGTCATATTAATTTGAGGCTTTTTCTTTTACGTTGCAACTCTAGGTTTGAACATAGAACTCACAAGATCTTAAAATATTATTCGGCTACAAGATCTTAATATATATATATATATATATATATATATATATATATATATATTCTTTGTTTACACATAGGTATAGAAAGTAGATGATAGGAAATTCCCATTCTCTCCTCCTGCATGTTTCTTGGAATATCAGACAGCAAAAATGTCATTTTCCAGCACATTTAGACTGAAGACTTCTTTTGTCGTTGTCTACCACATATAGAATACTAAGAGACTAGATTTATTTCTGCATAATCTATATTACATGTTGAATTATTCTATATATGTTAGATATACAAGTATGAGTTGAAAGTGTAAGAGTAGAAAGAAATTTTACATAGGAAGAATCTAAAACTAATGATAAATGGTAAAGACCTATTAACTTAATACCTTAGTTTTAGGTTTAGAGTTACGTAAGACTTATGAGTATGATCTCTTGTAGGTAAATTCTCCCAGTGTTCAAGGTCTCCCGGTATGTTGGACTAAGAACTAAGAAACGGTGATGGTTCATTTCTATGGTGACTTAAGTAAAAGTTCAAGTCCTAGTTGATGTGCAAGATGGTTCATACGCGGGATTGGTGAAGTCTGGCAGCGAGAGCCTCATGGAGTGTGCATCTAGTTAAGGGTCTACAAAAAGACTGGGCTTGAATCTCTGAAGAAGGTGTCTTCTACTTGGGGTACCGAGCTCAGCTAACTAAGGTCATGTCTTGAGAGATATATATATAAGTTGTAAAGATCCATTAATTTAATACATTAAGATTTTAGATTTAAAGTAATATCAGTTAGCATTAGGTTCACGAGTATAATTTTAGGGTTAGAGTAGTGTCTTGTTTATAAATATATTTTTGCAGGTAAATTTAAAGTGTTTTCTTTCTTTACATTGAAGGTCTCTTCCAAAACAAAACATTGAATCATTCAAACATCTTATCACCCAACAATGGTGACAAAGAAAATCTCACTTTGCAAAGAAGAAAAAAGAATTAAGTTGAAAGAAACTTTTATCAGGAATCTCTTGAGAGAAAAAAAAAATTGAGAAGATCTTTAATGACAAATTGATGCACTTACATCAAACGGGACATATAAGAATTCTAAACATACACTATTATTATAGAATTAAAAACATTATTTTGATCCACAAACAGTAAGACTATTTGGATTATTGCAATTTCTTTTCTTTAGTTATTGATTCTTTCCAAGTTCTAAAGAAGTCTATGCCAAAAATCGAATAAAATAGAAGACAACGTTTTTTAAATCACAGTTTTACATGTAGTTGTAAACAAACTGGGTAGCTATATAATTTGAATCTAAAATTAAAATTTAAAATAAATAACATATGATGATGGCATTATGAAATCATTTATTCAACAATTAGAGGGACAAAATACAGACCTACCACAATAGGTATAGCATATTTCAATTTAATTAAAAAATTGAGAGCAGAAAATTTTGATCTTTGAACTGTTAAAAAATGATTGAACCCAATTATTAAAATTGAAAGAAATTACTTAGAAAGCCACTCCAAAAGCATTTTAATATTTTTTTTAAAAAAAGATTTTAATGGAAAGAAAGTTACTGGAGGCATAAATATATACAAAGTGGACTCCAAAAGCAAGAAAATGGAGAGAAAGGAGTGGCTACCCAAGATAATGGGTTGTTAAATTTGCAACATAAGCAGCTTTTCCTTTAAACATAATTAGAGAGAACAAAGCATTCATTGTGGAATTTGATTCAATAAAATTCATTCAACGTTGGATGACTAATTCAATTTCAAAATTTAAATTGTTTGGTAAAAACTTAAAAATTATTTTTATATGCAAAAGTGTTTTTAATTTGAAATGAGAATAAAATATAAACATAACTATTAATAGGTACAGAAATTTTAATATAATTAAAAAAAAGTGAGAGAGTAGAAAATATTGCTCTTTAATTAAAAATGTTAAAAAATAATTGAATCCAAAAATGAAAATTGAAAGAAATTACTTAGAAAGCAACTCCAAAAGCATAATTTAATGTGTATATATATATTAGTTTTAGTGGAAAGAGAGCTTTTCAAAGCATAAAATATATACAAGGTTGACTCCAAAAGCAAGAAAATGAAGAGAAAGGAGTGACAACTCAGGGTTGATAAATTTACAACAAGAGCTAATTTTCTTAAAATTATATTTAAAGAGAAGGAAATATTAATGGTGGAATTTGGCATGATAAAACCCACTAAACTTTTAAGAATAGATTTAACCTAAAACTTTAAGTTGCTAGATAAAATTTTAAAGAGTAAACCAAATTGGCGCATTACTCTATCAGCTTAATGTACCTCAACAATGTGAAAATGTAATAATGGTACAACTGCTTGTCATATTTGTTATTTGTTTAAAGAGTATGAAGGTGCATTCCTATTACGATGTCCAAATGAATTATAAATAATATGTTAGTTCATGGTAAAAAGAAATGACAAATATAAGATATGTAAATCAAGTAACATAACACTAACTTGTTATTCTCTACATGTGTCAAACTAAAGACAATACACATACAATAATTTTTGTTGTCTAGATTGAGTAGGTCTCATCTGGTTAGACTACCTTTTTAAAAGTAAAACATTGTATAATAATAAAAATTTTAATTTTTTAATTAATAATAAATATTGACCAATTTTATTGTTGTAAAAAATTAATATAATGTACCAGCATCCAAAGGGAGCTAGTTATGGATGTGTATGTGCTTGTTCCTTATCTCGATTAGCTAGGAGGCCAGTCAGTCATGAAGAAATGCCAAGAAATTGTTCCCAAGCCCACATGAATACCAATGTGTGATATCCGCAAAATTAACAATGTTTGACTTTGAAGCCCTAACTATATTTATTGGTTATTTGAAAATGAGCCAAGAATGGTAGATACATGGTGTGCACCCATCTAAATGATTCATCCTCCACTAGCCATCCTCCCAACATGCATAAGATATATGCATGAGCATGTTGTTGAATCATATTATCATCTGCATGCTCAAGTAGTAATCTAAATCTATTAACAAGCTATCATATTTGAATCTTTTACCCATTCCACTCATTAGGTACATCTCCAAGAAGCCTCATTATTTCATTTCATAGCTGGTTTGTTGAGAATTGACGTACAATTAGGTCATCATCAATAGGAAGGCCTAAAAGCGTTGTCACATCCTGTACAGTAATTGTAGACTCCCCAAATGGCAAGTGGAATATATGTGTTTTACACCTCCATCTCTCTACCAGTGCAGGTACAAGGGGCATACACGACTCTACTTTACCAATATGAGATACCCTATAGAATCTTGCTTGAATGAGATATGGAACAATACGAGTATCTGGGGTGTCATTTAATGCATTTGATGTATATCTTGAACAAAGTACTCAATTAGCCTGCAATTATAAAGACAAGTAAATTAATGTTCTTAGAGTAGTATTGAAACTTCAACTGACAAAATTTACCTAACTCACATTGCTTACATTTGCAACAAATTGGGAAATGTGCCTCTCTTGCAACTTAAGTAATCGTTGATCAGATAGTCCAAGATCTATAGTAAAATTAAAGTAAATAAATTTATATGAATAAATAAAAGACAACGACAAAATAATTAAATAATTATCAATGGCATTATAAGAAATCATGTAATAGAAATTATGACACACATTCATATTACAAAATAAAAATTACATCACACAAGTTCAAGTTACATCTATGTTTATATAATAAACATTAGGAAATGACATAGATATTCTTCAATCATCATAGTGCACATCTAAATCTCAATTTGGACATTGAGAGCGATTATGTCCTCAAACTTTGCATAGTGAACATCTGAAGCTCTCATTTGGCTCCCTGAAATCCATCTCATTTTGAAATCTTGTTGATTTTGGATAACCAATGTTTGGTCAGCATGTGTCTGGATTTGGGAGTAACATTGGACCTGCAACAGACGGCCAAATTCCTTGCTAGCAATAGGATAAAACTCAGACTTATACACACTGATCATGTGATCTAATGTGTATATAGGGCCTACAAAAGAGGTGTAATCAATCGAGATACACGCACAAGTAGCTAACGCATGAAAGCAAGGGTAGTGCAAAGCTTGAAAAGCCCCAAATGTACAAGTCTTTCTAATAAGATCAACCACATATGTGCTAGGAATTCTATAATTAGGATGAACCTTCAACATCTATCACTTGAAATGTACTGCGTTCTTTGTTAAAGTAATGTGCAGTCACAACATGGATATTATTTTTTAATTGTTTCCCAACCCACTCACTAAACTCGAAAGCAGCTAAATTTTGAGCTATGTACTTGTTATTAAACTCAGTGAAGTAGGTTGCAAGCTTCCCCAATGTCGCCTCAACAATAGCGATAATTAGGAGACATCTAATACTTTTCAAGGCAGCATTCATGCATTTAGCAAGATTCATGGTCATATGACCATAGCCTCTTGTACTATCATATGCTCTGCTCCATTGTCTTGGGTTTAATTTATCAACACATTCACAAACCTGCTCATTAGAAGCACGCAACTGATTCACTTTTTGTTGAAACATGTGTGGCATGTATTGGTATCCTATTAATATATAAAATTTGTTAGACATAAATTGCATAATCCATCTATCAATAAAATAAATATAATTTTAAATTTATAAATAAAATTACTTGCACTTACTAACAATTCTTTCAATTTCTTGTTTTTGAAAGTTGAGTTGAGGTTAAAGGCAAGATGATGAAGACAAAATACATGGTATCCCCATGGTTCGTTCCATCACAATCTCTCATCATGCATAGCTTTCAATATGCCTTAGTGATGATATGATATAAGGAAAATACCTTGCCTATCCTTTGCTACATGTAGATGTACTAACTTTAAAAGCGATGGCCAAGAGCTAGTGTTTTTGCTTTCAACAATTGCAAAAGCAAGTGGGATTAATTAATAGTTTTGTTAACTTATTAATTAATTGTTTTGTTAACAATTGCAAACTACAAGGCGTGTCCCCCACAATAAGATGGCACCAAGGAAGGTAATTTTGTTATATATTTAATTTTCATATTCATTCAAAAATTTTTGACCTAATATATGAATTTTTGGTAGGCTCGAAAGCTCAAATGCTCATTGAGTCTTAATGAGTCATTCCTTGCCACCCACACGAGCAAGTTTGGGGCTAGGTAGATAATTGCTCCAAGAATACCTATGTAAGTTGGCTTCCTATCTTATTTATTACTTATGTTATGACAATTGAATTAATTAATTGTTTTGTTAACTTATTATGCTTTATGATTAAACAAGCACACTATGAGGAACAATTGCGAGAGGTCCAATCCTAAGTCGGGATAGCTAGTAAGGATGTGGGGAGCCCACAAGTCAATGGGTCATGGAAGCTCAACCTGTGGAGAGAGGTTAATGGGGGCAAGACTCAGGGTTGTTGTTTTGGCATTGTAGACTTGTCCTCTCACCTCCATTGAGGCTCCATGTCACTCACTCAAAATTCTAGAGGGAATTAACTTTCCCTCTCCCCATCTTTAACATTCACCACCTCCCTCATTTAATTTTTTTGAAAAATTCCCACAATGCCCTCACCTCCTTTAGTTGCCTCCCCCTCATTTTCATTTCTAAGAAACCCTAGCACCCCCTCCCGATGCCAACTTTCTTTCTTCTCATTTCCTCATTGCCGCTTGTTGGATTTAGACTTTCGTGGAGTTTTTTTCACAATTTTAAGATATGCATTATCTTCTATTCATGTTTTACTTTATAAATTTGTTGTTTGTTGATGGAAAAATAGAAGAGAAATGCTAAAAATTCAAATGAGGGTTGAGCGGCCACAGAGAGCTGTTTGCTTCTAGAAACAGCTATACATAGCCATTTTGGTCACTTTGATTGTGTGTGGGATAAAAACGGCTTTGGAGAGTCAAAATGAGAGAAAAATAGCTCTCTACAACCGTTTGAAAGAATGGCCATGGAGAGCCGTTTTCTCCTTCAATCATCTATAGAGAGAAGTTTTTCTCTCATTTTGGCCCTACAAAGCCGTTTGAGGAAAGGGGAGGGGGTTCAATTTGTTTCAGCCTGCTAGGGCAATTTCATAAAATCATAGGGAGGGGGTGGTCAATGTTAAAGATAGGAAGGGGGAAAGGTAATTCCCAATTCTCGAGCACCATTTGGCGGCTGGCCAACCTATAACTTTGATGAGACTGAGAGGCTTCACCAGGAGGTAACTATTGCTTGGAAGGCTACAGTTAGAGTATAGAAGTGGTTAGCCACAACTCGTCAAGAGGCAACAGAGGCACAGGAGTTGGCGCAATTCTTGTAGGCTAGGATGGATGTCATGATTCCACGTGTGTTAGCTTTGGAGTGTGGTTTGGGTGATGGATCGATTATGTGAGTTAATCTTGCCATCCTCATCGGCATTATGACCAGGACCTCGACATCAATCTCCTGACAAGCACCCTTCTCTAAACTGCCGTTGCCATTATCGTCACTTATAATAGTGTAGGGCTATTATGCCATAGTTTTATTTTTTGCATGAACACATTTTTTATAACCCATTTAAATTTAATTTGATTTAATTCTAAAATTAAATTTAATACCGTCTAAAATTCCTTACTCAAATTATATGAATTAAATAATAATTTAATTCAATTTAAAATAAAAAATTATACAATTTTATTTTTGCTTTTACCCAATATTAACATCCTTTTGGCATATTCCAACAAAGGTACATCAATCATAAAAATCTAACTGTATTTTGGGAGAATATGCATATTCAAGTCTTTTTGGATGAGCAAGTTGACAGAAGACATTTTCGGATTTTCACTTTTATACAATAAAACTGCCAACGAGTCTTTTAAACAGATAGAAAATAGCTCTATCCATACCATGATAAGTTACCATGAAAACAGAAGGAAATAAGGGGAAGGGTTATTTGAATTTTTTTTTAAAAAAAATGTCCTAAGTTTTTCTTTTTCAAAACTGTTTAAGCTTTTCTATTAGAACGGGTGTTGTTTATATGATATAAAAGTGATCTCTTTCACTAGGAAGTTAAAGGAATTAAACCCCTGCCACCGTTTTTTTCCCATAGTGGAGTTACATAATAATTTGCTCGAGGTATAGTTAGGAGTCTCTTTCACTAAGACTTTTAATTTGATCCAATATATACTTAGGAGTTAAACTCATATAACCCCTTATAATAAAATTTTAGTATAAGGTATTAAATGAAGTAGTTATGCTTTATCTATTGTCAAATTTAATGGGTGTTTGGGTCAAATATATGCATTCTCATAATAATTTGATTTTAAGTTGAAATGATTTTTCACAAGGAAAGTTATAAGAACGATTGATATGGTTGTTTGCAAGTAGCCATGAAAATCTTCATTGATGGGAAAGTTGATAGCCACACAATGTAAGAAAAACTTTCAGAAGAGAGATAATCAACTATAGAAATCAAGAAGTTTTCAATCAAATAAAACGGATACAGAAAATGAAGCTACTATATTAATGTGAAGGTTGAAGACTGGGGTAATATTAGTTAAAGTTTAAAGAAACTAGTAGTATTTGTTGAGTGGTATTTGTCATGATAGTGATAGGTGCATAATCAAGTCAACGAGTAGTATTTAATCAACTTTCTTGAAAACTAAATTTTCACCGTTTATACTGTCGTTAATATTAAAAATATTTTTACATTTTAAATTTATTAAATTAAATTTTTATTATAAAAATCATATCTAAGTCAATCATTTATATAAAAAAAATTATCCTTAAAAAATTGACTTTAATATAATTTTTATAATATAAGAGTTTAATTTATTGAATTAAAAATATAACAGTTATATTTAAATTTAAAATTAATAACAATACGAGGAGTATAACAGAGTTTTACTCCAATTCATTTAAACTTTAAGCTATCAAAATATCTAATCCACTTGTTCTTGTGGGGTAGTAATATTTATGGCTGTAGAGATTATAGTCAATTTTTTTTTATGGAAAGAAACAATAGTCAACATTATTATTTTCTTCCTTTAGTTCCAGATGCCGCTGGGGCTATGTATAGGAGTTTGATGAAACACACATGTTAACGGTGATTATCTAATGCCCATTAGATTGTGTTTTTGTAATATAAACTTAGGCAGAAAATGATTAATTATAATTAAGCAAGACCATTTAATTTTACAGCTTTTATTTATGATATTCTATAACAGTAAAATATAAAATAATCTATTTATTTTAAAAGTTCCATAATATTTCTAAAAACTATGTCAAACGTTTTGTTTTATAATTCTTTCTTTCATTCCCTACTCATGTCTCGTCTTAGCAAGATGTTTCTTGCAGCATTTAGCAATAATATGTAGAAACATATGAAGGCACGAAAGAATAACAAGAGGAATATTGTATCTTTGCGCGCGTGTATATATATATATATATAATATCGTACATATGCACTTCATTAAGAGCCAATTCGGATTTTTTTTTTTTAAAAAAGAAATTCTACTGACGTGTAAAAATATATTTTTGGGCTTTTTGTAAGAGATTTTCTTTTTCTTTTTTTAACCAAAACTGATTGGCTTTTTTTTTTCACTTTTTAAGAAACAAATCTCTACATACTTTTTTTTTTAAAAAAAAAGCATGTGAGGTTTTTCTTTTTTAAATATTAATCCAAACAATTAAAAATTACATATTAACAACTTTTTTTTTTGTTAGAAGTGCTTCTAAAAAAAGGTTAGTCCAAACAGACTTAAATATATAATTGCCTCTTAAGTAACTCAGTGCAATGAAGAGTTTTATTCTTTAAAGATGTTACTTTTTCATATTTATATACAAAAATTGATTTAAAATGTTAAATTCCATAATTAAAGATATTGGATATACCTTACATACTCGAACAATAGATATGCTGAAAAGTTTAATAGCAAGGTTTTCTGCATAGTGTTATTTTTTATTTCACCAACAGTTATAGCCACTGAATCTGACGAAGTAAAGAAGCCCTCTCTGATCAATTCCGATCCTCTTCCTTATACTTCTGCATATTTGCATGGTTACAACTCTTTCTCTTTTCGCCAGCCGCTAGAAGTAGAACCATGCATTTCATTTTAAAACATGAGGAAATGCATGAGACTTTAGAGCAATAATCCTCCCAATGGACCACTAAATGTATAGATCAATTGACATGGGTTGTTATAGTTCGAGTTTGTGCTTTAAAAATATAATTATATTAAAATTTTAAAGAGAAAGTTTTATTGTTTTTATAGTTTTGTTTGACTTAAATTTAATTAATTAATATTTAATATAATATTGGGTATCGATAGTCTCTACCAAAAAAGAAGATTAATCCTTTCAACGGATGCAAGTGTTGGTGGTAACTGGGAAACAAAAGCTTCACACAAAAAAACTCAAGAAAGTGAGAGAAAGAGAGGGAAAAAATGAAGACGTGTGAAATTTTCATTAACTGAATGGATTAGTTACAGCAACTTGTCATCGACAATTAATAGCTAACTAACTATGACCTTTGTACATGGGCTCGAGCCTTTGGCCCATAATAAAAATGGCTAATAACAAGAAAATTTGTTCACCTGGTAAGATAACAAATTCAATAAACAAAACTATACTATGATTTAAGAGGCGTATTACCTTATCTGTTTTATGTATTTTTAATCTGAGAATATTGAGACAATGGTGAGCTTGAACCTCAATCTTATGTCACATGACATGGACTAAGTATGACTATAATCTTCTATTCATATAGTTGTAATTATGAATTTGAATTAAATATTGATTTCTGCATTGCTTCAACTTATATTTTTCTAGCTTAAGCATCAGAATACTCTTTCTGAAGATGATTACAGACCAATTCTTAATTGTTCTTGTGGAGGTGTTAAACCACTTATAGAAGATCTGCAAATTGAATGTATTTTGTGCTTTTTTGATGAGACTCAGTGATACTTATTCGCATGTTAGAGGCCAAATCTTATCCTTTTTGTCTTTGCTTAATCGAGCAGTCTCCTTAATTATTCAAGAAGAAAAACAATGTGAAGTTGGTGTTATTGCAATGCAAAATGATCTGCGAGTGGTTTTGCAATACCGCATTCTGGTGGCAAACAGAATACTAGGAAGTTGTCACCACGTAATACAATTGAAAGTTGGATGGAGATATGGGGAGAATTCTAGAATTCAAAAAACAAAAAAAAAGAATGAATTGTTACTTTATTTAAATGAAGATGTTTTGATTTTTTTTCAAAAAAGAAGAAATTTCATGACAGAAAAATTGTAGTATTAATGGACCTTTTACTATAAAAATAATGGAAATTTTCATAAAATATATCTAAAAATATCAAGAAAATTGAGGATGATGGCCAAAATTATCATTTTCAAAGGAATTTCATGCGTGAAAATGGACCAATCAGCTAAGAGTATGTTTGAATTAATTTTTTTTTTAAAAGCATTTTCAAAAAAGCTAAAGCATTTATATATGTGTAATATTTTATGAGAACAATAGTGTCACTATTATCTAAATATAACTGTTTCATTTTTACGAAGTTTTTAAAATAACTCAAAAATTTAACACAACCAAATGAATAAATAAGTGAACATTTATTAATTTGATGGTAATTCAAAAATTATATCAGTAAAATATAAGGTAGAGCCGATGCTATTTTAAATAAGATTATCTAAGTCTTATATATTCTTTAAATTGAATTGAGAAAGACATAAGTAGATGTTTGGAAATTGGAACTCCCATTAGTCTGTTTTTGCAATTTTCTTGGAAAATCAAAAAGCATGCATGTCATCTTCTCCAGGCGACCAAGACTATAGACTTTTCTCTCAATGCCTACCGTAAAATATAACAAATATTGTAATCATAAGATTGGACCTTTAATTAATATTTGTTGATTACATAGCCAGAAAGAAAATTGCAAAAAAGTCTTCTTAATCAACATTGCATAGCCAGAAAGAAATTCTCACACATAAACGCCTTAACATTGAGGTTTAAAAGGAATTTTTATTTTGTTATTTTGAAGATAAACTCTTAAAAGAAATAATGAAATAATCTTTAAAGACAAACGGATGCATAACCATAGGAATTTTTTATCCAACGTGGATTTGTGCTCTCTTTTGAAATTTTGTGAGGAAGAGTAGACTTAGTCCATCTTTATTATAGAATATATAGCTTGAGACTGCTTTGGTCTAAAATGCCTAATACAATTAGGAGTTATGCATATCTTATTATGTATCCAATTTATGTTTGTCTTCTTTAGGTGATATAACATTTTTTTATTCTTTATTACCCCAAAGAAGATATAGTAAAGTCTATGCCAAGTTGAATAAGATTATCTTAACTCTATAAATTGGATTGAGAAGAAAGAAGTAGATGTTTGGAAATTTCATTGGTCTTTCTTTTTGCATTTTCTTGGAAAATCAGATAGCACATGCCATCTTCTCAAGCTAATTTAGACCGTAAATTTTTCTCTCAATCTCTACAATAATGCAGCTAACGTTGTATTCAAATAATTAAGGGTCTTCTCAGTCAACAATGCATAGCCAAAAAGAAAGTCTTACATAGAATCTTGAAGAAACCTTTATCAAGGAATCTTGAAGACAAACCATTTAAGTAAAATCAGATGAACAGCCATATAACAAGGAATTCTTAAATGAAATAATAGATTGAAAATTATTTGGATTTTCCTAATCTTTTTTTGAGTCATAAAAATTGTTTGAATTTATATTTTTCTTAATGTATAATTTATGGATCATTTACAAATTACAATTTCGCATATACCATGATTGAATCATTGTACAAATATTTTTTAGCATATTGTTGAAATTGAATTTATAAGCATGGAGAAAAGCAGCAGTGAACTGAGAAAAAGAGAGAATTTCTGTAGCCACATATAAGAATTCAAAGTGGATCCATTACAAAACCTTGCTAGTGCAGAAAGACCAAAATTGTTTACAAGACTTGCCGTAGCATACTAGTCGAAAGGACATTTTGCATTTAAACTTGACTTTGGAGATTGTAAGCAGTGGCATTTATCATAGCATTGAATACAATGCGGTGGTAAATTCAGTGCATGAAAGGTTCTCCGTAACTGCATTCTATAGCTCCACATTAGACAGATAGCTCATTAGCCGTCATAATCCTGCAGCATTCAAGTGAGTTCCACTAGAGTAGTACCTCAAGGAATTTTTGGCACGTAGATTGAATGAAAAATCCTACTTGATTTCATGAGAACAGAGAATGTTTAAAGTTACTAACTTGGTTGTATTTGCACACTTGCTAAATGCTTTTTTTTTCATAAATACATTTCATAGAGAACTAGATTCAAATTCTGCTACGTATTTAAAAAATTCATTAATAAGTAGTATGTAAATATCTTCCTTCTATTAGCTAATTTAAACTAAACTTGCTTAAACACACACAAAATAAAAAGAATACTTTTCTTTTCTTTTCTCATATTAATAAATATCTGATACCAAACATGGAGTGATTCTATCTTTTCGGTATAGCATGCGCGATGGATGCTTGGAGAAATTCTCATCACCAAACGTTGAGTCTGCTTTCAAATCATCAAGATTATATGATACTGTATTTTATCTAAGTTTTATTTATTTATTTATCTTTTTTTCTTCATTTTTGTTTTATTTTATCTTATTTTATTTTCTTATATATATTTATATATGCTTAAAAAGAGAGCTCAGCTCATGTAATAAAGAGCTAAAATTGTTAGCTTAAGCTTAGCTTATTGGCTTAAAGGCCAAGCTTATCGAGCCATTAGCGAGTCGAGCTAACATAGCTCACGAGCCAACTTGGCTTATTTCCATCCCTAATGGTATGTTCATTTGGGAGAAAAGATGATGATGGGGATGGCTTTGCCATGAAGGATATATGATGTAAATTAGGCATCCTAAGGTTTCTTGAGTACTATGGCTAGTTTTTTTAAATTATGGCTTGTCTTAAACTAAGACTTATTTATTTGGATAATTATAAGTTAGTGTTTATCTTAAATTTTATTTTAGATAATTATGTATTTTCTTATTATTATCTAGATTAGGTTTATTTTTATTCAGTTGAACTATGTTTTCTATAAATAGGCCTCCTTTGTATTTAGTTCAGCCAAACTTTTTTGCATTTGAATATTACTTATTATTTTCATTCAGAGAGTATTTAAGCAAAATCAAGGAAGTTCCTTAGGGTTTTCTATCACTTTGTCTTATATATATTAATTTGGTATTTAGAGCTAGCTTTGATCACCTATTCCATTATCATTTACAGTGATAAAAATTGACAATAAGGCAAAGGCAAAGCCAGAGCCATCCAAGGTGACTTTAATGTGAAACCACCAGTTCCTACTGATGCATCACCACTTTTCAACTCTCCGGAGAAGAGTTTTTCCAACATGGAGGAAATGATGTAAATTAGGCATTCTAAGGTTTCTTGAGAATTATGGTTAATTTTTAAAAATTATGGCTTATCTTAAACTAGGACTCATTGTTTGGATGGTTATAAGTTAGGATTAGACAATTATGCATTTTCTTATTATTATCTATGTTAGTGTTTATTTTTATTAAGAGAGTATTTGAGCAAGGTCAAGGAAGTACCTTACTCTACAAAAGTACTCTTAAGTTTATTTTTAGGAGAGTATCCTCCCTAAGAGAGTGCCTTAGGGTATTCTATCGCTTTGTCTTACATTTTTATTGTCTGGGGCAAACTGTCAGAGGAATATGAATTGAAAGAGAAAATCACCTTTTTGAAGAATAGGAAGGCTCTTTGAAAATTGCAATTTTCTCTTGCATAGACAGAGCAGGAAGTAGCTGCGGTGACAAATCTCACAGGATGCCTACAGAGAACCAGATTTAATTATAACTGCAAAATCTGGGCATAAGAAAGAAAAACCAGATTATGATAATGTGAAGCCAGCTATCCCTTTATATTTACAAATGTACTCTGTGATGCATGTAGAAAAGAAAAAACAGAACAATTCAGAAGGAAAGTTCTAAACGTAGATTTTTATAAATGGCATGACCTAAAATATGTCCTTGGCTAATTGTTAGCACAACACATTTTCCTGGTCATAAATCTTGTAAAAGAAAGCATTTTTCACTAGACAAGTTAATTGAAAGAGTCAAATTTTAGTTTAATCTCACATTTGAAATCTTAATCAATTTCATTTTTCATACTTCAGGCTTATCAATTTGGTTTCTCGCCATAAAATTCTTATCAATTTTATTTTTTTAACATTTCTCAATGATTTAAATCATTGCTAAACACATAAATGACCATTAATATTATAAGTTTAATGATGAAATTGATAAGTTTGAAATATAGGAACAAAATTTTGAGGAATTTTGAAGTATGAGAGATTAAATTGACAAAAACAAAGTATGAAGAACAAAATTGATTAGGGTTAGAACAAAAATGAAGTTTGTTTTATTAATTGAAATTTATAGACGAAGAAAATTACCCCTTCATTTATAATAAGAGACTTTGATATTGATTTTGACTCCACCAGCAATATTGATTTTGTAAAATGACCACTTTAACAATTTTCATCATGAAAACTAGCAGAAAACATGTCATCTTAAGGTGAAATTCAATACACAGTAACGAAGTATATCACATCAATTCCTACGACATTTTTAGTTTATCAATGAAATCTTCGCTACAACAAAAGTGAAAACAAAACAACAAACCTGATATTACTTTTTACAAGGGTAACTTCAACTGAAATTTACTGTAATTAAAAAGCAGGCTTTTTACGGCAAAAGATTACCTGATGCAGAGAAGCAATGCTGGCCAAAAGGGTTAAGCTTCTGTAGCGGAATGAATTATTTTCAGCATGCATTCACTCGTATTCAGCTTTTCTATGCATGTGAAGTTGGTTTTCCATCTGTCTTTGAAAATGGTTATAGGAGAAATATGTAACATAACAGTTTGTGAAGAGTAGTTTCTGAAGAGTAAAGTCTAAGTATCAAAAAGCGATGATTATAACTTCTGTTTGAACTCAGAAGACCAGAAAATGGAGTGAAGCTCTGCAGGAATGATAATGGTGCATATGAATATATATAATAGAATAGCAAACTGAGATGCAATTTCTTCTTCGATTAATTCATTATTTTATTGATTTGTTGTAGCCTAGAATTTTCTTAGTTGGTATGGAATCTTTGAATACATATATGCACTGGACTCCCATGAGAAGAATTTTTTAATTGAAGCGTCTCCCTTCTATTTCTTTCTGTCAATGTCTCCAGAATACAATATTTTGCAAGCAATAGTGCATGTTACGTACAACTGTATGTGTTGATACAATACAAATTTTCTTGATTATAATTGATCTTCTATGGTTGCTTATTGGTTTTTTTTTTTTTTTTTTTATGATTTTTATCTCTGTCCATGCATTGATTTTGTCCCCACAGTTTTGTTCCAATAGCATACATATGAAATTAAATAACAATCTGGATTTGAAATCATATGGAATGCCAACTTAATTCATGCCTAAGAATAAGAAAAGCTTTATTGGATAGATATTAAAATAGAAGTATTGATGTATAGTGTTAATTCAAGGGTTATTTTATAAACTCTTTAATTGAATTTGATGATGAAAATATTTTTGAAAAAATAGTTTTAATGCTGCAAATTATTTTTCTTGCCTCCCATTGAAAAAGAAATAATTTTTCCTTCGTTCCCTCTTTTCCGTTGGCACTTATCTTGATAAACTTGGTCCCTAAGTTTTTGACCCTTTGCAGTATAAAGCATACTTGGAAAGTCCACATTGCAGTATGTCAGAAATCTAGCAGTAGTGCAGAGCTGCATTGTGCAGAGAGCTATCCTTTGTGTGCAGGAAAATAGTCACATTATGAGCTTCATCTTTGGACCATTGGTTAATAAACAAGACAAGCTATTTCTAGAATATTAAAAGAGTGCAGAATGAGGCTGTCACTTCTGCAGACCTAGAACATTTCTCTTTCATGCAAAAAATGACAAACTCATTTTTCAAGGATAAGCTCAAAAGCTTGATCTGGGATTTCGTGGAATCAATCCATGATGGCCTCCAAGGCAGAAAAGCTTATGGTTATCACTCACAAAAACCAACGTTCAACAGGGAACAAAATAGCAACAACCACTTTTATCCCTTGGATAATAGTCTTGCACAACTAACCAAGCATACCTAGAAAAGAGGAACCTGCATGCTCTTCCATTCTGTAGCCTTGAGTTTCACGTACATTGCAAGAGGAAAGTCTTTTTGGGCCTTTTCACTTTATCAGCCCAAGACTTACCATTTTCATGCAAATAATAGCTACCTACTAAATCAAGTGTATCTTTACAAGATGGATTCTGTCATCACTGCCTATTCAGTCTGCTATGAGAAGGATGCTGTGAAGCTGCATTAAATGAGCTCCAACAGTCATATTTTGAAGCTACTATAAAAGTGGAGAAGAGCCTCAAAGGAAGACAAGAGGGAAGAGAGATTAAAAGGTTCATTTGCTTATTATTCAAGAGCACTTCCTCTTTTCAATTACATGCACTTCATTCTCACTTGAATATTGTTTAAGTGCATCAAAGCATATTGGTATATTAACTAAATCAAGCAGCACTATTTCATCATCTTCAAATTTTTTCTTTATTGTAAGGGTTTGTGGTTAGCCTGGAAAACTAAGCAGAGGTGGCTGGCATCTTGCAAACCATCATAGACATAGTCTTTTAGAGACATAGTCTAGTGTAAGGGTTTTTGGTGAGCTTGGAAAACCAAGCGTAAGTCTTCTACTGTATTTCGAGAAGCTGTAAGAGGTGCTAGAATCCTATAAACCAGATCAATAGTGGAGATAACTCTCTCAATTGAGTTTGAGGAGAGTGGACGTAGGTCTGAGTTGAGACCGAACCACTATAAATCATTGTGCACATATTCTTCCTTATTCTCTTTATTTTAAGCATATTTTATCTTCCAGTATCATTATCTGGCTTACTGTTTTAAACTAGTTTATCATGCTTTAAAACTGTGAAGTTTTTATAATCAAGCTTAAACTATTTTAAACTAAGTTTTACACATTGTGCTTGATTCTGGAAAGAACAGTTTATTCCGCAAAAAATTTTTATTATCCTATTCATTCCCCTCTAGGACATTTTTAACCTGCACTTTCATATAGGCCCAAACTAATGTATTTTCATGGTCTATTATGAAAATTATTAAATTCAACAAGTCAAATATGTTAGTCCAACCATGTTGGGTTTCATTTAGTGATTTTGGTGTTGATCTTACAAGAATGAATTACTTGGTTTGTGCTATAGAATAAATAATATTCTTTGTAAACTATGTAAATAGTACGATCCTTTCAATGATAATAGAACATCTGTTTTTTTTTTTTTTTAATATTCACAATGATATCAGAATTATACTGCCAATGCCATTTGAACCCTCTCCCATAAAGGAGGTAGCTTAGGGTTCCCCAAATATAAGTGTGTCAAATGTTAAAACATTGCTGTTATATATGTATGTTTTTGTTGGAAAAATTGAGAATGGCGATCATACTTACCTGAAAGCCCTGTAGCCTTGGTTTGATTTCTATGTAAGGGTAAGGGGTTTACTGGTGGATTAATTCCCCCTCGAAATTGAGACAGGGATTATAGTCTCTGCCCTCACTTGGTCTGGTTGCCATTCCTATACTAGTGGTTCATATTCTATGTAATAATGGTCAATTACATAGAATAATTGAAAAAAAAAATCACAAACTAAGAGAAGGTTTATCGGTGGTTTCTTAACCACCTTGACTTATTAAGAAAGAATGCAACAAGCGTTGCACCTTTACTTCTTTCTTTATCTCTTGGTTCATTAATTTCTATGAAATGATACGTGAATCAAAACAAATTAAAGCATCTCATATCATAAAGTGATATTCGATTCATTTGAAAAGTAAGTGATGAATCTGGTAACTATGCCTTTTACTAGGTTATGAGTTACCTAGAAACATTAGAGCTCATGAGCAATTTGTTTGCCGCTTTGGATGAGTTAAAGTCATAAACAAGTCCAGGCATCTTTCAAGTGAGAGTACTCAGGGATATTTACATGGATTTTCTCATTATGATCTTGTTGTGTAAGTAAATTATCAAACTTGGTGTAGAAGTAAAAGGGCATTCATGGCTTATAGTTAGAACCAACACCAACATCTCTTTTCCTCTTGATTCCTCCAATTTATGATCTTTACCAAACACAAGAAGATCTTGATTGAAGATTTATTGACTTCTTTTTGGCATTGCCAAGTATGTCATGTTCTTGAAGGAAAAGCTTGACTTTAATTAAGTGTGGACATAAATCTATATTAAAACAAAAAAAAAAAAAAAACTTAGAACAATTTGGTAGTAGAGTTTATGATGGCTTTCGCCAAAGTAATTCTACCAGCTCCTGATCAAAAGCTTTTTCTTCCACCCTGAAAGATAATAAAGCCAAATTACGCCCTGTCACCGAAGGGATGCCTAAATACCTTCCAAAATCATTTAGTGAAGCCTATAGAGGATAACTGCATAATCTTGTTCTGTTTCCTTCTGCTAACAAAAGGGGAAGTAAAAATCTTGGGACTTTTACCAGAAGCTCTACAAAAGTCAAATATAGTGCTTGTCACCATTTTGGCTTATGACTTGGAAGCTAGTGACTAGTAAGAAGAGCAAAAGGTCATCTGCAAAGAGGAGCTAAGAAAAAGGGGCTCCTCTAGAACATCTCTAAGGTTTCCAGTCCTCATTCTCTACCTTCCTCTTAATCAATAGAGATAATTTTATGATGCATAAAACAAGAGAGGTAAGGATAGGGGATCATCCTAGTGAAGGCCTTTCTTCACACAGTGCATGATCAATTTGACAGTGATAGACAGGAACTCAAAATCCTGGAGAGCGTTAGGGAGAAAATCCTAGTTAATACCATTATAAACTTTCTTCAGGTAAGTTTTGAAAGTTAGAGCTCCTTTCTTGCTGTTGGATTTTTTATGTGATGATATATCCTGTAATTTTGGAATAAAAGAGGGGTGGGGGAAGAATTCTATGGCGCGAATAGAAAAAAAGGCTATATTGTCTTGCCCTCATGTTTTATAAAAAAAAAAAAAAAAGAGAACGTAAGGGTTTTTTGTGGGTTTCTATGTGTGGCTACAATTATTTGTTCTAGGGCCTTCTAGCCTAAATATCTAGATATTTTTATATATCTTATTAGGACATTCTAGAATACTCTACAATGCCCTAGGTAAGCCTAAATATCTAGATATTTTTATCAAGGGATTGTCTTTCCTCTTTAGGACTCTACTTGTAGTAGGACTCATGAATCGTACGTACCCTGAATCATGATTTTTGCTTGTATACTTAGCTCCCATCCATTTTACCTTATGATTTTCATATTGAACTTTAAGCTCAACATGATTCCATCCATCATCTGACCATAATAGTTCAAATTTTTTCTGAAGATCAGACAAATGTACATGCTCTGCCAATTTACCGTCAGGATTAGGAAGGGCCAAGGACTCAATTTCCTGCCCATTCACGCACATTTGGATATCAGTGCCAGTGCATGGAAAGTAATTCAAATCCTGCCTCCCAAAAACAAGACATAGAACAATCAGAGGGAAGTTTTTACGAAGCCAGAAAGATGGTGACGATCCCCTGCAATAGTAGTGGAACCAGTTTGGGATCCTTGATCCTGGAAAAGTAAAATGTGTGCGGCCACCCTCATGTAATTTCTGCAAGTCACATATTTATATATTGATCTGAACTTTAGCATTAGTAAGTCACATAAACTTGAATGTTTCAACTGCGAGAGACGATGTAAACAAAGGAACCTTGCCTCACTTGATAATAGGCTTCTGGACTGTGGAGTCAAAGATGTGCAGCTTATTGTTGAGAGAAATTTTACAGATGATGGAATCCCATTAATTTCACGAAGTTGATAGTATCGATCCAAAAGAAGACTCCTTAAAAAGCAACATTGATTGATGCACGCAGGAAGAATTGTGAAATTACTGTCAGATAGATCTAAATATGTTAAACTGGAAAACCATGGAAGTCGCCATAAAAGAAATTCATCTGTTGAGTTATTGTTCCTAAGAGATAAGCTTTCCAAAGTAAGGAACCAAGCAAAGCATGTGGAGAAGACTTCATCAATCCGACCGCAATTCTAGACATAAAGACATGTACTTTTGAAAGGCCTTTCACCACCTTCGGATATTGGTTTCTCTAATTTTGAGAATACAGAAATGCAACAAGATATTCCACTAATCGCATCTAACATCTATAATGAAATTGCAATAAACTTCGTAAGTTAATGATGAATCATCTGTACGACCCCATTTAACTCGGAAATTATTTGCAACAACTCTTGGCAAGTTTGGGACAGTCAAGCATCCAGACAGGTCAAGACGACAAGAATATCTTGACTTCATGGAATGTGGAAAATTCCTAAACTTGGAGCATCCAGCAAAATACAATTCTCGAATTCTATCATGGTTTGACAAGAAATAATGAACCTCAATTAAATTTATTCATCATTTAAGATTCAATTTCCTTAAATTTGGGAGTCCAAATAAGCTAGGTAGTTGTCTTAAAGACATGTTATCACTTAAATCCAAATGAGTCAACAACTTGAGCTTCTGCAAAACAAGAAGTAGAACTAACTTATCAAACTTAATAGACGTAGTTATTAAGGACTAAGATCTAACATTTAAGACAACAAACTATTATATTATACATGCCTGGAATGGTTTGTCCAATGCAAGTACAGAATTGGGCAAGTTGAAAATGACAAGATTCCTCGGATAAAAATCTTGTGGTAAAGATGTTCAAGGATAATCTGTCCAGTCCAATATTCTTAAAGTATTTTGGATATACTTGGGGGCTATAGAGAAACATGAATAAGGTGCAAAATCAAATACAAAATTAATGCACGGTTGAATGATTGCCTAGTTATTCAAATTTAAAATATTGAAATGGGAAAATCAAATATTTCAAAGATATGAAAACATGTAGAAAACAATTATAATATAAGGCATTCATACTTTCAATTATACATATATGTTGCCCCACAGTGTAAAATTTCTGGATTCATCATTGATTTTAGTTGATAATAGAAAATATATTCCCCCATCTCATTTGTAATAAGTTGATCCTAAATTATATGTTTTGTTCATAGGTGCACAATCCACAAAACATGTTCCAAAACAAGTATTTATATGACTTGGCATGGGGTCCTATGAGTAAAGTACAAATATCCCTATATTTCATAGCGAAATTTGAGCAAAGAGAAGTACCAATAATTTTGGACTCACAATCTAAGGGGAGGATATTGGTGACTTCTATGATATACTAAAAGAACTTTTGTAGTTGGAGTACTTATATTTTAACTATAAATGGTTTGATTCTTTGTCTACTTATGGTATTACGTTGTTTCAACAATATGGAATTGTTGAAATAAAGCGAAATAAGTGATATCCTAAGTTTGATTCATTCATACTTGTACAACAATCTTGTCAAGTGTATTATGTATCTTATCTTAGAAAAGTAAGAGATAAATTAGGTTGGTTAGTTGCCATAAAGACAAGGCCCCAAAGTAGGGTGAATAAGGGCCATAATCTAGACGAAGGGAAGGGGAACAAGATGAAGAAAAAGACACTTTAAAAGATGAAGATGATAATGAATGATTAACTTGCACAATTCATGTTGCTTTTATGATATAACCTTGATTTGATTTGTATCAAATTTTTTATAGTTATTATAACTGATTTATTGACTTTTTATATATAAACTTACAGGTTTTGTTACTTTATTTTATGAACTATTTGCAAAACTGAAATCTTGCTACCTAGTTTCTTTCATTTGTTGTAATATTTATCTATTTGTGGGAATTTTTTATTATTGATACATAAAACACTTATTGGTGTTTTTATTTTAGATGTCAGGAAAATTAACTCCAATATTAAGAAGAAGGGAAAGGGGAAAAAGAATTGATGAGATACTTCAAGATTGACAGAATCTCTTGCCTAATTTGTTACCATGTCCATGTCCTCCAACAGTGCTGTCAATAACTCAATTTCTCCTTCAATAATGCCAGCCTCTTCACCGCAGCTACAACCCACACTATCTCTCCTTGTATTCACTACCCCCATCACCTATCCCACTAGTGGATTCTCCTCCTGCTGGCCCAATTATTGGATTTTTAGCCCAATACACTTTTATGCCTACACTTGAATATTCACAAATACCTTCAATGCATGCTTCAAGTGGTGCATCTTTCTCTTCTGCTTCTGTCAATAATTTTTCAACTGTACCTTTCTAATTTTGTAAATATAGGAAAACAATAAGAATTACATTTTTAGCACTATTTCTAATTTTGTAAATATAATTATTTTGTCTTTTATGCTTATTTATGCTTTAACACTTCAATAGGTTCAAGCTAGATGAAAATTATTTTATCCACAAAATAACTGAAATACTTAAATCAAGTTGGCGTGGTACTTACAAATCTTGGAAAAAAAGTTTCATTAGCAAAGCCGAATGACTAATTCAGAAGATTTTTTGGTAAATAATTATATATTTATTTGGACATTATTATTTGTCACATGAAATGATATGCAATTACACTTTAATTACTCTTTCAAGATTACTTCACCTATAACCCAATATATAGTCTGCAAATTGAGAAGAATTTTCACAGTAATATTGTCAATGAAGAATTTTACAATAGATTACACATAAGGGTGAAGTTCCTTCCTTTATTGATGACAATTGGGAGAATTTACAAAAGCAATGGAATGATCCAACATTTATGCATTTTCTTGAGCAAAATCAAAAAAGAAAATCATGCATATGATTGTGGTGGTTTAGGATTTTCACTTCATCTTGGTGGTTCTAGATCCCATGCAGCACATCAGGATCATTTGGTAAGAAATTTAATGTGTGGATGATTTTCATTTTGTAGCTAATGATTTTAATGTGTCCTAACATGTAATTAATGTAAGCCAAAGAATTTGGATATGATCTTGCCTTAGCTGGTAGATTCATGCATACTCATTCAAGAGTCAAGGAAGAACAACATCAATAGGTGAATACTTGTGCGTATATATATATATATATGAGGAGGGATCTGTTCACTCTAAGAGTAAGTGATTCATTAAAAATCTAATGGATTTTGTCTCCAAGAGTAAAATATAAGGGATCTGTTGACTCCAAGAGTAAGTGATAACATTTACTCTCCACGTTAGCCCTCTAATTAACTAAAATCTAATGGATTATATTAATTCATTAAAAATCCCATGATATGCACATGACCTTCCCTTCTCAAATTTATTTTCTACCCTTGTCTTCTCGACTAACTCCGCCTTTCCATGGGATTGACTCCATGAATACTCCTTATCACTTCTCTTCGTTCAAATTCATCTAGATCTTGGTTCTAGTAGCATAAAGTGTTGTCTTTCAAATTTTCCCCATAGGAGGAGTTGATTTGAAATGCTTAGAGTGTTTCAATGAACTCTAAGGTTAAATTCTTGGAAATTTTCAGACACTGTACTTTGGATGTTGAATATGGGTTAGGGATGTAAATTGGTATATTGGTAAAAATCTACAAAAATTTGGCTAGTGACCAACTTGTTATCTAAATTTTATTGCCTGACTTTTAAAATTTGCGACAGATTTTTTCATCATCAACTTAGCAAAAAAAAAAAAAAAACAATCACAAATTTTCTAAAATCATCCCTCCCCTAGGCATATGTTTTGCGACTGATATTTTGATTGCAAAATTAGTAACTAGAGTTTTTGTTGTTGATCTATCTAATTATTGATTAAAAATTTCGTCACTGATTCTCGACTGAAAAATTCATCACAAATTTGCCACAGTTTTACTCATCAAGAACTACTTAACCGGCATTTTCATTGCAAAAAATTTGTTGTAAAAAATAAACAAAAAATTATGTTGCAAAGAAGGTTAGCGACGAAGTTTTCATAAAAAAAAAAAAAATTCTGGTAGTGAGATCTTTGCAAAGAATTATGGGTTTGAAATATTATTCTATTTTTTGTTATATTGTAGTATTTCAAAATTTATTTTTGCCAAAATAGTATATGATTTTACTTTTACAGCATTATTTTAAAATTTTAATAAATTATTTAATCTTTCAAAATAATTAAAGTTCAAAATTAACAAAAAATCTAATAATAATAATAAAAAGTTTTTCCTACAAAACAAAAATATAATTTATAACAAAAAATGTATAAACATATCCCTTTATGTCCTTTTACCATTATTAACTAGTTCAACAACTAATTTTACCCACACTTTTAATTATATAAATTAACTTAACATTTTTCAGATTTCACCAAGCGGCTCTTACCTAAAATTAGCATTTTAGTTTTCAGTTAGCTTATCAATTGTTTTTGCCAAACAGATCTATATGTTAAGTTGAACCATCTATAAGTAAAAATCTTGCTTGGTGAGCAACTCTTGTGAAGGAAATCCTCTAAAGTTTAAAGACTTATGATTTATTTATTTATTGCAAGAATCGTCCAGTATTACATTAGGTATCGACAAATCTAGATGTTAATTCTACAAGATCATAAGGGTAGCAAAGCTTTTTTTATTAAATTTTAATGTAATCATATTCCTATGACTCAATCCTAAGATTTCTAATTAAGTTAAAATAACTTTTACTAATTGATCAATGTGCTTGGTAATAGAATCGAAGAACTAGTTGATTTGCGAGCAAAAATGTATCTCGAAGATAATCCTCTAGGTGACCTCTATTTATTTAATCAATTATTTACTTTTTTTTTTCTTTTTTTTTATTTTATTTTATTTGTATTATTATTTTATTTTATTTTCTTATATTAGTTTTTTGTTAAAAAAAAAAGAGGAAGAAGGAAAGGAGGTCAGCCGGAAAAAAGAAAGGAAAGAAAAGGAAATAGCGACGGAAAAGGGGGGAAAAAAAAAGAGAAAGAAAGAAAAAGAAAAGACGATGAAAAGAAAAGGAAAAGACAAAAAAAAAAAAGAAAGAAAAGAAGGAAAAGAGATCAACGAAGGGGTTAAAGAAAGGAAGAAAAATAGCGGCAAAGAAACAAAAGGAAAAAAAGAGAAAAATAGAAAAGAAAAGAGAAGGATTGCGAATTGGAGAAGCACGGAATAGAAGTTGGTTGAAAGATGGTTGAGAGCAAGGCAAGATCTGCGGAGATGGAAGAGAAGAGAGTAGAGTGAAAGTGGTGAGAAGAATCGAAGAAACAAAAAAGGCGAGAAGGAAAAGCCGAGAGGGGTTTCGGAGACCAAATTAGCGATTTTAGCAGAATTGGTTAGGCTTTGGGATTGCTTGGCAGCTTCTTCAGCGAAGCTCTTGGCTCTCTTCCAAAAATCTTCCATTGTTTTGCTGCTCTTCCGTGCTATCTGTGATGAGTCTTTTCTACAAGCTGAGGGAGAATGAATAGAAGAAAAAGAGAGACTGGAGCATTTTGGAATTGAGATTGGAACTTTCATCAATCTCTAATTGATATGCCTATTCTTTCAGGTATGCATGTTTTCTTCCGCATGCACACATATTTTTCTGCAATATTATAAGTGAATCTAGAAAAAGGAGGGATTTAGTATGTGCTCTGAGGGCATATGAAGCATCCAAGAAGAACTTGAATAGCCCCAATATGTACTTATACCAGGCAATAATAGATGTTTGCCGGCTCTGTGGTGATTATCTGAAATCTAGGTACATATATGAGGAATTATTAAACCAGAAAGTCACCCCAAACATATACGTCTTCAATAGTCTCAAGAATGTGAACTTATGAGAGTTGATTTGGTTTGAGTAAATATAATTATGTGCTGAGTTTTTGTCTTAGAGAATGAATTTTGATTTATGATTATAATTGATGTATCGTTTAGTTCAGGATCTTTATGATTGTGAATCCCGCTTTTATGTGATGCTTTTGGGAAATTGTTAGTAGGTTTCTGTTCCGGTACTGTTGTTTGTGGACATAATAATTTCTGTGAAAGAAATGATTTTCTATGAATGATTTTTGGCTTGCTTAGTTACTACATGAAGTCTCGGATTCATGGTTTATCATTCTGGATGTATTACTTGGCTTTTGTGCTAGGATTGGGTTCTGCATTCCATGATTTCTGCTTTTCGTGGTCTTTCCCGTGTATTTTTTTTTTTTTGGGGTGATTATCCTTTCTTGGTCCAATCCTTTGACTTTGAGATAATGATTGTTGAGTGTGTCAATGTGAGGCTATAAAAATTGTCATTCAGTGTAGATTTGTGATTTCCGGAGAATTGCATGGTTCTATGTGGATTAATTTCCATAACCCTTACGCTGAATGCTTCATTACTTTGTGCTTTTTTGTTAGTGTTGGAATGTTTAGTTCACAAATCTTTCTGGACTGCTTGAATAATTTGGATTAATGCTTTTTTTGAGTCACTTAGTATGGTTGTTGGGTAATTGGTATAGTTTACAGATTCATTGTCGTTACAACTGGGGAAGTCTGGCTGTGATCTTTTTTATGGTTTGGTTCTGGACTTCAGGTTTATTGGTCCTGTGTTGAAGCCTGGTGTGATTTTAGTGTGAAGACTAAATTGAAAAAAAATTGAATAACAGGGCATGGGTATAACAATAGAAATTATTTATTCTGTTTAGCTGCCTTGGTGGAACATAATGATGTTGTGACATGATTTATAAAGGTGTGATGGTCTACATTCTTATTTGAAACATATATTCTAGTGTGAGGAAGTATTTCACCTCCAAATTGAGTTTCATCTTTGGGTTTCAATCATAGGGTTGTCGTCCTAGTTATTTGTATAGAATTAATTTACTTGAAATCATGCTGCTCGTAATAGTAATTTTTATTTCATGTCATTTTTCTCATGTAATTTTTTATGTATCCCGCTCCCAACTCTAAATTTTAATTAACATGTGCACACTTTAGGACGCATTTGAATTTTTAGGATCTCAAGGCCGCTTACTTATCATGGAAGGGTAGGTAGTCGAGTCTTTTATAAGACTGAACTTATAATATCTAACCTAGGTGAGGATAAACGCTATCGGAGGGACAATTTATATGTCTCGAAGGATGGAAGGACCCTAGGTTCTTCTAGAAAATTCATACATATATGTTTTTAGATCTCAAGATCCCTCACTTATCATGAAAGTGTGTGTAGTCTGGTCTTTTATAAGACTGAGCTAGGGTAAGCACCATCTGGAGGAACAATTTATCTGTCTTAAAGGATGGAAAGACCCTAAGTTTATTTAGAAAATTTATGTATATATGTTTATTCTTCTGTCATTACTTTAAATATTGTAATATTTATTTTAACAAAAAATAAGATACAGTTTTGGTTCATATCTTATTTTGCGTAATAATTTGGGTGATTGTTTTGGCAAATGTTGTGAGATGCCTAACACCTTCTTCACACATAATTGATTTCTGAACTCATTTTTGGTTTACATTTCAGTACTTTTTCTAAAAAAATAAATATATAAATTTTAAAATAAATATGGCTTTCAATTGTACTATAATTCTTAAACAATTAGTGGTGACTCCAAAATGTTTTTAAAAAATATAGTTGTTCCATCCTTTGTCATAATATTTTTACCTTGAAAGAAAACGTTATAACACTAATATATTCCTACAACAATTATTTGTTAACCAAAAAAATACTAACATAATGGATATATAATGGTAATTGGTTATATAATTAAAAGTTTGATAAGTAATGGCCGTAGCCTACAATATCACATGTGAGCACTATATGGGAAACCAAGAACAAAAATACATAAATAATTGAGGTCATTATCAAAGTGATCAATGAGATAAAGTGAGTGTGGTAATATCAAGGAGACAAAGACCACAAATTATGCCACATAAATATAACAAACTAGATTGTATGCTTCCATAATGTGCGGTCAATTTTAACATAATAAATTATATATCTCTTTTTAAAAAGTTAATTGAATGTCAAAATAAATAAATAAATTTTTTGGATATAAATGATTTATTACTTTCAAGTGTGTAATTTTATGTAATCATATATATTGGATAAAATTAAATATGCCAAGAGTAATTTGGGAAAAAAAATAATGGAAATACATTTTATGCATTTCGAAAGTGGTAAAGGATTTGAAATATAATTTGTAATCATTTTTAATAACGGTGAAAAAAAATGTTTGATAAAATATATTGTTGAATGATAAAATTAGTTTTTAAAAATAATAAAATAATAATAATTAAAAGGTAATAAAATTATTTTTATTTTAATAATATGTTAATATTATAAAATTATAATCAAAAAAGTTATAGTAAATTTCTAATTTTTTAATAGTACATTTTTCAATATCAACATGTATGATGATAATAAATGGAAAGGTAAAGATTTTGTGAGAGTAAATGGAAAGCAAAACAATGAGCGAAGGAAGGGCAATAGTGAAATTTACATTGCTTATTAAGGGAAAAATTGAAAAATTATAGTAAAAAGTATAATGAATCAAATTATTACTTCAAAATGTGTAATTGTTATGTAAATTTATTTATTGGATAAAATTAAATATGCTAAGAGGAGTAAAGCATTAAAATATTAGAAAAAAAGATAATACCTTGTACCCATCTATGACAGGTACAAGACTTGAAATATAATTTATAATTATTTTTTATAAAAGTGAAAAAATATTCCCCAAAAAAAATTTTTAAACGATAAAATCAGGTTTTAAATTTAAAATTTAATAATAAAAAAAAATTCAAAATTAATAATTAAAAGGTAATATAATTATTTTTAATTTAATAATATAGTAATATTTTAAAATTATAATAAATTTATGATCTTTTAATAATATATTTATCAGCATCAACAATCAAAGTAATAGCACATAAACAGGTAAAGATTTTGTGAGAGTAAATAGAAAATGAAAAGGTGAATGGAGAAAGGGCAATGGTGAAATTTATATTGCTCATTAAAAGCAAAATTAAAAAGTTGCGATAAAAATATGCGTCAAATTGTGGTTAAAATTTTAATAGTGGTGGACCCATTAATGAGAAAAAATATAGTAAGATATGATAATAAAATATTTTATAATAAATTTATAGTAATTTAATAATACATTTATCCGCGTCATATTTATGGTGATAATAAATGAAAAAGTAAAGATTTTGTGAGAGTAAATGAAAAGTGAAAAAGTGGAGGAGAGATAATGGTGAAATTTATGTTGCTCATTAAGGATAAGATTGGAAAATTATGGTAAAAAGTATGATGTGTTAAAGGGGGTTGCTTAAAGTGCCCGTCACTTTACTTAGTGTGCCCTCTTAATTAAAAATTTTTAAAAGTTCTCAAATTATCCGCACGTTTCACGCCTCACATTCCACTCTAAAATATCCTTTGGCAATCCAAACAGGCCAATGGCCTTCTAGAGCTATTTTGATGAGTAAATAGATAATTTAATAGATAATTAAATAGATAATTTAATAAATAATTTAATAGATAATTTAATAGATAATTTAATAAATAATTTAACAGATAATTTAATAGATAATTTAATAAATGATTTAACAGATAATTTAATAAATGATTTAATAGATAATTTAATAAATAATTAACAAATAATTTAAATTAAATTATCTGTTTAATCATCTATTAAATCATATATTAAATTATTTGTTTATCTGTCAAAACTATTCTAGAAGGCCGTTTGGAGTACAAAATGGCTCCAGAGAGTCATTTAGACTCATACGATTGTAGAGAGTTGTTTTGCAATCTAAACAACTCTCTAGAGCCATTTTGCACTTTAGAGCGAAATAGGGGAAGTGTGATGCGTGTAGCACAATTTGGAAACTTTCAAAAAAATTTCAAAAGGGGGGAGGGGGGGACACAAGTGAAGTAGGGGATGCCTTAAGCAGCCCCCTGTGTTAAATTGTGGTTAAAAGTTGAATAGCACTATGACCCATTAATGAAAAATAAAGCATAATAACATTTAAATTTGAATTTCCTTTTCTTAGTTAGTATGACAATGGTAAATAAATTGTAAAACACCACTAATCCTAATCATAGAACATTGGTACTAGGTAGGCAGGTCCTATTAGAATACATCTATTATATATCTCAAGTTGAAGAAAGAAATTCATGTGTATATATATATATATATATATATATATATATATATATATATATATATGTGGATAATGTATTAAATTGAATAAGAGAAATTACCAAGGCTTCGTTATTTCTTTCTTTTTTGGTAGAATAAAAATTTAGATTTGTTAAGTCATAGGAGCTCATATTTATCAAGGTTGCTTCAGTTCGCAAAAATTTTATAAGAACAGAAACAAAATAATTAAGATATATACTTTTGGTTGGTGAAAGATTTAAACCCTTTTTCTTTTTCCCAGCTTCTTTTTTGTTTTATTTTTTAAAATAAATTAACATGTTTAAGTAGGAAGTACTTAGCTCGACACTCTAAACTTTTATGAATAACCGTACATTACCTTGTAATTTTTCAAGCATCTACAGGATACGCAAGTAAATTCACGTATTTAAATAAAAAAAAAAAAAAAAGCATCTCTTTAGGGGTAATAAATTAAGTGACCAGTGACCAATAATAATTTATGCATGCTTCTTTTGGCTACCAACACCTCCTTCTTCCTCTATATAATATGAGCCGCTTAAGCTGTCTAACCCCAAAACCTCCACAGAAGAGTGGAAATGGCAGATTCCTTAGTGGAGCATCAGCCTATCAAAATCAATGCAGAAAACAAGGCAAATGAGGTAATCACCACATTACCCGAAAATGAGGGGAGTAATACCAACAGCTACTCCAAAAACTCTTACTTTCAGGTAATGATTTATCTTCACCCAAAATTCAGACATATAATAGAAAGAAAAGGAATGGGGATAAAAAAAAGAAAAACAAGGAAAGGCAAGCAAGAGGTAGAAGTTAATTTGACGGAATTTGTTAAGTTGTTTAATTTGGGTGTTCTTCCATTATAAAGTTCAATTCCTATGAGAGCTTTTGGTGGAAGTTTGCATGATTTCGCATGGAATTGTTCTGTGCTTTCTTGTAGTTTATTGTTAATCATAAACGTACTGAGGTTTTGAAGGACATTGCCCTTGACACTCCAAATTTTGTGCTGGGTGAGAGTTCAAAAGAAGGAATTTTGGATATGAGGAATGAAAAATAATGAGTAACAGAACGATTGACTTTCAATTATCACACTTGATAGATAATGTCAAACAGCATTGAACATTGTTTTATCTAACTATTGATATTACATTTTCATTGCAATTTCAGAACTTGAAATGTAAGTGACTATCTCAATTTTCATTTCATCATTTTTATTATTATGCAAAGTTTATACTGAGTTTATAACAAGTTTATTATCTTCTTCTTCTTCTATTTTTCTGTTTATTATATTTACCCCTACCAAACATGAATTATATGAAATTTTATAGAGAGGAAAACAAACTTTTGACTACTTTATGGAATCAAAAATTGTTTCCGTATTAATTTGAAAATATAACTTTTCACTTTTTTTGATTAACCTTCACTATCAATAGCATTTCCTTTCCATAGTCAAATTTGCTTAGATAAGATTTTCTTCATACATTAATTAGAAATGATATTTATTTCTAGATAACATTGATCAGCAGACCAAAAAGAGGAAACTGCTATGTAGCTGATAACGTCATGCTCTTTTAAATTGGAAAATTTTGAGTTTTCCTTCCATAGGTGGGTGTGAGTCATTCCTAGTGTTGAGTGAAAAGAAGAAAAAAATAAAATAAAATTAGTTAAACCCTAAACTTTGTATTCGTGCTGTCACCATCATCCAACTAAAGTCTAGTTTTTCAGAAGGAAAACCGAGAGAAACAGTTTACAGTAAAGATATTTCTGCACTAATAATCTATGTCGGAGAAGCAATAGAAGAATCTTAGATATTAAAGGGAAAAGTTTGAAAATCACTCATCAAATGCGAATTCTGCCACACAAATTTATATTTATATCATTATTACTCTTACTTATACAATAACAACGCATCTACAGATAGCTATGAAAGGAAAATCAAACTACAAAACGTAAGCCCTAAATTTTATTTTCAGTTCTCTTCTCTAAAACCATGAAGTCAGTTAACTTAATATTAACGTACGTTAGTAGGACTTTAGATAGATTACAGAAAGTCTTAGATTTGAATTTTGATATGATTATGTTCTAAAGAATATAGATTACAGAAATTCTTAGATTTGAATTTTGATAAGATTATGTTCTAAAGAATTGAGATCGGTAATGTCCAGAGGGTAATATCTTCTGTTTAACTTCTTGTGCCATTTCCTATCCTACTCCCTTTTAATATGTAAAAATTTATTTTCAATAACTTTAATAATGTGTGCTATGACATTTTGACCAATAAAAAATGAATGGGATAAAGTTTGTCACAAAAGATGTCATCCCAATAGCATCAATCAAAGACAGGTTAATGGCTTTATCTCATTCAGCGATTTAAAACTATGCAAACTTTGTGTCTTGAGTCAATTAGTTTGAATTCATGAAGCAATTTCTCTCTTTTTAGATTTTTAATGCAATCATTGAAGAAAAGAAGACTGAAGAATAAATTTATGAGAAGCTTGATGCACAATACCAATAATTTGCTTGAAGCTATCAAACAAAATTGCCAAACCCGATGTCCAAACCCTGCAATGCCTGAGTTTCATTTGTTCTTCAATATATAATCTCCAATGGTTTGAACACCCTCTTAAACTCTTTGAAAAAATATAGACAATATTTTGCATCTGGCGTTCCTGGCTCTTTCCATGACTGTTTATTCCCAGAATCATCTCTTGATTTTGCATAAACTAACAATGCCCTCCATTTGCACTCTAAGTCACCCTAACAGCTACAAGACAAGGACTCTCCAGCATGGAACAAGGGTAGAATTCACTATACAACTGCTCCAAAGGAAGTAGTGGAGGCATATTCAACTCAACTTTGCAGAGGATGCAAGGAATTTTCTAGGTGCTAGGGCTAAAGAGCTTGCACCAGGTGGCATGCTGGTTAGAATCATGCAAGGTATTCCTTTAGGTATATAAGCCTCATTCTGAGGTCACACCTAGTATGATCTATGACAACATGGGGTGTATCTTAATGGACATGGCGAAAGGGGTAAGCAGTTACTTAAACTGCACTATTGTTTCTTCTTTTTATTAAGCCCAAATGTACACTACACAAATGACGTTTCCCAGTGTTGAAAATAAGTATAAGATTTGAAATTTCTATCAGTTCTTAAGGGCTCCTATGTTAGTTTTAATCTAACATTAAGAATTTGAAGTGCAACTGTGAAGGTAATTAAAACTACATTCTTGGAAATCCTATATACATTTTGAATGATTTTCATTACAATGAGACACGGGATTCTTTAATTTTCATTACAATAAGCACTCTAATATTCAATCAACATTTCACTTAACTGTGTGATGGATATATGGCAAGTTGAACAAAACAATTTAAATGCTTAACAACCCTCCTAAACAAGACAAAGATGGAAAACAATATTTTACTTTTCATAATGGGGCAGCATTATATCATGTTAAAGGTCTGATTCATGTGTTTCAATATTTCATGGCTATTTTCAACTTTCACTGCTTTACGCAGGGGTTGTCCGAAGAATCTAAAGTAGATTCCTTCAACTTGCCATACTATGCTCCCAACCCGGGGAGACAACGAAGTTAGTGGAAGAAAATGGGTACTTGAGCATTGAAAGAATGGAACTGGCAGACCCAGCACCATGGCTGAAGCACAAAAGTCATAAAGTGTACCTGATTTTATAACTCATGTAAGGGCTACACTGGAGGGAAAATTTTCCAGTCACTTCGGAGATGAAATCACAGATGAGATGTTCCAAGGATTAGTTAAACAAATATCTAACAAGATTGAAGAGATGGTTTCTAAGTATAGAGAAAAAACTCAACTGTTGGTTGTTTTAATGCGTAAAGAGCTAGGCATTTGCAAAGCTTCGGCTTTCATGATTGATTTACTTTAATTTGTGTTTGGTTGATGTGTGTGATTTCTTTGTCCTCTCTTTCATAAATGTTTTTTGTCCCGGTTTGATCTTTGTACTTTGCCTTTAATCAAATGAGCTGTAATGATAAATATTCAAACAATGCCTCATCATATCTTGTCTATTCTGATTTTAACTATTGGGTATGATATAAAATCATTCCTACAGGGGTGAATGGGGGCTAGGGTTGTCATGTTCTTCTCCATTTTTTAATTTTCTTAATATTATTTTAGTTATTGTACATTTAATTAGTCCATCACCACAAAGTGAAGTTGTCTAGATTGCCTAACGCCATTAGACTCTATTAGAAAGTGAATGTTATTCACTATCATATTTCTTTTTATAACTTCCCCTAGTATTCTTTTAAGTCTCCCCTCTCTACATCTTTTTACAAAACTAAAGACCGTGTGATAAACTCTCCTCACTCATGCCTTTAGTATTTTCCTTTGTACATTTCCAAACCATATATCCAATTTTCTATGATCTTCTCATTTCTCCTCTTAAGCAACTATTTTGTATCTTGTCATTTCTTGTGTGGTCATATATCTATTTTAATATTCTCATTTCTACAACCCCTACTTCTTGCTCTTGTTGCTTCTTAAAAGCCCAGCATTCACTACCATAAAGAATATAGATGATCAAATATATAATAGTTTGATAGAACTTCCCTTTAGGTTTGGTAAATACTTTGCATTCACAAATAACTCTTGATGCCTTTCTCCATTTAACCCATCCAACTTATATCATGTTTGTGACCTCTTCATCAATTTTCCTATCAGTTTGTAATATTGAACGTAAATACTTAAACTTAAAAACTTATGGTAATATATATTCTCTAATTTTAATTTCTAGATCATTTGCATCTTGTATTTTGCTAAATATTGTAGTGCATATAGTTTGTCTTACATATACTCAAGCAAAACTCTTTGATTTAAATGTTTGTCTCCAAAGCTTAAGTCTAGAGTTAACATCTCACTTTTATTTCTTAATCAAAACTATATCATTCACAAATTGCATGTTTAATTGAGGATAATATCTTGTATATTCTTGGTGAGAATGCCCAAGACTAGATTTGTGAAGCAGGCTTTTGCGTCTCATTTATTGTTTTCAGCAAGCTCATTTGGTAGATAGCTTGACATTTTCTGGGTTTTCTTTGATTCTCTTTTGTTTTAACATAAATTCGAGGAATTTCCCTATTGGGGCTTCAAAGGTGCACTTGTCGGGGTTAATCCTCATTCCAAAATCCCTTAAGGAAGAGAAAGTTTCTTCCAAGTTCTTCATGTGTTGCTCAAAACTGACCAACTTAGCTAGAATGTCATCCATATAGACAGCCAAATTTCTTCCCAGTTGTTTTTTGAACATCCTATTCATGAGTCTTTGGTAGGTTGGCATTACTTTATAACAATAACAACCTTTCTTCCATGATAAAGGTGGTCTTATTCTCATCCAATGGATTCATCCTAATCTAATTATAACTAGAGTACGCATCCATGAAACTCTAACTAATACCCCCTGCCTAATCCACTAACCAATCTATATTAAGCAACAGATAAAGGTTCTAAGGGCATGCCCTATTTAGGTCAGTGAAATCCATGCACGTCCTCCAATTTCCATTCGACTTCTTAACCATTACTGTATTCGACAACCAAGAAGAATACTGTGAACCTAGCCTAAAGGAGTTTATGTACCTCTTCCTTACTGGTTGGTTGTCTTTTTGGCCCAAAGAGCTTTTTTCTTTTTTTAAGCAACGGGTTAAGTACTAGGTTAAAGAGATAGTTTATAGCAAATAATATTAGGATCTATACTTCACATATCAGCAACTGTCCATGCGAATGCCTCCGCATTATTCTTTAGCAATTGTTGTAGTTTTTTTATTAGTTTGGGGGAAGTTGTGGATATTTACACCGTTTGCCCATGTCCTCCCACCTACACCTTCTTGAATTCCCTAGTGGGTGTTTGTCTTTCCTCTCCTAGGTTTGCTGTACTACTCCGACTTGCTTGCCTTGTCCACCTCTAGCTTCTTTCTTCCTTTTCACAGGGGAAATTGCCAATCTAGGTTGATATAACTCCCTTGCTACCATTTTGGTCTCCCTTAATTGTTCTCACTCTTCCATCCATCATGGGGTATTTTATTGCTAGACATCGGGTGGACACCATAGCTCTGAATTGATTGAGGGTTAGCCTCCTCAGTATTGCATTATATGGCTATGGGCAGTTGACCACCAAGAACTCCACTGCCTTAGTCACTTGATTGGTCGCTTCCTAAACGTTGCTTATAAAGAGATCACCCCTACCACCAGGGTCTCTACTCTAGAGAATCCTACCAACGAGCCTTAGTAGCATTTTAACTTTATGCGTGAGATTGCCATTTATTCAAATGTCTTTGAAAAAAGAATATCAACCGAGTTACCTTGATCTCTCTATAGTCCTCCTCTGTGAAGGTGATTAAAGGGTCTAACTTCTCCCGTCGACATCTTTAGCTTCGCTTGACCTCGTTAATCGCATGATAATGTCTTTTTCCTATCTTCATGTGTCTTTGCTACTCCTCGATTGTTGACCCTCCTAAAGCAAAACCTCTCGAATTAGTATTAATTACTCTAGAGACCCCTTTCTCTTGGTTGTTCAACATGTGCCCTTTCTTTCTATCAACTGACCTACCACACTACCTTTTTGGAGGATGATCTCTCGTTCTTTGTCTGCATCTTTTAACTCTCCTGCTTGGTCCCCCTTCCAACCTAAATCATATTAGGTGTTCTTTCTTCAAAAGGTTCTCAATGAGATCCTTCAGTGCCTGGCACTCCTTGGTTTTTGAAATGTTAAAGTTTCCTTTTTTGCTATTTCTTTGGTTTTTTTTTTTTTAATCCCAAAACAAATGATATATTATACAATGCTAAGGAAATTCAAATTTATATACATTTCATTGGTAACATTTACAAAGTTATAATTCCAAATCAATAATAAAAATAATACAACTTTGTTTCATTGAGAAAATAAAAACAAAATGGCAATGACTACTAAAGCTCTGGCTTGCTATACTTGAATCTCCACCATGAAAGTTTTTGAGAAAGGCCAAGTCTCCAAAACTATTTTTCAAAAGTCATGTTAACAACTTTATTTTTTTTAATGATTTTCTCTTTTTTTGCAAGTTTTTGAAAAATATTAATATTGAAAAAATGAGAGACATGAAAAATGCCAAACTTAAATAAAAGAAGAAAAAGAAATTAATAGGGCACTCTTTCCATTGGTCTAATATCACAGGTCACCTTAGGGGTTAGGCTTTCTAACCTAGAAGCTAAGTTCTAACCTAATTTGGGCAGTGCTACGGTTACACTAAGTGCACAGCTTGGAAAAAAGGCTAATGTCCTAACAGCATCAAGTCCCTGAACTACCCCTACCAAATTGATAGAGTTCACATTTTACAAATTTGGATCTGCAGATGGATAAACCTTTCACAAATTAAAATGAGTATAATGATCACTACAATTCAAGCGAAGACTTTCGTGTAGACCACCAAAGGATAAAGCTTCGGTAACAACACTAAGCGTCCTAATAATCCTAGGTTTGAGGTGGCTCGGATATAGAGCCAAAAGTGTGTGTAGGGAAAGTGTTGGTGTTCGTGTGTGGGAATAGTAAACAAACCTTATTCCTAAACTATTCAACCCAACCTGCAAAAAAAGATGCAATAGATATATACAACCATAAAATAAGATATTACAAACATAAATTAAACAAGCAACTAATAAAACACAATTTATAGGCCATATCAGATTATGCACAACTAATTTATTCGGCTTGACTCTCAAACTTTCCCCAGTGGAGTCGCCAAACTGTCGCAACATACCCTTTGGGGGTAAAAACATTATGACAAAGAATGGAACAATTTTATTTAAGAAAATATTATTTTTTATGGAGTCGCCACTAATTGTTTAAGAAATAGGGTATAATTGGAAACCCTATGCAAATGTCTTTCATGGGGATATGTTGGTTGAGAACTGTGCCATAAACTGTTATATTAGCTAATTGAAGCTTGAGATGTACTAAGGGGGAAGGTTGTTGAACCTCTATGAAGTAGCCTTCCTCAAGGAGGTTAGGAAAGTGTTGCACTTAATCTCATTATCTACCTATAAGATCAGCACAACATTCTCAAAATTGCTTATATGCTATATTAGTTTTGTGGATCCATCATATAGGTCAAAGGTTGGCTATTTAAAATGGCTTGGGAAGGGGTATGACATTATTTTAAGGGTGAACAGCTTAGACTGGTTGGATTTTGTGTGTTAGGCTACACAATGGGTACTACTAGAAGGTAAGAGCTCTGTCAATGGGAAGCTTACTACCGGATTGGGAACAAATAGCATGGGTGACTGCACTATACCTTCTTGCATAGTTAGGGTGTAGGTTTCATCGTTTGGGTCCAAAGCCTTAGGATCTTTTGCTTTTCCTAGGTCCTCTCTTCCCTTAACTCTTATATTTCCCTCCACATGGCCTTTAGATGGGTCAAAAGGGTGATAAAGATGGTGGGGTTTTGGTCAATTGAGGTTGCGTGGGTTTGAGTATTTATGGGTGGAATGGGTGTTTCGGGAGTAAAGGAGATGTTACTCGATCCCCTTTTCTGAGGGGTACTAGGGTTCAAGTTGACTGTTGGATAGATCTGAAGGTCACGTGTTCAATTGATGCTTACCTCACCAATTGTTGGTAAGTCAACAAGGAAGTGCCAGATCAGGCCTCTAATGGGGCCAATTAAATCCTTAGGTAAGTTATGGCTAACCTACAAAGAGAAAAAGGGTTGGTTGGCTGATAACACTCTGACGCTAAAGTCAATGTATGGTGTTTTAGGCTAATGGCAAACAAGAGTACTATAGTAATTTCAAGTTTTCTAATTCCCTACCTCATTAATGGGGGGCCTTTATTTATAATGCCTTTGGTCATAGGGGCATTGTTGTAATTTATTTAGGCCTTGCAAATGTACAGTTGGGCTTTGGGCCTGATCCTTGTTTTGTTCAGCATGGGCTAGGCCTAATGACTTTGGTCCATATTGATAATTACATTTTATATAGACATTTTGACACCATTTCCTTGCATTTCAATCCCCAATTAAGGTAAAAACACAATATTTTTTATGGTATTTCACTATTTTGCAGGTACAAGCATTGAAGGAAGGCAAATAAAGGAAATTGCCATTCTGGCACCATGGCGCCGTACACCCGAGAGTCCCTATCATGCTATGTTGTGGCACCCAGAATCAATTTCGAGGTGAATTTGAAGAGTTTTATGCTGAGTGAACTACCGAGAAGCCTTGTCATTCAAGGATTAGGATTTCTAAGGCCAGAAAACTCTCTAGAATCATGGTTTAAGTGGGATTAAAGTTTTGAAAGTGTGAAGCCACTTGGTGTCCTAGTTAGAGTGTGATTAGGAATGGCTTGTAACTAGAATTATAATTCAATTAAGAGTCCTATTTTGAGTCTAACTAGGAATAGATGCATTATAAATAGCCCAGCAAGGTTGAACACAAAGGCATCATAATCCAAGCTTCCATCCATCATCAAGCAAGGCTGTAAGGCGTCACATCTTTCTTTTACTCCTTTCATGTTTTCTTATTTTATCATTATGTGTTTTTACATTAGTATGTGCAAGTAATTCTCTTCTAGGGGCTACGATATAGCGCAATTTTTCTATATAGACTAAATTAAGGAAGTTATGAATATTTTATATTTTATGCAATTGAGATTTAATTTTTTGCACTTCACTATTAACTGATCTGGCCAATCAGTTGGGAGAAATCTATGGGTTTTTTATGAGTCCAACAGGAGATTAGTTAATCTAGACCACGAAAGTTAAATCCATACTAGAGCTAAGGATAGACCCGTACCAAGGACCCTGTGTAGTCACATGGGAACTAAGGTGTTCCCCTAGATCTCCCTAAAGGGATGTCCATAGAACTTAATGCAATTACAATTGCCACAACTCGCACAAACCAGTAGCAAGGTTGGTCATTATAGTTGGATTCGATCTAACCTAAAACCAAGGTTGATTGATGTGATGAGGGAATCTTAGCTAAAATTGATAAAACTTGAATTTCATAACTAAACCATGAAAATCTATATTAAGAAATTATAGTGAAATCTGAATCTCTAGCTCAGTGTTATAGAAGACCGGACTATCATCTTTCCATGATCAATAGGGGCCTCGGGACTCTAAAAATCTAAATGCACCCTAATGTGTTTGTATGCTAATTACAATTTAAAATTTAAAAGTGAGATACAAGAAAATTATATGAGAAAAGTGGCATTAAATAAAAATTACAATTTTCATCATTTTTCATTTTTTTCTTTTTCTTTCCACACTCCTGTAATTCTTATTTATACCTCTGAAGCAGCCTTTACTATCCACACACCCTATTTTTTGTTTACACCTTCAACCCAATTCTAATGCAGGCTTTACTTTCCACACCCTTGATTTCTGTTTACACCCCATTAGCCAACTCTTTTCTTTTCAATTTTTATTCACATCTATGCCTCTAACAGAACCCATTATTTTATTTCCTCACCCACACAATTTTTATTTACACCTATTTCTCTTACCGAACCAACTATTTTATTTCACTCTCCCGCAATTGCTATTCGCACCCATTTTCATCTTCATTCTCTTCCGTTTACATATCATAAAAAGAAGCCATGGTTTCACCCAAAGCAAATCATATACATCAAAATTAAAACAAATATTTATGAAAATTTAGAATTGAATATCCAATAGATTTACTCACAAAATAATTTAACAATAAAAATTTAATGAACCTGAATTAATCCACGCTTTCCGCTTCTCATTTTCCTTTCCACCTCCTCTTCTTTCTATTTTCCTCTTTCGGCTTTTTCACTCCCTTTCTCTCAATCTAATTGCTTCCCTCAAGCTCTCCATCTCTTCTTTTCCTTCTCTTTTTCCTTGGCTACTCCCTTGCTTCCCCTCCTCCTCTTTTTCTTCTTTTTCTTCACCTCTAAACCCCCCTTTTTTATCTAACCGCTCTCTTCCTTTTTCTTTCTTCTTTCTTTTTCTCCTCTCACCACCTCTGCTACTTCCTGTTTCTTTTTCTTTCATATTTTTTGCATTTCTTTCAACTTTTTCTTCTCTTTCATGTTTTTCCTGTTTTTTCTTCTCTCTTTTTTGTTTTCTCCTATGCTTTTCAACTCTCTACCTCAGTTAATTTCTCACAATTCCGCTTCACTTCTCCCCCAATTTCGCTTCGCTTCTCTGTTTCCTTCGAAAACCCTTCTTTTCTTTTCTTTTTCTTTCTTTTGCCTTCCCTTTCTTTTTATTTTTATATTTTTAAAATAAAATAAAATAAAATAACTTAAAATAAAAAATATAAAAAAATAAAATAAAAATATATTAAGACAAAATAATAATAATAATAATAATTTTTCTTTTTTCAAAAATAAAATAAGCTAAGATAAGATTAAAATAAAATAAAATAAAGATAAAAAAGTATTAAAACAAAATATAGTGTTCAAAGTTTGCTCTTCTTTACATTTTTTTTACAGAGACGAGAAGTAAGAGGCATCTCCTATAAGAAATATGTAAAGATAAAAACAGACTTATTTTGGCCCCAAAAATCATATGCCACCCAAAGAAATGGCCAAAACACTTAGAGAAACCAATAAATAAAATTTGCAACTATTTGAATTAGGTTGGCTTGAGAATCATCATCATTTTTGTTCTCATTTGAAAATACTTTAATGGGTAAAAATCAATTGCAAAAACCTTAATAAATAAGAAAGCTTAATGGTGAGAAAAATTTTTAATAGCTAAAATTACTGCAAGAAATTTAATAGTGAGAAATTTTTACAAAGAAAAATTAGTGACTAGAAATTTGCTAAGGAGAAATCTTAACAACAGAAAATTAACTGGCTAAAAATGAATGGTAGGAAATTTAACGGTAATTAATAGCAAGCAAGAGATTTAATGGTTGAAAATTAATGGCAAAAAATTTTACGGCGAAAAATTTAACGGTAGGGAATTTAGTGGCGAGAAATTTAACAACATAAAGTTAACGATAAAGACTTTAGCAACGAGAAATTTAACTGCAAGGAATGTAATGACGAGAAATTTAATGGCAGAAATTTAACGACAAGGAATTTAGCTATGAGAAATTCAATGGCAGGGAATTTAATGGTAAGGAATTTAGCGGCAGAAATTTAACGGCGGGAAATTTAATAGCAGAAATTTTGCATGAAGGAATTTAACAGTGAGAAATTCAATGGCAGGGAATTTAACAGCAAGGAATTTAGCATTAAGGAAAAACAATGGTGGAAAAATCAATGAAACCTCATGAATTGTTTTGAAAATTTTTCTTTTTGAAAGGAAAGATTTGGAAAGCTTAAACTCTCACCTGAGGAGACATTTAGGCATAAATGGGATGTTCTGCTTGCCCCTCTTTATATATCCTCTTATAGAGGATCGAGACAAGTTTGTTTGCCAAGATACTCATAGAGAACATATAAAGAAGAAGGGACAATGCATGTTGGTTGATGACTAGAAAAACTTGTTGTAATTAGGTACGTCATAATGAACTCCCAAGGTGGTGCTCGACTCAACCAAGCATGCTTTTTGATCAATAAGCTACTTGCAGATATTATTCCTGATAGGTAAGTTCAATAGATTATACCACGCGCCATTCCCCGATCTTTCACTTTATTTGTGTGAAGATCACTTAAATGTCTAACAAATTAATATACCTCTTTTTAACAGTATTTCTCCATTTGTTGCCCTTGCAAGACTAATGATTGCTAACATTCCTGAAATTTGGAAATCACTATTAAGACTTTTGTAAGAATAAGCTTTTGATATTGTTGTCAGGTCAAAATTTATATGCTTTGTACTGTAATTATTAATTCAGTAATTTGTATGGAGACATGCATATAACAAAATGGGACTAAAGCAAATTGGGATTGATAAGATTGGACTTACCCCTCTTTATAGGTGCCTACATATCCTCAAATAGGAATCAAAGCCCACGTAGTTCGGAAGGATGTTTCAGGAGCCAATACGGTTTTAGGAATTTTAAATGTTTTTGGAGAATTCACCATATTTTACAATTCTGACATATCCAAGGTAAGTGATTCTCATTATGCTCTGAATTGGACTTTTAAACCTTAGAAGACAACAAAGCTACTTCCAATGTCTCACTGTAGCCACCATTTCACTTGAGAGTCTCTATGACTTCTTGTTCCTCAACTTGTTAGTTGAAAGTTTTTCACTTTCTTCCTTATTCTGATGCCCTAACTTTTGGCTAGGCCACCCTTTCAGGTTTTCAACCTAGCAAACGATTTTTTTGAAGGCCTTAACTTTTGGCTAGGCCGCCCTTTTGCATTTTCAGCCTGGCAAGCAATTTTTTTTTTAAGGCCCTAACTTTTGCCTAGGTTGCCCTTTCAAGGTTTCAACCTAGAAAGTAGTTTTTTTTTTTTTAGGGGTAATATTTCTTGATGACATATGAATTTACTGGATTGGGAAGTTCTCGTCCATCCACATCAATAAGATCTTGTGCTCTTCTAGAAAAAGCATGTTTGACAACATATGGCCCTTGAAAATTTGGAGCCCATTTCCAAAGTAGAGTTTTTCGAAGTACCAGATCCCCTGGTTGAAACTGTCGAGGTCGTACTTTCTTGTTAAAAGCTCTTGCCATTCGTCTTTGGTATAACTGCCAATCTTTTTCCATTAATCATGTGCAATTCCTCATATCTCATCCTCACCCATTCTGAGTCTTCTAGTTCTGCTTCCATAAGCACTCTAAGGGAAGGGATTTCCACCTCAATGGGAGTAACAGCTTCCAAGCCATACACCAAGGAGTTAGGGGTTGCCCCAGTTGAAGACCTCACTGAGGTGCGATAAGCATACAAAGCAAAAGGAAGTTTTTCATGCCAATCTTTATAAGTTATTACAATTTTTTCAATGATTCTTTTGATATTCTTATTGGCCGCTTCCACCGCTCCATTCATTTGTGGCTGATAAGGGGAATAATTATGGTGTTTAATCTTAAACTGCTCACATAATTTTTGGATTTCTCCACCATTTAAATTTGGGCCATTATCTGCGATAATTCTCTTTGGTTGTCCATATCAAAAAATAACATCAAACTTCAGAAATCTAGCTACCACGTGTTGTGTAGCTATTGCATATAAAGCTGCTTCCACCCATTTAGTGAAGCAATCAATGGCTACCAGAATGAAACAATGCCCGTTAGAGGCTTTGAGGTTAATTGGACCAATTACGTCAATCCCCCACATTGAAAATGGCTAAGGTGTTACCATGTTATGAAGTGGAAATGATAAAGCTTTAATACGATCAGCATGGATTTGACATTTATGACATTTTTTGAATGTAACTAATGCAATCTTTTTCTATAGCCATCCAATAATATCCCGCCCTCAAGCTTTTCCATGCCATCATATGACCATTTGTGTGAGTACCATAAATTCCATCATGAACTGCACTTAAAATTTGATTAGCCTCATTGGCATTTACGCATATCAATAAGGCTCCATTATAGCTTCTCTTGTACAACACTTCACCGCTTAAGAAAAATCTAGTAGCCTAACAGTGAATAGTTTTCTTATCATTTTCAGTAATCTCGGACGGGTATTCTCTAAATTTGATATATTGCAAGATGTCATAGTACCATGGTCGCCCATCAAGTTCACTTTTTACATCAAATCAATGTGTTGGTTTTTATTTCTAATTTGACTTCCAATAGCTGTGCTATGACTCCAATATCAAGCTTTGTCATTATTGCTAGAGTGGCCAGAGCATCTGCATATTGATTCTTATCACTAGTCAAATGAGAAAACGTTATGTCATCGAATTCTTCAATTAACTAGGTCAGGAACTTTTCATATGGTATCAGTTTTAGATCCTAGTCCGCCATTCACCCATTACTTGATAAATGATGAGAGCTGAATCTCCAAACACATCTAGAGTTTTGATTTTCAGATCTAAAGCAACTTTCAAACCCCAAATACATGCTTCATATTCTGCCACATTGTTAGTACATTCAAACTCCAGCTTGATAGCTATTGGGAATTGCTTTCCCTCAAGTGAAATAACCACTGCTCCTACTCCACTCCCGTGAATATTCACTGCCCCATCAAAGTACATTTTCCATCTATTTGACTTCTCATTCTCCTTCTCTTTATCAACAACAAGGATATCTTTATCAGCGAATTCAAATTTCATTGGTTAATAATCTTCGATTGGGTTATCTGCCAAGTGATCAACTATTGCACTGTCTTTGATGGACTTCTTAGTCATGTAAACAATATCATATTCATAAAGGACAATTTGGCACTTAGCCAATCTTCCACTGAGATATGGTTTTTCAAAGATAAACTTCATTGGATCTATTCGAGAAATTAACCTACTAGTATGGTACAACATATATTGCCTCAACCTTGTAGCTACCCACACTAAAGCACAAGTCTTCTCTATCGTGGCATATCTGGACTCATAGTCTGTGAACTTTTCTTTTAAATAGTAAATTGCCTCTTCTTTCTTACTATTTTCATCATGTTATCCCAATACACTACCCATTGGTTCATCTAACACAGTCAGGTAGAGAATAAGTGGTCTTCCGGGCACTGGTGGCATTAACACTGGTGAATCAAGAAAATACTCTTTAATCTTCTCAAATGCTTCTTGACATTGTTCATTCCACAGTCTTGAATTATTCTTCTTCAAGAGCTTAAAAATTGGTTTACAAGTATGAGTGAGATTGGATATGAATTGAGCTATATAATTAAGTCTTCTAGGAAAACTTCGAACCTCTCTTTCTGATTTTGGCAGTGGCATCTTTGTAATCACCCTAATTTCATCAGGATCTACTTCGATCCCCTTCTCACTAACAATGAATCCCAACAACTTTCTAGATTTAGCCTCAAAAGTGCATTCAGCAGGATTCAAACAGAGCTTGTACTTCCTCAATCTTTCGAACAATTTCCTCCAAATGCACACATGACTTTCCGCTTCTTTAGATTTAGCTACCATGTCATCTACATAAACTTCAATTTCTTTGTGCATCATATCATGGAATAAAGTGACCATTGCCCTTTGATATGTCGAGCTGGCATTTTTCAATCTGAAAGGCATCATCTTGTAACAATAAATACCCCAGTGAGTGATAAATGTAGTGTTCTCTCGATCTTCTTCAGCCATGGGAATTTGATTGTACCCTGAATATCCATCCATGAAGGAATATCTATGGTTCTTTCCAGTATTGTCAACTAATACATCAATATGTGGTAGTGGAAAGTCATCCTGTGGGCTGGCTCTATTTAGATCTTGATAGTCAACACACATTCTAAGTTTCCCATCTTTTTTTGGAACTGGAACAATATTTGCCACCCATTTAGGATATGTAGACACCTCTATGAACCCTGCTTCAATTTGCTTCATCACTTCCTCTTTTTTATTTTATTTGATAATTCTGGTCTTACTCGCCTCAATTTTTATTTAATAGGTCTGCTATTGGGGTAAAGAGGAATTTTGTGGGTCACAACCCCATGATCTAAACCCAGCATGTCTCGATAAGACCAAGCAAACACATCCAGGTATTCCTTAAAAATGGCAATCATTTCATCCTTTTTGGGGTTATCTACAATTTTCAATTCTTTCTTTTTCTCTTCAGTTCCCATGTTTATAGTTTGAACATCTTCATTATGAGGGCTAACAATCTTTTCATGTGATTCGATCATCTTTGCAAACGTATTAGAAGTATTTGTGTCTTCTTCAGAATTATGTTTATCCGTTTCCAAAGCATAATGAGAATTAATTATTGGACTGATAGAATTATCAATAGGCAAGAAATCCGTATCATCAAGACTTTTGGAGGATTGAAGAAAAAGCAAATGGAAGTCAACGAGTTATAGATCAGACAAGAAATAAATGTTAAAGCACAAATTTTGAAAAAAATCTCCACAAATTACTTCATTAATAATTGAACAAAAGTGCATAGTCAAAATGTATGTTTTTACAAAAAATCATATCATAGACAACAGAAACTAGCATTACTCAAGATAAACTAAGTCCTGAAGTGGTTCCATCTCCTAATTGTCAAGCTTTTCATCTTTCATACAAAGGCGAATCCATGGGTTACTTCTTGCACCCATATACGCCATAGGCATAGGCTCTTTGTCTTTCAAAGATGCCATAATGTCAGAAGATCTGGTGAAAGTTTGGCATAACTGAGGTATGCCATCTCTGGTGGGTTGATTGTTTTCCTTTGGACCTTCTGGAAGACTATATCCCAATCCCTACTTGCCCACATTTTCTGGAAGTGAAATCGGACCACTGATGCCTTGTAGATTGGCCCCAAACCTTTGCCTAGTTGAAACCCATTCTTCATCATCATATGAGCGACTTTTTGATTAATATTCTCATGTTTTAACTCCAAAGTTTGAAATGAAGTTTCTAATGCCTACTGTAACAACCAATTTTAACTTTCAAATTTATGAAAAACATCTTACATTTATATCAATTCACTAAGGAAATTGAAAATAAAAAGTTTTGGTTTCAAGTGGACAGCTTTTAGGCTTTGATTGCTTGTTGCCCTGTTTTTCCTTAATATGGAAATGTGGTGTATAAATATCTAAAAATCATGAAAATCCCCAGAAATCAAGTTTAATATATCCAGAGTAGGTGAAAAAAAATTTATACAAAATTTCATTGGTTTGATAGGTCAATTAAGCAAAGAATGAAAACTGTCCTGTTTACCGATAAAATCATGAGGTCTAACTTTGAAAAAAAAATTGTATCAATTGGCTAAGCCAAAAATTCTGAAAATTTGTATACATGAAGTATATTGTTATATGAGTTTGGGAAAAGAATTTTATATAATTATCTCATAATTTGAAGGTATTAATAATTCATGATCTCAAGCTGGCCAGAAAAACAGAATTTCATCACAAGGTGTACTAGTCTATATTTATCATTTCTATGACTCACATGAGTACACGATTCACATAACCTCAAACATTTATTACATAAGGTCATCAATAATTACATAGAAAATAGCCAGCAACACAAGCTATTCTTGATTTACCTCTTTTGAATCTTTACCTGCATATAATCACCACACTAATAATATGAGAAATCAAGGATTTCCCAGTAGTTATTCCATCCAAACAAGGCTCAAGGATGCCATAAGCTAAGGTTAATTCGAAGAAATTACAAACAAAGAGGCATAACCAAGCTTAGGGATCATTATGGACATCATACATGGGTTGGTGTGCCCTTTTGGCAGTAATCACCCATATGAAGCCTGTTTAGTGCGCCCTTTTGGCACTAATAATTCATTATGTCCATAGATGCCACCTTTACTTTCATTTTTGGCACACCCCTACCTCAGTTACACAACTTTCTTCATACTCTTCTCATAACACCTTGTAGGTTTGCATGCTTTCATTTAGAGCAGAACATATATGGCACTAAACCATCATAATAATAGCAATCCAGCATCAATTCAAATACACAAGATAACATCAAATTTTAAAACATAAGTGAGAAGAATTAGCAATAGCAAGAGTGCAGAAATTTCAACACACAAGCACACCATAACCTATGCTTGAATTGAACCAACTACCTCTTATCTTGAATTCTCTCTCTAGCAGCTCTAGGGTTTTTCTTCCAAAGTCTCTATGGAAGCTCCCCTTTTCTTTTGAGGTTAATTAGATGGCTAGTTCAGGTGATTGAAGTGGCAAGACCTCCTAGTGTTCACAAAAGCTTGCTTTCTCTCTTGTCTTCCTACTCCTCTTCTCCACGCCTTCCCCTTCTTCTTTCCCTTTTAATTTCTTTTTTCACCCCCTTGTAGCCCTTGAGTTTGCCAACCTTCCCTTATCTAGAAGTTTCTCAATTTTTCTTCCTTTGTTGTGTGTATAAATATCCTAAGGTCATGTACACAAGCCTTGCCTAGTGTCACCACTTCATTGGTTGACACTTTGACCATCTTAGTTGACACTTCGACCAAGCTCAAGCAAATTTTGTTGACCTTATGCAAGGGTGAGGACATGGGTCTGAAGAGACGAGGCTGCTGCTTTCTTGGTTCACTTTAGGCTAGGCCTCTTTAATGCCATTAACCAAGTTTAGCTCCCTTCATTCCATTTCAACTAATTGTTCTCTACTTTTAGCTAATTGTGAATGTGCCATTAGTGGTCAACCATCCTTCAATGTGATTCTTATGAGTGAAATGACAAAATTCTAATTACATATGTCTAGGCAAAAGATTAAATTCCTGCTTGTCACCAAGATGGACATAGGTTTGTTCACAAAAATTTAAAAATGTAACTAGTATAATCACATACATATAACCCATTCAATTAAAAAATTCAATTAGGAAATGCTTTGAACATGCATATGAATATGGATGATGCACATAAAATCATACATATAGTTCAATTAGGTAATCCAATTAGGGGATGTTACAATTCTGCCCCCCTAAAAGAAATTTTGTCCTCAAAATTTGGCTTACCTTAAGCAAAAGATAAGGGTGTTTCTAAGCTTCTTCATTGTTCTTCTTGTTGGGGCATTGCTTGGCTAGATGACTAGGTTTACCACAAGTATAACATAAATTAGTACCAAATCTACAAGGTTTGCTTCCATGATTCTTGCCACATTATGGGCAACCTTCCGTCTCCACCAAAGATTGATTATCCTTGGGAGTTATGGAATGAAATGAAGCTTCGGGAAGCTTTGGTTTCTTCCCTTCAGCTTTATCCCCATTAAAGGGAGATTGCCTCCTCTTTTCTACTCTCTTTCTTCTCTCTATTTGGCAAGCATTATTGTTCTCTTCAGCTATCCCAAGCATATTGACCAACTTGGGATATTCTCTAATCTCTAGGACAGCCACTCGGTCCTTTAATTCTGGCTTCAACCCCCTTTGCAAATGAATAAACTTCCATTCTTCACTCATATTTTCCTTGGCATATATTGTGCTACTGTCATGTCTCCTTGTTGTAAAGTAAGAAATTCGGTTTCCTTTTGAATTCTAATATTCTCTGGGAAATATTTTTCCATGTAAGCTCCCTCAAATTTCTCCTAATTTATCACATCTCCCTTACTTTCTAACAACATCTTAGCTCCTCTCCACCAATACTCTGTCTCTCCTTCAAACATACATGTGGCCATCATCACCTTCTGTTCACTAGTACACTCAAATATACCTAGTATTTTCTGGATCTGTGCCAACCATTTTTCAGCTCTATCAGGGTCATCCCCTCCAAAGAAAGATGGGGGATTTGCCTTCCTGAATTGGGTCATCAATCTATGAAAGTAATTCCCTTGTTGATTCACACCTTCCCTTCCATTAGGTTGATGATTCCCCTGTAGGAGCTGCTGAAGCAACTGAGCTGTGGCAGCTTGGTTAGAGGCTAATCCCTCCACTACCCTAGCAAGTTCTCTTATAGTATCAGAAGATGTATCCTTTTTAGAAGTAGGCATCTTATCCCTAGGTACAGAAGGAATCCAATTATTACTTATGCCACCAGAAAATTCCCCTCTTACTAAATCCTCCTATGTCCATGTTATTTACTAAATACCATGGCCTATAAGTTCATCCATCGTAAGAACTTAATAAACAACTCATAATGAACATAACAAATCTTTCAATCAAGAGGAAATCACATAAACATATACACAACAATACATGTCATTACATCCCAAGTTGCATTACAAGCATCGAGGAAAGAATAACCAAGCATACACAACAACTCTTTCAAGTTTTTCCTCAAGTAATGGTCCCTAAACCTTGTGCTCTGATACCATAAATGTAACACCCAATTTTAACTGTCGAATTTATGAAAAACATCTTACATTTATATCAATTCACTAAGGAAATTGAAAATAAAATGTTTTGGTTTCAAGTGGACAGCTTTTAGGCTTTGATTGCTTGCTGCCCTGTTTTTCCTTAATATGGAAATGTGGTGTATAAATATCCAAAAATCATGAAAATCTCCAGAAGTCAAGTTTAATGCATCCAGAGTAGGTGAAAAAACTTTTATACAAAATTTCATTGGTTTGGTAGGTCAATTAAGCAAAGTATGAAAACTGTCCTGTTTACCTATAAAATCATGAGGTGTAACTTTGAAGAATTTTCTGTATCAATTGGCTGAGCCAAAAATTCTAAAAATTTATATGGTGAATATAGTGTTTTATGAGTTTGGGAAAATAAATTTATATAATTATCTCATAATTTAGAGGTATTAATAATTCGTGATCTCAAGCTGGCCAGAAAAACAGAATTTCATCACAAAGTGTACTAGTCTATATTTATCATTTTTATGAGTCACATGAGTACACGATATACACGAATTAAATGTCCATTATAAAGTTCTCTAGATATGATTCAAATTACATCACATAACCTCAAACATTTATTACATAAGGTCATCAATAATTACAGAGAAAATAGCCAGCAACACAAGCTTTCTTGATTTACCTATTTTGAATCTTTACCTGCATAAAATCACCACACTAATAATATGAGAAATCAAGGATTTCCCAGTAGTTATTGTTGGGAATTCAAGTGTGAGTGGTGTGATGTGAAGTCCCACATTTGATAAATCAAAGAGAGGTGAAAGATAAATAATATAGGAGACCCATAAATCTTTTTTTAAAAAAAAAAAGTGGGAATATGGCTTTGAACAGTACCCACATTGCTAAAGTGGGAACATGGCTTTGAAGCATCACTCAACAGTTATTCCATCCAAACAAGGCTCAAGAATGTCATAAACTGAGGTTAATTCGAAGAAATTACAAAGAAAGAGACATAACCAACTTAGGGATCATTATGGACATCATACATGGGTTGGTGCGCCCTTTCGGCACCAGTGCTTGTTGAAGCATGATTAGTGCACCCTTTTGGCACTAATCACCCATATGAAGCCTGTTTAAAGCACCCTTTTGACACTAATCATTCATTATGTCCATAGATGCCACATTTACTTTCATTTTTGGCACACCCCTACCTCAAGGTTACACAACTTTCTTCATACTCTTCTCATAACACCTTGTAGGTTTGCATGCTTTCATTTAGAGCAGAACATATATGGCACTAAACCATCATAATAACAGTAATCCAGCATCCATTCAAATACACAAGATAACATTAAATTTCAACACATAAGTGATAAGAATTAGCAACAGCAAGAGTGCAGAAATTTCAGCACACAAGCACACCATAACCTATGCTTGAATTGAACCAACTACCTCTTATCTTGAATTCTCTCTCCAGCAGCTCTAGGGTTTTTCTTCCAAAGTCTCTATGGCAGCTCTCCTTTTCTTTTGAGGTTAATTAGATGGCTGGTTCAGGTGATTGAAGTGGCAAGACCTCCTAGTGTTCACATAAGCTTGCTTTCTCTCTTGTCTTCCTACTCCTCTTCTCCATGCCTTCCTCTTCTTCTTTGCCTTTTTATTTCTTTTCTCACCCCCTTGTAGCCCTTGAGTTTGCCGACCTTCCCTTATCTAGAAGTCTCTCAATTTTTCTTCTTTTGTTGTGTGCATAAATATCCTAAGGTCATGCACACAAGCCTTGCCTAGTGTCACCACTTCATTGGTTGACACTTTGACCAAGCTCAAGTGAATTTTTGTCGACCTTATGCAGGGGAGAGGACATGGGTCTGAAGAGAGGAGGCTGCTGCCTTCTTGGTTCAATTTAGGCTAGGCCACTTTAATGTCATTAACCTAGTTTAGCTTCCTTCATTCCATTTCAACTAATTATTCTCTACTTTTAGCTAATTGTGAATGTGCCATTAGTGGTCAACCATCCTTCAATTTGATTCTTATGAGTGAAATGACAAAATTCTAATTACATGTCTAGGCAAAAGATTAAATTCCTACTTGTCACCAATATGCACATAGATTTTTTCACAAAAATTTAAAAATGTAACTAGTATAATCACATACATATAACCTATTCAATTAAAAAATTCAATTAGGAAATGCTTTGAACATGCATATGAATATGGATGATGCACATAAAATCATACATATAGTTTAATTAGGCAATCAATTAGGTAATCCAATTAGGGGATGTTACACTTGCTCTGCCGCTTCTACATACAAGAGACAATTAGGTTTACTGACAAGCAAGTCTTCCTCTCCCTTCACGGCAATTACTCTCCTAGCATCGATGTACTTCAACTTCTAACGCAAAGTAGATGGCACTGCTCCTACTGCATGGATCTATGGCCTTCCCACCAACATCATGTATGCAGGTTCAATATCCATCACTTGGAAATTCACACTAAACTTGCTTGGTCTAATTTCCAATGGCAACACGATGTCTCCTAGCATTTTACTTCTAGTTCCATCAAACGCCCAAACCACTATGTTACTAGATTGCATAAAGGAATAGTCTATTGGTAAATGTGCCAAAGTAGAAGTTAGAAGTACATTCAAAGTGGATCCATTATCGATCAACACCTTTGCCACAACACACCTTGACCATTTAAGAGCTATATGAAGTGCCCTCATGTGCTTACTAGCCCCTAGCACTAACTTTTCTTCAGTGAAAGAAATCGTGTTGACTTTTCTAATCAAGTTTACCATATCATCAAAATTCTCTACTGTAATGCTTGGATTACATAGGCTTGATCACGGAATTTTTGTAACGCCTTCCAGTGTGCTTCATAAATCATTATAAGGGATAATAGCGAGATACGATCGGGAGTCTTTTTCAGTTGATCAACTATATTATACTCACTATGCTTCAACACCCTTAAAAATTCATCATCGTCTATTGCACCTTCTAGGTCATTCTTTTTCCTTCTTTGTATTGGATCTCCTTCTATTGTATCCTTCCCCTTGTCTTTCTTTGGCTTTTGTGTATTATATGTGAGATAATACCTCCCACTTCCTATAAATCCACTAGTAGCACTAACATTCGTCACACTATCACCTTCCTTACTAACCTCTTTGTCTTCTAGTTTCTCCTTAATCAATTATACTTTAACGCCATAATTCTAGGGAACAACATGATTGCTTTGATAGGGAAATGGAGCTAGCACTTTCACCACGACTTTAGGAGTTATTGGCTCTGGAGGTGGATTAGGCAAGACCTTCAATACAAAGGGACAAAACACTTGATCTTCTTTCCTCATCATGGAAATTTCATTTTCAATAGTAGCAAACTTCTTCTCTACACTCACGATGCCCAAGTTTATCAACTTTTGAACTAAGCATTTAAATTCCGAACATCCTTCCAAATTGTGCCCCCATTGTTCATGTGAACACATAATTCCTCTTTGTGATATTCTTCTTCTTCATTTATACTCCTAAAGGGCTTTTGGATTTCTTGCCCCGCTTCCTTCAATCCTTCCCATATGGTCTTCATCGACATTCTTACATCTCTTAACCTCCTTACTCTACAAAAGTCTTCTCCCATAGCATTCACTTTAGGCACTCTTGTATGATTTAGCAAGGGATTCGTGTTAACATTTGGAGCTCCACCTTCCTATTGTAGTGTAATTGCCCCTTGATGAATCAAATGGAGTACAACACTCTTAAATGTAGGACAAGTCTCGATGGAATGCCCTATTATACCGTTGTGGTAATCACAAGTGAGATTAGAATTGTACCAATGAGGGTAAGAAGGTTGTTGTGGCTGCATAAACTTGGGGACCATGAGGTTAGCTTCTACTAATTGTTTGAACAATTTTGTCTTAGTCACCAGAATGTTTGGGAAAGGCTCATTTTTAAATGGTCGTGGTTGGGTTCTGATGTCTTGATATAGGGGCCTGAGCATAGATGTTGGAGGCAGATTCATTGGGTATGTGGGGATAAAGGGTGTTGAGTTAGCTGGGTATGCAGGAACAAGGGGAGGATTAATATTTCGGTAGGTTGGGGTGACTGGGATGGTGTTAGGCCTGGGTTGATAGTAGTGTAGAGATGCTTGAGCACTATATGATACTCGTGGGTAAGCTTGGTAATGTTGCCCTTGTGGCCTTGGTATAGTAATAAGACTAACCTCCCTTTCCTTCTTCTTGGCTTGCACAAATGCTTTTTGCTTCCCATTTCCTAAACTCTCTCCTTTTAAGAATCCCAATTTCCCCTCTTTGTACAATATTTCAATTCTTTCCCCGACCAGGACCAACTCAGAAAAGTCATTATAGACACCTGCTGTCATCATTTCGATAAAAGGGGTGGTGAGGGTTCTCAAAAAGTAATCAATCATTTCTCGTTTCCCCAATGGTGGCTGAATTTGGGCAGCCAAGTTTCTCTACTTTTGTGCATATTTCTTGAAGCTCTCATTATCAACCTTTCTCATTGCCTCTAATTGTGTTCTTATAGGGGCAAAGCTTTCATTAAAACTATATTGCCTCAAGAATAGGGTCGCCAACTGACTCCAAGAATGAATTTGAGAATGCTTAAGCCTCCAATACCAATCTACTGCTAGACCAGTTAGACTTTTAGGGAAAAAATGCATGAAAAATCTTTCATCTTTAGACCATACTCCCATTTTAGTGTAGTAAGACATTAGATGGATCCGAGGATTACTGGTTCTATCATACTTATCAAATTCGGGCACTTTAAAGTCTTTTGGGATGTCTAAATGTGTGGCAAACGACAATTCCTTAATCCTTGTAGGTCCATATACCCTTGAGTCCTGAATGTGTCTTAATTGCTCCTCCATCATCGATTGTCTCTTCTCCATCATTTTCACTCTTTCTCGGTCCTTCTTAATTTCCTCATTAAGCCCTTCATCTGGGTTAAATGATTTACCGTGGTTGGGGGCAAAGGTGGGTGAGCATTTGAAAGGTTCCTTAGTATTAGGTTGGTTAACATTTGGATTGAGGATAGCAGCCTCATTAACAACCACATTTGGAGGAGGTGGAATGGTGACACGCAAGGACTCAGCAATAGGATTAGGAAAAGGTATTGATGTGCTGGAACCTATTCCATGTGCGGTTTGGAAGCTCATAGGCATCATATTGTGCGACATTCCATATATAGGTTCGGTCACAATGCTTGGACCTTCTATAAAAGAACCCACTGCCAATAGTGGCACACTAGCTATCATGGGTGCACTTGTCCCTTCTTGTCCCTTCATCTTTAAATGGTTTGTCATCAATCTCATTATTTCATTCATTCTTAATTTTAGCTCTTGCAACTCTTCTCCCAAATTAGGCTCAGTAGTAGAATTATCTGCCATTACAAAGATGGTTCTTGAATGAAGACCAATGGATTTTTTAACCAAAAGTGCTTGATTGAGTCGAGATTTCTTTGAGGGAGCTATTATGACTTATCCTGACTTTTGAAGCTGATTGTCATCATTAGGGAAACTTTTTGATTTTTCTAAGAATAGCGTTGCAAGCCTATTAACACATCTCGTAAAAACATACAGACTTCATAAGACATGCTAATAAATGACCTCACAACCATATAAAATGATCACAAGATGCATTTTACCACAAAGCAAGATGAGATTTCTTTAAGAATGACGTTACAGGCCCATTAACACATCTCGTAAAAATATACAGATTTCACAAGACATGCTAATAAACAGACCTCGCAAGCATATAAAATAGTCGCAAGATGCATTTTACCACAAACAAGATGAGATTGAAAACTATGTTATTAAAGTATGAAAAATAAAATTTCTCTTTTTTTTTTTTTTTTCAAGAGGAGTTGAGAAGTGGTGATGGAACTCTTGGCTGCCATACTCGAACTTTATTCATAAAAGCCCAAAAAAAAAACAAATTTCAAAAATTATTTGTATAAGTCGTATTAATGACCCATTATTTGGATAAAATCCTAACGAAAGACAAAAATTGAAAAAGAAAAAAAATTAGATGCTAGCAAAATAAATAAAATAAAAAATCAAACAGAAACATAAAAGACAATGATGGGGTGCTCTTCCTATTATCCTAATATCACCGGTCACTTTAAATGTTCAGTTTTCTAACTTACTAACAAGGTTCTAGCCTAGTTTGGACAGTGCTATGGTTATACTAAGTGCATGGCTTGGTGAAAAGACTAATATCCTAAACATGTATGGTCTTTGAACTACCTCCACCAGACTGGTGGAGTTCACACCTTACAAATTTGGATTCACAAACGAATAAACCCTTCGTAAATCCAAATAAGTAAAACGATCACTACAGTTCAAGTGGAGACTTTTGTATAAACCACCAAAAAATAGACCTTTGGTAATAACACTAGGCCTCCTACTAGTCCTAAGCTTAATGTGGCCCAGGTATAGAGCCAAAAATGTGTGCAGGGGATGTGTTAGTGCTTGTGTGTAGAAAGAGCTAATAAATCTTATCCCTAAACTAACTACCCCATCCTACAAAGAACACATGCAACAAATATATACAAATGCAAAATAAACCATCACAACAAAAATTAAAATAAGCAACTAATAAAACACAATTTATAGGTCGTATCAAATTTTGCACAACCAATTTATTGGGCTTGACTCTCAAACTGCCCTCAGTGGAGTTTCCAAATTGTCACAATGTACCCTTTGGGGTTAAAAACGCTACGACAAAAAATGGTACGACTTTTATTTAAAGAAAAAATTATTTTTTATGGAGTCACCACAAATTGTTTAAGAATTAGGATACAATAAGAAACCTTATTTATTTAAATTTTTTATTATTATTAGAAAGGCGTTGGAATATGAACCAAATGTGAGTTTTGGAGTTTGTTATGTGTGAGGAAGGTGTTAGGCACCTCACAACATTTGTCAAAAGACAATTACCCAAATTAGTTATGTAAAATAGTGATATGACCCAAAATTGTATTTTATTTAGCGCTGAAATAAAATTACAATGTTTAATAAAATTACGACAAAATAAATATGTATACATGAGTTCTCTAAATGAACTAGAGTCCTTCTATCTTTCGAGACAGATAAATCGTCCCTCCATATAGCGCTTATTCTCACCTAGGTTAGATAGTGTAAGCTCAGTCTTATAGAAGACTAGACTACATATTTTTCCATGATCAGTGGGGGCTTCGGGACCCTAAAGATCCAAATATACCTTAATGTGTATTTATGCTAGTTGCAATTTAAAATTTAAGAGCAAGATACAAGAAAATTATATGAGAAAAGTGGCATTAAATAAGAATTATAATTTTCTTCATTTTTTATTTTTTTCTTTTTCTTACACACCCGTAAACTCATAGTGTGCACCCCATCTTTTCTATTTAGTACTTATATATTTCCTTCTCACACCCCTCTTTTCTTTTCTTTCCATGGCCATCTTAACTTCAATTTTTTCTTGCTCTAACCCTATTATTTCCTATTTACACCCCTCATGAACTTTTTTCTTTTCACACCCCATATTCTTATTTACACCTCTAAAGCATACTTTCTTATCCACACACCCTGATTTTCTGTTTACACCCTCTAACCTATTCTACTCGGGTTTTACTTTCCGCACCCCTAATTTCTTTTTATACCTCATCTCACAATACTTATTCACACCCATGCCTTTAATATAACCCATTCTTTTATTTCCTCACCCCACAATTCTTATTTACACCTATTAACCAACTATTTTATTTCACACTCCCACAATTGCTATTGGCACATGTTTTCTTCTTCATTCTCCTCCATTTACAGATCATAAAAAGGAGCCATGGTTTCACCCAAAACAAATCATATACATCAAAATCAAAACAAATATCTATAAAAATTTAAAATTGAAATATTCAACAGATTTATTCTAAAAATAATTTAATAATAAAAATTTAATGAACATGAATTAATCCATGCTTTCCGCTTCTCATTTTCCTTTCCACCTCCTCTTCTTTCTATTTTCCTCTTTCGGCTTCTTCACTCCCTTTCTCTCAATCTAGTTGCTTCCCTCAAGCTCTCCATCTCTTTTTTTCCTTGGCTACTCCCTTGCTTCCCCTCCTCCTCTTTTTCTTCTTTTTCTTCACCTCTAAATCCCCCCTTTTTATCTCACCTCTCCCTTCCTATTTCTTTCTTCTTTCTTTTTCTCCTCCTGTCTACCACTTCCTTTTTCTTTTTCTTTCATGATTTTTGCTTTTCTTTCAACTTTTTCTTCTCTTTCATGTTTTTCCTGTTATTTTCTTCTCTCTTTTTTCACTTCTCCCCCAATTTTTGCTTCGATTCTCTATTTCCTTCGGATCCCCTTCTTCTTCTTCTTTTTTTTTTCTTTTTCTTTCTTTTGCCTTCCCTTTCTTTTTATTTTTATTTTTTTTAAAATAAAATAAAATAACTTAAAATAAAAAATAAAATAAAATAAAAAATATATTAGGACAAAATAATAATAATCAATTTTTTTTTCTTTTTTCAAAAAATAAAATAAGCTAAAATAAGATTAAAATAAAATAAAATAGAATAAAGATAAAAATGAAGACAAAAATAAAGATAAAAAAGTATTAGGAAAAAAAATATAGTGTTCAGAACGACTTGAGCAATATTAGAGTTATTGTACTCTAGTAATCAATAATAATCCCTTAGGTACGATAACCCTAGAATACTTGTTGGTTGCATTGGTAATGTACGCTTGTACTTCATTTCATCCATATTCCGCAAGCAATTCCATCCATTCTACGCCTATTTCATACCCACTTATTACATCAAGTTTTTGGCACTGTTGCCTAGGATTGTGCCATTGATATTAGACGAATTAACGAGGTGTTGACTCAAGCACAATTTTTTTATTTTTTTTACTTTGGATTTCTTTCTTCTATTTTCAAGAGAATTTTCTAGGGCATGAGAAGTGCAAGAACCTAAAATCTACTCCCTTTTGATCCAGAAATTGACAAGACCATTAAAAGAAATATAAGAGCAAAGAGAGTATTCAAAAATTTGTAACTAGATCTAGAGAAGATAACAGCCCCAAATAACTAGCCCAATAGAGGACATATTCCTCTTAAAACCCTTGTTGTCCGAAAGATCCAAAATGCTATATCTAGCATTAGAAGTCTAGCTATAAAGGCAAACAATTTTAAGATCAAACTAATTGTGATTCAAATATTACAAAATATCCAATTTTTATGAGCACCTAGTGAAGATCCAAATTTGCATCTCTCAACTTTTTTGGAGATTTGTGACACATTCAAATATAACTGGGTGTCAAAGGAAGCAATCAACCTGAGATTATTTTCTTTTTTAGTTAGAGAGGGAGCAAGAAGGTAGTTGAATTCTTTGCCACCCAGTTCTGTTGACACATAGGACTCCTTAGCATAAAAATTTCTCACTAAATTCTTTCGAAGACTACCAAGTTGAGAACTAAGATTCTAAATTTCACTCAATTTGATAGAGAATCTCTCTATGATGCTTCGGAAAGATTCAAAGAGTTATTAAGGAAGTACCCACACCATGGAATGCAAGATTGGCTAGTGATGCAAGTGTTTTATGGAGCACTAGGCCCAAACACTAAGACAGTGGTAGATATAGTAGTTGGAGGAGCTTTTCTAAACAAAGATTATGCTAAAACCTATGAGTTGCTTGAAGAGGTCACAACAAATGTCCCTAATTGGAGCTCTAGGAGGGATAATAAGAAGAAAGTAGCTAGTATTCAAGATGCAGATGCAAGTGCAAAACTTTCAACCAAATTGGACCAGGTACTCTCTTTCCAAACTGCTCTACTCAAAGGAGATCATATGGAGGCTATACAATAAGAAGTCGAAGAGGTGAACTATAAGGGAAACAACAACCCCTATTCCAAGATCTACAATCCAGGTTGGAAGAATCATCCTAATTTTTTATAGAAGAATTCAGGATAAAACATGCCACCCTTTCAGCAACAACAGTAGAAACCTCCAAGGATGAATTTAGAAGAAGCTATAGCCAGACTTGCTGTATCCCAAGCTAATCTGACAGAAAAGACAAATCAATTCATGGTGACTACAAATGCTTCCATCAAGTAATTGGAAAACCAGGTATGCCAAATTTGTCAACTTCTTACCATAAGGCAGCCTAGTACATTACCAAGCACAACTAAAGCAAATCCAAGGGAGCTGAAAGTCATCACTTTGAGAGGTGAAAAAGTCCTTAAATCTGCCCAAGGACTCATGCCTACTAAAGAAGAAAAAGTGTTTGAGCTTAAAGCTGAAAAAGCACCTGAAATAACTTCAGAAAAGAGGCCAGAACCATAGAAGCTGGAGGAGAAGCCAAAATCCAAGTTCATTCCCGATGATCCTCCACCATACAAGCCGCCTCTTCCCTTTCCATGAAGATTCAGAAAGCATAAGTTTGACAGACAATTTGTAAAATTTCTTAAGGTAATTTAAATCCTTTTGCATAAGCTTTGGAACAAATGCTCAGTTATGTGAAATTTATGAAAGACATTCTGTCCAACAAAAGGAAGCTACAAGATTATAAGACAATTACATTTATTGAAGAGTGCAGTGCTATCCTCCAAAAAAAGCTGCCACAGAAGCTTGAAGACCCTGAAAGTTTCACCATTCCATGCCATGCACTGTAGGCCAGAAGTACTTTAATAAAGCATAATGTGATTTGAGAGCTAGCATAAATCTCATGCCAGTCTCAGTGTATGGAAAGATGAATATTGAAAAAGCCAAACTACTATATATTTTCAATTAGCAGATAGATCCATCAAATATCCAAGAGGTATAGTAGAAGATATTTTAGTTAAAGTTTACAAATTTATCTTCCCTGCAGATTTTATAATACTAGATATGAAAGAAGATCAGGAGATCCTAATTATTCTAGGAAGACCATTCTTAGCAACTAGAAAAGCCCTAATTGATGTGCAAAAAAAGAACCTAAGATTGAGAGTACAAGAAGAAGAAGTAATTTTTGACATTCTCAAGCATTGAAGCACCTAGCTAATGAAGAATCATGCTAAAAAGTAGATATCCTAGATCAATACATCCAAGTGGTGGAGCAAATTTCAAAGTTTTTAGAACCCCTTAAAGCATTGATCAAGAAATCTGCTGAAAAATCCATTTAACAACTTGAGATGACCCCACTAATATTTATCAAGAAACTTGTTGAAGAATTGGGGGAACCTGAAGTCCAAGCCACACCATCAACTTAGAAAGCACCTAAATTGGAGTTGAAACCATTACCTGATCACCTAAAGTACAATTACCTAGGAGATTTGAGCCTCTACCAGTTATTCTTTCTAGTTCCCTATCTAAAGAGTAGGAAGAAAAGCTGCTAGGAGTACTAGAGCAAACAAGAAGGCAATAAGGTGGACCATTGCTGACATAAAAGGCATAAGTCCTACTTTATACATGCACAAGATCTACATGGAGAAGAACTTCAAGCCCTCAATAGAGCACCAGAGAAAGCTGAACCCCACGATGAAGGAAGTGGTCAGAAAAGAAGTCTAGAAATAGCTTGATGCTGGAATTATCTACCCTATTTCTAACAGCCAATAGGTGAGCCCTGTTCAAGTTATGCCAATATGGTAGAAAATGACAATAATGAGCTGATTTCCACCAGAACTATAACTAGATGGAAAGTATGCATTGACTACAGGAAGCTAAACAAGGTGACAAGAAAGGATCATTTTTCACTACCATTCATTGACCAGATGCTAGATAGATTAGCAGGATATCCTTTCTACTATTTTTTGGAGCAATATTCTAGCTATAATCAAATTGCCATAGCCCCTGAAGATCAAGAAAAGACAACATTTAGGTGCCTCTATAGTACTTTTGCCTTTAGGAGAATGCCATTTGGGTTGTGTAACGTACCTGCCATTTTCAGCGGCTTATGATGGCATTTTTTTAGATATGGTAAAAAAAATTATAGAAATTTTTATGGATGATTTCTCAGTATTTAGGAACTCATTTGACTCTTGCCTCCACAACTTATCATTGGTACTTAAAAGGTGTTAAGAAACAAACCTATTGCTGAATTGGGAGAAATGCCATTTTATGGTACCTAAAGAAATTGTTCTTGGCCACAAAATATCATTAGAAGGCATTCAAGTTAACTGGGTAAAAGTGGAACTAATTGAGAAACTTTTTCCCCTCTACTGAAGGGAGTTTTCTAGGGCATGCTAGATTTTATAGAAGATTCATTAAGGATTTTTCCAAGATCACCAAACTACTATGCAATCTTCTACTGAAGGAAGCAGCATTCTCATTCATAGAAGAGTGCAAGATTGCATTTGAGACCTTGAAGAAAGCACTCGTCACTGCCCCTATCATGGTCATACTTAAGTGGGAAGAGCCTTTTGAAATCATGTGTGATGCAAGTGACTATGCAGTAGGAGTTATTTTAGGGCAGATAAGAGAGAAAATTTTTAGAGCTATTTACTACACAAGCAAGAATTTTAATGTTGCCTAAGTTAACTGTGCATTGAAGGAACACAGGCGGTTACCAGGGAAGGGGAATTCTATCATTTCCTTAAGGCTGGATTAGACAAGATTTACAAGACTTGGCTCCACTTCATTTCAGTATGTTTACCACCCTCCACTCATATTTTTGATGTAAAAAAGATGAGGACAGAATTCTTCTAGGCAATCCACAACCGATGGAGGCATCAAGTGGGGGAAACAATCACAAAAACCCATATGCATCATAGGCCCAACTCCTAACAAGAAGGTGCTTCTATTTCCCCACCTCATCACCACTATATGCAAGAAAGCTGGGGTGGTTTGGGCAGACATTGAAGAATCCAACTAGGCTACTATACTAGGTTGGCCCTTTCCTTACTATTTGTATTTGTGCATTAAGGACAATGCTGAGTTTAAGTGTGGGGGAGGGACATCTATATATTTTATTGAATAGCCTAGTAGTTGAATTTTGTAATTAATGAATTTGAGTAGTAGAGTAGGAATTTGTTTTATTTTGCATGATTGTGTGAACATTTTTCTTATTTCTGCATGATTGTATAATTGATTGTGTGTTTTGACTAAAATTCATGGCTCATGATGAAAATGGTGCCTAATTGATTATATGGGATGAGGAATCTTCAATTGTTATAGAAATAATATGTGATCATTTATTTTATCTATTCCATTGATCATTGAAAAGGCTATGCATAAGTTTACTGAGATATTGGAGTGAATCAAAAAGTGTGAGGATGAATTTTCCCCTAGTGAGCTTTTGAGCCTAAGAGCTATATACTTAAAGCTCGCCTGTTGTTTGTAAGAGAATAGGGCATCCTTGAGTTCTCTAGAACTTGCTCTATTATGCATTTTGTGACCATATTGAAATCGTAGACACTAGGATGATTAGGCCACCTAGGTTCACCTATCTACACCTCCCCAAACCCTTTTGTAGCCAATCTATTCAAGCCTATTTTTGATAGTACTATGGATCATGGTAGAGACAATGAGTTGTTATTTGGCTGCCATGAAACCCCACTATATAAGGAGCAAACACAGAGCATCCAGTTAAGGGATGATGTGTGTTGATCTCCAATATATTTTAACCTTAAAAGTTGAGCTATCCCCTAGTTAATCATTTTGAGCTTGTCCTTTCCCTTCCTTTAACCCTATCTCTATCCCTATCCCATTCCTCTATTCCTTCTCCAAATAGACATTAATACTTTGAAAGAATGTGTGAATTCAAGGAAAGTAAAGGCTCCACTGTAGCTAAGAGAATAAGAGAAAAAAGAATAGCCTCATAATGAGGATAATCTCCCTAGAAAAAATGGCAATGAACAGGGAAAGAAGAAAAGAGTAAAAGCCCAGAAAAATTTAGAAAAAGGAAAGCAAGAAAAAGAAAGAAAAGAAAAAGGTCAAGAAGCTAAAGAAAAAGGGGATTAAAAGATGAAGTATTTGGGCTAGAGATTGGAAAGTATGTGAAATAAAGGATAATTCTGATTTCATATAGTCTATTCTTAGTGTGTCCTAGGCTTTTATCACCTTCAACTAGCCCTATTACAACCCTTAAAGTTTTGTTCCCTATTAGGTAACCCTAACCTTAGAATCTTGCAATTTTATCATTTGAATAAAATTCAAGACTTCTTGTTAATTAAGAGAGTTTTACCTCTTCCTAGATATCATCCTCCTTAGGATTAAAATTAAATAGTCAAGCTAGTGACCATAAAAGAGTGCTTGTTGGGAGGTAACCCAATTTAAAAAGGTAGAATTTAGTAGTTCATTAACTTTTTATCTTGTTTCTTAGCTTAAATAAACTACTAATGCTCATGCAAAATTGATGTTGATATTCCACAGAAGTTTTTACATGAATCTCAGGTTGTTCTACTCAATCATATGTCTGAGGTGCTAATTAAATCAAGGGAACAGAAGTAAGTACAATTTATGGCATTTTATTGGCTTTATTTAATCTTCTACTGAAACATGCAAATACATAGGTTGTGTAACTAAATACATGCCAGTTAATTTAACGCATTGGGCCATGTAATTGAACATTGCACAACAGGACTTTTAAACGAGAATGGGAGTCTTCACTCTCTTCTCCCTGCTCTCGACTACAACATTGCCCCTTCATTCCTAGTCAAATTCTCACCTAGTTCATCCCCTATTTCCATCCTTTAGCTTCCCTTTCACACTTAATCACATTTGCACCAATTAAACTACAAATTCAAGCCGTAATTTTTGGGTTCTTGCCAATTAAACTAGCTCATGCTTCTAAGCTCAATTTATGCAATTCTTAGGTAATTTTCGCACCCGTTTGTTATTTATTTGCTTAAGCTTTAGCTTCTTAATTCTTGGGTTCTTGCCGATTAAACTAGCTCATGATTCCAAGCTCAATTCTAAGGTAATTTTTGCACCCACCCCCTTTGTTGTTTATTTGCTTAATTTTGATCTTCTAAAACACTTGGAGTTGATTTGTGCACAATGTTCCATGAATTGGAGTGTCAGCTTGAGGAAATTTGGGACTTTTGGTTGCTTCATGAACTTCTACTAGAATGTAGCTATTTTGGTGTTCATTTAGTTGTATGAGTGTTGTTTAGTGATTGGTGTGAGTTTATTGGACCAAGATGTGCGAGATTTTCCCTCGTGTGATGCGAGTATGCTTTGTTCTTGTTCGAATTGGTGGGATTGAGTTGTTCTTAACATGTTTGGTTATGATGTCATGCATTTGAAGTTAAACTTGTTGTTAGTGTATCGGTTTTGTTCTGCTGAATTCTAAAATGTCAAGTCAACTTTGCTGAAACTTTGTTTTCTTTGATCAATTGAATTTGCCGCAAAAGCCATCAATTACATGGGTTCAGGGTAGTTTTTACAAGATGTGTAAACCACCACTACCAAACCATGTCATTGGGTGCCTTCTGAAGTTTTGGTACCTATTGATTTTCATGCACGCAAACCTTGGATTCTTTTCTGTTATAGTATCGTTAGAAAGCAATTATGCATGTTAAAAGTATCCCCTGAGTGCTGTTTGACTTACATGAGAAATTAAGCATGTCTTGGCATGAATTTTGTTTCATTTTTAAGTGCACAACTATGCATGTTAAAGTATCGCTTGAGTGTTGTTTTTAATTACAATTGGTTAGAATCTCTAGTTAAACTCACATTGCTAGCATCTAAATATGCTTCTTGAATGTTTCATGTGCATCTTTGAACCTTCATGATACCAACTCTGAGAATAGAAGATCATATTTCACGTGCATCTTGTTTAATTCTGGCTCTTTTTGTTTTTTTTTAGCTAAACCCCTCACTTACATAGCTCACGTGTTGAATTCCACACCGTGTAATTGTGAATTACAAGCTGTGTAAATTTGAACTACAGGGTGCATATTCTGTGAATTTGATTTTTTTTTTTTTTTCTGAATCCCTTTAACAATGGGCTAACTATGATTTATTTCAAGTATCATGGACATAACTAAAGTTACTAGTCAAAGGGCTAGATCATGCTCCCCGCCTAAAGAAGTTTCTTCATCAAGAGGTCTAACATCACTAACTAAGGCCACTTCTTCTAGAGCTCCACCTGTTTTCTCTTCTAGAGCTCTACCAACATGATCTTCTAGAGCCCTCGTGTCATCAGAGTAGACAGAATTGAACCACCTAACTAGATCTGCCCCCCCATTTTTTTCACTCCCAAGGATTAGAGCTGCAAGAGATTCTAGTTCTCTTAATCCTAAGGGTAGAACAAAGTGCATACATGATCCCCACCCGCTTAATCAAATTTGAGGTGGAGGATGACAGAAAGGTGGTAACCAAGCTAAATATTTCTTGCCAACTGAGATGATGCATATAGCATCGCTAGAGGAGGTGGAACTGCTAGAGAGAATAACCCAGCTGATTGGTAACTCTAGCTTTGACAAATACCTTGAGGCACTAATTGCTCCAATCTATAAGGAACTAGTATATGAGTTCATCTCCACTATAGACATTCATGGCATATTGACTAATTATGGCAAGTGTAGTAAGGCAAGACCCATTTCCTTTAGACTACGTAATTTATAGAGGAACTGTAGTTTGAATGAGTTATTTGAGAGGACTAGTATCTTCACTAGAGAGTTTATTGAGTCACTTACCTATTTGAACTGCATTACCAATTAGATTTGGGAGGAGTCAGATTTGGGTTTCTATAGGATAGTCCTTGAGTCCAATCGCTATTTATCTAGCTGCTCCAAGGCTACAAGCCTTCAATGATGTATCCATGAGATACATCAACATGTGACTCTCATACTCCATCTGTGGCAACAAAGATAATAGTGGTGTGGTGATCTAGAAACATCTGCTCCACCACAAGTGTATGAGAGAGTGAGTCACACCACACTGTGGACTCTCAATGCTTCGCATGTTCGAGAAATATGATAAGACAAATAGATTTTCTACTGTGGCATGTGAAGCTTTATTGACACAATTGGCTAGGAACTATGGGGTTATCATTGACGGTAACCTTAGATGTATTACTAAGGTGTCTTAACCTCAGCTCTTGACAGCCACAGAGTTGCTTCACATGCACTTGACTGTGAAGAGACAAGATGCCAAAGTTTCTATCACATGTTAACTAATCAGCCAGGAAGGAAAAGAGATTATGTAGGCATGGGTATGGTGGTTGAATTGGTTTGGGGGCCACAGGTTGTGCTTGTCCCTGTGGGTTTAGGACCTGAGAGGAAAGATGAGGATGTTGATGAGCTTTATTAATAATTGGATTCTATGATCAAATTATATTGGTTATTGCATATAACAGTGAAACTCATAATCCTCAACATCTAAGGGTATAAAAAAGAATCCAATTGCCTGAAGCCTTCATTGAGTGTAACCGTTGGTTTGCAGGTTGGGATATGGGTATTCTATTAGGTTGCGTAGCCTCCCTCATCCTTTTGGAAGATAATTCCATCAAAGAAGAAGGTTTTGAGACTAACACTGAAAGGGTGCTTGTAGCTGCAGATGGCAGCGGCTGATGGTAGGCAATGCTAGCCAGTAGCTTGCCAAAACCAAGGGTAATGATTTTTGCTAGCTTGGAAATGGAGGAGGGTTTGACGAAAATAAAAGCAGGCGCTTTCCTTTCCTAGGATGGTGAGCAGGAGATGAGTATTTAGCAATTTCTTGAGACTAGATCGATAGATAGCACAAAAGATGACTAACACATAAACAAAAATCTCATAAAAAAAAAAAAAATTTAGAACATTATTTGGAAACAAAAATACAAATATGACCGTAACTATTAGGCTTGCTTGATTTGGAATTTTAAAGATAATATTTCCACTTCTATTTCATTTTACATTGTTCTACCATGTTTTCCCTTTAACTAACCAAATGCTATGGCAATTCAAATACACTACAATGTGCGGAACATATGATCTTATAATGAGACACAAAACTAATGTAAATAACTCCAAATTACAATATAACCATGATTAAAAAAAATCTAACATAAATTAGAATCCACTACAACAATATGTTATTCCCCATTTTAAGCAACCCATCATATAAGTATGCAAATGTTTCAAATAATTTACAACAAGTGTAATAGTTTAAAAGCCCCTCCTAAAAATTTAGAAGACATAACTGAATATTTTTACACACAGTAAATACTTCTAGAAATAAAAATAACATGATATAACAAAAATATCACAAACTTCGCCAAAATAGGCAAACATAATAAGAAAAAAATAAGATGGGAACCAAAGCATATGTTTTTACAAAATTGCAATATAAAGAAAAGTATAATCTGAAAATATAAAATGGAAAGAAACCAAAGCAAGTAGAAGCAAGAACAGTTCATCGTAGAAAATGAGTCCAACTTGCAAAAAAAGAACAAGTATTTTACCCAAAAACCAAGCTAGAGATGAATCTGTACTAGATACCCTCATCTAACAGTGGCAGAATCCTCAAATGGCAAAACTAGGAAATGAACAGAAGCTTTTCTACCAAAAAAAATTGACATAGATTTACATTTAGAAATATAAAGGAGAGAGAAAAAACTAGCATTAAACACAAAAACATTGAAGAAAAATATTCTAAACAAATACTTGAAATAAATAGTACTATATTGTTGCTCTATGGTTTGAACGTTGCTACCACTTGCAACATTGAGGTTGAGACCAAGAGGTGGCTTTGGGTCACTGGCATTGAGATGGAGAGGGTGTCTTGATGATGAAGAAAAGGTATTCGCATTTTTGCCTATTACCACTGCATTTGGATTCGCCACATTTGGCCTTGGGACAGGTTGTCTTGTGTAGGAAGAAACTGGCTTTCTGCTAGCTGCAGCAAGTGGTGGCTGTTATTGTTGAATAGAGGTTCTTTGACATCCTACAGCAGGGAGAGATTGCATTGCTCGGGTTTGGCTTGGAAAAGGCTATCTTGCAAAGAAAGATGGGTTTCTATTAGTGGCAGCAAGTGGGGGTTACGATGGTCAAAGATTGAGAAGAGGGTTGATTGGTGAATGGAAGCATAAAGTGGGTCGATGCGTACAACTGCAAAGGACAGTGGCAGTGGGTTGAAAGTAGTACAAGGAAGCTCGCCAAAACTTGGAGGGATGGATGAAGGAGGATTTTGGTTCCATGGAGGAAGAGATGAATCTTGCTCTACCATTAGTTTGTTAAGACTCAACCGATGGAGAAATGGAAATCAACAAGTTGGAAGGAGAATTGGGAGTGTGGTGAAATGGGTTTACAAGCTACAATGAACTATCTCGTGGCAGCTAGAGTGTATATTGTCTAGCAAGAACTGTAGTGTTTAGATGCGTGTAGTGTAAAGGAATGAAAAGCACGCAAGGAATGTTGAAATTGGAGAAAGGAAAATGAACTTGGTGGCTTATTTATTTTATCATGATGTCAATGTGTTTGTGATGAGTACCTATTGTACAATATGGTACAGTGTGATTCTATGACTATCCCAAATATAGGAGAAAGAAATTTAATGAATTTTAAACTATGATGGATGATGGATTGTTATTCTTATCTTTTACACTTTGGGTGTTATTGGTTTTGATGATACTTTAGATATAATTGATGTTATATATACATTTGTTTGTGTGCACCCAATTAATTTTTACATTTTTTTCAAAATCTTTATTTTTATTTATAATTTTACCCATGTAAATAACTATAAAAAGTTGTAGTGTAAAGATGAGTCATAATATTTTGGAAAATATAGAGAAGCAATTTATTATGTTTATCTTGGGTGCCATAGCATGTCAACCTTTGTTGCTTATGAACTAGCAGGCTTAAGGAGACAATATTCTAGTTGGGGAGCTGGATGGAAGATCTTTCATCCCTTATTATTGATGCTTTGTTACTATATTTTTAATGAAATTACTTTTTTCATTAAAAAAAAAAATTTATGCTCTATCATTTAGAAACTCTTTATCATTTGAAAAATAACTTAACATTTTTGGGGGATTTCTATTGTATATAATGTTAATAGAAAAATAAGACATATTAAAATGACAAGTGTTATTTTAGTTTAATCGAAAGTTTTGGATTTGAACTTTAGGATGCAGCAGAGTTGAACTCGATAAAGGATATTCTTACTTAATTCACCTAATATCATGCTAAATACTAGATAATTTTCACTAAAATGTTAATTGAAAAATGAGATGGAAAATTTGAAAGAATTGGCACAACAATTATATATATATTGCAGAGGATCTATAAAATGTATTATAGAGCTGAGGAGTTCAGAATAATGGGAGTAAATTCCATCTGAACAAAGGACAAGAGAGAAAACCATTTTCTAAGAGAGCAGTTCTAATCTCTTGGGCTATAATATGTGATAGTCACAAAAGTGTTAACTAATGAGTAATAACACTTATATTTATAGCAGAGGTCAAAAACCCTCCATGACAACCATAATGGGATACTAGATTAACTTACCCATCAATTAATGTCATGGCCCAGAAACCAGAGTTTGCTAAATAAAGAAGTAACCCAATAACATAATAAAGGATCACATAATTGATTGGGTTATACAAAGTCTCATAATTAGTCTAATAATTAAATATGGGTTTTAATAAAGGAACATAATTAATGTTAGTCCACAAAATTATTCTTATAATCTCTTCCTTAGACTAACATGAATCATAGTTTCTAAAAGAAAGGTTCTCTAGATTAAATTTTTGACAATATAGTTATAACAACTTATATTAATTATGAGCATAAACACTGCAACAACAACCCTCAAATCAAAATGAAGTGGCAAACACCCAGCGTTGTAGATGTTGTGTCCAAGAGGGTCATTAACATCATGTAAACCAAAATACTATACCTCAAATGACTTGAGTAATGTGGACAATTGGGATTAGGACATACACTAACAAAGCGTGATCCATGTGAATTCCCAGAATAGTCTAAACATCTATTATGTCTATTGAGATAACACAACATGTACAAACTCTTAATAACATGAAAGTGAGACTAAATCAAAATTGTCTCTCAAATCATAATGAGACTAAAATGTCTCAACAATCCTTAAAACAACATGTTGTATAAGTATAATTGCAACATCGCGACTAAAATACGATAATCTCTTTTACAACTTATATCTAACATATAAGCACAATCTACACACAACTATGTATGGCATCAATCACATGGAAGCAATAGTAGTCCATAAATGTTTTTTGATAAGACAAACCAACATGCTAACAATAATTAACATTTTCCATATATTATCAAGCTCCAATTAACCTATAGCAGCATCATATGAGGGAAGGAGATGATGCAGCATGGGGATGGTGGTTGAAGTGGTTTGGGGGCCATAGGTTGTGCTTGTCCCTATGGGTTATTGTTTATGATCAAATTATATTTGTTATTGTTTATAACAATAAATCATATAATCCTCAACATTTAAGGGGTATAAAAAGAACCTAATTGCCTGAAGCCTTCATCAAGGGTAATTGTTGGGTCGTAGGTTGGGATATGGGTATTTTGTTTAGGCTGCATACCCTTCCTCATCCTTTTAGAAGATGCTAGCTAGTAGCTTGTAGAAACCAAAGGTAGTGGTCTTTATTGGCTTGGAAATGGAGGAGGGTTTGATGAAAATGAAAGTAGGTGCTTCCCCCTCCTACGATCACGAGAAGGAGATGAGTCTTTAGTCATTTCTTAAAACTAGATCGATAGAGAACACAAAAGATGACTAACACATAAACAAAAATCTCATAAAATCCAGAAAAAAAAAAAAAAAGAAATACATTTAGAATATTATTTGGAAACAAAGACACAAATATAATTGTAACTATTAGGATTGCTTGATATGGAATTCAAGAGATAATATGTCCACTTCTATTTCATTTTGCATTGTTTTACCATGTTTTCCCTTTAACTAACTAAATGCTATGGAAATTCAAATGCACTTCAATGTGTGAAACATATGATCTTATAATGAGACACAAAACTAATGTAAATAACTCCAACATTGTGATTAAGAGCAAGAGGTAGACTTGGGTCACCTGCATTGAGATGGATGATGATGAAGGAAAGGTATTCACATTTCTGCCTCTTGCCGCTACATTTGGATTCGCCATGTTTGGCCTTGGGAGAGCTTGTCTTGGGCAGGAAGAAACTAAGTTTCTACTATTGCAGTGATTGGTGGTCGTTGCTATTAAATACAGGTTCTCTGACATCCCACAGTAGGGATAGATTACATTGCTAGGGTTTGGCTAGGAAGAGGCTATCTTGTAAAGAAAGATAGATTTCTATTAGGGAGACAACATTCTAGTATGGTGAGCTAGATGGACCATCATCCATCCCTTATTATTGATGCTTTGTTACTAAATTTCTAATGAAATTATGTTTTTAATAAAAAAAAATTATGCTCTATCATTTGGAAACTTTTTATCATTTGAAATATAACTTAACATTTTTGGATAGTTTCTATTGTATATAATATTAAAAGAGAAATAAGAAATATATTTAAAAGATAATAGAAAAAACTACTAAACATGTAGATAAAATGACAAGTATTATGACAGGACAAGCCAACATTTTATAGCTTATATCTAACATATAAGCACAATCTTCACACAACTATGGCATCAATCACATGGATAGCAATAGTAGTCCATAAATGTCTTATGACAAGACAAACCAACATTTTAACAATAGTTAACATTTGACATACATTATCAAGTTCCCACTAACCATCAATGCCCATACAAGTTACATGACTTTGGAAGTTGTAGATATCAAGCCTTTGGGTAGTGGGTTCACAATCATAAGCACCATGCTTATGTACATAATAGGAGCCATGTAACTCTCAAATCTTTTCTCTTACAAAACATATTTCATATGTCCAGTGCATGTAGGAATTCTATTATTTTCGAGAAAACATAAATAGAATTATTACAGCATATTATAAAAGGCTTAAAATTACTCTTCATAATTCATATGTTAGATTCCACAACAAAATGAATCTTATTAAATGCCTTAAAACAACATACATACTCTACTTCACAACTAAAGACGGTCATTGCAATCTATTGGCATTTTCATAAATTAACACCTCCAATGCAAACCTAGAAATAGAACAAGAATATATGGTCATTGATATTAATGAAACATCTCATCACTATCAAAATTCCATTATAGTACATTATAATCTCAAGAATCTCTCAAAACTTGAACATGTAATAGATTTCTGTAACATCCCATTTTAACTTTCAAATTTGTGAAAACATCTTCCATTGATATCAATTCACTAAGGAAATTGAAAATAAAAAGTTTTGATTTCAAGTGGACAGCTTCCAGACTTTGACAGCTTGCTGTCCTGTTTTTGTAAAATATGGAAACGTGGTGTATAAATGTCTAAAAAATATGAAAAGCTCCAGAATACAAGTTCAATGTGTCTAGAGTAGGTGGTAAAAATTTCATACAAAATTTCGTTGGTTTGGTGGGTTAATTAAGCAAAGTTTATAAACTGTCCTGTTTTACCGGTAAAAATCCTGAGGTGTAACTTTGAAGAATTTTCTGTATTAATTAGCTAAGCCAAAAATCTTGAAATTTTGCATGCATAAAATATAGTGTTTCATGAGCTTGAGAAAATAATTTCATATAATTATCTCATGGTTGAAGGTACTAATAATTCCATATTTCAAGCTGGCCAGAAAACAGCCTTTTAGCACAAGGTACACTAGTCTATGTTCATTAACTTTAGGAGTTACCTTAATACATAATATGCATATAACAAATATCCACTTCATAGTGTTCAAGACATAACTTTAAATTACATCACATAGCTCTCAAAAGTTCATCACATAAAGGTCATCATAAATCAACTACAAAAATACAGCCAGCAGCCACAATCAGTCTTGAATTACCTCTTTTGCTTTGTCACCTGTATGAAATCATTAACACCAATAATATGAGAAACCAATGATTTCTCAGTAGTTAGTCCATCCAAACAAGGCTCAAAGATGACATAAACGGAGGTTAATTCGAAGAAATTACAAAGAAAGAGGCATAACCAAGCTTAGGGATCATTATGGACATCATACATGGGTTAGTGCGCCCTTTTGGCACCACTGCTTGTTGAAGCATGATTAGTGCGCCCTTTTGACACTAATCACCCATGTGTAGCCTGTTTAGTGCACCCTTTTGGCACTAATCATTCCTTATGTCCATAGATGCCACCTTTACTTTCATTTTTGGCACACCCCTACCTCAAGGTTACACAACTTTCTTCATACTCTTCTCATAACACTTTGTGAGTTTGCATGCTTCTTTTTAGGGCAGAACATATATAGCACTAAACCATCATAAGAACAGCAATCCAGCATCCATTCACACACACAAAAAGACATTAAAACATAGTACATAAGTGACAAGAATTAGCAACAGCAAGAGTGCATAAATTTCATCACACAAGCACACCATAACCTATGCTTGAATGAAACCAACTACTCATGCTTGAATTAAACTAACTACCCATGTTTGAATTAAACTAACTACCCATGCTTGAATTAAACTAACTACCTTTTGTCTTCAATTTCTTCCTTGTCAGCCCTAGGGTTTCTCTTCTAGGGTCTCTATGGCAGCTTTCCTTTCTCTTTTGAGGCTAGTTAGATGGTTACTTTAAGTGGTTGAAAAGGCAAGAACACTAGGGTTCACACAAGCTTGCTTTCCTCTCTTGTTTTTCTTCTTTCTTCTCCTTCTTTTCTTTTGCACGCCTAGCTCTCTTCTCCCCCTTTTTATTTCTTTTCTTTCCCCCTTGCAGCCCTGCTTTCCGCCTCTCACTTGGTCTAGAATTCTCTCCCATTTTCCTTCATTTATTATATGCATAAATATCATGGAATATGCACACAAGTCATGCCTAATGTCACTATTTCATTGGTTGACACTTTGACCAAGTTCAAGACAAAGGTTTGGGGGCTTGATGCATGGCAAGTGGCGTGGATGAGAGGGCAAAAAGGCTGCTGCCTTCTTGGCTCCATTGAGACTAGATCTTTTCAATCTAACTAGCTTAGTCTAGTTTCCTCATTCCATTTCAACTAGTTGTTTCCCACTTTTGGTTATTTATGGATGTGCCACCACTTATAAGAATCTTATGCAATTTGATCCTTATGAATGAAATAACATAATTCTAATCACACATGTTCATGCAAGGTATTCAATTCCTACTTGCCATAAACATGCACACATGCTTGTTCACATGAAGTTGTAAACACAACTAATATAATCACATGCATATAAGCCATTCAATTCAAGAGGTTCAATTAGGGAATACCTTAAACATGCATATAAGTATGGATGATGCACATGTAACCTTACATACTACTAATTAAATTACTCTAATGTAGATTTATATTCTTCCTCTGAAATTTTGGGATGTTACAATTTCCAATAAAAAGAGACATACAACATAAGGGTTTCTATTCTTTTGAGGATATTGGAGCTTGGTGAATACTTCACCTTTCAACACAGGTGTTGCTTGTTGGGAGCATGACTTACCTTGAACCTAATTAACACTTTCTCAATATACATGTTTTTGAGACAAGCCAAGAGGATCCTAGGATCTTTTATGAAAAGTATGATAGCTTGATAACATTTACTTTGTCTCACACAATAGGTTCAAGTCATTCCTAGCATAAACAACATGGTCACTATACAAGACTGTAATTATAGACTTGCTCCCACCTATTCACAAATTTATTTCATAATTAGTTACATTAACATAGGTAACAACATCATATAATATTGCATTCTATTTCCTCGAGAATTATTTCAAAACCATAGTGGATCCTCCAAACTATATATTTGGCACTTTAACCATATTTACGAGATCAAATAGGTTGATCTATATATGAAGATCACTAAATTGTCTATAAGGCGAAGCACTACCAAATTCATGGAGTTTCAACTCTAACTACAACTCATGCTTGTATATCTAACATTATTCTCCTACTCAAGTCTGGGTATCTTATGCATTGGGCAAAATAGTACATGACCAAGAGATAACTCCACACTCCCCTTCCTTATTACAAACTTATTTACTCCCATTTTCAAAGAAATAGGAGGAAAATCATTCTTCATATACTTCTCTCACTTCCATGGAAATATGACTAATTGGAACATATATAGGAGTTTGAAATATAATATCAATCAACTTTTTCTTGAAAACAGTGCAACATAAATCAAAACATTCATGTTTCACCCCTTTGATGAATGTTAGATAGTGGTCTTTTAAAGGAAGTCAACCTATGGTTCTTCAAATTGGACTACTCTCACTCAATTCAACTTTCATGGTTATTAAATTTGTCAAATTTGACAAATGTGTCACTTATAGCCTTCTAGTATTCTCATGTATTGTGCATTTTTAGAATATCATTTCTTATAGTCCAATCCATTGATAGAACATCAAAATCAAACCTTGTTGGAATACTCTCACCAACTTTTTTTTATTGTTTAGAAACAGTAGCAGTGGGGGGTAAGAGATGTGCCATTGTTTAAGAACTATATCCATAACCATAATGCTAAATTTAAATTTCATGAAATTTACCCAATCCTCTAATTAGTCCAATTTAAAATGACCATCATATTAGTCTTGTAGCAATTGAAACAATTACAACACAAACAGAAGATTTCTAATCCAATGAACAAATTTACTATTAATGGTTGATGTCATATTAGTGTCCTCATGTCACTACAATTGTGCTAATAGGGTCCTCAATTATAGTGCATGAGTCCACTCTTACACCTTAAATACTATATCTCAAGATTTAACACTGATGGGGCATTTAAAATCACAAGACATATCATTTGGATAACATCAACTGCATCAACCAGGAAATCATACCCAACAGGGACAATGATACAAAACACAAACACATTGAATCATGATACTAATGATATTCTGATAGAGTATATACATCAATAACAAAATTGAAACATTTTTCAAAGCAAAAACTCCATAAATTATTACACAGACTCTTATCTGTATTGGTCTAGCGATAGGCAAGCTTACATTCAAACAAGAGAGATTAAAACAATTATTTCTAAATACTCAAAAATGCTTTTCCAAAATTTTAGAAGCAATTTCTTTACAAGAAATTCAATTTTACTAATTAAATATATTAAAAGTAAGCTTTTCAATTTTGTTTTATATCAAAACAGAGCTAGTAGGGAGAGAGTGAGCATCATGTATGATGTAAAACGATATCTAGAGGCTACAAAAAAGAAAAAATTCATGTCAAAATTCTAAGTGCATTGTTCCCACCTCCCTATTTTATGTCTAAGCAAATCAAAATAAATATTTTCTTGTGTTCAAAAAAATTAGGAAAAATCATCATTGAGTTAGGAGTACTAGAAATGAGATATCTGGATAAAAAATTGGGTCAAAAAAAGGCGATGTGTGCATCCACGTGCCCCACGCATCACGTGTCGCAATTGGAAGGCACACCTAAAAGTAGTCCATGCTATGACCCAGAACCTGACCTGAGACCTGCTTCTTGACCCAATTCCTAACTTGTGTGTTGAGCCATGCATAGACCAGCCCAAACTGATTTTGTGCCTTTGCAGTTTCTTTTTCTTAGCCCATTAGCCTAAAACATAATAAAAGTAACCTTTGGACAAAAACCATTTCCCTGAATTAAGGAATAAATTCCAAACCCGAAAAAAATAGATCCTAGATCCAGAAAAACACAACAACAATGCAAAAGCAATTTTGCTTCAACTTCCAAAACTTGTCTTCAATTTGAAGAATATAGATTGAGAAAAAACATTTGCCTCTTCGCACATATTTTGTAGCAAAAACATTATTTTATCTCAAAAAATATAATCCTAATGAAATTATAAATTGAAAACATCATGCAATCATAAATTAACCCAAATTTAATTCTAGGGTTCATAAATGTGTAAAAATCACCCAAAAAATTTACCAATTTTGCATGATAATATTCCATATATATACAAATTCATGCAATACAAAATTAAACCATGAAATCAATCTTGTAGAATCATCATAAATATAGGAGAAATTTATAATTCTCAACTAGAATAATAGTAGGTCGAAAATTGCATAAAATTAATTGGGGAAAATAATTTTCAATTTATATAGCCATAAATTAACCTACATAATTTCTTTGATACCAATTGAAAGAATTGACATAATAATTATATAAATGTTGCAAGGGATCTATAGCATGCATATATTAGAGAAGTAAGGATTTTAGAATTACTTGAAATAAGAGTGGATTCCATATATAAAAAAAAACCATTCTCTAGGAAAGATCAAGGACCCTCCATGATAACCCTAATGGGCTATCATGATAATCACGAATGTGTTACTCAATGGGTTGTAGCACTGGTACTTATAATAGAGATTAGGTACCCTCCATGATAACCCTAATAGGCAACTAGATTAACTTATTAATAGCTAACCCAATATCATAGCCTAGTTAAAAAGATCACATTGGGCTATAAAGTCTCATAATTAATCTAATAATTAAATTTGGGTTTTAATAAAAATAACATAATTTATGTTAGTCCACAAAATTATTCTTACAAAATCAATTTTTAGATCATAGTAAGAATGTTCATTCCGTTTTACTTATTTTATTTTATTATAATTTTTTTACAAAAAATAGGAATTAAGTCAATTAGGGAATTAATTATTGTTCTGATGAATCGTAAATCACAAATCATCCCCTCTAAAAGTCACAAACATGTATAGGTGTATTTTTTTTGTTCTTTTTATAAAAGTACCCATAATAATTAAGGAGAGATTAAAGAAATCAACTTGGTGTTGGCTTAATATTAATATATAATACCAAAATAAGGCTCAAAACAATCAAGCTATAAATCCTATTAATTAAATTTACACTACTAACATTTGACAAGTAATTAAATATAAATCCAATTAATTCTCCCTTTCTTTAATGGTACAGGTGCAATTGAGAGCCCTTAGTGCAAGATTGAAACCTTGTGGTTGCAAATCCTATGGCATCCCCTATATTGCATTACTGATAGTAACATGAACTTCCACAAAAGAGGTTTTAGGAGCATGAGTTACCTATACTTGTCCATTCAATTTCAAGTTTTTTGTCATGAGATTCATTTTTTCTTTGATTTCATTTAATTCAACCTAGAAGTTACATTTGGGAGCACATTCTTCTGCCATTTATGGAGATTACTCTAGATTTAAATCCAATAATTCCCTTAATTGAGTGTTTTTGATTGAGTCATGACCGTTAAATAGGAATTATTATAACTTAACCAGAAAAAGGAACAAGATATGAAAATGGAGAGAAGAAAAATTTATTGTAAAACAATGACCTCATATTTGATTAATTGTTAACATAATTCTTGAATTCATTCGGTTCATTGGCAAATATTTTTAAGCTTTCTAAAGCAAATATTATAAGCCCATTAATATGTCTTGTAAAAACATAAAGTTCTCGTGAAATATACTAATAAATAAATCTAGTAATAACATAAAAGTTATTGTGAGATGCATTTTACAACTTGTGAGGAATGTATGGTTTCACTTCCAAAATTGTCTTTAAAGGTGATATTAACAACCTTTTTTGTTTAAATTTTTTGGGGAAAATAATTAAGTTACTAAAAATGAGAAAAATGAATAATGTTAAATACAATAGAATAAATAAAAGGTAGAATGCTCCTACCATTGCTCTAAATACCAAGGTTATTCTTAACTTAGGATTTCTAACTTAATAGGCTAGGTTCTAACCTAATTTTGCATAGCATTAAGGCTATACTAATGTGCATAGCTTGGTAGTAAGGTTATGTGTCCTAAAAGGGCTTGGTCTCTGAACTACCCCCATCAAAATGATGGAGATCTCCCCTATCTATTTGGATCCTTAAATGTATAGATTCTTTATGATCCCAAATAAGCAGAGTGATCACCATAATTCAAGTGAAGACTTTTTTGTACACCACTTGGCATTAATGTTGAGTGATAATACTAGGCCTCCTACTAGCCCTAGGGTTAATGTGGCCTGGGTATAAAGCCAAAAAGTGTGTGAGGTATTAATGTTGGTGCTCATGTGTGGGAGGAACATACAAACCTTAACCTAAAAACTACCCAAACCCACCTACAAGATAAATATGCAACATAATGCAGTATATATACAATGCAGAAATAAAGATAAGAGAAAAGGTACATTTTTTTAGGCTATATTAAATTTGCATAGTTAATTATAAAGAGCCTAACTCTCTAACATGTCCTAAGTGGAGTCACCGTACTATGAGGATGTACCCTTTAGTAGGGGTATTATTTTATTTTGAAGAGTCCCCACCAACAGTTTTAAAAACTTTAGGGTACAATTGGATACTCATTATCTTTTTCTATTTGGAAAAGAAACTAGTCTATGAAGGAGAGATAGGTTTGACAGTCCAATTATGTTGTGGAATTTGTGAGGCACCCCACGAGATCCGTCAAGGATGGTTACCCTAATCAACTATGTAAAAATAATATGGCCAAATATATAATTTTTTTATTAACATAAATTAAATGATTATATTCATTGATAAAATGCAACAAAATTAAACAAGCAAAGTATGATACTATAAATGAATTTAGAGTACTTCTAACCTTTAAGATGGATTAGCAATCTTTTGGCGGCACTTATCTCTACCTAAGTTGAGTAATGCCTACACCATCTCATTCAAGATAGTGTCACCTACTCTTCTGTGATAAGTGGAGGGGCCATGGGTAACACCTTATTTTAACTTTTATATTTATGGAAAACACTTTTATTTGACTCAATTCAATAAGGCCATTATCAAATAAAGTTTAAGTCTCAATTGGACAGCTTACTGTTTTAGACAGTTTGCTGCCCTGTTTTTGTAAAATATGAAAATGTGACATGTAAATGTCAGAAAATTATGAAAAGCTCCAGATTACAATTTTAATTTGTCTAGAACATGTGGTAAAAATTTCATACAAAATCTCGTTGGTTTGATGGGTCAATTAAGCAAAGTTTGTACACTGCCCTGTGTACTGCGAGAATACTGTTTAGCTATTTGGAAAAATTATTTGGGCATGGAGTTGAGCTCCAATTCTCACAAAAATTTGTATGGATTAAATTCAATATTTCAAATACTTGATATAAAATTTTCAAGTTAAAACTCTGGGTTTAAAGCCTATTACTTGATTTATCCTCTTAACTGCCAGAAAACCGGTTTAAGGTTATTGTACATGCTTGAGTAAAATTCTATTAGTTTACCTCTTCCATCTTATTCGGTTCATTCCTCATTGATGAACATAACAATACATCCAAATAAATCAAATATTCAACTAAAGCAAATAATTACACTTTAGTCATAACATATTACAATTTGGACCACAACTACACTCTATGTTAAGCTTGGCAGCCACCCTTGGTGCTTCTCCACCTGGAAATCATTGGTATTTCCACAGAAATGGATATGAGACCTCAAGTCTCAGTAGCTAATGAGCCAATTAGTAAACATACAAGGTTGTAAATAGTTAATAATCTCAACCAACAGCATATGAATGCAAAGGAGACACCATGGTGCACATAATAACACATACTCACTTAGAACCACTTACTTGGCAGCTCTAAGCATCACAACATGATATTCCTCTTGAATATCACTTAAACACAGCAAAGAGGATAGATAATAGCATATTACAAACATTCACATCCATAAGCAATTACATGGCATGCAAGAAGAGGTTAAGGAGTCATTAGCTACCTCAACTCCTTGCTTTGTTTCTCTTCTTTCTTTTCTCCTCCTCCTCCTTTCCTCTGCAGCTCATCTGTTTCTTTCTTTGCTCAGCTCCATCTGCCGACTTACTCTCCTTTCTTCCCCCTTCATTTATTTGCTTTTTGCCTAATTAATTTTTTATAATTATTTTCTTAAATTAACTAATATTATAGGTAATTAAGGGTGTGGTCAAATATGGCTGCTATGGCCAAGTGTGCTGCTGGGATTGGTTGTCTCATTGACTCACCAATTCCCTAACCGACTTACTCAAGGCTCCAGCTCTCCTCCTTCATGCGCAAGTCCCCTCCTTCATTGTCTTTATTATTTGCCTCTCAAAATATCACCAAAATATCATATAAAATATCATGAATGATATCATCATACTATAGCATTTTGTCAACCTATGATTGGTGGGAGTGTCTCCTCTCTAATTACAAAGTTTCTAGAGGCTACATGCATGCAAGTGGCATGGGACTTGGGGGAGGCCAGCTGCTGCCTTCATTTGGTCCAATTGTGACCAATTTGGTCACATTCTAACCATTTCCCTAACTAGTAGTTTACTTAGATAACCATGCCATTTAATTGTACTAATTTATACCACATTTCTAACTCTTTAATTCCTTAATTATTCAAAGTTCATTCGTCTTAGTTCACTTCATTTTTATGGTAATGAGAATCACAATTACATAAGCACATACAATAGAAAGCAACCAAGAGTTCACCATTCACTTTCAATTATATTTCATTAATTAAGATAGAAATTAAATTCTATAGTCCTTTAACATGTTATAAAATCACATTATACTTTATTTGTGGCTATCATGAATGTAATAGAAGGATGTTACATTTTCTTGGGCTAATATTCAACCATATAAATACATAACATCCATTTCCTAGCTATATGTGCATGTACACATAATTATCACCCTTATACATATCCTTAACATTCTCACACTTCACAATTGCATTTAGCAAACATACCACTAATTTAATTATTCTAGTATAGATTTATGTTCTTCTCTTAGAAAATTTGGGATGTTACACCATGAACCCTACAAGTTCATGCCAAGTCCTCAAATGTATGCAAATGCATGCTAAGTTATGTTCATAAAGTGGGGCGTGGGGTACATTAGAAACTACAATGGGAAAATAAGAAGAATGAATTACACACCTTTTTTTAAAATTATTTTTGACATCTTAACTTGGCTTTCAACTTGGCTTCTCTTTCAATATTTTACATTCAAAAACTATATTAATAAATAAGACAAACCAAAAAATAAAAAAAATCATAAAAGATAATAAAAACTAAGGGGCTTTTTTGATATGATAATGGTCTTGATCTTCATAACGTAGGCAAAGTCTCGAATTTTTGAAAGGAATATAGAAAAATACACAATGATGGAGAATTTTGATACTTGTAACCGAGCTACCAACCTTGATCAATAATCACAAGACTTATAGCCCAATTCCACAAGAAATTAATTTTCTTGGGAAAAGAACCAACCCACGCAACAATAACTTGTCTTAAGGAATGAATTGGGGTCTTCTCGAAGTTTGGGTCACTAATGGATCCTTAGGAGGATTGACAAGAAAAGAACAAGAATTGGGTAGAAAAACTCTCTCTCTTAAGAATTTTGAAAAAGATACATAATATTGATTAATTGCCAAAAACCATGTGAACATTGCATAATTGTCTTTAAACAAGAAAAATAGCTAATAAGAAAACCTAAGATCCAAAGATTATTGTAGACACTATATTTTGTCCAAAGACTTATTTTATTTTATTATTTTCTCAATTTACCTATTTAGCTATTTCTTTTTTTCTATCTACTTTTTATTCTTATTTTCATTTTTATTTTTATAATAATAATATTATTATTTTATTTACATATATATATATATATATATATATATATATATATATATATATATATTCTGTTTAAAAAAAAGGAAAAAGAAAGAAGGAAACAACAACGAGGAGCAAAGAGAGAAAAGAAGAAAAAAAAAAGAAAGAATAGTCATGAAAGAAAGAAATAAGAAGAACAAGAAAGAAAGAAAAAAAAACAAGAAGAATAAAAGAGAAAACAGAAGGTGAACAATGGAAGTAGTGGAGTGGTTGAGTGCAGCACACAGAGAGAAAGGGAAGGCGTGAAAGAAAAGGATAATAGTGGAGCAGCAGAGCAGCAAGCGGAATTGAGGGGAAAAGATTGAGATAGAGAGCTTGAAAGCAGAGCAGAAGGATTGGGGAAGGGAGAACTATCAAGAGGCAGAGAGGGAGATTGAGACTTCGAAAGAGAGTTATCGTAGGAGAGGGAAAAACGAAAAGGAGAAGCGAAGCAGAACGAAAAGAGAAAACCAGAAATTGGAGAGCGAGAATGGAGAAGGATTGGAAGGAAAACTAGAGCTAGAGAGTGATATCGAGAAGCAGAGAGTGAGATTGAGAGCTCGGAAGAGATAGAGAGGGAGCCAGAGTGAAATCAAGCTAGACGAGCAGAGAAGACAAAGGTTCCATTCACTGCTGTGGCTCCCAATGTTTTAGCCGTTGTCCCTAGTAACAACCTTAGCTATGATTTCCTTGTTTTCTTTCTGTCATTTGAGATTTTCCCGTATGATGAGCCCTGGTCTTTGTTGATGGATGTTTGGTATAAGTGAAACAGGAATTACAGTTATTTTGTCATTCGCGTTGATATATGACTCCTATGATTTCTTTGTTTTGCTAGTGTTCTGTTACTTCATTTAGTTGTAAATCTGCATTATTGTCCTTTATGATTGACTGACTTGTCATTTCCACTCTTTGTATGAATGAACTCCTTGAGTTTACATAATTTTTGTCATGGAATTGCTGGATTCATGTTTGAGGTGCTTGGAGAAAGCTAGATGAGGATTGTGTTCTGGATGAGATGCATATAATTTTTTATCCGCTTCATTTTCGAGATGATTTGAATATCTGTGTAGTTAATGTGTAAATCATGATTCTGCAAGTTGTGGTATGTTCTGGTATTGATGGTTCACCCGATTAATCATGTGCTATATGACTTTGGAATCGATGTATAGGTTGTGTGTAGTATTGGTGAATGGTACTTGGTGCGTTTGGTTTGTGCATGCTGGATTGGTTTTTTGTGAAGTTCTTTGTTTGGTAATAATTGGAAATTTCCTTGTGGTGTAATGCGGGCTACCATTTGTGTTCCTTCAAATCCTCTTCTTTTTCTGTCAGGTCTCTGGTTAACTGATGATTGGGTGTTCTTTTCTTCATTTTGGTTTAATCTGAATTACCTTTTGTTGAAGTGATTTAATGCCATGTGATAGGAAAGTACTTATCTCTAGTTTTAGATATTTGGTTTGATTTTTTTCTTTTCACTTCTGTTCATTTTCATTCTTACGACTTCCTTTCCTTAAAAAAAATAAATTTTCTGATGTTCAAATAAAAAGACTCATGAAAATTCTGGGTTGCTTCTTAAAAAGCTTTTGGTCTTACTCATTGCTTGCGTTGGTCATTCATTCCAAGTCTTGTTCTAGAAAGTGGTTTAATCTGAATTACCATTGGTTGAAATAAAAAGGAATTTGATGCTGGAATTTTTCTGGTTTTTGAGAGAAAATGGATTAGCTGGAACATTGATTTCATCTGCACAACTTGTGTTCGAATCTGCCAATATATTTGTTTGTGGGAGGTCATGCTTGTGTAATCCTTTTCTTTTGGGTATGGATTGAGCCCTGAATATTTTAAATGTTAGGTCTAGTGCTGCCATTTTCTGGGGTTTAAATTCTGCTGCTAGGATTGAGTTTGGGGTCTTGATTTTTTCTTGTATTCCTTCATTGATAGTATGGCCATGATGTTGATTAAATTCTGCCATTTACAAATGTGATAGTGATCAGTTTGGAGGGAATAAAAATCTGCTGCTTTGGTTAGCTTTACTCACTGTTAATCATGATATTTTCTCCGTCAAGTCTTTCTGACACATCTTGTTGGCAATTCTGTTATTTGTTGTTTTTTCCTTTTGTGGTTCAAGAGTCAAGGATTTCAATTAATTAGAGAGTGAATTTGAATGTGTTGTTTGTATTTCAGTTCCCATGAATTTCCTTGTTTCCGTTCTCTAACTTTTGGCTTCCGAATTCTGTGGTGTCAAGACATTTGCTTATCTTGATTATCAAATGTTTGTAGTGTTGGGTGATATGTTCAGCTTAGAGGGATTAAAAATCTGCTGCCTTGGTCATTTCAATTAATTTGATTTTGAGAAAGCATGAACTGATTTTGTCTTTCTAAATTTTTGTTTGCTTCCTGTTTGCTATGATGATCTTATTAGAAGATTCCAATCCTTGGGCAATGCATTCTTGGTTGTTGTGTTTCTAGTATTCTTTACATGAAATTTGTTGATATAATTCGTATATATTGCTTGATAAAATGCTTGGGTTTGAAGTTGAGGTAGAGAAAGCATTTGATGAATCAATTCTCTTGCTTTGTTTGAATCTTGGCATGATATCAAAAAGTGAGCTAATATTCTTGTGTTGGTTTCATCTCCTTCTTCATGAACTGATTTGATTGATGTTAGGGACTTGTATGCTCTTTCAAGACTTCTTGTTTTTTTTTTCCTTTTTTGTGTTTGTCATTGCTTGTTGTGAACTGCTATTTTAATTCAATTTGGAAATTCCTTTTTGCCATTTGGGATGATGAAAAGCATGTGTATGCTGTTGCTTTGTCGCTGCTTTTTGGATCCCCATGTTCTTATTTGCTTAAATGATTTCTTGGGTCATATACATCATGACAAATCCATTTTGGTGATTCTATATTAAATGATTAAGGTTGCTGAGATTCCGCTCTCTTTGATTGCTGTCATATTTGTTTTGGGATACTTTTGCATTCATCACTTGTCATGATGAATGGGGTGCAGAAAAGAAATAATGGGGTGAGAACAAAAGAAGTGTGGGAATGTTAAAAAGAAGGAGTCATGGATGCTATGGAAAGAAAAGAAAAGGAAGGCGTAAATAGGAATTGTGAGGGGTGTTGAAAAGAAAGAGAAATGTGGGAAAAAAAAAAGAAAAAAAAGAAGAGTAAAAGTAATTTTTATTTCATGTTATATTCCCCATGTAATTTTTGATGTATCCAGCTCCCATATTTTAAGTTGTAATTAGCATGCATACACATTAGGGTGCATTTGGATCATTAGAGTCTTAAGGCCCCCCACTGATCATGGAAGGGTAGGCGGTCCGGTCTTCTATAAGACTGAGCTTGCACTATCCGGCCTAGGTGAGGATAAGTGCTATCTGGAGAGATAGTTTATCTATCTCGAAAGATGGAAGGATTCTAGGTTCATTTAGAGAACTTATGCATACATATATATTTTTTCGTTATTTTATCAAAAATGTAATGTTATTTCTACACTAATAAAATACAATTTTGGGTCATATCGCTATTTTGCACAACATATTTGGGTAACCGTTTTTGACAGATATTGTGGGGTGCCTAACACCTTCCTCATGCATAACCGACTCCCGAACTCACATTTGGTTCGTATTTTGACGCCTTTCCAAAATAAAATAAATACATAAATTTTGAAATAAATAGGGTTTTCAATTGTACCCTCATTCTTAAAAAATTGGTGGCGACTCCACAAAAAATATTTTTTTTTAAATAAAGTCGTTCCATTTTCACCGTAGTGTTTTATCCCCAAAGGATACGTTGTGACAATTATAAATACATCAAAAGATTTAATCGCTAATAGAGAGTTTTAGCCAAATTACAAGTAGGAAACTTATTAAAATAAGGAGACAAAATAAAAGAAATCTATAAATGCTTTGTTTGAGCACCACAAAATAAGTTTTGAGCACAGCGACATTATCCCTTGTAGCTTGTGCACATCCAGAAGTAAAGCTCTGAGCACTATGGTGCTCCTAGCAAGCAATGTGGTGTAGTCCTAAGATTGAAAATCCAACAAAATGTTACATTATTGCATTGTGAAACACTATTTGAGCACTGCAACATAGTCACTAGGTTGAAAAATCCAAATAGAATTCTACGTAGTTGTGTTGTGCACCATTTGAGTGTTGTGCCACACCTCCAAGCATGAGCTCTCAACATCAAAACCATGTGAAGAATAGCCTCACTCCCTTGGGGAGCATCAACACTCTTTCCAACACTTTAGGACTCAATGTTAGCCTGGATTGCTTGCTCTAACTTTTTTCTCTGAGCTCTTATTAATGGTCCATCTAACAAGCTAAAATTCTTATTTGCATCCAATTGCTTTACTTTGGTGTCCAAGTCTTGCCTATCTTCATTCTCCCCCTCTTAAAAAGGATTTATCCTTGAATTCTTTTACCCTACACAAAATGGAGAAAGATTAGCAACATTAAAAGTAACACTGACACTGTACACATTGGGAAGAACAATTTTATAAGCACTATCATTGATTCTCTCTAGGACTTTGAATTGGCAACAACTTGGACTTTCTTTTGTCTATAAATCTCTCTTTTCAAAAATAGACCCAAACCAAGTCTCTTGGTCGAAACATGTGATGCTTCTGCCCTTATTTGCTTGCTTAGTGTACTTGATAGTTTTTTTCTCAAGATTTTATCACATCTACTGATGAATTTGCATCACAAATTTGGCCTTTTTCCTGTATCTAAATACATTTGCTCCTTTACAAGAGGTGGGGTCATATAAAAAGAAGTGAAGGAGTTAAAACCATAGACAACTTCAAAAGGGGACATTAGTAGCAGAATATACACATCTATTGTATGAAAACTCTACGAGTCACACATTCTTCCTAAGCCTTCAAATTCCTTTTAATCAATGCACACAACAAGGTCGTTAAGGTTTGGTTAACTAATTATGTTTGTCCATCTATCCAAGGATGATAAAATGTAGAAAACAATAATTTAGTACAATTTTTTTCACATCTGCTCCAAAGTTCTCCGACATACCTCCATTTTAGAGAAGTTGTCCCCCCTTTACATATGTAAGAGAACTTCCATGACTATCATAATTGTTTTTCAAGTCTCTATTTTGTCAACTAGGATGACAACATGTGTGAATCAATTAGCTATTGAACACAAGTACCTTGATATTTGTCTTCTTAATTGAGTAAGCACCTTGGTAGTTTTAATCCCACTTCTTACAACCTTGCTTCACATTTCCTTTTATTTTTCTTTTTTATGTGCTATCATGAATACCCTAAACTCAGCACTTTGTTGTTTCAAGTGTTGGCATAAGTGTATTGGACTTTGGGTTAAATTTGGCTCACACCCAAAGAGAGCTTCATTTTTATTTTAAGTCTAGCCTATTTTTAAATGGACCAACTTCGAAAAACAAATTGATCTAGCTCATCAATTCTTTTTTTGGAAAATCCTAAAATTTTTTAAAAATAAAGTATCCAAGATGAATTGTAGAGTTTAGAGTAAATACCTATTTTGGTCTCTCACACTTTAAATTTATCAATTTACTCCCTTACATTTGAAACTCTAATCAAATTCGTCCTTTACATTTAACCCTAATCAATTTCATCCCTCACATTTCACATTTATCAATTTAGTCCTTCACACTTCAAATTTTTTATCAATTTTGTCTCTTAAATTTTCAATATCTTTGAAGTGTGAAGGATTAAATTCATAAGTTTTACAAGTTTAAGGGACTAAATTATTATTGTTTTAAGTGTGAGGGACTAAATTAATTAGGGTATTACATTTGAGGGACCAAATTGATAAATTTGAAGTGTAAAAGACTAAATTAATAAACTTAAAATTGTGAGGGACCAAACTAATAAGAGTTTTAAGTGTGGGACCAAAATGGGTATCTACTCTAAAGTTTAATATTGCTCCATCAATGAAAACAATCATTAAACCATCAAATTCTCTTATGAAGAATGAGAGAAATGAAGTTGTATGACATAAAGTATAGTTTGCTACTCAAGGTTTTACTTTAAGACCTGAAATTAATTATGAGTTCATTTATTCTTGATTGCTCCTTAGATGAATGGTGTGAGTGGATGGAATTGGAATGGATATGAGGCATGAATGGGTGTGTCTACGTGTAACAATATGTGATGATTTGGAACATAGTGCAAGTATACACTATCAGTGTAGTGAACAAATATTCCAGGGGTTGTCATAAACAAGGAATTTTTATTGATTACCAGAGTAATATAACTCCAGTATTATTCAAGCGATCAAATTGTGATGAAATAGACAAGGTATTTAATTGTAGAAAATAAATAAGTAATAATAGAAAAACATATATAGGAAGATTGATTGAGAAACTAATGATGAGAGATCTAGGGATTCAGATTTCACCACTATTTTCATGTATAGACTTCCTTGATTTAGTCATGCAGTTATAAAATTACCAATTGCTAGACAAGATACCCTAATATAATTAATCAGCCTTAGTATTAAGTCAAATCAAATCTAATTATAATTACTAACCCTACTACTGGTCTGTGTGAGTTGTAGCAACTATAATTGCATTAAGATCTATAGATATCCCTTTAGTGAGATTAGAGGAACACTCTAATTCCCATGTAGCTACACAGGGTCTCGATACTGGTCTGTCCTTAGCTGCATTATGGATTTAATTCTCTTGGTCCATATTAACTAATCTCTGGTCGGTTTCATAGCTAACCTATAGATTTTCCCTAATTAATTAGCTAGATTAATCAAGAGTAAAGTGCAAAAAAGTAAATCTCAATTGAATAAAACCTAACTGTCATAACTTCCTCAATTTGTCTATACAATCAGATCGAGCTACATCTTAGCCCTAGAATGAGGTTTAATTACACATGATAATGAGAAAACAAATAATGATAAAATAAGAAAACATGAAAGAGTAAAAGAAGAAACTTGGGTGATGCCCTGCTCTTGAATCTGAATGGGTTGTTGTTGTTCTCTCCTCTTGTCTTGTGTTTAGCCCTCTAAATCTATTTATAATGCTTCTAATCCTTATCCCACACTAAGTAAGATTCTAAATAATATTAAAAGACTAAATACAAGTGAATCCTAATCCTACTTTAACTACAGTTTTAGTTGGGCTTCACACTTCAAGACTTGGGCTCAGCTTGAAATTCTATTTTGGAGAGTCTTCTAGGTTATGGATTTCTGATCTTTGAATAGCACACCTCCCTGGAGGTTGCTGGGCTTGGAAATCATCAAACTACTCTGATACGAGTCTTGGACGCCACGGTAGAGATGCTTGGGCATTAGCAGAAATTCCACATTGCTCTCTGGGATATGGTGCCACGACGCCCCATGGTAGAATGTTATTTTCTCTAATTTTTGCCTTTCTTGCTCTGTGTGCCTACAAAGTAGTGAATTCTAATCAACAGCCAAGTGTTTTTATCATGATTTGAACTTGAAATACAAGGGGATTGATGCTAAATAATCTATATAAAATGTAATTATCAAACTCCCCCACACTTATCTTTTTGCACATCTCTAGTAAAAACATATAAGGACATTCACACAAGAAAATAAGGCTTCCACACATAGCAAACCTACTAACCATATTTGGCATCTGAATTCTTCATATGGGATCTTTGGAATTCAATTATTGTTTCATAATACAAGATCATTCAATTAAGTAATGAATTATTCCCTAAAACTTCAAGGTAACTCTTAATGCAAAGTAGAATAGCTCAATTCTTACCAATTGAAATGGACAAAGAAAGTTTCCATGTAATAGGGTAAAATAGGGGGTGATATCATGAAAAGCTATAATGAAGATAAAGTAAAGTGAATACATGCATAATAGTTACTTAAGTTTTAAGGAGTGTAGGTGGTGAGGGATGAATTCTCTCTTATGGAAATGATATTCACTCATCTCTTTAATGTTTGGAGGTTGTATTTTCACTCAATTCAGGGCAAAACTGAGAAATTTTCATAGGCTTGTTCATATATCAAATCTCCACCACTTCAATAAATCACAACACTAATAAGGTTTTACAAAGGGTTGTAGTGGGGCTAGGTGAAGGTGATAAAAGCTTAGGATATACTAAGAAGGAATTTTGTTAATTTAGAGTTGTTATTTATTTCATATATTCTCCAGCTACTAGCTCAAATACTTTATCTCTTACTTCCTCTTTTTTGCTCTGTTATCTCCCCTTTTACCATGGCGTCTTGGTCTTTGGACTTTTTTCTTTTCTTTAATTTTCTATCTTTTCCTGGCCTTTCTTATTTTAATTTTTCAGAGCATTTCTCTCATTTCTTTTCTTCTTGCTCATTGCTTCTTTTTCTAGGAAGATAATCCTCATTATGAGGCTATTCTTTTCTCTCTTTTTCTCTCTACTAGGGAGTAGTCTTTACTTTCCCTGAATTTACACATTCCTTCAAAGTATTGGTGTCCTTTTGGGGTAGGAGTTGAAGGAAGGGTTAGAGATAGAGATAGGGTGAGAACAAAGGGAATGATAAGCTCAAAAAGGTTAACTAGGGGATAGCTCAATTTTCAAGGTTCTGATGTATAGGATATAAATATAGATTATCCCCAAACTGGATGTTTTGATTTTGCATGTTATGCGGTGGGGTTTCATGGCTATGGTTAGATTTTTAATTAGCTCTGCAATGATTTACTATACTATCATGAACAAGCTTGAACAGATTGGCTACAAAGGGTGAGAATGGGCTAGAGGGTGGAATCCCAGGTGCCCTAATCATTCTAGTGGTTGGGATTTACATGTGATCTAAAAATGTATAACCGAGCAAGTTCTAGAAAAATCAAAGATGCCCCATTCACTCACAAACAGTTGCTGTGCTCTAGTGATATGGCTCATTGGCTCAAAAGCTCACCAGGGGATAATTCATCCACTCACATTTTAGTTTGCTCCAATTTCTCAGCAAACTAATGCACATATAGGGAATAACAAGTAAATGTGGCTTCACACATTTTCAGTGTAAGCTCAAAATTCTTAGAGGCTTTTCAATCATAAGTAAAAACATATGAATAATCATACATTGTTTCCACAATAATCAAATATTCCTCATCCCATTTAATCAGTGATATTCCAGTTTTATCATGAGCCATGGCTTTTAGTCAATCAAAACACACACACAATCATGTATTTATTCATAAACAGAAAATTAAAACTAAGCATACTAAATCTTACAGTCATGCAGTCAATTTAAAACATTCAACTAATCTACTACTCAATCAAAAGATAAATGCTAAGTTGAATTAAATGCGACTCTCCCCCATGCTTAAAATCTGCATTGTTCTCAATGCATTAAACAAAACATAGTTAGGAAAGAGCCAACCTGGAGAGATAGTCTAGATGGAACCTTTAGAGTCCTCCTCTGAGCTTTCTTGTTCCGCTTGGGAGGGTGGAGCAGCATGTGGTGGACGAGGGAAGTGTGGGAATGGAGGTAAGCCAGTATGGCCTATAGCACCCGCTTTCAGGTATTGTTCAGTAATCTGGTACCATTGGGTGGTTACTTTGATATATTGATAGATGAAATCTATCCATGTGTTGAGCTTGGCGGCGAGTGTAGGGTCCATAAAGCCTTGCTGGTTAGGTGGTGGTGCTTGTAGGGCTGGTGGTGGTGGTGGAGCTCCTGGGCCTTCTCTTAAGTATGGTGGCTTCAAGCAGAGAAAGAAGGTCTTGTTTAACCTTCTGCCTGGTGCGAGCATGGGCTCTAAATTCCCCCATACAACTCCAGTGATTCTGCATAGAGCAGCGATCAAGTGATGGAATGAGAGCACCTTCTTGTTGACCATATGTCGAATGGTTTCTAAGTACTCCATAATGGTGTGGCCTAAATTAAACTTCCACCTGTTGTGAATGGCCCAGAGGAACTTTGCTCTCAGCTTGGTGACCTTTGATATGTGCATGGATGGAAATAAGCAGTTTGCAATGAAGTGCAGCCACATCTTGTAGATTTTATTAAGTCCGGTCTTGGAGAAGTGATAGAACTCACCCTCTCTTATGACCCACTGCGTGCCCGCAATACATAGTTTTCTTATAATGGCGATGTAGTCTCCGTTGGCTATGAATTCATTCAACCTTGGCTCTCCTGCATAGTCTGTCCGGATTTTAAAAATTTCGTGCATGGTATACCAATCAAATGGTAGCTTGTGGCCTCGGACCTAGCTTTCGTAAGGAGTCTGATATTAGAATAAATTGGCGTATAACTCCTTCACCATGTTGATTGGTGCAAGCTCTGGTTGTTGAGCAAATTTAAGCTGACCCCTCCACACCGTCTGATTAGCAATTGGAGCAAAACAAGGCTCCAACAAATCAATACCAAACTCAGGGATGGTTGTCTTGTTGTCCAGTTCTGTCATGTTGTCCTCTATCTTTTTGCTAACAAAGCGAGTGACATCATATTCTGAAAGTTGGGAAGATGATGATGCCTTCTTATTGGCTAATCTTTTGAGAGGTATGGTACTTGAAATATTGCATAGAAAAATACCCAACAAAGTACTTATTCCACTAAATAATCACAGTAAGACAAAATTCCCACAATGCTTTGTTTTCGTAAAATTTTGTCTATGTAAACTCTAGATGACAATTCACAATTCAGAGCAACAACTATCAACTAAGTATAATCAACAATTAAATTGCACTCGGTTCAACTCACATGCTTCAAATTTAAATAACCATACACCCAAAAATTCCCAAATTCGGTTAAACTACCCAAGGGAGAGTGTGAATGAAATTTTTCAAAATTTCACCTATTAAATTGAGTGGGCAAGTGAGAAAATACCTCTATGGAGTCCAAAAGTGAGTTTACAAACCTTTTCTTGCCAAATCTGCACCAAAATCTTCAAGAATGGAGGAGAGAGAAAATCTATGTTCTAGTGAGAGGAAGTGGTAAAAAGGGATGATTTTTTCCTCAAGTCTGAAGATTGTGCAGATGGAATGAGTTTAAATGAATAGGGAAGGGTTTGGAGGTGTTTTGGAGGTGATTAATCGGCAGAAATTCGAGGGAATGCAAAAGACATGAAATTTGGTAGTTGAAGGTTTGAAATAGGAGAAGTGTGGGAAATTAAGGGGTGTTGGGGTTTTTGATTCGATAGCTTAGGCGCTATGGCGATGGGACACAGGGAATTAAAAATTTGTTTTTTTTTTTTAGAAACTAATACTTGCTGTAGTGATGGGCGCCGTGGCACTAAGAGACTGCGCTGTGGCGCCTAAAGGCTGGTTTCATTCTGTGAATGGTGAATGGGCGCCATGGTGCCCAGTGCTGGTTCTATATCCTTCCATGCTTCCGTTTGAGTCCTTTTGTGTCTAAATTGCTCTGTTTTGGCTCCAAGTTGTGTCCACTCCCTATATGGCTTCAATTAAGTAATTAAAACATCATGAGTAGTAAATGAATTGAGTGAATTAAAAATGAAACACACGCAAAAAGAGATAGAAATAAAAGCAATGGGTTGCCTCCCATAAGCTCTTGGTTTATAATCTTTAGCCTGACTTTCTCTGACTCTATGGACTATCTTGAAGGATGACAACATGCACGGGCATGTTTTCACTTGTTAAGTAGGGCTTCAATCTGTGTACATTCACCTTAAAAGTTTATCCATCCTTCATTATTGTTACAACTGCATATGGATTTACTGAGGTGATTGTGTACGGACCGTACCATCTAGATTTTAGTTTGCCTGGATGAATCTTCAATCCTGAGTTAAATAATAATACCTTATGCCCAAGATATAATTCCTTTCGTACAATTTTTCTGTCTTGCCATACGTTGACTTTTTCTTTGTAAATGCAGGTATTTTCATAAGCTTCTTTTCTGAATTCATTAAGTGCATTGAGTTGAAGCATTCTATTTTGCCCGACCGCTCTTGGATCAGAATTCAAAAACTTGACAGCCCATTATGGCTTATACTCCAACTCGACTGGTAAGTGGCACTCTTTCCCAAAGACCATGTTATATGGTGACATGCCTAAAGGTGTCTTGAATGCTGTTCTGTATGCCCTGAGTGCGTCGTCTAGCTTGGGAGAGTAATCTCTTCTGTTGGAATGGATGGTTTTCTCCAATATTCTTTTCAGTTCCCTGTTGGATACCTCTACTTGCCCACTGGTTTGTGGGTGATAGGGGGTGGCAATTTTGTGCCTTACTCCATATTTGACAAGGAGAGCTTTGAGGTGCTGGTTGCAGAAGTGCTTCCCTCCAATTTCCATTCGACTTCTTAACCATTATTGCATTCGACAACCAAGAAGAATACTGTGAACCTAGCCTAAAGGAGTTTATGTACCTCTTCCTTACTGGTTGCTTGTCTTTTTGGACCAAAGAGCTTTTTTCTTTTTTTAAGCAACGGGTTGAGTACTAGGTTAAAGAGATAGTTTATAGCAAATAATATTAGAATCTATACTTCGCATATCAGCAACTGTCCATGCGAATGCCTCCGCATTATTCTTAGCAATTGTTGTAGTTGATTTTATTAGTTTGGGGGAAGATGTGGATATTTACACCGTTTGCCCATGTCCTCCCACCTGCACCTTCTTGAATTCCCCAGTGGGTGTTTGTCTTTCCTCTCCTAGGTTTGCTATACTACTCCAACCTGCTTGCCTTGTCCACCTCTAGCTTCTTTCTTCTTTTTCACAGGGGACTAGGTTGATATAACTCCCTTGCTACCATTTTGGTCCCCCTTAATTGTTCTCACTCTTCCATCCATCATGGAGTATTTTATTGCTAGACATTGGGTGGACACCATGGCTCTGAATTGAATGAGGGTTAGCCTCCTCAGTATTGCATTATATGGCTATGGGCAATTGACCACTAAGAACTCCATTGTCTTAGTCACTTGATTGGTTGCTTCCTAAACGTTGCTTATAAATAGATCACCCCTACCACCAGGGTCTCTACTCTAGAGAATCCTACCAACGAGCCTTAGTAGCATTTTAACTTTATGTGTGAGATTGCCATTTATTCAAATGTCTTTGAAAAAAGAATATCAACCGAGTTACCTTGATCTCTCTATAGTCCTCCTCTGTGAAGGTGATTAAAGTGTCTAACTTCTCCCATCAACATCTTTAAGTTTGCTTGACCTCGTTAATCTTGTGATAATGTCTTTTTCTTGTCTTCATGTGTCTTTTCTACTCCTCGATTGTTGACCCTCCTAAAGCAAAACCTCCAGAATTAGTATTAATTACTCTAGGGACCCCTTTCTCTTGGTTGTTCAACATGCGCCCCTTCTTTCTATCAACTAACCTACCACACTACCTTTTTGGAGGATGATCTCTCGTTCTTTGTCTGCATCCTTTAACTCTCCTGCTTGGTCCCCCTTCCAACCTAAATCATATTAGGTGTTCTGTTTTCAAAAGGTTCTCAATGAGATCCTTCAGCGCCTAGTACTCCTTGGTTTTTGAAATGTTAAATTTCTTCTTTTGCTATTTCTCCCAAAAAAAATGATATATTATACAATGCTAAGGAAATTCAAATTTATATACACTTCATTGGTAACATTTACAAAGTTATAATTCCAAATCAATAATAAAAATAATACAACTTTGTTTCATTGAGAAAATAAAAACAAAATGGCAATGACTATCAAAGCTCTGGCTTGCTATACTTGAATCTCCACCATGAAAGTTTTTGAGAAAGGCCAAGTCTCCAAAACTATTTTTCAAAAGTCATGTTAACAACTTTTTTTTAATGATTTTATCTTTTTTTGCAAGTTTTTGAAAAAAATGAGAGACATGAAAAATGCCAAACTTAAATAAAAGAAGAAAAAGAAATTAATAGGGCACTCTTTCCATTGTTCCAATATCATAGGTCACCTTAGGGGTTAGGCTTTCTAACCTACAAAGTGCACAGCATGGAAAAAAGGCTAATATCCTAACAGCATCAAGTCCCTAAACTACCCTTACCAAATTGATAGAGTTCACATTTTACAAATTTGGATCTGTAGATGGATAAACCTTTCACAAATTCAAATGAGTAAAATGATCACCACAATTCAAGCAAAGACTTTCGTGTAGACCACCAAAGGATAAACCTTTGGTAACAACACTAAGCCTCCTACTAATCCTAGGTTTAAGGTGGCTCGGATATAGAGCCAAAAGTGTGTGTAGGGAAAGTGTTGGTGTTCGTGTGTGGGAATAGTAAACAAACCTTATTCCTAAACTACTCAACCCAACCTGCAAAAAAAGACACAACAGATATATAGAACCATAAAACAAGATATTACAAACATAAATTAAACAAGCAACTAATAAAACACAATTTATAGGCCATATCAGATTTTGCACAACTAATTTATTGGGCTTGACTCTCAAACTTTCCCTAGTGGAGTCTCTAAACTGTCACAACATACCCTTTGGGGGTAAAAACCGACGAATAATGGAACAATTTTATTTTAAGAAAAAATTATTTTTAATGGAGTCGCTACCACTTGTTTAAGAAATAGGGTATAATTGGAAACCCTATTTATTTCAAAATTTATGTATTTATTTTATTTTGGAAAGGCACTGGAATACAAACCAGAAATGCGTTCGAGAGTCAGTTATGCGCGAGGAAGGTATGAGGCACCCCACAGCATCTGTCAAAAACAGTTACCCAAATCAATTATGCAAAATAGCGATATAACCTAAAATTATATTTTATTTAGTGCTCAAATAACATGACAATTTTTGATAAAATAACAAAAAAAATAAATATGTATGTATGAGTCTATAAATGAACCTAGAGTCTTTCTATCTTTCAAGATAGATAAACTGTCCTTATTCTCACCTAGGTCAGATAGTGCAAGCACAGTCTTATAGAAGACTGGACTACCTACCCTTCCATGATTAGTGAAGGGGCTTTGGGACCCTAAAAATCTGAATGTAACCTAATGTGTATGCATGCTAATAACAATTTAAAATTTAGAAGCGAGATACAAGAGAATTACATGGGAAAAGTGGCATTAAATAAGAATTATAATTTTAATCATTTTTCAAATTTTTTTAACGCATATTAACTCAGTGCTATTCTTTTTGGCACCCCATCTTTTCTATTTAGCACTTGTATATTTCCTAATCAGTCCACTATTTTCTTTTTGAACCCCCACAATTACCACTTTCACCCCTCTTTTCTTTTCACACCACCATAATTTCTAACTTTATGGAGTTTCACTATTCTTTCATCACACCCACTATTTCTATTCATACCCATCTCTAATTAGAACCCATTCTTTCCTTTTTACACCTCCACAATCCCTATTCGCACCCACTCTCACATCTGAACCGACTCTTGTTCTCACCCCCGAAACTCCCAGTCATACTCCATAATCTGGGCCGAATAGTTTCCTCTTCACACCCCTATAATCTCTTTTCTCAACTCACACCCTCCATTTCTGTTTGCACCCCCTTTCTTCTTCATCTCCTCCCTCAGCTTCCCTTTCTAATCCTGGACACCCACACCATGGAAAATTCAAATATAGTAGAATAAAATGCAAAGTCCCATAATAGGTTCCTAAGGCAAAATTAAATTAAAAAAAATCAATTATTTATTAAAAATTAATTTAATCTCAGCATATTCATCAGTAAAGCTTAAATCATATAGTATCAATTATTAACATGCTTTAAATTATATAGGCAAATCTAAACTATGAATATTAAAAGTAATAAAAATATACTTACCCGATCAGTCTAATTCTCCTAATTTTTCTTGCTCCTTGAATTTTCTCTCCTTCTTCTATTTTGTTTTTTTTTCCTCTTTACCACTTTCTCTCTATTCTTTTGCTCCTCACTTACACTCTCTGCTGCTCCTCCTCTCCTCCAATTTTTTTTCTTCCTCTCTGTCTGGCTTCCCTTCCCTTCTTTTCTCTTTCTTTTTTCTTCTTTTTTCTTCTGTTTTTTCTTCCTCTCCTCGCGCCTCCTCTGCCACTTCCTTTTTCTTTTTCTTCACGCCTTCTCAATCTTTTCTTTCAATTCCCCCATCTCACCTGCCCCTACTTTTCCTTTTCTTTCACGTTTTCTTTCTTTTTCTTTTTCTTTTTTTCCCTTTTCTTTGTTTTTTCTTTCTTCTTTCTTTTTTTTTTCTTTTCTTTTTCTTTTCTTTTTCTCTTTTCTCTTTTATTTTCCTTCCCATCGCTTCATTGTTGCTATTTTCCTTTTTCCCTTTTTTTTCTAATCTCATTTCCTTCTTTGCTTTCCTCTCTTTTTTAAAAAAGAAAAATATATAAATATATAAATAAAATATTACTATTATTATTAAAATAAAATAAAAATAAGAATAAAAAAGTAAATGAAAAAAGAATTAGCTAAATAGGTAAATTGAGAAAATAATAAAATAAAATAAACTTTTGGACAAAATACAGTGTTTACACTTGGTATCATGCCCATTTCCCAGTGATACTCACAATATGTTTTGACATTCAGTCTTGTTCTTGCCTTGATGGATGATGGTAGTTGGGCTTGCCCAGTTTGACAAATCTTATGAAGTATATGGGCTCTTGGTCTTTTGAGAAGAGTGTAACTAGAGTGGCGAGGTCTCGGTCTTCCTTCCTTCTCTTTCACAAGTTTCCTTACTCTACGTTGTCTCGGCGTTGCATTCTCCACCTTTTCAAGTTGATGTACTTACTTGCTTGTTGGAGCATCTCTTGCAAGGATTCAAGCAGGACTAAGGTGATGTTTTCCTTAAAATTTTTCCATTGTTGTCCAACCATCAACGTGCGTATTGCCACCTTGTCTTTGAGGTCTTTCATCTGCTGTGATAGAGCATTGAACCTCTGTATATATTCTCTTAAGGACTCTCCGTCTTCCTACTTGAGGGTAGCTAGCACCGCTGATGTTTTTCATGGGGATATGCTGGTTGAGAACTGTGCCATAAACTGTTATATTAGCTAATTGAAGCTTGAGATGGACTAAGGGGGAAGGTTGTTGAACCTCTATGAAGTAGCCTTCCTCAAGGAGGTTAGGAAAATGTTGCACTTAATCTCTTTATCTACCTATAAGATCAGCACGACATTCTCAAAATTGCTTATATGCTATATTAATTTTGTGGATCCATCATATGGGTCAAAGGTTGGCTATTTAAAATGGCTTGGGAAGGGGTATGACATTATTTTAGGGGTGAACAGCTTAGGTTGGTTGGATTTTGTCTGTTAGGCTGCACAATGGGTACTACTAGAAGGTAAGAACTCTGTCAATGGGAAGCTTACTACCGGATTAGGAACAAATAGCATGGGTGACTGCGCTATACCTTCTTGCATAGTTAAGGTGTAGGTTTCATCCTTTGGGTCCAAAGCCTTAGGATCTTTTGGTTTTCTTAGGTCCTCTCTTCCCTTAACTCTTATATTTCCCTCCACATGGCCTTTAGATGGGTCAAAAGGGTGGTGGGGTTTTGGTCAATTGAGGTTGTGTGGGTTTGAGTATTTATGGGTGGAATGGGTGTTTCGGGAGTAAAGGAGATGTTACTCGATCCCCTTTTCTAAGGGGTACTAGGGTTCGAGTTGACTGTTGGATAGATCTGAAGATCACGTGTTCAATTGACGCTTAGCTCACCAATTGTTGGTAAGTCAACAAGGAAGTGCCGGATTAGGCCTCTAGTGGGGCCAATTAAATCCTTAGATAAGTTATGGCTAACCTACAAAGAGAAAAAGGGTTGGTTGGCTGATAACACTCTGACACTAAAGTCAATGTAATGGTGTTTTAGGCTAATGGCAAACAAGAGTACTATAGTAATTTCAAGTTTTCTAATTCCCTACCTCATTAATGGGGGGCCTTTATTTATAATGCCTTTGGTCATAGGGGCATTGTTGTAATTTACTTAGACCTTGCAAATGTATAGTTGGGCTTTGGGCCTGATCCTTGTTTTGTTTAGCATGGGCTAGGCCTAATGAATTTGGTCCATATTAATAATTACATTTTATATAGACATTTTGACACCATTTCCTTGCATTTCAATCCCCAATTAAGGTAAAACCACAATATTTTTTATGGTATTTCACTATTCTGCAGGTACAAGCATCAAAGGAAGGGAAATAAAGGAAATTGCAATTCTGGCACCTGGCACCATGGCGCCATACACTTGAGAGTCCCCGTCATGCTATGCTGTGGCACCGATAATCAATTTCGAGGTGAATTTGAAGAGTTTTAAGCCGAGTGAACTATCGAGAAGCCTTGTCATTCAAGGATTAGGATTTCTAAGGCCAGAAAACTCCCTAGAATCATGGTTTAAGTGGGATTGAAGTCTTGAAAGTGTGAAGCCACTTGGTGTCCTAGCTAGAGTGTGATTAGGAATGGCTTGTAACTAGAATTATAATTCAATTAAGAGTCCTATTTTGAGTCTAACTAGGAATAGATGCATTATAAATAGCCAAGCAAAGTTGAACACAAAGGCATCATAATCCAAGCTTCCATCCATCATCAAGCAAGTCTGTAAGGCGTCATATCTTTCTTTTACTCCTTTCATGTTTTTTTATTTTATCATTATGTGTTTTTATCATTATGTTTTATGCAATTGAGATTTAATTTTTTGCACGTCACTATTAATTGATCTAGCCAATCAGTTGGGACAAATCTATGAGTTTTTTTATGAGTCCAACAGGAGATTAGTCAATCTAGACCACGAAAGTTAAATCCATAGTAGAGCTAAGGACAGACTCGTACCAAGGACCCTGTGTAGTCACATGGGAACTAAGGTGTTCCCTTAGATCTCCCTCAAGGGATGTCCATAGAACTTAATGCAATTACAGTAGCTACAACTCGCACAAACCAGTAGCAAGGTTGGTCATTATAGTTGGATTCGATCTAACCTAAAACCAAGGTTGATTGATGTGATGAGGGAATCCTAGCTAGAAATCGATAAAACTTGAATTTCATAACTGAACCATAAAAATCTATACTAAGAAATTATGGTGAAATCTGAATCTCTAGCTCAGTGTTATAGAAGACCAGACTATCTATCTTTTCATGATCAGTAGGGGCCTCGGGACTCTAAAAATCCAAATGCACCCTAATGTGTCTGTATGATAATTACAATTTAAAATTTAAAAGTGAGATACAAGAATCATATACATCAAAATTAAAACAAATATTTATGAAAATTTAGAATAGAATATCCAATAGATTTACTCACAAAATAATTTAACAATAAAAATTTAATGAACCTGAATTAATCCACGCTTTCTGCTTCTCATTTTCCTTTCCACCCTCCTCTTCTTTCTATTTTCCTCTTTCGGCTTTTTCACTCACTTTCTCTCAATCTAATTGCTTCCCTCAAGCTCTCCATCTCTTCTTTTCCTTCTCTTTTTCCTTGGCTACTCCCTTGCTTCCCCTTCTCCTCTTTTTCTTCCTTTTCTTCACCTATAAACCCCCTTTTTTTTATCTCACCTCTCTCTTCCTATTTCTTTCTTTTTCTCCTCCCACCTCCTCTGCTACTTCCTGTTTCTTTTTCTTTCATGTTTTTGCTTTCTTTCAACTTTTTCTTCTCTTTCATGTTTTCCTGTTTTTTCTTCTCTCTTTTTTGTTTTCTCCTATGCTTTTCAACTCTCTACCTCAATTAATTTCCCACAATTCCGCTTCACTTCTCCCCCAATTTCGCTTCGCTTCTCTGTTTCCTTAGGATCCCCTTCTTTTTTTTTTCTTTTTCTTTCTTTTGCCTTCCCTTTCTTTTTATTTTTATATTTTTTAAACTAAAATAAAATAAAATAACTTAAAATAAAAAATATAATAAAATAAAAATAAAAAATATATTAAGACAAATAATAATAATTTTTCTTTTTCTTTTTTTTTTTCAAAAATAAAATACGCTAAAATAAGATTAAAATAAAATAAAGTAGAATAAGATAAAAGTGAAGACAAAAATAAAGATAAAAAGGTATTAAAAGAAAATATAGTGTTCAGAGTTTGTCCTTCTTTACATGTTTTTTACAGAGACGAGAAGTACGAGCATCTCGTATAAGAAATATGTAAAGATAAAAATAGACTTATTTTGGCCCCAAAAATCATATGCCACCCAAAGAAATAGCCAAAACACTTAGAGAAACCAATAAATAAAATTTGTAACTATTTGAATTAGGTTGGCTTGAGAATCATCATCATTTTTATTCTCATTTGAAAATACTTTAATGGGTAAAAATCAATTGTAAAAACCTTAATAAATAAGAAAGCTTAATGGTGAGAAAAATTTTTAATGGCAAAAATTACTTGCAAGAAATTTAATAGTGAGAAATTTTTACAATGAAAAATTAGTGACTAGAAATTTGCTAAGGAGAAATCTTAACAACAGAAAATTAACCGGCTAAAAATGAATGGCAGGAAATTTAACGGTAATTAATTAAAAGCAAGAGATTTAATGGTTGAAAATTAATGGTAAAAAATTTTATGGAAAAAAATTTAACGGCAAGGAATTTAGTGGCGAGAAATTTAACAACAGAAAGTTAACGGCAAAGACTTTAGCGACGAGAAATTTAACGGCAAGGAATGTAATGACAAGAAATTTAATGGTAGAAATTTAACGACAAGGAATTTAGCTGTGAGAAATTCAATGGCAGGGAATTTAATGGCAAGGAATTTAGTAGCAGAAATTTAATGGTAGAAAGTTAACGGCAAAGAATTTAGCGGCGAGAAATTTAATAGCAGAAATTTAGCATGAAGGACTTTAACAGTGAGAAATTCAATAGCAGGGAATTTAAGGGCAAGGAATTTAGCGGTGAGGAAAAACAATGGTGGAAAAATCAATGAAACCTCATGAATTGTTTAGAAAATTTTTCTTTTTGGAAGGAATGATTTGGAAAGCTTAAAATCTCAACTGAGGAGACATTTAGGCATAAATGGGATGTCCCGCTTGCCCCTCTTTATATGTTCTCTTATAGAGGATTGAGACAAGTTTGTTTGCCAAGATACTCATATAGAGAACATATAAAGAAGAAGGGACAATGCATGTTGGTTGATGACTAGAAAAACTTGTTGTAATTAAGATACATCATAATGAACTCCCAAGGTGGTACTTGACTCAACCAAGCATGCTTTTTGATCAATAAGCTGCTTGCAGATATTATTTTTGATGGGTAAGTTCAATTGACTATACCATGCACCATTCCCCAGTCTTTCACTTTATTTGCGTCAAGATCACTTAAATGTCTAACAAATTAATATACCTCTTTTTAATAGTATTTATCCATTTGTTGCCTTTGCATGACTAATGATTGCTAACATTCCTGAAATCTGGAAATCACTATTAAGACTTTTGTAAGAATAAGCTTTTGATTCTGTTGTCAGGTCAAAATTTATATGCTTTGTACTGTAATTATTAATTTAGTAATTTGTATGGAGACATGCATATAACAAAATGGGACTAAAGCAAAATTAACCCCCATTTATTTAGGATAAAAAATGCATAATAGAAAGGAGATTAATTCCTCTATTCAGGAAGTCAAAGCTATACAAAAGATATGAGCAAATTTTTACGTCACTTTGCCCTAATTTGGGATTGATAAGATTGGACTTACCCTTCTTTATGGGTGCCTACGTATCCTCAAATAGGAATCAAAGCCCACGTTGTTCGAAAGGATGTTTCAGGAGCTAATACGAATTCATGAATTTGAAATGGTTTTGGAGAATTCACCATATTTTACAATTCTAACATATCTAAGGTAAGTGATGCTCATTATGCTCTGAATTGGACTTTTTAACAGTAGAAGTCAACAAAGCTACTTCTAATGTCTCATGTAGCCACCATTTCACTTGAGAATCTCTATGACTTCTTGTTCCTCAACTTGTTAGTTGAAAATTTTTCACTTTCTCCCTTATTCTGATGCCCTAACTTTTGGCTAGGCCGCCCTTTCAAGTTTTCAACCTAGCAAACAATTTTTTTTTAAGGCCTTAACTTTTGCCTAGGCTGCCCTTTCGCATTTTCAGCCTAGCAAGCAATTTTTTTTAAGCCCTAACTTTTGCCTAGGTTGCCCTTTCAAGGTTTTAGCCTAGCAAGTAGTTTTTTTTTTTTTTAGGGGTAATATTTCTTGATGACATCTAAATTTATTGGATTGGGAAGTTCTCATCTATCCACATCAATAAGATCTAGTGCTCTTCCAAAAAAAGCATGTTTGACAACATATGGCCCTTGATAATTTGGAGCCCATTTCCCACGATTATCTTCTTGGTGAGGTAGAGTTTTTCGAAGTACCAAATCCCTTGGTTGAAACTATCGAGGTCGTACTTTCTTGTTAAAAGCTCTTGCCATTCGTCTTTGGTATAACTGCCTATGACAAATAACTGCTAGTCTTTTTCCATTAATCATGTGCAATTCCTCATATCTCATCCTCGCCCATTCTGAGTCTTCTAGTTCTGCTTCCATAATCACTCTAAGGGAAGGGATTTCCACCTCAATGGGAATAACAGCTTCCAAGCCATACACCAAGGAGTAAGGGGTTGCCCCAATTGAAGACCTCACTGAGGTGCAATAAGCATACAAAGCAAAAGGGAGTTTTTCATGCCAATCTTTATAAGTTATCACCATTTTTCTCAATGATTCTTTTGATATTCTTATTGGATGCTTCCACCACTCCATTCATTTGTGGCCGATAAGGGGAAAAATTATGGTGTTTAATCTTAAACTGCTTAAATAATTTCTGGATTTCTCCACCATTTAAGTTTGGGCCATTATCTACAATAATTCTCTCTAGTTGTCCATATTGACAAATAATATTAAACTTCAGAAATCTAGCTACCACATGTTGTGTAGCTGTTGCATATGAAGCTGCTTCCACCCATTTAGTGAAGTAAACAATGGCTACCAGAATGAAACAATGCCTGTTAGAGGCTTTGAGGTTAATTGGACCAATTACATCAATCCCCCACATTGAAAATGGCCAAGGTGTTACCATGTTATGAAGTGGAAATGGTAGAGCTTTAATACGATCAGCATGGATTTAACATTTATGACATTTTCGAATGTAACTGATGCAATCTTTTTCTATAGTCATCCAATAATATCCCACCCTTAAGCTTTTCCATGCCATCATATGACCATTTGTGTGAGTACCACAAATTTCATCATGAACTGCACTTAAAATTTGATTGGCCTCATTAGCATTTACGCATCTCAATAAGGCTCCATTATAGCTTCTCTTGTACAACACTTCACCACTTAAGAAAAATCTAGTAGCCTAACAGTGAATAGTTTTCTTATCATTTTCAGTAATCTCGGACGGGTATTCTCTGAATTTGATATATTGCAAGATGTCGTAGTACCATGGTCGCCCATCAAGTTCACTTTTTACATTCAATCAATGTGTTGGTTTTTTTTTTCTAATATGACTTCCAATGGCTGTGCTATGACTCCAATATCAAGCTTTGTCATTACTGCTAGAGTGGCTAGAGTATCTACATATTGATTCTTATCACGAGTCAAATGAGAAAATGTTATGTCATCGAATTCTTCAATTAACTAGGTCAGGAACTTTTCATATGGTATCAATTTTAGATCTCTAGTCTGCCATTCACCCTTTACTTGATAAATGATGAGAGCTGAATCTCCAAACACATCTAGAGTTTTGATTTTCAGATCTAAAGCAACTTTCAAACCCCCAATACATGCTTCATATTCTGCCACATTGTTAGTACATTCAAACTCCAGCTTGATAGCTATTGGGAATTGCTTTCCCTTAGGTGAAATAACCACTGCTCCTACTCCACTCCCGTGAATATTCACTGCTCCATCAAAGTACATTTTCCATCTATTTGACTTCTCATTCTCCTTCTCTTTATCAACAACAAGGATATCTTCATTAGGGAATTCAAATTTCATTAGTTGATAATCTTCGATTGGGTTATCTGCTAAGTGATTAGCTATTGCCCTGCCTTTGATGGACTTCTTAGTCATGTAAACAATATCATATTCAGAAAGGACAATTTGCCACTTAGCCAATCTTCCACTGTGGTATGGCTTTTTGAAGATAAACTTCATTGGATCTATTCGAGAAATCAACCTAGTAGTATGGTACAACATATATTACCTCAACCTTGTAGCCACCCACACTAAAGCACAAGTCTTCTCTCTCGTGGCATATCTGGACTCATAATCTGTGAACTTTTTGCTTAAATAGTAAATTGCCTCTTCTTTCTTGCCATTTTCATCATGTTATCCCAATACACTACCCATTGGTTCATCTAACACAGTCAGGTAGAGAATAAGTGGTCTTCCGGGCACTGGTAGCATTAACACTAGTGAATCAAGCAAATACTCTTTAATCTTCTCAAATGCTTTTTGACATTGTTCATTCCACACTCCTGAATTGTTCTTCTTCAAGAGCTTAAAAATTGGTTCATGTAACATCCCAAAATTTCAGAGGAAGAATATAAATCTACATTAGAGTAATTTAATTAGTAGTATGTAAGGTTACATGTGCATCATCCATACTTATATGCATGTTTAAGGTATTCCCTAATTGAACCTCTTGAATTGAATGGCTTATATGCATGTGATTATATTAGTTGTGTTTACAACTTCATGTGAACAAGCATGTGTGCATGTTTATGGCAAGTAGGAATTGAATACCTTGCATGAACATGTGTGATTAGAATTATGTTATTTCATTCATAAGGATCAAATTGAATAAGATTTTTATAAGTGGTGGCACATCCATAAATAACCAAAAGTGGGAAACAACTAGTTGGAATGGAATGAGGAAACTAGACTAAGCTAGTTGGATTGAAAAGATCTAGTCTCAATGGAGCCAAGAAGGCAGCAGCCTTTTTTCCCTCTCATCCACGCCACTTGCCATGCATCAAGCCCCCAAACCTTTGTCTTGAACTTGGTCAAAGTGTCAACCAATGAAATAGTGATATTAGGCATGACTTGTGTGCATATTCCATGATATTTATGCATATAATAAATGAAGGAAAATGGGAGAGAATTCTAGACCAAGTGAGAGGCGGCAAGCAGGGCTGCAAGGGGGAAAGAAAAGAAATAAAAAGGGGGAGAAGAGAGCTAGGCGTGCAAGAGAAAAGAAGGAGAAGAAAGAAGAAAAACAAGAGAGGAAAGCAAGCTTGTGTGAACCCTAGTGTTCTTGCCTTTTCAACCACTTAAAGTAACCATCTAACTAGCCTCAAAAGAGAAGGAGAGCTGCCATAGAGACTTTGGAAGAAAAACCCTAGAGCTGCTCAAGAGAGAATTGAAGACAAAAGGTAGTTAGTTTAATTCAAGCATGGGTAGTTAGTTTAATTCAAACATAGGTTGTGTGCTTGTATGCTAAAATTTTCTGCACTCTTGCTATTGCTAATTCTTGTCACTTATGTACAATGATTTAATGTCATTTTTGTGTGTGTGAATGGATGCTGGATTGCTGTTCTTATAATGGTTTAGTGCTATATATGTTCTGCCCTAAAAAGAAGCATGCAAACTCACAAAGTGTTATGAGAAGAGTATGAAGAAAGTTGTGTAACCTTGAGGTAGGGGTGTGCCAAAAGTGAAAGTAAAGGTGGCATCTATGGACATAAGGAATGATTAGTGCCAAAAGGGCGCACTAATCATGCTTCAACAAGCAGTGGTGCCAAAAGGGCGCACCAACCCATGTATGATGTCCATAATGATCCCTAAGCTTGGTTATGCCTCTTTCTTTGTAATTTCTTCGAATTAACCTCCGTTTATGTCATCTTTGAGCCTTGTTTGGATGGACTAACTACTGGGAAATCATTGATTTCTCATATTATTGGTGTTAATGATTTCATACAGGTGACAAAGCAAAAGAGGTAATTCAAGACTGATTGTGGCTGCTGGCTGTATTTTTGTAGTTTATTTATGATGACCTTTATGTGATGAACTTTTGAGAGTTATGTGATGTAATTTAAAAGTTATGTCTTGAACATTATTAAGTGGATATTTGTTATATGCATATTATGTATTAAGGTCACTCCTAAAGTTAATGAACATAGACTAGTGTACCTTGTGCTAAAAGGCTGTTTTCTTGCCAGCTTGAAATAATGAAGTATTAGTACCTTCCAACCATGAGATAATTATATGAAATTATTTTCTCAAGCTCATGAAACACTATATTTTATGCATGCAAAATTTCAAGATTTTTGGCTTAGCTAATTAATACAGAAAATTCTTCAAAGTTACAGCTCAGGATTTTTACAGGTAAAACAGGACAGTTTATAAACTTTGCTTAATTAACCCACCAAACCAACGAAATTTTGTATGAAATTTTTACCACCTACTCTAGACACATTTAACTTGTATTCTGGATCTTTTCATATTTTTTAGACATTTATACGCCACATTTCCATATTTTACAAAAACAGGACAGCAAGCTGTCAAAGTCTGGAAGCTGTCCACTTGAAATCAAAACTTTTTATTTTCAATTTCCTTAGTGAATTGATATCAATGGAAGATGTTTTCACAAATTTGAAAGTTAAAATGGGATGTTACAGTTCACAAGTGTGAGTGAGATTGGATATGAATCGAGCTATATAATTAAGTCTTCTAAGGAAACTTTGAACCTCTCTTTCTGATTTTGGCAGTGGCATCTCTATAATCACCCTGATTTTATCAGGATCTACTTCAATCCCCTTCTCACTAACAATGAATCCCAACAACTTTCCAGATTTAGCCTCAAAAGTGCATTCAGCAGGATTCAAACGGAGCTTGTACTTCCTCAATCTTTCGAACAATTTCCTCAAAATACACACATGACTTTCCCCTTCTTTAGATTTGGCTACCATGTCATCCTCATAAACTTCAATTTCTTTGTGCATCATATCATGGAATAAAGTGACCATTGCCCTTTGATATGTTGCACCGGCGTTTTTCAATCTGAAAGGCATCATCTTGTAACAATAAGGGACCTATTGAGTGATAAATGTAGTTTTCTCTCGATCTTCTTCAGCCATGGGAATTTGATTGTACCCTGAATATCCATCCATGAAGGAATATATATGGTTCTTTGCAGTAATGTCAACTAATACATCATTATGTGGTAGTGGAAAGTCATCCTTTGGGCTGGCTCTATTCAGATCTTGATAGTTAACACACATTCTAACTTTCCTATCTTTCTTTGGAACTGAAACAATATTTGCCACCCATTTAGGATATGTAAACACCTCTATGAACCCTGCTTCAATTTGCTTCATCACTTCCTCTTTTATTTTATTTGATAATTCTGGTCTTACTCGCCTCAATTTTTGTTTAACAGGTCTGCTATTGGGGTAAAGAGGAATTTTATGGGTCACAACCCCAGGATTTAAAACCAGCATGTCTCGATAAGACCAAGCAAACACATCCAGGTATTCCTTAAAAATGGCAATCATTTCATCCTTTTCGGGGTTATCTACAATTTTTAATTTTTTCTTTTCCTCTTCAGTTCCCATGTTTATAGTTTGAACATCTTCATTATGAGGGCTAACAATCCTTTCATGTGATTCAATCATCTTTGCAAATGTATTAGAAGTATCTGTGTCTTCTTTGGAATTATGTTCATCCGTTTCCAAAGCATAATGAGAATTAATTACTGGACCGATAGAATTATCAATAGGCAAGAAATCCGTATCATCAAGACTCCTGGAGGATTGAAGAAAAAGCAAATGGAAGTCAATGAGTTATAGATCAGACAAGAAATAAATGTTAAAGCACAAATTTTGAAAAACATCTCCACAAATTACTTCATTAATAATTGAACAAAAGTGCATAGTCAAAATGTATTTTTTTTTACAAAAAATCATATCATGGACAACAGAAACTCGCATTACTGAGGATAAACTAAGTCTTGAAGTGGTTCCTTCTCCTAGTTGTCAAGCTTTTCATCTTTCATACAAAGGCGAATCCATGGGTTACTTCCTGCACCCATATACGCCATAGGCATAGGCTCTTTGTCTTTCAAAGATGCCATAATGTGAGAAGATCTGGTGAAGGTTTGGCATAAATGAGGTATACCATCTCTGGTAGGTGGATTGTTTTCCTTTAGACCTTCTGAAAGACTATATCCCAATCCCTGCTTGCCCACATTTTCTGGAAGTGAAATTAAAGCACTGATGCCTTGTAGATTGGCCCCAAACCTTTGCCTAGTTGAAACCCATTATTCATCATCATATGAGCGACTTTTTGATTAATATTATCATGTTCTAACTCCAAAGTTTGAAATGAAGTTTCTAGTGCCTACTATAACAACCAATTTTAACTTTAAAATTTATGAAAAACATCTTACATTTATATCAGTTCACTAAGGAAATTAAAAATAAAAAGTTTTGGTTTCAAGTGGACAGCTTTTAGACTTTGATTGCTTGCTGCCCTATTTTTCCTTAAAATGGAAACGTGGCGTAAAAATATCCAAAAATCATGAAAATCTCCAGAAATCAAGTTTAATGTATCCAGAGTAGGTGGAAAAAATTTTATACAAAATTTCGTTGGTTTGATAGGTCAATTAAACAAAGTATGAAAACTGTCCTATTTACCCATAAAATCATGAGGTGTAACTTTGAGAAATTTTCTGTATCAATTAGCTGAGCCAAAAATTCTAAAAATTTATATGCGTAAAGTATAGTGTTATATAAGTTTGGGAAAAGAATTTTATATAATTATCTCATAATTTGAAGGTATTAATAATTCGTGATCTCAAGCTAGCCAGAAAAATAGAATTTCATCACAAGGTGTACTAGTCTATATTTATAATTTTTGAGTCATATGAGTACACGATTCACATAACCTAAAATATTTATTACATAAGGTCATCAATAATTACATAGAAAACAGCCAGCAACACAAGCTATTCTTGATTTACCTCTTTTGAATCTTTACCTGCATAAAATCACCACACTAATAATATGAGAAATCAAGGATTTCCCAGTAGTTATTCCATCCAAACAAGGCTCAAGGATGCCATAAACTGAGGTTAATTCGAAGAAATTACAAAGAAAGAGGCATAACCAAGCTTAGGGATCATTATGGACATCATACATGGGTTGGTTCACCCTTTTGGCACTAATCACCCATATGAAGCCTGTTTAGTGCACCCTTTTGGCACTAATAATTCATTATGTCCATAGATGCCACCTTTACTTTCATTTTTGGCACACCCCTACCTCAAGGTTACACAACTTTCTTCATACTCTTCTTATAACACCTTGTAGGTTTGCATGCTTTCATTTAGAGCATAACATATATGGCACTAGACCATCATAATAACAGCAATCCAGCATCCATTCAAATACACAAGATAACATTAAATTTCAATACATAAGTGACAAGAATTAGCAACTGCAAGAGTGCAGAAATTTCAGCACAACATAACCTATGCTTGAATTGAACCAACTACCTCTTATCTTCAATTCTCTCTTGAGCAGCTCTAGGGTTTTTCTTCCAAAGTCTCTATGGTAGCTCTCCTTTTCTTTTGAGGTTAATTAGATGGCTGGTTCAGGTGATTGAAGTGGCAAGACCTCCTAGGGTTCACACAAGCTTGCTTTCTCTCTTGTCTTCCTACTCCTCTTCTCCATGCCTTCCTCTTCTTCTTTCCCTTTTTATTTCATTTCTCACCCCCTTGCAGCCCTTGAGTTTGCTGACCTTCCCTTGTCTAAAAGTCTCTCAATTTTTCTTCCTTTGTTGTGTGCATAAATATTCTAAGGTCATGTACACAAGCCTTGTCTAGTGTCACCACTTTATTGGTTGACACTTTGACCATCTTAGTTGACACTTTGACCATCTTAGTTAACACTTTGACCAAGCTCAAGCAAATTTTGTTGACCTTATGCAAGGGTGAGGACATGGGTCTGAAGAGAGGAGGCTGCTGCCTTCTTGGTTCAATTTAGGCTAGGCCTCTTTAATACCATTAACCAAGTTTGGCTCCCTTCATTCCATTTCAACTAATTGTTCTCTACTTTTAGCTAATCGTGAATGTGGCATTAGTGGTCAACCATCCTTCAATTTGATTCTTATGAGTGAAATGACAAAATTCTAATTACATATGTCTAGGCAAAAGATTAAATTCCTACTTGTCACCAATATGCACATAGGTTTATTCACAAAAATTTAAAAATGTAACTAGTATAATCACATATATATAACCCATTCAATTAAAAAATTCAATTAAGAAATGCTTTGAACATGCATATGAATATGGATGATGCACATAAAATCATACATATAGTTCAATTAGGCAATCAATTAGATAATCCAATTAGGAGATGTTACAATTCTCCCCCCTAAAAGAAATTTTGTCCTCAAAATTTGGCTTACCTTAAGCAAAAGATAAGGGTGTTTCTAAGCTTCTTCATTGTTCTTCTCGTTGGGGCATTGCTTGGCTAGATGACCAGGTTTGCCACAAGTTTAACATAAATTAGTACCAAATCTACAAGGTTTACTTCCATGATTCTTGCCACATTTTGGGCAACTTTCCGTCTCCACTAAAGATTGATTATCCTTGGGAGTTATGGAATGAAAAGAAGCTTCGAGAAGCTTTGGTTTCTTCCCTTCAGTTTTATCCCCATTAAAGGGAGATTGCCTCCTCTTTTTTGCTCACTTTCTTCTCTCCATTTGGCAAGCATTATAGTTTTCTTCAGCTATCCCAAGCATATTGACCAACTTGTGATATTCTTTAATCTCTAGGACAGCCACTTGGTCCTTTAATTATGGCTTCAACCCCCTTTGCAAATGAATACACTTCCATTTTTCACTCATATTTTCCTTGGCATATTTAGAGAACTTTGCCAACTCCTCAAATTTTGCTATATATTGTGCTACTGTCATGTCTCCTCGTTGTAAAGAAAGAAATTCGGTTTCCTTTTGAATTCTAATATTCTCTGGGAAATATTTTTCCATGTAAGCTCCCTCAAATTTCTCCCAATTTATCACCTTTCCGTTACTTTCTAACAGCATCTTAGCTCCTCTCCACCAATACTCTGCCTCTCCTTCAAACATAGATGTGGCCATCATCACCTTCTGTTCACTAGTACACTCAAATATACCTAGTATTTTCTGGATCTGTGCCAACCATTTTTCAGCTCTATCAGGGTCAGCTCCTCCAAAGAAAGATGGGGGATTTGCCTTCCTGAATTGGGTCATACCTAAGTGGGAAGAGCCTTTTGAAATCATGTGTGATGCAAGTGACTATGTAGTAGGAGTTGTTTTAAGGCAGATAAGAGAGAAATTTTTTTAGAGCTATTTACTACACAAGCAAGACTTTTAATATTGCCTATGCCACTACTAAAAAAGAGCTATTAGCTGTGGTCTACGCCTTTGGCAAATTTAGACTATATCTCATTGGCAACAAAACCATAGTTTACATTGCTCATGCAGCATTGAATTGTTTGCTAAACAAGAAAGATGCTAAGCCAAGGCTAATTAGATGGATTTTATTGCTACAAGAATTTGATCTGGAGATTAAAGACAAGAAAGGAGCAAACAACCTCATAGCAGATCACCTATCCAGGCTAGAACATCTTGCCAATAATAATGTTCCAATAGCTGGCTCCTTTCCTGATGAGTAACTATTTTCCATCAAAACAATTATAATGAAAAGATGGTACAGAAAAAAGGTTGATAGTCCATAGTATGATGACTATGTCAACTACCTAACCTATCATGAACTTCCACCTGAAGCGACCTATCAACAAAGGAAGAAATTCTTGTTTGAGGTAAAATATTAATTTTGGGATAACCATGTGCTTTATCGCAAATGTAGTGATGACATAATCAGAAGGTGTGTCCTAGAGGAAGAATTTCCAGCCGTCTTAGAAAGCTGCCATTCTAGCAGCTATGCAGGGAATGATTCAGCCCACAAGACAACCAATATGGTACTACAATCTGGTTTCTATTTGCCCACACTCTTTAAGAATGCACAATTTTTTTTGAAAGCTATGATAAATGCCAAATAACTGAGAATTTATCCAAGAAACATGAAATGTCTCAGAATCCAATACTATAAAAGCTGTGATGTTTGGGGCATTGATTTCATGGGACCATTCCCATCGTCCTATGGAAACCTCTATATCTTAGTTGTTGTAGAATATATGAGAGTTGGGTAAGGGGCCGCTATGCGAGTTTTGACGGGGACATCATCATTGCTCTTTATGAGTTCCCTAGAATTGCAATTGGAGAGCTTGGCCTCAATTACTAGAAGACTGTGTATTGAAGGCACATAGGCGGTTACCAAGGAAGGGGAATTCTATCATTTCCTTAAGGCTGGATTAGACAAGATTTACAAGACTTGGCTCCACTTCATTTCAGTCCGTTTACCACCCTCCACTCATATTTTCGATGTAACAAAGATGAGGATAGAATTCTTCTAGGCAGTCCACAACCGATAGAGGCATCAAGTGGGGGAAACAATCACAAAAACCCATATGCATCATAGGCCAAACTGCTAACAAGAAGGTGCTTCTATTTCCCCACCTCATCACCACTATATGCAAGAAAGCTGGGTTGGTTTGGGCAGACATTGAAGAATCCAACTAGGCTACTATACCAGGTTGGCCCTTTCCTTACTATTTGAATTTGTGCATTAAGGACAATGTTGAGTTTAAGTGTGGGGGAGGGAAATCTATATATTTTATTGAATAGCCTAGTAGTTGAATTTTGTAATTAATGAATTTGAGTAATAGAATAGGAATTTGTTTTATTTTGCATGATTGTGTGAAAATTTTTCTTATTTCTGCATGATTGTATAATTGATTGTGTGTTTTAACTAAAAACCACGGCTCATGATGAAAATGGTGCCTAATTGATTATATGGGATGAGGAATCTTCAATTGTTATAGAAATAATACGTGATTGTTTATTTTATCTATTCCATTGATCATTGAAAAGCCTATGCATAAGTTTACTGAGATATTGGAGTAAATCAAAAAGTGTGAGGATGAATTTTCTCCTAGTGAGCTTTTGAGCCTAAGAGCTATATACTTAAAGCTCGCTTGTTGTTTGTAAGAGAATAGGGCATCTTTGAGTTCTCTAGAACTTCCTCTATTATGCATTTTGTGACCATATTGAAATCACAGATACTAGGCTGATTAGGCCACCTAAGTTCACCTATCTACACCTCCCCAAACCCTTTTGTAGCCAATATGTTCAAGCCTATTTTTGATAGTACGATGGATGATGGTAGAGATGATGAGTTGTTATTTGGCTACCATGAAACCCCACCACATAAGGAGAAAACACAAAGCATCTAGTTAAGGGATGATGTGCGTTGATCTCCAATATATTTTAACCTTAAAAGTTGAGCTATCCCCTAGTTAATCATTTTGAGCTTGTACGTTCCCTTCTTTTAACCCTATCTCTATCCCTATCCCATTCCTCTATTCCTTCTCCAAATGGACATTAATACTTTGAAAGAATATGTGAATTCAAGGAAAGTAAAGGCTCCACTCTAGCTAAGAGAATAAGAGAAAAAAGAATAGCCTTATAATGAGGATAATCTCCCTAGAAAAAATGGCAATGAACAGGGAAAGAAGAAAAGAGTAAAACCCTGAAAAATTTAGAAAAAGGAAAGCAAGAAAAAGAAAGAAAAAGAGAAAAAGACAGAAAAGAAAAAGGTCAAGAAGCCAAAGAAAAAGGGATTAAAAGATGAAGTATTTGGCCTAGAGGTTGGAAAGTATGTGAAATAAAGGATAATTCTGAATTCACATAGTCTATTCTTAGTGTATGCTAGGCTTTTATCACCTTCAGCTAGCCTCGTTACAACCCTTAAAAGTCCTTTTGATTAGTGGATGTTATCTATTATTAGTGATGGAGATTTGACATATGAGCCAGCTTGTGAAGAAATCTTGGTTTGTCCTGAAATGAGTGAAAATCCAACACTTCAAACACTTATGAGATGAGAGAATATTACACCCTTGAGAGACATTCATCCCTCACTACATATTCACTTGATTATATGCCTTACATCTTCATTATGGCTTTTCATGATATTATCACCCTATTACATGGAAATTTTCCTTCTATTACCTCATTAAGTGAGAATTGAGCCTATATCATTCATTATTGTGAGAGTTACCTTAGGAATTTGGGATTATTTCATCTTGCATTGAATAATCTTGCATTATGAGATGATGATTGGAATCTGAAACATCCCATGTGAGTAATTTTGATGCCAATATGGTTAGTAAGTCAATTGTGTGTGAAAGTCTTACTGTCTTATTTGTGCATTTGTTTTAGTTTTACTTAGGACTAGTAAAAGGATAAGTGTAGGGGAGTTTGATGATAACATTTTATATAGACATTTTGACACCATTTCCCTTGCATTTCAATCCTTGATTAAGGTAAAACACGATGCTTTTGATGATATTTCACTATTTTCCAAGTACAAGCATCGAAGGAAGCAAAATAAAGGTAATTGCAATTCTAGCACTTGGTACCATGGCGCCCTATACCTGAGAGTCTCTGCCATGGTGTTTCATGGCACCCAGAGTTCACACCGTGGCACCTAGAACTAATTTTGAGGCAAATTCGAAGAGTTCTAAGCCAAGTGAACTACCAAAAAGCCTTGTCATTCAAGCATTAGGACTTCTAAGCCCAGAAAACTCTCACAATCATGGTTTAAGTGGGATTGAAGTCTTGAAAGTGTGAAGCGACTTGTTGTCCTAGTTTGGGTGTGATTAGGAATGGCTTGTAACTAGAATTGTAATTCAATTAAGAGTCCTATTTTGAGTCTAACTAGGAATAGATGCATTATAAATAGCCAAGTAGGATTAAACACAAGGGCATCATGATCCAAGCTTCCATCCATCATCAAGCAAGGCTGCAAGGCATCACATTTTTCTTCTACTCCTTTCATGTTTTCTTATTTTATCATTATGTGTTTTTACATTAGTATGTATAACTAATTATCTTTCTAGGGGCTAGGGTGTAGCCCAATTTCCTATATAGACTGAATTAAGGAAGATATGAAAGTTTTATGTTTTATTCAATTGAGATATAATTTTTTGCACTTCACTCTTGACCAACTAGCCAATTAGTTGGGGGAAATCTGGGGGTTTTTTATGTGACCAACAAGAGATTAGTTAATTTAGACCATGAAAGTTAAATCCATAGTGGAGCTAAGGACAGACCCGTACCAAGGACCTTGTGTAGCCACATGGGAACTAGGGTATTCCCCTAGATCTCCCTAAAGAGATGCCTATAGAACTTAATGTAATTATAGTTGTTATAACTCACACAGACCAGTAGAAGGGTTAGTAATTATAATTAGATTCGATCTAACCTAATACCAGGGCTGATTGATGTAATTAGGGAATCTTGGCTAGCAATTAATAAAACTGAAATTTCATAACTGAATCATGAAAGTCTATACTAAGGAATTGTGGTTAAATCTGAATTCCTAGGCTTTTATTCATTGTTTTCCTTACACGCATAGTTGCTGTTATTTCTCTTCTTTCATGCTCTTCTGTTTTACTTTAATTTGTTGTTATCCCTCTCACTTGACTGCTTGAGCAATATTAGAGTTATTGTACTCTAGTAATCAATAACAATCCCTTAGGTACGACAACCTGGGACTATTTACTGGCTACACTGATAGTGTATGCTTGCACTTCATTCTATCCATATTCCACATGCAATTCCATCCATTCTACACATATTTCATATACAGCCACTTATTACATCACATATCAAAATCAATTAATAAAGAGAAGGAAAGTCTTTCTGTAATAAGCCAACAAGTGGTAACATTTTGTATTTAACTTCTCATATGTCAAAAGGACACCAAGAGCAAAGTGTGCATTTCAGTAAAATTAATCTCACTTCTTCTATAATAGGGGGGAATTTCTCCTGAGCTATTTAAATCTTTTGTAGTAACTCACATCAATGAAGTTTTAGCCTATTATAGGATAGAGTACCATAATTTTTTCACATTACTAGACACTATATATAAATGAGATGTACTATATGCATATTTATTATTTAACATTCAATTTTACACATTTTTTTTACATTTTTCTAATTTTTCGGTTGACATAATTTTACTTTCACAAATAAATTAAAATTCAAAGGGTGTGCAAAAATAAGCTGTACATGTGGCTTTTCCTTGTATAAATAAGTTTAATAGCAATGGTAAAGCTTAATGAGGCGCTGTCCATCCATGTTGAATCTAGTTAAGGGATTCACAAGGAAATCCCTCATTATAGTTAGCCCTTCCAAAGCTACGTTGTCTTATAGCAAATGTTACATTGAAGACAGCTATGCTTTATCTAAGGAAACAACTTCCTTCTGTCCTTTTGGTGAACAGAAAAAGCTTTGTTTTTATTCAAAGTATCAACTTATTTCACATTCAACAAATATCTTTTTTTCCCAAAAATATATTTGCTAGCTATGGCTATATGATTTTTAATTAATTAAGCTGTTAAAGATTAAGAAAAAATGGGTCTACTATAACTATTCTAATTTTTAGCACCGTTCTTGTTGAAGCACATGCAATAAACATTTTAAATTGCAGTGACCACTACACCCTATACTTGGCAAGTTTTGTAGTGTGGGGCTCAGGTGAACATTACATTAAGCCTCCAATGTTAGGTTGTGAGAAAATGGAAAGCAATATAAGTGTACCTAAGGACAAGATGATCTAATGGCATGAGCTAGTTCTTAACAAATTGGTGATGAATCATGATTCAAATTCCTATGGGGAGAAGGAACAATTTTTAGTGTTGAACAAATACCTCTAGCTGAATTATCACCCAAAAAAGTTACCTATAGAGAAAAGGGGAAAATGCTATTCATCTTTCTTAGTTTTGTTCCCTATTAGGTAACCCTAACCTTAGAATCTTGCAATTTTATCATTTGAATAAAATTCAAGACTTCTTGTTAATGAAGAGAGTTTTACCTCTTCCTAGATATCATCCTCCTTAGGATTAAAATTAAATAGTCAATCTAGTGACCATAAAAGAGTGCTTGTTGGGAGGTAACCCAATTTAAAAAGGTAGAATTTAGTAGTTCATTAAATTTTTATCTTGTTTCTTAGCTTAAATAAACTACTAATGCTCATGCAAAATTGATGTTGATATTCCACAGAAGTTTTTACATGAATCTCAGGTTGTTCTACTCAATCATATGTCTGAGGTGCTAATTAAATCAAGGGAACAGATGTAAGTACCAATTTATGGCATTTTATTGGCTTTATTTAATTTTCTACTGAAATATGCAAATACATAGGTTGTGTAGCTAAATACATGCCAGTTAATTTAACGCATTGGGCCATGTAACTGAACATTGCACAACAGGACTTTTAAAAGAGAATGGGAGTCTTCACTCTCTTCTCCCTGCTCTCGACTACAACATTGCTCCTTCATTCCTAGTCAAATTCTCAGCTTGTTCATCCCCTATTTCCATCCTTTAGCTTCCCTTTCACACTTAATCACATTTGCACCAATTAAACTACAAATTCAAGCCGTAATTTTTGGGTTCTTGCTAATTAAACTAGCTCATGCTTCTAAGCTCAATTTATGCAATTCTAAGGTAATTTTCGCACCCGTTTGTTGTTTATTTGCTTAAGCTTTAGCTTCTTAATTCTTGGGTTCTTGCCGATTAAACTAGCTCATGATTCCAAGCTCAATTCTAAGGTTATTTTTGCACCCACCCCCTTTGTTGTTTATTTGCTTAATTTTGATCTTCTAAAACACTTGGAGTTGATTTGTGCACAATATTCCATGAACTGGAGTGTCAGCTTGAGGAAATTTGGAACTTTTGGTTGCTTCATGAACTTCTACTAGAATGTAGCTATTTTAGTGTTCATTTAGTTGTATGAATGTTGTTTAGTGATTGGTGTGAGTTTATTGGACCAAGATGTGTGAGATTTTCCCTCGTGTGATGCGAGTATGCTTTGTTCTTGTTCGAATTGGTGGGATTGAGTTGTTGTTAACATGTTTGGTTATGATGTCATGCATTTGAAGTTAAACTTGTTGTTAGTGTATCGATTTTGTTCTGCTGAATTCTAAAATGTCAAGTCAACTTTGCTGAAACTTTGTTTTCTTTGATCAATTGAATTTTCCGCAATAGCCATCAATTACATGGGTTCAGGGTAGTTTTTACAAGATGTGTAAACCACCACTACCAAACCATGTGATTGGGTGCCTTCTGAATTTTTGGTACCTATTGATTTTCATGCACGCAAACCTTGGATTTTTTTCTGTTATAGTATAGTTAGAAAGCAATTATGCATGTTAAAAGTATCCCCTGAGTGCTGTTTGACTTACATGAGAAATTAAGCATGTCTTTCCATGAATTTGGTTTTATTTTTAAGTGCACAATTATGCATGTTAAAGTATCGCTTGAGTGTTGTTTTTAATTACAGTTGGTTAGAATCTCTAGTTAAACTCACATTGCTGGCATCTAAATATGCTTCTTGAATGTTTCATGTGCATCTTTGAACCTTCATGATACCAACTCTGAGAATAGAAGATCATATTTCACGTGTATCTTCTTTAATTCTGGCTTTTTTTTTTTATTTTTTTATTTTTGGCTAAAACCCTCACTTACATAGCTCACGTGTTGAATTCCACACCGTGTAATTTTGAATTACAAGCTGTGTAAATTTGAACTACAGGGTACATATTCTGTGAATTTGATTTTTTTTTTTTTTTCTGAATCCCTTTAACAATGGGCTAACTATGATTTATTTCAAGTATCATGGACATAACTAAAGTTACTAGTCAAAGGGCTAGATCATGCTCCCCGCCTAAAGAAGTTTCTTCATCAAGAGGTCTAACATCACTAACTAAGCACTTCTTCTAGAGCTCCACCTGTTTTCTCTTCTAGAGCTCTACCAACATGATCTTCTAGAGCCCTCGTGTCATCAGAATAGACAGAATTGAACCACCTAACTAGATCTGCCCCCCCATTTATTTCACTCCCAAGGATTAGAGCTGCAAGAGATTCTAGTTCTCTTAATCCTAAGGGTAGAACAAAGAGCATACATGATCCCCACCCGCTTAATCAAATTTGAGGTGGAGGATGACAGAAAGGCGTTACCAAGCTAAATCTTTCTTGCCAACTGAGATGATGCATATAGCATCGCTAGAGGAGGTGGAACTGCTAGAGAGAATTACCCAGCTGATTGGTAACTCTAGCTTTGACAAATACCTTGAGGCACTAATTGCTCCAATCTATAAGGAACTAGTATATGAGTTCATCTCCACTATAGACATTCATGGCATATTGACTAATTATGGCTAGTGTAGTAAGGCAAGACCCATTTCCTTTAGACTACGTAATTTATAGAGGAACTGTAGTTTGAATGAGTTATTTAAGAGGACTAGTATCTTCACTAGAGAGTTTATTGAGTCACTTACCTATTTGAACTGCATTACCAATTAGATTTGGGAGGAGTCAGATTTGGGTTTCTAGAGGTTAGTCCTTGAGTCCAATCGCTATGCATCTAGCTGCTCCAAGGCTACAAGCCTTCAATGATGTATCCATGAGATACATCAACATGTGACTCTCATACTCCATCTGTGGCAACAAAGATAATAGTGGTGTGGTGATCTAGAAACATCTGCTCCACCACAAGTGTATGAGAGAGTGAGTCACACCACACTGTGGACTCTCAATGCTTCGCATGTTCGAGAAATATAAGACAAACAGATTTTCTACTGTGGCATGTGGAGCTTTATTGACACAATTGGCTAGGAACTATGGGGTTATCATTGACGGTAACCTTAGATGTATTACTAAGGTGTCTTAACCTCAGCTGTTGAAAGCCGCAGAGTTGCTTCACATGCACATGACTGTGAAGAGGCAAGATGCCAAAGTTTCTATCACATGTTAACTAATCAGCCAGGAAGGGAAAGAGATTATGTAGGCATGGGTATGGTGGTTGAATTGGTTTGGGGGCCACAGGTTGTGCTTGTCCCTGTGGGTATAGGACCTGAGAGGAAAGATGAGGATGTTGATGAGCTTTATTAATAATTGGATTCTATGATCAAATTATATTGGTTATTGCATATAACAGTGAAACTCATAATCCTCAACATCTAAGGGTATAAAAAAGAATCCAATTGCCTGAAGCCTTCATTGAGTGTAACCGTTGGTTTGCAGGTTGGGATATGGGTATTCTATTAGGTTGCGTAGCCTCCCTCATCCTTTTGGAAGATAATTCCATCTAAGAAGAAGGTTTTGAGACTAACACTGAAAGGGTCCTTGTAGCTCCAGATGGCAGCGGCTGATGGTAGGCAATGCTAGCCAGTAGTTTGCCAAAACCAAGGGTAATGATTTTTGCTAGCTTGGAAATGGAGGAGGGTTTGACGAAAATAAAAGCAGGCGCTTTCCTTTCCTAGGATCGTGAGGAGGAGATGAGTATTTAGCAATTTCTTGAGACTAGATCGATAGAGAACACGAAAGATGACTAACAACTAACACAGAAACAAAAATCTCATAAAATAAAAAAAAAATTTAGAACATTATTTGGAAACAAAAATACAAATATGACCGTAACTATTAGGCTTGCTTGATTTGGAATTTTAAAGATAATATTTCCACTTCTATTTCATTTTACATTGTTCTACTATGTTTTCCCTTTAACTAACCAAATGCTATAGCAATTCAAATACACTACAATGTGCGGAACATATGATCTTATAATGAGACACAAAACTAATGTAAATAACTCCAAATTACAATATAACCATGATTAAAAAAATCTAACATAAATTAGATCCACTACAACAATACGTTATTCCCCATTTTAAGCAACCCATCATATAAGTATGCAAATGTTTCAAATAATTTACAACAAGTGTAATAGTTTAAAAGCCCCTCCTAAAAATTTAAAAGACATAACTGAATATTTTTACACACAGTAAATACTTCTTGAAATAAAAATAACATGATATGTCATTACAAAATTGCAATATAAACATAGTATAATCTGAAATTATAAAATGGAAAGAAACCAAAGCAAGTAGAAGCAAGAACAGTTCATCGTAGAAAATGAGTCCAACTTGTAAAAAAAGAACAAGTATTTTACCCAAAAACCAAGCTAGAGATGAATCTGTACTGGATACCCTCATCTAACAGTGGCAGAATCCTCAAATGGCAAAACTAGGAAATGAACAGAAGCTTTTCTACCAAAAAAAATTGACATAGATTTACATTTAGAAATATAAAGGAGAAAGAAAAAACTAGCATTAAATACAAAAACATTGAAGAAAAATATTCTAAACAAATACTTGAAATAAGTGGTACTATATTGTTGCTCTATGGTTTGAACGTTGCTACCACTTGCAACATTGAGGTTGAGACCAAGAGGTGGCTTTGGGTCACTGGCATTGAGATGGAGAGGGTGCCTTGATGATGAAGAAAAGGTATTCGCATTTTTGCCTTTACCACTGCATTTGGATTAGCCACATTTGGCCTTGGGACAGGTTGTCTTGTGTAGGAAGAAACTGGCTTTCTACTAGCTGCAGCGAGTGGTGGCTGTTATTGTTGAATAGACATTTTTTGACATCCCACAGCAGGGAGAGATTGCATTGCTCGGGTTTGGCTTGGAAAAGGCTATCTTGCAAAGAAAGATGGGTTTCTATTAGTGGCAGCAAGTGGGGGTTACGATGGTCAAAGATTGAGAAGAGGGTTGATTGGTGAATGGAAGCATAAAGTGGGTCGATGCGTACAACTGCAAAGTCCAGTGGCAGTGGGTTGAAAGTAGTACAAGGAAGCTCGCCAAAACTTGGAGGGATGGATGAAGGAGGATTTTGGTTCCATGGAGGAAGAGATGAATCTTGCTCTACCATTAGTTTGTTAAGACTCAACCGATGGAGAAATGGAAATCAACAAGTTGGAACGAGAATTGGGAGTGTGGTGAAATGGGTTTACAAGCTACAATGAACTATCTCGTGGCAGCTAGAGCATATATAGTCTAGCAAGATCTGTAGTGTTTAGACGCGTGTAGTGTACAGGAATGAAAAGCACGCAGGGAATGTTGAAATTGGAGAAAGGAAAACGAACTTGGTGGCTTATTTATTTTATGATGACGTCAATGTGTTTGTGATGAGTACCAATTGTACAATATGGTACAGTGTGATTCTATGAATATCCCAAATATAGGAGAAAGAAATTTAATGAATTTTAAACTATGATGGATGATGGATTGTTATTCTTATCTTTTACACTTTGGGTGTTATTGGTTTTGATGATATTTTAGATATAATTGATGTTATATATACATTTTTTTGTGCACACCTAATTAATTTTTACATTTTTTTTCAAAATCTTTATTTCTCTTTATAATTTTACCCATGTATATAACTATAAAAAGTTCTAGTGTAAAGATGAGTCCTAATATTTTCGAAAATATAGGGAAGCAATTTATTATGTTTATCTTGGGTGCCATAGCAAGTCAACCTTTGTTGCTTATGAACTAGCAGGCTTAAGGAGACAATATTCTAGTTGGGGAGCTGGATGGAAGATCATTCATCCCTTATTATTGATGCTTTGTTACTACATTTTTAATGAAATTACTTTTTTCATTAAAAAAAAAAAATTATGCTCTATCATTTAGAAACTCTTAATCATTTGAAAACTTAACATTTTTGGGGGATTTCTATTGTATATAATGTTAATAGAAAAATAAGACATATTAAAATGACAAGTGTTATTTTAGTTTAATCGAAAGTTTTGGATTTTGAACTTTAGGATGCAGCAGAATTGAACTGGATAAAGAATATTCTTACTTAATTCACCTAATATCATGCTAAATACTAGATAATTTTCATTAAAATGTTAATTGAAAAATGAGATGGAAAATTTGAAAGAATTGGCACAACAATTATATATATATTGCAGAGGATCTATAAAATGTATTATAGAACTGAGGAGTTAAAATTAATAGGAGTAAATTCCATCTGAACAAAGGACAAGAGAGAAAACCATTTTCTAAGAGAGTAGTTCTAATCCCTTGGGCTATAATATGTGATAGTCATGAAAGTGTTACCTAATAAGTAATAACACTTGTATTTATAGTAGAGGTCAAAAACCCTCCATGATAACCCTAATGGGATACTAGATTAACTTACCCATCAATAGCTAACTTAATGTCATGGCCCAGTAACCTGAGTATGCTAAATAAAGGAGTAACCCAATAACATAATAAAGTGTTATTACTTGTTATTCCCTATATGTGCATTAATTTTCAACATATATAGCCATAAATCAACCTACATAATTTCTTTGATACCAATTGAAAGAATTGACATAATAATTATATAAATGCTGCAAGGGATCTATAGCATGCATATATTAGAGAAGTACTTGAAATAAGAGTGGATTCCATATAAAAAAAAAAAAACCATTCTCTAGGAAAGATCAAGGACCCTCCATGATAACCCTAATGGGCTATCATTATAATCATTAATGTGTTACTCAATGGGTTGTAGCACTAGTACTTATAGTAGAGATTAGGTACCCTCCATGATAACCCTAATGGGCAACTGAATTAACTTATTAATAGCTTACCCAATATCATAGCCTAGGTAAAAAGATCACATTGGGCTATAAAGTCTCATAATTAATCTAATAATTAAATTTGGGTTTTAATAAAAAGAACATAATTTATGTTAGTCCACAAAGTTATTCTTACAAAATCAATTTTTAGATCATAGTAAGAATGTTCATTCCGTTTTACTTATTTTATTTTATTCTAATTTTTTTACAAAAAATAGGAATTCAGTCTATTAGGGAATTAATTATTGTTCTGATGAATCGTAAATCACAAATCATACCCTCTAAAAGTCACAAACATGTATAGGTGTATTTTTTTGTTCTTTTTATAAAAGTACCCATAATACTTAAGGAGAGATTAAAGAAATCAACTTGGTGTTGGCTTAATATTAATATATAATACCAAACTAAGGCTCAAAACAATCAAGCTATAAATCCTATTAATTAAATTTATACTACTAACATTTGACAAGTAATTAAATATAAATCCAATTAATTCTCCCTTTCTTTAATGGTACAGGTGTAATTGAGAGCCCTTAGTGCAAGATTGAAACCTTGTGGTTGCAAATCCGATGGCATCCGCTATATTGCATTACTGATAGTAACATGAACTTCCACAAAAGAGCATAAGTTCCCTATACTTGTCCATTCAATTTCAAGTTTTTTGTCATGGGATTCATTTTTTCTTTGATTTCATTTAATTCAACCTAGAAGTTACATTTGGGAGGACATTCTCCTGCCATTTATGGAGATTACTCTAGATTTAAGATTCCCTTAATTGAGTGTTTTTGATTGAGTCATGACTGCTAAATAGGAATTATTATAACTTAACCTGAAAAAGGAACAAGATATGAAAATGGAGAGAAGAAAAATTTATTGTAAAGCAATGACCTCATATTTGATTGATTGTTAACATAATTCTTGAATTGATTCGGTTCATTGCCAAATATTTTTAAACTTTCTAAAGCAAATATTATAAGCCCGTTAATATGTCTTGGAAAAACATAAAGTTCTCGTGAAATATACTAATAAATAAATCTAGTAATAACATAAAAGTTATTGTGAGATGCATTTTACAACTTGTGAGGAATGTATGGTTTCACTTCCAAAATTGTCTTTAAAGGTGATATTAACAACCTTTTTTGTTTAAATTTTTTGGGGAAAATAATTAAGTTACTAAAAATGAGAAAATTGAATAATGTTAAATACAATAGAATAAATGAAAGGTAGAATGCTCCTACCATTGCCCGAAATACCAAGGTTATTCTTAGGTTAGGATTTCTAACTTAATAGGCTAGGTTCTAACCTAATTTTGCATAGCATTAAGGCTATACTAATGTGCATAGCTTGGTAGTAAGGCTATGTGTCCTAAAAGGGCTTGGTCTCTGAACTATCCCCATCAAAATGATGGAGATCTCCCCTACCTATTTGGATCCTTAAATGTATAGATTCTTTGTGATCCCAGATAAGCAGAGTGATCACCATAATTCAAGTGAAGACTTTTTTGTACACCACTTGGCATTAATGTTGAGTGATAATACTAGGCCTCCTGCTAGCCCTAGGGTTAATGTGGCCTGGGTATAAAGCCAAAAAGTGTGTGAGGTATTAATGTTGGTGCTCATGTGTGGGAGGAACATACAAACCTTAACCTAAAAACTACCCAAACCCACCTACAAGATAAATATGCAACAAAATGCAGTATATATACAATGCGGAAATAAAGATAAGACAAAAGGTACATTTTTTTACACTATATTAAATTTGCATAGTTAATTATAAAGGGCCTAACTCTCTAACATGTCCTAAGTGGAGTCACCATAGTATGAGGACCTACCCTTTAGTAGGGGTATTATTTTATTTTGAAGAGTCCCCACCAACAGTTTTAAAAACTTTAGGGTACAATTGGAAACTCATTATCCCTTTCTATTTGGAAAAGAAACTAGTCTATGAAGGAGAGATAGGTTTGACAGTCCAATTATGTTGTGGAATTTGTGAGGTACCCCACAACATTCGTCAAGGATGGTTACCCTAATCAACTATGTAAAAATAATATGGCCAAATGTATAATTTTTTTATTAACATAAACTAAATGATTATATTCATTGATAAAATGCAACAAAATTAAACAAGCAAAGTATGATGCTATAAATGAACCTAGAGTACTTCTAACCTTTAAGATGGATTAGCAATCTTTTGGTGGCACTTATCTCTACCTAAGTTGAGTAATGCCTACACCATCTCATTCAAGATAGTGTCGCCTAGTCTTCCGTGATAAGTGGAGGGGCCATGGACCCTACAAGTTCATGCCAAGTCCTCAAATGTATGCAAATGCATGTTATGTTCATAAAGTGGGGAGTGGGGTACATTAGAAACTACAATGGGAAAATAAGAAGAATGAATTACACACCTTTTTTTCAAAATATTTTTGACACCTTAACTTGGTTTTCAACTTGGCTTCTCTTTCTATATTTTACATTGAAAAACAATATTAATAAATAAGACAAACCAAAAAATAAAAAAAATCATAAAAGATAATAAAAAGTAAGGGGCTTTTTTGATATGATAATGGTCTTGATCTTCATAACGTAGGCAAAGTCTCGAATTTTTGAAAGGAACATAGAAAAATACACAATGATGGAGAAATTTGATACTTGTAACCGAGCTACCAACCTTGATCAATAATCACAAGACTTAGAGCCCAAATCCACAAGAAATTAACTTTCTTGGGAAAAGAACCAACCCACGCAATAATAACTTGTCTTAAGGAATGAATTGGGGTCTTCTCGAAGCTTTGGGTCACTAATGGATCCTTTGGAGAATTGACAAGAAAAGAACAAGAATTGGGTAGAAAAACTCTCTCTCTTAAGAATTTTGAAAAAGATACATAATATTGATTAATTGCCAAAAATCATGTGAACATTACATAATTGTCTTTAAACAAGAAAAATAGCTAATAAGAAAACCTAAGATCCAAAGATTATAAATACATCAAAAGATTTAATCGCTAATAGAGAGTTTTAGCCAAATTACAAGTAGGAAACTTATTAAAATAAGGAGACAAAATAAAAGAAATCTATAATTGCTTTGTTTGAGCACCAAGAAATAAGTTTTGAGCACTGCAACATTATCCCTTGTAGCTTGTGCACATCCAGAGGTCAAGCTCTGAGCACTATGGTGCTCCTAACAAGCAATGTGGTGTAGTCGTAAGATTGAAAATCCAACAAAATGATATATTATTGCATTGTGAAACACTATTTGAGCACTGCAACATAGTCACTAGGTTGAAAAATCCAAATAGAATTCTACATAGTTGTGTTGTGCACCATTTGAGTGTTGTGCCACACCTCCAAGCATGAGCTCTCAACATCAAAACCATGTGAAGCATAGCCTCACTCCCTTGGGGAGCATCAACACTCTTTCCAACACTTCAGGACTCAATGTTGGCCTGGATTGCTTGCTCTAACTTTTTTCTCTGAGCTCTTGTTAATGGTCCATCTAACAAGCAAAAATTCTTATTTGCATCCAATTGCTTTACTTTGGTGTCCAAGTCTTGCCTATCTTCATTCTCCCCCTCTTGAAAAGGATTTATCTTGAATTCTTTTACCCTACACAAAATGGAGAAAGATTAGCAACATTAAAAGTAACACTGATACTGTACACATTGGGAAGAACAATTTTATAAGATTATCATTGATTCGTTCTAGGACTTTGAATTGGCAACAACTTGGACTTTCTTTTGTCTATAAATCTCTCTTTTCAAAAATAGACCCAAACCAAGTCTCCTGGTCGAAACATGTGATGCTTCTGCCCTTATTTGCTTGTTTGGCCTTTTTTCCTGTATCTAAATACATTTTCTCCTTTACAAGAGGTGGGGTCATATAAAAAGAAGTGAAGGAGTTAAAACCATAGACAACTTCAAAAGGGGACATTAGTAGCAGAATATACACATCTATTGTATGAAAACTCTACGAGTAACACATTTTTCCTAAGCCTTCAAATTTCTTTTAATCAATGCACACAACAAGGTAGTTAAGGTTTGGTTAACTAATTATGTTTGTCCATCTATCCAAGGATGATAAAATGTAGAAAACAATAATTTAGTACAATTTCTTTCACATCTGCTCTAAAGTTCTCGGAGATACCTCCTTTTTTGAGAAGTTGTCCCCCCTTTATATATGTAAGAGAACTTCCATGACTATCGTAATTGTTTTTCAAGTCTCTATTTTGTCAACTAGGATGACAACATGTGTGAATCAATTAGCTATTGAATACAAGTACCTTGATATTTGTCATCTTAATTGAGTAAGCACATTGGTAGTTTTAATCCCACTTCTTACAACCTTGCTTCACATTTCCGTTTATTTTTCATTTTTATGTGCTATCATGAATACCCTAAACTCAGCACTTTCTTGTTTCAAGTGTTGGCATAATTGTATTGGACTTTGGGTTAAATTTGGCTCACACCAAAAGAGAGCTTCATTTTTATTTTAAGTCTAGCATATTTTTAAATGGACCAACTTCAAAAAACAAATTGATCTAGCTCATCAATTCTTTTTTTGGAAAATCCTAAAATTTTTTAAAAATAAAGTATCCAAGATGAATTGTAAAGTTTAGAGTAAATACCTATTTTGGTCCCTCACACTTTAAATTTATCAATTTGGTCCCTTACATTTGAAACTCTGATCAAATTCATCCCTTTCATTTAAACCCTAATCAATTTCATCCCTCACATTTCACATTTATTAATTAAGTCCTTCACACTTCAAATTTTTTATCAATTTTGTCTCTTAAATTTTCAATATCTTTGAAGTGTGAAGGATTAAATTAATAAGTTTTACAAGTTTAAGGGACTAAATTATTGTTTTAAGTGTGAGGGACTAAATTAATTAGGGTATTACATTTGAAGGACCAAATTGATAAATTTGAAGTGTAAAAGACTAAATTGATAAACTTAAAAGTGAGGGACCAAACTAATAAGAGTTTTAAGTGTGGGACCAAAATAGGTATCTACTCTAAAGTTTAATATTGTTTAATTTATGTGCAAAATATCTAGATAAAACATAGTATCCATGACCATCAATGAAAACAATCATTAAACCATCAAATTCTCTTATGAAGAATGAGAGAAAGGAAGTTGTATGACTTAAAGTATAGCTTGCTACTCAAGGTTTTACTTTAAGACCTGAAATTAATTATGAGTTCATTTATTCTTGATTGCTCCTTAGATGAATGGTGTGAGTGGATGGAATTGGATTGGATATGAGGCGTGAATGGGTGTGTCTATGTGTAACAATATGTGATGATTTGGAACACAGTGCAAGTATACACTATCAATGTAGTGAGCAAATATTTCGGGGGTTGTCATAAACAAGGGATTTTTGTTGATTACCAGAGTAATATAACTCCAGTATTATTCAAGCGATCGAATTGTGATGAAATAAACAAGGTATTTAATTGCAGAAAATAAATAAGTAATAACAGAAAAATATATATAGCATGATTGATTAAGAAAGTAATGATGAGAGATATAGGGATACAGATTTCACCACAATCTTCATGTATAGGCTTCCTCGATTCGGTCATGCAATTATAAAATTACCAATTGCTAGCTAGGATTCCTTAATATAATTAATCAGCCTTGGTAATAGGTCAAATCAAATCTAATTACAATTACCAACCCTACAACTGGTCTATGCGAGTTGTAGCAACTGTAATTGCATTAAGATCTATAGGTATCCCTTTAGGGAGATTAGAGGAACGCCCTAATTCCCATGTGGCTACACAGGGTCTCGATATTGGTTTGTCCTTAGCTGTACTATGGATTAAATTTTCTTGGTCCAGATTAACTAATCTCTAGTCGATTTCATAGCTAACCTACAGATTTCCCCTAATTAATTAGCCAGATTAATCGAGAGTAAAGTGTAGAAAAGTAAATCTCAATTGAATAAAACCTAACTGTCATAACTTCCTCAATTTGTCTATACAATCAGATCAGGCTACATCTTAGCCCTAGAATGAGGTTTAATTACACATGATAATGAGAAAACAAATAATGATAAAATAAAAAAACATGAAAGAGTAAAAGAAGAAACTTGGGTGACGGCTTACTCTTCAATCTGAATGGGTTGCTATTGTTCTCTCTTCTTGTCTTGTGTTCAGCCCTCTAAATCTATTTATAATGCTTCTAATCCTTATCCCACACTAAGTAGGATTCTAAATAATATTAAAAGACTAAATACAAGTGAATCCTAATCCTACTTTAACTACGGTTTTAGTTAGGCTTCACACTTCAAGACTTGGGCTCAGCTTGAAATCCTATTTTGGAGAGTCTTCTAGGTTATGGATTTTTGATCTTTGAATAGCACACCTCCCTGGAGGTCACTGGGCTTAGAAATCATCAAACTACTCTGATACGGGTCTTGGGTGCCATGGCAGAGATGCTTGGGAGCCATGGTTCCCCACTAGCAGAAATTCCACGTTGCTCTCTGGGATATGACACCATGGCGCCCCATGGTAGAATGCCATTTTCTCTAATTTTTGCCTTTCTTGCTCTGTGTACCTACAAAGCAGTGAATTCTAATCAACAGCCAAGTGTTTTTACTATGATTTGAACTTGAAATACAAGGGGATTGATGCTAAATAATCTATATAAAATGTAATTATCAAACTCCTTTACACTTATTTTTTTGCTCCTCTCAAGTAAAATCATATAAGGACATTCACACAAGAAAATAAGGCTTCCACACATAGCAGACCTAGTAACCATATTTGGCATCTGAATTCTTCATATGGGATCTTTGGAATTCAATTATTGTTTCTAATGCAAGATCATTCAATTAAGTAATGAATTATTTCCCAAAACCCCAAGGTAACTCTCAATGCAAAGTAGGATAGCTCAATTCTTACCAATTGAAATAGACAAAGAAAGTTTTCATATAATAGGGTAAAATAGGGGGTGATATCATGAAAAGCTATAATGAAGATAAAGTAAAGTGAATACATGCATAATAGTTACTTAAGTTTTAAGGAGTGTAGGTGGTGAGGGATGAATTCTCTCTTATGGAAATGATATTCACTCAACTCTCTAAAGTATGGAGGGTTGTATTTTCACTCAATTCAGAACAAAACTAAGAAAATTCCATAGGCTTCTTCATATATCAAATCTCCAACACTTCAATAAATCACAACACTAATCACAGGGTCTTACAAAAGGTTGTAGTGGGGCTAGGTGAAGGTGATAAAAGCTTAGGATATACTAAGAAGGAATTTTGTTAATTTAGAGTTGTTCTTTATTTCACATATTCTCCAGCCACTAGCTCAAATACTTTATCTTTTACTTCTTCTTTTCTTCTCTATTGTCTCCCCATTTACCTTGGTGTCTTGGTCTTTTAACTTTTTTCTTTTCTTTAATTTTCTATCCTTTCCTGGCCCTTCTTATTCTAATTTTTTAGAGCATTTCTCTCATTTCTTTTCTTCTTGCTCATTGCTCCTTTTTCTAGGGAGATAATCCTCATTATAAGGCTATTCTTTTCTCTCTTTTTCTCTCTACTAGGGCGGAGTCTTTACTTTCCCTGAATTTACACATTCCTTTAAAGTATTGGTGTCCTTTTGGGGTAAGAGTTGAAGGAAGGGTTAGAGATAGAGACGGGGTGAGAATAAAGGGAATGATAGGCTCAAAAAGGTCAACTAGGGGATAGCTCAAATTTCAAGGTTCTAATGTATAGGATATAAATATAGATTATCCCCAAACTGGATGTTTTGATTTTGCATGTTATGCGGTGGGGTTTCATGGCTATGGTTAGATTATTAATTAGCTCTGCCATGATTTACCATACTATCATGAATAAGCTTGAACAGATTGGCTACAAAAGGGTGAGAATGGGCTAGATGGTGGAATCTTAGGTGCCCTAATCATTCTAGTGGTTGGGATTTACATGTGGTCTAAAAATGTATGACCAAGCAAGTTCTAGAAAAATCAAGATGCCCTATTCACTCACAAACAGTTGTTGTGCTCTAGTGATATGGCCCTTTGGCTCAAAAGCTCACCAGGGGATAATTTATCCACTCACATTTTAGTTTCCTCCAATTTCTCAGTAAACTAATGCACATATAGGGAATAACAAGTAAATGTAGCTTCACACATTTTTAGTGTAAGCTCAGAATTCCCAGAGGCTTTTCAATCATAAGTAAAAATCGATGAACAATCATACATTGTTTCCACAATAATCGAATATTCCTCATCCCATTTAATCAGTGATATTCCAGTTTTATCATGAGCCATGGCTTTTAGTCAATCAAAACACACATACAATCATGCATTTATTCATAAATAGAAAATTTAAACTAAGCATACTAAATCATACAATCATGCAGTCAATTTAAAACATTCAAGTAATCTACTACTCAATCAAAAGATAAATGCTAGGTTGAATTAAATACGACTCTCCCCCACACTTAAAATCTACATTGTTCTCAATGCATTAAATAAAATAGAGTTAAGAAAGAGCCAACTTGGAGAGATAGTCTAGTTAGAACCTTCAGAGTCCTCCTCTGAGCTTTCTTGTTCTGCTTGGGAGGGTGGAGCAGCATGTGGTGGACGAGGGAGGTGTGGGAACTACAGCACCTGCTTTCAGGTATTGTTCAGTAATCTGGTACCATTGGGTGGTTACTTCAGTATATTGATAGCTGAAATCTATCCATGTGTTGAGCTTGGCGGTGAGTGCAGGGTCCATAAAGCCTTGCTGGTTGGGTGGCAGTGCTTACGGTGCATGTGGGGCTGGTGGTGGTGGTGGAGCTCTTGGGCCTTTTCTGAAGTATGGTGGCTTCAAGCGAAGAAAGAAGGTCTTGTTTAACCTTCTGCCTGGTGTGAACATGGGCTCTGAATTCCCCTATACAACTCCAGTGTTTCTACATAGGGCAGTGATCAAGTGAGGGAATGGAAGCACCTTCTTGTTGACCATCTATCGAATGGTTTCTAAGTACTCTGCAATTGTGTGGCTTAAATTGAACCTCCACCTGTTGTGAATGGCCCAGAGGAACTTTGCTCTTAGCTTGGTGACCTCTGATATGTCCACAGATAGGAATAAGCGGTTTGCAATGAAGTGCAGCCACGTCTTGTAGACTTTATTAAGTTTGGTCTTGGAGAAGTGATAGAACTCACCATCTCTTGTGACCCACTGCGTGCCCGCAATACATAGTTCTCTTGTAATGGCAATGTAGTCTCTGTTGGCTATGAATTCATTCAACCTTGGCTCTCCCACATAGTCTGTTGGGATCTTAAAAATTTCATGTATGGTGTACCAATCAAATGGTACCTTGTGGCCTCGGACCCAGCTTTCATAAGTAGTCTGATATTAGAATAAATTGGCATATAACTCCTTCACAATGTTGATTGGTGCAGGCTCCAGTTGTTGAACAAATTTAAGCTAACCCCTCCACACCGTCTGATTAGCAATTGGAGCAAAACAAGGCTCTGACAAATTAATGCCAAACTCAGGGATGATTGGCTTGTTGTCTAGTGTTGTCATGTTGTCCTTTGCCTTTTTGCTAACAAAGTGAGTGACATCATATTCTGGAAGTTGGGAAGATGATGATGCCTTCCTCTCGACTAATCTTTTGAGAGGTATGGTACCTGAAATATTGCACAGAAAAATACCCAACCAAGCACTTATTCCACTAAATAATCCTAGTAAGACAGAATTCCCACAATGCTCTGTTTTTCAAAAATTTTTGTCTATGTAAACTCTAGATGACTATTCACAATTCAGAGCAACAACTATCAATCAAGTATAATCAACAATTAAATTACACCGGTTCAACTCACATGCATCAAATTTAAATAACCATACACCCAAAAGTTCCCAAATTCGGTTAAATTACCCAAGGGAGAGTGCGAATGAAATTTTCCAAAATTTCACCGATTAAATTGAGTGGGCAAGTGAGAAAATACCTCTATGGAGTCCAGAAGTGATTTTGCAAACCTTTTCTTGCCAAATCCGCACCAAAATCTTCAAGAATGGAGGAGAGAGAAAATCTACGTTTTAGTGAGAGAAAGTGGTAAAAAGTGATGATATCTGCCTCAAATCTGAAGATTGTGCAGATGGAATGGAGTTCAAATAAATGGGGAAGGGTTTATAGGTGTTTTGGAGGTGATTAATCAGCAGAAATCCGAGGGAATGCAAAAGACATGAAGTTGGGTAGTTAAAGGTTTGAAATGGGAGAAGTGTGGGAAATGAAGGGGTGCTGGGGTTTTTGATTCAATAACCTGGGCGCCACAACGCTAAGACACAGAGGAAATTATATATATTTTTTTTAAGAAACTAGTACTTGCTAAAATGATGGGCGCCGTGGCGCCTAAGGGCTAGTTTCATTCTGTGAATGGTGAATGGGCACCATGGTGCCCAGTGCTGGTTCTATATCCTTCCATTCTTCCATTTAAGTCCTTTTGTGTTTGAATTACTCTGTTTTGGCTCCCAGTTGTGTCCACTCCCTATGTGGCTTCAATTAAGTGATTAAAACATCGTGAGTAGTAGATGAATTGAATGAATTAAAAATGAAACACACACACAAAAAGAGATTGAAATAAAAACCAATGGGTTGCTTCCCATAAGCTCTTGGTTTATAGTCCTCAGCCTGACTTTCTCTGACTCTATAGACTATCTTGAAGGATGACAACATGCACGGGCATGTTTTCACTTGTTAAGTAGGGCTTCAATCTGTGTCCATTCACCTTAAAAGTTTATCCATCCTTCGTTATTATTACGGCTCCATATGGATTTACTGAGGTGATTGTGTACGGATCGTACCATCTAGATTTTAGTTTGCCCAGATGAATCTTCAATCCTGAGTTAAATAATAGCACCTTCTGCCCAAGATATAATTCCTTTCATATAATTTTTCTGTCATGCCATACCTTGACTTTTTCTTTGTAAATGCAGGTATTTTCATAAGCTTCTTTTCTGAATTCATCAAGAGCATTGAGTTGAAGCATTTTATTTTGCCCAGCCACTCTTGGATCAGAATTCAGAAACTTGACAACCCATTATGCCTTATACTCCAACTCGACTGGTAAGTGGCACTCTTTCCCAAAGACCATGTTATATGGTGACATGCCTAAGGGTGTCTTGAATGTTGTTCTGTATGCCTTGAGTGCGTCATCTAGCTTGAGAGACTAATCTCTTTTGTTGGAGTGGACGGTTTTCTCCAATATTCTTTTCAACTCCCTGTTGGATACCTTTACTTGCCCACTGGTTTGTGGGTGATAGGGGGTGGCAATTTTGTGCCTTACTCCATATTTGACAAGGAGAGCTTTGAGGTGCTGGTTGCAAAAGTGCTTCCCTCCATTACTGATTAGCATTTTGGGTACTCCAAAGTGGGTAAAGACATTCTTTTTCAGAAATTTTTGTACCACTTTGGAATCATTTATAGGCGATGGGATAGCTTCTACCCATTTGGATACATAATCCACTACAACTAGGATGTAAAGATTCCCATAGGATGGTGGGAATGGTCTCATAAAGTCAATGCCCTATACATCGAACAATTTAACTTCAAGGATGGGATTCTGAGGCATCTCATATCTCTTGGATAAGTTTTCAGCTCTTTGACATTTGTCACATCTTTCCACAAAAGATTGTGCATCTTTGAAAAATGCTGACCAATAGAAACTAGATTGAAGCACTTTATTGGCTGTTTTGTGAGCTGCATAATGCCCTGCATAATTTCTTGAATGGCAGCCTTTTAAGATGGAAGAATATTCTTCTTCTGGGACATATCTTCTGATTATATGATTACTGCATTTGCAATAAAGTGCAGGGTTATCCCAAAAATAATATTTTACCTCAGATAAATATTTCTTCTTTTGTTAATAAGTTGCTTTAGGTGGGAGTTCATGGCATGCCAGGTAGTTGATATAATCAGCATACCATGGATCTTCATTGCATCTTTTTCTCTTTCCATTGATTGCAACTGTTGTTATGAAGAAGACTTGCTCATCAGGAAAGTGATCTGCTACTAGAATTTTGTTCACCATATTGCTTTCAAGTCTTGAAAGATGATCTGCTATCAAGTTATCCTTTCCCTTCTTGTCTTTGATCTCTAAGTTGGATCCTTGTAATAAAATAATTCATTTGATTAATCTTGGCTTGGCATCTTTCTTGTTTAGTAGGCACTTTAATGCTGCATGGTCAGTGTAAACTATGGTCTTGTTGCCAATAAGATATGGTCGAAATTTGTCAAAAGCAAATACCTTAGCTAACAATTCATTTTCTGTTGTTGAATAGTTAATTTGAGCAAGATCAAGAGTCTTGCTTGTGTAGTAGATAGCTCTAAAAATCTTATCTCTTGTTTGTCCTAAAATAGCTCCTACTGCATGGTCACTTGCATCACACATTATTTCAAAAGGGTTTCCCCACTTTGGCATGATTATAATGGGTGCAGTGACAAGAGCTTTCTTCAAAGTTTCAAATGCATTTGTGCATTTCTCTGTGAAAGAAAATTATGCTTCCTTTAAGAGGAGGTTACATAGTAGTTTTGTGATTTTTGGGAAATCCTTGATGAATCTCCTGTAGAATCCTGCATGTCCTAGAAAGCTTCGCACTCCTTTGACAATAGAAAGGGAGGAAGTTTCTCAATCAGCTTCACTTTAGCTTTGTCCACCTGTATGCCTTTTAACGATATTCTATGGCCTAGAACAATACCTTCTGTTACCATGAAATGCCATTTTTTTTCCAATTCAGCACCAAATTTGTTTCTTGGCACCTTTTGAGTACTAGTGCTAGGTTGTGAAGGCAAGAATCAAATGAATTCCCAAATATTGAGAAATCATCCATGAAAATTTCTATGAAATTTTCTACCTTGTCAGAAAATAGTGCCATCATAAGCCTTTGAAAAGTTGCAGGTGCATTACCAACCCAAATGGCATCCTCCTAAATGCAAAGGTGCCATAGGGACATGTAAATGTTGTCTTCTCTTAGTCTTTAGATGCTATGGCAATTTGATTATAGCCTAAGTATCCATCCAAAAAAAAATAGAAGGGATATCCTGCTAGTCTGTCTAACATCTGATCAATAAATGGGAAGGGAAAGTGATCTTTTTTTGTTGCTTTGTTTAACTTCTTGTAGTCAATGCACACTTCATCCAGTCACTGTTTTGGTGGGAATTAGTTCATTGTTGTCATTTTTTACCACAGTAATTCTTCTTTTCTTTGGTACTACCTACACAAGACTCACCCATGAGGTATTAGAAATAGGGTAAATTATACTTGCATCTACCATTTTTGTACTTCTTTTCTGACTACTTCTTTCATTTGAAGATTCAGTTTCTCTGATGCTCTACTGAGGGCTTGAAATTTTCTTCCATGTAGATTTTATGCATGGATAAGGTGGGACTTATGCCTTTAATGTCAGTAATGGTCCACCCTATTGCATTTTTGTTTGCTCTGAGTACCCTAAGAAGTTTTTCTTCCTGTTCTTTAGTCAAGGAAGCAGAAAGAATTACCGAGAGAGTTTCTGATTCTCCTAAGTAGTAGTACTTTAAATGTTCAAGTAATGGCTTTAGCTCCAATTTAGGTGCTTTCCCACTTGAAGGTTCGGTATTGTCTCTTTATTCTCTTAGTGCTTTGGTAGGCTTCTTGATGAACATAGGTAGAGTTGCTTCAAGCTGTTGAATGCACTCTTCAATATCAAGGTTTTCTTCTGGAGGCATTCTAGCTAGGCATGCTTCAAGTGGTTATGAAAATTTTGAATTTTCTTTTATCTCTTGGACGCATTGCTTTATTAGATCTACTCTGAAACATGCTTCTTTGTCAGCTGGATGCTTCAATGCTTTGAGAATATCAAATGTCACTTCTTTTTCCTGCACTGTAAGTGTCAAATTTCCTTTTTGCACATTTATCAGGGCTCTCTCAGTTGCTAAAAATGATCTTCCTAAGATGATAAGGATCTACTGATCTTCTTTCATATCTAGTACCATGAAATCTGTAGGGAAGATGAATTTGTCAACTTTAACTAAAACATCTTCTACTATACCTCTAGGATAGTTGATGGATCTATCTGCCAGTTGCAGAGATACAGTAGTGGGCTTGACTTCTCCAATATTCAGCTTCCCTTAGATAAAGAGTGGCATGAGATTTATGCTATCTCCAAGGTCACACAACGCCTTGCTGAAAAATTCCTGGCCTATCACACATGGAATGGTGAAGCTTCCAAGATCTTCAAGCTTCTGTGGTTGTTTCTTTTGGAGTATAGCACTGCACTCTTCAGTAAGTGTAACTATCTCATAATCTTGCAGCTTTTTCTTATTGGATAATATGTTTTTCATGAATTTCACATAGCTGGGCATCTGTTCCAAAGCTTCTCAAAAGGAATGTTAATATGTAATTTTTTAAATACCTCCAGAAACTTTGCCAATTATTTTTCCAGTTTTTGTTTTCTAAATCTGTTTAGGAATGGTAGAGGTGGCTTGTATGGTAGGGGATTGTCAGGGAAAAGCTTGGATCTTGGCTTCTCCACTGGCTCCTGTGGTTTTGGCTTCTCTTCTAGTATGTCTTTAGGTTTTTTTCCAGCTTCTTTTTCTCCTTTAGGCGAGGGTTCTTAGACATCTTCTAGTGTCTTCCCACTTCTCAGAGTGATGGCCTTGACATCTCTTGGATTTGCTTCAGTTGTGCTTGGTAATGCTCCAAGCTGCCTTATGGTAAAAAGTTGAGAAATTTGACCGACCTGATTCTCTAATTGCTTGATGGAAGCATTTGTAGTCACCATGAATTGATTGGTCTTCTCAGTAAAATCAGCTTCAAATGCTACCAGTTTAACCATGGCATCTTTTAAATTCATTTTTGGAGGTTACTGTTGTTGTTGGTAATAAGGAGGTGCTGCCTATCCTGGGTTCTTCCATGAAAAATTAAGATGATTCCTCCAGCCTGAGTTGTAGGTCTTAGAGTAGGGATTATTATTTCCTACATAATTCATCTCTTCGGCTTCTTCTTGCATAGCCTCTATAGAATTTCCCTTGAGTAAAGCAGAGTGGAGTGAAAGTACCTGGTCTAGTTTAGCTGAAAGTTTGGCAAGTGCATCATTATCTTGAATACTAGCTACCTTCTTGTCATTATCCTTCCTAGAGCTTCAGTTAGAGGCATTTGTAGTGACCTCTTCAAGTAACTCATAGGCTTTAGCATAGTCTTTGTTCAGAAAAGCTCATTCGGCAGCTGTATCTACCACGGTCTTTGTATTAGGGCCTAATCCTCCATAGAACACTTGCATGACTAGCCAATCTTGCATGCCATGGTGTGGACACTTCCTTTGTAGCTACTTCAACCTTTCCCATGCATTATAGAGAGATTCTTTATCGGATTGATTAAAATTAACAATTTCAGTTCTCAGTTTGGTGGTCTTCGAAGGAGGAAAATATTTACTGAGAAATTTCTGGGCCAAGGAGTCCCATATGTCAACTGAACCAGGTGGCAAAGAATTTAGCCACCTTCTTGCTCCATCTCTGAGTAAAAAAGAGAAGAGTCTAAACTTGATTGCTTCTTCTAACACTCCATTATATTTGAATGTGCCACAAATTTCTAGAAAAGTGGAGAGGTGCAGATTTGGATCTTCATTCAGTGCTCTAAAAAATTGGTTTTTCTGGACCATCTGAATTAGGGCAAGTTTGATCTCAAAGTTGTTCGCTTCCATTACTAGATTTCGGATAATTGACATAACATTTAGGATTTTTGGGACAACAAAGGAGCGAAGAGGGATATGTCCCTCATTCGGTTGGTTAGTTGGTTCTGCCATCCTTTCTAGTGCTGATTGCAAGTTCCAAACTACTCTTTTTGCTCTCAAATTTCTTTTAATTGTCTTTTCAATTTCTAGATCAAGAGAGAGTAAATTTCTAGATCTTATTTTTCTCATGCACTAGAAAATTTTTCTGAAAAGAGTTGAAAAAATTCAAAGTAAACAGAATGATAACATAAAATTTTGCTTGAATCAACACCTTATTAATTCTTCTAATATCAATGAAACAATCCTTGACAATCGCGCCAAAAACTTGATTGCTCCTTAGATGAATGGCATGAGCGGATGGAATTGGAATGGATATGAGGCATGAATGGGTGTGTCTATATGAAATAATATGTGATGATTTAGAACACAGTGCAAGTATACACTATCAGTGTAGTGAGCAAGAATTCTAGGGGTTGTCGTACCCAAGGGATTATTATTGATTACTAGAGTAATATAACTCCAATATTGTTTAAGCGATCGAATTGTGATGATATAGACAAGGTAATTAATCGTAAAAAATAAATAAGCAATAAATATCAGATTGATTGAGAAAGTAATGATGAGAGATTTAGGGATCTAGATTTCACCACAATCTTCATGTATAGACTTCCTTGATTCAGTTATGTAGTTATAGAATTACCAATTGCTAGCCAGGATTCCTTAATATAATTAATCAGCCTTGTTATTAGGTCAGATCAAATCTAATTATAATTACCAACTCTACTACTGGTCTGTGAGAGTTATAGCAACTATAATTGCGTTAAGATTTATAGATATCTCTTTAAGGAGATTAGAGGAATGCTCTAATTCCCATGTGACTACACAGGGTCCTTGATACTAGTCTGTCCTTAGCTCCACTATGGATTTAACTCTCTTGGTCCAGATTAACTAATCTCTGGTCATTTTCATGGCTAACCCACAGATTTTCCTCAATTAATTGGCCAAATTAATCAAGAGTAAAGTGCAAAAAAGTAAATCTCAATTGAATAAAACCTAACTGTCATAACTTCCTCAATTTATGTATACATTTAGATTGGGCAACATCTTAGCCTTAGAATGAGGTTTAGTTACACATGAAAATGAGAAAACACATAATGATAAAATAAGAAAACATGAAAGAGTAAGAGAAGAAACTTGGGTGACGCCATGCTCTTGAATCTGAATGGGTTGCTGCTGTTCTCTCCTCTTCTCTTGTGTTCAGCCCTCTTGATCTATTTATAATGCTTCTAATCCTTATCCCACACTAAGTAGGATTCTGAATAATATTAAAAGACTAAATACAAGTGAATCCTAATCTTACTTTAACTATGGTTTTAGTTGGGCTTCACACTTCAAGACTTGGGCTCAACTTGAAAGTCTATTTCGGAGAGTCTTCTAGGTTATGGACTTCCGATCTTTGAATGACATGCCTCCCTGGAAGTCCGCTAGGCTTGGAAATCCTCAAACTACTCTGATACAGGTCTTGGGTGCCATGGCACAGAGTCTTGGGTGCCACGGCGCCCCATGGCAGAATGCCATTTTCTCCATTTTTTCCTTTCTTGCCCTGTGTACCTGCAAAACAGTGAATTCTAATCAACAATCAAGTGTTTTTACCATCATTTGGACTTGAAATACAAGGGGATTGATGCTAAATAATCTATATAAAATGTAATTATCAATTCTCCTATGGTGGATGCTATCACATTTCATTATCTCATTAGTCTAGCAATACATGGGAAACTTGATATTCATCTTAAGGATGTTATTACAACTCCAACATGACGTCTATATGAAAATCCTAGAAGGATTTGAGATGCAGGAAGCATATAAATCAAAATCATGGGAACTTTATTCAATTAAAATGCAAATATTTTTATATGGATAAAAGCAGTCTAGGCAAATGTGGTTTAATCACCTTAGTGATTACTTGTTAAAGGAAGAGTATAAGAATGTCCAAGTGTTTTGATATTGTTGTATATGTTGATGATTTGAATATTATTGGAACTTCATAAGTATATTTTCATACACTATTTTCTGTGCTTCCATGTTGATTTATGCCCCATTTGATGGATAAAGGATTAGGATTTGAACATAATATCTTTATTTTATTGTTTTCAGGTCCTAATTTCCCTCAGAAGCAAAAGCAACCAATTTCATAAAGATTCATACAAGAAATAAGATTTTTTTTGAAGATCAAAATTACACAAGTTGTCATTAAATAGACTTCCCAAGATTACATGACTATGTAAATCGTCATTAATGTGGCCTAAGCTTTTGGAGCTCAAAGATTACATAGGGAACACAAAATCAATTACACCACATGTAAAAAGGCCACTTAAGATGTGTAGTGCATTGGAGGAGAAGTCACAATTGTGAAATGACAACTACACAGGCCAAATTTGGATTACAAGCTGTGTAGTTACTATGTAATTTGACCCTATTTCCTATAAATAGCTTAAGCACAATTTTCACTTATTTCTTTTTAACCTTTCGTAGTTTTATCTTAGGACTCATAGATAGCTCTCAGATTAAAGATGAGACACATAACCTAGACCATCTTAGAGGAGTTTTGCAAGATCAAGCATCAAATCACTTGGATTCTCTCTCTAGATGAGCATAGTTCTCATTCCTTCTCAGTTTTATTTTACTTTTTGTTGTTTTAATATAACTAAATCCATCAGGAGTCCAGGGATTGATGATTTGATTTAGTTTTTCTATGGATTGGTAAGATTCTTGGATTATCCATGTTGAACTATAATTATAATGAGTTTAATGAAACTATATAGATATTGCATGCTATCCATTTAATATTCAAATTTTGTCAAGTTTAGAATGACTAATATTTTATATGCCATTGATAGATCATGCATCATAATGGTTCCTACAGAACTCTACTTTGATGAAAGTCGGTATACAGAGATTTTGGCACTAAATTATAATTAAATTTGGGGATTCTTGGGTTGAATGAACATTTTGACAATTTCAATTAGGTGGACCAAGCCATTAAGCATTTTCTGAATTGTTAGAATTATCTAAGGTGGAACCTTTGAATTTACAAGAGGAATTCTTGTCAACATTAGTTCACATGTGTAATCCAAAATTAAACTAATTCTAAGCTTGATGGAATCATATTGATTAATCCCCGTGATTTATTTTAATCTATCATAGTTCATTTTCACTATTTAAGCTATTGTCAATTGTTATTTTTGCTTTATTTTCATTTTAATTGCTTATTTGTTTTGTACACACCATTTATCTCTCATTACTTTGTGATCAAATAGCTAAAATCATGATACTCAAGTAAGTGCAGTTACCGATGACCCTTTGGGTTTAGTATTGGTACTTACTATGTGATATACGCTTTGTCCAGTGTACTGCCATGATTGTGCAGCCATAAGAAATACTAATTGTTATATATTTTAAAACTTGTCATTCACACAAGCAATCAACAAAACTCTTGAAGAGATCTAAAAGGCAATTGATTGTTTGAGGAAAGAATTTGAAATTAAAGATATTGAAAAGCAAAATTTTGCCTTGGCTTGCATATCAACCATTTGGAAGATGGAATTTTTATACACCAATAACTTATACCTAAAAAGTTCGTAAAAGATTTTATATGGACAAGACATCCATTGAGTACCCTAGTGGTTGTTTGCTCACTTGATATGAAAAATGATATCTTTCAACCTCGACAAGAATACTAAAATGGTTCTTGGTTTTGAATCATACCTTAGTGCTATTGTTGCAATGATGTATCTTGCTAATAATACAACACCTAATATAGCTTTTGTAGTTAGCTAATTTGCAAGGTTTAGTTCCTCTCTAACACAAATACATTGGACTAGAATTAAACATATCTTTTGCTACCTCTAAGGTACCATTGATATGAGTTCATTGTAGGCTATGATGATGCTAAATATCTATCTAATCTACACAAACATCAATTTCAAATAAGCTACTTATTTACAACTGGTAATACAATTTTCTCATGGCATTCAACCAAACAAACACTTAATGCCACATCAGCAAATCATAGAAAGCTTATAATTATACATGAAACAAGTCAAAAATGTATTTGGTTGAGATCTGTGACTCAATATATTTGAGAGACATGTGGGCTCCTCTTGCAATGGAATTTTGACAGTGCTCTTTGAAGACAATGTTACATATGTAGCTCAAATGCAAGAAGGGTATATCAAAGGGGATCCAACAAAGCACATTTCTCCAAAGTTTTCTTTGTAAAAAATCTATATTGACGAGCCCATTATGAGCATGGCCTAAGCCAATATGTGGGACAAAGTAGCCCATTACAAGAAAGTCAACTCATAAGTCTAAAAGAAGTACTAGGAACATTTTAAATTTAAACTCATATATTTATTATCATTACCTTGAGGAAGTACTTTGAGTGTTCTTAAGGAAGCCCCTTAAGAAGAGGTCCTAGGATGGCCCATCAATACTCATAAGGAAGTGAGTGTTTTTCTAAGTTCAAACATTCAATAGTTATTTTCCCACAAAAGTAGGTTGGACCACCCAAAGAAGCTCCCCTATTGACTTTCTTAAGACATCAAATCATACTTAGAGAATTACATACTCTATCTCTATTATCTTCTATATATATAAGGTATCTATCATTGTTGTGAAAGTATCCCACATGGCACCCCTTCACTTATTCTCAAACACAACATGCCAATGTGGTCCCTCTAGAAGAGATTAGGGCACCTCCACGGTCATGCCATAAGATTAGAGATCTCAGTTCCATCCACACCCTGGTAGTGTGAGCACAATGATTGACCAAGGCCTTACGTCAAAATTTGAAAATTTGGTATAGAAGATCAGAATGTGCATGCTTAAAGATATTGATTGATGTTGTGGACAAGGGGAGTGTTATGAATCTTTTATTGTGGACGTCCATTTAGCTTCTCAAATCCCAAATCATCATTGTGAATTATGTGATATTATCTCCTTTAGGTTATAACCTAGAAGGTTTAAGGTTTTGACTCTCTTCTATGTAACTTCCATACACAATTGTAATGGGTGCTCCTTATACCATGAATACTAGGGTTACAAGCTTGTGCCTATAAATTGGCACGTCGTTTGTATGGAAAGTACAACAAGAAGAATAAGAACATAGTTCTCATATTCTTTAATCTTTTGTGTTCTCTTTATTTACTTTACTTCCACAATAAACGACACATTACAAAATTCTTTTAAAATGGATTATTAATTTTATGTTAATATTTTTAAACATTTAAAAAATTATTTACAAATTAATTCAATTTTGAAAATGTTAGTGTTATGAACATAGAAGTAGTGAATATATCCAAATCAATAAGTGCCAAGTGCTAAGGGATATTAAGAAAAGGAAAAGAGCTTTTTTTTTGGTTAAAAAGCCAAAAATATTGATAATGCAATAATTGTTGTGAAACATGACATATGGGGAGTAAATTAGAGAGAATTTTGAGAAGAGAAATACAGAGCTTCCAAAAGAGCATCATTTTATTCATCCACTAGGGGAGTATATATACAAGAGATGAGTGTAGCCCTAACCCTAGGAAGGATAATAATTCTTCAATAAATTACAAATAAATTGGTAAATTGGTGAGTTAGACCTAGGAGAATATTCTAATAAATGGGCATCCAAAAATCATAAATATTTATAACACTCATCCCTTGGATACCCATTACCAAAGAATATGCCTTGTTAAAAACCTTACTAGGAAAAACCCTGTAAGTCTAAAACCTATTAAAAAAAAAAAGAGTATATCATTCTTTCTATATGCAATTTAATGTTGCCTCATTAAAAACCTCACTAGGATAACACAATGAGAAAAACTACGGTTAAGGAAAAAAGAGTACAATGCATATCAATAGAGATATTTGTGTTAACAAATTTTAATATTGTACAAAATCCTTCAAATATGGTAGAAGTTAATACCATGATAAAAAATTTGTTAGATTGTCATATTTACAAACTATTTAAGCTGTACTAAGATTTCGTACTTCAGGATGAAGTATTTCTTTGTCATTCTCACTAGTTCTGAAAGAATATTTGTTCAAATTTAGCAATCTTACATCCATTAGATTGAACAATGGATCTAATAAAATCACTTTAGCACTTACTAATAAAATCACTTTGGAAGCTCTTCATGAGTTCCAATAACAAATCATCAATACAAACTTACTAATATTCAGATGAATTGGTCATTTTTATATATTTCCTTCAACAAATATTAACTCAGACGATTGTATAAATTCTTTCAGGCAAATCCAATACTTTAGGGATGTCATTATTGAATGAGTCAACTACGACAATATTCATTAGTTGCAAATAATGTCATTCATGTACTGCTAGACTAAATAAGTGTCATTAGATACTTGCATCCACCACAATTGAGTAATCAATTCAAAATTAATGCTAGTTATTTGTGAAAGACCCTTAAGCATAATTTTTCTTTTGTATTCACACAAAAGCCCATTTATCCATAACTAGCTTTACACTTCTGGTGTATAGACTGCAAGTCTATAATTTTTGACTTTTTAGGTGAACCTCAATTGTGTCTTTTCCTTTTTTGCCAATCATTTCTTTTTCTGTAGACTTTTAGTAAGGATCCTCAATATCTTTTATCATATAGCACGCTATATTATATCAGACACTTTGTCAACAATATTGATTTCATTTCAGTTCTATCATATTCTATAAAAATCTCTTTATTTTCATGGCTTTCAAGTACTTGATTTTCCTTTAAAACTAAAACATTAGTTATATCTAAAGACTCTTTTAGAGTTACTTCTATTAACTCTTCTAGAGCTACCCTATCCTCAATTTGATCATCTTTGATTCTTAGCTCTTTTTCTTTTTGAGGATTTTATCTTTAGAACTAGTGTGTTTGTCACTCTTCATGTGTTTGTAGTTATACTTTGATTGGAGGAGGAGGAGTAGTTGGTACACATGATTTTAGTTACTCTTACTAGTCAAGTAATGTGTCTAGCAAATTATATAAATGAATTATCATATGAACTTCTAGTTCATATTTTATTTTGTATGAGGATCAAGGTGATAATTCATTCTAAGTATTCTACTTTTCTAACTGCTTATTCTCTCCCCCTTAATATTGGAATAAATGATTTATCAAAAATACAAGTGGCAAACCAAGTCACAAATAAATATCCTTTTAGTGAATCAATATAGTTCACTTATATATGGAAATCTATATTCAACATATGTTCTTAACCTCCATTGAGGTCCCATCTTGGTACACTGTGGTGGAGCAATTGGCAACTCATTCAAAAATTTTTACATGGGATATACTTAGCTCTTAACAATGAACCAATTATAGGAGGGGGTTCAAATAACTTGTTGGCATGATGTGAATCAATGTTACAACATGAATAATCACATATTCCCAAATAAATTTTGGAAGTTTATATTTCATAAGTAATGGACTTGCAATTAATTTTAAGTGTCTGTAAGTTTATTTTATGTATTCCAATAGTAACTTGAAGAGTGAATTCAATAGCATTAACTAGGTAAGTTACGCAACTAGATATAATTAAGGCTTACTCTCTTAATTCAATCCATTGAACAAGTAATCTCATAAACTTCAGGTTATGAGTTAACCCAAATATGTGATCATTTAGTCGATGTATTGATTAAAATCAATAAGTATCTGAATGATCCACTTGGTAGGTTTACAAGCCCACAAATATTTTTATTTCATGTACGTTCTAAAAGATGAGGGGTTCACTCTCACTTTTGCTAGTGCAAAAAAATTTTCTTTAGGAAAAAATAGCATATGAGAAACTAAGCATTTCAATAGAAGAATCTTCTAGCTCTTCCATGAAAATCCACATATTTTTCAATTATGTCGTATCATTGTTGACCTGGGATGACTTAATAGATCATGCAAAAAAAGAAAAAAAAAACTTATTTTAACTTGTAAACTTCTGGTATACAACAACATATGTTTCAACTATACTAATATATATATGTAGTACAAATTTGAGAAAATGCATATTATTTCTCAATGTAAATATTTACTAGCTCTTCATGAGCTTTTAATTATGATTTCCATTTCTCCAGCTCTTCAAGAGTACTTAATTATCTTTGTACTACTCAATATAGTAGTAACATTATCTTTGTACAATAGAAATAATGAGTATCATATAATATTTAAAATTGATAAAGCTTAAACATGAGAGCAGATAACTTAAAATAAATGATAGTAATTTTCCACATATACTATTATCACCTTCAAGGACAAGAAATTTGGCACATTTAATTGTCATATTGACATGGCCAAAGTCAAAAACATAGTCTTATCGAATCTTTTTCTTTCATTCATGGTTTAAAAGCATTTAGAAGATGTTTGTATGATAGGTACAAACTTAATGGCTGTTCATGCCAAAATGATAGTGGTTTTCCAAATATCCTTGTACCACTTTTCTTTAGTGCTCTCTCACTTTTAGTGGATAGTATTATAACCAATACTATATTTGACTATTTATGGCCATGTGTGTGCTCATATTTCTTGATACCTTCTCAATTCACTTTAGGAAATAGAGAAAAATCATTTTAAGATAATGGCTTATGATTTCTTGTAAAAGATTTATTTTTCTTTACTATAATATGATATTTCAAATATTATAAAATGAGAGATATATCCAACAAAATAACAATGAATAATATTAATAAAAAACAAATCTTTATTACCACAATAGTTAAGATGTTCCCTCCAAGATACATTTGTGTCACACATGTTATTTCCTTCCCTATTGATGTGTAGAAGGTAAACAAACACTTCTATTAGCACATATGCGCTAGGTAGCCCCAAAGTCTACCACTGATATTGGCTACAAAAAGAGTTCAAAAAATGACCACAACAATCATTTCATCTCATTTGACCAAATTTATATTTGGCTTAGGAATATTGTCATGTCTCACTCATATTATGCCACACATATACCATAAATTCCCTTTCCTTGAAGACTAGGACTTAGGATGCATAACCAAATATGTGTGCATGGTGTCTAAACATAACCTTTGCAAGACACCCTACACTTCCGAATATTTCAAATTGAGTGCATAATCTTTCCATAATTTAAAATAGTGAAAAAATTATATAATCTGAGAATAAATAGTCTCAAATATTAGTTAAAAATCTCCAAACATTTGTCCTAACAACATGCTGAAAGTATAATGAAGAAACACTAAAAGTGAAGTTGATAAATTTTGAAATTTTAACTAAAGTTCTTGAATCGAGGGCATAAGAATAAACCAAATACCAACAAAAGATTCAACATGATTTAACACATACCCAAGGTATGGGTTACTCCGTAAGCCCCATGCAGTGTGAAGTATGCTCAAATAGCTAGCTCAAAGTACCATGGTATTGTACTAGAGGGCTTAGCATATGAAGAAGTTAATTTTAACCACCCAAGTAATATGCATTTACCAATAAAACTCATATAGTAAGCTAAATTGAATCTTATTCAATAGGATCACAAGATATAAAGAGCCCATATTTACAACCCAATTTCAATTAACTTTTTATTAGATCTAAATCATTGCATAGCACATCATCCCTTTTACTAAGTAATGGAAAAAATTAAATGCTACTAAAATGATAGATATTTTCTCCAAAATTTAAAAAACATTAAACAAAATATATAATTTAAAACAAAAGTAAAATATTCACTCAAATACACTCTCACATTCATATGCCAAATATGATTGACTAAGTAATGGCATAATATCTTAATTTATGTTGAGTTAGAAGATGGGCACAATAAGTGAGATTATTATGACATAAACATGAGTTAAAATTGATGAATGTCAGTTGCTTCATTTTAGTATAATGTGAAAACATAGATAGATGTAACTCTGATTCTTTTAAACCATGCATAGAATTATCAAAGAAAATTCAGCCATCATGCTTTATCCATATATGACAACAATTACTATTACCATAAGAAGATACATGTTTATATCAGAATCTGTATGAATCTTAACAAAACAATTTCAAGTTCATTCATGAGTAGCAAAAGAGGTTCACAATCATTACTACTTGGTAGTTTACAGGCATGTATAAACCTCTTATTATATCTAATCATTGTGGCCATGACTATGTTGGTATATAATATCAAGCAATTTTTTTTTGGTACAACATGACAGTATATCAAAAAAATAAAAATAAAATAGGTTTGGTGAAATGCAATCAAGCTTAAAACTAACTATTCCATTTGAATAATAAAGCATGATATAATAATATATTCCGCTTATTAGTCAAAATTTCTAGGAACATTGAATTTTCTCAACACAAATCTAACATGTAAAATATGAAACAAAAAAATACAAATAAAAATATTGAAATCATGAGATACACATGATTCTTTTAAAATAATCATAAGAAATATTCTCTTGCTATAACATTCTCCCATGGTGTTGAGACTTTTGGATCAGGCACACACAAAAATATCAATAGAATTTAAATTGACCCAAATGTATAATGTACTTGTGATTGCCTCAATCAATAATTATTTTCAAACTACTTAATCTTTGGCATCATGAAACTTTTCGCGAATATCATTTTCTTTACAATTTGAGTGTAGATACTTTTAAGATATACTACTGTATATCATTTAGGTGAATAACTTTAGGATCCAATTAATTGTCTATACTTCTGGGTGTGACATATCTTAAATTATCTCATACTTTTAGACAAGATATATCAAAGCAATTGAATTGTCTTGTACTTCTGGATGAGACATATCAAAAGAAAAATTGTCTAATACTTTGGGATTAAATAGATAAAAAAAATTAAATTCTCTCATACTTTAGGATGAGGCATAATTTTTCCTTTTACATATGCAAAAGAATATAGAATTTCTTGAATAAGATTTCTTCAAAGCTTTATATGAATTTGATTTATTCAAAGCCACACTTAAGCGACAGACTTTTTTTTTTTTTTTTTATCTAGATCTTTTGGATCCATAAACAACCATTTTTTTTTTTTTTTGATTTCTCTATTTTGATTCCACGAGAATGGAAGCCTAAAGGGATAAAATCATTATCCCCTCATCCCCTTTACACCATTATTCCACAAGAATGCAAACAACACCCAATAGTTATGGAAGTGGAGATCTAGATATATAATAATAACTAAAAGGGGGAAAATCATGAATATTATAAGCATTGAATAATTAAGAGTACCATTTGTGATAATGAATACCCAGAAGCCATGGTTACTGGTCTCAGTGCCAAGTTGTAGCATCAATTTCAATAATTAAAGGCCATATGCAAACCAAAAAGTATTTGAAGAAAATGACTAGTAGCGGCCTTTGTGGAATTGTTGTGATAAATTGGATGCCTGCGGCAAAAAGTAGAATAGCATACAATCAATTGAAAAACTAAACAAATCTACACACTAGAATATGGTGATTCTAGCAGAGAGTTGTACTGACAACGCATTGTGAAACAAGAGATACAAAGAATACAGTAGAGAGAATTGAGAGAAGAGAAATATAGAGCATCGTTTATTCATCCACTAAGAAATATATATACAAGAGATAAGTGAAGCCCTAACCATAGGAAGAATAATAGTTCTTTAATAAATTACAAATAAATAGGTAAACTGCTAAGCCCTAAGAGAATATTCTAGTAAATGGGCATCCAAAAATCATAAATATATATAACAAGAAGCACCATTATAACCAAATTGAGACATAATTAGAACAGCGGGCAAGTAAGAAAAAATTCCAAAACCAATTTTCTTTTCTTTTCCAAATCATGCACCCACTCACAGCCTAAAATAGCTGTCCCACGTTATAATGTTTTAACTAATTAAAACATGATAGGACTAGAAGTGGAATGGAAGATATTATATCTCAATAGCTAACTACCAAGTGTTGAAAGATTCAAGATGCAAGTGATGTCTGAGTGAAAATTTTCATTTCAAAAAATAAGATAAAAAATGGAAAAGGAAAATCTTACATTACTGCAACTTCTTCTTCTTCTTATTCTTCTTCTTCTTCTTCTTCTTTTCTCAATAAAAATATGAATGTTAATGTAACATCCCCTAATTGGATTACCTAATTGATTGCCTAATTGAACCATATGTATGATTTTAGGTGCATCATCCATATTCATATGCATGTTCAAAGCACTTCCTAATTGAATCTTTTGAATTGAATGGGTTATATGTATGTGATTACACTAGTTGCATTTTTTATTTTATGTGAACCAAAATATGTGCAGTAGGAATTTAATTCTTTGCTTAGACATATGTAATTAGAATAATGTTATTCCACTCATAAGGACCAAATTGAAGAAGGTTTTGACAACTAGTTGCACATTTACAATTAGCCAAAAATAGGGAACAACTAGTTAAAATGGAATTAGGGGAGCTAAACTAGATTAATGGCATTAAAGAGGCCTAATCCAAATTGAACCAAGAAGGCAACAGCCTCCCCTCTCAAGACCCACGTGCTCACCTTGCTCAAAGTCACCAAAGTTGGCTTTGAATTGGTCAAAGTGTCAACTAAGTTAGTCAAAGTGTCAACCAATGAAATAGTGACACTTGGCAAGACTTGTAGGCATGACTTCATGATATTTTTCCATGTCACAAATGAAGAGAAGTCTGGAGATTTCCAGAGAAGGGAAGGTCGTGCAAAGGGGAAAGAAAAGAAATAAAAAGGAAAGGAAGAAGAGGAAGGAGTGGAGAAGAGAGGAAGAAAGACAAGAGAGAAAGCAAGCTTGTGAAACCCTAGGTGCTCTTGCTACTTCAATCACTTGAACCAGCCATCTAATTAGCCTCAAAAGAGAAGAAGAGCTACCATAGAGACTTTGGAAGAAAAACCCTAGAGCTGCTCAAGAAGGGATTGAAGATAAGAGGTAGTTGGTTTAATTCAAGCATAGGTTATGTTGTTCTTGTATGCTGAAAATTCTGCACTCTTGCTATTATTAATTTTTGTCATCTATGTATTGAAATTTAATGTTATCTTGTATATTTGAATGGATGTTGGATTGCTGTTATTATGATAGTTTGGTGCCATATATGTTCTGCTCTAAATGAAAGCATGCAAACCTACAAGGTGTTATGGGAAAAGTATGAAGAAAGTAGTGTAACCATGGGGTATGGGGTATGCCAAAATGGTACCTAAAGTGGCATCTATGGACTGAATGATATATGAATACCTCATAGGGGTAAGTAGTGCCAAAAAGAAAGCACTAAACAGAACTCACCCTATGAGTAAGAAATGGTGCAAGAAGGGAGCACCAAGTCTATGTATGCTGTCCATAAAGACCCCTATACTTGGTTATGCCTCTTTCTTTGTAATTTCTTCTAATCACTTTCAATTATATCATCCTTAAACCTTGTTTGAATGAGCTAACTACTGAGAAATCATTGGTTTCTCATATTATTAGTGTTGATGATTTTATGCAGGTAAAGATTCAAAAGAGGTAAATCAAGAATAGCTTGTGTTGCTGGTTGTTTTCTATGTAATTATTGATGACTTTATGTAATAAATGTTTGAGGTTATGTGATGTAATTTGAATCATATCTAAAGCACTTTATAATGGATATTTAATTCGTGTATATCATGTACTCATGTGATTCATAGAAATGACAAATTCTAGACTAGTATACCTTGTGCTGGAACTCTGTTTTCTGGACAGTTTGGAAACAATGAATTTATTAGTATCTTCAAATCACGATATAATTACATGAAATTATTTTTATAGAAATACTATATTTTATGCTTACAAAATTTCAAGATTTTTGGGTTAGCTAATTAATACAGAAAATTCTTCAAAGTTACACCTCATGATTTTATCGGTAAACAGGACAGTTTTCATACTTTACTTAATTGACCTATCAAACCAATGAAATTTTGTATAAAATTTTTTTCATCTATTCTGGATACATTAAACTTGATTTCTGGAGATTTTCATAATTTTTGGCTATTTATTCATCACGTTTCCATATTAAGGAAAAACAGGGCAGCAAACAGTCAAAGCCTGAAAGCTGTCCACTTGAAACCAAAACTTGTTATTTTCAATTTCTTTAGTGAATTTATATAAATGGAAGGTGTTTTCATAAATTTGAAAACTAAAATTGGGTGTTACAGTTAACTTCATTAATAAGTCACAAAAATTAAGCTGAGTTGGCCGAGTATGTCATATAGAAGATTAAATAACAAAAGAAGATGCTCAACTACAAGCAAAGCATCAAATCAACTTTGTCTGTTTAAATTAGGAGTTAAGTATTATTTTGGTCACTCAATCTTAAAACCATAATTAATTTGATTTTTTACACTTAGTTTATTAATTTAACATCTTACACTTTAAAATTCTTAACAATTTCATCTCTATAGTACTTTTGAGATGTTTAAACTAGCACTAAGCTCATAAATAACTCCCTATATTGATAAATTCAAAATGTAAGAATTAAAATAATATTTAACTCTAAAATAATAATAAAAATACTATTCTAGCATCTTTCACATTAGTGGTTGACATTTACATTATTAATTAAAAGTCAAAGCATTGAGATCTATTATAATCTACTTCCAGTTCTCATGAGATTTTAATTAAAAGTACTGTCAATGGTATTTTTGAATACAATCAAATTATTAAAAATGAAACATCATGGTACTATGATCTACATCCAACTCATGATATTTAAGTTAAAAAACACACCACCACTCCAGTTGTATTTTTGGCATGGTTGGTTTAAATTATTAGAAATCAAAATATTGATTGGGATCAAAGCTTTCAGAATTCTAAAAGATGACTTTAGATTTTTCTTTTCCTTGTAAGAAAAATGTTTTCATATTCATGAAAAGATCACGGCTTGCAAGCACCATCCCAGAGATGGGACGTCAAAATTAAGCTAAGTTCACGGCTTGAACACACTTATTTCTTGAGTTTAGTTATTGTGCTCTTTTACATACATAGGCTTTTTTAAAATGGGAAAAGCTGTATGTAAATCCCATGTATATATCTTTAGTTTTAATTTATTGGTTATATGGAAAAAAAAAAACTGTAAACATAAAATTATGAGAGATAAAAAGTAAGATATAAAAAGAAAAAATATAAAAAAAATAGATGTACACATAACACACCTCTTTTCTAAAAATCTAGCATTTAGTTTATGTTTTTGGGGGCTTAAAAAATAAGTTTGAGCACATGTATTCCTTGAGTTTAGTTATTGGGCTCTTTTACATAAATAGGCCTTTTTACAAAAGGGAAAAGCTGTGAGTATATCTCTTTATGCACATCTCATGTATACATTTTTAGTTTTAATTTATTCATTATATGGGTAAATCTTTAAGCATAAAATTGTAAGAGAAAAAAGTAAGATGTAGAAAAGGAAAAATAAAAATAAAGAAAATAGGTGTGCATATAACATGTCTCTTACTAAAGAGTCGAGGACCCATATTTTCTCCCTCTTTCACATTTTTAGATTCTCAATCATACAATTTGGATTAAGTGAAACGCTTAGGGTGTGTTCGAATTGGCTTCTAAAAAATGAAAAGTCAATAGGAGAAATAGAAGTAAAGGTTAAAAAGAGAAGAAGAAGTTATTTTGTATTTAAATTGATTTTTAAAAAGTCCTTTATTATTAAAAAAAGTGTTTAGATGCATAAATGTAGAAGTCTTTCTAATAAGCTAAAATCACAAGATAGGACATGCAAATTATTTTTAATTAATAATGTTTAGATGAAAAATCAATTTAATATAATTTTTAATTATTTATGTTTAAAATTAAATCCAACATATAAAATAAAGTTATGTAGATGTCAACTAAAATCCTTATATTTTCTTACATCTGAAGAGGATTTTTTTTCCCCTTTTATCCCCCTTGCAGAGTCAAGTTCCTACACAATGAAAATAAAGACAAGCTGTTCTTTGTGAATTTCTGTAGATTTTTTGGTCACTTACGACTAGCATCTAGCACTCGTTGGTCTATATACAAACAAGTAGATGTGAATGATAATGATAATAACAATAATGAGCGATGCATAATCAGTGTTACTATTTGCAATAATTCGAATGTAAGTGAAAGTGGAAGTGTAATGTGGAATTAAAACATTGATTTTTTTGTTCATAATTTTAGAATTTAAAATTTTATAACAGTTATTTGTAATTTTAATTAAGGGCATTTCTATAATTTGAAATTAGTCAAATTGGCTTCTGTTTCTCTTTTTTTTGAAGCATCCCTTCACCTGCCTCTAAAACAGCAGGTTTTTGCCTTTTAAAAGTGCTTCTTAGAAGTCAATCAAACAGTGACTTTTATACTAAAAGTGCTTTATTTTCAAATGAAAAGAAGCAAGTTGGCAAAAGCCAAACCAAACATGCTCTTAGTAATGTGAAAACATTCCTTGAATTTATTGTTGTTTAAGGTTTTGACATTAGGATTAAGAAAGATATTAAATAACTTAATGTGTAATACAATTTTACTCGCTCCATCCTAACTTGATTGTTGCTTAAGGCTTTGGCACAAGGGATTGAGGAAGTTCATTTACATTTTATCTTGTTTTTTAGCTTAAATAAACTACTAATGCTCGTGCAAGTTTGATTTTGGTGTTCTACAGAAGTTTTTACCTGAATCTTAGATTGTCCTGCTCAATCATATGTCTAAGGTAAGTACCAATTCATGGCATTTTATAGGCTTTACTTAATTTTCTATTGAAACATGCAAACACACAAGCTGTGTAACTAAATACATGCTGTCTAAGTTAAAGCATCGGGCCATCTAATTGAACATTGAACAGTCAGCCTATAAAAATATGGGTGTAATCCGATCATATTGGACCATTTGATCATTCAATCTGATTATATCGGTTCTCCAAAAATTCCATCCAATTAATCTGATTATAGAGAGATCATCCGAACCAATCCAATTCTTATTGGATTGATTTGATAAGTTTTTGCTATTCAAATATTCAACCACAAAATAAAAATAAAATAAAATCACAAACTTCACTCTAGAGACATAAACGCAAAATAGGCAAACATCAAAAACAAAAAAAAAAAAAAGGGAACCAAAGCTTATACTTTTACAAAATTACGATATAAACAGAAACATAGTCTAAAGATATAAAATGGAAAGAAACCAAAGCAAGCAGAACCAAGAAAGGATCTTAATAGAAAATGAGTCCAACTTACACAAAAAGAACATGTATTTTACACGAAAACCAAGCTAGAGATGAATCTGTATTAGATGCCTTCAACTAAGGGTGGAAGAATGCTCAAATGACGAAATTAATAAATGAATAGAAGTTTAAAATTGACGCAAATTCACACTGACAAATATAAAGGAGAAAGAAAAGACTAGCATTAAATATAAAAAGAATGTGGAAGAAAAATATTCTGAGGAAATACTTGAAATGAATGGTACTATTGTTGCTCAAAGCTTGAACATTGCTACCACCTACAGCATTGAGGTTGAGATGAAGAGATGGATTTGCGTCACCGGCATCTCTGCCTATTGTCGCCGCATTTGGATTCCCCAAGTCTGGCCTTGGGAGAGGTTGTCTTGCGTAAGAAGAAATTAGGTTTTTGCTAGCTGTAGCGGGTGGTGGTTGCTTCTATTGAATAAAGTTTCTTTGACTTCCCATGATAGGGAGACATTGCATTGCTCAGGTTTGCCCTAAAAGAGGTTGTGTCTTGTAGAGAAAGATGGGTTTGGTCGAAGATTGGGAAGAGATATCGGTTGTAAGGGTCTTGGACATTCTTGTGTTGATTGGTGAATGGAAGCATAAGTGGGTCGGTACCTACAGTTGCAAAGGATGGAAGCAGTAGGTTGACAATAGTACAAGGTAGCTCGTCGGAACTTTAAGGAGGGTTGGATGAAGAGGAAGGATTTTGGTTCCATGGAGGAAGAGATGAATCTTGCTCTGCCATTAGTTTGTTGAGACTCAATTTATGTAGAATTGGAAATCAACAAGTTGGAAGGAGAGTTAGGAGTGTGGTGAGGTGGGTTTACAAGCAAAATACAGAGAACTATCTTGTGGAACCTAGAGCGTCTATAGTCTGGCAAGAAATATAACGTTTGGGTGCATGTGATGTACCAAAATGAAAAGTGCATGGGGAATGTTGAAATTGGTGGAAGGAAAAGAACTTGGGGTCTTGTTTATTTTATCACGATGTTAGCATGTTCGTGACGAGTACCTGTTGTATGATATGGTACATTAAGGGTGTGATTCTGTAAATATCCCCAATATAAGAGAAAAAAAATTTATCAAAAAAATATGGGAAAATCTTCTAAAAAAAATTGACGAGATTTTTTTTTATTTTTCAATGGTAATAAAATAAAAAGCAGAAAACTAATAAAGAACAAGCGAACTACTGAAATAAATGAAATCATGGAATAAAATTTGTTTTTTCTTTGTTTTGCATTAATGTAGTTGAAATTTGTATATTTTTGTTTAATAGAATAAAATTCTTTATTTTTTCATAATAGAATAAAATTATTGTCTTACATATCATTTAAAGTTTCATTTCTTCGTGACAACTTTTCTTTTTTTATACTTATTGACAATTAAATGCTTATATATATATATATATATATACACACATACATAATTAGTATTTTTTTGGTCATTTTGGTCTTTATTTTTTTAAAAAAATAGTCGTCTAATATATCTATATCTAAGATATTATAAATGTAGATCGCATCTCTGTGTTGTTGACGTTTGTCATTCTATTTCACTAACATGTGCTAATATTAACTTAAAATTATATTTTAATTAGAAATATTATACGATTAATTAAAAACATACTTGAGAGATATGATTTGTGATTTTAAAACATATTTAAGAGGTGTGATTTATGATTCTAAATTGAAATAGAGAAATATTTATATATTTCTAAAAGTAATGAAAATCCAAATAAAATATTTTTAATAGTAATTAGGAAAAAATTAAATTTATACCATAAATAAAAATATCCAATTAGGGAAAGGAGGACTAAGAATTTTAATATCTAGTAAGGAATATTGTACTGTAATTAAAAATATTTAAGAGACGTGATTTGTGATTATACTAATGGTAATAGTCATTAGAAAATAAATGAAAAACTAGGGTTTATAGTGATTAAAATATCTTAAATGGAAATCATGAGATATTCTTGTATTCTTAAAAGCCACGAAAATCCAAAAGAAAAAAAAAATTCTGAATGGTAATAGGATTTCAAATTGATTGTGATTTACTTAGATTGAAATTTTTTGCCTATAAATAAAGCACAACTCCTACAAGAAGGAATAGCCAACAATTGCACAAGCCTTTGGTCCATGGAGAAGGTGGTATTTTACCATTTAATCATAGTACGACTCAAATACTTTGGATAATTTTCATAGTAGGAGTTATTTTTATTTTAAGGGATATGGGGCCCTTCTTCTATTTGGTGTCATGTATTAACAATTTCAGTTATCTATTATCTCTCTCTTGCATGTGACGTTGTATACTACTTCTCTACTCTTGAGCTTTGGGTTTAGTATATAATTTTTTTTTTTTAATTTCTTTAATCTATATGTTGGGTTTATCGTGTATTTGCTTGGATATATATGATAAAAAATTTATTTTGAAGTATCTATACTATGGGATTTCCCTATTGAGTGAGATTTATAAAGTGTTTTTTAATAATTTCGATTACATAAGTTTTGAACATGCTAGCTTTATGTTGGAAACTTTCAAGTGGGGGCGCAAGAGATGGTTTATGTTTCTTAGGTATACAATCAATTTTTATTATAGACATATATCAATAAGAGCTTGAGGTTTTGAGAAATATGAAATCACATTTTGTTTTTGTTGAGCCTAATTGTTTTTAATCTAATATAATCTATTATCTATTATATTATAAAAATAGGTCACATAGCTATGGTGACAACAATGGTCATTTTGCCTGAATAACACGTGGCAACATTAAATTAAAATTTTAAAATTAAATTATAAATAAAATCATATAGAGAATAAATTTTAAATATTGCTTTAAATGATTTGATTTAAAAGATATGGAAATAAGAAGATTATTATTAGGTGATAAAATTTTGGTGAAAATGTATAAAAGATATAATTTTTTATTTTACCAATATGATAGAAGAAGGATTAAGAATTCCTGATATATATCCAATTTAAAATATCATATGGTACGGTATTTAGAAAATATTTAAGTGATATAATTTGTGATTTTATTATTAGATAATAAAATTTCAAAAAAATTATAAAATTAGCATTGGATTTTCAGTGTGTTATAATTAATAAAAATTAACGTTTGTCTGTGTACACTTGATTATAAATATAGGCTATGAGGGGGTAGCAATTACAAAATGCCATCACTTTTAATCTTTCTCTAACACTTTCTTGGCTACCAAACAGGTATTTGAGCCAGGGGAAGTCACATCTAGGATCATTGTCATCTTTTTTTCTCTTGTGCTTCGAAGATGAGGAACATAACCTTCTCACTTTGAAATTTATAAGTAAATATTCAACTTAACGTAACTATTATCGTTGGTAGATATGAGAACTTTCACAATCGATTCTCTTTTTTTTTTTTTCCCCTCTATTTTGATATTTAATGAAACAAAAAGAAGGTTGTTTTTTTTTTTTTTTGTGATTTACGCTATACATTGTTCTCTTACCTCATATCCTTGTCATAATTTTCTCTCTCTTGCTTCGAAGATGAAGAACATAACTTTCTCACTTTGAAATTTATAGGTAAATATTTAACTTAACGTAACTATTATCTTTGAAATTGATTCTTTTTTTTTGGTCCCTCTATTTTGACAATCAAATGAAACAAAAAGAAGGTTGTTTTTGTGATTTATGCCATACATTTGTGGAAACTAAGAAATAGAAACAAAAAGAAGGTTATGATTTTTGGCAAATATCTCTCAACTCAAAAAATTCAAAATCATTGGATAAAGATGTTCATTCACCCAAAAAATGGGAGACGGCTGGTTGGTGTTAGAAATTTGAACCCTTGAGATTTGAGGTTTCTACCTACTTTGTTTTTTTATTTTCATGTATTATATGATTCACAAACTATACCATTGAGTCTACTAATATTATTTCAAATTTGAGGAGTACCTTGGCAAATATCTTTCAACTTAAAAAATTCAAAATCATTAAATAAAGATGTTCAATCACCCAAAAAATGAAAGATGTTCAATCATCGGAATAATAAGGGACGGGTGGCTGTAGCTTAAAAATTGGACTGCTAATCAAGAAAGTTAAGGTTCCCATGTAGATGGATTTGTTGGTTCTTCACATTCAATCTCAAATTTTGAACCTTTTTTCAATCACGATTACTGAGTGGAGAAAGATTCTTTGATTTCGGTTTAACATTTTTAATTTCTGTTAGTTTTAATAATTTTAAATTATTTTTATTTTGGTTTGCCAAGTCATAATTTTTATTTTTAAATATATAGAAAATAAGAAGGTAAGGGAAAGGGGATTAAGAAATATAAATGAGGATTAAGAAAAGAAAAGAAAGATTATTTTAAATAAGAATAAAGAGAAAGATTATCGTAATAAAAACTAAAAGAATAACAAAAATCACTAAATACATTCTTATAAGAAATCAATAAAACCAACAAATATGTGGCTAGAAAATAAGAGGGATCAAAAAAATTAGGCAATAAAATTCAAGAAAGAAATAAAGAATGATGAAAGCCTATAAACACATAAATAAATAAAAGACGACAACATGATGGGGTTGGGATAGAGTATAGTTCCTGTCTCCACTGCAAGGAATCAGGGAACCACGGGAAATAAATAAAAGGTTATGGTAAAATCCAAAAAGTGGAGAATCCCCATAGAGGCAAAGAGTGTGATTACTATCTCCATCCTCATTGGGGAATATATTTCTACTAATATTATTTCAAATTTGAGGATTACCTGGGGATGCTGCCTGTGCGAGTGGGATTGCAGACTGTTACGCTGCATGGAAGCAGCGCATGCTGGTAGTGATGCTACCTGTGCCAGTGGGTTGCTGGCTGGCATCCTATTGTACAGGTAAGCATACTTGCCCGGCATCTTGCTGGTGGGGGTGGCCTAGCTGGCTCGGTGCTTGTGTGCATGGACAAGTTGTATGGGCATGCTGCTTACGCGGGTGGGGTTGTTGGCAGGTATGTTGTCATTCTTATCATTAATATGCACAAAGAAAAATAGCATGTATGAAAAAGAAATATATTAGTACCAATTAAATTATAACAATATAATGTAAATACTTGAATTTTGATCCATCACACCTGCTGACTTCCTCCCAAAGTCACCCTCTAACAATCTAAAACTCTTCACCTCCTTTGTCATTAGGGAATATAAACCTTCATTACCATATACGTATCTCTCAATCACATCTATTAGGCTAGACATTGTGTTCTTTGTTTTGTCAACTCATTAGGCTCATAAGCATAAGCCAGATTCAAATAATAACCAGCAGCATGTAAATTTTTGTGAAGTTGGGAGTCCCAACGATTATCAAGGATTTTCAAAAAAAGGATCTATTGCTTTTTTTCTTTCTCTGAAATCTCTTGATCATCTCATCTCTGCCTTTATGGATAGCAACATACATAATAACCGATGGCTGGTTTGTCTTCATTATTTACAAGATGCAAAACACAAATAAGAAGCTCATTGATTTTGACAATAACTGGGCATTCTCTCCAAAATCTTGAGTCTAACACTTGATCTGTAAACTTTCTCTCCTTACTTTGTTTTGCATATGCTGGGTTACTTCATTCTCTAGATGTAATCATAGCTCTCAATGCATTCTTTTGAACTTTGCAATGCAATGAAATTGGCAGCAAAGCAAGTAGGAGTTGAAGGAAGAATCTCTTTTCCACAAATATGCTTTCTCACCAAATGCAGGGCATAAGAATAATTGTATGTGTTTTGTGATATTTGAAGCCTGGATTACAACATTAGATTTATGCAATAAGCAGCACAAGGAGACCAATGCAAAGTACGAAATTCAGCCTCAACCTTCCAGCAGCAGCATAATTAGATGCATTATTAGTGACACTACATTTTCAAGCCCAACCCATTGAACAACTTCTTTAAATAGGTTAAACATCATTTCTGAAGTCTTAGAAGCCTTAGAAGCATCAATTGATTTTACAAAGATAGTTCCTCTTGGACAATATACCAAAAAATTAATGAGAGTCCTCCTACATCTATCAGTCCATCCATCAGCCATGATAGTACAACCTATTTCTTTTGTGATGACTACCAACATAGCTTTTTATTTCCTCAACATTATTTTTAATAATAAATACCCCCTAAGACTGACAATTTTATATCCAGGACCCATACTAGCAATAGCATCCATCATAGGTTGAAAATAGTAAGAATTCAGAACATTCAATGGCTAAAAAGCATCAATTATTCATTTAGAAATAGCAAGATCACACCTTTCTCTTGCTTCCTTGCTTTGAAGCATATTTTTAATGGTTAGTTAAGCTCCAAGAGTTGATCTAGGTGGAAAGTAAGATGTCATTCCTACTTTCTTTTTCCCTTTGTCATTTATTGAAGATTTTGATCTCACATTTTCATAATCATCCACGGATTTGGGTTCTTCACCCATAAGTTCAGACCCATTTGAATTTTTTTCTGTATATTCTTCTACAGCTTTACTCTTCGTGGCAGCAACATCTTGAATGAGTAGCTGCTCCATTTGAGAATGAACTTCAGGTGGCACTTTTTTGCATAGATTTGTATCACCCCTAATTCCAGCCAAATGTTGTTTGAATCTACTAATACCATCTCCTTTGAAGGGCTTAGTGCAATATAAACATACTATTGAAGATCTTCCATCCCCAAGAGTAATTTCTTTACAATGGCCCCATGTAGGATCAATTTTTCCTCTAATATTGCCTCTTTCTGGAGAAGAACTAGGAGTTGGAGTAGAACCGGTTGACATATGAAAATATAAAAACAATAAGTGTATGAGTTATTTTAATTATATGATCAAGCATTTGTGAAATTTATATTTATCTTAATTTCTGTTACTTACGTGATTCAATTCGCGTGGGTAATGTAAAAAGCCAAGGATATGTTAAAAAAATAAAAAAAATAAAGCATGTCATCACAGTAGAAAATAAAAGGGCAATTTAACTTTTAAAGCTTGTGTAACATCCCGAATTTTTTAAAGAAAGAATATAAATTTACACTAGAATAATTTAATTAATGGTATGTTTACTAAATGCAAATGAGAAGTTTGGGAATATTAAAAAAATATATACGAATAATATTTATGTGTACATGCACATGCAACCAGAAAATTGATATTACGTATTTATATGATTGTATATAAGCCCAGGTAAATGTAATATCCCTCTATTTATTCATGATAGCCACATATGAATTGTAATATTATTTCATAACATATTAAAGGACTATGGAATTTAATTCCTACCTTACTTGATGAGATATGATTAAGAGTTAATGGTGAACCCTTGGTTGCTTTCTATTGCATGTGCTTATGTAATTGTGATTCTTATTATCATAAAAAATGAAGTGAACTAAGATGAATGACCTTTGAATAATTAATTAAGGAATTAAAGAGTTAGAGGTGTGGTATAATTAGTGCAATTGGATTAAATATCTACATAAGTGAATTACTAGTTAGGGAAATGGTTAGAAGATGACTAAATTGGTTACAATTGGATCAAATGAAGGCAGCAGCTAGCCTCCCCCAAGTCTCACGCCACTTGCATGTCTTAGCCTCTAGAAATTGTGTAATTAAAGAGAGGACACTTGCACCAATCAAAGTTTGACAACATTTCATAATTGATAATTGCACTTGTGGTGATATTTTGTAAGACTTGTGCATGAAAGGGAGACTTGTGTGAGGCCTGCGCAAGAGAGGAAGGGAATTAGGAGAGCTGAAGACCAAGGCAAGTCCGTTAAGGGAATTGGTGAGTCAATGGGACAACCAATCCCAGCAGCCACACTTGTCCCTACTATTATTACCCATAATATTAATTAAATTGAGGGGGATAATTATAGAAAATTAACTAGGCAAAAAGCAAATAAATGAAGGGGGAAGAAAGGAGAGTAAGTCGGCAGAGGGAGCTGCAGCAAAGAAAGGAACAGAGGAGCTGCAGAGGAAAGGAGGAGGAAGAGAAAAGAAAGAAGAGAAACAAAGCTAGGAGTTGAGGTAGCTAATGACTCCTTAACCTCTTCTTGCATGCCATGTAATTGCTTATGGATGTGAATGTTTGTGATATCCTATTGTCTATCATCTTGTTGTGTTTAGGTGATATTCAAGAGGAATATCATGTTGTGATGCTTAAAGCTGCCAAATAAGTGGTTCTAAGTGAGTATGTGTTATTAGGTGCACATGGTGTCCCCTTTGCATTCATATGTTGTTGGTTGAGAGTATTAACTATTTCCAACCTTGTATGTTCTCATTAGCTACTAAGACTTGAGGTCTCATATCAATTTTTGTGGAAATATCAATGATTTCCAGGTGGAGAAACACCAAGGTTGGCTGCCAAGCTTCACATAAAGTGTGTTTGTGATTTAAATTGTATAATATTATGATTAGTGTGTAATTAATTGTTGTAATTGAACATTTGATGTATATGGATGTATTATTATGTTCATCAATGAGAAATGAACTGAATAGATGGAAGAGGTAAATTAATAGAATTTTACTCAAGCCTGTACCATAACCCTAAACCAGTTTTCTGGCAGTTAAGAGGATAAATCAAGTGAGGTGCCTTAAGCCCTGAGATTTTACTTGAAAATTGTATAGCAAACATTTGACATATTGAACTTCATCCATACCAATTTTCGTGACAATTGGAGCTCAACTCACCCCAAATAATTTTCCAAAATAGCTAAATAGTATTCTCACAGTACACAGGGCAGTGTACAAATTTTGCTTAATTGACCCATCAAACCAACGAGATTTTGTATGAAATTTTTACCACATGTTCTAGACACACTAAACTTGTAATCTGGAGCTTTTCATGATTTTCTAACAATTATATGTCACATTTTCATATTTTAGAAAAACAGGGCAGCAAGCTGTCTAAAATAGTAAGTTGTCCAATTGGGACTTGAACTTCTAATTGGAAATTTGCCTTGTGAAATAGAGTTAAATAAAAGGTATTTTTATAAATATAAGAGTTAAAATAAGGTGTTACAGCTTGCATCAATAGTATTCATGACAAAACAAATAGAAATACAGAATAGGGTGATGAATGTTCTCTTTTAACTTTTTCAAGGACAAGTTATCTACCCAGTTAAATGGAAGTGCAACCAAGCACTTTGTAAAAGGCTTCCTTCTTAGTTATTTTCTCTCACCATGATAATGATAGCACGTTGTAAGACGTTATGCAGAACCACTTTATTATACTAGCAGTCCTAAACAACTTAACACCTAAAAATTAAGGGCTTATATTTAAAAAAAAAAAAAAAAAAACCGTACATTATTGATGCAGTTAGGAACAGGAAAAAATTACTTTACCCATTAAAATCTTCTTTAGCAATTAGAGTTGAATTAATTTTATCACTCTATATGCAGAAACTCATCCATTAAAACCAAAAAAATGCATAAACTACTAAGGAAAATTCTGGTTTTACCCAAAAAAAAAAAAAAATTGTTCACGGTTGTCAGTTAGAAATCAAGCATAAACTACAAATCTAAGATGTATTTAAGAGGTTAGAAAATTAGCCATTCAACTTCAACTTATTAAAGACATAGAGCAAAATAGAGGCTATAGAAAATTACAAAACAAAGGCTATAAAAAATCATAAGCACTACTACACATTCTTTCATAGGTGCAATAGAAATAATCAAACAAGGCTTTTAATTAGATTTTCATTGTCTTGGTAAATGCTAATTAAGTGTTATTGCTAACCAAGCAATGTTACCTTGGGTGCAGATTTGTCTCTGTCTTTGAGAGTTGTAAGTCTGTGACTTGAGAATCTTGAGACGATTTACAGATTGAGATGGAGTTGTGAGTTTTGTTGAAGGAATGAGGAGTGCGATTTACCACAAAGAAGGAGGTCGACAAAGGCAAAGGGATGGAGAATAGGCACTGAACTAATCTTACGGCAAAGAGAGGGTAAATGGCCTAAAGAATGCGTAGAAGGTAAAAACAAAGTCTAAAACTTTCTAAAAGCTTGAAAAAACAAATTAAAAATTTATTTCAACAAACTCCCCGATATACTGAAAATCGCCTAAATTCTGGGATTTTCTAGTTGAATTGGGTTTTGATCGGTTTAACTGCATAAATGTATTATATACTAACCCTGACCAGTTGGGTGTTCGGTTCTCAGTTTTCCCAGTTGAACTGGACAGGCTGGTCCGGTTTTTAAAACACTGGTAAATAGGCCACCTAAGTCATGTAGTATGTTGGCAGAGCGGCTACGATTGTTTTTAAACCATGTAATTTTACATTTTTCTATAAATAGCTAGAGTGCAATTTTCTGAGGGACTTTTACATTTTTCTTAGTTTCTTAGGGTAGTCAACGTCAAAGCTTTGAGATCGAAAGGGAGATGCACACCATTGGATCACTCTTGAGGGAATTTACAAGTTCAAGCTTGGATTCTTCATCAAGATGAGATCAATTTTCACTCTTCCTCTGTTCTTTTCCTTTTTCTACTATTTTTATACTTTCATGAGTAGCTAAATCCACCTAGAGTCCAGGGATTGATATACTTGATTAATATTTACTATAGATTGGTGAGATTCTTGGATTATATATGTTGAATTTAAACTATGATGAGTTTTAATGAAATTATATGGATATTGCATGTTGTCAATTTAATTTTCTGATTCAGTCTATTTTAGAATGACCAATGTTCTAAATTCATTGATAGATCATGTTTCATAGTGGTTCTTATGCAACTTGTCTTTGATGAACGCAGGTATACAAGAATTTTGACAATAAAATGTACTGATTTTGGGTGTTCATGTGTTTAAATGAATGTTTTGGTAAATTAGATTAGGTGGACCAAGCCCATAGAATTCACATGAAGAACACTTGCCGACGTTGATTCACATAAGTAATCCAGAATTAATCCAATCCTTAGCATTACAGAATCATTTACATTTATTCCCACGACTTGATTTATCCCCATTGTAGTTTCATCCTGTCATATTTACTATTTTCTCTTTATTTTCTTGCTGTAGTTTTAGTTCATATGAGTAAGTGTAGTTTCCGGCGATCCCTTGGATTTGATATAGATACTTGCTTTATGCTATACACTTTGACCGGTGCATTGCTGTGTTTGCATAACCATAAGTGGTGTTGATCAATTATAAATTTTAAAGCTTAGGCTTTGGTTATACAATAGGTTTGCACAAAAAAATGATGTGATACCCCCCATGGCAATTTCATTTCATAATAAAGATAAAATAAAGTATTTTAATAATATGTGTTACACGCACAATTATATATTTATATTTATTTTTATACTTTTTTATCACTTTTTTTTTTAATTTTCTTACTTTTTTGTTTATAATTTTATTCTTACAAATAAAATAAAATCAAAAGTGTACACTAAGATATGTACACAAAGAAATGTTCATATCCTGTGATACACTACCAAAGCATGACGGTCAAATACTTCTAGCTCATCGAATTAAAACTACTACAAATGATATCTTGGATGTCATTGTCTTACATTATAAAAGCCGAAACATTGAGATATTCAGACTTGGGAAATATGATGAAGAACATTTGTATATAACATTTATGTACATATATTTTTAATAGTTGTTCTTTATGGCAAACCATGACCATAACATACAAGTTGTAAAAAAATGTCAAGCATCACTGCAACTTGCAATGGGAACATGAGTAAGGTAGGGGCACCGAGAAAAAAAAAATTATGTTTTTAAGGCTTGGTTGCGACGATTGGCCATAATCTGAAGTAGCAATGGTTGTTAAAGAAAGAGTCTTTTGTCCCATTTCTTGCCTTATTTTAATTAGTCAACAAATTTATTTTGAATAATATAATAATATTTATATTATTATTTTATAATTTTTTTGACAATCAAAATGTAATTAAACTAGAAGTGGGTGGAACATGTATATTATCTCAATGGCTAATTTAACTACCACTAAACTATAATTATTTGTCAATTTAACAAACAATTTTTGAACTAGTAGAAAAACACCAATCGGTTTGGTGCCTTCGTTTTAGCACCTCTCAAATAAAGTTTGCTTTATGGCTCGATGTTGTATATTCTTTTCTTCTCACTCCATTTCCCCTTTATTTGGGTCATTTTCGTATAATTTTAGATTTAGAGTTAGATTTTACCATCTTGTTGGGTATTTAAAAAAAAGAAAAAACTTAATATGATTGACCTTTCCCTCATTAAGTCGAAATTTGATAAAGTGCTAGTTTTTGGTTTAGAGATCAAAAGTGACCTCTTTATTTACTAGGGGCATCGAGTCCAATTATTTTGGCTAAATTTTATCGTTTTTATGAATTTCTATTTTTTTTGAATATTTTTATCTTATTTTTTAGTTCTCAAGATTACTTAAATTCAAGTTATGAAGACAAAATTTTTTATCTCACTTTCTATGTTAAACCCTATCTTATGGCTTAGGATACTGATTTATTATCAATAAAATAATGATGCAAGTGAAACCAATTTTATTTTTAAACTAATCTCAAATTCATGTGATGTGATTTGGGGTAGAAAAGTGAGATATAGGATGTTGTCTCCTGTGGTGGCCCTATAATTAGTCAAAATTACTTAATGGGTCTATGGTTATTATTTGAGTTTTTCATACTTGCTATATGTGATTTGGAATATGGTGTCAGTAATAAATTCCAAGTTTTAATTTTTAACACGGATCATATTCACAGAAAATCACTAGTGCGGGTTTTAGTTTTCTCGGTTCAAATTGGGGGTTTTCTTTTATAACAAAGAAGTCAATTTGACGAGTAATACACTAATAAGTAAGTAAATTGAAACTACAATTAATAAAATGTAATCACCTGGGGACTTTCTAACCACAAGCAAACTTATCCTCAACCTAGAATTTCATTTTAGTTCAATTAATGAGGATTAAGCAGAGAATTATCCTATAGCCCAAGAACAAACTCTAGGTTTTCTACTAAAACACTGCTTAGCATATGACTTTAGAGATTAAACCTATGCTAAACAATAATCCATGAGTAAAATAGGCAATCAACAAGCTTAAGCACCAAAACCCTTTAATCTCAAAATTATTCAAGTAGTTGTGAACCCTAGGCACTCTAAATTCAAGCAACAATCAAGGAATAACCCATCCATAATCATCACAACCATAAATATACCATAAAACATGAATAACCCATCAGAAATATGGCAAAAATCATGGAGAAAATAGAGCAACCAGCAGCCACGAATTCCAACAGTAAAATCATATATTCATTGAACTAAAGTGTCAAAAGAGTACAATATTTGAGTTTCAAGGGTCACCTGGTGGTCTTCAGGCTTCCTTAAGGTGATTACAAGGCTTCTAGCCTCTCTTGGGCATGGAGGAGGAGAGTGAAGAGCTGAACCCAGGTGAGAGAGAGGGATGTGGTCAATGAGAGGGAGCAGAGGGAAAAATCTGACCAAAAGAGGAGAAAATGTAATTTTGGCAGATTTACAATTATGCCCTTCACTAACCATGCCAAAATACAAGTTTGCCATGATGAATAAATTACAACTATGCTAAACTTCATAAATTCGTATCTTTCTCCAATAAATTCCAAGCATAGAAGTTCATCCAATTGCATCAAGGTCAATTCGGTCCGGTTCTGAAAACAAGAATTTCATAACAAGTAAATTTTACCTTAAAATAAGAAAATTAATGTGAAATGCAAGTAATTTTAATTAGATTTCAATGATGTAAATATTAGTTAATTTATTCATTAAGCACAATAATAGGGCATAAGAGTAAAATATAAGAGTCTAATGATAAACACTAAAAAGTGTTTATCACTCAGATTTTTTTTGGAGGTTAAATTACTAATTACATTTGAAAAGATTAAGTTGTAAAATTTTTGGAAGATCAAGTTACTAACTACATCTAGATTTCACATTTCTATCCTTATGTCAACAATAATAGGTTCTATAATAGTCAAGTTCCATAGTAAGATTTATTCTTTAGGTCCATAAATAACATACTACTAGCGTGTGTTACCCACACAATGTATGGGTAAAACCAGTTAAAAAGAATAAAAAGAATATGTGTCAACAAAACACAAAGCCATTGTGACCATTTTAGAAATGGGTTGTGTGTTGTAAAAGTCTTGGTGTATAACCAAAATTAATATAATTATATTGATTTTGAAATTGTTTTTTTTAAAAAAAGAAGTTACTAAATGGGTATCAATTAAATTGCCATCCTCCATTTTTTTTTTTGAAACACTAAACCCATTTTGAGGTAAATATTTTAATTTTTTTTTGATGATTTTAGCATAGAAAAGATTTCTCCTTGGACCACCCAATCTCTCTTTCGTCTTGGACTAATAACCGAAAGTCTTTAACTTTCTTATCTTGAAAAGAAATATTTAAAATTACTTAATTAATTTTACATTTCTTTCCATTTTTTATGAATTATAATTTTTTCCTAATATCTACCAAAGCACACGTAATGGATCACATAAAAACAAATTAACGCACAATGAAAGTTTATCAAAGAGGAAAAAAAAACTGCATTATATATATATATATATATATTCCTTTCCACAACATTTAAGTGCCTATTTAGTTGAGTAGAATAAATTTAATGAAAATTAAAAGATCAAAGGAAGTTAGTTGGAACGGCAATGAGAATAAAAATCAATTTACATTGTTTGATATGCAATGGGAAAAAATTAAAAGATTATATTACCCTTTAAAATAAAATTATCAAAAATTAAAAAAAGAACGAAGAGCACACGAGTCCCCGGCAACTACCCATAGTCATTTCATCTTTCATCCCTTCCTATGATTTATGCGTATCAGAGCCTATAGTTGGTTAAGATTAGGCTTAGTCAAAAGGATATTAGACAAGTAAAGAGTTCCAATAGTGGTGTAGGCAGACCCGGTTGTAAGACTTGAGAGGGGCAGTAAGACTGTTAAATTATCTACGACCCAATAGAACTATTAGAAGAACTCCCACCTTGTCAAAATGTCTAATTGGCTTAGTCGAACCCTTTCCAATATAGGTTCCAGATCCCATAGGGAACCTGATCAACCAAATAGAAGTAATAGGCAAGAAATGAGTCTCAATAATAAATCAATAGGACACATTCAAGAAGAAGAAATATCCAATATGGAGTCTCAGCTTCAAAACTGGTTGATTCCTAGATTCAACCCATCTCAGGTCTATCAAATGTCAACATCTGATTTTAGTTTCAAGAAGGTAGTCCGAGTTGTAGAACAAGACGTAAATATCAATCAGGAATGTCAAAGTATTCTACTAATAACTCAAGAAATTGTTCAAAAAAAAAAATAAAGAATATAATTATCTGCATATAGGATTAATTCAAATAGTTGCCAAACCTTTACATAGGTTAGGTATCAATTCTCCTATCCTAGTGTGTATACGGGGTAGAAGAAATAACGATTTTAGAGAATTAATAATTTGTATTTTACAGTCAAATTTACATAATGGTCTCGTTTACAGTAATTGCTTTCCAAATTTTACTGTAAATTTGAAGGACCCAACAGCTGTAAATTGTTTAGTATTGGATATAAATGAAGCCAATCTAAACTGGATTGATAGCACTTCAACAGTTAATATTATCTACAGACTATCTTTTAAATTTTCAAAAACAAGTCAAAATTTTCAAGCATTTAGAGAATCACCCAAGGATGAAACTATCATCTTTGAAGGTAATTCTCAAAGTACTAATGTGTCAATACCTAGAAGGTTACAGCATGATCAAGTAACTTTTCCAAAAGAATGGAAAATAACTTAAGCTGTCAAGCCTAAACCTTAAAAGTCTAGATTGTTAGACTACACCCTAGTGTCAAGAGATGGAATGCAATTATCAGTATGAATCGCTCTCAGTCTCAGAGCTTCTAGTAGCTCTGGTCCTAGTGTGTCATCTCGGAGGTCAATAGATTCTATTCCTCAGTACAACCTGAGAGGAATATATTTTGAGCCAAGAATTCCCAGACCTATCTATGAACCTATTAGGGAACCAATAGTCATAGATAGAAAAGTCTTTCAACAAGAGGAAGAATTAACCTCTTCCCAAATAACGTCAGAATTTGACAAAAATAATCAATCTCCAAATAGGAGACCAATAATGATGATTAGAAAAGAAGATTTTGCAATAAATAAAGATTTGATCAAAAAATATTTTATGTCTTCAAAAAATACTCAAAAGATAGAATGGTTTTTGGATACTTTCTCTGAATCACAGAGGAATGAAATCAGAAAACTATGGTATCAAGAAACGAATTCTCTCAAAACCAACATTTACTTTTGTACATGGTTTTATCAATATACTTTCAACAATGATATTTTTTATCCTTTTTCAAAGTTTTCTAAACTCAATACCACTAATAGAGTCACTCTAACATGGACTCCTACCACTAGCAGTCAACCAGTGGTAGCTGTCCATCCACCCTTAACAGAGATGAAGTTTAAAGTTCCTAGTCATGAACTTATAGCTTCACCATTCAAAACCACCAATTTGGAAGAGTTAGGTGAACCAACAACTAAAAAGAAGCCTATACCCTTCAACAACAAAATAATTTTACAAATCAAGCCGTATCTATTATCTGTCAGCAATTAGACAGAATGGAAGATAGAATTCAAGAAAAACCAGAAAGTTCAAAAATGTTGCCCTCAAATAAGAATCATCTAGATCCCACTAGGCCAATAATTAAACATGAAGCTCTATCAGCGTCAAAAGCTAAAGAAATTAGATTTCAAAATAATGAAGATATTTTGAGAGAATTAGCGTAGAAAGTATCCGAGCTATCTCTTAAAGATAAAAACGTTAGAACTATTTCAAAAACAGAAACAGAAAACACTATCAATAAAATTAGAGCTAAAAGAGTTGTTATGTCAAAAACTAGAAACTATTATCCTAGGCCTACACTACCAGATCTGCAATTTGAAGAAAGAGAACAGTTCAGAGCTGCAGAATATGATGTTACTTCTGTATATGAATGGAACACAGATGGAATGAGTGAAGTAGAAATACTCAATATAGTTCAAGAAATGACCATGGCTATAATAGCCTATAGAGTCAAAGGCAATATTGATCAAAGAATTTTTGAAGTTTTGACAACAAGTTTCACAGGCACTCTGAGAGGATGGTGGGATAACATCATCTCAGCTCAAGAAAAACTAATCATTCAAAATGCTGTCAAAACAGAGGCCAGTAGAGATGGCAAGGTAGGACAAACCCCAGATTGCACTACCCAGCTTCTGTATACAATCGTTAAGGACTTTATAGAAGATCCCATTCAATATCAAGATAGGCAACTTGCTATATTAGCAAATCTTAGGTGTCCAAAACTATTGGATTTCCACTGGTATAAAGACAACTTCTTTCGAAAAATATGCAATTGACCAGATGGAAATGCCGATTATTCGAAAGAAAAATTTATTTCTGGACTCCCTAACCTATTTGGTAAGCAAGTTAGAGAATCAGTAAGGCAGAAATTTGATAATCAAATTCCTTATTCTAAATTAACTTACGGTCAAATTATTAATATCATTATTACAGAGGGTATCAAGATCTGTAATGATATAATACTTCAACAAAAGTATAGACAAGACTCTTTCAAGGGGAGGAAGGAATTAGGCAATTTCTGCTATCAATATGATCGTGGAACTATTAGGGCACTTTCTTCTCAAGAAAAGAGGCATAGAAAACAACAAAGTCATAGGTCAAAACCTTCAAATTCTAGCAATCAAAAACAGTCAACATGATTTCTTTAGAAAAGGCTCAATTTCTTATAGAAATTATAGGTTATAGAGGATGAAGATATCAAGAAACAATATCTTATAAAACTTCAAGAATTAATAGCAGAAGATAATAGGCAAAAAGGCCAAGAAATCAAACCAGTTAGGATGGCAGATGTCCTTAGTAAATTTAAGGAAGAATCCCATCCCACAACTCTTCAATAACTTCAGCAAGAAGTTAAAAGCCTAAAGGCAGAAATCAAAGAAAAAGAAATTGGTCAAGATCTAGAAATTCTTCAACTTAAAGCTTTATGGCATCCTCTAGTTCTAATTCAGGATTAGAAGTAGTAGAGGGCCCAAAAGAATCTGAATATAATCAAGAAATTTTTTATTTAAACAATAGAGAGAATTACTTTAAAAAAAATGGTACAGTCAATTAAATTTAGTAATCAATAAAGATTTTACAAAAACTATAGTAGCTCTGGTAGATTCTGGGGCAGATATGAATTGTATTCAAGAGGGATTAATTCCCACAAAATATTATGAAAAAAACCACTTAATCTTTATTTGGTGTAGGCAGAAACAAACCGAAAATTGATTATAAATTATCAAATGCTTATATTTGTAACAAAGGTATATGTTTTCATAATATCTTTATTTTAATCTAAAAATGAATGAAGCCATGATTTTAGGAACTCCTTTTCTTCAACAAATTATTCCCTTCAAAGTTACTAAACAAGGAATTTGTTCAAAAATTTTCGGAAAATCTATACTTTTTGAATGGATTGTTCCTCCTAGATCAGAAGAAGTGAGTATACTACAACAAAATTTGATAACTATAAATAGGATTCAACTGAAGCAGAGTCAGATTAATTTTCTTCAAAAAGAAATTCATTATAAAAAAATAAAAGAACAGATCCGACATCCTAATGTCCAAATTAGGACAGAAAAACTTGAGGAAAAATTCAAAAAGGAAGTTTGTTCCACTCATCTAAATGCTTTTTGGGAAAGGAAGAAATATGTGGTTAATCTTCCTTATGAAAAAGATTTTGATGAGTCAAAAATACCAACAAAAGCTCAACCTATTCAAATGAATAGCAAGTTATGAGAATACTGTAAAAAAGAAATTCAAGAATATTTACATAAAAAACTTATTAGACCTAGCAAGTCTCCTTGGAGTTGTGTGGCTTTCTATGCTCAGAATCAAGCTAAAATAGAGAGAGGAGCTCCTAGACTAGTCATTAACTATAAACCACGCAATAAGGTCTTGAAATGGATAAGGTATCCATTGCCCAATTAAAAAGGTCTATTAGGAAGGTTACATAATGCCTCAATATTTTCAAAATTTGATATGAAATCAGGATGTTATCAAATAGGGATAGCAGAGAGGGATAAGTATAAAACTGCCTTTACTGTTCCTTTTGGTCTCTATGAATGGAATGTCATGCCATGCCATTTGGTCTGAAGAATGCTCCTTCAGAATTTCAAAACATCATGAATGACATTCTTATTCCTTATAGTCAGTTTGCAATAGTTTACTTGGATGATATGTTAATCTTTTCAAAATAAATAGACCAACATTTTTCAAAATTTAGAACAATTTCTACAACTTGTCAAGAAGAATGGTCTATTACTGTCTGAGTCAAGGATGAAATTATTTCAAATTAAGACTAGATTCTTAGGTTTAGAAATTTATCAGGTAAGTATTACCCCTATTAGCAGAGCAATTGATTTTGCTGATAAATTCCTTGATGAGATCAAACATAAAACTCAACTTCAAAGATTTTTAGGTTGTCTCAATTATGTTTCAGATTTCATCCCTAATTTCAGAATAATATGAAAACCATTATTCTTAAGACTGGAAAAATCCCCCAGCCTAGAATAGGGAAATGACTATGTCAGTCAAAAAGGTCAAAGGTCTAGTCAAGCACCTTCCTTGCTTAGGAATTCTAGATCACAAAACCTTTAAAATAGTAGAAACTGATGCTTCGAAAATAGGTTTTGGAGGGATCCTTAAGCAAAGGTCGTTAGATTCAAAAGAACAAATTGTTAGGTACCATTCAGGTGTATGGATCCAATCTTAACAAAAATATAGTACTATTAAAAAAGAAATTTTATCTATAGTATTATGTATTTTAAAATTTTAAAATGATCTAATAAATCAAAAGTTTTTATTACGTGTATATTGCAAAGAAGCAAAAGAAGTTTCAGAATAAGATGTTCAAAATTTAGTTTCAAAACAGATTTTTTCCAGATGGTAGACAATTTTATGTTGCTTTGATTTCGATATTGAATTCATTAAAAGAGACAAAAACTAATTACTAGATTTCCTTACAAGAGAATTTTTGCAGGGAAAAACATAAGGCCCACTACCCCAAGAGGGAAATCCCCTTAAAATCAACAAAACCTTTCTCCCTCAACTCCTAAAAAAGAATTCTAACCCCATTAGATTATGCTCTTCAAATCTCAACATCATCAAGCTCCTCAAGTTCCCAAGTCAACAAAAACAAATCATATGCTCATACTGTAATCCCTACTCAAGAAAATAGCCAATATGTTGTAAAGGACTTATTTATCCTAATATGTCCTTTAGAAAAATCATCCTAAAGATAATCCTGAGGCAGCCGCAAAAGCAATAATGCCTCAATGCCCTCAAAATACCTGGCATTTTATTCCTTCATCAACCCAAAAATCAAGAACCTTGCATGAATTTGTTTTAGTCAATTCAAAGTCCATTAATCTCTTTCACAAAAGGGGAGAAGATGGATCCCAATACTCAAAATTCAAATACTTAGAGTCCTCAGCCATAAAGATTGGAATCAAAATCCTTTCATAGAAAAGAAATTTTCTGTAAAATTTCAACCTCCTTCATATAACTACATAGATTATCAACATGCATGGTTCAATATACTATATCTCAAAAACTACTCTCACTCCTGGTTCATTTACTTCCACAAAGATTGTCATAAAATTTTTCTAAATTGATTCTTTGACTGGTTCAACCACTTCGGACCCGTCAAGAGTATTCTTCCCACTCCCATTCAAGAAGCCAAATTTACAATTCAAAAATCTTACAAAATTTGTAGAAGAATTAAAACCATTATACATTTTTGTTTATTTCAAAATCCCTAGGATCACATGTTGGGACTATGAGATAAAAAGAGTCCCAAAAATTCAATAATCCAAATACTTGGAAGAACAGTCAGGTTTAAATAGTAGAACAAATACAACATAGACTTTTGCACCATTGATTCTGTCAAAAATAGACTTCGTCATCAACATGACCAGCAATATTCAAAATTAACAATTTCTCTCAGAAAAAGCAGTAATTATGGCACAACTAGTGCAAGCTAAAGACGAAGAGGAATTCAAAAAGAAACTGAGTGAAATTATGTCAAAGCTTCTTGTTCCAACAAAGGGTTGGAATACAATGATGAAGACCCTAATCAAAATGAAAATGAAGATGAGTGTTATGGAATAAATCTGGAGCAAGAATTTCCAATCAATAAAATTTGTCTACAGAAGCAGACAAGAAACTTTGTCCAGAGCAAAAGCAAATTCTCAGACAGCTTTACAAAAGAAAGTTGTTACTGACTCAAAAGAAAATGTTTAAAAGCACGCCTCAATAATGTTTGGATTTCTAGTTGATTAATGTCCAAAAGTCAATTATTCTCGGATTCCAAACCTCCTCAAATCCTCATCAAGACCCTATAAAAGGGGAAGTTCAAGTCAGACCAAGGCATTCAGAATTTTAGAGAGTTCACTTAGAAAACTTCTCTTGTATTCTCTGTCGCCAAAAATACTTCAAATCTTGTAATTTCAAGCCTTGTAATATTTTCAAGATTTGCAATCAAGTAAGTTCATTATGTATATTTTAATCCAAAACATTATTGTGAATTTTTTAATAGCACTTTATATTTTGTATATGTTTTTCAAGATTTATCTACACTTTCAAAATTATACATTCTTATTTGTTATTATTCTGACCTTTCTGCCCTTTCTCTCTATTCCATCTCTATTTTTACTATTTAATTATTATATTCACTTCTTCTCCTAATCTTTTATTTAGATCGATCCATGATTATGGGTTCTCTAATGGGCTCATAAATAGGTTTTGGAATTCTAGGTTTGAAATCTATTCCTCTAAGGTCAAAATGAGGAATAGAGTCTATTGATCTCCTATCTGACACACTAGGACCAGAGTTACTAGAAGCTCTGAGAGGTTGAGAATGATTCATACTAATGATCGCACCTCCATCTCTGGACGCTAGAGTATAATCTAGTAATCCGGACTCTTGAAGTTTTGGCTTTACACCTTGAGTAATTCTCTGTTCTTTTGCAGAAGTTACTTGATCATGCTGTAACCACTTGGGTATTGATACTGTGATACTTTGAGAATTTCCTTCAAAAATGATCGTTTCATTTTTTGGAGATTCTCTAAGTGCTTGAAAATTTTTATTTTTTTTGACACATTAAATGATAATCTATAAATAATATTGACAGTTGAAGTGCCTGCAATCCAGTTTATATTGGCTTGGTTTATGCAGTTGTTGGGTCCATAAGATTTACAGTAAATTTTGGAAAGCAATTACTGTAAACAGGACCACTATGTAGATTCGATTCTGGGATGTAGATTATTGATTCTCTAAAATCATTATTTCTTCTATCCCGCAAACATATAAAGATAGGAGAATTAATACCTTACCTATGAAGAAGTTTGGCAGCTATTTGAACTAATCCTATATGAAGATAATTATATTCTCTATTGTATTTTTGAATAATTTATTGAGTAATTAGTGGGATACTTTGACATTCTTGATTTATATCTATGTCTTTCTCGACTACTGGGACTACCTTATTGAAACTAAAATCAAATGTTGACATTTTATAGACTTGAGAAGGATCAAACTTGGGAATCAACTAGTTTTGAAGCCTAGATTCTATGTTTGAGATTTCTTTTTCTTGAAGGTTAACCACTGAACAGTTGCTGAGACTCTCTTCTATCCTATGGTTTCTATTTGATTGATCCAGATCTCTATTGGATCGAGAACCTATATTGGATAGGGTTCTACTAAGCCAATTAGACGTTTTGACTGGTTGGGTATTCATATTGAGACTCTACTAAGTCGTAGGTAATCCAACAATCTCACAGCCTCTCTCAGGTCTTACTGCCAGGTCAGCCTAAATCCATAGGTAGACGATTCTATTGAAACACTTACCCAATCTTGTCTCTCTTGACAAACTAAGGATAGAAATAGAAAGGTTCTCAACAAACTTAAAATAAAAATATGAATGTCAAAGCGTGAAGAAATCTTTTGATAAACGTAAACAAAATATACATTGAAGTAATGAAACTTACTTGATTGAATAGTTACAAACTGGAATTACAAAAGTTTGAAAATGGAGACAATTGAGTGATCGAAGTTACAAGAGAACTCTTTTTGAGTAAACTCTCTAAATTTTTCGATGATCTATTCTTTTTTGAACTCCTCTTTTTGTAGAGGTCTTGAACTGGATTTGAAACAAGTTGGAATCCACCAATTATTGATCCTGGGTACTGAGAAGACTTGAAGCCCGAACATTATTGATCAACTTTTTCTTTTGAGTGAGCAATAACTTTCTCTTTGTAAAGCTGTATGGGAATCTACTTTTGCTTTTGATAAAGTTGCTTGTCAGCTACTGCTGCTGACACTCTTCTTTTGAAAAGTTAATTATCTTCTTTTGAAAAGTTGATTGTCTTCTTCTGCCAACAAATTTATTGATCAGTGAATTCCTATTTTAGATTGACTCCATAACAGTCACCCTCATTTTGATAAGGGTCTTCGTCATTATAATCTGACCCCTCGGCTGAACTTTTATTGGAATTGGAAGCTGTTGACATCATTTCTCTTAACTTCTTTTTGAATTCTTGCTCACTTTGCCCTGAGCTAGTTGAGCCATTATTATGGCTTTTTCAGAGAGGAACTGTTGATTTTGAGTATTATTGGGCTTATTGACAACAAAATTTGGATATTTTTGAATCTAATTTTTGACAGATTCAAGGGTGAAGAAGTCAAGGTTGTATTCATTCCACCATTTGACTCTGACTGTTCTTCCCAGCATGTGAATTATTGAATTTTTAGGACTGTTTTTAATGTCATAGTCCTAGAACATAATCCACGGTATTTTAAAAATAGACAAAAATGTAGAAGGGTTTTAATTCTTCTACAAATTTAGTTAGATTTTTGAACTGTAGGTAAGCTTCTTGAATTGGGAGAGGTAAGATATTTTTAACAGGTCCAAAATGGTCGAACCGTTAAAAAAACCAATTTGGAAAGGTTTTATGATAGTCTTTATGAAAATTAAGGAACCATGAATGAGAATAGTTTTTGAGGTAAAGAATATAATGGAGGCTGGAATTTTAATGAAAATTACTTTTTTAATATATTGATTTTAATTCTAGTCTCTTGGGCTAAGGACCTGAAGGATTTGAGGTTGAGAATATTAAGATCCATCAACTCCTCTTTTGGGGGAGAGGTTAACAGACTTTGAAACTACTAAAATTAATTCGTAAAAAGTTCTTGATTTTTGAACAGAAGATGGGATGAAATGGCAGGTTTTTAGAGGATGAGGAGGCATTACAGCTTTTGCCGCTACCTCTGGGCTATCTTTTGGATGGTGGTTTTCCAATGGACATATTGGAATGAAAAGATCTTTAAGGATATATTGACTGTTTTCTGTTGGAGGAGTCACTATGTTTGCATAGGACTTGTTTTTTATTGACTGGAGGGGCCGATGAGCTAGAAGATTATGAGATTTGAAGGGCATAATCTAAAGGAGTAAGAACTCTTTTTTGGGGTGTAGTGGGTGTAACCCTTTGAGTATTTTGTTGAGGGGCTTTACGCTTTTGGGCAGTAGGCCTCCTGTTTTCTGTTTTTCCGTGCAAAATATTCTCTTGTAAGGAAGTCTGGTAATGAGTTTTTGTCTCCTTTGATGAATTCAATATCAAAATCAAAACAAGATAGCATTGCTTGCCATCAGGCAAAAATTTGTTTTGAAACTAAATTTTGAATATATTTTTGTAAAACATTTTTTGTGACTTTACAAACCATGAGTAATAAAAACTTTTGATTTATCAAATCTTCTTGAAATTTTGAAATACATACTACTATAGATAAAATTTCTTTTTTAAGAATACTGTATTTTTATTGAGATTCTATCTAGGCGCCTAATGGTATCTAACTATTTGTTCTCGAGTTTGATGACCTTTACTTAAGGATTGTAACACCTTATTTTAGCTCTTATATTTATAAAAACACTTTTCATTTAAATCTATTTCATAAGACAATTACTCATTTAAAGGTTTAAATCTCAATTGAACAACTTACTATTTTAAACGGCTTGCTGTCTTGTTTTTGTAAAATATAAAAACATAGTGTATAAATGTTTAAAAATCATGAAAATCTCCAGAATAAAAGTTCAATATGGCTAGAATATGTGATAAAAATTTTATACAAAATCTCATTGGTTTAGTGGGTCAATCAAACAAAAATTGTGAACTGCCCTATTTACCTATAAAAATCATGAGGTGTAAATTTGAAGAATTTTTTGTACTATTTGGCTAGGCCAAAAATCTTGAAAATCTGCACGGATAAAATATAATGTTTCATAAGCTAAAAATAATTCATTTCATTCTAGTGAATTATTACTTCAAGATGGCCAGAAACAGAGTTTCAGCACAAGCACACTAGCCAATACTTGTCTTCTTTAAAAATTTACATTAATACACCAAACACATAGAACAATTATATGTTTCACAATATTCTTTAGAGTATTCAAATTACATCACAAAACTCTAATAATTTACATCAAAAAAATTTATCACAAAAGGGAAAAAAGATAGCCAGCAGCCACAAGCTAATCTTGATTTACCTCTTTTGACTTGTCACCTGTAACAAGTCACCAACACTAATAATATGAGAAATCCTTGATTTCTCAGTCGTTAGTCCATTCAAACCAAGTTAAAGAGTGATATAAACTAAAGACAAATAAAAGAAAATACAAAGAAAAATGCATAACCAAGTCTAGGAATTTTGTGGACAGCATACATGGTTTGAGTGTTCCCTTTTTGGCACCTTAGCATATTCATAGAGTGAGACACATTTAGTGCTCCCTTATTGGCACTAATCACTCATATGAGGCAAACATAAGTCATTATATCCACAAGTGCCACTTTTATTTCCATTGTGACACATCCCTAACACAAGGTTACACAACTTTCTTTGCCTTCTTCTCATAGCTTCTTGTTGAATTGCAAGTCACCATCCAAGATAAAATATGTAATATTAAACCATCATAAATACAGCCAACTAAATATCCATTCAAACACACAAAATAACAATAATTTCACTACATAAATAGTAAGAAATAAATATAGCAAGAAGTCCATAATTTCAGCATATTAAAAAACCTAATACTCATGCTTGAATTAAACTAACTACTTTGTGTCTTCAATTCCTTCTTCCAGAACTCTTACCCTCCTCTTCTATGATCTTTCTAACAGCTTTCTCTTCCTATTTGGTTATGTTTTGATGGCACTTGAAGCCACAACAGCCCTTATGCCTCAAGACAAGTTTTTCTCCTCTTAGCTCTTTCCTTTCTCCTTCACGCCTTCCCCTTCCTTTCTTTCCCTTTTTATTTTTCTTTCCTTCCCTTCAGCTACCTCTCTTTGCCGACCTTTGCCTTCTCTAGAATTATCTAATTTTTATTTTATGCCAGCCCTTTTTTTATTGTATTTATTTCTTTTATAAATATCATGCTTTTATATAATTGTGTGATTACTAGTGGCATGCTCCTATTGGTGGATAGTTTGACCAAATTAATGCAAACATTTGGACCCCATTTTGCTGCTGGGTGGCGGGGATGACTGGGGCTTCAGTTGCTCCCTTCTAGTCCCATTGGAAGTAAGCCTCCTCTTGTTTCCTAGTTAATTCCCTTCAAATGTAATTAACTTAGTTAAATTGGTACTAGTTTAAACTACACTTCTAACCCTTTAATCCTCCTAATAAATCATCTAAATTTCATTCTACTTATTCCTCCTCATTTTAAAGTAATGAGAGTTGAAATTGCATGCATACATATAATGGAAGGTAACCTAATAATTTATTATTCAACTTCAATATTTTTCATCAACCAAAAACATAAAATAATTTTCATAATCCATCAACACTTCATGAACTTATATCACGATAGTATAAAACAAATATAGATAAAATAGACATTGATAACACAATATCATAAAACAAATATGGGTAAAATAGAGGGTGTTACAAGGATCACCCGAAAACTTACTTCAGATGCATTTGTTTCAACTACTTTGAAGGCTTTGTCGGTCAAACCTTGATTCTTTTGACCGACTCGATCATTTCTTGACTCCAGGTTTGTGGATTTTTCTTAAGTCTTAGGAATAATGGCTTACAAATTATCATAAGGTTTGGGATATAATCCAATACATAATTGAGACAACCTAAAAATCTTTGAAGTTGGGTGTTATTTTTTATCTCATTAGGGAATTTATCAACAAATTCAATTGCTCTACTTACCGGGGTGATAATTCCCTACTAAATTTCAAAACCTAAGAACCTAATCTTAGTATGAAATAATTTCATTTTTGTTGAGGACAAAACTAAACCATTTCTCTTAACAATTTGCAGAAAATTATTCTAAGCGTTGAAAATGTTGTTCCATTGATTTTGAAAATATTAATACATCATTTAGATATATTGCAAATTGGCTATATGGAATAAGAATGTCATTCATAATATTTTGAAATTCTAGGGGGCATTTTTTAGCTCAAATAGCATGACATTCCATTCGTAATGGCCAAAAGGAACAGTAAAAGCAATTTTGTATTTATCCTCTTTTGCTATTCCTATTTGGTAATATCCAGATTTCATATCAAATTTTAAGAATATTGATGCACTTGGTAATCTACCTAATAAATCTTTTTTATTGAATAGAGGATACATAATCCACTTAAGAACTTTATTGAGGGGTGTATAATTAATGACTAACCTAAGGGCTCCTCTTTATATTTCGGCTTGATTTTGAACATAAAAGCCGCACAACTCTAGGGAGACTTTCTAGGCCTAATTAATTTTTTTGTCTAAATATTCTTGAATTTATTTTTTACAATATTCTAGACACCCACTATTTATTTGTTTAGGTTGAGCCTTGGTGGGGATTTTTGATTCATGAAAGTCTTTTTCATAAGGAAGGCTAACAACAGATTTTTTTCCTTTGCCAGAAGGCATTGGGATGAGAACAAGAGACTTCTTTTTTGAACTTTTCTTGAAGGTTTTTTATTCTAACTTGAATATTAGGATTTTTTGATATGTTCTTCAATCTTCCTATAATGAATTTCTTTTTGTAAAAAGCTAATTTGACTTTGCTTTTGTTGGATCCTATTTATGGTTACGGAACTTTGTTGTGTAATGAATTTAGCTCTTTTGACCTAGGTGGAATAATCCATTCAAAGAGGATGGATTTTCTGAAGATTTCTAAACAAATTCCTTGTTCAATAACCTTGAAAGGAAGGATTTGTTAAGAAAAGGAGTTCCTAAAATCATGACTTCATTCATATTTTTGACTAAAATAAAATATTATGATAACATAAACCTTTATTGCAGATATAGGCATTTGATAATTTGTAATCAATTTTTAATTTATTTCTGCCTACACCAAATAAAGATTCATTGGGTTTTTCATAATATTTTTTTAGGATTAAGCCTTCTTGAATACAGTTCATGTCAGCACGCGAATATACGAGAGCTACCATAGTTTTTGTAAATTCTTTATTGACTACTAAATTGACTTGACAATAACGTGATTCTTTCTATTGTCTGAATGAACATATCTTGATTATGATTTTGTTCTTTTGGAACGTCTAAGACCTCTAAACTAGGACTATTACTAGAAGAGGCTAATAAGGCTTTTAATTGAAGTATTTCTAGCTCTTGACTAATCCCTTTACTTTCGGTTACTCTTATTTCTGCTTTAAGACTTTTGATTTCTTGTTGAAGTTCTTGAAGGGTGGGACTCTTCTTTAAACTTACTAGAAATATCTGCCATCTTAATTGGCTTTATTTCTTGAGGTTTCTGCCTATTATCTTCTGTTATAACTTCTTGAAGTTTTAGAAGATATTGCTTCTTAATATCTTCATCTTCTATTGTATCTATAATTTCTTAGAGAACTTGACCTTTTTCTAAAGAAATCATAGTGATTGATTTTTGACAAGAACATTCTTGATAGTCACAACGGCCAAACACTGAATTAGGACAAACTTTGAATAAAGAATCGTCTAATACTAGACTTTCTTCAGAATCAGATAACTCTTGAACTTTGTTGACATTATTAACTTTTTGAACTTCTTTTTCTTCTTCTTCTGAGGAGGAAGAATAATCAGAAAATTCTAAAAAATCTTCATTAATTAAAACTCTAATGTTCTAAATCTAATTGTTGAATTCTCTTCTTGGTTTTGCAATCTTCTGCATAATATCCTCTTTGATTACACTTAAAGCAAACTAATCTTCTAGACTCTTTTTTAAAAACATAGGTATCAGTTAAATTACCATCCTCCAATTTTTTTTTTTTTTTTAAACACTAAACCCATTTTGAGGTAAATATTTTTTTTTGATAATTTTAGCATAGAGAAGATTTCTTCTTGAACCACCCAATCTCCCTTTCATCTTGGACTAATACCCGAAAGTTTTTGACTTTCTTATCTTGAAAAGAAATATTTAAAATTACTTAATTAATTTTAAATTTCTTTCCCTTTTTTTATGAATTATGATTTTTTCCTAGTATCTACCATTGCACACGTAATGGATCGCATAAAAGCAAACTAACACACAATGAAAGTTTATCAAAGAGAAAAAAACTGCACTATATATATATATATATATATATATATATATATATATATATATTCCTTTCCACAACATTTTAAGGAACTTAAGTGCGTATTTAGTCGAGTAGAATAAATTTAATGAAAATGAAAAGATCAAAGGAAGTTGGAATAGCAATGAGAATAAAAATCAATTTACATTGTTTGATACGTAATGGGAAAAAGTTAAAGGAATATAATGAAAAAAATCAATGAAAACAAAACATGCTATTGCACAGTTTTAAGTTATTAAAAAGATTTTGCAATTGTGTGGTTATTGGTTTTCATCTCTTCATTGTGTTTTTCTGTTTCCATTTTCAACGTTCATTAAATAAAACAGTGCTAGATTTTAGGTTAATGAATATATTACAAAATATTATTTCTTTACTGAATAAATACAGATAATATCATAATTAAGGTTCTATATTCTGGTTTTAAGTTCCAATTTGCTCTTGCTTTTGTTTTTATGTTAAAATTCTCATATTAATCTCTTATTATTAACAAAAATAAAATACAAATAATATTTTTAGTCAGAACTACCACTTACAATTTCAAGTAACATATTACTATTAAGAATTGAAAGAACTAGATATATCAATTAATTGCTATTGTTTACTTTCTTTATTTAACTTAATTTCTTATTTTTGTGTTATATTAATTACTTTCTTTATTTAATATACGATCGTTAATACCAGTTATTAATATTTTAATTTTAGTTAGTTAGATTTCTCAATTAATTATTAGAGATCAACCAGTTAAAAACTGACGCTTACTAGATTCCCTACTTAATTTCCAACATTTGCGGTAATTTAACATTGACATTAAAAAACATAGTTTTTTTTTTTTTATAACATCTATTTTTCTATTTAAAAAACACTTTTCCGCTACCCTTCGCTTCCTCTGTTTTCGTCTACACAATTGCTTCTAGAGGAAGTTTCAATAGGTTGACTTCAGTCGATGATCCCCTTCTTGTGTCCAATCCAAAAATCTCCTTTAAATATTCTGTCGTCTTTCGCTTTGCTGAGGTTTCATTGTCTTCTTTCGCTTTGCTGAGGTTTCACTGTCTTCTTTCGGCCTGAGGTGATAAAAGAAGGTTTATCACTTCAGCTTTTCGGTAATGGCAATGGAATTAATGGGTCCCAGTGCAGATTCTTTTATCTATAACTCTCTAGTGCTTGTACGAGTATTCTTTGCGTGGTAATCTTTTTGTTCTATTATTCCTCTTTCTTTTAAGTTAAGGAAGACTCTCATTTTTATGCGTTTTGGGTCAAAATGGGTTTCTGATGAAACCATTTGTTCTGTATTTGTTGATGCCTTTTAGGATTCTTCGCGTGAAGGAAACAGAAGAAGACGAATATGGAGGAATATCGGAGTTCAAGCCAGAAAAGGGTGATAAACACTGATTTTGAGCTCACAGACATCATATTTTCTTGGTCCATCGAAGACATTTTCAATGAAGATTTGTACAAGAACAGGGTTGGAACTACTATTCCTTCTTGCCCATTTGGTTTAGTTCATTCTTTCTTTTCTGAAAATGTTCTGATTCTTGTCCCTGTTGGGTTGTGTGTATGATAACAATGGTTACTTTTTCATCCTCCATAACTTAAGGAGTTGAGGTTCACTTACTAAACACGGGATGCATTTTTCCTGGCTGAGTTATTTGATTTTATTAAGTCCCCTTTGCATTGAATGGCTTATAGCCTTATAGTTCATCGGAGTTTCTATACTATCATAAGTGCTGATATGCAGGCAAAATTTTCTTTGGAAAAGCTTTCCTAAATAGCTTATTATCCTCTAGAAGGCTGTTTTTAGCTTATCATATAGTATCACTTTTTGTAACTTTGAGAAATAGCTGTTGTAGAAGCTCATAGCATGATTTTAGATTTGCTTCTGAAATTGTATATCTAATCATTAAACAACTTATTCAAAGAGCTTATGTAAGCACATAAATATGCCATTTGCAGGGCTAAATGGACTGTAATTGAGATTTGCTTAGTTTTGGTTTGTTTTGGAGTTTAAAAAGTGATAAGTTTGAACACTAACTTAAAACAGTCTAAGTTGTGCAATCTTATATCAATAAGATAAATAAGATTTTAAAAATATGCGTGAAGTTATATAGAAATATTAGAATTTTGGACTCTGGGTAGCATGGGTAGATTTGGTATTGTCCATCCTAAGTTTTATTTAACTTTTTAAAGTGAAAACAAATATGGGTCTAAAAATTAAAATTTAATATTTTAATAATTTTTGTATATGATATCCTATGAAAAAGTGGATAGGGGGTTTACTCTACCTCCATTTTCCATCAATGAATTTAAAATTAAGTAAAAGAAAATAAAAATAAGCACAAAAAAAAAAACAGAAGACACTTGTCAAGCTGTGTTCACATGCTAATTTAAAAAAAAACTTCAGCCAATGGGCTCAATAAAAAAAGACACTTATCAACTTGTGTACACATGCTCATTTTTAAAAAAACTTCCCTCTCTTTACTTAAATGTAAATAATAAATAATAAATAAATATAAATTTATTTATTATTTATAAGTTTAAATTTATATACTTATAAAAACCAAACAAACCAACCTTGCATAACTATTGAAATTTTAAGGCTGCACTTGTGTAATTAAACAGCTTTTCTATATTATTAAGCTTAGGTTGTTTATTATTATAGATGTCAATTTCACACCAATGGTGGATCCTGACGTGTTGTTCATTAACACTCCATTTTCTAAAGAGTTTTTATGTTAAATGAATAATGACTGATAGATATCAATGATTTGCTTCGAATTTCATTATGTAGTATACTGTTAGGTTGATATGCCTATGGTTTACATATTCAGCTGCATGTCCGTGACTCACTTCAATGGGTAGCTTGGTTTTCATGCATTGAATAATCATAAAGGATTCTGTTGTTTCCTTGTCAATAAGTAGCTTAATAATCATAAAATTCTTCTCGTGCAACAACATATTTATCTGCATTTCTGTTATTTCCTTCTGATCCTGATATTTCTAATCATGACATTTTCTAGAGATAATGTTTATTAAGCTGTATCTAGGATTGGTTTGGGGTTTAGATGTGTTACAAGCAGCTTCACTTTTAAAATGGAGAGTTTATAATTTTTTGTATACTTCTCAATGCCTTTATTATATATGGAAATTGGCATATTCATTATGCTGCTCAATGCTCCCTCTACCAGAAAAGGTTATTCTGAATTTTCCTGAAGAAACATTTTAAAGATATATCTATTTTTGTTCTATCTACATAGACATTTTCATTCACACATTTTGTGAGAGTTGGTAGATCTGGAGTTTCAAACTATTTGAAACTTTTACAAAATTTAAATAGGGATGATTTGTTGATGATATGTCAAATCGATTAGCTACCTTTAAAGGTCATGACATAGAGGACCTTTGGGTTAAAAACTATATCCCAAGTGATGGAGCTGCCCTTAACTTTCCAATGTGAATGCCCAAGGTCCTATCTATAAACATAGCTGATATATTCATCTATTTGTTGAAGAGTGTGGATCCCACTTTATATGAAATACTTAATAATCTTTTGGTCATATTCACTGTGGGGCTAGATCCAGTAATTGGCATTTACTTAATTTGGATCTTAATTGTAGCCTTCCAAGATGTGAAGTTTGAGCTAGCATTTAAATGTCACTTCTTTATTCTTTTCAGGTTGAAAAGATTGAACTATCATTCTCATCAGTTCTCCATTATTTTAGATCATATATGTACCCACTATTGGAAGAAACTCGAGTACAATTAATTTCAAGTTTGGAAATCTTATCCAGTGCGCCTTTTGCCGAGGTAACTTTGCTTGAGGATGCCAAACCTTATAGAGCAGGATTCTATCACGTGAAAGTTGGAAGTTGGATAAACAGGTTTACTGACCGTGGAAAGGAGCCATACAAAACATTGCCTGGAGATGTCCTTGTTTTGGCTGATAGAAAACCAGAAACTGTAGATGATTTACAAAGAGCGGGAAGGTTCTGGACTTTCGTATCAGTGTCTAACATCACAGAGGATGAGAATGAGGATGACAATACATCTGTTTATTTTAGAATTAAGGCGCCGAAACTTATTGACCTTGATGAAGTGAGCCAGAAATCTCTGTATGTTATTTTTCTGACAAATGTTACCCCCAGTAGAAGAATATGGAATTCTCTGCACATGTCAGGAAGTTCGGAGCTTATTGAGAAGATCTTATGCACTGATGGAGTGGTAAGAGAATCTTTATATGGTTATGTTCACTATTATATGCATATAATGACAGGTGTTTTATTGGTAGTTTAATTAATGTAGTTGTTTAGTTACAAGATACAAAGTAGAATATACTGATAGACCCTTGGATATCTGCATATATGGTGCTACTCATATATGTGTTATTTTAGACCATGTGTTGGTTATCACTACATTTTGTATATTTGTGGTGAATAGAAAATAGCATTTTATCCTTGCAATGATGGATATTATTGATGATCTAAGAATAAGTGAGATATTTTGTTGGTAGTTTAACTAATGGATCTGTGCTGCTTGTACAGGTAGAGGAGAGTTGTGATTACTGTTATGCAGAGACTGACATTGTAACAGATAATTATTCATTATCCAAATTCAATGAGTCCCAAATTAATGCAATTCTTGCATGTCTTTCTAGCATTCAATGCAACAATAAGCCTACTGTGAATCTTGTTTGGGGTCCACCAGGGACCGGAAAAACTAAAACTTTGAGTGCTCTGCTTTTTTCTCTCATGAAGATGAAATGTAGAGTCCTTGTTTGTGCCCCAACCAATGTTGCCATTAAAGAAGTAGCATCACGTGTCTTGAGCATGGTGGGAGAATCATTTGAATCTGGATCTGATACTTTATTCTGTCCACTGGGGGACATGCTATTATTTGGGAATAAAAAGCGGCTTAAGGCTGGGGCGGGCGTTGAAGGCATATATTTGGATTATCGTGTTAAGCAACTAACAAAGTGCTTTGCACAAGTTACTGGTTTGAGGTCATGTTTTGCATCAACAATTGACCTTCTAGAATATTGTGTTTCTCATTATCACGTTTATGTTGAGAATAAATTGGCAAAGAAGGAAGAGGACCATGATAAGAACAGTGAGACAAGACGCATGGATAATTCTATTCTTAACAAGGAGAAGCCCAAATCTTTTCTTGTGTTTTTTAGGGAAGGGTTTATATCTGCCACAGTGCCACTTAGAAACTGTATTTCCATTTTATGCACACATGTAGCTAGAAGCTACATTTTGGAGCATAACTACCAAAACATGGTTTGCCTGATTGAGATACTTGATTCTATTGAAGCATTACTGTTTGAAAATGATATACTTCATGAAGCACTGGAAGAACTCTTTACTTCTCCAGAAGTTTTGGAGAATTCTGCACTGTCATTCACTGGTACTGCATGCAAATTATACAATGCGAAAACTGAATGTCTCTCTGTTTTAAAAGATCTTAAAGAGTCCCTTGGTAAACTTCACCTACCAACTTCGCCGAGTGATATACGAATTAAAGAATTTTGTTTTCAATCATGTTCATTAATGTTTTCAACAGCTTCTAGTTCCTATATGCTGCATTCCATCGAAATGCAGCCACTGAGTATTTTGGTTATAGATGAAGCGGCACAACTGAAGGAATGTGAATCAGTAATACCTCTTCTACTTCAAGGTGTAAATCATGCCATTCTTGTTGGAGATGAGTGCCAGCTACCGGCAAATGTTGAAAGTAATGTATGTAGATCTTCAACTGTATCCTTGTACTTGCTAATCTTTGCTATTTTTTAAAGGGTTAAATTCTGTATCCTTCCGCCCCTAGATCCAGCCCTTTTTCCCGAATCCTCCTGCTGTTTATTGACACTTTTTTCTTACTCTGCAAGGTTTCTTCTGATGCTGGCTTTGGGAGAAGCTTATTTGAAAGGCTAAGCACACTGGGTCACTCAAAGCACCTTCTCAATATACAGTACAGGATGCATCCATCAATAAGTTCATTCCCAAATTCATATTTTTATTTCAATGAAATCAATGATGCTTCAAATGTTAAAAGAAAGGACTATGCAAAGCAATATCTTCCTGGGCCAATGTTTGGTACCTATTCTTTCTTAAATGTAATTAGTGGAAGGGAAGAGTTTGATGATGTTGGACGAAGCCGCAAAAACATGGTTGAAGTAGCTGTTGTGGACAAAATATTGAAGAATTTGCATAAAGGTTAATCTATCTGAACTTTTATGTTCTTGGCCGTAATCTTTTTTTTTTTTTTTTTTTTTTTACTCTTTTGTTCATTTTTCAGCTTTAATTTTGTCTGGAAATAGTTCTGTGATTGTGAAGTGATATTGTGATCATTGTGATAACAAAAAATTGTTGATATAGAAATTCAATATTTTAGTGGATAAGTGATTTCCATTTACCAATGATTGAAGTTGCTAGATTTAAAATTCAATTGCCTTGTTAATAGGATCTTTTCTGTTAGTGTAAGGATCATAAATTTTGTGAAGTAATACATATCAGATTTGCAACATTTGTTGTTATTAAACTCAAATATCCCAAGGAAAAGAACTGAAAAAAGTAGGTTGAAATAATTTACCGTTACTTTGTTCTGCAGTGTGGCATGGCTCGAATGAGAAGCTCAGTATTGGTATAGTATCTCCATATGCAGCTCAAGTTGTTGCAATCCAAGAGAAAGTTGGACATAAGTATGACGGACTCAATGGTTTTGATGTGAATGTGAAGACAATTGATGGTTTTCAAGGTGGAGAACAGGATATTATTATACTATCAACCGTGAGGACTAATCACCATTCATCACTGAAGTTCATTTCCAGTCCCCAGAGAACTAATGTTGCTCTTACAAGGGCCCGGTAGATTTCTTACTATGAAAATTTAATTTGAGTTTACTTGCTCTTTTGGCATAATGTACTGAAAAATTCTGTGGCTTTGCTATTCTGTAGGTGCTGTTTATGGATTTTGGGGGATAGCAATACCCTTACTAGTCAAGAAGGTGTTTGGAAGTCCCTAGTTCATAATGCTAAGAATCGTCAGTGCTTCTTTAATGCTGATGAAGACAAGGATCTTGCCAAAGCAATCTTGGATGTCAAGAAAGAATTGGATCAATGTGATGATTTGCTCAATCCAAACAGCGCCATTTTCAGAAATGCTAAGTGGAAGGTATATATCTTGTTAAATCTCAGTTGTTATATATGTTTTCTGGATTATCTTCTAGATCTTATTTTTCACTTCTCATTTTACCCTTACACAAATCTACAGGTTCTTTTCAGTGATAATTTCCTTAAATCGTTCAAAATGCTTCATTCACAGCGCATAAAAAAGTCAGTTATTAGCCTTTTACTTAGACTGTCTATAGGTTGGAGACCTAGAAGACGGAACATAGATTCACTTCGTGTGGGCTCATCCCAGATATTAAAACAAGTCAAGGTTGAAGGCCTCTATGTTATTTGTGGAACAGATATAGAAAAAGAATCAAGATATACTCAAGTTTTGAAAATATGGGATGTATTGCCACTGGAGGAAATACCTGAAGTAGTGAAGCGTCTGGATGGTATATTTGGAACGTTCACTGATGATTTTATCAGTCGCTGCATGGAAAAATGTTTTGAGGGGTAAGTGCCGCATCCAACTATATTTTGATTGACCTGAGCTCTTTCTTCTCGCTGATATTATAATTTTCGTTGTTTATTCGTGCTTAGGAATTTGGAAGTTCCAATGAGTTGGGAAAAATCTGCTGATATTGTCCGGTATAAGGACATTGATGATATTCACAATGAGGGCAATTTAAATTCTAGAGCTTCAGATGGTAGAAGTTATGTTGAGAATTCAAAGGTTGGAGAGAGTCTGTTGTTGATGAAGTTCTATCCTTTATCATCAAATATAGTGAGCCACTTGCTTTCCAACCGTGACACTTTAGAATTGGATCTGCCATTTCAAGGAACAGATGAAGAAACAGAGATAATCCTCTATCCAAGAAGTACCTTCGTACTTGGCCGGTCTGGTACCGGGAAAACCACTGTACTGACGATGAAGCTATTTCAGAAAGAACACAAATATCATGTCACAATGGATGCAGTATATGGAAGTAAGATTGCTTCAGTTCCCTGTTTAGGTGAAGATAAAGAATCGGAGCATAATGACTCTACAAATGATAGACCAGTCTTACGCCAATTATTTGTGACAGTGAGTCCTAAATTGTGTCATGCTGTGAAACATCATGTTAGTACATTGACAAGGTGTGTGGTTTATCTGATAAACTCTCTGTTGGGATGTGCTTTATTTTTATTCCTTTCATGTAAATATCAGGTTATTATATATGATAAGCTCAGTTAGTTTATTGACTAAAGAACTTGTAGACTAAGTATTTTGATCCGCTTCTTTTTGACCTTTCAATCACATACTACTTACAATATATATATATATATATATATATTTGCTTTTGTTAGCATCAATTTTTCATTGTTCTAGTATGCGATAATCATTTTTCATCCCCAGCAAATAGCTGCCTATTACTTTCTTGTAAAGTTTTAAAAGATCATTTATCCTCAAGTACTTCTACTCAGTTAGTCTCTTAATTTCATCTAGTTTTTTTATTACTACATTTATTAGGGTTGATATCTAATTCTAGACATTTGTTATGCATGCAGATCCATTTTTGGTGGGCATGGTGGTAGTAGTTCTAAAGAACATGGCTCCATTGATGAAGACATTGATGATTCAGAATTGAAATTCAAGGATATTCCAGATTCCTTTGTTGATCTTCCACCTAACTTGTATCCTCTTGTGGTAACATTTCAAAAGTTTTTGATGATGCTTGATGGGACTTTGGGTAATTCCTATTTCGAGAGATTTCATGACATGAATACTCCTCGTGGTCAGATCCTTGGTTTGGGGTCAGTTTCCTTTGAAACCTTTACGAGGAAGAAGGAGGTGGATTATGACAAGTTTACTTCACAGTACTGGCCTCATTTTAATTCCAGTTCAACCAAGACTCTTGATTCTTCAAAAGTATTTACTGAGATCATAACTCATATCAAAGGTGGTGAGCAAGTTGCAGAACATGGTGAAGGTAGGCTTAGCCGAGAGGAATATCTTAATTTGTCAAAGAAAAGAACATCTAGTTTGAACAGGCAAAAAAGAGAAATGATATATGACATCTATCAAAATTATGAAAAAATGAAGATGAAAAATGGTGAATTTGATTTGGCGGATCTGGTAATTGACATCCACCGTAGGCTCAGGACCAACAAATATCATGGTGATGAAATACATTATGTATATATTGATGAGGTGCAGGATCTGACCATGAGTCAAATTACTTTATTTAAATATATCTGCCAAAATGTGGAAGAGGGTTTTGTTTTCTCTGGTGATACAGCACAAACAATTGCAAGGGGAATTGACTTTAGATTCCAAGACATACGATCTCTCTTCTACAAGAAGTTTGTTCTAGAATCAAACAGTAGAATACACAATGCAAGAAAAGAAAAAGGTCAAATTTCAGATAATCTCCTATTGACTCAGAACTTTCGTACTCATGATGGGGTTCTGAAATTATCCCAGAGCGTCATTGAACTTCTCTTTCGTTTCTTCCCTCATTCTCTTGATGTGTTGAAGCCTGAGACTAGTTTGATTTATGGGGAAGCTCCTGTTGTTCTTGAATCTGGGGGTAGTGAAGATGCAATTGTGACAATTTTTGGCAATAGTGGAGGAGGGAAAATAGTTGGATTTGGAGCAGAGCAAGTAATATTGGTACGAGATGATTGTGCTCGAAATGAAATCTCTAACCATGTAGGGAAGCATGCTCTTGTTCTGACTATTTTGGAGTGCAAAGGCCTTGAGTTTCAGGTTAACATAACATGCATCTTTTGGAATTAATATATATACATACATATATATGTTTTTAAACTTTTTATTTTTTTAGGATGTATTACTCTACAATTTTTTCGGCTCTTCTCCTTTGAAGAATTCGTGGAGGGTCATTTATCAGTTCATGAATGAGCAAAAACTGCTGGACTCTACAGCACCTAAGTCCTATCCTAGCTTTAGTGATTCCAAACACAATGTTTTGTGCTCCGAGCTTAAGCAATTGTATGTGGCTATAACCCGTACAAGACAGAGATTGTGGATTTGTGAGAGCAACGAGGAGTTATCTAGACCTATGTTTGACTATTGGATAAAGAAGTGTCTGGTACAAGTTAAACAGTTGGATGATTTTCTTGCTCAGGCAATGAAAGTTGCAAGTAGTCCAGAAGAGTGGAAATCACGTGGCAAAAAGGTTATTTTCATTCTTATTTTGACATAATGTCACATTCTATTTAAAGATTACATGTCGTGTTTTAACTTATGGAGTTATGTTTTATCAGGACACTCTCAATATCCTTAGATTTTTCTGCTTCATCACCTTTTCTTAGACTCTTCTATTTTATCATGTTGATTGTTAAGAGTTTGACTATTTCTCTGCAGCTTTATCATCAAAATAATTATGAGATGGCAACAATGTGTTTTGAAAGAGCTGGAGACACGTATTGGGAAAAGAAGGCCAAAGCTGCTGGTCTTAAAGCTACTGCAAATCGTTTGCGTCATTTAGATCCTGAAAATTCAAGAAAAATCATTAGAGAAGCCGCCGTAATATATGAAACAATTGAAATGAATGACTCTGCTGCTCAGTGTTATTCAGATTTGGGGGATTATGAAAGAGCAGGTATGAATGTGATTTTCAAGCACTTGCTTGTTACACTCTGTATATCTAACTTTAGAATTTTGATTATCTTGCATCAATATCACGTCACAAAGCCCTACCTCCTGGTTTTCGCATTCCTTTAACTGACCTTTTGGTACTACTTTAACTTATAAAAAATTACTATGTTACTGTGTTATATGTTAGATACCTTTATCACTCTGCCATTTCTATGAGGCTTATACTTCCCAAGTCAGATACATGTAACTGTATGTCAGAGTATATAAATGAATTCTTGGTTTAGTTTTAGTGTTTAAATGTAATCTTTCAGCTCTAAATACTTCTCTAACAGTTCTTTTTTTTTTAAAGTAACAGTTTATACTTATTAAATATTCATCACCTTGTTTTACGATCTAATTGCACTCTGATACATAATTGAATGCATAGTTTTTAGACTTTTTTTTTATAAAAAAAAACTTTTTTTGCTCATATCCATAGAAATGACATTAAATATTTTTGGTTTCATTTTATGTATATCTTGTCATATGACCATTAAGCTAATTCAACAATAAGCATTTTGACCTTTTAGTTTTCATTTTGAAATCTAAATGTCTTGTGCTCCCATTATAACATATTTCTCTTACAGGAAAGCTTTATTTGGAAAAGTGTGGAGAACCTGATCTGAAAAGTGCAGGGGAGTGCTTTTTCCTGGCTAAATGCTATAAGATGGCAGCAGAAGTATTTAATAGGGGAAGTTACTTTTCTAATTGTTTGAAAGTTTGTGAGAAAGGAAGATTGTTTGACATTGGTTTTGATTACATTCAACATTGGAAACAAAGTGAAACTGGCTATGGTGTTGTTAAAGTCCATGAACTTAATGTCATTGAACAGAAGTTTCTGGAGAGTTGTGCTGTTCATTATCATCAGCTTAACAATACACGATCCATGTTGAAGGCTGTTAAGGCTTTTAATTCGATGGATTTGAAGCGTCAATTCTTAAACTCTTTAGGTTTACTTGATGAGCTGCTCATGTTAGAAGAGGAAATGGGGAACTTTCAGGAGGCAGCAACCGTTGCCAAACAGATTGGTGATGTTCCTCGTGAGGCTGATCTGCTGGGGAAAGCTGGGAATTTCAGCGAAGCAGCTGCCCTACTACTTTCCTATGTGCTTGCAAACTCACTGTGGTGTTCTGGAAGCAAAGGATGGCCATTTAAGAAGTTTTCTGAGAAGGAGGAGCTTTTATGGAAAGCAAAATTGTTGGCAAAGAAAGTTTCAGCAAACTTATATGAGCTTGCTTGCACAGAAGCTGACATATTATCAGAAGAACAGAGTGACATTTCCAAGATAATGGCTCTTCTAAGTTCTTCTCAAGGACATAGTAATGCTGGTGGTGAAATTATATGTTTGAGGAAGCTTCTAGATGTTCATTTTGACTCCCAAAAGTATTCCTGGCTAGATGAATTGGTTTTTGATTCAGCGGAACATATGGAAGGAATGATTTTGCAAAACCAGCTTTCTGTGGAAACTCTCTTTTACTCTTGGAGCTGTTGGAAAGAAAAAATTGTTCACATTTTGGAGTATCTTCCATGTTTTAAAACCCATGATGTCTATGAAAATCGGTACGGACTTTTTGCTCGGAACTATTTGGGTGTTAGGAAGAATATGTCTAATTTGAATGATGTTTTCAGTTTGCTCATCCCTGATGCTGACTGGGTGACAAAAATCGGCGACAGAAATCTTAAGAAGAAAGGAAGGCTAGTATCTATTGATGTTCGTGTTTTTGTTTCTGCTTCTCTAAGTTACTGGAGCTCGGAATTGTTTTCTGTTGGCACAAATGTCTTGCGGATTCTTGAGACACAATACAATATCTTAGTCAATGGAAACTTTTCCAAATTCTGCAAAAGCAGGACTCTGATGATTGTCTACACAGTCTCAAAATTTCTTTTGGATTTTAGGCTTTTCAATTATAGCCATGAAAACATGATAAAGCTAGAGAGATTTATCAGACTTCCAATTGACAATATCTTTGACTGTGTTTTTCCCCTGGACTGGCGGGAATCGTTGGCTGAGAATATGGTTTCCCTAAGAGCTACTAAGGTTTGCCATGATATGTTGAGAGAGATCATATATGAAAAGATGATGCAAAAAGGTAGGCTTACCTATGGTCAAATTGGAAGAACCACAGTCATGATTATGGGATCAGGTAAGCCAAATAATGAATTGTGTGCGCGAGTTAGAGGAAGACTGCATCAGTTTGCATTTTGGAATGAGTTCTTTCAGGAATTTCATCGGAATGCAGTGCCTGAAATTCCGGAAGGCTCTGAACATTTTTACCTCGTGGAGGCACTTAGAAAGCTTCAACTCACAAAGAAATTTCATGAAATTCCACAAGGCTCTGAACATTTTTATCTCGTGGAGGCACTTAGAAAGCTTCAACTCACAAACAAATTTCATGAAGCCTTAACAGATACTTACAGTGCTAACTGGATCAAGGAAGTTGACTACATATCTCCTCATTGTTTCTTGTATCTGATTGAGCGCCTCCTAATCTGGATATCATACCCCAAAGGGTTAATTTTCACCACAAAGTCACATCTTGTTGAATGGCTCATGTACCAGGATGACAGTGCCCTTCCTAACTTGAGTTTTATGGCTCATGTGAAACCTTTTGAATACATTCATGACTCCATTGCACGTGTTCTTTATGATCTTCTTCTTAACAATGATGCAACAATAGGATGGATAATGAAATCTAGAATTGACGTGAATCAGTACTATCCATTGCTGATATTGAGATCGGTTGTTGCATTATGTTTGGTTCATATCAGCTCTGGGAAGTGTTTGCACATACTTCATGATTTGATGGGTAGGGGCCATATAACTGGACAATTGCCACGGGAATTTTTGGATGTTCTTCGGAAAGGAAAGAAGTTCATGAGCATTCAAGTGTTTGCTGAGGCATTTAAGAAGGTTGACAATCCACTGGTGTGTATGAGGCTTTGGAACACTTCAAAAGAAATCATATGCAAAGAAGTGATTGTTTTAGATTTGACAATCAGCCAGGACAGAAAGGATGCGCTACAGATGTTGTTTCCAAAGCGCATTGAAACTATGCATTGTCAAACTGCTAATGCTGTTTCAAAAACTATTGTTTCAACCAGTGTGGTCCTTTCATCAACAGGTGCTTCCAGGCATCCCAATTCAACTTCTGCTTCAGTGTCTGATCAAATCTTAAATACTAATCTGTCGATAGATGGTCAGTGCTTGTCGGATTTGTTGGAGACTCTTAAGCAGGCATTAAACAATGCTGATCAACTTAGGCTCCCGAATGATTTGCAACAGTCAAAGGTAAACAAAAGCGTTTCACTTCTGAACTGATATCTTTTTCCTTATCTAAGGTTTTCTCTTCTTTTGTTTTAGTTTCCTTCTCACTTTGCGTATCTTCAGGACAATGTGGATAAGAGCATTCAATTTTTGAATGCATCAATGACTGGTAACTCACTCAATAACATTGAAGATACAAAAGGATTAGGGGAAATGATGAGCATGCTTGATGAATTGAATAAGCTTTCTGCTGTATTATCTGACAAGTAAGTTCTCTGTATAATGTACTTTTATCATGCATCTTTTCCATCCCTCTTTTATATGAAATATATTTGTCTTTGCTTTATTTCATATTTACTTAAGATTCTTAAAGTCTACAAATGTATGCATTATATAGGAAACTTAAATCCAGTAACGGTTATATGCCAAATACTGCTTGAACTTTGAAGCACGGGTGCTTCACGTAGCTTCTTATTTGCGCTACTCAAGTGGAAGTTATCTACTAAATGTGAACCTTTTTGAAGTTGGTGGTTTGATTTTTTTGTTTTTTTGTCTCTTCAGCAATCCAATGGATGAGAGCGTTTCAGTTATCAGTGAACTCTCAAATAAGATTATGTCAAGAGGAGATAAAGTAAAGCACATCTTGGATCAGCTATCTCTTCGGCAGAAGAATATTATTGATGATTGTGAAGCATTAGAAGCTAGCGCTGCATTTGGCAGTGACGATGACGAAAATCATTTGGAGAAAGTGAAGGAAAACTCTGAGGATTCACAAGGTAACATCAATTCTAAGAATGACACCAGCAAGAGAAATGGAAAGGGGAAGAAAAACAAGTCCAATAATAACAGGGGAAGCAAAAAGAGAGGGAAAAGTGGAGGCAAATGATCGCCTTGCAATCCTCCATCCTTTTTGTATTCATGAAATTATGAACATCTGTTGTATGCTAACTGCAGATATAGGTAACTTTAGTTTGCTTTAAAATTTTTGGAAAGTCTATTGTGCCTTCATCGAAGTGAGAAATTTAGTGTTCTGGTGAATGAAATAGTGGGTTGGATTAACCCTTTTCAACTATTTTTTTTGCTATAATATCTATAAATTCATCATATAATATTTTATAAGCTAAAAAATTGTTATTTATTGAATATAATATAAAATTAATCATGATATTTTTTATGGTTAAAATTTTTGAGTTATGTTGATGTTTAACATGATATTAAAGTTTCTTCAATCTCATAATTAGGGAATTAAATTCTAAAGTTACTATTTTCTTAAATTATAATTGATTACAATTTTAATGCATGATAAAGTTGAGCTTGTGTGTATTTTACACTTAAATTGAAAGGATATTTGTGTTCAAGGAGATTTTGGATATATAACATAATATAATTTAATATTTTTTTTAACACCTTAAGTTTTTAAATTAAATTAATTCTTAACAAGTTTTTATTTTTAAGTAATTCTTTAAGCGCTATAATACAAGTTATGTGAAGGCAAATTTAGCTCATTTATATCATCTTTAATGGTTGGCAATTGAATGTGGAATGAACAAAACAGTGGTTTCATGACTAGAAGGTGCATTGTTGGTGTCTTGTTGGTAGAGAGAAGGAAGAAGCAACAATGAACTAGAGGACGGGAGCACGGGAGAAAAATAGTTACTGATTTATACTTAAATAGCTGAAAAGTGAAATTGCATAAGGAATTTGGAACCAAATTCATCTCTTGTTTAGATTAAACAACCAGCAAACAGAAATTGAAAGCAAATCCAACATGAAATCAAAAGGGAAAAAAAAAATGAAATCCCACAAAACAGAGATAGAAATAGAGATTAAGAAAATTGGAACACATGCACCAACATGAAATCAGAAAAAAAAAAAAAAATCCCACTAAACAAAATTAGAAATCCTATAGAACATAGATCGAACCAAAGATTCACAAAACTAGAAAACATGCAATAGTATGAAATCAAAAAAAAAAAAAAAAAACAGAAGAAGAAACATCTTTGAACATTGATAGAACCAGAGATCATGAATACTAGAGGAGGTCGTGTTGATGTAGAATATGCTGGAACCATTAGACAATGGGAGTACACCACCGATTAACAATCGCATGGGTGGATGAATAGGAGCACAACATAGTTCACCTCTCGCATGGATGGATGATGGGAGCAAATCACAGATCTCGCATGGAAGGGTTGAGAAATCAGAAAACAAAAAAAAAAATGGAGAAAATGGGAGCACAAAGACCAGAAAGTCAAGGGAAATCGTCAGAAAATCTGACCATTTCGAAAGATCCATTGGGCTAAAAATTAGCCTTTACAACATTATATATATTATGCAATTTGGACAAAATTAACTCAACCAAATCATCAATATTCTATTTTCTTCACTTTTTTAGTTCACTCATATTTTTCTTTCATCCCCACATGGATCCCACTCACTTTAATTTAAATTCTCATCCAATGACATGCGAAATTCTCCATCTTCAGCTCATCAAAATTCTCAAAATCCTTAACATCAATATCTAATGTATCTACCCCCAAGTAACAATTCATATCAATATCCATATCAAAATTCTCCATATCCATATTCAACTTATCCACCACCAAGTAACCATCCCATTCAGTATGGGACTTCAATGGCCACTAGTTCCATTGATAAAGATTTCGAAACACCAATTGGGTTCATGTTTGAGTCTCAAGTACCACCTTTCTCCTCCCAAGTTGAAAAATTCCAAGGATTCAACATAGTGGAAGATAAACATTTTATTCAATTGTGGCTCAGCATTTCGAAGGATCCACTTGTGGGGTTGATTAAAAAGCGAGAAAAATCCCTTTTTACCCTCTCACTCTATGACCAATTCCAAAAGGGACCCTAATATTTTAAACTAAACAAAATGAACCCTTACATTTCAAGCCAAAAACAAAAGTGGATCTTATTGAAGTATTTTTTGTTTGTACAAAAGGTTCACTTTTGTTCTAGGCTTGAAATATGAGGGTTCATTTTATCTAATTTAAAATACGAGGGTTCTTTTTGGAATTGATGATAGTGTGAGGGAGTAAAGAGGGAGTTTTCTCTTAGACAAAAAGTTTTTGGTTAAGGATCAATGACAATTACAACAAGTATTGTGACAATTTACGAGATAGAGATCAATCCCACTAGAATCTCAATGACATAGAATAAATTGTATCATCTCAAAATTTGTTGGATGTTACAAATCAACAGTTCAAAGGACGAAAAGCAAGAGCTTTGAGAATGACATCATAGTTGATGCCAAAATGATATGAGTTAAAGACAATAAGAAAAGGTGAGCAATTCTAGTTTGAGAATAAGCGGTGGTTATTGAAAAATAAACCTAAATGGATAGGAGAATCATCTAAATGTTCTTCAAAAAAAATAAAGACTTTTGCTTCTGGGGCGTACTCATCATCTTCCAATCTATTAGATCCAACAACTTGTGATTATGACCATCCATCTCCCACACTAGTCAGCCCAATTGGCCTAAAAAGCATCAAAAGAAAGCCAAAAACAAAAGCAAATGAAACCACTCCTAACAATGTCAACTATAGTGCAATATAAGAAACATTGATCCAAAGAGTAAAAATATTGATTGCCATTGTAGCACTTAAAAAGGAAGAAAATGATAAACAGAATGAGAGATTTTAATAGATAAGGAAAAGGTTATTTTAGAGCAAACTAAGCTAAAGATCGATGAGAAGTGAGAGAAGAAAGGCAACGTTTAGAGAAGGAGAAGTTGAAGGCAAAGGAACTGAAGGTCTTAACGACAAACACATCCCAGATCCTAAAGAGGCAACCCTGAGATCATGAGAATATATGTAACATGATTAAGAAAAAATATTCGATTGTTTAGTGTTTCTTGTAACTTAGTGGTTTAGATACAAATTATGTAATATAATTAAGGAAGAACTCACATTTGGTTATGCTTTTGTTGGGTAATGTTTAATCTATTTTAATATATTATTATGTATCATGAATTTTAATTTATGCAAATTTATTAAATTTGTCTAGTATTAATTTTGCACATATATATTGTGTTAAAAAAATTAAAATGACTTGAAAATGTTAAATTGCAAAAACAAATATTAAAATCAGAAAATGATGTGGGGTAACTTGTGGAACCTATTTATGCAACTAATATTTGCATCATTAGAAGAAATTTTATTTTCAAGTTGTTTAGAGTGTAATAAATGATGTCATTGCGATACTCATAAAAAAATATAAAAAATGTAACTCATGCAACTCTTATAGATAACACGATTAGAGATGCTCTTAGTAGGTTGTTGTGTTGAAAGTCTTTGCCAACTACAGTGAAGTTGAAAAGTTTCTTTCCAATTTGCAGCTTTGCACTGTAGGCTATGGAGTAGACCAGCAAGCAAAGCGGTTGACTGGGGGACTAAATTTGTTGTCCAATATCGTATTTGATACACTATTTTATTGCAAAAAATTAGTTAAAACATATGAGAAAGTGAGAAAATAGCATCATAAATTAGTTAGTTTATTTTTTTTATTCAATCAATCATGGAGAGTGAGACTAGAAATGGGACAAGAAAGTAGAACAACTAATTTAAATCTGTTGACTTTGAGGAACCATTTATTGCAAGTACACATGAAAGCCTACTAATTTTAGCCCTTTTCAAGCTATCTACTATACTAATATTCTACTATCTACTATACTAATATAAGAGAACTCCGATGTTTGTACAACAACATTCATGTTAAGTTTATCTACTTCTACTATCTACTATAAGAAGAGAACTATGCCTGCAACAACATTCATGTTGAGTTTAATTTTTATGTTAATCTGCCAAGTGTTTGTTTATAATGCCCCAAATAACTAAAATATGGCCAAACATTTCTAAAACAAATCCGTAATGGAACACTAATGACTAGTTGAAAATTGACGGCATGTTCGTTAACATAGCGAAACCAAAACAATGCAGTAAGATGAGACTTGAGAAACAATTTGTCATTTTTGTTCCATTCTAGTAGAGTTAATATTTATAATATTTATAGTTTGCAGTGGGTAGTTTATTTCCTCAATTAAAGTAAACTAAATACCAAACTCTCTTCTCAATACTATCAGAGAAGAAGCTAGAGAAAGATATTTCAAGTATACTATCAGTTTGATTAGACACGTGACTAAGTTAAAATGCCTGTTACCAATACAAAGTCTGCTATCTATGTACGTGTGTTTGGGAAGATAAGAAGGTAATGTCTCAACATCTATTCCTTAAGAAGAGTAGAGAAAATTTAGTCGACAAGAGTTGTTTTCCTACCAATTTGCCCTACTGATTTTGGCTATTTTGATTTTGGTAAGGCTCAATTTATTACTTTACTTGCTATGTTGGAAGATGTTATGAAATCATGCACATTCAGTTAGTTGCTGACTCTTATTTGTTGTTCATTGTAGAGTAAGCCATGTCCAGACGTATAACTCTGATACGAGAAATACACCCTGCAAAGCAAACCTGGAAGCTTTCAGTGAGAGTGTTGGCAATGTGGAGTCTTTACAAAGGAAATAAACTGAATGGACTAGAACTAGTCTTAATAGATGAAGAGGTGATGTCCATGTTTTTTATTCATATAATCTGACCTTTGCACTTAGAAATTTTTGGCCTTTAATATTTGATTTGATATCGCTTATTCATTAACTCATTTTTTTTCTAGGTGTTTCAATGTAGAAAGATTCAATCAAGCACTGACAACCATTCAGTTTATAGGCTCGCACCTATATTGAGGTATGGAAATACATATCAGATGTGCAATTTTGAGCCTCGACAAGAGACATGCCAGTTCAGACCATCCAACAATCCATATTGACTGCATTTCTGAAAGACTATCAGTGTTCATGAAGTAGAAAATAAGAAGATATTGTTTTATGGATTTAATTTCATTAAGTTTGAGGATGGACTTTAGGAGAAGATTCCAACTAATATATTAGTTCGTAAGTGTAATTTAGTTTTGTTTTGGTAGTTTACTATATTCATCTATTTTTATATATGAATCTACATATATGTAGATATTATTGGCCAGTTCTTGGGAATTGATTAGAATTGTCATTTTGATGTTAACGAGCAGACAACGGTGGTGGTTGTCCAGTTACTCTAGGATAACAAGTAATTCGTTTCACTTTTGGACAAGAAGCTGATGGGTCATTTGTAAAAATGTTATATTTTTATGGATTGTTCATAGTAGCTACAGTATGTAGCAAAATAATGGCTATCGTTCTTCAACAATGGTGTTGTTGTGGAGTTTTTGACATATATATACATATATAAGAAGACTTCAACTGAAAATATTATTTTCTGTTGAGGGATTTCCAATGCTCCCACTACTGCTGGAAGCTTTACTGGAGGCAGCCGAGTTTGAGCTTTGGGGATAGTTTTGTTGTAGGATTTCTTCTAGTTGGGCGATGAAATCTCCTTGAGTTGCCATTCTCTCTAAGGAGGCCAAGACTTCAGATTTCTTTTGTAAGAATTGATTTTATCCTTCTTTAGCTTGCCTGTGAATGTGGAGATTCTTTTCAAACCACTTCACGACTTGAAATTTATGGCAGTTGCTCCACCACCTCACCATGCTTAATCTTTGGAGACCCTTTTTGTGAGAATTGATACTTCCACATATAAACCCATGGCAATCCTATTTTTGAAAGAATTGCAACAGGATAAGGATATTTCCAAAGGCCACATTATTGAAAATACTTTTGAAGATGTTGAAGCCTTCTTTTACATCTCCTGGAATCATTTATGCAATTGGATTGAACTTGATCTACCAGACTAAAAACCATGGTGGAAAGTGATATTTGACATTTTTTTTGAAAAATATTTTTATTTTGGATTTATAGGACATTCTCCTAGACTAAAATATAATCCCAATAAGAATATCCTACTAGAGTGTAGTTAATGGAAATTTTTTTTTTTTCAAAAGTGGGTTGTCCCCAGTCTCTTAAGGATAGGATTTTTTCTATTCTAAAAGTTGAATGAGTCTTATCCTTCTTAGGATCTTCTATATGGTTCTTTATCATAACTGATCTAGAGTCTATGGGAATAAGCTCATAGAACCTTTTATCTTTTAAAATATTTTGGGGCACAAAATGCCATTTTTTTGAAAATAGTTTCTCATCACATTTCTCAGTTCTTCGTCCATTGCTTCAGGGAGTAGAGGAGCAATGTTGCTTACTTGGTTCAGTTTTGGATAATTGGGGGTTGGAGTTTTCTTCTTCTAAGAGGTTTTGGAGACAGTTAGCGGTTCTTGTTGCTTTTGGGTAAGAATCTGCTTTAGTTGGGATTGGGATATGATGAGGTTTATCCTCCTCTTCTTCAGCTATATCAGCCCAAGATTTCCCTATGAGATGTAGAGGAGGTATTGAGATTCAACTGCTTGAAGAGTTTCTATTGGAAGACTTACATAGTCTTGTGGTTTGAGGTAGTTGGTTGGTGTAGTTGTTACAGCCTTTCCTTTTGCAACTGAGGACACAGTTGTTTATGGAACGACGAAGGAAGAGGATGAGGCTATCTCCTTCTTATTTCTCTCTTTTGGTGCCACTATTTCCTCTATAAAAACTCTCGTGTTAAGAAACCAAGCAAAGAGTTTGAAGACCTTTTGATAAACTTTATTTGAAAATTAAAAGCACTTAAAATAGCTTGCCATCTAGCAAAAACTTGTTTAAAAGCCAGATTTTTTTACATCCTTCTATAAAATATCTTTGGTCAATTTACATTCAATACGAATTGTAAGAGTTTGGTTTGGTAAATCACTTTGAAATTTGTGTACAAATAAAATGATTGCTAGACTTTCCTTTTTAATAGTTGAATAATTTTGTTAGGTAAGATTCTAGTTTTTTGATGTAAAAGCAATGATTTTTTCTTTATTTTCTTTTACTTGTTTAAGGATGCTTCTATAACCTAGGTCTGAAACATTCATCTCCACAATTTTATATGCGGTTGGATCTGAGATATGTATGGCAAACACTTAACTTCAGATTTAACTTATTTAATAATCTTAGTATGAAAATCTATACATGCAGGAGGGTTTTTCCTAAGATGATCATGCAAAGACTTAATTAAATTGACTAAATTAGGAAAAAAATCTGAAACATAGTAGAGACATTCTAAAAACCTTTGCAACTGATTCTTTTCCAGTATTTGGTCTAGAAAATTGTCAACAGATTGTATTGCCCTTTCTATTGGAGCAATTGTTCCTTAAAATATATAATGACCAAGAAACCTTATTTTAGTTTGAAAAAGGACTATCTTATTTTTTGAGACAACTAACCCATTTTTCTTAATTACTTTTGAGAAAACATTAAGGTGTTTAAAATACTGGTATATATTTTCATAGAAAACCAGAACATCATCTATGTAAACAATTATGAACTTAGTAAAAGGATTATAAATTTTATTCATAGTCCTTTGAAATTAAGAGGGGGCATTTTTTTATGCCAAAAGGTATCACATTCCATTCATACTATCCAAATGGAACTGTAAATATCGTTTTGTACCTATCTTCGGGCTTGATTTGTATATGCCAAAATCCAGATTTCATATCAAATATGGAGAATATTCTGGCAGAATATAGCATGGCCAAGAGATCTTTTTTATTAGGTATTGGATACCTAATCCATCTCAAAGCCTGATTTAATGGCTTGTAATTGATCACAAGCCTAGTAGTCCCCCATTCAATTTTTGCAAACTTGACATAGAGTAAAACCAAGGGGACTGGCTTTTTCTGATAATCCCCTTTTGTAAGAGGCTATTTCTTTTTTGTAGCATTCCATTAGCTCTTGGTTCATAGGGTAGTTCCACCATATGTTGTTTTCCCTTCCATAAACATTTGGAAAATCAAGACAAATTTGGTTCTGGAGAAGGTTTTCAAAAGATTTTATTTTTGTTTGCACAATACTATTTTGAAGTTGTTGCTCTATATTTATTTTGAAAACTATTTCTTCAGAAAGATAATTAATTTGGTTCTACTTATATTTAAGCTGATTTAAAACTCTCATCCTTGGGGTATTTTGTATCAAAGCCTAGGAGGAAGTAGAGATAGGAATTATAGGTTGATTCAATACATGTCTAATCCTAGAGAGCCCCATTTACATGCAGTGCATCATTTACTACAATACTTAAAGAAGTCAGTGAGGCAAGATTTATTTTTCCCATCCATTGCAATACTTAAAGAAGTCTCTGGGGCAAGGTTTATTTTTCCCATCCAACACCTTGCTTAGACTTACAGCTTTTGTAGATGTTGACAAGGGCAGTTGTGTTGATACTTGAAGATCTACTATGGCTTTTGTGTGTTCTTAGGAGATTCCTTAATCTCATGGAAGTCTAAAAAATACCCTAAAATTTCTCATTCTTCAGCTAAGGTAAAATATCGTCCTCTTTCATGTGTCACTAGTGAAATACTTTGGTTAAGATAGCTTCTTAGATTTTTTGGTCTACCAGCTTAGTCTGTCATGCTCTTTTGTGATAATCAGTCTGCCATACACTTGGCATCCAATCCCTTCTCACACGAACTAGATTTCTTTGTTTGGTTCATGTCGAGTTAGAATCCTCACAAAAGCTCTCCCACAACAGCAATTTCATCTCATTATATCCAAATTGGGAATCCTTGATATATACTTCCTACTTGGAGGGGGAGTACTATAACTACTTAGATTAATTGGTTGGTTGAAAGTGTAATTATCCTCTATGCCAGCTATCATTATCTTGTATTCTCTAGCTATATATTATACAGTCTCAAATCAATAGAGTATTCTTTTACTTCCAATTTCCAATCTCTCTTTCATTCTGTTAGTCTAATATTTCCTCCGACTGTAGAAGACCATACCCAAAAATTATAAGCATCTCCTTGTATCAGCAAATAAAATGAGGATAGGTGAATTTGTGATGAGTTAGCATTTTAGATCCATTTATTACAAAGTTAATATATAATGAGTTAGCATTTTAGGTGCATTTAATAAAAATTCAATAATCAAGATAGTTGAATTTTGCCAAGTAGCATTGTAACTACATATAAATGAATCAACTCTGTCTGTTTTGGAATATCCCTGCAATCTGGTACATACTAAATCCCATCCTCACCTCATGCTCATAAACTATCTGACAGCATTAGCAGCCCCTTGGAACCCTAATCAAATAGAAAAAGAAACAAATACAAAGGTCGAGGACAAGAATTAAAATCTCAATTAATACCAACAGATTTGCAATATCCTCACATGGACATCATTACAAGAGATATCAAATCAATTGATCACGTTGCCAAATTTCATCTATTACATAATTCCCATTCTCACCCTTTATTGTTTGTGTTAGGTAGGGTTATTATGATATTCTTTTTCCATTCTAATCCCAAATCATTATCAGATAAAGGATAGGGAAAACTCCCCATTAATTTTTTCTTAATAGAAATAAAATCCAAAGGATTTGGGAAAATATTCAAATAAATAAAAAAATTGAATGACTGCTAGTTTCTCATAATGATAGTCAACCCCATCATTGCCGTAACTAGGGTGCTCAGATCTGAACCAAACTGAACCCAACCAAACCAATCTAATCTAAACCAACCAAAACTGAATATTTAATCAAATTAGTCAGATAAGATTATTGGAAAACCGATTAATTTGGTTCATTTGTTGGATGACCATCTAAAAAATATTGAAAAAACCGAATTGAATTTATTATGGCAATGTATTATTATCCAATTGCCTTTCTTTATAAAAGAGGTGATTAATGTTGTTTTAGTTATATTTATTATTGTTGCCTTACTGAATTTATTATATGTCAATATATTATTATCCAATTACGTTTCTTTATAAAAGAGGTGATTTATGTTGTTTTTGTTAGATTTATTATTGTTGTCTTATTGAATTTATTGAAGAATAATGTATGTTTTATAGAATTAGACGCATGTTATTCATTGGATATTGAATGTTGAAGAACAAATCATTCTTTTTAAGTCAAAACTGATCAAACTGATTTAATAAAGATAGATTGATCTGGTTTATGTCTATATAATTGATTTCACTTGATAGATTTTTGCGCGAACCGATCTAATCATTTTGGTTGACCAAATCAAGAAAACTAATACAATTCAATCAGTTTTAACCCCTAACTGTAACTAATCACAACTACTGAGGTTTTAATAATTTCAGCCCTATCTCGTCGTTTAAAAAAAAACATTCAAAGAAATATTTGGGGAAAATATTCAAAAAAAAATAATGATTGGCAATCATGTTTTTATTGTTATATTATTTTCAGGTTTATCATTTTTATTTTTGGAAAATTCAAACAAAAAATATGGTGCTTTTATAATGCATATTAATCATAATGATTGACACAAAAGAAAGTTTCCTACATTGTTTCGGATTTTTGAAATTCAAAATCATTAATAAATAATTAGTCTAATAATCCATTGTTTCATTTAAGGGCTTATTTGTACACGTCATGACAAATTGATTAAGGAGAGTTATTTTTATTTCTTTTCCATTATAATCCCATTTAGTTAATGTATAATTGATTAGTTTAATTATAAATAATTTTTTTTGATAACGAATTATAAATGATTTTGATTTTTAATAAGAATCCAAAATACATAGAAGTGATTTGTTTTATTAGAAATTAATTATTTTTAATAAAAACGAAAAAGGTAAATTTTGTTTGGTTGCAAGAGAAAATCCAATCTCAAACATCATAAATACTTCCTAAACTCCTAATTACTAACTGACTCCATAGTGGCTTGGAGGTGGATTTGTTTAAATAAAATATATAGAAATTATCTCCTTTAATCATGCGATCTGATTATTTGATGTCAATGCTATATATATATATATATATATATATATATATATATATATTTGTACCATGTACCTTCTTGTAATGCATTGCTATATAACCAACAAGCATTGTGATGATTTCATTGAGAAAGTCAGTGAAAGGGTGTTGAAACAACTCTAAAATTGGAAAGTCTCTTTCTTCCCAAAAATGGGAGGAATGCACCTCTCCCCCAAGAATGAACATTTTATTCCATTTTTGCCCCTCCATGAACATACCTTAGAGCTTTGTTGACCATCTTTTTCGTTTGTTGTCTTCATTGTTCATGGTCGTTTCTATCCGCCCCTGTCATCCGCATACTTCGTTTCCGTTCATCACCGCTCAACTCACATTTTTCCATGAACGCACCAACTGGATCTACAAGGGCAAGCTAAGATGGAGGTGCTCCATCGACAATCATGTTCCCTATATCCCTGTAACGTAGAAGAAGATTTGCTCTGCAATTAGCTAGCTAGGTCCTTGTACCACCTCCAGATCTCCACCATTCTAGTGTGCAATGGGTTATGCCTTTTCATTTTTAGGATTTGTTCTTTTGATTTCTATTTTTTTTTTTTTAACATTTCAACTTTTAGACGTTTAGTGTTCTTGTTTTGTCCTTTTTACTAATTAGAATTTTTTTAAAAAAATAATTAAGGGCATTATAGTCATTTAATTATATTTCCATTTCATTCTTTCATTTTTTTTTTTGTTTTTCTTTAAGATACCGAACAAATAAAAGGATTAATCCGCTCATTTCTATTCCTATTGCCTTTCCTCTTTCCATTCACCCAGCAATTCATTCCACCCAACCAAACACAACTTAGGTGTATGTAGGTTTTTATTGCGGATTATCATGTGATGCCAAGCTCATTGGGCTTCACTTAATAGATTTGTATCCCAATCCCCTTTGTAGTAGAATTCCAATTTAACCAAATCATCAAAAAGTGGGATGAACCAACTGCCTCATCCCCTACTACTTAGACAACAGTAGAGGTGTGTAAGAAATGGAACCTAATGTCCCAACCAATGGAACATATGATGAACTAGTGCAATTAACTAAGATCCTTTGAATAACTACATAAGGAGTTTGCAACTTCATTGTTTGATTGGACACTTCATCAAATTTCTACAGCCAACATTCTCTTCCCTCATTTTTTAGGCAGTCTTTTCGTAGAAAAGTGTTTTAAGATATGTCCAGCCATAGTGTTACTTTTAAGATATTATAACTTACTATCCATCACATGGCATAACAACCACACGTACAGTAGTTGAAAACAACACATAAGCCTAGCACTCTTGCTACTTATGCAATAATTAAGTGAGACGCGTGTATCCTCTTGATTGCAACTTGGGAAGAGGATCAACCCATAGATGAATGTAAGGAGTAATTCCTTCAACTCTTTCCATCATCCAGCAGTCAAGAAAATTTGTAGGCAGCTATTCACAAAGCTCATGGACCAAACATGAATCCCATCCTTTTTTGGTCTCCTCTTTGTAAACTCTGTTTTTGGCACCAAAAAAAGACTGGTTATGTGCTCTAAGGAGAGCTTGTGCTTGTTTTGGGTATAAATAGAGCTTTTATTAGTAAAAGGCATCCCTAGCAAGGTACAATATTCTTCCAGAGTCGATGCCAATCCTTGAAACTTAAGTAGCATAATGACAAATCTAGTACTCCACCATAGTGATTAGAGTCATCTTTTCTATTTCAATGCATACTAAGGCTAAGAGAGTAGAATATTTAAGCTTGAAGGGTGTTATTTCCCCCAAAAGAATCATGTTAAGGATAGAATTTAGATCAGATACATCACTTGTCTTCACGGTAACCTTAATCTTGTGGTGTAATTTACACTCACACTTCGATTGGACAATCTCTAATTTTCTTGTTGCAATTGGGCTTCATCAATGATTACACTAGAAGAAAGTCTTTTTCTTGAAGTCATGTTAACAACCATTCTTAATATGTCCCTGGGGTTATCAAGTAAATCAAATAAATAAAAATGAAAACAGGGTAAATAACTAAAAAAAAAAAAAGAGGCAAAAAAGAAATGCTCCCCTCATTGTCCTAAGTATCAAGGTCATCCTAAGGTTGGGACTTTTATCTTGGAAGGTTGGGGTCAAACCTAATTTAGGCAGCAGTAAGGCCATTTTATCGTGCACAACTTGGTGCTAAGGCTATATGTCCTAAAAAGTAGGTCCTTGAATTGCTCTCCATCAAAATGATGGAGATCACATCTCACCTATTTGGATCCATAAATGCATAAAGTGTTTGCAAACCCAAATAAGTGAGATGACCACCACAGTTCAAGTAGAGACTTTCTTGTACACCACTTGAGCATTTGCATCGAACGAAAACATGAAGCCTCCCACTAGTCTTAGGCTTAATGTGCATACAAACCTTTAGCCTAAAATTATCCTATCCCACCTACAGGAGAAATATGCAACAAAATGCAATATATACAATGCAAAATAAATAAGCTAAAAAGATAAAATCAAAAAATAAAACACTGAACAATTCACATTTTTAGGCCATATTAAATTTGCATAGCTAATTATAAAGGGCTTGACTCTCCAACCTCTCTCAAGTGGAGTCTCCAAGCTACGAGGACGTACCCTTTGGCAGGGGTGCCCTTTTCAATTTTTATTTTTATTATTTGGAGTTGCGCCAATTTTTAGAAGATTTTAGAGTACAATTAGAAACTCAATTTTATTTTTATTTTGGAAAGGCAATGGTTTGTGAACTAGAGATGAATTTAGGAATCAGTTATATGTGAAGAAGGTATTAGGCACCCTAAGACATTTGTTATAGATCGTTAGTGAAAAATAATAATAGTAAAAGGGAACTTAGGGTCCTTTCTTCTTTTAAAATGCATTAGCAATCTTTTGATGACATTTATTTTCACCTAGATTATACAATGCATGTGATATCTCATTCAAGATAATACTACCTATTCTTCCATGAAAAGTAGATGGCTTACGGATCCTATATGTTTATGTCAATCTCTAAAATTGTATGCTTGCTAAATTACAATTAAAAATGTCAAGTGAGGTACATAAAAATTACATGGGAATCTATTAAACAAATACTTAAAATTATAAAATAAATAAATCACAAAAAATCAATCAAAGGAAATAAAAAAGAATAAAAATCAATCAAAAATAATAAATATATAAATAAATAAAAAAAAATAAGTTCGGCAAGAAATTATGTTCAACCATGTCTCTTCTGACCTCTGATTTTCTTTTCATCCCCTTCTAACCCAGGCAGCCAGGAATAAATTTGAAAATGAAAAGAATGAGGGGTGTGAGTGGCAAGAGTATGGGTGTTAAAGAAGTAACCCATTCAAACTTGAGCAACCTAGACTTCCTATACCATGATCTAGGGAGGTTCTTTTCCTACTATCCATTCTTATAACCTTGCTTCCTTTTCATTGTTTTTGAAATTAAATTTGCCAAAATACCCTATAAAATTTTTTTAAAAAAAAGAAAAAACATTGCTGAACCCCATCCCATAGCTGCTGACGCCTTCTTCCCACCCCACTCTTTCTCTTTATCTACTTTTGGATTCTCCATCACCTAGAACAGACATCTTAAAATTCTAACAAAAAATGATTAGTAAGAAAGCTTACCACTATAAGAAAATTAAAGAAAAAAAAAATTAACAGATTCTTACTGAGAGTCAAAAATTAACAGGAGTTTAAGTATTTTAGATTAATTTAGTTTAAAAATAAAGAAGAGGGAGTAAAAATATAAAAAATGGGTAGTAGAAAAAGAATCTCCCTATAATCTAACTGAGGTCCACTGAGAGTAAAATGAAAGGGGCACATTCCAAATAATCAGCATCAAAAGACCCAATCTATCATAATGCCGCCAGCACTTTCATCAATTGAATGCATACATGCATGATCAACGTAATGCCAAAATACAAGTACACACCAAAGTTGAATAGAAGACATATACGCATGAAACTAGAGATAAAGGCACAAACCGCCAAGGCACAGAAAATAATAAAACGCACAAAGAACAGTAAATATTCTAGGGAACATAGCCAAGGTACCTTTATACTGTAAACACATCCCTCAAAACTCAACTTATACTGAGAGGGCATGACATAGAAAGAATAAACAGTAGCAAGACCAAATTTGTTGCTCCATTTCTTTTATTTTTTGTCCCCATATTTTCAACTCAAATGAAAAGACATGTACAACAAACAAAAAATTAAAAAATGAGAAAACAATAGGAAGTGTCCAAGGAAATCAAATTCATTCCTTTTGTCTTAAAAAAGAAATGAGGAATGCATATCCTAATGTGTGGAGGGAATGAACTACATCCAAACTTTTTTGTTTTTTTTTTTTCTTTGGCAATCTAAGAAAATTCCACAATGGAGGAACTCGAAGATTCATTCCCATGTGAAGGAACATTTAATATGCAGACAATCTATTAGATTCTTTTTCACACCTCTTATTCATCTAGCAAACTCTTTAAAATTAAAAATGCAAGAAACAAAAGAGCATGCAAGTGCAAATACACATGGGATAGATACACCTTCCTAAATTTTAATCAGCTCATAGATGAAGATTCGACCACCACAAAACGGACATGAATGGCAAAGAAACATAAATACAGACAATGCTAACCTATGTTAACCTTAGCTAATGGATAGTAACTATCCATAAATCAGTTAGTCTAACAAACTAATGGCTCAAAAAAAAAAAAAAACAAGGCAAAAGTTCTATGGCTTTTTATTAAAACAAAGGACTATGGAGGCAATTTCATGTGATTTCTCATGCTCCATAAATTATACTCACAATCTGATGAAATCAGAAACCAACAACTGAGAATAAACAAAGACCATAATATGGCTTGATAATTCAACACGTAAATCATAAGCAAGTGAAGCAATAAAAACAATCATTGAAGACATGTAGTTGCATCCCAAAAGCCACTGTTTAGATAATAGCATAGGAACACCCAATAGAAATAAAGTAGCTTGAGATTAAATGAATAGTGTGAGAAACGATATTTAGAGAACACAACTGAAGTAGGAATTCACAAGATCAATTTAGCAACCCAAAGTGAAAGAGATACTTCAATCCTTGTTTCATCTCTGTAAAAATATGCTTGAAAATTCAAATTGGGTTGTCACAATAACGGAAGTACAGTCTCAATTGACGAAGTTGCCTTACTCTTTGACCCTTTTTCCCCTGCTCTCTTTTTGGTTGAAGATCTTATACAGGTGGGGTTCAAGCTTGTGAATGTTCAACAAATCTCTAACTTCATGATTTGGTGGCCACTGGGTGTTGTGTCTTTTTGTTACTTGATCTTTCTAGCAGTTAAAACTCCCCAGTACTTATGCGCCACACTAATTTCCCAGTTCTCCTTTTTTTCCTCTTTTTTTTTTTTTTTTTTGGTGCCTTCTTTGATGAGAAACCCTGCATCCATCATCTTAAGCTTTGGCAAAAATGGGCTTTAGGTTATACCGGTCTACTGTTAAATGGATCACCAATAATCTATAGCAAATTGCCCTGGCTCTTTTATTTAGAAAAACCCAAAAATAAAAATAAATGATGAGAAAAAGAAATTGCACAAAATATAGTGACAACAGGTGATCTTCCATCATTGTTCTCTATAATTAATAATTTATGGCATTTAAGAGCCAGGATAGCTCTCCACCTCGTTGTGGTGCGGGTAGTAGGGTTAAGCAAAACTGAGTAAACCGACCGAAATTAACCGAACTGAAAGAAAATTTTAATTTTCGGTCGGTTAACATCAGTTGAACGGTTCAGTTACAGTTTCAAAAATATAAAAATTTGGTTAAATGCGGTCGGTTTCAGTTTTAATTATTTTTAACCGACTTTAAACTAACCGACCGAATAAAATTAAATTTTTTATATTTTTTACAATACTACGTCGTTTTGGCTATGGTACTGGTACTACTTTCCCTTTGAGTTTGAGGCTTCCAAAAACCAAAATCCCCACTTCACTTCAGACTTCTTCTTCTTCAGGCTTCTAAGTTTCTTCTTGATCAGACTACTCTGTTCCCTTCTCACTCTCACTTCAGACTTCACTTCAAATCTCTCAAGCTCTCAAGTCTAGAAAACCCTAAATTCCCAAATTCTTCCATCCTTCCTTTACTTGGTTTACCTTTCAATTTCTTTCTCTTACACTTGCACACACTCCACATTTTATTCTTATTACTTGTTTGGATTTGGATGGGGATTTGGTGGGGCTGTGAAGCAAAAGAGTCAGAGTTGCGAACACTAGGCAGGTATAGTGCCATTCTTTGATTTTTTTTTTTTTTTCTGTTTGTTTCCCGACTATTAGAGCTGCTTATATTTACTAAGTTCCATTAAATTGACTTATTGATGTTGAACAATTAAAAGCATGATACATGTTTGTACTGATAGTTACTTCCCAATTGGGCAATTTGCAATAAGCTTGTTCAGAGCCAAGTTTCAAATGCAATAAACATAGCCTTTCTAGAATTGATCAGTATTTAACCAATTTTACTAACATTTTCACTTCTAGCAGGAGGAATTAAAATCTGTTCAAGGCCTTCAGCCTGCTTCTAGATGCTGCAAAGAGTATGATGTTAAATGTTTAATTTTTGAAGCTGCTTGTTTGTCATTTAGATTGTGGAATTAGTTTTAGACTGCAGAGATGTTATAAACTGCTTCAGTTGTCGCTAGCTAAATCTTTTGTTGATTGATGTTGTAATACTGCAGGATTGCTGAATTTGTGTTGGCAAACTCAGATCCTTTATTACCTAAGTAAGAAATGCTCTCATTATTATCTCTCTATTAAATTTAAAAGATATCAAAATCCTGATTCTTATGCATTTCCCTTTCAAACAGAACCAAGAAGAATCACCAATCATGTTGACTCTGAAAGTGGCTCTGGTACCATTCTCTTGTCTTGTTACTGGATGCATATTCACACATACACTCTTATAAAAGTACAGTTTGCTGAGTAGTGATTCAATTGGGAGAACAATGAAAATAAAGCATGTTTGTTTTGTTTTAGATGACTCCAAATCAAATACATAGTTTCCGTTGGCAAACAATTGTTGTTGTTGTTTATTATTATTATTAATTCAAATTCATATGATATAGTTTAAATGAAGGTCTTTGGTTTCTTAGCTTGAAATCCAATCCATGTATATAGTGTCTATGTGCTTAAATTAAAATAAGCATTTTTTTAGGGAAAAGGATGACAACACTAATAATGAGGAGAAGGGCAGGCAGCGAGGCACTCAATTTGATACTTTAAGCATGTGCACCCACTAACAACCACTGCTCATATATATATATATATATATATATATATATATATATATGTTTGTATGTATATGCACATGACCATCCTCTTTTCATACTCACAGTAGGTATAAAACAATAAAGATAACACTCACATACAGCTCAGTAAACTTTATTCATAACCATTTTAAAAAGGATTAAAATAATGTCATTTATATAATTTTTTTGTTTAATTATTCTTCATCCTAAATTTAATGCCTTCGCATGCAACTGGAAATTTAGAAATTATCTAATGTCAATTCTGATGGGTAATTGGGTATACATAAGAAAGTACTTAATAACACACTAGTAGTACAAAGAGTTGTTAGAATGCAGTACCTAGAGGGTGGTGTAAGGTATTGTATATGATTCTTTCTATTAGTTACTTGTTATGCTAGCTGGAAATGCATTCATGACAATATATTAGTTATAGTTGTTAAAATAGTAGGCACTACAAAAATATCATATTTGGACTTTCTGGTTTTTCCTTTTAATCTAAATCAGACCTTATTCCGGTCCGGTCATCCTATTCTTATGATAATACAGAGTATATGTGGTTCTAATTCAATGATAGCTACTGATTTATTCTTACTCTTACATTGTTCCAAAGCCACCTTTTGCAATTATTGTTACTTGGTTTTAGATATCTCAGCAGGGACAAAGGCTAAAATTTTATGCCAGTGCAAAGTTTGTAGTTATTTGGTGCATCTATATGACATGTTTGGGGGAAATTATATGTTTGATGTGTGTTAATGTGGTTAGATAATAGTTGTGATAGCCAACTTCGGTATAACTGTTATCACTGAGGATGAGTTAAAAATAGTGGTTTTTTTTTTTTTTAATATTGTCTTGCATGAACATGCTGTTTTGATTGGAAATGTAGTATGAACCTTGTTCATGAAAATATTAATATATGTAAGGTTTTCAGTAGAATATTGATGCAGAAATTTTCTTCAAAATGAAAATATCAGTTGACATAATTTTGGTTGCATTCTTGTTTCAACAATACCAAGTCTTTTAAGTGGTATATCTATATTCTTTTATTGCACAACAGATTATAAACCTTGTCTTTTATGCTTTAATTTGCCAATGGTATTGTAAAAATTTATAAAGCTATTAAGACCATATTGCTTTATGGTTATGTATGCTATAGTGTAAGCTAAAAATTTGTTTTTTTGTCATTTTAGTAAAAGATGCAAGGATCAAGTCAACCACCAATGGAGAAAAACCAAGAACAAAGCCACAACCAAAGGGCAGCCTCTACATCTACACAACCACAACAAGAGAGCAATCAAAGTGAAAGAAAGAATGAAATTAAAGGCAAGGAGAAAGTAGCCAATCGAAAAAGTAACTTGCCTAGGAAGAGAAAGCCAAATGCAAGTGGTGCTAAGAAGACTTCAATTGCTTGGGAACATTTTGAGAAGCTGCCTAATGTAAAGGAGCCCACTGCACCATGTAAGCATTGTGGGAGGAGGTATTTATGTGATCCCAAGCAAAATGGTACTTCTAACATGCTTTTACATATTACTAAATGCCCAAAGTATCCTTATGTTGTCACGCATGATCCCACACAATCAGTTATAAACTTTTCTACAAAACAAGATGGTGTTGGAAATGATATGGTAGTGGTGTCACAAAAGTTCAACAATGAGGAATGTAGGAAGGCTTTAGCTATTTTTGTGATTGTAGATGAGCAGCCTTTTAAGGTTGTTGAGGGGAATGGGTTTAGACACCTTTGTGGTAAAATGCAACCTCAATTTATCTTGCCATCTAGATTTACTGTAGCTAGGGATTGTTATCAATTATATCTAGATGAGAAATTGAGGTTGAAAGCTCTTTTAAAGAATGATTGTGTTAGAGTAGCCCTCACCACAGATTGTTGGACTTCTATTCAAAATTTAAATTATCTCACAATCACAGCTCACTTTATTGACAATGATTGGCGGTTGAATAAAAAAATCCTATGTTTTTCCTTAGTGCCTAATCATAAAGGAGAAACCGTAGGAAAATATATTGATGAATGCTTGAAAGATTAGGGTATCAAGGCTGTTTTTACGGTTACTATTGATAATGCATCTTCTAATGATGTGGCAATTTCATACTTGAAGAAAAGGATTAAGAGCTTAAACGGGTTGGTTTTAGATGGTGAGCTTTTGCATGTCCGTTGTTGTGCTCATATTTTAAATTTAATAGTGAATGATGGATAGAAGGATACGCAAGATTCTATTTTTAGTATAAGAAATGCTGTGAGATTTGTTAGGTCATCACCATCTAGGCTTGCTAAATTCAAGGACTGTGTAAATTTTGCTAGCTTGCCTTCCAAGGGCCTTGTATGTCTTGATGTTCCTACAAGGTGAAACTCAACATATTTGATGTTGGAGGCTGCCTTGAGGTTCCAAGCAGCATTTGAAAAACTTGAGGATGATGATAGCTCTTATGTGGAGCATTTTGGTGAATTAGGCCCTCCTAGTGCTTCAGATTGGTTGAATGCAAAGGTTTTCCTCAAATTTTTAAAGATTTTTTATGATGCCACTATGATTTTATCTGGGACATTGCACATTACTGCAAATAGTGCATTTCATCAATTGGCTTTGATCTTGATTGAATACATGGTGTGTTGCTGATGATAGTTTGCTAAGGGGAATGGCTATGGAAATGAAGAAAAAATATGATAAATATTGGGGGAATGTTCAAAATATTAATCCAATCATATACTTTGGTGTTATATTTGATCCACGTTATAAGATTAAATTTATTGAGTGGACATTTGAGAAAATGTATAGTGATGATGTGTTGACTAGGCATGACATGTATATTAGAATCAAAAACATGTTATCCAAGCTATACTCTTGGTATTCTATAGCTTATCAGCAAGGCAAAGAGTCTACTCAAGAATCCTCTTCACAAGGCTCTCAAAGTGAGCATGGTGGAACTGTAAAATCTGGTCTTATTTCATTGACCAATGCATTTAGAAGCCACTTAAAAGAGAGAGATTCAATTGAGCAAAGAAATGAGTTAGAAAGGTACCTTGCAGAAGGATGTGAAGATGGAAATGAGAATTTTGATGTCTTAGCTTGGTGGAAAGCTAATGCTGCGAGGTTCCCGATTCTCTCTTGTGTTGCACGTGATGTTTTGGCTACTCCAGTCTCAACTATGGCCTCAGAGAGTGCATTTAGCACTGGGGGGAGAGTGTTAGATTCGTTTAGGAGCTCCTTATCTCCTAAGATGACTGAGGCTTTGATTTGCACACAAAATTGGTTGAAAGGCACAACAAGTTTCAAGGATCGTGACTTATTTGATGAGCTAGAAAATTGTGAGAAGATTGAATTAGGTAACTTTCATGTTTTCACTTTTATAATGAATTTATAACGTAAAGGTGCTAATTTTTACTTCTTTTCATGCTATTGTGGAGCTAGCTAGATATGATTCGGGACAGAGCCAACCACAATTGAAGGGTGCAAGAATCGAGATTAAGACACAAACACAGCCAATGGCTATTGACTAATGGGTAAGGGTTCTTGAGGTTGTTAAATCATCTTACTCCATAGCTTCATATTTGAATAAACTAATTTTTATATAAACTAATTTGTATGTAATGTTTTATGGCAGGTGTAAATAAAATTCTTTTGCATTATTAACTTTTTGCTGCAAGACTATGATGAGTACAACGACTAAGTGACTATTGACACCTTCTTCTTTTTTTTGAAAGGGACTATGAATTCTTTTTCTATCTAGTTGACAATTGACAATGAAGAAAAATAGTTTCTTTTTGTAAAGGAAGTTAAGAACTAGACTTTTGGATTTTGTAAAGAAAGGATAAATAGTCTTAGGAAATAGCTGTATTTGAAGCTTAAAATTGTATGGTGACATTCTTATTAAATGTCAATTGTTGGAGATTAGATTATGCATTTTGAAATTTGTTTGGTTATTAAAACTTTTTAAAGTAGTCTTAGTGTTTTCTAAAACTAAGAAAAGTAATCCATAACATATAATATAAATACTTGCTTCTTCTTGGTAATTACTTACTGATGGAGTTATTTCGAGTTTTCACTACTATGGCGTTTATCCTATTTGTTGAGGAGAACATTAACATTGTAGCTATTGAGGTTGATTCTTTTTCCCATTGGCTTATTCTTTTATTCTTATGTTGATTTTTCTATTGGATTTTTCTTTATTAAACTAAAGAAAATTTTAAGATGGAAAAGTAATAATAATTTGTTTTTAGATTTTCTATTGACAGGCTGGTTTGGGTGGCTGCTATTGGAGGTTCTTTGAAAACTACATCAATGGCAAAGTCAGGAATTATAAAGCAGGGTTTGAAGGGTATTTTTTTTAGTATTTAGGCATTTATGATTGATCAATGTTCTTCTTGGTCTTGATTCCTGTATATTTGTGCTAACTAACCTCTGATTTACCATGTTGAACATTGTATATCTAATTGGGGAATGGTGAATGAAGTGCTAGTATATATTTATTCTCTTTTTATTATTATTCATTTTATTTGTTGATTGTTTGTACAACTTGCAAGATCCAATTTTAGAAATTTATGGGCCACCTTCTCAATCTACTCCGTGGAACTGCCATAGTAAACAAATCAATTTTCCATGACTGTCCCAAGCTGCTTCAATGAAAAACATGCTCTACTAGAAAAGTTGCCAAATGTAAGAAATGCATTGTTGCTCAACTGTCTTTGAAAGGTTATTTTTCAAAAGGGAACTTTTTAATCTATTCTCTCTCCCTTCATCATCACTGTGTGTTATTTATTGTTATTCTAACAGGTAGTGCAAAATTGGCAGATCATATTAAGAGCTCTTTCAATGACAAGGTAATAAACTATCTTAGCACCTTTCGTGGTATAGTAGTAATAGCGGAGCAACTTGAGGTGTATTTTCTAAGATTCACTTTCTTCTAATCAATGCACAAACTTGAATTTGCATGTGTTGAATTTTATTACGACTAAAGCTGGTCAATCATCATACTGATATGTTTCATAATACTTTACTTCTCATATTCTGAAAAATAAACATAACTGAGACTAAAATAAGAGGTGCTTAATATTGTATTAAATTATTGATTTACCACTTAAAACATGCTTGATTCTGAAGATTGTAACCTTGCTCGGTGGTGGCAAACCTCTGTTTTTGACTATCTGGATTCTGTTTGCTTTTTGTAAAATTTACCAGTCTAGATTGGATAGTGCTGTTATGTTAGATTTGAAATTTATTAAGCACTTCCCTTTGCTGTATGATGTGTCAATTGTCGGTTAACTATTAACCGACCAAAACCGACCACTTAACCCACTAAAACTGAACCATTGGTTATAAGATATAGTCGGTCGGTTATCGGTTTAATAAAATTACATAATTGGTTAGTGTCGGTCGGTTAAAAATACAATCAAAACTGACCGTAACCGACCGATGCTCACCCCTAGCGGGTAGTGCCACTTGAATAGTGTCTCCTATGTGTACAAACAATACTTCAAGAACCTTTAAAGGGAAAATAATTTAACTTACTTTCTAATGTAGAAGATCCACTCAATAGTGGCAATCACAGAGCATATGATAAGTAAGTATGATATATTTAGATCAAACAAACAAAGCTCTGATATTAGTTGTTGGGGTATCAGAGTATGTATAGTAGTAATGAAGTAAATGGAGCAGAGTAAGAGAGGGCAATGGACACCAAAGATTTAACATGGAAAACCCTTTATAATTTTAGAAGAAAACCACAAGCTAGACTTCAAAAAATATTCATTATGTGGTAAAGGTACACTTACACACTAAATACTCTATCCCCGATCCTCACAATTTTATCACTCTAGTACTCTTAATATCAAGAGCACTATCAACGCTAATCCAAGTGTGATACTCACACCTCACTAAAAGAGAGAACACTCCTTCTCTTTACTAGAAGCCCTTTGCTTCTACTCTTCAGTGTGCATTCCATGCTCATAGAAGTACTCCTTTTGCAGTGCAAAAAATCAACTACCAAGCATGCTTCTTCAATGGAAGCATTTAATCTTTTACTGTTTCTCATCCATAGCCTTTTTTTACACTAGCCTAGGTTTATAGGTGTTGACACCGGCTTCCATCAACGGTATGTGCTGGACATTGGTACAAATGTTTCACTTTTTACCATTAGTATGAATGGAGGCTTTAGAAACTTACGCATTGGAGCTGAAAAGTTTGCAATGGCAATTTTTTTTAATAATTGAGTTTCACCATGACATATAACTTTTTTTTTTACTTTATATAACTTAAATAATTTTTTTTTGTCAATTAATTACTTTTTTTAGTTTTTACTCTTTTTGTTTCTTCTTAAATTGTTACTTAACTATGATTTTATTGGTGTTTTGCCATCTGTATAAAAAAAGGCCTATTGAATTTTTTTCATTTTTATAAAAATAATTTTTCTTATTGCAATATGTTAATACATAAATTCCTTTTCTTATTATGCCTTCCATACATGAAAATGCCAATTAAATTATTAAACCACAACATGCTCATGCCTTTTTTTTTTTTTCCCTAGTTTTTGTTTGGTTGCTACCAAACCATGGTATTGATCTCATCGATGTCCTGCCATCCACATATATAACCATATGCCTATAATTATTAAAATATATTTGCCAGAAAAGTGATTTTCCCGTGAAGAATTTCATTCTATCGAATAAAAGAATGTTTATTCTTTCCAATATTCATGAAAAGTGGACTTTTATAGGCGTCAATTATTTTTAGGTGAAACTACTGTCGTCTGCCTTGCCACCAAGCTTGACCATTCATGATAAATTGTATAAAATTTAATTCAAGAAATCAGGTCAAAAAAATGAAGCAAATTCTAGGATCTATTAGTACAATCTAATATATCTCCCCAAACACTCAATGCAAATGCAATGTCATGTCTTGTACAAATCTAAGTATACATGAAATTATCAACACATAAAGGCTTATGTTATTGCTTGGCAAATGAAATGTCATACAATATTAGTATGAACAATGTACTCCCACTATTTCTCAAACAGATGCACTTGTTAGCACTGTTCTCCTTAAAATGAGGAAAACTAGCTATCTGAACAAATATTAGATACTACTGTTTGAAAAACTATTTCACGCCATTTTAAAAAATAGTTTTAACATCCATCAAATAAAGCTCTAAATCATGTGTGCTATCATTGCCATTATACAATGAAGGGACTTCTTGATAAGGACTGGAGAGAAAATCTTACCATAGTCCATTTAATCTTTCTACTATACCCTTTGCTATTAGTTTGGCTTTTAGCTCTCAACTTTTAGCATCACATTTGATTTCAAATACCCATTTGCACAGTCAATATGCTTATAATTAGTGGGTAACTCAATCAGATCCCCAGCATCACTCGTGCTCATAGAGGACATCTCATCTTCCAAGGCAAAGAGTTACTTAATCCCATTATCTCCAATTTCACTAACACACAATTCTCTCACTAAAATTGGGATGATGGGTATCGCAATATAGATACACTTCTCAATCCTCAAATCTACTCATAACAATTATTGAATAGCCATAATGGCCCAATGCAAAAATTGAAATTAAATTCTTTCTCATTGAATGTAAACAACTACGTCCTTCAATTCTAAGTATGCCCAAGAAATGACTCCAACAAAGAACTACTCCCACTTTTAACCATGTGAGGAATATACAACAAGCAAAGATTCTTTGACTCTATAAAGGAAATATCCAAAATTTAAAGTGGCCAGGAACAATTTTAAGGATTCAACCCACACCTTAAAATTGAGCCCATCGGCATGAAAGATTTGCCACTACTCATTTGCGCAAGCTAGGAAAAATTCAATCACAAGCATGAGAAATAAATTGCACATAAAATGACATGCAATGAAACTCCTATGCCACTATATGATCCTACCAAAGAGTCTCAAACCATAGTGCATAATCAGCTTTCCACAAGTATGAAAATTTTAATTTTACAATTAAATGTTAAGCAATTAACATGATAAAGCTCTTATGCCACCCTGACCTTTCCAAGGGTCCCAAACCATGGTTCATAGCAGCTCGCACAAGTGTTGAAAATCATAATTCCATAAGCTAATGCTGATAGGGTATGGAAAACTTTAGAAAACAATTTTCAACACTAGACCATATCACAAATAATATTAGATTGCCAAACAAAACTCCAAACTTATTTTGGGTCATAACATAATAATAACAATAATTATGTTCGCATATAATTAGCAAAATAGCCACATGTGACAATATAATAATTAATTTACAAGCCAAGAAGTATCCCAAAGGAGAATGTATAACATATATCACTCATATATGTAAGGACTGCATACATAATTCAAAATCCAAAGGGTCCTATCAAATTTTATTTCAAAGTCTTGAAAATAGATAAAGTACTCCAAAATCATATATACAATCCATTTGATAAGTGAAAAAAATTATTTAATAGATCATTTATCATGATAAGTTTCAAAAGAGGATGCATAACCAATCAACATAATTTATGTATAAAATATTTTGGATTGCTTCATATTGCGTATTATCTCACTTGTTAAGATTCACAAAAGAATCTAAACTCACGTCCTTAAAATAGGCAACTATAAGTGTATATTGCCTAATAAATATGAATAATTATCTTGATAACATGAGAATTATATAAATAAGGTTTATAACACATTTATGAGAAATTATCAATGTGTCATATACTTGGTAAAATAAACCCCAAATATAAATATGCAATAACACAATTTTAGAACAATTTATCCCCTCATATAATTAACAAAATGTCTCAAACAAAATATGCCAGAGACATCTCGAGGAAGAGTGGCCAACATATACCACCCATAATCATCCGAGGAAAATACACAAAGTTTCACCTTAAAGGGAAAAATCACCTTAAAATTTTCAGAAAATCAATAAAAAATAGATGGAGTGCCCAAAATATTCTTAAAAAAATCATTAAATAGGTAATTAAGGGTGCATTTGATCATATTACTAGATAGCACAAGTAATATAGTAGAATATAGAGTTAAGGTATAGTACAATTTTTTTGTATTGTTCACTATTTGTTGCTCAATGGTTTATATTACATTGTTTTCTTAAAAAAATATATAATGGGATTTTGATAATTTATAACAAGTAAATTAATTTGTAAAAATATAAAATTTTAAAAAGGGTCATCAATACCTCATTGGTTGCTGGCCGTTGTCGGTACCTCACCGATCGATGACCGTTGTTAGGACTTGCTGCCATTGATTTAATGAGCCAAGGTATAGACGATTATAACAAGGTTAAAATTTTTGTCCAGTGCTCTGAACAAATGCTTGTCCCATGGTGTAGTGACTAACAAGATTTTAAGAATTTGTCTAGTATCATGGACAAACTTTTGTCTAATACTTAGGTGTTTTAAGAAATCAAACAAGGGACAAAAATTTGTGCTATGATGTCCTTCATTTTTTAGCAAATCAAAGGGACTCTAAAATTATAGAGGTGTATAAGAATTTGATAAACACTTTTTAGTGTTTATCTGTGTACTCTTATACTTACTTCTAGCATTTCAAACTTGCATTTAATTGCTTAATTAGCATCTATTTTTATTATTGAGGTCTAATTATAATTTATTGTGTTTCATATTAATTTTCTCATTTTAAGGTCCATTTTTACTTGTTAAGTTTTTAATTTGAAGGCTGGACCTAAGAGGCCTCAGATCAGGTTGGGATTTATGTACAAGCTTAGGATTGGAGCAATAAATCTACATAAATTCATGAAGTGAGCACATAAAAGAAATTTTCTCAACTAAAAAAGGAAAATTAGGCATTTGGCAACTTAATGAGGGGCAAGATCATAATTTGGGCCTCATTAATGGTATTTTTGTAATTTTCCTACATTTAACCTAAGAGATTTTCGGCTATCTGCCTCATTTATCAACCCTAGCTGCCACTTACACTCTCCTTGTCTAGTTTTCTTCTTTTCATCTTCTCTCATGGATGCCTTCATGAAAATGGAAGGCCAGACGCTTCTATAATCAACCTAGGATGACTTGAAGATTGTTGATTTGATTCTTGAGACCATTGTTGCATTTATTTTAAATTTAATAAAAGTTATGCTTCTCTACTCCTCATTTCTCTCTCATGGATTGTGCATGATGATTTTTATGCATGATTTCTAGATGGGTTTGTGGGATTTCTAGGTTTGATAACCCTAGGAGTAATTTCCACATAGTAGAAAGTAAATTGGTGGGATAAAAATTTGGATGCTAGGTCTTGGATGCTTAAATCCCCTAATGTGATGATGGTTGGGGTTAGGTTTGGTTCCAATGACCATAACCTATGCGATTGCATAGTAGGAAATGCCGAACTAGGTGCAAGGATCCTAGCTTAGTTGTGGTTCAACCAAATTAATTAATTAGGTAGGTTAATCTTGAGATTTTGGGTTTAATCTAGTTAATATACATAACTAGAATAAAATTTTATCTTTGGGTCGAGGATAGAATAACTGATGTCTGATAATTCCTAGGTTGATTGCATTCTCATTATCTGTTCACCTTTGTTTTACCTGTTATTGCTTTTATTTACTATTATTGCTACTAATTTTGCAGAAAACCCCTAGTCCTTTAGCATAATCTAATCGAGACTTGCACTAGTAATTCTCTAAGAACATAACCCTAGTTGAAAACTTGACCTTGGATTTTCAATTTGACCGCCACCTATAGGGGAAAACTCGAACTATATGGCGCGCATGTTAAATTTTGGCACCGTTGTTGGGGAATCACTAGTGTTCTTTGTTATTTTGGGTGCATCTATGATTTTAGTATTTTCCTGTGTGACCCACTGAAAAACGTGTAGTATCTGATTGCCTCAAAACTTGGTCAGGTTGTAGTTTTTAGCTCTGAGGTCAATTCAGTTTCAATTTTTTTAGCCAAATTCCACTTCCTTGACAACTTTTCTAATTTTTAAAGATTTTTATTCTATTTTTTGGGTTTGGGGTTATCTAGATCGAACCTGTGGTGATTCCAAAATTTTTAAAAATCATTTGATAGGTTATTATCACTTATATATGGCTTTGTTGTTTTTGTATGTTGTGGCATTAGCTAGTGTATGACTAGATCTTTCTCTATGCCTAACTTTTTTGCATTGGATCTTAAGATTGAAAGAACTTTCAGGCTTAGAAGGCGACATTGTCATAGTGCTACAAGTACCTTTTTAGGTGATAGTAGTAATGATAATCCTTCTGTTTCTATTGGTGGTTCCATTTACATTGATCTATCTGCTCTTATTTTTAATACTTCTACTGATACTGTTGTTAATCCTGCTGTTGATATTCTTGCTATTGATCTTGTAGTTTATAATCTTCTTGTTGATAATTTTGTTACTAGTAATTTTGTTAATATGATTGATGAAACTTTAAAAGAGCTTGATATCCCTTATGTTATTTATCAGTCCTTGTGTATTCTATATCCCTATTTAACTGTGGATTTTGAGCTCAAATCTAAATTAATACATTTGCTTCCGAGATTTCATGGTCTATCAGGTGAAGATCCTGACAGGCATCTTTAGGAATTTCAAGTTGTCTGTTCTACAATGAAACCACAGGGCATACATAAAGATCATATTAAACTGAGGGTTTTTTCATTCTCTCTTGATGGAGTAACAAAGGACTGGTTATATACTTTTCTACTAGTTATATCACTACTTGGAATGAATTGAAGTAACAATTTTTACAAAAAATTTCCTTACATCTAGAATAACATAATTAGAAAAGATCCATATACCAATACTTACAATCCTAGTTAGCGTGATCATCCAAACTTCAAATATGGCAACACCCAGCAGCCCTACAACTTTGTAGCTAAGTTACCATTCCAGCAGCATTCTTAGTCTCCAGATAAACTTAGGCTAAGTGAACTTGCCTTTCTTCCTAGGCAGCATTTATTCCCACAACAACAACAAGCTCTTGCTGCACCTGCACCTTCATAGACTTCTAAGGCTTCCTCAAAAGAGATCATAAAGCAGCTGACTTTGAACAATCTTCAAATGCAAAAAAATAATCTTGAGTTTCAGCAATGTACAAAAATATCAATTTAGAATTTACAAACTCAGATTAGGCAGCTAGCTTTTACCTTGAGCCACATGCAACAAGGTCAAAATTCCGGCCAACTTCCTTTACAAAACATTCCCAATCCAAAGAGGAATATGAGTGCCATTACATTGAGGAGTGGGAAGACATTAAGTTCACCAAAGCCACTTGCTGCTTCTTCTTCTATTAATGAGCTTATTTTTCCTATTGATTTTTACGTTCTGGATATAGAAAGTGACTCTGGTAGATCTCCTATTATTCTCGGCAGAGCATTCTTGAGAACTGCTAGAACTAAAATAGATGTGTATGATGGTACTCTTACTATGAAATTTAGTGATATTGTGGTTGTATTCAATATTCATGATGCTATGAGATATCCACCTAAGGATCACTTAGCCTTTTTCTATTTGGATATTGTTGATGAGCTAGTAGAGTACAAATATGGTGATATATGCTCTGTTGATTTCCCAAAACTTGTGGACTTGGATGATTATCTATGATGGGAATTCTATTGATTCTGTTGACAGTTTAAATTATATGGTGGATCTTTGACGCGCACCCTATAGCGTCACTACTACAGGTTGCAGTCAAATTAAAAATACCAAGTTCGAGTTTCAAACCAAGGTCGTATTCTCAGAGAGCCACTAGTACAGGTTTCAGTTAATTAGGCGAAAAGGGGGGGGGTTAGCAATTCAACAGTGAATAAATGCACTAAACAATAAAATCGAAATGAACAGATGATGGAAATGTAATCAACCTGGGGAACTATCAGACAATGGTGATTCTATCCTCGACCTAAAGATAAATTTAATTCTAATTATGCTAATTAACTAGATTAACCCCAAAATCTCAAGATTAACCTACCTAATTAATTAATTTGGTTGAACCCTTACTAAGCCGGTATCCCTGCACCTAGCTCGGCAATTCCTACTACACAATCGCATAGATTATGGTCATTGGAACCAAATCTAACCTCAATTAACATCGCAGCAAAGGATTAGAACATCCAAGACTTAAATTCCAAATTTCTATCTAACCAAATCAAGTTCTACTCCGTGGAAATCACTCCTAGGGTGATCAAGCCTAGAAATCCCACAAACCCATCCAGTAATCATGCATAATAATCACCATACATAATCACAGAGAAGGAAATGAAGAGTAGAGAAACATAACTATCATTAAATTCAAAATAAACACAATACAGGTCTCAAGAATTAAACCGACAGTCTTCCAGCTATCCCAGATTGACCACAGACGCGCCTAGCCTTCCATTTTCATGGAGGAAGCCATGGGAGAGGGAGAAAAGTGAAGGAAAATGTGAAAGAGAGGTGAATTGCGGCTGGGAGGGGGACTGGCCGAATTTGCATATGTCCCTTATGGCAATAATTACAAGTTTGCCATTAATGAAGCCCTAATTACAATAATTACAAAAATGTCACTCGTTATATTGTCAAAAGCCTATTTCGCCCTCTTTGAATTGTGAAATTATCCTTGTGCCCTTGCTTCATGAATTAATGAAAATCATTGCTCCAATCCTAAGCTTGGACATAAATCTCGAGGCCTCCCGAGGTCCATTCCTGAAATTAAAAATCCATAACAAGTAAAATTGGACCTTAAAGTGGAAAATTAATATGAAATATAATCAATTCCAATTAGACCTCAATGATAAAAATAGATGCTAATTGAACAATTAAATGCAAGTTGGAAATGCTAGAAGTAAGTATAAGAGTATACAGATAAACACTAAAAAGTGTTTATCAAATCCCCCCACACTTATCCTTTGCATGTCTCGGGCAAAATAAAACTTTACATTAAAGACCAAGAGGGAAATGGCAAAATGCAAAAAACTCATAACCAAACAAGACAATTTCTACTCTACTTTCCAATGATTATCAAGAAAGAGACAAAGTGTAACATAGAGGACCTCAAAAACATAAGAACATAGCCAATCATGCCATAATTCTTTATATTCCAATTTAACAAGCAAGGCAATATCAAATGAAAGCATATATCAAGAATGATGGTCTCACAAGATGCTATTCACTCAAACTCTCAAGTGTTTAAGATAGGCAAAGTGTTTTCACTCACTCAACTCAAGATATAAGCACTACCATAAGGTTGCAAAAATTATAATCTCCACTACTCAAAACATATGCATTCATAAATCAAAAGGACTTTATTCAAGGTTGTAATGAGGCTAAGGGAAGAAGAAGAAAGGAAGGATAAAATGGATATGAAAAATTAAGGAAGCAAGAGAGCATGAAAATAAGAGTTCAAGCACAAAAATACACAATAAATTCTTACTCTCACTTCCTTCAATTACAAAGGCCACAAAACAACACTTATTATATATATAAATTTTTTTTTTCTTTTTTGTTTGCTTATTTTTTTTTCATATATTTTTTTTTTCTTTTCACACTTAGCTTGAAAATTTTTCACAAACCAACACTTGGAACTAACAAATTCCCCCCCCCCCCACACTTTATTTTTGGCCGTCCCAGACAAAGAGTAAGACCATAAGGTGCCAAGAACTCATATAAATGACATTCATGCTCTCTAACTCCATAAGGGTATAAAAACATGGTTTGCATTTAAGGTAAAGATGAGTTCATGCAAAGATGGGTAATAGGCTCAAGGGGGCTAAACAATGGTAAATAATGCAAGGATGGTCATTTGGATAAGTGGCTAAGCAAGAAAAATGGCCTTCATCATCTCTATGCATGCACATGAAAATGTAGCCTCAAAAATAACTAGTGCAAGTTCTAGAGTGACAAACATAAAGAGTGAGAATGCACACAAGAAAGAACGAGCATGTCATATTTATGCAATTGATGCTCAAGAGGCTCAAAAGCTTACAAGGTAATTTTTCCAGCATCCTCAATATAAACATTCATGATCCATCACTAGATCATCAATTCAAAACATAAATAAATCATGGCAATCAAGGTTTCAAGTCATAGAAATCCATAAAAGTCCTCATCAGGTCACAACATCATCATAAATCTCAAATCATCAAAGGAAATTATTCAAGCACTAACAAGACATGAAATGTAAACTATTAAGGAAATAAAAGAGAAGACAAGAAAAGAAAGAGAAGGAAAGAAGTGAACTCACTCATGGTGGATATTTGGCATCCATTAAAATGATCTCCTCATGATGTGTTTCCTCTTGAATTCCCTCATGAAATCTCTTAATCCGGTGCCCATTCACTTTGAAGCGCCTCTTTGTTGCTACATCCTCAAGCTCCACTGCACCATAAGAAAAAGTGTTAGTAACAACAAATGGACCCTCCCATCTAGACCTAAGCTTACCGGGCATCAACTTAAGACGGGAATTGTAGAGGAGCACTTTTTGACCAATGGCAAATTCCTTTCTCACAATCATGCTATCATGGAATGCCTTGGTTTTTTCTTTGTAGATTTTAGAGCTTTCATAAGCCTCTAACCGCAATTCTTCCAATTCTTGAAGTTGCAATTTTCTTTCCAAACCAGCTTGGGCAAAATCCATATTGCACATTTTTACTGCCCAATAGGCTTTATGCTCTATTTCTACTGGAAGATGACACGCCTTGCCAAAGACAATCCTATAGGGAGACATCCCTATTGGAGTCTTGTAGGCGGTCCTATAAGCCCACAAAGCATCATCTAGCCTTATACTCCAATCTTTCCTATCTACCTTAACTGTCTTGGCTAGTATTTGCTTGATTTCCCTATTTGATATTTCAGCTTGGCCATTGGTTTGGGGATGATATGGTGTAGAAACCTTATGCATAACCCCATATTTGGCCATCAAAGCCTTCATTTGCCTGTTACAAAAGTGTGTGCCCTGATCACTAATAATAGCCCTCGGGACTCCAAACCTGCAAAAAATGTGAGACCTAACAAAGTCCACAACAACTTTAGCATCATCAGTCCGAGTGGCCTTGGCCTCCACCCATTTAGAAACATAATCAACAGCAAGAAGAATGTAAACAAAACCATAAGAGCTTGGAAAAGGACCCATAAAATCTATGCCCCAAACATCAAATATTTCACAAAACAACATGGGTTGTTGAGGCATTTCATGTCTACGACTAATATTTCCTGCCCTTTGGCATTGCTCACAAGACTTGCAAAATTCATATGCATCATGAAACAGACTAGGCCAATATAATCCACAATCAAGAATTTTCCTAGCAGTACGTTGGGGACCAAAGTGTCCACCACATGCATAGGAATGACAGAAAGTAAGCACAGAAGTAAACTCAACATCAGGATTACCTGATCACTACAGAATTTCCACAAATAAGGATCATCCCACACATAATATTTAGCATCACTCTTTAATTTGTGAATCTGTGCTCTAGTGAAGTGTGAAGGAAAAACATGAGCAACCAAGTAATTAACTAGTTCAGCATACCAAGGTAATTTAACCTGTAATTGCAAGAGCTGTTCATCAGGAAAAGTGTCATTAAGAGGAAGTGGATCAACAGATTTTTCAATGCGGCTCAAGTGGTCCGCCACCAAATTTTCAGCTCCACTTCTATCCCGGATCTCAACATCGAACTCTTGTAACAAGAGCATCCATCTAATCAACCAGGGTTTTGCCTCAGGTTTCTTCAACAAGAACTTCAAAGCTGCATGATCAGTAAAAACAACAACCTTAGAGCATAGTAAATATGATCTAAATTTATCCAAAGCAAAAACAATTGCTAAAAGCTCCTTTTCAGTGGTTGTGTAGTTTGCTTAAGTAGCATCCAAAGTCCGAGAAGCATAGTAAACAACATAGGGGAACTTCCCGATTCTCTGAGCAAGGACAGCTCCCACTGTATAATTAGATGCATCACACATAAGCTCAAATGGGAGTGTCCAATCTGGAGGTTGGATGATGGGAGTTGTAGTGAGGGCTTTCTTCAGCTTGTCAAATGCTTGTTTGCAAGCCTCACCAAAGACAAATTCCACATCCTTTTGTAGCAAGCCGAATAGTGGTAAGGCAATTTTGCTAAAATCCTTAACAAATTGCCTGTAGAAACCTGCATGACCAAGAAAAGAACGCACTTCCCACGCACTGGCAGGGTAAGGCAAAGAAGAAATAACATCTATGGCAGGATCTACCTCAATACCCTTGCTAGATATAATATGGCCTAAAACTATACCCTGCTCAACCATAAAATGACATTATTTTGTAGTTCAGAACAAGGTTAGTTTCAATGCATCTATTCAATACCCTAGCAAGACTATCCAAACATGCATCAAATGAAGAACCATATACAATAAAATCATCCATGAATACTTCCATACAATCCTCAAGAAATTCAGAGAAAATACTTACCATGCACCTTTGGAAGGTGCCAGGGGCATTGCAGAGACCAAATGGCATTCTCCTGTATGCATATGTGCCAAAAGGATATGTGAAAGTAGTCTTCTCTTGGTCCTCTAGTGCTATATGAATTTGGAAGTATCCAGTATACCCATCAAGAAAGCAGTAATGTGACTTGCCAATAAGTCTCTCTAACATTTGATCAATGAAGGGTAAAGGATAATGATCTTTCCTGGTAGCTTGATTTAACTTCCTGTAATCTATACACACTCTCCAACTGTTTTGTACTCGGGTGGGAATCAATTCATTCTTCTCATTGGCTACCACTGTAACTCCAGATTTCTTAGGAACAACTTGCACAGGACTCACCCATTTGCTATCTGAGATAGGATAAATGATGTCAGCTTGAAGAAGCTTGGTCACCTCTTTTTTCACCACATCAAGAATAAGAGGGTTGAGTCTTCTTTGAGGCTGTCTCACTGGTTTAACCCTATCTTCTAATAGAATTCTATGCATACAAGTGGAAGGGCTAATACCATGAATATCTGCAAGTGTCCATCCAATGGCCTGTTTATTCTTTTTCAGCACACTCAGTAATCTTTCTTCTTGCTCAGGGAGAAGATTACCAGCAATAATAACAGGAAATTGCTCATTGACCTCTAAAAAGACATATTTCAAATTTCCTGGAAGAGGTTTCAGTTCAAGTGCAGGTGGTTGGATCACAGAAGGAAGTAATCTGCTAGGCTGTAAATCTGTTGCATTAAGCTCAAAGAAGTTTTCTACCATAACAGAATCAACAGATACAGACTCCACAGAATCCACAAAATCATAACCCACTACAGTTGTATGACCAAATTGTACAACAGGATCCACCACATTATTTAAGCAATCAACAGAATTCCCATCATGAATGAATGCATCAATTTCAGCACAAATAGAACATGGACCAGATTTACCACAATCACAATAAAAATCAACAAAATCATCTAAGTCCACAAGTTTTGGGAAATCAACAGAGCATATATCACCATATCTGTCATCTACTAGCTCATCAACAATATCCATGCAGAAAAAGAAAGAATGATCCTCAGCTGGATATTTCATAGCATCATGAATATTGAATTTAACCACAATATCACCAAATTCCATAGTAAGAGTACCATCATACACATCTATTTTTGTCTTAGCAGTTCTCAAGAATGGTTTGCCTAAAATAATAGGGGATCTACTAGAATCACTCTCCATATCCAGGACATAAAAATCAGCAGGAAAAATAAGCTCATTAACTCTAACTAAGACATCTTCAATCAAACCTGAAGGATATACAGTACTCCCGTTGGCCAATTGAATGACAACTCCAGTGGGTTGCAAGGGACCAAGGCTAAGAGACTGAAACACTGATTTGGGCATTACATTTATAGAAGCACCCAAGTCTAGCATGGCATCCTCAAACTTGCAATTCCCAATTATGCATGGAATAGTGAAAGTGCCTGGATCTTGGCATTTCTGTGGCATTGGCTGGATAAAAGCTGAGACATTTTGGCCCATGGTGACTCTCTCAGTACCCTTAAGCTTCCTCTTGTAAGTGCACAATTCTTTCAAAAATTTGGCATATTTAGGAATTTGCTTAATGGCATCAAGAAGAGGAATATTCACTTCTACCTTCCTGAAAGTCTCTAAAAGCTCTTTTTCTTTCCTTGCCTTGATTATCCTCCTTGCTGGCTGTAGAGATCTCTGTGGAAATGGCAAGGGAATGCTAGGTTGTTGCAAAGATGGTTGAGTTGAGCTGTTAGACTCTTCTCTTTCTTGGGATGCAGGCTTGCTAAGAGGAGTAACAGTAGAAGGAATAACAGGAGGTGGCTCAGGTGAGGTCAATGTCTTCCCAGTCCGTAATGTAATGGCACTCACATTCCCCTTAGGATTAGGCATGGTTTGGGAAGGAAGTTAGCCAGAATTTTGCCCTTGCTGCATGTGGCTCAATGAAGAAGTTAGCTGCCCAATCTGAGTTTGTAAATTCTGAATTGATGATTCTGTACGCTGCTGAAAGTCAAGATTGTTTTTCTGCATCTGAAGATTATTCAAAGTTAGCTGCTTCATCATCTCTTCCAAGGAACTCCTAGAAGTCTGTGAAGGTGCAGGTGCAGCAGGAAGAGCAGGAGCAGGAACAGGAGCAGGAGCTTGTTGTTGTGGAAATGGATGTTGCCTTGGAAGAAAGGCAGGTCTACTTGGCCCAGGACTATTTGAAAACTGGGACTGCTGCTGAAATGGTGACTTGGCTGCATAATTATATGGCTGTTGAGTGTTGCCATATCTAAGATTTGGATGATCCCGCCAATTAGGATTGTAAGTGTTACTATATGGATCATAACGGGGCTGCTGGTAGTGTGCCTTGTCAAGAAATGCACCTGCTACTGCTACTGGCTCAAATGCAGTAGGATCATCTTGCATGGTCGGGCAAGCATCCGTAGTGTGACTTATGGAAGCACAAACACCACATGCTCTGACAAGTGGCTGTGGGATGGAAGTTTGGTGCTATGTCACTGCTAACTGTCGGACTAGAGATGTAAGCTCATCTAGCCGGTTATACACTAAATGATCAACAGATGAACCTTGTATCTCATGAACAAGACGAGTCACAACACCTCTAGTACCAAATTGCTGAGAATTGGCAGCCATGTTAGCAATCAAATCTCTGGCAGCTCTTGGAGTTTTATCAACTAAGGCCCCACCACTGGCAGCATCAATCATACTCCGGTCCATAGGTAGGAGGCCCTCATATAAATACTGAATGAGTAACTAGTCACTAATTTGATGGTGTGGACAGCTAGAACATAATTTCTTGAATCTTTCCCAGTACTCATGCAAAGTCTCTCCAGTCATCTGTCTAATCCCACAAATTTCTTTTCTAATAGATGCTGCTCTAGATGCAGGAAAAAATTTCTCTAGAAATTGCCTCTTCAGATCATTCCAAGTGGTGACAGAACCAACAGGAAGATAATATAATCAATCCTTTGCTACCCCATCAAGAGAGAATGGAAAAGCCCTCAGCTTAATGTGATCTTCCTGGATACCCTGTGGTTTCATTGTAGAACAGACAACATGAAATTCTTGAAGGTGCCTGTGAGGATCTTCACCTAATAAACTATGAAATCTAGGAAGCAAGTGTATCAATTCAGATTTAAGCTCAAAATCAACAGTAAGATGGGGATATTGAATACACAAGGGCTGGTAAGTAACATCAGGAGCAGCAAGCTCTTTTAAAGTTCTATCAGCCGTAATGACAGGGATATCAACAGCAAAATTACCAACTAAAGGATTCACAGCAGGAATATCAATAGCAGGATTAACAACAGTGGAATCAATATCAACAGTGGAATCAACAGGAATATGAAAAGCAGGAGCAGACAAATCAATGTAAATGGAACCACCTATAGGAACAGGAACAGAAACAGAAACAGGAACAAGAGCAAGAAAATTATCACTGATGCTATCAACTACAAAGGCACTGTCAGCACTATTAGCATTATGACAACGTCGCCTCCTAAGCCTGAAAGTTCTTTCAATCTCAGGATCTAATGCAAAAAGGTCAGGCATAGAGGAAGACCTAGTCATACACTAACAGCTAGTACCACAGCACAGAAAAACAACAAAGCCATAATAATGTAAACACAAGAAATATCACTAAAACACTAAACTACCAACTGAAAAATCACAAAATAAGTAAAACTAACCCATCAAATGATTTTTAAAAATTTTGGGACTACCACAGCTTTGATCCAAATAACCCCGAAAGTCGAAAAATGGAATAAAGATCTTCAAAAAATGGAAAAGTGGTCAAGGAAGTGAAATTTGGCTAAAATAACTAAAACTGACACCCTATAAATGAGGGTGTCAAAATTGACCACAAAGCCAAAAACTACAACCTGACCAAGTTTCGGGGCAATCGGACACTGCACATTTTTGGTGGGTCCCGTAGAAAAATACGGAAAACACAAAAAACAGAATGCCCAGACAAACAGAAGCAAGAAACAAAATATTCATAGTTTTAATATATACAAAAATGCACCTAAAATAACCAAAAACACTAGTAGTTCCCCGGCAACGGCGCCAAAATTTGATGCGCACCCTATAGCGTCGCTACTACAGGTTGCAGTCAAATTAAAAATACCAAGTTTGAGTTTCAAACCAAGGTCGTATTCTCAGAGAACCACTAGTACAGGTTTCAGTTAATTAGGCGAAAGGGGGGGGGGTTTAGCAATTCAACAGTGAATAAATGCACTAAACAATAAAATCGAAATGAACAGATGATGGAAATGTAATCAACCTGGGGAACTATCAGACAATGGTGATTCTATCCTCGACCTAAAGATAAATTTAATTCTAATTATGCTAATTAACTAGATTAACCCCAAAATCTCAAGATTAACCTACCTAATTAATTAATTTGGTTGAACCCTTACTAAGCCGGTATCCCTGCACCTAGCTTGGCAATTCCTACTACACAATCGCATAGATTATGGTCATTGGAACCAAATCTAACCTCAACTAACATCGCAGCAAAGGATTAGAACATCCAAGACTTAAATTCCAAATTTCTATCTAACCAAATCAAGTTCTACTCTGTGGAAATCACTCCTAGGGTGATCAAGCCTAGAAATCCCACAAACCCATCCAGTAATCATGCATAATAATCACCATACACAATCACAGAGAAGGAAATGAAGAGTAGAGAAACATAACTATCATTAAATTCAAAATAAACACAATACAGGTCTCAAGAATCAAACCGACAATCTTCCAGCTATCCCAGATTGACCACAAACGCACCTAGCCTTCCATTTTCATGGAGGAAGCCATGGGAGAGGGAGAAAAGTGAAGGAAAATGTGAAAGAGAGGTGAATTGCGGCTGGGAGGGGGGCTGGCCGAATTTGCATATGTCCCTTGTGGCAATAATTACAAGTTTGCCATTAATGAAGCCCTAATTACAATAATTACAAAAATGCCACTCCTTATATTGTCAAAAGCCTATTTCGCCCTCTTTGAATTGGGAAATTATCCTTGTGCCCTTGCTTCATGAATTAATGAAAATCATTGCTCCAATCCTAAGCTTGGACATAAATCTCGAGGCCTCCCGAGGTCCATTCCTGAAATTAAAAATCCATAACAAGTAAAATTGGACCTTAAAGTGGAAAATTAATATGAAATATAATCAATTCCAATTAGACCTCAATGAGAAAAATAGATGCTAATTGAACAATTAAATGCAAGTTGGAAATGCTAGAAGTAAGTATAAGAGTATACAGATAAACACTAAAAAGTGTTTATCAATCTTATTGTACATTCTATTTATATAACAGCAGTGGATTATGATTATGTTGAGTCAGTGTCTGTTGATTCTGTTGTGGTAGAAATTTGAGCTTAATGCAGTAGATTTACAGCCCATTAGTACATTACTTCCTTCTATGATCCAATTACCTTCACTTGAGCTAAAACCTCTTTTAGGGAATTTAAAATATGTCTTTTTAGAGGCCAAAGAAAAATTGCCTATTATTATTGCTAGCAATCTTTTCCCTGAGCAAGAAGAAAGATTGTTGAATATTTTGAAAAAGAATAAAAAGGCCATTGGATAGACACTTGTAGACATTCTTGGTATTTGTTGTTCTACATGCATTCACAGCATTCTATTAAAGTATGGAGCAAAACTAGTGAGCCAACCACAAAGGAGACTCAACGCTCTCATTGTTAATGTGGAGAAAAAAGAGGTAACCAAGCTTCTACAAGTTGGCATCATTTATCCTATTTCAGATAGCAAGTGGGTGAGTCTAGTGTAAGTGGTTCCCAAGAAATCTAGAGTTACAGTGGTGGCTAATGAAAAGAATGAGCTTATTCCCACCCAAGTGCAAAACAGTTGTAGGGTGTGCATAGATTACAAGAAGCTCAATCAAACTACTAGGAAAGATCATTATCCATTACCCTCCATTGATCAAATGTTGAAGGACTTGCTGGCAAGTCACAGTACTGCTTTCTTGATGGGTATAAAAGGTACTTCCAAATCCATATAACACCAGAGGATTAAGAGAAGACTAACTTCACATGTCCTTTTGGCACTTTTGCATGTAGAAGGATGTCATTTGTTCTTTGCAATACCTCTGGCACCTTCCAAAGGTGCATGGTAAGTATCTTCTCTAACTTTCTTGAGGATTATATGGGAGTATTTATGGATGATTTTATTGTTTATGGTTCTTCATTTGATGTATGCTTGGATAGTTTTGCTAGGGTGTTGAACATATGCATTGAAACTAAACTTGTTTTGAATTATGAAAAATGTCATTTTATGATTGAGCAGTGTATAGTTTTAGGCTATATTGTATCTAGCAAGGGTATTGAGGTAGATTTTGCCAAGATAAATGTTATTTTTTCTTTGCCTTACCTCGCTAGTGTGCAGGAAGTACACTCTTTTCTTGGTCATGCAGGTTTCTAAAGCAGTTTGTTAAGGATTTTAGCAAGATTGTCTTACCACTATCCAGCTTGCTACAAAGGGATGTGGAGTTTGTCTTTGGTGAGGCATGCAAACAAGCATTTGACAAGTTGAAGAGGGCCCTTATACTACTCCTATCATCCAACTTCTAGATTGAACATTCCTATTTGAGCTCATATGTAAGGCATCTAATTATATAGTAGGAGATATCCTTGCTCAGAGGATTGGAAAGCTCCCTCATGTCATCTACCATGTCTCTCTGACCCTAGATGTTGCTCAAGCAAACTACACAACCAAAGAAAAAGAGCTTTTAGCAATTGTTTTTGCTTTAGATAAATTTAGATCATATTTGCTATGTTATGAGGTCGTTGTTTTTACTGATCATGTAGCTTTGAAGTTCTTGCTGAAGAAAATAGGGGCAAAACCCTAGTTGATTAGATGGATGCTTTTGCTACAAGAGTTTGATGTTGAGATTCGAGATAGGATTGGAGCTGAGAACTTGGTAGCAGACCACTTGAGCTACATTAAAAAATCAATTGACCCCTTTACTCTTGATGATACTTTTCTTGATAAGCAGCCCTTGCAATTACAAGTTAAATTGCCTTAGTATGCTGAGTTGGTTAATTACTTAGTTGCTCATGTTTTTCCTGCACACATCACTAGAGCACATATTCACAAATTAAAGAGTGATGCTAAATATTATGTGTGGTGATCCTTATTTGTGGAAAATTTGTAGTGAATAAGTAATTAGGAGATGTGTGCCTGATGTTGAGTTCACTTTTGTGCTTGATTTTTGTCATTCCTATGCATTTGCTGGACACTTTGGTCCCTAACATACTACTAGGAAAATTCTTGATTGTGGATTATATTGGCTTAGTTTGTTTCATGATGCATAGGAATTTTATGGGTCTTGTTCTGCGAGATATTTGATGTTTGGGGCATAGATTTTATGGGTCATTTTCCTAGGTCTTATGGTTTTGCTTACATTCTCCTTTTTATTGATTATGTTTGTAAATGGATGAATGTACTACCTTATTTTAACTCCTATACCCATGAAAACACCTTTCATTTGACTCAATTCAATAAGGCAAATACCAATTAGAAATTTAAGTCTCAATTGGACAGCTTACTAGTTTAGATAGCTTGTTGCCTTGTTCTTGTAAAATATAAAAATATGATATGTAAATGTCAAAAATCCATGAAAAGCTCCAGATTACAAGTTTAATGTGTCTAGAATGTGTGGTAAAAATTTTATACAAAATTTCATTGGTTTAATGGGTCAATTACGTAAAGTTTGTACACTGCCCTATGTACTGCAAAAATACTATTTAGCTAGTTTGAAAAATTATTTGGGCATGAATTTTTACTCCAATTGCCACGAAAATTGGTATGGTGAAGTTCAATATGTCAAATTTTTTTCTGTAAAATTTTCAAGTTAAAACTTAGGGCTTGAAGCATCTTATTTAGTTTATCTTCTTAACTGCTAGAAAAACTGATTTTAGGGTCATTGTACGCACTTGAGCAGAATTCTATCAATTTTACCTCTTCCATCTGTTCAGTTCATTTCTCATTTATGAATATAGCATTACATCTTTATGCATCAAATGTTCAATTAAAACAAATAATTACACATTAATCATGGTATTTTACAATTTAAAGCACAACCACACTCTATGTGAAGCTTGGCAGCCACCCTTAGTGTTTCTCCACCTGGAAATCATTGATATTCCCACAAAAAGGGATACGAGACTTCAAGTCTCAGTAGCTAATGGGCCAAGTAGTAAATATACATGGTCAGTACTAGTTAAAAATCTCAATAAATAGCATATGAATGCAAAGGAAACATCATGATGCACATAATAACGCATACTCACTTAGAACAACTTCCTTGGCAGCTCTAAGCACCACAACATGATATTCCTCTTGAATATCATTTAAACACAGCAAAGAGTATACATAATAGCATACCACAAGCATTCACACCCATAGGCAACTACATGCATATAAGAAGAGGTTAAAGGGAGTCATTAGCTACCTTAACTCCTAGCTTTCTTTTTCTTCTCCTTTCTTTCTTCCTTCCTTCCTTTGCTGCAGCTCTCTCTATTTCTTTCCAGCAAGTTGCCAACTTCTTCCCCTCACTTCTCACTTTTATTTACTTGCTTTTTGTCTAATTTATTTTCCATAATTATTTTCTTGAATTAACTAATATTATAGGTAATTAAGGGTAGGGTAAGTGTGGCTTGATGATTGGTGGTCTCCAATGACTTACCACTTCTCTTTAATAAAGTGGTCAGTCTTTTCTCAAAATATCACACCCTTGCCGACCTATCCATGCTTCAATTACTCAAGTCTCCTAATTCCCCTCCATCATGCACAAGCCTCACTATGTCTCTCCTTCATGCACAAGTCTCACACAATTATCACCTATGACATTTTGTGAAGTCTTCATTGGTGGGAGTTTCCCCTTATTAATTGCAAGGTTTCTAGATGCCAAAGGCATGCAAGAGGCGTGGGTCCTTGGGGGAGGCAGCTGCTACCTTCATTGGGTCCAATTAGGACTAATATAGTCACATTCTAACCATCTCCCTAACAACTAGTTCACTTAGATAGCTATTTAATCCAATTGCACTAATTATATCACACCTCTAACTCTTTAATTCCCTAATTAATTATTCAAAGTTCATTCCTCTTAGTTCACTTCATTTTTATGATAATGAGAATCAAAATTACATAAGCACATATAATAGAAAGTAACTAAGAGTTCACCATTCCCTTTCAATCATATTTCATCAATTAAGATGGAAATTTACATCAATTTCCTAGCCATATGTGCATGTACACATAAATATCACTCTTATACGTATCCTTAATATTCTCATACTTCACATTTCCATTTAACAAACATACCACTAATTTAATTATTCTAGTGTAGATTTATATTCTTCTCTTAGAAAATTCGTGATATTACAATGAAGGCCAAGGCCATTTGGACTAATGATGCTAAAGTTGTTGTGGACTTTGTTAGGTCTCACATATTTTGCAAGTTTGGAGTCCAGTGGCCTATCATTGGTGATCAAGGCACACACTTTTGCAATAGGCAAATGAAGGCTTTGATGATTAAATATGGGGTTATGCATAAAGTTTCTACACCAGATCATCCCCAAACCAATGGCCAAATAAAGATCTCAAATAGTGAAATTAAGCAAATCCTAGCCTAAATGGTCAAGGTTGATAGAAAAGATTAGAGAATAGGGCTAGATGATGCTTTGTGGGCTTATAGGACTGCCTACAAGACTCCAATAGGGATGTCTCCCTATAGGATTGTCTTTGGCAAGGAGCATCATCTTCCAATAGAAATAGAGCATAAAACTTATTAGGCAATAAAAATATGCAATTTGGATTTGGATCTTGTCCTAGCCGGTTTGGAAAGAAAATTGCAACTTCAAGAATTGGAAGAGTTCCTGTTAGAGGTTTATGAAAGCTCTAAGATCTACAAAGAAAAACCCAAGACATTCCATGATAGCATGATTGTGAGAAAGAAGTCTGCCATTGGTGAAAAAGTTCTCCTCTACAATTCTCGCTTTAAGTTGATACCCAATAAGTTTATGTCTAGATGGGAGGGTCCATTTTTTGTTACTAACACTTTCTTTTGGTGCAGTGGAGCTTGAGGATGCAGCAATAAAAAGGCACTTCAAAGTGAATGGGCACCGAGTCAAGAAATTTCATGAGGGAATTCAAGAGCAAACACATCATGAGATCATTTTAGTGGATGCCACATATCCTCTTCTCTTCTCTTCTCTTTTATTTCCTTATTAGTTTACACTCCATATCTTTTTAGTGCTTAAATAATTTCCTTTGATGATTTGAGATTCATGATATTGTGACTTGATGAGGACTTTTTGGGATTTTTATGACTTGAAACCTTGATTGCCATGATTTATTTATGTTTTGAACTAATAAATTGTTGATGGATGATGGATGTATATGTTGAGGATGCTGGAAAAATATACATTGTAAGCTTTTGAGCTTCATGAGCATCATTGCATACATATGACATGCTGATTCTTTCTTGTGTGCATTCTCACTCTTGGTATTTGTCACTCTAGAATTTACAGTAATTATTTTTGAGGCTACATTTTCATGTGCATGCATAGAGATGATGAAAGCCATTTTTCTTGCTTAGCTACATACCCAAATGACCCTCCTTGCATTATTTACCATTGTTTAGCCCCCTTGAGCCTATTATCCATCTTTGGTTGAGCTTACCCTAACCTTAAATGCAAAACCATGTTTTCCTATCCTTTTATGGAGTTTGAAAGCATAAATGTTATTTATATGAGTTCTTGACACCTTATGATTTTACTCTTTTTCCAGGACGGCCAAAAATAAAGTGTGGGGGTGGATTTGTTAGTTGTAAGTGTTGGTTTGTGCATAAAATTTTCAAGCTAAGTGTAGAAAGTTCTAAAATGAAAAACAAGCAAACAACAAAATAAATGGAAGAAAAAAGATTTATATATAATAAGTGTTGTTTTGAGGCTTTTGTAATTGAAGGAAGAAAGACTAAGAGTAGGTTATGTATTTATATATTTGAACTCTTATTTTCATGCTTTCTTGCTCTCTTTGATACTTAATTTTTCATATATATTTTATCCTTCCTTTCTTCTTCTTCTGTTAGCCCCATTACAACCTTGAATAAAGTCTTTGTGGTTTATGAATGCATATGTTTTGAAGTGGTGGAGATTATAATTTTTGCAAGCCTATTGTAGTGCTTACATCTTGAGTTTAGTGAGTGAAAATGATTTGCCTATCCTAAACACTTGAGAGTTTGAGTCGATAATATCTTGTGAGACCATCATTCTTGATATATGCTTTCACTTGACATTGCCTTGCTTTATAAATTGGAATGTAAAGAATTATGGCATGATTGGCTATATTCTTATGTTTTGGTTATCCTCTATGTTACACATTGTCTCATTCTTGATAGTCATTGGAAAGTAGAGTAGAAATAGTTTTGTTTTGCTCTTAGTTTTTTTTCACATATTGCCATTTCCCTCGTGCTTTAATGTAAAGTTCTATCTTTCCCTAGACATGCAAAAGATAAATGTAGAGGAATTTGATAAAAACTTTTTAGTATTTATCTGTGTACTCTTATACTTACTTCTAACATTTCAAACTTGTATTTAATTGCTTAATTAGCATGTATTTTTATCATTGAGGTTTAATTAGAATTTATTGTATTTCATATTAATTTTCCCACTTTAAGATCCAATTTTACTTGTTAGGAATTTTTAATTTAAAGAATGGACCTGGGAGGCCTCAAATATGGTTGGGATTTATGTCCAAGCTTAGGATTGGAGCAATCAATCTTCATAAATTCATGAAGTGAGGGCATAAAGGAGATTTTCTCAACTCAAAATGGCAAATTAGGCATTTAGCAACTTAATGAGGGGCAAGGTCGTAATTTGGGCCTCATTAATAGCATTTTTATAATTTTCCTACATTTAACCGAAGGGATTTTCGGATATTTTCCTTAATTAGTAAGCCTAGCCATACTCACACTCTCCCTCTCTAATTTTCTTCTTTTCATCTTCTCCCATAGATGCCTTCATGAAAATGAAAGGTTAGGCGCTTCTATAATCAACCTGGAATGTCTATTTGATTCTTGAGACCGTTATTATATTTATTCTAAATTTAATAAAAGTTATGCTTCTTTACTCATCATTTCTCTCTCTAGGATTGTGTATGATGATTTTTATATATGATTTTCTAGATGGGTTTGTGGGATTTTTAGGTCATATCACCCTAGGAGTAATTTTCACAAAGTAGAACATAATTTGGTTGGATAGAAATTCAGATTTTAGGTCATGGATGCTTAAATCCCTTGTTGTGATGATGGTTGGGATTGGGTTTGGTTCCAATGACCATAACCTATGCAATTGTATAGTAGGAATTGCCGAACTAGGTACAAGGATCTCGGCTTAGTTAAAGTTTAACCAAATTAATTAATTAGGTAGGTTAATATTGAGATTTTGGGGTTAATCTAGTTAATTTGCATAACTAGAATTAAATTTTATCTATGGGTAAAGGATAAAATTACTGATGTATGATAGTTCTTAGCTTGATTGCATTCACATCGTTTGTTCCCTTTTGTTTTACCTATTATTGCTTTTATTTACTGTTATTGCTATTGATTTTGTTGAAAACCCCTAGTCCCTTAGCCTAATCTAATTAAGACTTGTACAAGTGATTCTATGAGAACATGACCCTAGTTAAAACTTAAACTTGGATTTTTAATTTGATCGCCACTTATAGTAGTTACGCTATAGGGAGCACACGCCAGGATTCAACGTAGAACCAATAAGAGTAAAGCGCACTTTCTTTCACTCTCCAACATATATGTGAGTGGGCATGGCGTTAAACTAATGAGAAGCTCTCATCACCTCATCAAAATAGACTTAGCCTAAACCCTATGGGTGCATTTGATATTAATACTGGACAACACAAATAAAACAATACAATACAAAGATTTGAGATACAATACAACTTTTGTATTGTTCATTATTTGTTGTTTAATGCACTAGATAAAAAATTTTATACCATTTATGTCTAATTTACAGTAATACTTTGTATTATTATTTTTTAAAAGAAATACATAATAAGATTTTAATATTTTATAACAATTAAAGTAATTTATAAAAATATATAATTTAAAAAAGCATTGTCGATCGCTGATTGTTGCTAGTACCTTGCCAGTCACTGAACATTGCCAATACCTCACTAGTTGATAATCGTTGTTGTGACTTGCCACCGTCGATTTAATGAGCCAAGGTATAAAGGATTGTAAGATAGTTTGAGAGATAACAAAGTTAAAATTCTTGTCCAATTTTCTAGACAAATCTTTGTCCCATGGTTTAGTGAATAACAAGAATTTAAGGAATTATCTAGTACGATGCGCAAACTTTTGTCTAGTAATGTGGTCTTTTAAGAAATCAAACAAGGGATAAAATTTTTTGTACTATCCAATCCCTTATTTTTTAGCAAAACAAACAGCCCTATAATTCAAATATATTATTTGCAAATGGCACAATTAAAAAGCACTCAGCAGACCCAGATACTGAATAATTCTTGGCAAATTGACATGGACACCATTAAAAGGAGCCTACTAATAAAACACTACAAGGGAATTCTTTTCATACTACCCATTTTTTATGTTCTTATTCCCTCTTTCATTTCTTTTTTTTTTTTAATGATTACGTTTACCAAAGTAACCCTATATAAAGGTACATTATTGAATCAACCCCATAACTCAACCACATCATCTTATCCCTTTATTATCTTTTTTCCCTCTTTGATTTTCTATCCTCCATCACCAAAATCCTCAACTACTAGGAAAGAAAGGAAGATTAGGAATAAAAAGTGAAGAGAAATTTTACCAATTGTGTATAAAAAGACTTTCTTTGTGATAATTACATTTTATATAGACTTTTATGATTCAATTCCCTTGCATTTACATTCTTAATTAAGGTAAAACATGTTGCGTTTGATATGATTTTTTTTTTTTTTTTTTTCAGGTTTGGACTTCAATTGGAAATAAAAAAACAGGACAATCAGCAATCTACCCAAGCTCGCTGTGGCGAGCTGCCTGGCTCGCCATGGCAAGCCTTACCCGAGAGCATCCCAAGCCAAGCTGCCTTACCTAGACATGGCGAGACCCCCGACTCACCGTGGAGAGGCATTCCAGAGAGCAACACCCAGTTTTGTGCACTGGCTCGCCATGGCGAGGCTACCCATCACTGTGGCAACCCGAAGGCCTTCTGAAGCCCAATTGAAGAGTTTTAAACCACTTGAACCACTAGAATCCTTCTCCTACAAGAATTAAGACTCCAAGACATTGAAGACTCTCCAGAATTATTAATTAAGTGGGATTAGAGTTGTGCAATTATTATGTAATTAAAGGCCCAATTAAAGGGTAACTAGGATTATATTAGGATTAGGAATTGTAATGCAACTCAAAGTCCTCGATTAAGTCTAATTAGGATTGGAGGCTATAAAAACAAGAAGGAGGACTGAGAGGGGGAACAAATCCACAACAGGACCAGCCATACTCACAATAGCAAGCAAGCATCCAATGCATCCTTCCAAGGCGTCACCCCTCTGCATCAACACCATGTTTTCTTATTTCATCTTTTTGTTTTCTTTCATCATCATGTGTAGATAATTTTCTATCTATGGGCTAAGATGTAGCCCACATGCTTGTATAGACATGATTAATGATGTTATGACAGTTCTAGCTTTTATTTAATTGAGGTTTAATTTTCTACAATTACTCTTGACTAATTTGGCCAATTAGAAAGGAGAAATCCATGGGTTCTCTATGACTCAGGAGATGATTAGTTAACCTAGACCATGAGGATTAAATCGATAGGGTTCTGTGGTGATCTATACCCAGAATTCTATGTAGCTACAAGGGAGCTAGGGAGATCCCCTAGAATACTCGAAAGGGATGTCTATAGAGCTTAATGCAATTAGGGTTATTACAACTCGCACTGGCCCATAGCAGGGTTGGTAATCGTAATTAGGGTTATTCCGACCTCACGCCAAGGTAGGATAATTAGGTTAGGGAATCCTGCCTAGCAATTAATAATCATAGAAGTTATAACAGAATCATTAAGGTCTATATCAAGGCTTGTGGTGAAATCTAAACCCTAGGCCCTACTTTTCTAAATTCTCACTCACAATTCTCTCTTTTATTTTATTGCTGTTTTATTTTATGATTTTCTACTGTCATCACTTATATTCGATCGCTTGAGAATGTGATGTAAAAATATGAGAATGTGATGTAAAAATGTCTAAAAATCGTAAATTCCAAATTAAAATTTAATGCATCTAGAACATATGTAAAAATTTCATATAAAATCTCGTTGGTTTTATAGGTCAATTAAGTAAAGTTTGTACACTGCCTTGTTTACTGTGAGAATACTATTTAACTACTTTGGAAAATTATTTGGGCATGAAATTGTGCTCCAATTTTCATGAAAATTGGTATAGATAAATTTCAATATGTCAAATACTTGCTATAAAATTTTCAAATAAAAACTCAGGGCTTAAGGCATCTTACTTGATTTATCCTCTTAACTGCCAAAAAACCAGTTTTAGGGTTATTATACATGCTTGAGTAAAATTCTATTAATTTACCTCTTCCATCTATTCAGTCCATTTCTTATTTATGAACATAACAATGCATCCTTATACATCGAGTATTCAACTATAACAAATAATTACACATTAATCATGTCATTTTACAATTTGAATCATAACCACACTCTATGTTAAGCTTGGCAGCCACCCTTGGTGTTTCTCAACCTAGAAATTATTGATATTTCCACAAAATGGAAATGAGACTTCAAATCTCAGTAGCTAATGAGTCAATTAGTAAATATACATAATTGGTACTAGTTAATAATATCATTATGGCAAAGAAAATACCATGATGCACATAATAACACACACTCACTTAGAACTACTTCCTTGGCAACTTTAAGCACCACAACATGATAATCCTCTTGAATATCATCTAAACACAGCAAAGAATATAGATAATAGCATACCACAAGTATTCACACCCATAGCAACTGAGTGAAATTCAAATATTTGCATTATTACTTGCCTCTAACTACATCAACGCCACTGATCCAATAAAGTATGCCTTTACCTAGGAAACTTGCAATTTTTAATTGAAGTTTTGCATTACATTACATGTCCAATGATATCTAACGAGTTATGGGGGATAAGGGAGGATCCAAAAGTAGAGATAGAGAATGGGGGTAAGGCATTACCATCGGTTATAGAAAGGTGGGGTTTGAATTTGTATTTTACTTTTATAGGAATATTTTAGAAAATTTATTTTTTCAAAAAAAAAAAAAGGAAGAGGGAGTAAAAATATAAAAATGAGTAGCACGAAAGGAATCTGGTAGTTAATTAACACACCTTCACTTTTAATTAATATACACCTCAGACTATTGAAATTACCGAACTAACTCTCATTAAAAATGATATACCCCCAACTATTTTATGACTCAAATAATTTTAAAGAACCATTGAATAAAAAAATTTCAAGGAAACAGTCCTAGAGAGCCATTTCTTTGTCATTTTTTTGTTCAAGGCTCTCTAGAACTATTTTCTCAAGTATATGTTGAGAATTTTTATTTTTCAAAATTATTAGAATAGTATGTTAATTAAAAATGAGTCCCAACACTACATCGTTAAAACAAAACTGAAACCAAATAAATGGCCCAATATGACTTAGGGTTATTAAAGGGGAACATGGGGGTGCTAAAAGTAGGCAAAAGAAAACAATATAGCATTCAACTTCCTACCTGCCTTGCAATCATACAGACCCGATTTTATGGGCAATGAAGGCAAAACATGATTTCTGCTACTAGAACACAATTCTGGGAATTTCTCAATGCAGGATAAAAATTTTATGCAACAAGGTACACTTTGTCTATCAATACCTCTGAAGATTTTATGATTTTGGAGGATATGGGGTGTGGCAAAATTAGGGTTCTTAACACCCAGAATCAGTTTTGATTCAATTAAGACAAATACTTGCTTGTTTTCGGAGGGGAAAATTTTTGCTTAGAAGACACATTCAGACCAAAAAGCCATGATACTTTTATGGATTAATCAACATACTAAAAAATTTTGAGGATTTCCAATTCTAGGGTTCCTTGACCCCAGAATGCAGATTTGGAATCCTTCAATATTAGAATTTGTTTTTCATGAAATTGTATGTGGAAAAAAAAATATGGGTTTCACTTAGAAAGACTAATAAACCAAAACACCATAAAATTACATCAAATAACAACAATTCATGCAAGATTTGAGATTATTCAAATATAGGGTTCATGACAAACGAATTGCCAAATAATCAAGATTCACCAACATGCAATCTAGCATATAATATAACATACCCATAAATTAAACAAAAGATTTCAACATGTATTCACATCCAAAAGTATATTTTGAAATCAATCTACGGTATTGGATGAAAAATTGCAAGAAATAATTATAAAAAATTAAATTCAACCACATACAGCCATAAACCAGACTAAAACCCATGTTCTTATACCAATTGAAAGAAATTCTATAATATTATTCCAATTGAAAGCATGTTAAAAGTATAAATAATCACTTAAGGGAATGTTTTCATGATCCTTCGTGTTAGACCTGTTAGTAGGCACAATAGGATGTGAGAGAGATACTGATCTCTTCTTCTACATGCAATTGAATGTGTATCTTTAATGGGATATACATATTGCATTTATATGTAGAGGCCTGAGGCTTTCCCTAGGGTTTGTGTTTCTCTCAATCGAGTAACCTATTCATTATAGTTATTCAAAACACATGAGCTGCACTACTCAATCTATATAGGATTTAAACACACAAGCCCAATAACACAACTCATCACAATTGACCCACATAACTCCAAATTATATTGACACTTATTAATTTAGGTTTTATCAAAAGGCAACTGATTGTGTTAGCCCATGTAGAAAAACTTTCAACAAGAAACTTAATCCTTTAACATTAGTTCAAAAACATACTAAAATTCTTTCAATCAACGAAGCAATGAGAGCTTAATTTGAATGAAGTAGGTTATGAAGTAAAAATCAATATATAACAACATAGAAAACTAATCTAAATTATGCAATATCTGCCAACGATACATAGATTACTAAAATCAAAAGACAAAGATGGAAACAAACAGCTATTGACAAACCCAGTAATTCCATAGCTTGTGCAACAAATTAGTTTTACATGCTTCATATCGTTGCTTGTGAAAGTCAGCTCAAAACATATTCAAAGCGGACCATGTAACACCCTCTATTTTACCCATAATTGTTTTATGATATTGTGATATCAATATCTATTTTACCTATATTTCTTTTACACTATTGTGATATGATTTCATAAAGTGTTGATGGATTATGAAAGTTATTTGATGTTTTTTTGTTGATGAAAAATGTTGAAGTTGAATAATAAATTATTAGGTTACCTTCCATTATATGTATGCATGCAATTTCAACTCCCATTACTTTAAAATGAGGAGGATTAAGTGGAATGAAATTCAGATGATTTATTAGGAGGATTTAAGGGTTAGGAGTGTAGTTTAAACTAATGCCAATTTAACTAAGTTAATTGCATTTGAAGGGAATTAACTAGGAAACAAGAGGAGGCTTAGTTCCAATGGGACTAGAAGGGAGCAGCTGCAGCACTAGTCATCCATGCAACCCAGCAGTAAAATGGGCTCCAAATGTTTGCATTAGTTTGGTCAAACTATTCCCCAATAGGAGCATGCCACTAGTAATTACACAATTACATAAAATCACGATATTTGTAAAAGAAATAAATACAATAAAAAAGGTTGGCATAAAGTAAAAATTAGATAATTCTAGAGAAGGCAAAGGTCGGCAAAGAGAGGGAGCTGAAGGGGAAAGGAAAGAGCTAAGAGGAGAAAAACTTGTCTTGAGGCATAAGGGCTAGTGTGGCTTTAACCATTTGTATAAGCCATCAAAACATCATCAAATAGGAAGAGAAAGCTGTTAGAAAGATCATAGAAGAGGAGGCTAAGAGTTCTGCAAGAAGGAATTAAAGACACAAGGTAGTTAGTTTAATTCAAGCATGAGTATTAGGTTTTCTAATATGCTGAATTTATGGACTTCTTGCTATATTTATTACTTACTGTTTATGTGGTAAAATTATTGTTATTTTGTGTGTTTGAATGGATGTTTAGTTGGGTGTATTTATGATGGTTTAATATTACATATTTCTATCTTGGATGGTGACTTGCAATTCAACAAGAAGCTATGAAAAGAAGGCAAAGAAAGTTGTATAACCTTGTGTTAGGGATGTGTCACAATGGAAATAAAAGTGGCACTTGTGGATATAATGACTTATGTTTGCCTCATATGAGTGATTGATGCCAATAAGGGAGCACTAAATGTGTCTCACTCTATGAATATGCAAAGGTGCCAAAAAGGGAGCACCCAAACCACAAAATCCCTAGATTTGGTTATGCATTTTTCTTTGTATTTTCTTCTATTTGTCTTCAGTTTATATCACTCCTTAACTTGATTTGAATGGACTAACCACTGAGAAATCAGGGATTTCTCATATTATTAGTGTTGGTGACTTGTTACAGGTGAACAAGCAAAAGAGGTAAATCAAGATTAGCTTGTGGCTGCTGGCTATTTTTCCCCTCTTGTGATAAATTTTTGTGATGTAAATTATCAGAGTTCTGTGATGTAATTTGAATACTCTAAAGAGCATTGTGAAAATATAATTGTTCTATGTGTTTGGTATATTAATGTAAATTTTTAAAGAAGATAGGTATTGGCTAGTGTGCTTGTGCTGAAACTCTGTATCTGGCCAGCTTGAAGTAATAATTCACTAGAACCTTCAATCACCAGATAATTACATGAAATAAATTTTTTTTAGCTCATGAAACATTATATTTTATCCATGCAAATTTTCAAGATTTTTGGCTTAGCCAATTAGTACAGAAAATTCTTCAAAGTTACACCTCAAGATTTTTACTGGTAAACAGGGCAGTTCACAAACTTTGTTTAATTGACCCACTAAACCAACGAGATTTTGTATGAACTTTTTACCAAATATTCTTGCCATTTTGAACTTTTATTCTGGAGATTTTCATGATTTTTAGACATTTATATACTACATTTCCATATATTTACAAGAACAGGACAGCAAGCTGTCTAAAACAATAAGCTGTCTAATTGAGATTTAATGGGTAATTGTCTTATGAAATAGATTTAAATGAAAAGTGTTTTCATAAATATAAGAGTTAAAATAAGGTGTTACAGACCACAGACTGAAACATTACGTACTTTATGTAAATAACCAATAGTCCTGAAGTAGAAATTAAAACTTAGGTAAAAAATAGTAAGTTCATAGTGGTAAAAAAAAAAAAGAAATAAAAGATCAAAATCCTATTAGGTCATCCATGCCTCCTGTAACACCTTATTTTAACTTCCAAAATTATGAAAAAAACCTTTTTTTTTATCTCAATTCCATGGGAAAATTGCACATTTGAAGTTTGTAATTCAAGTGGACAGCTCTCAGCTTCTGGCAGCTTGCTGCCCAGCTTTTGTAAAATATGTAAATGTAGTGTATATATGTCTAAAATTTATGAAAACCTATAGAATACAAGTTCAATGCATCTAGAATATGTGTTAAAATTTTCATAAAAAATTTCATTGATTTGATGGGTCAATTAAGAAAAGATTGTAAACTGTCTTATTTATCGATAAAAATCTTGACGGGTAACTTTGAAGAATTTTCTGTACTAATTGGCTAAGCCAAAAATCTTGAAAATTTTCATGAATAAAATATAGTCTTTCATGAGCTAAAAAAATTTATTTCATATAATTATCTTGTGATTGAAGGTTCTAGTGAATTATTACTTCAAGCTGGCCAGAAACAGAATTTCAGCACTAGCACACTAGCCAGTACTTGTCTTCTTTAAAATTTACATTGATACACCAAACACACAGAACAATTATATGTTTCACAATGTTCTTTAGAGTATTCAAATTACATCACATAACTCTGATAATTTACATCACAAAAATTTATCACAAGAGGGGAAAAATAGCCAGCAGCCACAAGCTAATCTTGATTTACCTCTTTTGCTTGTTCACCTGTAACAGGTCACCAACACTAATAATATGAGAAATCCTTAATTTCTCTGTAGTTAGTCCATTCAAACCAAGTTAAGGAGTGATTTAAACTGAAGACAACTAGAAGAGAATACAGAGAAAAATGCATAACCAAGTCTAGGGATTTTGTGGACAGCATACATGGTTTGGGTGCTCCCTTTTTGGCACCTTTGCATATTCATAGAGTGAGACACATTTAGTGCTCCCTTATTAGCTCCAATCACTCATATGAGGAAAACATAAGTCATTATATCCACAAGTGCCACTTTTAGTTCCATTGTGACACATCCCTAACACAAAGTTATACAACTTTCTTTGCCTTCTTCTCATAGCTTTTTGTTGAATTGCAAGTCACCATCCAAGACAGAAATATGTAATATTAAACCATCATAAATACAGCCAACCAAACATCCTTCAAACACACAAGATAACAATAATTTCACTACATAAATAGTAAGCAATAAATATAGCAAGAAGTCCATAATTTTCAGCATAATAGAAAACCTAATACTCATGCTTGAATTAAACTAACTACCTTGTGTGTTTAATTCCTTCTTGCAGAACTCTTAGCATCCTCTTCTATGATCTTTCTAACAACTTTCTCTTCTTATTTGATGATGTTTTGATGGCTTATACAAGTGGTTGAAGCCACAACAGCCCTTATGCCTTAAGACAAGTTTTTCTCCTTTTAGCCTTTTCCTTTACCCTTTACGCCTTCCCCTTCCTTTCTTTCACTTTTTATTTTTCTTTCCTTCCCCTTCAGCTCCCTCTCTTTGGCGACTTTTGCCTTCTCTAGAATTATCTAATTTTTACTTTATGCTAACCCTTTTTTATTGTATTTATTTCTTTTACAAATATCATGATTTTATTTAATTGTGTGATTACTAGTGGCATGCTCCTATTGGTGGATAGTTTGACCAAACTAATGAAACATTTAGAGCCCATTTTGGTGCTGGGTGGCGTGAATGACTAGGGCTGCGGCTGCTCCCTTCTAGTCCCATTGGAACTAAGCCTTCTCTTGTTTCCTAGTTAATTCCCTTCAAATGCAATTAACTTAGTTCAATTGGCATTAGTTTAAACTACATTCCTAACCCTTTAATCCTCTTAATAAATCATCTAAATTTCATTCCACTTAATCCTCATTTTAAAATAATGAGAGTTGAAATTGCATGCATACATATAATGGAAGTTAAATTAATAATTTATTATTCAACTTCAACATTTTTCATCAAACAAAAACATAAAAATAATTTTCATAATCCATCAACACTTTAAGAAATCATATCGCAATAGCGTAAAACAAATATAGGTAAAATAGATATTGATATCACAATATCATAAAACAATTATAGGTAAAATAGAGGGTTTACACCTCCAAGCTTTGATTTTATTGCCACCACTTCAGATGTAGTATTCTCTAGCTCTTCTTTAGCCTTTTTGAAGGAAACCCTCTAGAACTTCCAAAGCAATCTTTTGTTTCTTCTCCTGCACTTCAAGCATGTTGATGCGGTTAATAATTTCCTCTTCTATGTTACTTTGTTTAATTTTTGCTTTGGGTTCCTCAACCATTGAATATCAAAGCCGGCAGCCTCCAACTCAATCATTAAAGACTCCAATTTAACTTTCTTTTCTTGGGTGAGGTCTCTCCACCTTGTTGTTGTAAGAAATTCCAACGCGTCACCCATAGCTTTGTATCCAAATTGCTTCATATGTGGAAGCTTGTATTTCTCACCACACCAATCCCATAGAGAAGGGTGTTTCATCATGGCTTGTTTTAGAAGAGGGATATGCTTTTTCTTCAATATTACCCCAATATCTCTAATAGCAGCACATTCTTCTGCAGGAGTCACCATAAATTGAGAAACTGTAGAACTAAGTGGCTTATCATCTGGTGGTGACTTGTGAATGGGATGAAGTGAGTAGATGAAAGTAGTGAAGAGGATGGAGCTATTGGAAGTTCTGTGACTGAAGTATGCATATGAAGCTTCATCTTATGATAATCAATGTCAATAAACAAAACATCGGGTATTTGATTTATATTTGAAATTTAGAAAGGTTTAAAATGCCAATATTGAAAAGAGAGCTATGCTTTGTTTAAGAAAAAGAAAATTAAGTCCAATGATTGCTTATAATCTTATTTTATTAATTAAGATGTTAACGTATTCCCAAGGACCGTAATCTAGAATTGTTATTGTGTACATGCATTTTGGCCTATAGAGATTCAAACACCTTAAGTTTTAAAGCATCAATTCTCAATTTTATATCAAAATAAACATAGCTTAGTTTTTTGCTCTTCCAACCAAAGCAATACTTTTTGTTAATCTAGACAATCTACATATTAAAGGAGGAAAAAAAACATATTAAGTAATCTTTGTCATATAGATATTATAGTGGAACTAAAAATTTCTGTTGAATTATAACATCTATGAACTATTATTAATCCATTACATAATGAATGCAACATTAATATGTCTTAGCAACATCTTGCATACCTGCATTCAGGTATTCACAACAATTCAAAGAAGTTATTAGAAGTAATGCTATTGAAATTTCAGTTCCACCAACAGTAATGTTAACCTGAAATAAAATTAGAATATGATAAGAAAATGACATTAGTATTGGTAATATTATGATCAGCAGTAATAAAACTTTATTATATATTTATTTTTTGGGATAGAAAAAGTAATCAATAAAGCTTTAAATTTTAATAAAGACATACATATTACATTTACAAAAGCATTTTCCATGATGTGATTTTATATACTCTATGGGGAAAAGAAGAGTTTCTCAACTCAGTAAACATACAAGCATAGTGCTTGAAGTCGTCCTTCTAAGTTCTGACTCAATTGAAGTTAATATTGCTGTGTTTTCAGGCGAGGGATATTTTTGAACAATTTCCTTTGATGTTTCTTCAATAATACTCTGAAGAAATTCTCCCCCCACAATATATATATATATATATATATATATATATATATATATATATATATATATATATGTATGTACGTATATACACTTCTAAGAAGTTCGCTTATGTAGAATGTAAGGAATAATTACTCTTGCCTCTGAGAATGTTCCATGCAAAGGAGCAATGAATGACACAGACATTGAACTCCCTGATTCTGAATCAGTTGGTGAAGTTGATTTGGCGCCTTTCATTGAAGTATGAAAATCTTCCATGCTTCCTTTGACATTCTGCACAGCACGGAAATATATCATAGTTAGACTAATTCTTGATACTAAACCCTAATGAGACAATTAGATTTCTTGACATAATGAACGTACCTGTTGAAATACATTCTCAATAGGTGGAGTAACCATTATAGCTTTCTTAAATATAGAAGTCTGATGAGACCTCCTTCGAGGCGGAGGAATATATCAAAAGCAATTTTCTGATTCATTGTACTTTTCAGGAGTCTATCCTCTTATGAGTTTTTACACACATATACCATATCCCAAAAATTATTACCAATATATATACTTTTTATAAATATTTATCAATATATACCACATAAACCAGATATTACAATACAAAACAAAAACATTTGAATAATATCGCATCACCTAGTTATATTTTTGACCAAAAAAGCTACTAACTCACAAATATTGAAGTATGATGATGTGATATTCATAAATATCATAGTGTCGTAATGTGATATGACTTGTACTATGTTTTATGCAATTTTTCATGGAGAGAGAAGAGTGAAATGCACACCACATCACTTTTCAAATTTTTGTTTCTTACAAATAAAAGTAAAATAAAACATAAAAATGTAAATTTTCATGGCAAGGGTAGAGTGAGATGTCACCTTACCTTACCAGATCACACTTTGCAAATTTTTATTATTTTTTGCTAATTAAAAATAAAATAAAACATATAAACTAATCTCTATGGAGTGTTTTATGCACATATATCACATTTTAAAAATTATTACCTATATATACCACTTCTATAAAGATTTACCAATATATATTACTTTTAACAAAATTACATCACCCTCTTACAACTTTACTTTTCTTAATTTAATTTTTTACACATTACTAAATTTATTATACCTTTTAATATAATTAAATAAGTAATTAATTAAACTAAAAATAAAATACATAATTAAATAATAATGTGATTTTATTAATAAATAAATTATTGAAAATATGAAATTAAAAAATGAATGACTTAATTTTTTTTTTTTTATCTTTTTCTTCACTTTCCTTCAAGTTTATATCTTTATTTTTATTGAATTTTTTACATATTTATTTAATTTAATTACATGTTTTAATTTTTAAAAAAGTTAAATTATTAAAAAAATTAAATAAGTAATTAGTTAAAATTAAAATACATAATTAAATAATATAATGTAACTTCATTGATAAATAAAGCATTGAAAATAAAAAATAAATAAAAATAAATGATTAAATTTTTATTTTCAATTTTCTTTTATTATTCTCCATCCATGACCTTTATGTTTGCTTGTACTGTAGTGACGTTCTTTAATGTTCTTTAATAGTGGGATGCAATCCAATTAACCTCCCAATTGCACTGGTCAGTCTCTTCCTCTGACGATGGCCTTCTGGTATTTTAGATGATTGTTCAAGCTAGAGGAGGTTGTGCATTGTCTTCTTCATTTTCTTCCACATCTTAATCGTATGAACTTTGTTGTCCATTAATGCAAAAATCTATCTCCATAGAATCTCTAAACAAATATTGAGCTAAGATTGGAGTCTCAATAGTTGCAGCAAACTCAAAAATGGTGGAGTGTCATGTTCTTGCAATGATGAGGATAAATGAAGATCACTCAATTCTTGTAAAAAGTAAATTAGTCTAGCATGAATCTCATATGAGTAATTTTGTTGGAATGAAGAAAGTACTTGTTAAATTAGTGATGAACCATAAGTCCTGAATAATGTAAAGTCAATTAATCTGAAACTAGACTGACATGGATCTTGTGCAGTCCCACTAGGCCATGCTCTATGTAGATCAAAAACATGTGGCATTAGATGGTAAATATCCTCATAAAAACTAGGTGCTGGCTCACACTAGGCCTGTTAAGGTGCAATATATTGTGGTTATGAGGTTCGTCATCCTCTAATTGTTGTTTGGCTCTTCTAACATAAGGTCATTGGATAGGGCGTTAGATGCAAGGAATTCATCAAGCAGCATTGTGAGGAATATCCTCATGATATGTCCATTGTGGGTTGGACATAGTGGACACCTAGAGGTGGATCTTGTTGTGGAAGGTTCATTGATAGCCTACTTGGCTCACATATGGTATGTAGAATAGTTGCAGCTATATCACAACAATTTTGTGGCATATTTTGTGCATGATAAATCCATTCCACCTATTTAGCCTACAAAAAAAAAATGAAATCTAATTTTATTAAAGATAAAACTAAAATACATTAATTATGAAGTGTATTGCATATAAGTATATGTAATAGTGTAATTACTGCTAGGGTCCTAAAGGCATTGGATAGATCAATCCATCAATGAGTGACAGTAAGATACCATGTCATATAAATTGATTTATGATGTAAAATGCGAAATGATGAAGTGTTGACGTCAATTAAACTGTTAGATTGTCTATCCTAAGCTACAATTCACTCTGCATTAATGGCAGTCCAATCTTCACCAAAAGGCCCTTAAATAGTTTGTTAGTGCTCTAAGCCTAAATCCCAAGGGTCATTTGGAATAGACTAATCTAAATCGAAGTGCTGCATCACTCTATTAGCTTGTTGTATCTCAACAATGTGAAGATGCAATAATGGTACAATTGTTTGCCTTATTTATTGTCCTTTTAAAGAGTACAAAGGTGTGTCCCTATAAAACATGTTAGTTTATGGTTAAAATAAATGACAAATATAAGATACTCAAAATCAAGTAACATGTAATATCTTTTATTGTCTAGATTGAGTAGGTCTCATTTGGTCAGACCACTTATTTAAAAGTAAGACATTGTATAATTACAAGAATTTTGATTTTTTAATTTATAATAAGTATTTATCAATTTTATTGTTTTAAAAAATTAATATAACATACTAGTATCCAAAGGGAGCTGATCTAGATATGTATGTGCCTAATCCATATCTCGATTAGGTAGGAGGCCAGTCATTTGCGGAGAAATGCTAGGAGATTGCTCCCAAGCCCACATGCTTATCAATGTGTGATGTCCTACAAAATTAAGAGTGCTTAGCTCTGAAGCCTCACAAAGGGCATGATATAAATGCGCGAGGACTACTAAACCCCAACTATATCTATTGCCTGCTTGAAAATTAACCAAGAACGGTAGATACATGGGGAGTACCCATCTGGATGATGCATCCTTCACTAGCCATCCTCCCAACATGTGTAAGATATATGCATAGGCATTTTGTTGAATCATATTATCATCTGTGTGCTCAAGTATGATCTAAATCTACTAACAAGCTATTTCATTGGAATCTTTTGCCCACTCTACTCATTAGGTACATTTCCAAGGACTCTTATTATTTCATCTCGTGGCTAGTATGTTGAGAATTGATGTACAATCAGGTCACCATCAATAGGGAGGCCTAAAAGCATTGCCACATCTTTTAAAGTGATTGTACACTCTCTAATTAGCAAGCGAAATGTATGTGTTTTAGGCTTCCATCTTTCTACCAGTGCAGATGCAAGAGGCATGCATGACTCTACTTTGCTAATATGAGATACCACATAGAATCCTACTTGAAGGAGGTATGGAACAATTAGGGTATTTAGGGTGTCATTTAATGCATTTGTTACGCATCTTGAACAAAATCCTCAGTTAGTCTGCAATTATAAACACAAGTAAATCAATGCTTTAAAAAAATATATTAAAACTTCAACTAAAAATATTAACACAATTCACATTGCTCCAATTGGCAACAAATTGGGAAATGTGCCTCTCTTGCAAAATAAATAAATAAATATTAAAAGTCAAAATAATTAAATAATTATTAGTGTTACTATAAGAAATCATGTAATAAAAATTAAAACACACATTCATATTACAAAATGAAAAACATCACATATGTTTTAAATTACATCTAGGTTTGTATAATAACTATTAGGAAATGACATAGATATTCTTAAATCATCGTAACTATTGTCATGTCCTCCCTAAGGTTGATGCTTAGTTTGTAAATTAGGAGCGACTATGTCCTCAAACTCTGCATAGTAAACATCTTAAGCTCCCATTTGGCTACCTTCAATTTATTTCATTTCAGAATCTTGTTGATTTTGAATGACCAATGTCTAGTCAACGTGTGTTTAGATCTGGGAGCAACAATGGACCTGCCACAGATGACCAAAATTCCTTGCTAGCGAGAGGGTAAAACTCAAACTTACACAAGTTGATCATGTGATCTTGTGTGCATATAGGGTCTACAAATGAGATGTAATTAATCGAGATGGATGCACAAGCAGCTAACACATGAGAGCAAAGGTAGTGTAAAGCTTGAAACTCCCCACATGTTTAAGTCCTTAAGATCACCTCTAACATCTACCACTTGAAATGTATTGTTCCCTATTAAAGGACCTATGTGTGGTTGCAACACAGACATTATATTTTAATTGTTTCACAATCCAGTCACTGAAATTAAAACCAACTAAATGTTAGGTTATGTAATAGTTACTATACTCAGTGAGGTAGGTTGCAAGCTTCCCCAATATCACCTCAAAATGGTAGTAATTGGGAGACACCTAATACTTTTTAGGATAGCATTCATGCATTTAGCAAGATTTGTGGTCATATGACCATAGTGTCTCCCACTATCATATACTCTGCTCCATTGCCTTGGGTTTAATTTATCAATCTATTCACAAACTCTCATTGGAAGCATGCAATTGATTTACTTTTTGCTAAAACATGTGACATGTATTGGTTTCCTATTAATATATTAAATTTGTTAGACATAAATTGCATAATCCAACTACTAGTAAAATAAATAGAATTTTAAATTTATAAATAAAAATTACCTAAACTTATCAACAACTCCTTCAATTTCTTGTTTTTGAAAGTAGAGTTTAGGCTGAAGGCAAGATGACAAATGCAAAATACATGTTATCCCCATGGTTTGTTCTACCATAATCTCTCATTATGCACAGCTTTCAATATGCCTTGGTGACGATTTGATATAAGGCGATACCTTGCCTATCCTTTGCCACGTGTCAGCATACTAACTTTAAGAATCATGGCTAAGAGTTTGTGTTATGGCTTTCCACAATTGCAAAAGCAAGTGGGATTATTTTTTTGTTACCAACTTCTTTATATGCGATCATTAACGTCCCATGATATTTCCTATAAAGGTGGGTTCCATCAACCTGTATTAATTGTTTTAAATGAAGGAATGCATCAATGCATGACTTAAATGCCCATAACACAAGAAAGAATAGTGGTTTTCCAAGGACTTGTCCTTCTGTACATTGCATTGCCCTTGTCATGAACTCAACAAGACTACTCAACATATACTTCTTGAAAGTGTACAGGAACCTTAGCAACAAATTGTATGAATTGGCCAATCACTATAGACTTTTTGAAAGGCCTTTTGTTTAGCAATTTTCGCCTTCCTATACGAGATGGTATATTTATGCATGTTATTCATTTGTTGAATGATCTCAAAGGGCTTCAAGTTTGGGTTTGCCCTCACAAATCCAACAATTTCATCACAAATTAAATCAGTGTTTAGGTGGTAATGGTCATGATTAAGCATGGCTGACATGCAGCTGTGAGGCACCACATCTTTTGTAATCATCCAGCTATCACACTTTTCCAATTTCCTTGACCTTAGTCTTCATGGACATCTAACATCAAGCTATTTATAACTTATAATGTAACATTGCCTTGTATGTTTTCTAACTTTGACTTGAGCGTTATGCTTGACACTATATAATTTAACAGCATTGTTAACATCCTCCACAGTGGGCCACTGCAACCCTATATCAAGCTCATTCTTGAGGTTCCATTAAGTAGGCAATATTTGTTCTAACTCATCAGTCGACAGATTGTTCACAACTTCCCAATCAATTCACCTTAAAAACTAAGCTAATGGCTCATAAAAGCTCAAGATTGAGTTAGGATGCATAGAATCTTCATTCTCAAGAAGATAAAGGTTATCTTGAAACTCATATTCTGAGTCGACATGGTCATTGTTAGTACAGTCTGACACGTTAGCATCTATTGGTACATGTTCATTTGGTAGAACGTCATGTTTGTGGTTCAGTTTTATCATATGGTTTATTAAGATTAAATTGAGCCATGGAAGAAAACACACAACCCATATTTTGGTCTCTATGTTGAATTGATTGAAATGTTTCAACCATGATGTGATCCGTTAATGTCATATAAGAAAACAAATTTTCTTGCTCCTCTCCACCAAATCCTTCATTGTAATAAATGCTGCAGCTTGGCCTTGATATAGTGTAGTTTGAGTTATCTACATTTACATACTCAACATGTGACTCGATGCAATTATAGTTAGGATTTTTTTCATGGTGACATAACATCACTTCCACATTTTAAGGCATATTATTTTATATAGAGTATATTAGACAAGGAAATTGTTCAACTTAAAATCTATGTGTCACGCTCGACACAATCTACTCAAATCTTAACTCGAGACAACTATGAATTTTTCTCGAAAAGGAATCCAATGTCACATCACATTTGATTTGAATCATCTTTGGTAATGGATCATCATACAAATATTCATATGGGCCATAATAAACCTTCCCACCATGATACAGGAGACAAGATAACCCACTTATGGTTATTATTAATAATATAAACCTACAACTATTATTATAACTAAGGAAAATTGTACAATTATATGATATTCAAAATAACATATATTAATAATACCCATAATCATATCAAATTTCAAAATAAAAGTAATGTAAATTAGAAAATTATATTAGTGTTATTATTATTAAATCATAACACTAATATAAATTGGTTAAACTACTTATTACCTAAATACTAATATTGTTGCCCCAATATTACATTCTTAAATAACATTTTTAATTCAATCACATAATTAATTTTAATGTAAATATTCTTAAATATGGAATACTAATTCATTTTAAAAAATATTTGATACACAGAATCATAGTAAAAGTAATTTAACTCTGGTTATGGTATGATGATTTAATGTGAAAAGTATTAATAATAAGCATAATAGTATCATTTATATATAAAGTAATTTAACTAGTAATAGCCATGCTAACCCTAAGTCTTCAACTCAAACTCATTCAGCTTGCAGCTTGAGTAAACAGAAAAGCCATTGCCAAGGTTTTTAAACCACAGATGGTCACGAAATGTTCCTCATATGCATACCCTTTCACCTTCCACATTCGCTATTCAAAAATACCAATGGAAAGGATTACAACATCAATCTCCCAATAAACATGGCAGTAAAGGAAAAGAATTTTCCATGGGATAGGTTCCTCAGAGAGTGCAACCAACTGACCATTCACTCAAATCTAGACCAACCTTGTTAAGAATATATAGGGGCAGTCCCTTGGTTGTATTGTTGGCAGAAAATGACCACAGAGGCTCAAAAGAACAAGCTTCAAGTTCTAGGTCGAGCCATTCCTCTTCAGCATATTATGAGAACACTTTTGATGAGGAATGCTCTCCTCTTGATACCTCCATTGTTGAACCCATCAAACCAAAATCTAGGGGCACTTGCACCGACTCATCCATTTACAAAGCCAGCCATCATTCGGAACTGGCTAGCACGTATGGAGAGAATATCATTTCCTCATGTGATGGACCAATGCTGCTTAATGGTATGCAAACAAGAGGTGCTAGCAGAAGCAATAGAGGCTAGATGCTCGCTAGATCTGTGAAACATTCACTAGGTTTACATCATGACATGGGAAGTGACCTCAAGGAGGAGAAGTGAACTTCACCTCTTCTTGAGCTCAACTACTGAGTTAATAATTAATATTTTTATTTTATAGATAGTGGTAGAATGAGGATTCTCTCTTGGAATGTTCAAGGAGTTGCTCACCCAAGTTTCAAGCACATTTTTAGGGACATTGTGTCTCTGACCTAGTCAAATGTTGTAGATAAGAAGTTTCAATGTCCCTAAAAGTTAGGAAATATTACAGGTAGAAGGAGTAAGGATATCTTAGAAATCCTAGATAATTATCTATTCCTAATTTTCCTCCTATTATCATGGGAATCATTATCTTCCCATTCTGTATATATATAACATAGTGTAACCTATGTATATCAATGAAATATCCACAGCTTCTGAATCCACATGGTATCAGAGCCTAGTTCTCACTAACTCTGAAGACGAGAGCAATTTCCAAGAGTTATACCAGCATCATTTAACAATAGACACATCTAGTCCGATGTCTTCAAATGATGGGTCCTTTACTAGTGATCCGCGTAGAGTTGGTGGTCCCTCTGTGATGACCATAGGCCTCGAAGGATCATCCATGCTCATCGTCACAGATAAGCTTAATGGAGCAAATTATCAAGAATTGGCCCAAGCTGTCAAATTAGCTGTTGGGGGTAGAGAGAAGATGGAATTCTTGACTGGTGTAGCAAAAATTCCAACCGAAATAGATACCCAAGCTGCCCACCAATGGCACACAAAAACCTAATGGTTTCTTCATGGCTGATCAATGCCATAGTCCCTTAAATAAAAAGGAGTTTCATGTTTCTTCTAATGGCACATGAGATATGGGAAGATGTTTGTGACTCATACTATGATGGAGAGGATCAGTCACGTCTATTTGAGATTCAAACCAAGATATGGGAATTAAAGAAGGGTGATCATGAACCAACTGCATATTGGTTGGAAATTTCAGCCTTATGGTAGGAGCTAGATTTAATGGCTATTGAGGAATCAAATTGTGCCTATGATGTTGCACTACATAAAGGAAAAATAGAAAAGGAACATATGTTTCAGTTTCTTGCAAGGTTGAATAAATGCCTGGATGATGTTAGAAGCCGTATCCCAAGCCGAGTACCTCTTCCATCTATCAGAGAAGTATTTTCTGAAGTAAGGCATGAGGCTTCCAAGAGCAAAATCATGCTTCAAGAAGGCTCCTCAATAATGGTGCCCATGGATTCCATAGCTTTGGCTAGCAAAATTAGTACCACTAATGGGAAAGGTCAGAAAGGCTAACCCACATGTGATCATTGCAAGAAAACATGTCATACTGGTGATGTCTGCTAGGATCTCCATGGTAAGCTAGCTAACCAGAAACCTCGAAAAGGGAAGCCTAGAGGCTATCAAGCATCACAAGACATCACGAACAAGCAGCTAGTTCTTCCTTCTTGCAGATAGATAAAGACCAATTAGGTAAGCTGATTGAAATGCTTTGTGTCTTATAAAAGACAGAACAAGCACAAAAATCAAACTCTACTGCCTCTGTTGCCCATTATGGTACTTGGGCTCCTTTTACCACTCCTCATAATTATAAGTGGATTATTGGTTTAGGAGCGTTAGATCATATGACATCTAATTTTAAATTATTTAGAACATACATCCCTTGTGTTGGACATGAGAAAATTAATACTGCAAGTGGTTCCTCTTCTGCTATAGCTGGCAAGGGCAGCATACTTATTTCTAAAAATTTGCAGCTAGATTATGTCCAACATGTGCTAACCTAGCTTATAATCTGCTCTCAATTAGTAAATTAACTAAACAAGCAAATTGTTGGGCTCACTTTTGTCGTACTCATTGCATTTTTTAGGTTTTCTCCTTGAGGAAGATGATTGGTAGTGCGTAGGAACATGATGGTCTCTACTATCTTGATGAATCAATAATGAAGAATCTTAGGTCTCAAATCCAATGGTGTTTTGCATCCACCTCTAAAACCAAGTCTGAAAAAGACCCTAACTTTCAATACTTATGCTAACTATTTCCTCATTTTAATAAACCATCCTTTTTCCAATGTGATGAGTGTGAACATACCAAACATTATAGAACAACATAAAGGTGTTGAATATAAATCTATTCGTCCTTTCTCCATCATCCATAGTGACTTATGGGGGGGCCCCGAATACCTAAAAAAACAAACACTAAACAGTTTGTCACATCTATTGATGATCACACACGTCTTTGCTGGGTTTACTTGCTCTATGACAAAACAAATATCACAACCTCGTTCATTGAATTCTACAACATGATTAAAACACAATTCAACACCAAAATTTAGATCCTTCACACAGATAATGGCACCGAATACTTCAACAAAACCCTTGGTAATTTTCTTAAACTTCATGGGATAATTCACAAAAGCAACTGTCTAAATAACCCATAACAAAATGGCATTGCTGAAAGAAAAAATAGGAATATCCTTGAGGTAGCTTGTGCCCTCTTTTTTACCTATAATGTGCCCAATTATTTTTGGGGTGATGTTGTCCTAACTGCCACATATCTCATTAACTGACTCCCTAATAGAACACTCATTTTCAACACCACTTGCCAAACTCTAAGAATCTCATCCTACCACCCATCTAGAAACCAATCTTCCTCTAAAAATATTTAGATGCATAGCTTTTGTACATTCTCACCATTCACAAAGTTAGATCCTAAGGCCACTAAATGTATATTCCTTGGTCATTCTTCCACACAAAAAGGCTACAAATGTTATAACTCTACTCTTAAACAAGTTTATATCAGTAGAAATGTCACCTTTGCTAAATATGAACCCTTATTCCCTAGAACCTCAATTCAGGGGGAGTAGTGGAATGAATTTCAGCCTATGGAAGAAGAAAGAATGGCCAAAAGCATGGTCCCTGAACCTATACCACTAGAAAAACCTATACAATACCATATTCCAATAGAAAAATCACCAGCAAACTAACCTATACCAGAAAGATAACTACTGGAGAAGGAACCTATAGTCTACACTCGCAAGAAAAAGGATAATAGTAGTAAACTTACTGAACCTAAAGCATAACTAGCGTATGATCTAATGGGAGACCTTGAAATAAAATGGAGTGTGTTCCCTAACCAGAAAATCAACACGTGACTGCTGTAGAAGAGTCACCAGATTTGGACCTTCCTATTGCACTCCGAAAGTAACCTAGGTCATGTACTCAACATCCAATAGAAAAGCATGCATCTTATAAAGCTCTATCTATTCAATACTAATCCCTTATTTCTAATCTTGACAAGATAAAGGTTCCTGGTGATATACAAGAGGCTTTGAGTATACCAGAATGGGAGAGTGTTGTGATGGAAGAAATGAGAGCCTTAGAAAAGAATAGAACATGATCAATAGTTGATCTTCCAAAAGGGAAAAAAGCCGTGAGCTACAAATTGGTCTTCACTATCAAATATAACTCAAATGGGAACCTTGAAAGGAATAAAGCTCGCCTAGTAGCAAGAGGCTTCACACAGACATATGGGATAGATTATAATGAAACCTTTGCACCAGTAGTAAAGTTAAATACCATTCGAGTTTTACTCACTCTAGCAGCAAACCTGCATTGGCCTTTACAACAACTTTACATCAAGAGTGCCTTCTTGAAAGGAGAGTTAAAGGAAAAAGTATGTATGACCTTACCTCCAGGATTTGATAAAGGCAGAAATAATCAAGTATGCAAGCTAGAAAAATCATTGTATGGGTTGAAACAGTCCCCAAAAGCATGGTTTGATAGATTCTCCAAAGTTCTGAAGTCAGTAGGGTATAAGTAATGCTTATCTGATCATATCATCTTTGCTAAACTAGAGGAAGGATTCTCATTGTCTATGTAGATGATATAATTCTCAGAGGTGTCATATTGAGGAAATAAACAAAATAAAATATTCTCTCAAGAGAGAATTTGAAGTTAAGGACCTTGGAAATTTGAAATATTTTCTTGGGATGGAAGTTGCAAGGTCAAGAAAAGGAATATATGTTTCTCAAAGGAAGTACATTATAGATTTACTCAAAGAAACAGGGCTGTTAGGCTGCAGACCTGCTGCAACACCAATTGTTGTTTAGAAAAAAAGAAGAAAAACCTAAGAAGGAAGAAGCTACAGATAAAACCAGATATCGAAAACTTGTGGAAAAATTAATTTACCTTTCACATACAAGACCTAACATAGCATTTGCAGTAAGTGTAGCTAACCAACATATGAGCCGCCCAACCAAAAGGCATCTAGAAACCATCTACTTAATTTTGAGATACTTGAAAGGTACACCTCTTAGAGGATTAATATTTAGAAAACAAGAACAGAGGTCCATAGAAGTTTATACTAATGCAAATTAGAGAAGAACCTATAAAGACAAGAGATCCACATCAGGTTATTGCACATTTGTATAGGGAAACTTTGTCACTTGGAAAAGTAAGAAGCAACGAGTTGTATCCAAGAGCACTAGTACTAAATCTAAGTTGAAAGCATTAGCCCAAGGGATCACTGAAGAACTATGGCTAAAAAGACTAATGGATGAAATAAATGTCAAAGTGGAACATCCAATGAAACTATATTGTGATAATAAAGCAACTACCAACATGGCATTAAACCCAGTACAATGTGAAAGATCAAAGCATGTGGAAATTGATAGATATTTTATTAGGGAAAAAGTAGAGGAAGGAATTATATATCTAACATTCATTTCCACAAGACTACAAAATCCAAATGTGTTGACAAAGGGACTACATGCGCTTGCGTTTGAGAGTTATATAAGAATGTTGGACATGATAAGTATTTATGATCCAACTTGAGGGGGAGTGTGGCTGACCTAGTCAAATGTTGTAGATAGGAAGTTTCAATATCCCTACAAGTTAGGAGATATTATGGGTAGAAGGAGTAAGGATATCTTAAAAATCCTAGATAATTATCTCTTCCTAATTCTTCTCGTATTATCATGGGAATCATTATCTTCCCATTTTGTATATATATAACATAGTGTAACCTATGTATATTAATGAAATATCCACGACTTCTGAATCCACACATTGTTAGGACTAATAACCCTAATATAATAGTCCTATCTGAAATAAGGTTTCTGGCCCTAGAGTTGATATTATTATCTCCTCTCTTGGTTTTGATGGCTATCACAAAATTGATACCATGGGTATGGCAGGTGGCAACTAACTCCTTTGGCATACTTTGGAAGTGGATATCTCTTTCCTTGCATTTTCTTTCCAAAGTCTCAATTACATGAAGGTAAAAGATTTCTCTTATATTCTCTCTGGGATCTATACCAGTCCTTCCTTTCATATTAGAACTAAATTATGGAATTTTTTAGAAAATTTTCCTTTGTCTGTCACATGTCCTTGGTTAGCCATAGGAGATTTCAATGAATTTCTTAGGCCAGAGGAGAAACTTGGTGATAGGAAGGCTTGTCCCACTAGGGTAAAATTTTTTCAAAATTGCCTAGATTGCTGCCACTTGGAGGACTTAGGTATTGTTGGCAGAAAATTTACCTGGACAGGTAAAACTTATGTTGGGTGTATAATTAGAGCCAAACTAGACAGAGCTGTTGGGAACCCTGGTTGGTGGTGTCTTTTTTTGGACTCAAAGGTGTATGTTCTCCCTACAATTAAGTCCGATCACAACCCTCTTTTGGTTGACACTGCACCATGCAGCCCTTTGGGATTTAAAACTTTTCGCATTGAACCCATGTGGTTTCTAGATCAATCTTTTTGTTGTGAAGTTGAGAAAGTTTGGGAAAACTCTATTGATTATGATCAAAACCGGAGCCTTTTCAAAGATAATATAACAGTGTGGAATTCTAGAAGTTTTGGTGATCTATTTGCTAGGAAAAGGAGAATTCTAGGTCATATAGGGGGCTGCAGAGAGCTCAAGAAACTCCTACCAACCACTTCCTTGATATTCTTGAAAAATCTGTTTGTAAAGATTATCTTGATATTCTTCAACAAGAAGAAATTCTTTGGAAAACTAAATCCAGAGTGGGTTGGCTCTTAGAGGGAGATGCCAACACTAGATTTTTTCAGACCGCTACTTTAGCTAGGCGCAAGAACAACAGGATTTGGTGCATGAAAATTAATCAAGATAATTTATTTTTTGACCTCTTAGAGATCGGTGAGTGGATTGTGAACTATTTCATGGAAAGCTATAAAAGTTCTAGTAACTTTTTTTATGCTAATTTATTTTCTGTTTATGAAAGGAAAATCCCAATGGATTTGCATGATGACCTTGTCAAAGTTCCTTCTTATGAGGAGATTAAGGAAGCCTTATTTAGTACGAAGGACAATAAGGCTCCAGGAATTGATGGTTTTCATCCCGGTTTTCTCAAAAAACGTTGGGAGGTTATTAGAATCAGCATCTTAAATGCAGTCTCCAAATGTTTTGGTAAATACAAAGTTCTGGTGAAATGGAATGAAACACAAATTTGTCTCATTCCTAAAACTCAAGCTGCTGTCTATTGGTCCATAAGATAGTAAGCAAGATCATTGTCAACAGGTTAAAATCTATCATCCCTCTTTTGATATCCCCAAATCAAGGAGTTTTTATTTGTGGTAGAAGAAGTACTGATAATGTTATGGTTGCTCAACAAATTCTTCATAGCATGAATAGAAGGAGAAACAAGAAAAGGTGGATGGTGGTTAAAATTGATCTAGAGAAAGCTTATGATCGAATATCATGGAAACTCCTGTCAGAAATGTGTAAGAAACTTAATTTTCCTCCTCAGGTTTATCAGTCTGTTAGAATCTTGTATTATAACTGTTAATTATGCTATTCTTCTTAGGGGAAATTCTTTTATCACCTTATATTTTCATCTTACCCATGGATATGCTCTCCCAATTAATTGAAAAGGAAGTCCAATTAGGAAATTGGAAACCTTTTAAGTTTATTAGGGGACTGGAAGTGTCTCATCTTTTGTTTGTTGATGATGTCCTACTTTTCTCTAAGGCTAACTCGAAAAATATTCAGGCTGTTAAAAGAATTCTTCGTGTTTTTGGGGAAGCCACTGGCCTTGAAATTAATTTATCCAAATTCAAAATCTAGTTTTCCCCTAATATGGAGGAGAATTTAACAGCTAGTTTGGCCTAAGAGATGCTCTTAAGCCTTAGTAAGTCTTTAGGAAAATATTTTTCCTTTAGGAATTAAAGGTAATAGTGCCAATTATAGTTTCATAGTTGACGTGGTGCAATAAGATTAGCCTTTTGAATAGCTTTTATGCTATCCTTTGCTGGCAGGTAGACTATGATTAACACTATTACTTCAACTATTCCCAATTATTACATGCAATGTATTTACTTGCCTGAGAAGATATGTAAATAACTTGTTACAATCAATATAAATTTTTATCGGGGTCACAATAGCCAAAGAAGGAAAGTTCATATGGTCAGTTGGGATAAAATAACCAAAAGTAAAAAGATTGAAGGGCTGAATCTTAAGAAAATGAGATTGAAAAATAGAGCTTTGCTAGCTAAAATAAATTAGGGATTAGCAAAGAGAGAAAATAGCTTTTGGTCCAAGGTGCTGGAAGTTGCTTGTTGGTCTAATAATAATCACAATTCCTTTAACTATAAGGCCAATTTAGGTGTCAAGGAGGTTTTAATAATGGTTATGGGAAATTAATTTTAAATGGTCAAAATACATCTTTATGGTTTGATAGATGGCCCCCGGAACAACCTATTAGAGAGCATTTTGTTGTACTTATACCTAAAGATTAAGAATCATGGAAGGTTAGTCATATTATTAATGAGAATGGGTCTTGGAATGTGTCTAGATTCCCTTTTGACATATCAGAAGATGTTAGATTAAGATTACATAACACTCTTATCTTGAACCAAGGGAATAAGGAAGATCAAATTTATTAGAGACACTCAAAAGATGGAGAGCTCTTAGTCAAGTCTGCCAACCAAATACAGGTGAAATAAGCCCCCACAATCCTATTTTCCAAACCTTATGGAGAACAAATTGCCAAATAGAATCAAAAACTTCCTTTGGAAGTGTGCTTATGAATCCTTCCCCGTGGCATAAGTTCTTTGTAACAGAAACATCACTAATTTTGATTCTTGCTGCCATTGTGGCAAGGTGGAGACAGTTCTCCATGTTTTAAGGGATTGTGAAAACAATAGAAATTTGTGGACTCAACTAGGGTGCAAAGAGGATTTTTTTTAAACCTCCTTTCGAAGATTGGTTAGCTCAGGCACTTAACAACCAAGATCTTAGTCTTCTTCATATACCCTAGGCTTCTTTATTTACTTGTATGTGTTAGATCCTGTGGCTTGATCAAAATAATAAGTGCTTTCACACTCAAACTAATCCTTGTAACCCTATTAACCACGCGCTTGCAGCTACTGTAGAGTACTTCCACTTAGGAAGTAGGATACATAAACCTAAATCTATGTTCACTCTCCAAGTAGGATGGAATCCTCCTCCTAGTGGTTGGTGTAAACTTAATTGTGATGCATCCGCTATTAAGAACCCTAGATTCATTACTTATGGAGGAGTTACTGGAGACTCCAGGTACATGGATCCAAGGATTTTGGTGTAGGATGGGCTATGGGCCTATCAATAAAGGGGAAATTTGGAGTATTGCATCAAGGGATTATATTAGCAAACGACCTCAACATTAATAAATTGATTATAGAATCTAAATCTTCCATGGCTGCTAACTTCCCCTCACATGAGTGCTCCATATCTCACCCTTGGTCCACTCTTCATGATATATTTAGGACAGAGTGCAGGAAGTTGAAGGAAGTGAAGATTATGCACACATACAGGGAAGCAAAAGATTGCAAATATTTTGGCTACGAAGGGAGACCAATTAGTTGTTGATTTTCACGTTTTTGAGAATGTTCCCACCTTTCTGAATTTGTTGTATTTTTCTAACTTAATGGAGATTACTACCCCTAGACTTTGTACTGCTCGAATCTTTTTACGAATTTCCATTTTGACCGAAAAAAAATATACCAACTCCTAAGTAAAACGATGAAAGTAAACAAAAGGCATTAGTAGTAAGCCATTTAATACACTCCTAAACATAAGAGAACATAATTAATAAGGTTAAGTATGAAATATTCATTTGTAGAGGAAAGAAAAAGTGCTAGAAGATGGCCTTCTCTATTCCTACTTAGTTGGTAAATTTACCATTCCCGGTTTCTCTAATGCAGAACTTTTCTGACAATTTCCCTTTTTCTGTTTCTAATAATTTCATTCGCTTCTTCTATAGGTTCATCTTATATTGTGCAGCTAAAGTAAATAACTCTTTTCGAGCATCACCTAATTATAAATCAGCGTCAATAAATAAGACATCAAGTATTTGAGATGAAATGTAGAATTAGTAAGAAAGTTGAAAATTATGCCTGAAATGTCACTTGGAAATTTGCCAGAAGGACAACCTAAAAGGGTTTGCTGCTGCTCTCAAGTCTTTTCGTTCACTGATAGCTTGTGTTGTGCAAGTTTGAGGTGCAGCTGCAGAATACAATTCATTTGGTACCACATCTAACAATAGATCAATATTAGTGAATGAGATACTTGATATGGTTCAAAAATTAACTGTAACCAGTTTGAAATTATACCTAAAATGCCACTCTGAAATTTGCTTGAAGTTTGAGGAGCAACACCTTTGGTATCCTTCTGATCAATTGGATTTCTTTAAGGTGAGTCTAAATCTGCAATAGTTGGTAAAGAAGCATCTACCTTGAAGGGAGTTTTAGTATCTACCACTGCCATGTGTGCAATTTTTGTGCTGTTTACAGAGCTTGTAGGCTTCCCAGTTAACACATCTTCTCCCTTCTTTCCTTCTTCATGCTCTCACTCTTCCTGATTTGCTTCTTTGCCTTCTACTGCATAGAGTACATGTTAACAATTTTTTATTATTTTTTTTTGGTTTTAAAAGAAAATCATCTTGAGGAATTGACCTTTTCTTCATATATCAAAGTCTTCTTCCATGTCATTATGTAATTCAATGTGATATAATTTCTTACAATATTTCAAATGCAGCCACTGCAGAAATTATTATACTTGAAATTTTCTCTTAATTTTTATATCATAAAAAGGTTTATGATCATTCTGAGAAAAATTCTGAACATATAAAGTACTGAATTCTTTTCTTTTTTTTTTATAATGAAGCACAAAATTCTTTAGTGTATGTTGAAATAAATCATGCTTGGCATTTTCTCTTCCGGATAAATTAAGCAGTGGATAAAATTAATTAATGATATGAGGAAATATTTAACCCAAAGGTATTACAAATGGATCTACAGAATCCACTATGAAAATATATATTATAATCATCCTATAAATGTTCAGCTATTAAGACAACACCAATTCTAAACATGTCAATGAAACACTTACAATTTAGACAAGATAATGTATAAATTGGTAGCACTAAGTCATTGTCAATAAATAAGATGCAAGTTATATATAATACTAAAATTTACTAAACATCGGAGAAATGTGTGTATAATAAGTTTGAAGATTCCACCTAATTTATCATGGGGATTGCCTTCCTTATTTTCGATTGCATTTATTTTGGCTGAGACTATAGAGATAGGGAAGTTAGTAAAGATATATGGTCTCTGTTATCCACTGTGACCTCTTCAATGATTTCTTCCACTCTTTTTTCCTCTTCTTAAAAGGAAAACAAAGGATTTACAACCAAATTTAGTCTTAAAAATAACAATATTGGCAAAAGATAATAATAGTAATAATAATTTTTTTGAAGCATATATTGTTCATTGGTTGTTTCTAAGATTGGGTTGAGTTTGAGTTAGATCAAGTCCCAGAAGTCCTGCAAAACAATATAGGTCGGGTTGATTTCCAAGCCTTCAATGTACAAGTCAGTGATTGATCTAAAATAGTGAAAGGTTTTAAAAATTTGTATTAGAGCAATACCGACCCTCTTAGTTGTGATGCTGCCTTTTTATATAGGTCTAAGGAAAGCTTCTTTTGTGAATTAACCTTAGATGGGTTGGGCCTAGGTATGAGAATTGGTCCGCCGATTTTGGTCCATATCATCAGCCCCCAGGTCGGAAGGTCGACAAGTCAAGCTTTCAAACTAAAGTTTTGTCCTACCATATTTATGTGTAACTATTGATGGCGTGAATGGAATATTGTCTTGCTTAAGAAGGGCAAATATATGGTCAAGATTCACGAGGAACTTCCAAGGTGCATTGGCCTTGAAACTTCTTTTCAAGTTGAGCTTTGTCCAAAGAAGGTTTATTATTTTCTTTGAAAATCAACATAAAAACTGCTTCTTTTCCTGAAGCTTTGTTAAGCCCCACAAAGGTGTGTGGTTCAATTGTTTTCACCAATTTCAAGATAAAGGTTCTAGAAGAGCTTCAAGTGGCTCATTCCCAAAGTTGATGAAATGGTTTGGCACTGGGCAAAAAGATAAAGAGGGCGGCAAGGAGAAGGTGGCTGAGGGTGCGGATCAATCTTCTCATATTAGATTTGTGGCAGCAAGAACGTTGAGTTGCCAGATCAAGGTTGCCACACCTTTCTTCTCTTGGGTCATTTTTAGTTTAGCAATAGATTTTCCAACCTGATGGCTGAAGGTTGAGTTGCCATGCTCTAAGGTCTTTGAATAATTGAAATGAGGACCTGTAATTTAGAATGAAGATTGAAAGTTTGAAATAAGGACCTTTAGGTTGAAATGAGAATCTTAAGGATCGAAATGACGACCTTTAGGTCAGAATGGGGACCTTTAGGTTAGAATGAGAACCTTTTAAGTCAGAATGGGGACTTTTTAGGTCATAATGAGAATCTTAATGCTCAAACTGAGGACCTTTAGGTCAAAGTGAGAATCTTAAGGTTGGAATGAAGATCTTAAGGTTCGAAATGAGGACCTTTTAGGTCGGGTTGAGAACCTTTAGCTTGGAATGAGGACCTTTGGCTCAGCAATATAGTATTTATACCCAATCTATTTGTTAAAAGTTGGGTTTCAAGCTCCAAGTTCTTTGGGCAATTTTTAGCTTGGCAATAGATTTTCTCACCTGATTATTGATGACCTTTCTATGTAAAAGGTCTACTTCAAATAAACTGTGCATTTTTGCTTTGCACTTTCTTATGATTTGGGAGTGAACTTGACAAGTTAGATAGAGCTTGTGCCTTGATAGCTCCTCTTATTTCGCACTTTATCTCATGCTTGAATAGTTACAAAGACCATGCTAGTAACTAATAGGTACAGCTTTTAGAAGTTATGCCTTAAAGGTTGATTTGGGCAAACTTTAATTTGGTGGCTTTGAAACTAAGGTCATAAGCACCTAACTGAATGTATGAGCCTATAGGACATTAGTATCTTGATTTATGCCTATTGAGTACACTGCCGAAGAAGTATATGGGAGTTTGCATGTTAAAGTGCTCACAAATGAGTATCAAGCTAACGATCTGGTCATAGATTGATAAGTACAAATAGAGCATATCCCTAAGTTGGCATGTTGCTACAAGAGTTTGCATATTAGAGTGCCCCTAAATGAGTTTTGAGCTAATGGTTTAGTCATAGACCTATACATAGAAATAGAGCGTTCCCAAGCTTGGGTGTGGTGAGAGTTGATAATGTTTCCAAGTATTCTTTGATGGCAGCTTAGTGCAAAAGAAATTTATGACAAGTAATATTTTTGTTAATACATAGCATATTGAAAATAATCTATACATCAATTTTTGCATTTTTGCTACAAAATAGTGTTAAATTACTTTTATGATGTGTGGATGGATAGTTGGGAGTCAACACATTTTTTGTCCTATATTTGTTTGGGTTGTACAGCTTTGAATTCAACATCAAGTTTTACCATATTCTACTCTAGTTGGCATGCTAAACTAACTCCTTGACTGAGATTTGTTTTTTTTACCAAATTATGTGGTGGAATTCTTCGCTAGGATTAGTTGGATATGCATGAGGACTTAAAAGTCGAAATGATGACTTGTAGGCTAGAATGAAGGCTTGTTCTGTCATAATGGACACCTGAAGGTCAAAAAGGAGACCTATAGGCCAGAACGAAGACTTGTTAGTTGGAATGGAGACCTATAAGTTGGAATGAAGACTTGTTAGGTCATAATGGAGACTTATAAGTCAGAATGAAGACCTGAAAGTTGAGAAGATGACCTATAGGTCGGATTGAAGACTTTAAGGTTGGATTGGAGACATGAACGTTAAAATGGACCTATAGGTTAGATTGGCAACTTGAAGGTTAAAATGGAGACCTATAGGTAAGATTGGAGACCTGAAGGATGAAATAAAGACATGTAGGTTAGATTGGAGACCTATAAGTTGGAATGAAGACTTGATAGGTCGAAATGGAGACCTATACATTTGAATGAAGATTTGTTAGGTCAAAATGAACATATGAAGGTTAGAATGGAGACCTATAGGTCGGATTAGAGATGTGAAGGTTAAAATGGAGACCTCTCAGTGGGATTGGAGACATGAAGTTTGAAATGGAGATGTATAGGTTAGATTGGAGACTTAAGGTTGAAATAGAGACCTATAGGTTGGAAAGGAGACCCTTTAGGTCAGAATGAAGACCTGAGGTTGAAATGGTGACCTATAGGTCGGATTGAACACTTGAATGTTGAAATGGAGACTTAAAGGCTGAAATGGAGATCTACAAGTCAAAATAAAGACTTGACGATTGAAATGGAGACCTATAGGTCGGATTGAAGATTTAAGGTTGAAATGGAAACCTATAGGTCAGACTGAATACTTAAAGGTTAAAATGGGGACTTGAAGGATGAAATGGAGACCTATAGGTTAGAATGGAGACTTATTAGGTTAAAATGAAGACCTTAAGGTTGAAATAATGACCTATAGGTTGGATTGAAGACTTAGAGATCTATAGGTTAGATTGAAGACTTGAAGGTTGAAATGGAGACCAATAGGTTGGATTGGAGACATAAAAATTGAAATGGAGACCTATAGGTCAAACTAGAAACTTGATGGTAAAAATGGAGACCTAAAGGATGGAATAGACACCTATAGGTTGGAATGAAGACTTGATGGGTTGGTATGGAGACCTGAAGGTTGAAATGGAAACCTATAGGTTGGATTGGAGACCTATACATTGGAATGAAAACTTGTTAGGTCAAAATGAACACATAAAGGTTGAAATGGAGACCTATAGGTTGGAGAGACATGAAGGTTGAAATGGAAACCTATAGGTCAAACTAGAGACATGAAGATTGAAATGGAGACTTATAAGTTACATTGGAGACATAAAAGTTAAAATAGAGACGTATAGGTTGGATTGGAGACTTGAAAGTTGAAACAGAGACCTATAGGTTAGAATGGGTAGATTTAGGTCAGAAGAAAGACCTAAAGGTTGAAATGATGACCTATAGGTCAAATTGAACACTTGAAGGTTGAAATAGAGACCTATAGGTTAGATTGGAGACTTGAAGGTTGAAATGTATACCTATAGGTCTGATTGAAACCTTGAAGGTTGAAATGGGAACCCATAGGTCGGATTGGAGAACTGAAGGATGAAATGGAGACCTATAGGTTGGATTGAAGACTTGAAGGTTGAAATGGAGACCTATAGGTTGAATTGAAGACCTGAAGGTCCTGTGCCCGATTCACTCTCATTGCACCAATCATTCACTGGTTACTTCCAAGGTTGGGTCAGGTTTGAGTTGGATCGAGTCTCAGAAGTCTTGCAAACAAATTTAGGTCAAGTCAGATTTCGAGCCTCTGACACTCTAGATAGCTATGGTGATACTAAAGTGGGTAAAAGTGTGCCAGAGCTTCATCTAGTAATTAATCTTTGCTCATAAAACAGATTAAAATATGTAATACTATATATTGATGAATAATGAAGAAATGGTGTTGAATCAAATCAAAATTTGGAAATAATTTTGATACAGTTTCTCCCTTTCATATGTAATTTAGTTTTCTTTTAAGAATTCTGACATTATGTCAAAGTTATAGCTCTAAATGCTACATTATGCACATTTTTATAGCTTCTAATTAAAATACAGTGAATAAGTGTGCTTATATATATATACACACACACACACACACACACACACATACATAAATCATTATCTAAAACTAAAAAGTAATATTTATCTTCATTTTGGTATTCGGGTCAGAATTTAGTATAACCCATCACTTCAAGTTCTTGTACACTCTCCATGGTAAACCCTTGGCAGAGATTAGTAAGAGATGACAGCATTCTGAGTGTTAGCATCTTCAATTTTGGAAGCAAAGTGCTGTCCCTATCTTGAGCCTCACCTATTCTCCATATAAAAACTTCCTCTAGCTGGGAGGCTTCTTTTTTGGATAGAGTATTCAGTTTTGAAAACTCGTTCGGTTGAGAGATAAAAAAGAGATATTTCAGTTTGTTGCACTTTTGGATCCTAATCCAAGTCAGATTTGGGAAACAGAAATTATGTTAATGATGCTTTGACAAAATTTGATCATTTTCATCATCTTCAATGATTTGCTCCAATTCATTACAGTTTATAATGGTTAACCACTTCGATTGTGGCTTCTCCAGATAGAGATAGAAAAGATACAACTCAGTTTTCCACATCCACTTTCCTCTTGGTTCCAAACATTTTCAAAGGTTAGGCATTTCACAGGACCCATACATATATAACTTAGCTCAGGAAAATTCCTTAAATATAGCTCCTATAACCTTGACATAAATTTGTGTTCTTGTCCATTCCTCTTGAAAATGCCTTCTACTAGATAACTTTCAAAATTAAGTCTTTTTATATTTAGCGTATTATCATGCCTTAGAATTACTTGTAGTCATTTTTGATAAATAGGTGTTGTAAATTGAATTTTGGTTGAAAAGAGTTATTAAACATAAAATAAAAAAGTAACAATAACACAATGAAAACTCTGCTTAACATTATTTAAAAAAAAAAAAAAAAAAACAGTCCTAGTTGAAACTTTTTTTAATTTGCAACGAAACTACTTAGTTGCCAAAATACTTTCTAATCAAAAGAAAATTGAAACGATGATAATGATTCAGGGGAAAACGTGATCCTAGTACTCCTAGAGGAACAACTGCTTAAGGAAGACTCATTGAACTCAGATTTACACAAGTACTTACAGTGCAATTAATAAAATAAAAGCGCATACTTCAAACAACTAACAATATATATAGACAAGAATCTCTCTGATTTAATTAAACTCATTAATTTTATTACTTTACTGTAATACTGTAAAGTGTTGGATTGTACCTTAGAGGGTAGATAATGTGGTTCTCTTGCATTAGAACAAATCTTGAAATCAATTACGAACTTAGTTGGTAGCTGAGGACAATCCAACAAACAAAACTCCTTCATAGCAAGAAGCTCCAAATGGATCACATTATCATTCTTTTGAGCTAAACGATTATCATGATATCATTGTCTAAACACAGATTTCAGCTCCAGAGCTTTTCGGATTGTTAAATACTCCAGTTTTGTAGGATAACGAGCAAAACAAGTGGGGAATACAAGTTCCAAAGGGTTACATTCTTCAATAGCGAAATGTAATTTTGGGAATATAGAGACATGGATCCTGTGAGCAAAATCATCTTCTTCTGCATTTGCTAATACGTGCTTCAATCCATGACATCTACGGATTTTTTCATTGTTCCACCAACATCTTTTAAGCAAGAGACAGTGAAAATAGTGAAACCATTGGTGTTGAAACAGAATCTAGATTTATCACTTTGATATGAAATAGGTCTAATAATTGCTTTGGAAGACAATATTGTACTGCATGATCAAATGGAAGCAACCTTTTGTTCATATTTACTTTAGTCTTTCCTTTTCATAACTCCATATTAAAAAGCTATTTTGCAATGTATCTCGAAGCCTTCTATATTCAAATAATAGCATCTAACCAGAAACGTCCTTTTATTCCAACATGCACATCTTCATACAACGTGAATTAGCATAAAAGAATATGTTTTCATTTATGCTTAAGTTAGTCTTACTAAAAAAATGTGTAAGTTTGAAATTTTCATAATATTTTTTTGGATGTCACATATATATATATATATATATATATATATATATATATATATATATATATATATATATATATATATATAGTCCTTCATCTTTTATCTACGTACTTCAGATTTTTTTAGTGATTCCTAGCCATTATTTGCATGTGCTATTTGTCTATGAAAGCAAAGATACCACTCACATCTTTCAAGTTTTTCATTATTAGAGGTGTTGAATTATTTTCAAACGCGCATAAAAAAAATAAAAATGTAAATGGAAAAATAAAATATAGTGAAATAGCTTTACCTTTAAGGTTGTGGCATCCAAGGCAGCGGTATCTTTCACTTGGGAACAGTCTCTAATATTGCAAAGGTTTACTACATGTCTTGAAAGACATTGAACTGCAAATATATACCATGTTATGGCATGATACCTTTTAGATCTTGATCCCATCGTTTTTCCAAAATCTCATCATCTTGGAAGAACAAAAGGAGAACGAATCATTTTACACAAAATGTTTACCATAACAAAGAGACAATGGGAACAAGCACACCTATATGTTTTATAAAACATCAAGGAGGTTGAGCCATATGTTGAAAGGAGTAAGGCCATATTGAGGAGGGAAAATTGGACATCAAAAGAACATAATAAGCTTTTATACATTGGTTGAAGGAGATCTTTAGAGTTAGATAACCCATTGGCCACAATCTTGAAAAATTGATATGGTTAGCAAATGGCCAAGTACATATATATTCCCTTACAATAGTTATGCGATTAATGGCACACATTTTATACAAAAAACCAAGATGATTGGAGTATAATACAAAATCGAGGTCTCACCCTAGTATCTCAATCCATGTATATCTCCAGGGCCAAGGATAATAACCCATATATGCTAAAATGTCATACTTCCAAGTATTAAGCACATATGGGAGTTAGATTACACTAAGTTTTCGGTGCCCATATTTTGATGTAAGTGGGTTGATAACAATAATGGCCTTCCAATTGATGGTATGGAGTTTGTACAGGTGGATTTTAATAGGGCTGGGTACAAAGATAAGCCAGTTATCAGCACCTCAAGCTCAATATGTTTTTTTTGTCACTGGCCCAGTACATAATAAATGTCGATTGTTCTCTTGCCCAAAAAACAAAGTGATGGGCCCCTTGATGACTATCAAGATGTTGAGAATGATCCTATCGTTGGGACATCATGTTCACATGATGGTGATTCAAATGAATTTGGGTAAATCCATTAATTGGTATGAAGAAGGAGTAACTAAGTCAACAATTACAAAAAAAAAGAAAAAGATTGATTTAAAAATGTATATTATTTCTTCATTATAAGGTGTTTGATTTATTTAAATGACACTTATTTTTTGAACTATACATATTTGTTTTTCTTTTTGTGATGTGAAATAATTGAGTCATAAGTAATTGATAATTTTCTGGACTAAGGGTTAAAAAGTGATACAATAAAAAGAAAGCTAATTTAACTCAATTGATAAGTCTTTGGCACCACAAAGTTAGATAAGAGATAAAATTATTACACAAAAATATGTAATCTGAAATATACTTCATTCAAGATAATCTTCTTTAAATTACATTCATGCCTATTTATATTAATCGGCTTTTCAGGAGAGCCAAGTGACAGACTCTTCTCAAGAGATATGACCCTTCTTTGGAGATACAACCCTTCCTAAGAGATACAACACAAAGAGACAGGACCCTTCTTAAGACTTAGGAGACACAACCCTTCCTAGGAGATACAACACAAAGAGACATGACCCTTCTTAGGAGACACAAACCTTCCTAAGAGACACAACACTTCTAAAATTACAAGTCCACTAGTTAATCATGTATTTTACCAAGTACATTGATAAAAACATGTTACAATGAATTCTTTAGGAAATAGCATACTTTGGAGACCCTAGAGATAACAAATTATCCTAAGAATCTTACAAAAGTAATATAAAATAAAATAGCATTAATAATACATAAAAATTACATAGAAATTAAAAAAAAAATGACTTTTTTAAAGTCTCTTCATACTTAAGCAAAGTTATTAGGCCTAATTCAAACTTCTTAACTTTGGCACGACTTATATGTCCATCCAAAGTAGCCTTCTTGTCTTGTGTTGGGCTTGGGCTTGCCAATTTTACATCATCCTCCATAACATTACTAGCTTGCATCTTGAAGATAAATGTATACTCAAAACCAAATGTTATAATGTCTATATATTTAATCCCTCCAGCTCTATTAAATTGTACATTAATTAAAGTGTTAATTGTGTGTTCTAATTTCTTGCAAGTCGGCATGGGATGACATGTAACTTATGATGATGTAACTTCTAATTTATGTATGTATACTTGTAATTTAGCTTGAAAGTTTGTACTTGTAATTATTTCTTGATAACTCAAAATTTCCTATTTGTATTTTATCTTGAATGTAAGAATATAATTTATGTCTTGAAGTACTTTTCATGCATGTATGTGTTTGAGGTGTGTACTTGTAATGTTGTGATTGCATTATCGTGTATTTTGTGATTTGATTGTAAAATAACAATTAACTGCATTATGTGATTTGGTTTTATATTTTCACTTGAATTATTTAGGGCAAATTGACTGCATTCACAGATGTCAAAGATAGTCAAAAAAATATCAATAATCCTATTTTTTAAAAAAATTTCAAAAAATATAGTGGTTCTAAAGGATGCCGTTGTCTATATAATAAAATGACTAGACTATAGTCAATGGTTTGTTAGACAGTAGCTCCATATACAAACGCTGTCTAAAAACCTCTCATAGTACTGACACCTGCACGTACAGAAGCTTTCATAATATAGCAGTCTATCTTTGAGCCATTGTCTATGAGCTGACCCTTTATGGTGGTTCATTAAGCATTGTCTAATATGCTTATATTTTCTTCGGCGCATAAATAGACAGCACTTTCAACTGCTGCTAAGAATCTTTTCTAGCATATTGTGTCTTAAGAGTGGCCATTTTTGACTTTCCCTTCATTCCATCCTTGCCTCCTCCATTTTCTCTATGAATATACATTTTTCTCTGCATTTTGGGTGAACCTAAGGCTATGGAGGAGTAGAGCTCTTGAAATCGGCCTAGTAGGGATGACTTGATTCCCCGGGTCAAGTTATTCAGATTAATTCTAATATTCATTTCAAGTTTTAAGTTCAAGTAATGCAATGTCTATTTCATGACACTCAATTTAAGTTTATTTGATGATTTCCTTTTGTAAATATTTAATTTTGTTAGGCCTAAATTCTCAATTATAAATCAACTCTAATAGTAAAGTCCAAGATGGGCCCAAACAAGACCCAATATGAAGTAAGCCTAAGGTGGTAAAAAAGCTGTACTAGGTATACTCTCAAGCTTAAACTCTTATTTTTATAAGTTATTATTCCCTTACAAGTCTGGATGTACTCAAAGGAGCCTTCTTTTTCAAAAGTATTCTACAATGCTCAAAGAAGCACCCCACAAAGAAATGCTACAGCTGAGGAAAGCCCCACTTAGCGTATGTAAGAGGTTTGAAGGGATGGATATCAAGGGAGGCACCCCTTGATGAGTTCTGGTAGCAACGTTCCTAAAGAGGCCCCCACACAAAAGGCTAATGCCTACTCCTTTAGTGCAGTTTCTAAAGAAAGCTCTCATGGCCAAGACTAGGACGCATCCTAGGCCACTTCTCGAGATTCAAGAAAAACTCATAGGAACAACCCCAACAGCAATGGGATTAGCAGTTCCCATGTGAAGAGGCACAAGCGTGGGAACTACTTGGGTAAAGCTGTTTGGATGACTTCGTAGCTGAGGAAGCCAAACCGTAGAGGATTATCAAAGTGACCTCTCAATGGACTTCTAAGGAAATGCAATCGAGGTTGAGGAACCCTTCCTATAGGAGTATGACATGGCACTTAGGAAGTCAACCTTTTTAGACTTTTTTAGTAGTTTGCATCCTTATTCTCCTAGCTTGTCCTTTTGTGACTCCTCTTCCTACAGCTCTTATTCATAGAACTTGACCTTCTGTGACTCATCACTGACCTTTCACATGTTAGCTGTCTTGATATTTTCTTAATCCTTAATTAATTTCCTTGTCTCTCTTAATTCTTAACAACCTTGATACCTTCAAGAAGGTATAATAATAATAATTATCTTTACTCTTTTTTACTTTATCCTTTTACTTACAAAGTACCTTATTCATTCTCTTTGCCCTCTTTGCAAAAGTTATTTGCCAACCCTCACTAAAAGGACAAAATAATATCTTCTGCAGACCTTTTTCAACTTTTCAACATATGAGCCTACATGGCACAAATTTTAACCACATTTTTCTATATAGATAAGAACATTTTTATTATTTAAATACTTCTTTTCACAAAGTTTTACTATTTTTGAGAACTAACTTTCTCTCTCTCCATTATCAAACCTCCATTAACAACACTATTCACTCTAACAACTAAAAAAAACCTTCTAGAACAACATTGCAGAAGCTTCATTATTCTTGACAATTCAAGTTCTTCATCATCATATTCTTCTTCTTCTTTCTTTTCACCACCATAAACCACCACCAACCATCATAATCTTGATTTTCCAACACAAAGACCATTTTTTCCACTAGAAGAATTATTATTTACCTAACCCAAGCTTCACCAAACATTAGATATTCTCCAATATATTACACATTCAAGCATATCCTATGTTTGCAAGTAGTTATAGAATTGCTTTTGGAACTCAACACTATCACATAAGCATTTATAAAATCATTCCTGTAGCCTTTATAGAGTGTCATAGGAGCACTTGTAAATTCATTCCCGTAGCATTAACATTGTCACAGAAGCAATCATTTGACTTCAATGGCATCACAGAAGTACTTCAGAAACAGTATTACAGAAGCACCATAGTCACCTTTAGTAGTGCGACAAAAGCTCCTGTCAAAGGATTATTCTTGCATGCTGGTTCACCCATCAAGTCATCCTAATGCCCGTGTTCCTTTATCGTCTGAACAGATACCAAAACACGGCAAAACTCCTTTTTGTTAATGCTGTGATTTTTTTAGATTTGATCACATTTTTATAATTACAATGATGCAAAATTTAATTTAGTTGGCTAAAATTCGATTTGAGCAAATAAAAAAAGGGAATTATTAAATTTGGATGTAAAATTAAAAGATATGAGAATGTATCCAAAATTAAAAGAAACCTATTCAAAGCATGAGCACCATTTGACATGATCAAGTTAAGAAAAATGGGGGAACTATATGAAAATTTGGTTGTAAAATTAAAATTAAAAATTAAAAAGAATTTGATGGTATCCAAAGTTTGGGTCGTAAAAGTAAATTAAAAATATTAAAAGTTAAAAGATATCCAAATTTTGGGTTAAAAAAAAAAAAAAAAAATGTGAAATTGGGTTAAATATGTAACCATCAATAGGCAATTGTCAACTCGGTAATTAATTACCAATTACCTATCTTGTAGTTATGTTGGGTTTTAAAATTAATTTTTTTAAAAAAAGTGAACCAATAAGTGTTGGTCGTAATGATAAAGAATTAAGATTGTTTAAGTATATTAATTCAGGTTTGACATATTTGAATCTATACATATTCAAAAAAATATCTTTTGAAGAGCACTATCTTCATTTGGATTCTCTAGTTAGCTTGAGCTTAAGGATGGACCTAGAAACCAATACGGAAGGGGGGGGGGGGGGGGAGGAGGGGGCCGAAGTCAAGAATATTTTGTTTGTAGTTTCATGACTCTTTATGTGTTTGCTCTTATGAAATTCAATGCTTTACTATGCATTAGAATAATCTCCTATTATCTTGTGATTTATAGGTATACAACTTTGATCACTTAGTAATGGTACTATGTGGGAAGACATGGAAGACGATAAGGCCCGAACAACAATAGGAAATTCCAAATACAACAAAGAAAATTTGTTTTTTTTTTTAGAAAAAAATTATTTAATGATCTAAGAATGATCCATAGAACAAGAATTTTATTTAAGAAAGAAAAAATTAAGACACAAGTTGAAAAAAAAAAAGAAAAGAAAAACTTATTTATGTAATTAAGTAGCATATGACCATATAGCAGATTGAGAGGAGGAAAAAAAAAAAAAACTTGGTGTAGGAAAAAAAAATCATCCAAGTGTAGATATCTTATACTTCGTTTGGTGGGCAAGGGAATGGAGGCAACTAGTAACTAAAATAGATGAGAGAATGAGTATAAGTGAAAAAAGAGTACAAGAACTTGAGAATAGTGGCTAGTGACTAATAACGAAAACAGAGATTATAGTCATCCCCCAATTTCACTGAAATAATAGGTTCTGCATGTCTGTACAATTGCGCTAGTTGCTGTAAAGGGATGAATTGGAAACATTCGTGCAAATACTACTCTAATTAACAAAACCCCCTTGAATCCATCTTTGCTTGAGCAGAACTAGTTGTAGGTTGAGTGAACTACTAATAGGTTCATGCCTCACAAATATTGGTGTCCAAGAGCCAAAAAAAAGTGAAACCTATATATTTAGTCATAGCAACTATATGTTGCATTCTCCTGGTTAAAAAGTTGTAGTGGCCTAAAGGTGCTTATCACAAGATAGGAAGGCGGGACAACCAACATGACCATAAATGTCATATTTATGGAAGTGGTTCATAAAATACATTGCTCAAGTATTTATTTTATAACCATAATTTATAATTGTGGTTTAATAGAGACATACATATAAAATATGACAATTCTCCTATTTCAATTCATACAAGTTTATATTTGGATGGGATGAGAGGATGAAGTGGAAGCACCAAGTATTATCCATATGGTTGTTATATACAATGTTAAAACTATTATGAATATTGAATATCTATCTAGAATATTGTTTACCCTGTGATTTAGTCTTTACTTTGTATTTATCTAATATAATTAATTATAAAGATAATTATCCTTTCTATGTTTTACTTGTATTATATTTTTTCCATCATTTATATAAATATCCCTTTAAGGATGAATAAAATATGCTACTTTTGAAGGTTTTACTTATGCTCTTCTATCTATTTTACTCTTTGTATCTCTTCTTTCACAATACCTTATCAGAACAATTGGTTCTTTCAATTCCAACGGCCTCCACCATTGAGAAGCAAACTATACAAGGAGAAAGTTTTCAGCTCTACCTAACTTTTGGAGGCAAAAGCCCATGGAGCGTTGGAACTTTGTGATTCTATCAAAGATCTCCTAAATATGTTCTAATTACTATATAATTAAAGATTAAAACTAATCTATAATTTTATTTTATTCAAATTTTAAAATTATAAATTTTATTTCTCAAATATTTTAATTATTTTTAATTAAATATTAAAAAATCAATCTAAGATTTTATTTTATTCAGATTTTAAAATCATCAATTTCAAACATACATATTTAAACATTTATGATAACTTTTAAATTTATTTTTTTTATAGTTCAAAATTCTTAAAAATTTAATAAATAACATATGTCTTCCAAATAGCACGCAAGTGTCAATGCCACAGAAATGCGATCTATTTTTATTTTGAATATATTTCTTATTGGATATTAAGATTCCTAATTCTCATTTTTCCTAATTGTATATTTCTAATTACTGTATACATTTAAATATTTTTAATTACTATTAAAAATATATTTATCATAAATTTTCATGGCTTTTAGAAAAATATATAAATATTTCTTCATTTCTGTTTAAAATCACAAATCACATGTCTTAATGTTTTTTAAATTGCAAATCATTCTCTCAAATATTTTTTAATTAGTCATATAATATTTCTAATTAGATATTAGGATTTCTTAATTCTTCTTTTCCTAACTGGATATTTCTAATTGCAATATTATTTTATTTTAAAACGGCCACATGTCATTCAAGTAGAATGAAAATGTTGGTACCACAGAGATTTGACTTACATTTGTAATATAACTAGATATTAGGTCCTGCCCGCGCGGACAAGACATAAGTAAACCATTTTTTTTAATATATATGTATATATATATATATATATATAACGTATTTAATTTTTTTTTTTTAGTGATTCCTAGCCATTATTTACATGTGCTATTTGTCTATGAAAGCAAAGATACTACTCATATCTTTTAAGTTTTTAATTATTGGAGGTATTGAATTCTTTTCAAGCGCGCGTAACAAAAAATAAAAATGGAAATGGAAAAATAAAATATAGTGAAATAGTTTTACCTTTAAGGTTGTGGCATCCAAGGCAGCGGTATCTTTCACTTGGGAACAGTCTCTAATACTGCAAAGGTTTACTATATGTCTTGAAAGACATTGAACTGCAAATGTATACCATGTTGTGGCATGATTTCATGATGAGTGTAATTCTTGTAAAAATTAACAAAATAACTTAAAATTCTAAAACTACTTTACAATTGTAAATTAAATCAAATGTTCAAGTTATAATAGCATATACGTTCTTTTCTTAAATATATTAATAAACTTCTAAAATGTTCAACTATTTTTAATGTTGAAATTTCTAAAATAAACACTCGTTGGTTATCACATAAATACAACTACATAAACATTTAGATTTTATCTATGTACTTTTATGTCCCTTGTGATTCTTTGTCATTAATTATGCCAATAATATTCCATATTGCAACACAAAGATATAGCTCAAGGCTTTCCAACCTTTTAAACTAAATAAAGCTCTTCTTACTTTCGGTGTCACGCAAAGATGTACATGAAAAACTATACCATATATATATATATACACACACACACACACACACACTGGTGGAGAGAGAGAGAGGGGGAGAGAGAGAGAGATAACATTGGAGTTGAGGCTTTCAAGCCGGTGGCCCCCACCTTCGGACAATCTTTTGGGTGACAATACATAGAAAAGATGCTATCAAAATCAGGTTTTTTTTTTTTTTTTCAAATGTATTATGTCCAATGATGGATGATCTCCTCGTCATTTTGATGCAAACGCTTACCTTCTATTGGAAAATGATGAAAAGAAGTCCGACATTAGTGGGGACGGTGAAAGAAAAGTGTATATAAGGAGAAGGGAAGTAAGTTTAATTGTCTTAAAAGGCATTTTAAATAGGGTGTTACTCCTCCCTTATTGCACACACTCTCTTCCCATAAAAATAAATTTGGCTCACGCATCTACAAATCCTAACAAGTGATATCAAAGCTATTAAGGCTAACAACCCCTGGTTTGGAATAAACCTAATAAGAAAAAAAAAAGAAGAAGAAGAAGGGCTTTTGAGGCTTGGGCTTTGAAGTATAAGCCCCAAGAGCGGAAGATTGAAGGCAAGTCTTAAGTTCAATTGTCTTGAGGCATTTTAGACATGGTGCTACTCTTCCCTTGCACACACTCTCACTATGAATATGGATCTAGCTCATGCACCTTCAAGTCCCAACAAACATCTTGGTATTCCCCAAATATGTGTTTTAGCTTATCAGCACCACTTATTCGGATTACTTGTAGTTGCACAAGTCTTCCAGCAAGACAAACTGGAAATATAAATTCCAAATGATCACAATGATAAATTTCAAGAGATTTTTTATTTTGGAAAATAGATGAAGAATTTATACTCTTATCATAATCATGAAAAGTTTGAATAGTTGAAGAATGATGCATATCAACCATTGCATGGTGGGTGTACTGAATTCTCAAAATTGTTAGTTGTATTGAAATTGTATAATTTGAAAGTGGGTAATGAGTGGACTACCAAGAGCTTCATAGAGTTACACTTTTGCATGATATGCTACCAGAGGGTAATGTCCTACCTAGTTGGACTTACGAGGCAAAGAAGATTTTGTGCTCTGTTGGCATGAGTTATCACAAGATACATGTTTGTCTTAATGATTACATTTTTTTTTGAAAATAATATTCTGAATTAATGACATGTCAAAATGTAATACCTCATGATACAAAAAGAAAGAAATGGCTTTAGCAAAGATGTTATGGCATTTTCCCCATTATACCAAGATTTAGGTGCTTTTATGGCAGTCTTGAGGATGTTAGATATCTGACTTGGCATGTAGATCAATGGATTCAAGATGACAAGCTTTGACACCCTATAGATTGTCCCCAGTGGAAAAAAAATAATAATTATGATTTCCATAATGCAAAAAAAAAAACAGAACCTGTGGCTTTGCATTTGCAACCAATGGAATAAATCTTCATAGTGTTCAAAGTAGTTCTCACAGTACGATCGGTGATTTTACTAATTTATAAATTGCCTTTATGGTTATACATGAAGAAAAAGTATATGACACTGTCTGGGTTAATTTTTGTGCCGAAACAACCTGGACATGATATAGACATCTACTTGGCTTTGTTAATTGAAGACTTGAAAGAATTGCAGAAGAGTGTGGAGGTGTATAATGGGTTTTGAGAAGAAATTTTCTAATGAGAGCTATATTGTTTGGTACCATTAATAGTTTTTCAACATATGGTAATCTTTCAGAATATAGCATCAAAGGACAATGTGCTTGCCCAATTTGTCAAGAGAAGCCATATTCTATTTCGTGGAACATTGTAGCAAAAATCTCCCACGCTTGAGAAAGACATTTTTGCCACCAATTGGTGCAAAACAGCTTTTGATGGAAACTCAGACGAAGATAAGGCTCTTTTGCCGCCAACGGGTGGTAAGTACTTGATAAAGTAAAGCATTTGAATGATAATTTCAGTAAACCTTTTGTGAAATCCATATTGACAAGCGGGTGGAAGAAAAAGATCCATATTTTCTAATCATCATATTGGAGAAACTTGTATGTGAGAAATTTCTTGATGTGATGCATATAGAGAAAAATGCATGTGATATTGTCAGTGGCACCTTACTAAATATGTTAGATGTAACACCTTATTTTAACTCTTATATTTATGAAAAACACTTTTTATTAAGCTGGGTTTAAGGCGGCAATTCTCAATTATAAGTTTAAGTTTTCACTGGACAGCTTACTGAGTTGATAGCTTGCTGCCCTATTCTTGTAAAATATGAGAATGTGACGCATAAATATCTAAAAATCATGAAAAGCCCCAGATTACAAGTTTAAGGTGTTTAGAACATGTGATAAAAATTTCATACAAAATCTCGTTGGTTTGATTAGTCAATTAAGTAAAGTTTGTACACTACCTTGTTTATTGTGAGAATACTGTTTAACTACTTTAGAAAATTATTTGGGCATGGAATTGTGCTCCAATTGCCACGAAAATTGGTATAGATGAAGTTCAATGTGTCAAATACTGCTATAAAATTTTCAAGTAAAAACTCAGGGCTTAAAACATATTACTTGATTTATCCTCTTAACTGCCAGAAAACTGGTTTTAGGGTTATTGTACATGCTTGAGTAAAATTCTATTAATTTACCTCTTCCATCTAGTCAGTCCATTTCTCATTTATGAACATAATAATGCATCCTTATACATCGAGTATTCAACTAAAATAAATAATTACACATTAATCGTGACATTTTACAATTTGAATCACAACCACACTCTATGTTAAGCTTGGCAGCCACATTTGGTGTTTCTCCACCTAGAAAATTGTTCATATTTTCACAAAATGGATATGAGACTTCAAGTCTCAGTAGCTTATGAGGCAATTAGTAAATATACAAAATTGGTACTAGTTATTAATATCAATAAATGGCATATGAATGTAGAGGAAACACCACGATGGACATAATAACACATACTCACTTAGAACTACTTCTTTGGCAGCTCTAAGCACCACAACATGATAATTCTCATGAATATCATTTAAACACAGCAAAGCATATAGATAATAGCATACCATAAACACTCACACCCATAGGCAACTATATAGCATGTAAGAAGAGGTTAAAGTGAGTCATTAGCTACCTTAACTCCTAGCTTTCTTTCTCTTCTCCTTTCTTCCTTCCTTCCTTCCTTTGCTACAGCTCTCTCTATTTCTTTCCTTTCCTTAAATTTTCCGACCTCCTCCCCTCACTTCCCCCTTTCATTTATTTACTTTTTCTCTAATATATTTTCTATAATTATTTCTTTCAATTGATTAATATTATGGATAATTACTAGTACGGCAAGTGTGGCTTGATAATTGGTTGTCTCCATTGACTCACACCCCTCTTTAATAAAGTGGTCAGCCTCTTTTCTCGTTCTCCACTTTCCTAACTGACTTACCTTTGTCTTCAGCTCTCCTTCATGTGCAAGTCTCCACTATGCCTCCCTTATTATTTCTATTATTTGTCTCACAAAATAGCACCAAGATGCAATTATCACCTATGGTATTTTGTCAAGTTTTCACTGGTCGGAGTGTCCCCTTATTAATTGCAAAGTTTTTAGAGGCTAAAAGCATGCAAGGGGTGTAGGACTTGGGAGAAGCCAACTGCTGTCTTCATTTGGTCCAACTAGGACCAATTTAGTCACATTCTAACTATTTCCCTAACTAGTAGTTCACTTAGATAGCCATTTAATCCAATTGCACTAATTTATACCACATTTCTTGTTTTTAATTCCTTAATTAATTATTCAAAGTTCATTTCACTTAGGCTAAGTCATAGCATTTGATTCAATTACAACTTCTAGTTCCTATTCAATTAGTTTCTTTGCTATTGAACTAGGTAATATTGCAACCAGTCCAATTTGAACTAGATAACCATATAACTTCTTATCTCTTTTGGTTTCTAACTAAATGACATCATTTAATTCCTTTATATATATATATATATATATATATATATATATATATATATATATATATATATATTCTTACTAAACTTGGGCTAATATAAAACCATATAAATACGTAACATCAAATTCCTAGCTATATGTGTATGTACACATAAATATCATTCTTATACATATCCTTAGTATTCTCACACTTCACATTTGCATTTAGCAAACATACCACTAATTAAATTATTTTAGTGTAAATTTATATTCTTCTCATGGAAAATTCGGGATGTTACAGTTTCACCCCCCTAAAAAGAAATTTTGTCCTCAAATTTTCAGTAGTCCATGTATACCTTAGCAATTAGAAATCATGGGGTAGGGGAAGATATAGATTTTTCGGTCATAGTATATACAATTTAAAGAAAACACCATAAGCAATTATTCTTACTTTTGGCATTGAATTTCTTAGACAGAAAATTATGATATCCTCCATGCATAGGCCATGGATAACATACATCATGCACAATTTTGTAGAAAGGACTCACTTCATGACTTGTGATTTTCCCTCAACAAGCATGAGTGCTTACATCAATTTGGCCAATTCATATTCTGAAGATCCTATTTCTTCTTGATTCAAAACATTCCGAGTACAAAGGTATTTTTTACACAAATTTCATAATTGGAATGTGTATATCATAATGAGAATATAACTATTGTGAATTACCCACATGTGGTATTATTTATAATACCCCAACAAGGTAGTCTTCCTCTGTTCATCATCATTTATAGGAATACTACAACACAGTAGTATTCCACTGCATATAATTTTTATTAGGAATACTCTAACACAGCAGCATTCACTTGGTTTTTTTTTACCAAGATGCATGACTCAATTATCAAATTGGCCATTTTATATATAATGTAGACAAATCACCTTCTAGAAAATTTTCTATGCTCATATTAATTTCGAAGACCAAATGTCATTTATCTCATGTAAAGGGGTATTTTAAATGCAAGATCATAGTGGCTACACAATAAAATCATAGCCCTAAAACCAAGTTGTATATTATAAAAAATTCAACATCAGATATATTTGTCATTAGCCATGTAATCATCTTTCTTTCATAGAATATCTCCAAAAGAAATTTATACCAATACCCCCTTCTTAATTTATTATATCTTTCTACCTTACTATGATTAGGGGGTGGCTAAGAAATGTCTCTAATACAAGTATCACTGCCCTTTGCTTTTATAATTTGAACATGGCAATAGTAAATAGTATGGCCCTTGAAAACAATTATACATAATAATAGTTTACATATATACTCCCAACAATCATGAACATCCCATGAATCCTTTATAAGGTCACAATCAATATTTCATACTTAAATAGATAAGCATTTAAGTGCCAAATCATTTCATAACTTTGTAATAATTCTTTGGACAGCTTTCATTCAAAACAATTAAACAACAATTGTCATTGTTTAATAGAATAAACAATGCACCAAGAACTTGGATCATAGATGACTCATTTAATTTCAATATCAAAGCAATAAATTCACACACCATACAACAACATTTTTAAACATGTATAAGCATGATATCACTTACTTAAAGGGAGCTCATTTCAGTTTGATAAGTTTTACAGCAGTTGATTTTAGTATAAATATATGGTTTCAAGACCTAAACAAAAGATGTATATATATATATATATATATAGGAACAACAACCCTCAAACGATAGTTTCAACCATCGAATTGCCTTCCTACACAAATATACATGCCTCTTCTTCCTTTCAAGTTAAACATCCACTTCATATCCGAAATTTCAAATTTGAAAGGAGTAAATATGACCATTCATATGTCATTCAATAAAATATAAATAATATGAATGACAATGTTAATCTAAAACATCAAAATATACAATTTTGACAAGAAGGAAACTACATGATATAATCATTAGAATGATAATGAATTTAGCTTCCCTTAAGACTTTGATGTCATTGATATAAACGCCAAACATACTTCAAACTCAAAACAGTCCTACTATATTCATGGGTTTACGATTCTATAATATCACACATAAAATTTAAATATATCCTTTTGAATCAATAATTTTAAGTATGTAAGAAATAATTTATTTTATATCCTTGCTCAACAATCCATTAGACATCAAATAGTCTCTACTATTTCTACTTACCCTTCTTGGTTCCTTTACATGTTTACATTGACAAATCCCTAAGGTAAAATTAAAGAGGACATACATGGCAGTAGAGATATATTTAAAATATTAATCTCCAAGTAGAATACATATGTTGAAAGGGAAGGAAACTCATAATAGATAATTTCAATACTCTTAATAGAGAATCATTTATTTCCACTCTTGATAGAGCATTATCTGTTTCCATGTGGTACCCAAGGTTATTACAAATATTCTTATTCTAGATATTCCCTTGCCACACTAGTGTCACAATGTACTCCCATGTGGTAATCAAGGTTATTACAAATACCCTTGCTCTGGGTATTCCCTTACCACATTAGTAGCACAAAGCTTCACTTATCCAGCATCACTCACAATGTCATTTCCAGAGCTTCATAGCTTCATTTATCCAGCATCATTTATGATGCCATTTCCAAGTATCCTTCACTTTGTAACACATATACTCAACAAGGATTTATATTCATCCATCAATGTATACATATACATTTAATTTAGACAAACAGCAATGTTTCTTGTTCAATAAAAGAACTTTATCATTTAACATCATAATATAAGGCTAACTATACACATATCATCACATGGTAACTCATATCACATCTTAAACTGCCAACCAAAACAAATAGATAAACAAATCATTAATTGATAATAAATATGCAAGAGCAAGGAAACAATTCCTTAGAAAGAATGCATCAATAGGATATCAAAGCAAACAATAACATTTCCATGACAATCTCATATCACCAAGTAACCCATTTAACATAAATTAAAAACTTTTGCGAGAGTCATAAATCCCAAAACTTTAGCTCTAATATAAAAAATGTAACACCCTATTTTAACTCTTATATTTATGAAAAACAATTTTTATTATGCTGGGTTTAAGGGGACAATTCTCAATTATAAGTTTAGGTTTCCACTGGGCAACTTACTGAGTTGATAACTTGCTGCCTTGTTCTTGTAAAATATGAGAACGTAATGCCTAAATGTATAAAAATAATGAAAAACTCAAGATTACAATTTCAAAGTGTCTAGAACATGTGGTAAAAATTTCATACAAAATCTCGTTTGTTTGAAGGGTCAATTAAGCAATGTTTTTACACTGCTTTGTTTATTGTGAGAATACTATTTAACTATTTTGGAAAATTATTTGGGCATGGAATTGTATTCCAATTGCCACTAAAATTGGTATGGATTAAGTTCAATATGTCAAATACTTGCTATAAAATTTTCAAGTAAAAAATCAGGGCTTAAGGTATATTACTTGAGTTATCCTCTTAATTGCCAAAAAACCGATTTTAGGGTTATTGTACATGCTTGAGTAAAATTCTATTAATTTACCTCTTCCACCTATTCAGTCTATTTCTCATTTATAAACATAATAAAACATCCTTATACATCGAGTATTCAACTAAAATAAATAATTACACATTAATCATGACATTTTACAATTTGAATCACAACCACACTCTATGTTAAGCTTGGTAGCCACCCTTGGTGTTTCTCCATCTGGAAATTGTTGATATTTCCACAAAATAGATATGAGACTTCAAGCCACGGTAGCTAATGAGGCAATTAGTAAATATACAAGATTGGTACTAGTTATTAATATCAATAAATGGCATATGAATGCAAGGGAAACACCATGATGCACATAATAATACATACTCACTTAGAACTACTTCCTTGGCAGCTCTAAGCACCACAACATGATAATCATCATGAATATCATTTAAACACAGCAAAGAATATAGATAATAGCATACCATAAACACTCACACCCATAGGCAACTATATAGCATGCAAGAAGAGGTTAAAGGGAATAAGAGTAGAATTATCATTGGTGAAAAAGGGGCACCATAATTTTCTACCCCCAGCGGATAATATACTTTATCTAGAAAAGAGAAACATGATTTTTGTGAGTTCCTAGCTGTTGTTAAGTTTCTGGAGGGGTACTCTTCAAACATTCATAACCTCATTTTAATGTAAGACTTGAAATATGTGAAATCTCATTATTATAATGTTCTCATGGAGTGCTTACTTCTAGTGGCCATATGCCCCATTTTATCCAACAATGTGTGTACATCCATCGCTAAACTTTGTTAGTTCTTCAAGGTAATTTGCAAAGTCCTCGACTACTAAGTTGTTAAGATTGCAAAGAGATGCTATAATTACTTTGCATGAGTTTAAGATCCATTTCCCACTATCATTACTTGACGTAATAGTTCACATAACCGTTCACTTAGTTAAAAAGGTTCAATTGTGCGGGCTAGCTTATTTGAGATGGATATACCGTACCAAATGTTATATGAAGATATTAAAAGGGAACGTGAAAAGTTATGTTCGACCTGAGGGTTATACTGTTGAATAGTGCATAGTTGAGATGTTGCATTTTGCACTTGATAACTTTTAAATCTTGATCCCATCGGTTTTCCAAAATCTCATCATCTTGCAAGAACAAAAGGAGAATGAATCATTTTACACAAAATGTTTACCATAATAAAGAAGACAATGGGAACAAGCACACTTGTATATTTTACGAAACATCAAGGAGGTTGAGCCATATATTGAAAGGCATAAGGCCATATTGACTAGGGGGAACTCAAATAGAAACAAAAATTGGATATCAAAAGAACGAAAAAAGCTTTTTATACATTGGTTGAAGGAGATCTTTAGAGTTAGATAAACCATTGGCTACAATCTTGAAAAATTGATATGGTTAGCAAATGGCCAAGTACATATATATTCCCTTACAATAGTTATGTGATAAATGGCACACATTTTACGCAAAAAACCAAGATGATTGGAGTATAATACAAAATCGAGGTGTCAATCTAGTAGCTCAATCCATGCATATCTCTAGTGCCAAGGATAAAAACCCATATATGCAAAAATGTCATACTTCCAAGTCATTGAGCACATATGGGAGTTAGATTACACTAAGTTTTGGGTGCCCATATTTGGATGTAAGTGGGTTGATAACAATAAAGGCCTTCCAATTGATGGTATGGAGTTTGTACAGGTGGATTTTAATAGGGCTGGGTACAAAGATGAGCCAGTTATTTTAGCATCTCAAGCTCAACAGGTGTTTTTTGTCACTGGCCCAGTACATAATAAGTGGTCGATTGTTCTCTTGACAAACGAAAAAAAAAAAAAGTGATGAGACTATCAAGATGTTGAGAACGATCCTATTGTTGGGACATCATGTTCACCTGATGGTGATTTTAATGAATTTGGGTAAATCCATTAATTGGTATGAAGAAGGAGTAACTAAGTCAACAACTTACAAAGAAAAGAAAAAGATCGACTTAAAAATGTATATTATTTCTTCATTAAAAAATGCTTGATTTATTTAAATGACACTTATTTTTTGAACTAGACTTATTTGTTTGTCTTTTTGGTTCTAGGTATTATTGCACTTGGATCATGGTTTGTCCCATACAAAATTTCTTCCAATAACATTACTAGCTTGCATCTTGAAGATATATGTATGCTCAAAACCAAATGTTATAACGTCTATATATTTAATCCCTCTAGCTCTATTAAATTTTACATTAATTAAAGTGTTAATTGTGTGTTCTAATTTCTTGCAAGTCGGCATGAGATGACATGTGATGCATGCTGATGTAGCTTCTAATTTATGTATGTATACTTGTAATTTAGCTTGAAAGTATGTACTTGTAATTATTTCTTGATAACTCAAAATTTCCTATATGTATTTCATTTTGAATGTAAGAACATAATTTATGTCTTGAAGTACTTATCATGCATGTATGTGCTTGAGGTGTGTACTTGTAATGTCGTTGTGGTTGCATTATCGTGTATTTTGTCATTTGGTTGTAAAATAACAATTAACTGCATTATATGATTTGGTTTTATATTTTCATTTGAACTATTTAGGGTGAATTGACTGCATTCACAGAGGTCAAAAATAGTCAAAAAAATCAATAATCCTATTTCTTAAAAAAAAAATTCAAAAAATATAGTGGTTCTAAAGGAAGCCGCGTTGTCTTTATAATAAATTGACTATCCTTGAGCCATTGTCTATGAGATGACCCTTTATGTGGTTCATTAAGCATTGTCTAATATGCTCATAGTTTCTTCAGCGCATAAATAGAAAGCACTTTCAACTGCTGTTAAGAATCTTTTCTAGCATACTGTGTCTTAAGAGTGGCCATTTTTGACTTCCCTTCATTCCAGCCTTGCCTCCTCCATTTTCTCTATGTATATACATTTTTCTCGTCATTTTGGGTGAACCTAAGGCTATGGAGGAGTAGATTTGTTGAAATCGGCCTAGTAGGATGACTTGATTCCCCGGTTCAAGTTATTCAGATTAATTCTAATATTCATTTCAAGTTTTATGTTCAAGTAATGCATTGTTTATTTCATGACTCTAAATTTAAGTTTATTTAGAGATTTTCTTTTGTAAATATCCAATTTTGTTAGGCCTAAATTGTCATTTATAAATCAACCCTAATAGTAAAGTCCAAGATAAGCCCAAACAAGACCCATTATGAAGTAAGCCTAAGGTGGTAAAGACGCTGTACTAGGTGCACTCTTAAGCTTAAACTCTTGTTTTTACCAGTTATTATTCCCTTAGAAGCAAGCTGGATGTACTCAAAGGAGCCTTCCTTTTAAAAGTACTCTACAATGCTCAAAGGAGCACCCCACAAAGAAATGCTACGGCTCAGGAAAGCCCCACTTAGCGTATGGGAGAGGTTTCAAGGGAAGGATGTCGAGGGAGGCACCCCCTGATGAGGTCTGGTAGCGACGTTCCTAAAGAGGCCCCCGGACAAAAGGCTAATGCCTACTCCTTTAGCGCAGTTTCTAAAGAAAGCTCTCATGGCCAGGACGAGGACACATCCTAGGCCACTTCTCGAGGTTCCAAAAAAACTCATAGGAATAACCCCAACAGCAATGGGATTAGCAGTTCCCATGTGAAGAGGCACAAGCATGGGAACTACTTGGATAAAGCGGTTTGGAAGACTTTCTTAGTTGAGGAAGCCAAACAATAAAGGATTATCAAAGTGACCTCTCAATGGACTTCCAAGGAAATGCAACAGAGGTTTAGGAACCCTTCCCATAGGAGTATGACATGGCACTTAAGAAGTCTACCTTTTTAGACCTTTTTCTGTAGTTTGCAGCCTTATTCTTTTAGCTCATCCTTTGGTGACTCCTCTTCCTACAGCTCTTATTCCTGTAACTTGACCTTCTGTGACTCGTCCATTCCGCTCACCTTTCACAGGTTAGCTTTCTTGATATTTTCTTAATCCTTAATTTTCTTGTCTCACTCTTAACTCTGATAACACACTTGGCTCCTTCTAGAAGGTATAATAATAATTATCTTTTCCCTTTTTACCATATCTTTTTATTTAAAAAAAGGCATAGTAACTTATCTATTTTATTTGTCCTTTTTTTAAAAAATTGTTTGCCAACACACACTAAAGGACAAAATAATATCTTCTGCAGTAGCAGACCTTTTCTTACTTTTCAACATGTTGGCCCCACATGGCACAAACTCTAGCCACATATATAAATAAGAATATTTTCATCACCATTTAAATACTTCTTTTCACTATATAAAAAGTTTTACTAGTTTTGAGAGCTAAATATCTCTCTTATTTTCTCCATTATCTTCTTCTCTTCTACCACCATTATCAAACCTCTATTATCAACACTATTCACTCTCACAACCAAAGAAAACCTTCTAGAACAACATTGCAGAAGCTTCGTTATTCTTGACAATTCAAGTTCTTCATCGTCATCATATTCTTCTTCTTCTTTCTTTTTACCACCAACCACCATAATCTTGATTTTCCAACACAAAGACCATTTTTTCCACTAGAAGAATTATTATTTACCTAACCCAAACTTCACCAAACATTAGATATTCTCCAATATATTACACATTCAAGCATATCCTATGTTTGCAAGTAGTTATAGAAGCGCTTTTGGAACTCAAAACTATCACAAAAAGCATTTATAAAATCATTCTTGTAGCCTTTGCATTGTCACAGGAGCAATCATGTGACTTCAATATCATCACAGAAGTACTTCAGAAACAGTATTGCTGAAGCCCCATAGTCACCTTTAGTAGTGCGACAAAAGCTTCTGTCAAAGGATTATTCTTGCAAGTTGGTGAATCCATCAAGTCAGCCTAATGCTCATGTTCCTTTATCGTCTGAACAAGCAATTGTAGTCACATGATTGGGAGGTGATACAAGTATAAATAGGTCATCCCCTCATTTGTAAGTGAACCCATGAGTGAGTGGAAAACCTTGAGTGAGAGGAATTCTCAAGTACTATTCCCCTCCTCGATGATTAGAATCCATCCATTCTTACCAAAAAAAGAGCAAAACTCCTTTTTGTTAAAGTTGTGAATTTTTTTAGATTTGATCACCATTTGTTAATTTAAAATGATTCAAAATTTAATTTAGTTGGCTAAAATTCGATTTCTAAGCTTAATGAGTACCTAGGGCTAACTATTGATGTAGTTAGGTTCGGGTGAGAAGTAACATTCGATTTGAGCAAATCAAGAAAAAAAAAAAAGAAAAAGGGAATTATTAAATTTGGGATGTAAAATTAAAAGATATGAGAATGTATCCAAAATATGTGATTTAAAAATAAAAATTCACATTCACATTCAAAATGAAACTTAATGAAATTAGTTTTAGAAATAAATAGATAACTACCAATAGGTAACCATCAAAATAGGTAGTTAACTACCTATTTACCTATTCTGTAGTTATTTTGAGTTTATGTTGTAAAATTAAAATTACAAAAGGGTTTTAAAATTAAAATTAAAAAGGAAACAAAACATGAAATTGGGTTAGATAAGTCATTCTGGGTTTGGGTTGGAAAATTAAAATTATAAAGAAAATTTAAAGAAACATGAAAGCTATCCAAAATTTTGATTATAAAATTAAAATTCAAAATTTAAAAAACAAAACATGAAATTGGGTTCAATAGGTAACCATCAAATTAGTTATTTCAATTACTTACTTTGTGATTTTTTTGGGTCTTAAATTTTCTTTTAGAAAAACTAAAACCTATTCAAACTAGGAGTATTAAAAACAAATAAAAAAAACAAGAAACCTATTCAAAGCATGAGTATCATTTGACTTGAGCAAGTTAAGAAAAATGGGGGAACTATATGAAAATTTGGTTGTAAAATTAAAATTAAAAATTAAAAAGAATGAGATGGTATCCAAAGTTTGGGTCGTAAAAGTAAATTAAAAATATTAAAAAATAAAAGATATCCAAATTTTGTGTTAAAAAAAAAAAAAGAAAATGTGAAATTGGGTTAAATAGGTAACCATTAATAGGCAATTATCAAATCAGTAATTAATTACCAATTACCTATCTTGTAGTTATGTTGGGTTTTAAAATTAAAATTTAAAAAAAAAAAAGTGAATCGATAAGTGTTGGTCGTAGTAATAAGGAGCTAGGGTTGTTTAAGTATGTTGATTCAGGTTTGACATATTTGAATTTATATGTATTCAAGAAACATCTTTTGAAGAACTTTACCCTCATTTGGATTCTCTAGTTAACTTGAGCTTAAGGATGGATCTAGAAACCAATTTGGGGGGGGGGGGGGGGGGGGTCAAAGTCAAGAATATTTTGTTTGTAGTTTTAAGACTCTTTATGTGTTTGCTCAAATGAAATTCAATGTTTTATTATGCATTAGAATAATCTCCTATTATTCTGTGATTTATAGTTATACAACTTTGATCACTTAGTAATGCTACTATGTGGGAAGACATGGAAGATGATAAGGCCCGAACAACAATAGGATACTCCAAATACAACAAAGAAAATTTGTTTAAACAAAAAACTATTTAATGATCTAAGAATGATCCATAGAACAAGAATTTTGTTTAAGAAAGAAAAAAATTAAGAGACAAGTTGAAAAATAGAAAAGAAAAACTTATTTATGTAATTAATTAACATATGACCATATAGCTGATTGAGAGGAGGAAAAAAAAACATGATTTAGGAAAAAAAATCATCTAAGTGTATATATCTTATACTTGGTTTGGTGGCAAGGGAATGGAGGCAACTACTAACTAATAGGGATGAGAGAATGAGAATAAGAGAAAAAAGAGAGAGAGAGAGAAAAAAAAAAAAAAAAAAAAGAAGAAGTACAAGCACCAGAGAAAAGTGACTAGTGACTAATAACGAAAACAGAGGTTATAGTCATCCCCCAATTTCACAAGTGTCACTAGGAACAATACTTAAATAATAGGTTCTGTGTAACATCCCAAATTTTCTAAGAGAAAAATATAAATCTATACTAGAATAATTAATTAGTGGTATGTTTGCTAAATGCAAATGTGAAGTGTGAGAATATTAAAGATATATACGAGGATGATATTTGTGTGTACATGCACATGTAACTAGGAAATTAATGTTATGTATTTATATGGTTATATATTAGCAAGTTTAGTAAGAATATATATATAAGGCATTATAAAAAGGAACTAAATGATGTCATTTAGTTGGAAACCAAAAGAGATAAGAAGTTATACAATTATCTAGTTCAAATTGGACTAGTTGTAATATTACCTAGTTCAATAGCAAGGAAACTAATTGAATAGGAACTAGAAGTTGTAATTGAACCAAAGGCCATGACTTGGCCTAAGTGGAATGAACTTTGAATAATTAATTAAGGAATTAAAGAATTAGAAATGTGGTATAAATTAGTGCAGCTCCCTCTACCGACTTACTCTCCTTTCTTCCCCCTTCATTTATTTGCTTTTTGCCTAATTAATTTTCTATAATTATCCCCCTCACTTTGATTAATATTATGGGTAATAATAGTAGGGACAAGTGTGGCTGCTAGGATTGGTTGTCTTGGTCAAGTGTGGCTGCTGGGATTGGTTGTCCCATTGACTCACCAATTCCCTTAACCAACTTGCCTTGGTCTTCAGCTCTCCTAATTCCCTTCCTCTCTTGCGCAAGCCTCACACAAGTCTTACAAAATATCAGCACATGTGCAATTATCATCTATGAAATGTTGTCCAGCTTTGATTGGTGGGAGTGTCCTCTCTTTAATTGCACAATTTCTAGAGGCTAAGACATGCAAGTGGTGTGAGACTTGGGGGAGGCCAGCTGCTGCCTTCATTTGGTCCAATTGTGACCAATTTAGTCACCTTCTAACCATTTCCCTAACTAGTAATTCACTTATATAGATATTTAATCCAATTGCACTAATTATACCACAACTCTAACTCTTTAATTCCTTAATTAATTATTCAAAGGTCATTCATCTTAGTTCACTTCATTTTTATGATAATAAGAATCACAATTATATAAGCACATACAATAGAAAGCAACCAAGAGTTCACTATTAACTCTTAATCATATCTCATCAACTAAGGTAGGAATTAAATTCTATAGTCCTTTAATATGTTATGAAATAACATTACAATTCATATGTGGCTATCATGAATAAATAGAGGGATGTTACGTTTGCCTGGGCTAATATACAATCATATAAATACGTAACATCAATTTTCTAGTAGCATGTGCATGTACACATAAATATAATCCGTATACATATTCTTAATATTCCCACACTTCTTATTTGCATTTAGTAAACATACCACTAATTAAATTATCCTAGTGTAAATTTATATTCTTCCTTTAGAAAATTCAGGATGTTACATCCTTCCTCCCTAATCATTCACGCCTCTCCTACTTCTCTCTAGGTTTTAGTTTCTCTTCTTCTCCACCATGGCTGCCTCCATTAAAATGGAAAGCTAGGAGCTCTTGTAATCAATCTAGGATGACTTGAAGATCATCGGCTTGATTCTTGAGACTAGTATTGTATTTATTTTAGATTTAATGAAAGTTATGCTTCTTTATTCCTTGTTTCTCTCTCTAGAATTGTGTATGAAGATTTTTATGCAAGATTCTTGGCTGGGCTTGTGGAATTTCTAGGTCCGATCACCCTAGGAGTAATTCCTATGGAATAGAACTTGATTTTGTTTGATTAAAAGTCAGATTTTTCAACTTGGATGCTCTACTCCCATGCTGTGATTATGGTTGGGGTTGGGTTTAGTTCCAATGGCCATAACCTATGCGATTGTGTAGTAGGAATTGTCGAGCTAAGTGTAGAGATCCAAGTTTAGTTAGTTATACTAGATTAATTAATTAGTTAGGTTAATCTTGAGATTTCGAGGTTAATCTAGTTGATTGACATAAATGAAATTAAATTTTATCTCTAGATCGATGATAGAATCATCGAGTGTCAGATAGTTCTTACGTTGGTTGCATTTACATAATTGATTGATTTTGATTTTGTATGTTTATTGTGTTTGATTACTGTTAATTACTCTTTTATTGAAAACCCCTCATTCCTATAGCTTAATCTAATTAAGACTTGTAATAACGATTCTCTGAGAATACGATCTTGATTGAAAACTCAAGCTTGGATTTTAATTTGGCCGCCACCTATAGTAGCAACATTATAGGCGCACACTTCAAGAAGTTACAGCTAGGCTCATTGTCATCTTTTTCTCTCTTGCTTCAAAGACAATGAACATAACTTTCTCACTTCAAAATTTATAGGTAAATATTTAACTTAACGTAACTATTATCATTGGTAGATATGAAAACTTTCACAATTGATTCTTTTTTAATTTTTTCCATCCATTTTGATAATCAATAAAACAAAAAGAAGGTTGTTTTGTGATTTATGCCATACATTGTTTCTATTTGTTTTATTATCAGGATATCTAATACAAAAGGATATAAAATGCTGCCACTTTTTAAAAGTATACATCACAGCCCAGAAAACTAAATTCGAGGGGTGTGAGAAATTTGAGCCGAATGATTTGAGGTTTCTACCTTTTTTTTTCATGTATTTTATGATTCCCAAACAATACCATTGAGTCTACTAATATTTCAAATTTGAGGAGCACCTTTGCAAATATCTCTCAAATCAAAAAATTCAAAGTTATTGGATAAAGATGTTCAATCACCCAAAAAATGGAAGATGTTCAATCATTGGAAGAATAAGAGACGGGTGGTTGGTGTTAGAAATATGAGCCCTCGAGATTTGAGGTTTCTACCTATTTTATTTGTTTCTTTTCGTGTATTTTATCATTCACAAATTATACCATTGAGTCTACTAATATTATTTCAAATTTGAGGAGTACCCTGGCAAATATCTCTCAACTCAAAAAATTCAAAATCATTGAATAAAGATGTCAATCACTCAAGCAAAATGAAAGATATTCAATCATTGGAAGAATAAGAGACGGGTGATTGTGGCTCAAAAATTGGACTACTAGTCAAGAAAGTTAAGGTTCCCATATAGGTTGGTTCTTCACATTCAATTTCAAAATTTGAACCTTTCTTCAATCATGATTATTGAGTGGAGAAAAATTATTTGTTTTTGGTTTAACATTTTTAATTTCTATTAGTTTTAGTAATTTTAAATTATTTTTATTTTGGTTTGCCAAGTAATCATTGTATTTTAAATATATAGAAAGTAAGATGGTAAGGGAAAAGGGATTAGGAAATATAGATGAGGATTAAGAAAAGGAAAGAAAGATTATTTCAGATAGGAATAAGGATTAAGATGTCAAATTAATGTAACAAAAGTAAAAGAATCTATAAAATTACTAAATAATTCTTATATAAAAATCAATAAAATCAACAAAAATGAGGCTAAAAAAAAAAAAAGAAGGATAAAAAAATTAGGTGATAAAATATTGCCCTCATATAATAATTACGTAATAAAATTCAAGAAAGAAATGAAAAATGATGAAAGCGTATAAATAGATTAAAAAAAAAAAAAAGAGATGACAAAATGATGGGGTTAGAGTAGAGAGTGTAGTCCACGTCTCCACTGCAAAGAATCGAGGAACTATGAGTATCGAGATTAAGAAATAAATAAGAGGTTCTAGTAAAATCTAAAAAGGAGAATCCTCACATAGGCGAAGAGTGTGATTACTATCTCCGTCCTCAAAGGGGAATCTCCATTGGATCCCCACCTAATTGGAGGAAATTATCATTCTTACTATTAATATGCACAAAGAAAGATACCACATGGGAAAATTAATAAAATGATGAACTAATTTCTACAAAGACGCATCTCTTGTCCGCGCATCGGTGCAGGACCCAATATCTAGTTATATTATAAAAGTAAGTCACATCTTTGTGGTACTGACATTTTCATTCTACTTGAATGACATGTGGTAGTTTTAAAATAAAATAATGTTGCAATTAGAAATATTCAATTAGGAAAAGAAGAATTAAGAAATTCTAATATCTAATTAGAAATATTATATGATTAATTAAAAAATATTTGAGAGAATGATTTGCGATTTAAAAAAATATTAAGACATGTAATTTGTGATTTTAAACAGAAACGAAGCAATATTTATATATTTTAATAAAAGCCATGAAAATTTACGATAATATTATTTTTAATAATAATTAGAAAATATTTAAATGTATATAGTAATTAGAAATATACAATTAGGAAAAATGAGAATTAGGAATTTTAATATCCAATAAGAAATATATCTAAAATAAAAATATTTAATTCTACAATAAAATAAAATCTTAGATTGATTTTTAATATTTAATTCTCCAATAATTAGAACAAATTTTTGAGAGATAAAATTTATGATATGTGATTTTAAAATCTTAATAAAATAAAATGTTAGATTGATTTTTGTAATATTTAATTAAAAAGTTATTAAAAATATTTGAGAAATAAAATTTAAAATTTTAAAATTTGAATAAAATAAAAATTTTAGATTAGTTTTTTAATCTTTAATTATACGGTAATTGGAACATATTTGGGAGATCTTTGATAGAATCACGAAGTTCCAACGCTCCCTGGGCTTTTGCCTCCAAAAGTTAGGTAGAGCTGAAAAGACTTTCTCCTTGTATAGTTTGCTTCTCAATGGTGGAGGCAGTTGGAATTGAAAGGACTAATTGTTCAAATAACGCATTGTGAAACAAGAGATAAAAAGAGTAAAATAGATAGAAGAGTATAAGTAAAACCTTCAAAAGTAGCATATTTTATCAATCCTTAAATGTATATTTATATAAGTGATGGAAAAAAAGCAATACGAGTGAAACTTAGAGAGGATAATTATTCTTATAATTAATTATATTAGATAAATGCAAAATAAAGACTAAATCGTAGGGTAAACAACATTCTAGATAGACATTGAAAATATTCATAATAGTTTTAACATTGTATATAACAACCATATGGATAATACTTGGTGCTTCCACTTCATCCTCTCGTCCCATCCAAATATAAACTTGTATGAATTGAAATAGGAGAATTGTCATAATTTATATGTGTGTCTCTACTAAACCACATTTATAAAGTATGGTCATAAAGTAAATGCTTGAGCAATGTATTTAATGAAACACTTCCTTATATACGGCATTTGTGGTCGTGTTGGTTGTCTCGCCTTCCAATCTTGTGATAAACATCTTTAGGCCACTGCAGCTTTTAACCCAAGAGAATGCAACATATAATTGCTCTGACTAAATATATAGGTGTCAGTTTTTTTTGGCTCTTGGACACCAATATTTGTGAGGCATAAATCTATTAGTAGATCTCTCAACCTACAACTAGTTGTGCTCGGGCAAAGACGGATTCAAGGGCAATTTGTTAAATAGAGTAGTATTTGTTTGAATGTTTGCAATTCATCCCTTTACAGCATCTAGCACAATTGAACAGACAAGCAGAATATAATACCTTATTCTACTCTTATATATAACTTTTATATTTATAAAAAAAACACTTTTTATTAAGCTTGGTTTAAGTTAGCAAATCTTAATTATAAGTTTAGATTTCAATTGGACAGCTTATTGAATTGACAGTTTACTGCCCTGTTCTTGTAAAATACGAAAACGTAATATATAAATGTCAAAAATTTTGATATGTCTAGAATATGTGGTAAAAAATTCATACAAAATCTCATTAGTTTGATGGGTCAATTAAGTAAGTTTGTACACTGCCCTGTTTACTACGAGAATACTATTTAGCTATTTTGAAAAATTATTTGAGCATGAAATTGTGATCCAATTGCCACGAAAATTGGTATGGATGGAGTTCAATATGTCAAATACTTGCTGTAAAATTTTCAAGTAAAAACTCAGGGCTTAAGGCATATTACTTGAGTATTTCTCTTAACTACCAGAAAACCGATTTTAGGGTTATTGTACATGCTTGAGTAAAATTTTATTAATTTACCTCTTCCATCTATTCAGTTCATTTCTCTGTTATGAACATAACAATACATCCTTATACATCAAGTATTCAACTAAAATAAATAATTACACATTAATCATGAATTTTACAATTTAAATCTCAACCACACTCTATGTTAAGCTTGGCAGCCGCCCTTGGTGTTTCTCCACTTGGAAATTATTGATATTTCCACAAAATGGATATGACACTTCAAGTCTCAATAGCTAATGAGACAATTAGTAAATACACAAGATTATTACTAGTTATTAATTTCAATAAATGGCATATGAATGCAAAGGAAACACCATGATGCACATAAGAACACATACTCACTTAGAACTACTTTCTTGGCAACTCGAAGCACCACAACATGATAATCCTCATGAATATCATTTAAACATAGCAAAGAATATAGATAATAGCATACCATAAACACTCACACCCATAGGCAACTGTATAGCTTGCAAGAAGAGTTTAAAGGGAGTCATTAGCTACCTTAACTCCTAGCTTTCTTTCTATTCTCCTTTCTTCATTCCTTCCTTCCTTTGCTGCAACTCTCTCTATTTCTTTCCTTTCCTTAAAGTTGCCGACCTCCTCCCTTCACTTCCTTCTTTTATTTATTTGATTTTTGTCTAGTTTATTTTTTATAATTATTTCCTTAAATTAATTAATATTATGGGTAATTAATAGTATGGTAAGTATGGCTTGATGATTGGTTGTTTCCATTGACTCACACCCCTCTTTAATAAAGTGGTCAGCCTCTTTTCTCCTTCTCCACTTCCCTAACCGACTTACCTTTGTCTTCAGCTCTCCTTCATGTGCAAGTCTCCACTATGCCTCCATTTATTATTTCTATTATTTGTCTCACAAAATATCACCAAAATGCAATTATCACCTAGGGTATTGTATCAAATTTTCATTGGTGGGAGTGTCCCCATATTAATTGCAAAGTTTCTAGAGGCTAACGGCATGCAAGGGGCATGGAACTTGGGAGAAGCCAACTGTTGCCTTCATTTGGTCCAAGTAGGACCAATTTAGTCACATTCTAACCATTTGCCTTCATGTGGATAATGAAGCTAGAAAGCTTTGGAATGGCATCATGAATGATGATGGATAAATGAAGCTATAAAGCTTTGGAAATGGCATCATGAATGATGCTGGATAAATGAAGCTATGAAGCTTTGGAAATGACATTAGGAGTGATGCTGGATAAGTGAAGCTTTGTGCTACTAATGTGGCAAGGGAATACTCAGAACAAGGGTATTTGTAATAACCTTGGTTACCACATGGGAGTACATTGTGACATTAGTGTGGCAAAGGAATACCTGGAATAAGGGTATTTGTAATAACCTTGGGTACCACACAGAAACAGATAATGCTCTATCAAGAGTGGAAATGCTCTATTAAGAGTGGAAAGGTCTATCAAGAGTGAAAACAAATAATGCTCTATCCAGAGTGGAAATAAATCATGCTCTATCCAGAGTGTTTAAAAAATCTATTATGAGTTTCCTTCCCTTTCAACATATATATTCTACTTGGAGATTAACATTGTCAATCACATTATTTATATTTTGTTGAATGACATATGAATGGTCATATTTACTCCTTTCAAATTTGAAATTTCGGATATGAAATGGGTGTTTGACTTGAAAGGAAGAAAAGGCATGTATATTTGTGTAGGAAGGCAATCCGATGGTTGAAACTACCATTTAGTGAGGGTTGTTGTTGTTCCTATCCTTGAGTAAATGATATCATGTTTATACATGGATATGCTCCCTTTAAGTAAGTGATATCATGCTTATACGTGTTTTAAAATGTTGTTGTATGATGTGTGAGTTTATTGCTTTGATTTGAAATTAAATGAGTCATTTATGATCCAAATTCTTCGTGCATTGTTTAGTCTTTTAAACAATAGCAATTGTTGCTTAATTGTTGAATGGAAGCTGTCCAAAGAATTATTGCAAAGTTATGAATTGATTCGGCACTTAAATGTTTAAATGTCGATTGTGACCTTCTAAAGGATTCATGGAATGCGCATGACTTTTGGGAGTGTATATTTGATGCTGAGACTTTATAATATACAACTTGGTGTTAGGCTATGATCTTATTGTGTGGCCACTATGACCTTGCATTTAAAGTACCCCTTTACATGAATGGCATTGGGTCTTCGAAATTAACATGAGTAGAGAAACTCTTCTAGAAGATGATTTGTCTATATTGTATATAGAATGGCCGATTTAATATTTGAGCCATGCATCTTGGTTAGAAATGGTAACCAAGAGAATACCGTTGTGTTAGAGTATTCCTATTCAGAATTATATGCAGTGGAGTACCACTGTGCTAGAATATTCCTACAAAGAATGACTAGCAGAAGAAGATTTCCTTGTGGGGGTATTATAAATGATACCACATGTGGATAATTCACAATATAAATCTTTTCATTATGATATACATATTCCAATTATGGAACTTTGTGTAAGGAATACTCTATCAATGGGGTAAATTGATGTAAGCACACAGGCTTGTTAAGGGAAAATCACAAGTCATGAAGTGAGTCATTTCTGCAAAAATTTTGCATGAAGTATACAGTCCATGGCTTATGCATGGAGAATATCATAATTTACTTATGTGCTATGATTTCTAATTGCCAAGATATACTTGGACTGCTGAAATTTTAAGGACAAAATTTCTTTTAAGGGGGTGAATCTGTAACATCCCGAATTTTCTAAAGGAAGAATATAAATTTACACTAGGATAATTTAATTAGTGTTATGTATACTAAATGCAAATGAGAAGTGTGGGAATATTAAGAATATGTATATGGATTATATTTATGTGTACATGCACATGCTACCAGAAAATTGATGTTACGTATTTATATGATTGTATATTAGCCCAAGCAAATGTAACATCCCTCTATTTATTCATGATAGCCACATATGAATTGTAATGTTATTTCATAACATATTAAAGGACTATGGAATTTAATTCCTTCCTTAGTTGATGAGATATGGTTGAGAGTTAATGGTGAACTCTTGGTTGCTTTCTATTGTATGTGCTTATATAATTGTGATTCTTATTATCATAAAAATGAAGTGAACTAAGATGAATGACCTTTGAATAATTAATTAAGGAATTAAAGAGTTAGAGGTGTGGTATAATTAATGCAATTGGATTAAATATCTATATAAGTGAATTACTAGTTAGGGAAATGGTTAGAAGGTGACTAAATTGGTCACAATTGGACCAAATGAAGGCAGCAGCTGGCCTCCCCTAAGTCTCACGCCACTTGCATGTCTTAGCCTCTAGAAATTGTGCAATTAAAGAGAGGACACTCCCACCAATCAAAGCTTGACAACATTTCATAGGTGATAATTGCACATGTTGTGATATTTTGTAAGACTTGTGCATGAAAAGGAGACTTGTGTGAGGCTTGCTCAAGAGAGGAAGGGAATTAGGAGAGCTGAAGACCAAGGCAAGTCGGTTAAGGGAATTGGTGAGTCAATGGGACAACCAATCCCAGCAGCCACACTTGTCCCTACTATTATTACCCATAATGTTAATCAAATTGAGGGGGATAATTATAGAAAATTAATAGGCAAAAAGCAAATAAATGAAGGGGGAAGAAAGGAGAGTAAGTTGGCAGAGGGAGCTGCAGCAAAGAGAGAAACAGAAGAGGAGCTGCAGAGGAAAGGAGGAAGGTGAGAAAAGAAAGAAGAAGAACAAAGCTAGGAGTTGAGGTAGCTAATGACTCCTTAACCTCTTCTTGCATGCCATGTAATTGTCTATGGATGTAAATGTTTGTGATATGCTATTATCTATCATCTTTGCTGTGTTTAAGTGATATTCAAGAGGAATATCATGTTGTGATGCTTAGAGCTGCGAAGTAAGTAGTTCTAAGTGAGTAAGTGTTATTATGTGTATCGTGATGTCTCCTTTGCATTCATATGCTGATTATTGAGATTATTAACTATTTCTAACCTTATATGTTTACTAATTGGCTCATTAGCTACTGAGACTTGAGGCCTCATATCCATGTCTGTGGAAATACCAATGATTTCCAAGTGGAAAAACACCAAGGGTGGCTGCCAAGCCTCACATAGAGTGTGATTGTCATTTAAATTGTATAATATTATGATTAGTGTGTAATTAATTGTTGTAATTGAACATTTGATGTATGAGGATATATTATTATGTTCATGTATGAGAAATGGACTGTATAGAGGGAAGAGGTAAATTAATAGAATTTTACTCAAATATGTACCCAAACCCAAAACTGGTTTTTCTGGCAGCTAAAAGGATAAATCGAGTAAGATGCCTTAAACCCTGGATTTTTATTTGAAAATTTTATAGCAAGCATTTGACATATTGAAATTCGTCCATACCAAATTCTGTGGCAATTGGAGCACAACTCCATGCCCAAATAATTTTCCAAAATGGCTAAACAATATTTTCACAGTAAACAAGGCAGTGTTTAAACTTTGCTTAATTAACCCATCAAACCAACAAGATTTTGTAGAAAATTTTTACCACATGTTCTAGACACATCAAGCTTATAATCTTAAGCTTTTCATGATTTTTGAACATTTATATGTCACGTTTTCATATTTTACAAGAACAGGGTAGCATGCTGTCTAAAACATTAAATTGTCCAATTGAGGTCTAAACCTTTAATTAGTAATTTCCTTATGAAATAGAGTTAAATAAAAAGTATTTTTCATAAATATAAGAGTTAAATGAAGTGTTACAAATGAGGTATGACTGAAAATATCTAAAAGAAGGAGGGTACCCCATCAAACCTCTTTATCACTTCCCCCGGTTCAAACCTGTTTGGTAGCCAAGAAAATGTTAGAGAAAGATGAAAATGATGGAATTTTATAATTGCTACCCCATCATAGCCTATATTTATAACCGAGTTTTGACGAATAAACGTTAATTTCTATTAATTATGATATATTGAAAATCCAATGTTGATTATACAATTGTTTTTTGAAATTTTATTACCTAATAGTAAAATCACAAATCATATCTCTTAATTTCTTAATCCTCTTTTTCCTAATCCTTCTTCTATTATATTAGTAAAATCGCAAATTACATCTTTTATATATTTTCACTAAATCCACCTCTTTGTCAAGACCCTCCTTCATTTCAATGCCGGCAACCCAAATCCGCCACTGCGTCTCAACCTCAATGCTGTAGGTGGTAGCAATGTTCAAGCCATAAAGCAATAACAATACTGTTCATTTCAAGTATTTCCTTGCAATATTTTTCTTCCACATTGTTTTTATATTTAATGCTAGTCTTTTCTTTCTTCTTTATATTTTCAAGTGTAAATCTATGACAATTTTGTCTGGCAAAAAAGCTTATGTTCATTTATTAATTACAACATTTGAGGATTCTGCCACCATTAGTTGAAGGTATCTAGTATAGATTCATCTCTAGCTTGGTTTTCATGTGAAATACTTGTTCTTTTTATGTAAATTAGACTCATTTTCTACGAAGATTCGTTCTTGGTTCTACTTGTTTTGGTTTCTTTCCATTTCATTATAGGTTATGCTTCTGTTTATATTGTAATTTCGTAAAAATATAAGCTCCGGTTCCCTTTTATTTTTTTTGTTTTGATGTTTGCCTATTTTGTGTGTATGTCTATTTAGACTAAAGTTTCTGATCTTATTTTTATTTTTATTTTGTGGATGAATACTTGAATAGAAAAAACTGATCCAATAAGGATTGGATTGGTTTGAATGATCATTCTATAATTGGATTAATTGGATTGGAGAACCAATATAATTGAATTGGATGATCAAATTAAAAAAACCAATCCACTATAATCAGATTACACCTCTACTTTAATAGGTCCATTGTTCAATGTTCAATTAGATGGCCCCGAGGCCTTAAATTACAGGACATTTATTTAGTTACACAGCCTGTATATTTGCATGTTTCAACAAAAAATTAAGTAAAGCCTATAAAATGCCATAAATTGGCACTTACATCTGTTCCCACGATAGACTAATGTAAAAACTTCTGTGGAACACTAACATCAAACTTGCATGAGAGTTAGCAATTTATTTAATCCAAAAACAAGATAAAATGTAAATGAACTTCCTTAATCCCTTGGGTCAAAACCTTAAGCGACAATTAAATTGGGATGGAGGGAGTAAAATTGTATTGCACATGAAATTATTTAATTTTTTTTATCCTAATGTCAAAACCTTTAACAGTAATAAATTCAAAAAAATGTTTTCACATTACTAAGATCCTATGTGGATTTGCTTTTGCTAACCTCCTTCTCTTTTTAATTTGAAAATGAAGCACTTCTATTCTAGAAGTCACTGTTTGGATTAATTTCTATATAGAAGGAGAATCACCTGAAGAAACCAAGAGCTTACTTTTCTAGAAGAAAAAGGAGAAGCAGAAGCTAATTTTACAAATTTCAAATTAAAAAAATATCCTTAATTAAAAATTACAAATACCAGTTACAAAATTTTAAATTACAAAATTATGAACAAAAAAATCATTATTTAATTCTACAACGCACTTCCACTTTCACTTACATTCAAATTATTGCAAATAGTAACACTGATTATATATCGCTTATCATCGTTATTATCATTATCATTCACATCTACTAGTTTGTAAATAGGTAAACGAGTGTTAGATGCTAGTCGTGAGTGACAAGAAAATCTACAGAAATTTGCAAAGAACAGCTTGTCTTTATTTTCTTTGTCTAGGAACTTGAATCTGCAAGGGGGAAAAAAGAAAAAAAGAGAAAAAAAATCCTTTTCAGATATAAGAAAAATATGAGGACTTTTAGTTCAAATCTGCATAACTTTATTTTATATGTTGAATTTAATTTTAAACATAAATAATTAAAAATTATAATAAAGTGATTTTTTGTCTAGAAACTATTAAATAATATTAGAAGAACTTTTACATTTATGCATCCAAACAACTTTTTTAATAAGAAATGGCTTTTTAAACATTAATCAAAACACAAAATAACTTCTTCTTCTTTTTTTAACTTTTATTATCACATTTCCTTTTTATTTCTTCTTTTTTTAAAATCAATCCGAACGAATTCTAAGCTTTTCACTTAATCTAAATGGTATGATTATCTAAAAATGTGAAGAGGGAGAAATTAGGGATCTTTGACTTTTAGTAAGAGACATGTTATATGCACACCTATTTCTATATATTCTTTTTCTTTCTATATCTTACTTTTTATCTCTTATGATTTTATATTTACCGTTTTACACATATAATGAATAAATGAAAACTAGAAGTGTATACATAAAATGTATATAAAAGGGTGTACTCACAACTTTTCCCTTTTGTAAAAAGGCCTACGTATGTAAAAGAGCCCAGTAACTAAACTCAAGAAATAAGTGTGTTCAAACATATTCTTTTAGCCCAAAAAAAAAAAGGGATAAATACTAAAGCAATATGACCGATGCATGAAATGACGTTTCAGACGCACAACTAAGCACCTGAAACTAGCTTAATTTTGATGTCCCATGTATGGGATGGTGCTCGCAAGCCGTCATCTTGGCATGAGTATGAAAACATTTTTCTTAAAAGGAAAAAAAAAAAATCTTAAGTTGTCTTTTAGAATTCTGAAGCTTTGATCTCAATCAATATTTTGATTTCTAATAATTTAAGCCAACCCTGCCAAAGATACAACTAGACTGGTGAAGTGTTTTTTAACTTCAATATCACGAGTTGGATGTAGATCATAGTAAAAATGATGTTTTGATTTTTAGTAATTTGATTATATTCAAAAATACTATTGACAGTACTTTTAATTAAAATCTCGTGAGAACTGGAAGTAGATCATAATAGATCTTGATGCTTTGACTTTTAAATAATAATGTGAATGCCAACCACTAATGTCAAAGATGTTAGAACAGTATTTTTATTATTATTTTAAAATTAAATATTATTTTGATTTCTCACATTTTAAACTTATAAATTTTGTCCATTAAACTTATTAATATAGGGAATATTTAAGTTTAGTGCTAATTTAAACATCTCAAAATTTCTATAGAGATGAAATTATTAAAAAATTTAAAGTATAAGGTATTAAATTATTAAATTAAGTGTAAATAATTAAATTAATTATAATTTTAAAAATAAATGACCAAAATAATATTTAACTCCTAATTTAAACAAACAAAGTCGATTTGATGCTTTGCTTGTTGTTGAACATCTTCTTTTATTATTTAATCTTCTATATGACATACTAGGCCAACTCAGCTTAATTTTTGTGACTTAGTAATGAAGTTAACATTCATATTTTCATTGAGAAAAAAAAAAAAAAAGAAGAAAAGAAAAGGAAGTTGCATTTATGTAAGATTTTCCTTTTCCATTTTTTATCTTACTTTTTGGAATGAAAATTTTCTCTAGACATCACTTGCATCTGGAATCTTTCAACACTTGGTAATTTGCAACTGAGGTATAATATCTTCCATTCCACTTCTGGTCTAGTCCTATCGTGTTTTAATTGATTAAAAAATGATAACATGGGGGCATCTATTTTAGGCTATGAGTGGGTGCATGATATGGAAAAGAAACCAAAAAAATATTCTTTTCCTTTTCTTAATATCTCTTAGCACTTGGCACTATATTGATTTGGATATATTTACTAACTGCATGTTCATAACACTAACATTTTCAAAATTAAGCAATTTGTAAATTAATTGTTTAAATGTTTAAAAATATTACCATAAAATTAATAATCCATTTTAAAATAATTTTATAATGTGATGATTATTGCAAAGGTAAAGTAAATAAAAATAGTACAAAATGTAACATCTTATTTTAACTCTTATATTTATGAAAACACTTTTCATTTAAATCTATTTTATAAGACAATTACCCATTTAAAGGTTTAAATTTCAATTAGACAGCTTACTGTTTTAGACAGCTTGCTATCCTGTTCTTGTAAAATATAGAAATATAGTATACAAATGTCTAAAAATTTTGAAAATCTCCAGAATAAAAGTTCAATATGGCTAGAATATGTGGTAAAATTTTCATACAAAATCTCATTGGTTTAGTGGGTCAATTAAACAAAGTTTGTGAACTGCCCTGTTTACCGATAAAAATCCTGATGTGTAACTTTGAAGAATTTTCTGTACTAATTGGCTAAGCCAAAAATCTTGAAAATTTGCATGGATAAAATATAAGGTTTCATGAGCTAAGAAAATTTATTTCATGCAATTATCTCGTGATTGAAGGTTCTAGTGAATTATTACTTCAAGCTGGCCAGAAACAGAGTTTCAGCACAAGCACACTAGCTAATACTTGTCTTCTTTAAAAATTTACATTAATACACCAAACACATACAACAATTATATGTTTCACAATGTTCTTTAGAGTATTCAAATTACATCACAGAACTCTGATAATTTACATCACAAAAATTTATCACAAGAGGGGAAAAACAGCCAGCAGCCACAAGCTAATCTTGATTTACCTCTTTTGCTTGTTCACTTGTAACAAGTCACCAACACTAATAATATGATAAATCCTTGATTTCTCAGTAGTTAGTTCATTCAAACCAAGTTAAGAAGTGATATAAACTGAAGACAAATAGAAGAGAATACAAAGAAAAATGCATAACCAAGTCTAGGGATTTTGTGGACAGCATACATGGTTTGGGTGCTCCCTTTTTGGCACCTTTGCATATTCATAGAGTGAGACACATTTAGTGCTCCCTTATTGGCACCAATCACTCATATGAGGCAAACATAAGTCATTATATCCACAAGTGCCACTTTTATTTCCATTGTGACACATCCCTAACACAAGGTTGTACAACTTTCTTTGCCTTCTTCTCATAGCTTCTTGTTGAATTGCAAGTCACCATCCAAGACAGAAATATGTAATATTAAACCATCATAAATACAGCCAACTGAACATCCATTCAAACACACAAAATAACAATAATTTCACTACATAAATAGTAAGCAATAAATATAGCAAGAAGTCCATAAATTCAGCATATTAGAAAACCTAATACTCATGCTTGAATTAAACTAACTACCTTGTGTCTTTTCTTGCAAAACTCTTAGCCTCCTCTTCTATGATCTTTCTAACAGATTTTTCTCCTATTTGATGATGTTTTGATGGCTTATACAAGTGGTTGAAGCCACAATAGCCCTTATGCCTCAAGACAAGTTTTTCTCCTCTTAGCTCTTTCCTTTCCCCTTCCTTTCTTTCCTTCCCCTTCAGCTCCCTCTCTTTGCTGACCTTTGCCTTATCTAGAATTATCTATTTTTTACTTTATGCCAACCCTTTTTTATTGTATTTATTTCTTTTACAAATATCATGATTTTATGTAATTGTGTGATTAGTAGTAGCATGCTCCTATTGGTGGATAGTTTGACCAAACTAATGCAAACATTTGGATCCCATTTTGCTGCTGGGTGGCGTGGATGACGAGGGCTGCAGCTGTTGCAGCTGCTCCCTTCCAGTCCCATTGGAAATAAGCCTCCCCTTGTTTCCTAGTTAATTCCCTTCAAATGCAATTAACTTAGTTAAATTGGCATTAGTTTAAACTACACTCCTAACCCTTTAATCCTTCTAATAAATTATCTAAATTTCACTTAATCCTACTCATTTTTAAGTAATGAGAGTTGAAATTGCATGCATACATATAATGGAAGGTAACCAAATAATTTATTATTCAACTTCAACATTTTTCATCAACTAAAAACATAAAATAATTTTCATAATTCATCAACACTTTATGAAATCATATCACAATAGCGTAAAACAAATACAGGTAAAATAGATATTGATATCACAATATCATAAAACAATTATAGGTAAAATAGAGGGTGTTACACAAAAGATTAGAGAATATGAGAATTTTGTTCTTATTCTTCTTGTGTTTTCCATACAAATGGTGTGTCAATTTATAGGCACAAGCTTGTAACCCTAATCTTCATGGTACAAAATGGCATTGAGCACCCATTACAATTGTGTATGGAAGTTACATAGAAGAGAGTCAAAACCTTAAACCTTGTAGGTTATAACCGAAAGGAGATAATATCACATAATTCACAATGATGTTTTGGGATTTGAGAAGCTAAATGAACATCCACAATGAAGGATTCATAACACTCCCCCTATTCACAACACAATCAAAATTTCTAAGCATGTGCATTCTGATCTTCTATGCCAATTTTTCAAATGTTGATGTAAGGCCTTGGTCAAGCATTGTGCTCACACTTCGAAGGTGTGGGTGGAACTATGATCTCTAATCCTAGGGCATGGCCATGGAGGTGCCCTAAGTCAGACCATGAAACTACCTTAGGTGATTAAAGATTACTACCTAAAGAGCTAAGCGCTTGCCTCTTTTGATGGGATCACTTTGGCATGTTGAGTTTGGGAATAAGTGAAGGGGTGCCATGTGGAATACTTTCACAACACTTTGGCAACAATGATAGATACCTTATAGATATAAAAGATAATAGAAATAAAGTATTTACTTCTTTGACTATGATTATGATATGTTTATGAAAGTCAACAAAGAAGGTTCTTTAGGTGGTTCGGCCTACTTCCGTGAGAAAATAATTATTAAATGTTTGAACTTAGAAAGCTCTTACGTCCTAATGAGTATTGATGGGCCATCCTAGGACCTCTTCCTGAGGGGGGCTTCCTTAAGAACATCCTAAGTATTTCCTCAAGTAATGATAATTAATATATGATCTTAAATTTAAAATTTACCTAGTAATTCTTTTAGACTTATGAGTTGACTTTTTTGTAATTGGCTATTTGGTCCCACATATTGGCTTGGGCCATGCTCATAATAGGCCTGTCAACATTCAATTTTTACAAAGAAAACTTAGGTGAAATGTGCTTCATTCGACCCCTTTTGATATACTCTTTCTTCAATTGAGCTACACATGCAACATTGTCTTCAAAGAGCACTACTGGAGTTCCACTGCAAGAGAAGCCCAAATGTCTTGAATATATTGAGTCACAAATCTCAACAAAATACATTTTGACTTGCTTCATGAATTGGTATAAGCTCTGCATGATTTGCTAATGTGGTTGTAAGTGTGTGTTTGGTATATAACCAGTTGCAAATAAGTAGCCTATTTGAGATCAATCTTTGGGTAGATTAGATAGATATCCAGCATTATCATAATCTACAATAAACTCATATCAATTGTACCTTGGAGGTAGCAAAAGATATGTTTAATTCTAGTCCTATGTGTTTGGGTTAGAGGAAGTAAATCTTGCAAACTATCTAACTGCAAAAGCTATATCATGCCTTGTATTATTAGCAAGATACATCAGTGCAACAATAACACTAAGGTATGGTTCAGGACCAAGAACCTTTTCATTAATCTCCTCGAGATCGAAAGATGTCATTTTTCACATCAAGTGGTCGAACAACCATTAGGGTGCCAATGTTGGAGCGTAAGTTGGATTAAAACTACTAGTGTGCTTACTTAGTTAAGAAGACAAATATCAAGATAGCTATATTCACCCATGTTGTCATTCTAGTTGACAAAATAAAGACATAAAAAATGATTATGATAATCATGGAAGTTCTCTTACATGTATAAAGGGAGGGACAACGTCTCTAAAAAGGAGGTATCTCGAAGAACTTTGGAGCAGACATGAAAAACTTGGTACTAAGTTATTATTTTCTACATCTTTTCATGCTTAGACAGATAGAAAAACATAAGTAGTTAACCACACATTAACTCCCTTGTTGTGTGCCTTGATTAAAAGGAATTTGAAGACTTGGCATGAATGCTTGACTCATGTAGAGCTTTTGAACAATAGATGTGTACATTATGCTACTAAATGTCTGCATTGTTGAAGTTTTCTATTTCTTTAACCCCTTCATTTCTTTAGATATAACCCTACTTCTTGTAAAGGAGGAAATAAATTTAGATATAGGAAAAAGGACTGAATTTGTGATGCAAATTCATTAGCATATGCATTAAAATCTTGAGAAAAAAGCAATCGATAAGCGCCATATATTTTGACCAAGAGACTTCATTTGGGTGCATTTTCACAAAGAGAGATTTCTAGACAAAAGAAAGTCCAAGTTGTTGCCAAGTGGAGATGGCCCATTCAAAGTCCTAGAGAGAATCAATGATAGTGCTTACAAAATTGTTCTTCCCAGTGCATACAATGTTAGTGTTACTTGTAATGTTGCTAATCTTCCTTCTTTTTGTGTGGGGTAAAAAGATTTAAGGATAAATCCTTTTCAAGAGGGAGAGAATGAAGATGGTCAAGACTTGGACACTAAAATAGAGCAATTGGATATAGATAAGACTTTGAGTTTGTCAAATGGACCAATAACAAGTGCCCAGAGAAAGAAGTTACCGCGAGCAATCTAGGCCAACATTGAGCCCCAAAGTGTTGGAAAGAGTGTTCACACTCCTCAAGGGAGTGAGGCTATGCTTAATGTGAACACTATATTTTATCCTAATATCTTTTTATCTTTATTTTTGTCTTTATTTTATTTTATTTTAATTTTATTTTAGCTTTTTTTATAAAAAAAAGAAAAAGAAAAAGAAAAATTATTATTATTATTATTTTGTCTTAATTTTTTATTTTATTTTTATTTTATTTTATTTTTATTTTAAGTTATTTTATTTTATTTTAAAAAAAATAAAAAAAGAAAGGGAAGGCAAAAGAAAGAAAAAGAAAAGAAGGGGATCCGAAGGAAATAGAGAAGCGAAGTGAAATTGGGGGAGAAGTGAAGCGGAATTGTGAGAAATTGATTGAGGTAGAGAGTTGAAAAGCATAGGGGAAAAGAAAGAAAGAGAGAAGAAAAAAATAGGAAAAACGTAAAAGAGAAGAAAAAGTTGAAAGAAAAGCAAAAATCATGAAAGAAAAAGAAAAAAGGAAGTGGCAAAGGAGGCGGGAGGAGAAAAAGAAAGAAGAGAGAAAAAAGAAAGAAATAGGAAGGGAGAGGTGAGATAAAAATGGGGGGTTTAGAGGTGAAGAAAAAGAAGAGGAGGGGAAACAAGAGAGGTAAAGAAAAAAAGAAAAGGAAAAGAAGAGATGGAGAGTTTCAGGGAAGCAAGCAATTAGATTAAGGGGAAAGAGAGTGAAGAAGCTGAGAGAGAAAAACAGGAAGGAGAGAAAATGGAAAGGAAAATGAGAAGCGGAAAGCGTGGATTAATTTAGGTTCATTAAATTTTTATTTTTAAATCATTTTGAGAGTAGATTTGTTGAATATTCAATTCCAAATTTTCATAGATATTTGTTTTGATTTTGATGTGTATGATTTGCTCTAGGTGAAACCATGGCTCTTTTTTATGATATGTAAAATGTGAAGAGTAAATAAGAAAATGGGTGCGAATAGCAATTGCAGGAGTGTCAAATGAAGTAGTTGGTTCGGGGTAAGAGATAATAGGTGTGAATAGAGATTATGGGAGTGTTAAAAGAAAAGATTTGGTTAAGAGTAGAGAGGTGGGTATGAGTAGAAACAACGGGTGTGTTGAAAGAATGATGAAAGTTCAGACTAGAGGAGGGTGTAAATAGACATTATGGGGTGTGAAAAAGAAAGAATTGGTTCAGGGTGTATTAGTAGAAGAAAGGGGTAAGATTAAGAGTTGTAGGAGTACGGAAAGAAAACTGCGGAGCTGTAGAAGAGAAGGGTGAAAATAGGAATAATGGGGTGTGAAAAGATGCCCTGGGCTTAAGAAGAAAAGTGCAAATAGAAATTGTGGGGGTATGAAAAAAAATAAAGAGTGGGTTGAGGAGGTTGCAAAAAAAAATTATTTCATGCTATGTTCCCTTTAAATTATTTTTCATATATTCTGCTTCTAAATTTTAAATTGTATTTAGCATACATACACTTTAAAGTGCATTTGAATTGTTAGAATCCCATGGCCCCTCACTTATTATGGAAGGATAGGTAGTCCGGTCTTTTTATAAGACTGAGCTCACCATATCTAACTTAGGTGAGGACAAACGATGTCTGGATGGACAGTTTATCTGTCTTGAAGGATGAAAGGACTATAGATTCATCTAGAAAAACTCATGCATATATGTTTATCTTTCTGCCATTATTTTAAAAATTATAATATTTATTTTATGGATCATAATGCCCCTCACTTATTATGAAAAGATAGATAGTCCAGTCTTTTATAAGACTGAGCTTATCATATCTAACCTAGGTGAGGATAAGCTCCATTTAGAGAGACAGTTTATCTGTCTTGAAGGATGGAAGGATCCTAGGTTCACTTAGACAATTCGTGCTTGCATATTTTATTTTTCTGTCCATATTTAAAGATTATAATGTTTATTTTAGCAAAGAATAAAATACAATTTCGGGTCATATCTTATCTTACACAATCAATTTGGATAATTGTCTTTTGACAAATGTTGTGAGGTGTCTAACACCTTCCTCACACATAACTGACTTTCAAACTCATCTTTGGTTTACATTTTATGCCTTTTCTAAAATAAAATAAAATAAATACCTAAATTTTAAAATAAATAGGGTTTCTAATTGTACCCTAATTCTTAAACAATGGATGGTGACTCCAAAATTAAATAATTTTTCTTAAAAAAAAAATTCTTAAAGCCATTCCATTTTTCATCGTAGCGTTTTTACCCCCAAAGGATACGTTGTGATAGTTTGCCGACTCCACTGGGGAAAGTTTGAGAGTCAAGCCCAATAAATTAGTTGTGCAAAATTTGATATGACCTATAAATTGTGTTTTATTAGTTGCTTATTTTAATTTTTGTTATGATGGTTTATTTTGCATTTGCATATATTTGTTGCATGTTTCTTTGCAAGATGGGGTGGTTAGTTTAAGGATAAGGTTTGTTAGCTCTTCCCACACACGAGCACTAACACATTCCTTGCACACATTTTTGGCTCTATACCCTAGCCACATTAAGCTTAGGGCTAGTAGGAGGCTAGTGTTATTACCAAAGGTTTATCTTTTGGTGGTTTACACAGAAGTCTCCACTTGAATTGTAGTGATCATTTTACTTATTTGGATTTACGAAGGGTTTATTCGTTTGTGAATCCAAATTTGTAAGGTGTGAACTCCACCAATCTAGTGGGGGTAGTTCAGAAACCATACATGTTTAGGATATTAGCCTTTTCACTAAGCTGTGCACTTAGTACACCATAGCACTGTCCAAACTAGGCTAGAACCCGGCCAGTAAGTTAGAAAACTTAACCTTTAAAGTGACTGGTGATATTAGGATAACAGGAAGAGCACCCTGTCATTATCTTTTATGTTTCTATTTGATTTTTTATTTTATTTATTTTGCTAGCATCTTATTTTTTTTTCTTTTGCAATTTTTGTCTTTCGTCAGTAATTTATCCAAATAATGGGTCATTAATACAGCTTATACAAGTAATTTTTGAAATTTGTTTTTTCTTTGTGGGCTTTTATGGACAAAGTTTGAGTATGGTAGCCAAGAGTTCCATCACCACTTCTCAACTCCTCTTAAAAAAAACAGAAAAAGAAAGAGAGATCGTATTTTCTATACTTTAAGAACATTGTTTTGACTTATGTATAAATTTTAGTTTTGTTGTTTTATATTTAAAAAATTTTGTTTTCGCCGTTATTGCTATTTGGGTATTGTAAAAAAAAAAAAAAACTTTACGTACTATATAATAAGGTCATGTTAGAAATCATCTTTTGGGTATTCCAATTATGGAGGCTTATTTTTGTTCCAAAAAAAAAAAACAAAAACAAGAAAAGAAAAAGCACAACACTGACTCGATTTTGTACGTTTAGCCAAAATGAAAAACTAAAACAATATGTTTAGAATAAATTAAGCCTTGTTAACAACCCATTTTGCTTCTCATTTCATTTTATTTTTAATAATATTTCACATTAATATGCTTCAGGGACATTTTTTTTTTAAGAACAAAAAATGATCTGTTAACATGACTTTTGAAATCGGATCTTCAAAATCTTTCATGAGTGAGGCTCGATTGCTGCAAGCAAGCGAAGGAGATTGTCTGCTTAAAGATTTTGTCTGCCAATTGCCTAACAAATTCAAGGTTACAGCGGAAGCAACTGATACAAAAATAATTTTGTCATGCCTTGGACAATTCCCGGGCCACTTAAAAATATCATTGTTTGAGGGATATTCCAAATTGTTAGACTTAGTGGACATAGAAATACAGGGGTTGGCATTACTAGTGGGAATACATTATTAGGATCCGTCATACCTATGTTTCACTTTTAATGACATAGACCTCACACCTACCTTGGAGGAGTATAGTCATATGTTAGGGATGCCTTTAAGAAAACAAAGCCCAGTGTACACTTATATAAGAACAGGATCGCAATGAAATATATTGACAAGCTCTTTGGTGTTAGTGAGCAAGAACTTGCAAAAGAAAGTGCTGAGATGAATGGGGAAACTTGCATTTGGCCTATGTATTTTGTGAAACAATGTATGGAAAGACTTATAGCCAGAAAGAAATGGATGGAATTAAGAGATCTAATTGTCACTACCATTTTTAGTCTTATTCTGTTCCCTACTTACAAAAACTCTATTTGTCATGCGGCTTTGGATGTTTACTTTAAAATAATAAATGAAGGGAAAAATCCAATCCCAGCCATCTTAGCAGATACATTTATTACTCTCAACCAGTGTCGAAGGAGTGGTAAGGGAAGACTCAAATGTTGCTACCAATTGCTATACGTATGGTTATACTGTCACATCATGGGAAATGGTCATAGGGGTTTCACCAGTTATTAGATTACCATGAATTTATTAAGCAGCTTTCTTGAGAAGAAAGTGTTAATGAAACTGAATAGGCAACAATGGTTGGCCAAATTTAGAGAAGTGAATAGCGGGAATGTATATTGGCACATTCCCTGGACACAGGGTATAGAATTGTGGTCAGTTGTGGGAATTTTCTATTCGTTCCGTTGTTTAGGACAAGGGGCTGTATTTCTTATTCACCCTTGATGGTGCTCCGAAAATATAATATAAGGCAATTTGTTCCTCCAAAAAGGCTAGCAGAAGTGGAGTTCTTCTACAAAGATCATCTAAATCCACAGTTGGTGAATTTATACTGACAAGCTTGGCGTCACATCCTCATCCACGAGTTAGAATTTTGTCCAGCCAGCAAGAAAATTGAAGAGGAATATAAAGAGTGGTTTCAAAACAGAGGAAAGAACTTATCAGTGCCCGAAGCTATACATCTGTATTTCCTACCACTTCCCAAAGAGACCATTCAAAACTTTGAAGTAAAGCAAGAACTGAGGAGCAAATTAGAGCAAGCAGAAGATAAATTGCTGATATATGAAAGACAAGTGAAATTGCTACAAGAAAAGCTTGACAAAGTGAACAAACAGTTGAATGATAAGGAAACAGGGGGAAGAATAGATGACCTAAAGAAGAAAGTTTCAGCAAGCCAAAGTGAGACTAGCCATTACAAAAGAAAACATGAAAAGATAATGGCAAATCTTGAACAATGCAAAAAGCAAAAGAGAAAAGCTGAAGATGACCATAAAGCTAAGACATTACAATGTAAAAAACTTAAGCAATAGTTGCTCAAGGCAAAAACCCAATACAACCACTGTACACAATGTATAGAGGGATTGCAAACACAGTATGATAATTTGTCCCTGTTAATGCATGAGCTACAATTTCAAAATGAAGCCCTAAACTGACAAAGTGATGAACTCTAGAGACAACATGAGAATTTTGATCATCAGATAGATGTGTTGACCTAACAACTTGCTCACTCTCACTTACATGAGCAGGAATTGGGAGATGAAGCTATCACTTTAAATTCTCAGATAGAAGCATTTGTTCAAGTCATTGAAGAATTGAGAGAAGAGAAAGATTTTAGGGGTCAAGTGGGAGTCCATTGGGCTCATGAACACACTTCTTTGTTTAATAAACTGATATCAAGAGCTGAGTAGTTGGAGTTACAAGTTTGAGCTATTGAAATACCTGCCACTCATGCGCAATTGATCGGGCTGCTAAATCATTGTAGAATTTTGTTGAATGATGTATTCTCGCCTTAATGGGGCATGATTATGTAATTTAAGAATGGTTATGTAAGCAGACTTTGTTGATGACCGACTTTGGTCTTTTTGGAATGAAGTATACACTTTCAATCTCATCTTGCTTGTGGCAAAATGCATCTTGCGATCATTTTATATGGTTGCGAGATTCATTTATTAGCATGTCTTGTGAAATCTATATGTTTTTACGAGATGTATTAATGGGCCTGTAACGTAGTTCTCAAAGAAATCTCATCTTACTTATGGTAAAATGCATCATGTAATCATTTTATATTGTTGCGAGGTTCATTTATTAGCATGTCTTGTGAAGTCTGTATGTTTTTACGAGATGTGTTAATGGTCCTGCAACATTGTTCTTAGAAAAATCAAAAAGCATCCCTAATGAGGACAATTAGCTTCAAAAGTCATGTTAACGATCAATCTAATAAAGAGATCTTTTGTTTAATAATATTTTCCTTGCTTTTACTTATTGTTTTGCTAATAAATTCAGGATAAGTCATAATAGCTCCGTCAAAGAAATCTTAACTCAATTAGGCGCTTTCAGTTAAAAAATCCATTGGTCTTCGTTCAAGAACCATCTTCGTAATGGTAGACAATCCTACTGCTGAGCTTGATTTGGGAGAAGAGTTGCAAGAGCTAAAATCAAGAATGAATGAAATGATGAGATTAATGACAGACCATTTAAAGATAAGGGGCAAGAAGTAGGCAGAAGTGTACCCATGATAGCTAGGGTGCCACTATTGGCAGCGGGTTCTTTTATAAAAGGTCTAAGCATTGCCACCGAACCTATATATGAAATGCCGCACAATATGATGCCTATGAGCTTCCAAACCGCACATGGAATAGGTTCCAGCATATCGATACCTTTTCCTAATCTTATTACCAAATCCCTGTGTGTCACCATTCCACCTCTTTTGAACGTGGTTGTTAATGAGGCTGCTATCCTCAATCCAAATGTTAACCAAACCAGTACCACGACACCTTTCTTATGCTCACCCACTTTTGCTCCCACCACAGTGAATCATTTAACACAGATGAAAGGCTTAATGAGGAAATTAAGAAGGAACGAGAAAGAGTGAAAATGATAGAGAAGAGACAATTGATGATGGAGGAGCAATTAAGACACATTCAGGACTCAGGGGTATATGAACTTACAGGGATTGAGGAATTGTCATTTGCCCCATAGTTAAACATCCCAAAAGACTTTAAAGTGCCCGAATTTGATAAGTATGATGGGACCAGTAATCCTCGGATCCATCCAATGTCGTATTGCACTAAAATGGGAGTATGGTCTAAAGATGAAAGATTTTTCATGCACTTTTTCCCTGAAAAGTCTAACTGGTCTAGTAGCAAATTGGTATTGGAGGCTTGAGCATTCTTAAATTCATTCTTGGAGTTAGTTTGTCACCCTATTCTTGAGGCAGTGTAGTTTTAATGAAAGCCTTGCCCTTACAAGAACACAGTTAGAGGCAATGAGAAAGGGTGATAATGAGAGCTTCAGGGAATATGCACAAAAGTGGAGAAACTAGGTTGCACAAATTTAGCCACCATTGGGGAAACGAGAAATGATTGATTACTTTTTGAGAACCCTCACCACCCCTTTTATCGAAATGATGACAGCAGGTGTTTATAGTGACTTTTCTGAGTTGGTCCCGGTCGAAGAAAGAATTGAAATAGTGTACAAAGCGGCGAAATTGGAATTCTTGAAAGGAGAGAGTTTAGGAAATGGGAAGCATAAAGCATTTTTGCAAGCCAAGAAGAAGGAAACGGAGGATAGTTTTATTACTATACCAAGGCCACAAGGGCAACATTACCAGGCTTACCCACAACCACCCTATGGTGCTCAAGCATCTCCACACTACTATTAGCCTAGGCCTAATACCATCTCATTAACCCCAACATACTGAATTATTAATCCTCCCCTTGTTCCTGCATACCCAGCCAAATCAACACCCTTTATCCCCACATACCCAACCAATTCGCCTCAAAGATTTATGCTCAGGCCCCCATATCAAGACATCAAAACCCAACCACGACTGTTTAAAAATGAGCCTTTCCTAAACATTCTGGGGACCAAGACAGAGTTGTTCAAACAATTAGTAGAAGCTAACCTCATGGTCCCCAAGGTTACACAGCCACAACAACCCCCTTACCCTTACTGGTATAATTCTAATCTCACTTGCAATTACCACAACAGTATAATAGGGCATTCTATAGAGACTTGTCCTGCATTTAAGAGTGTTGTACTCCATTTGATTCATCAAGGGGCAATTACACTACAACAGGAAGGTGGAGCTCCAAATGTTAACACAAATCCCTTGCCAAATCATACAAGAGAGCCTAAAGTGAATGCTGTGGGAGAAGATTTTTGTAGAGTACGGAAGTTAAGAGATGTAAGAATGTCAATGAAGGCCATATGGGAAGGATTGAAGGAAGTGACGCAAGAAATCCAAAAGCCCTTTAGGAGTAAAAATGAAGAAGAAGAATATGACAGAGAGGAATTCTCTGTTCATCATGAACAATAGGGCATGATTTGGAAGGATGTTGGGAATTTAAATGCTTAGTTCAAAAGTTGATGAACTTAGGCATCATGAGTGTAGAGAAAAAGTCCACTATTGTCAAAAAGGAAATTGATATGATAGGGAAAGAAGATCAAGCATTCCGTCCCTTTGTATTGAAGGTTTTGCCTAATCCACCTTCGGAGCCAATAACTCCTAAAGTCATGGGGAAAGTGCCAGCCCCATTTCCCTATTAAAGCAATCGTGCTGTTCCCTGGAATTATGGAGTTAAAGGAGAATTGGTTAAAGAGAAACCATAAGACAAAGAGGCTAGTAAGGAAGGCGATGATGTGACGAATGTTAGTGTTACTGGCAGATTTACTAGAAGTGAGAGGTATTATCTCATAGATAATACACAAAAGCAAAAGAAAGACAAGGGGAAGGATATAATAGAAGGAGATCCAATACAAAGAAGGAAAGAGAATGACCTAGAAGGTGCAATAGACGATGATGAATTCTTAAGGGCGTTGAAGTATAGTGAGTACAATATAGTTGATCAGTTGAAAAAGACTCCTGCTTGTATCTCGCTATTGTCTCCTATAATGAGTTTTGAAGCTCACAGGAAGGCGTTACAAAAATTCCTTGATCAAGCCTATGTAAATCCAAGCATTACAGTAGAGAATTTTGATGATATGGTAAACTTAATTAGAAAAGTCAGCACGATTTCTTTCACTGAAAAATAGTTAGTGCCAAGGGCTAGTAAGCACACGAGGGCACTTCATATAGCTCTTAAATGTGCAGGGTGTGTTGTGGCAAAGGTGTTGATTGATAAGGGATCCGCTTTGAATGTACTTCCAATTTCTACTTTGACACATTTACCAGTGGACTATTCCTTTATGCAGTTTAGTAACATAGTGGTTCAGGCATTTGATGGAACTAGGAGGGAAGTGCTAGGAGACATTGTGTTGCAATTGGAAATTAGACTAAGCAAGTTTAGTGTGAATTTCCAAGTGATGGATATTGAATCTGCATATACGATGTTGTTGGGAAGACCATGAATCCATGCAGTAGGAGCAGTGCCATATACTTTGCATCAGAAATTGAAGTACATCAATGCTGGGCAAGTGATTACTGTAAAAGGAGAGGAAGACTTACTTGTAGAAGTGGCAGATCAGGCGCTAAACACTTCATTTCAAACTTTGGAGTTAGAATATGAGAATATTAATCAAAAAGTCACTCATATGATGATGAAGAATGGGTTTCAACTAGGCAAAGGTTTGGGGGCCAATCTACAAGGCATCAGTGCTCCGATTTCACTTCTAGAAAATGTGGGCAAGCAGGGATTGGGATATAGTCTTTCAAAAGGTCCAAAGGAAAACAATCGACCTACTAGAGATGGCATACCTCATTTATGCCAAACTTTCACCATATCTTCTGACATTATGGTATCTTTGGAAGACAAAGTGCCTATGCCTATGGTTGATATGGGTGCAGGAAGTAACCCGTGGATTCACCTTTGTATGAAAGATGAAAAGCTTGACAACTGGGAGATAGAATCACTTCAGGACTTAATTCATCTTGAGTAATGCTAGTTTCTATTGTCTATGATATGATTTTTTGTAAAAAAAAAAAAAAAACATTTTGACTATGCACTTTTGTTCAATTATTAATGAAGTAATTTATGGAGATGTTTTTCAAAATTTGTGCTTTAATATTTATTTCTTGTCTGATCTATAACTCGTTGACTTCAATTTGATTTTTCTTCAATCCTCTAGGAGTCTTGATAATATAGTTTTCTTGCCTATTGATAATTCTATCAGTCCAGTAATTAATTCTCATTATGCTTTGGAAATGGATGAACATGATTCCGAAGAAGACACGGATACTTCTAATACATTTGCAAAGATGATCGAATCACATGAAAAGATTGTTAGCCCTCATAATGAAGATGTTCAAACTATAAACATGGGAACTGAAGAGGAAAAGAAAGAATTGAAAATCGTAGATAACTCCGAAAAGGATGAAATGATTGCCCGTTTTAAGGAATACTTGGATGTGTTTGCTTGGTCTTATCGAGACATACTGGGTTTAGATCCTAGGGTTGTGACTCATAAAATTCCTCTTTACCCCAATAGTAGACCTATTAAACAAAAATTTGAGGCGAGTAAGATCAGAATTATCAAATAAAATAAAAGAGGAAGTGATGAAGCAAATTGAAGCAGGGTTCATAGAGGTGTCTACACATCCTGAATGGTGGCAAATATTGTTCCAGTTCCAAAGAAAGATGGGAAAGTTAGAATGTGTGTTGACTATTGTGATCTGAATAGAGCCAGCCCAAAGGATGACTTTCCACTACCACATATTGATGTATTAGTTCACAATATTGCAAAGAACCATAAATATTCTTTCATGTATGGATATTCAGGGTACAATCAAATTCCCATGGTTGAAGAAGATCAAGAGAAAACTACATTTATCACTCACTGGGAAACTTATTGTTACAAGATGATTCGGATTGAAAAACGCCGGCATGACATATCAAAGGGCAATGGTTACTTTATTCCATGATATGATGCACAAAGAAATTGAAGTTTATGTGGATGACATGGTAGCCAAATCTAAAGAAGGGGAAAGTCATGTGTGTATCTTGAGGAAATTGTTTGAAAGATTGAGGAAGTACAAGCTTCATTTGAATTCTGCTAAATGCACTTTTAAGGCTAAATTTGAAAGTTGTTGGGATTCATTGTTAGTGAGAAGGGGATTGAAGTAGATCCTGATAAAATCAGGGTGATTACAGAGATGCCACAGCCAAAATCAGAAAGAGAGGTTTGAAGTTTTCTTAGAAGACTTAATTATATAGCTCGGTTCATATCCAATCTCACCCATACTTGTGAACTAATTTTTAAGCTCTTGAAGAAGAACAATTCAGGAGTATGGAATGAACAATGTCAAGAAGCATTTGAGAAGATTAAAGTGTATTTGCTTGATCCACCAGTGTTAATGCCACCAGTGCCCGAAAAACCACTTATTCTCTACGTGACTGTGTTAGATGAATTAATGGGTAGTGTATTGGGGCAACATGATGAAAATGGTAAGAAAGAAGAGGCAATTTACTATTTAAGCAAAAATTTCACATACTATGAGTATGGATATGCCACGATAGAGAAGACTTGTTGTGCTTTTGTGTGGTTAGCTACAAGGTTGAGGCAATATATGTTGTACCATACTACTATGTTGATTTCTCGAATAGATCCAATGAAGTTTATCTTCAAAAAGCCATACCTCAGTGGAAGATTGGCTAAGTGGAAAATTGTCCTTTCTGAATATGATATTGTTTACATGACTAAGAAGTTCATCAAAGGCAATGCAATAGCTTATCACTTGGCAAATAACCCAATCGAAGATTATCAACTAATGAAATTTGAATTCCCTGATGAAGATATCCTTGTTGTTGATAAAGAGGAGGAGAATGAGAAGTCAAATAGATGGAAAATGTACTTTGATGGGCCAATAATGTTCATGGGAGTGGAGTAGAAGCAGTGGTTATTTCACCTAAAGGAAAGTAATTCCCAATAACTATCAAGCTGGAGTTTGAATGTACCAACAATGTGGCAGAATATGAAGCATGTATTCGGGGTTTGAAAGTTGCTTTAGATCTGAAAATCAAAACTCTAGATGTGTTTGGAGATTTAGCTCTCATCATTTATCAAGTAAAGGGTGAATGGCGGACTAGAGATGTAAAATTGATACCATATCAAAAGTTCCTGACCGAGTTAATTGAAGAATTCGATGACATAACGTTTTCTCATTTGACTCGTGATAAGAATCAATATGCAGATGCTCTAGCCACTCTAGCAATAATGACAAAACTTGATATTGGAGTCATAGCACAGCCATTAGAAGTCGAATTAGAAAAAAAAAAACTAGCACATTGCTTGAATGTAGAAAGTGAGCCTGATGGGCAACCATGGTACTATGACATCTTGCAATATATCAAATTCAGAGAATAGCCGACTGGGATTACTGAAAATGATAAGAAAATTATTCGCTATTACGCTACTGGATTTTTCTTGAGTGGTGAAGTGTTGTACAAGAGAAGCTATGATGGAGCCTTACTGAGATGCATAAATGCCAATTAGGCCAATAAAATTTTAAATGCAGTTTATGATGGAATTTGTGGTACTCACACAAATGGTCACATGATGGCACAGAAAATCTTGAGGGCTGGATATTATTGGATGATTATAGAAAAAGATTACATCAGTTACGTCCGAAAATGTCATAAATGCCAAATCTATGCTGATTGTATAAAAGCTCCACCATTTCCACTTCATAACAAGGTAACACTTTGGCCATTTTCAATGTGGGGGATTGACATCATTGGTCCAATTAACCCAAAAGCCTCCAATGGGCATCGTTTCACTCTGGTAGCCATTGATTACTTTACTAAATAGGTGGAAGTAGCTTCATATGTAACAGTTACACATGTGGTAGCTAGATTTCTGAAGTTTAATATTATTTGTCGATATGGACAACCAGAGAGAATTATCATAGATAATGGCCCAAATTTAAATAGTGGAGAAATCCAAAAATTATGTAAGTAGTTTAAGATTAAACACCATAATTCTTCCCCTTATCAGCCACAAACGATGGAGCAATGGAAGCAGTCAATAAAAATATCAAAAGAATCATTGAGAAAATGGTGATAACTTATAAAGATTGGCATAAAAACTCCCTTTTGCTTTGAATGCTTATCGCACCTTAGTGAGGTCTTAAACTAGGGCAACCCCTTACCCCTTGGTGTATGGCTTGGAAGTTGTTACTCCTGTTAAAGTGGAAATCCCTTCCCTTAGAGTGCTTATGGAAGCAGAACTAGAGGACTCAAAATGGGCAAGGATGAGATATGAGGAATTGCACATGATTGATGGAAAAAGACTTGCAGCTATTTGTCATGGGCAGTTATACCAAAGACGAATGGCAAGAGCTTTTAACAAGAAAGTACGGCCTCGACAGTTTCAACCAAGGGATCTGGTACTTCGAAAAACTCTACCTCACCAAGAAGATAATCGTGGGAAATGGGCTTCAAATTCTCAAGGTTCATATATCGTCAAACATGCTTTCTCTAGAGGAGCACTAGTTCTTATTGATGTGGATGGACAAGAACTTCCCAATCCAGTAAATTCAGATGCCGTCAAGAAATATTACCCCTAAAAAAAAAAATTGATCACTAGGTTGAAAACTTGAAATGGCGGCCTAGGCAAAAGTTAGGGCTTAAAAAAAAAATCGTTTGCTAGGTTAAAAACCTGAAATGGCAGCCCAGGCAAAAGTTAGGGCATCAGAATAAAGGAGAAAGTGAAAAACTTTCAACTAACAAGTTGAGGAACAAGAAGCCATGGAGACTCTCAAGTAAAAGGGCGACTACAGTGAGACAATGGAAGTGGCTTTGTTGTCTTCTGAGTATAAAAAGTCCAATTCATAGCATAATGAGAACACTTACCTTGGATATGTCAGAATTGTAGAATATGGCGAATTCTCCAAAAACATTTCAAATTCCTAAATCTGCATTGGTCCTGAAACATCCTTCCAAACTATGTGGGCTTTGATTCCTATTTGAGGATACGTAAACACCCATAAAGAGGGGCAAGTCCAATTTTATATATCCCAAATTGGGACGAAGTGACATAAAAATTTGCTCATATCTTTTGTATATCTTTGACTTTTTGAATAGTGGAATTAATCTCCTTTCCATTATGCATTCTTTTCTATGTCGAATAAATGGGGGTTAATTTTGCATTAGTCCCCTTCTGTTATATGCATGTCTCCACACAAATTATTAAATTAATAATTACAGTGCAAAGCATATAAATTTTAATCTGACAACAGAATCAAAAGCTTATTCTTACAAAAGTTTTAATAGTGATTTCCAAATTTCAGGAATGTTAGCAATCATTAGTCATGCAAGGGCAACAAATGGAGAAATACTATTAAAAAGAGGTATATTAATTTGTTGGACATTTAAGTGATCTTCACACAAATAAAGTGAAAGACCGGGGAATGGTGCGTGGTATAGTCAATTGAACTTACCTATCAAGAATAATATATGCAAGCAGCTTATTGATCAAAACGCATGCTTGGTTGAGTCGAGTACCATCTTGGGAGTTCATTATGATGTATCCTAATTACAACAAGTTTTTCTAGTCATCAACCAACATGCATTGTCCCTTCTTCTTTATATGTTCTCTATATGAGTATCTTGGCAAACAAACTTGTCTCGATCCTCTATAAGAAAACATATAAAGAAGGGCAAGCGGGACATCCCATTTATGCCTAAATGTCTCGTCAGGTGAGATTTTAAGCTTTCCAAATCATTCCTTCCTAAAAGAAAAATTTTCAAAACAATTCACGAGGTTTCATTGATTTTTCCACCATTGTTTTTCCTCACCGCTAAATTCCTTGCTATTAAATTCCCTACCATTGAATTTCAAAACAATTCATGATGATGATTCTCAAGCCAACCTAATTCAAATAGTTGCAAATTTTATTCATTAGTTTCTCTAAGTATTTTGGTCGTTTCTTTGGGTAGCGTATGATTTTTGGGGCCAAAATAAGTGTGTTTTTATCTTTATATATTTCTTATACGAAACGCCTCTTACTTCTTGTCTCTGTAAGAAAACATGTAAAGAGGGGCAAATTGTGGACACTATATTTTGTCCTAATACCTTTTTATCTTTATTTTTGTCTTCATTTTTATCTTTATTTTATTTTAATCTTATTTTAGCTTATTTTATTTTTTAAAAAAAGAAAAAGAAAAATTATTATTATTATTTTGTCCTAATATATTTTTATTTTATTTAAAAAAAAAAGAAAGGGAAGGCAAAAGAAAGAAAAAGAAAAGAAGGGGATCCGAAGGAAACAAAGAAGTGAAGTGAAATTGTGGAAAATTGATTGAGGTAGAGAGTTGAAAAGCATAGGGGAAAAGAAAAAAACAGGAAAAAAATGAAAGAGAAGAAAAAGTTGAAAGAAAAGCAAAAATTATGAAAGAATAAGAAAAAAGGAAGTGGCAGAGGAGGCGAGAGGAGAAAAAGAAAGAAATAGAAAGGGAGGGGTGAGATAAAAAGGGCGGGCTTAGAGGTGAAGAAAAAGAAGAGGAGGGGAAACAAGAGAGGTGAAGAAAAAAAGAAAAGGAAAAGAAGAGATGGAGAGCTTTAGGGAAGTAAGCAATTAGATTAAGGGGAAAAAGAGTGAAGAAGCTGAAAGAGAAAAACAGAAAGGAGAGAAAGTGGAAAGGAAAACGAGAAGCGAAAAGCGTGGATTAATTCAGGTTCATTAAATTTTTATTTTTAAATCATTTTGAGAGTAGATTTGTTGAATATTCAATTCCAAATTTTCATAGATATTTGTTTTGATTTTGATGTGTATGATTTGCTCTAGGTGAAACCATGGCTCTTTTTTATGATATGTAAAATGTGAAGAGTAAATAGGAAAATGGCTGCAAATAGCAATTGCGGGAGTGTGAAATAAAGTAGTTGGTTTGAAATGGGTAAGAGAAAATAGGTGTGAATAGAGACTATGGGAGTGTTAAAAGAAAAGATTTGGTTAAGAGTAGAGAAGTGGGTATGAGTAGAAACAGCGGGTGTGTTGAAAGAACGAAGTTCAAACTAGAGGAGGGTGTAAATAGAAATTATGGGGTGTGAAAAGAAGGCTCTGGGCTTAAGAAGAAAAGTGCAAATAGAAATTATCGGGGTATGAAAAAAAAATAGAGAGTGGGCTGAGGAGGATAACTTTGCAAAAAACAAAAATTATTTCATGCTATGTTCCCCTTTAAATTATTTTTAATGTATCCCACTTCTAAATTTTAAATTGCATTTAGCATGCATACACTTTAAAATGCGTTTGAATTATTAGGATCTCGAGGCCCCTTACTTATTATGCAAGAATAGGTAGTGCGGTCTTTTTATAAGACTAAGCTCACCATATCTAATTTAGGTGAGGATAAGCGACATCTGGAGGGACTGTTTATCTGTCTTGAAGAATGGAAGGACCCTACATTCATCTAGAAAAATTCATGCATACATGTTTATCTTTCTGCCATTATTTTAAAAATTATAATATTTATTTTAGGGATCATAATGCCCCTCACTTATTATGGAAAGATAGGTAGTCTAGTCTTTTATAAGACTGAGCTTACCATATCTAACCTAGGTGAGGATAAGCTCCATTCAGAGGGACGGTTTATCTATCATGAAGGATGGAAGGATCCTAAGTTCACTTAGACAATTCGTGCATGCATATTTTATTTTTCTGTCAATATTTTAAAGATTATAATGTTTATTTTAGCAAAGAACAAAATACAATTTCGAGTCATATCTTATCTTGCACAATCAATTTGGGTAATTGTCTTTTAACAAATGTTGTGAGGTGCCTAACACCTTCTTCACACATAACTGACTTCCGAACTCATCTCTGGTTTACATTTTAGTGCCTTTTCCCAAAAAAAGATAAAATAAATACCTAAATTTTAAAATAAATAGGGTTTCTAATTATACCCTAATTCTTAAACAGTTGGTGGCGACTCCAAAATTAAATAATTTTTCTTAAAAAAAATTCTTAAAATAAAGTCGTTCCATTATTCGTCATAGCGTTTTTACCTCCAAAGGGTATGTTGTGACACTTCTACATAGTTTTGATGTTGAGAGCTCATGCGTGAAGGGTACGGCACAACACTCAAATGGTGCACTGCAATGCAACTATGTGGCATTTTGTTTAGATTTTTTAGCTTAGTGACTGTGTTGTAGCACTTTAATGGTGGTTTGCAATGCAACAATGCAGCATTTTGTTGGATTTTCAATGTTATGACTGCACCACATTGCTTGCTAGGAGCACCATAGTGCTCGAGGCTTTACTTTTGGATGTGCACAACCTACAAGGGATAATGCTGTAGTACTCAAAACCTATATCGTGGTGCTCAGACGAAGCATGTCAATTTCATTTATTTTGTTTCCTTATTTTATTAAGTTTCCCTTTATTTAAGTTTATTACTTGTGATTGGGCTAAAACTCTTTATTAGACATTAAACCTTTTGATTTATTTCTAGCCTTTGGATCTTATGTTTGGCTTTTCCTTATTAGCTATTTTTCATGTTTAAATATAATTACGCAACATTCTCACAAATTTTGGCAATCAATCAATATTGCGTATTGATGAGTGCATTTTATAAAGCTATTTTATACCTCAATCCCTCACATTTAAGTGCTCATTTGAAGTTTATAAGTTTATTTTAACTATATGCTCCTGCATATGTTAAATTTATATTTATCTTAATTTCTATTACTTATGTGAATAAATTTGTGTGGGCAATGTAAAAAGCCAAGGATATGTTAAAAAATGCTCCACCACAAGTGTACGAAAGAGGGAGCCACACAGCACTATGGACTCTCAATGCTTTGCCTATTCAAAAAATATAAGAAGACAAAGAAATTTTGTGTTGTGGCATGTGGAGTTTTACTAATACAATTGGCTAAGAGCTATAGGGTTATCATTGATGGTAACCTAGGATGTATTACTAAGGTGTCTCAGCCACTACTCTTGAGAGCCACAGACTTGGTTCACATGCGCATGATTGTGAAGAGGCAAGATGCCAAAAGTTTCTATCACATGTTGATTAATCAGCCACCGAGGGAAGGAGATGATGCAGGCATGGGTATGGTGGTTGAATTGGTTTGGGGCACAGGTTGTGCTTGTCCTGTGGGTTTAGGACCTAAGAGGAAAGATGAGGATGTTGATAAGCTTCATCAATAGTTGGAGTCTATGATCAAATTATATTGGTTATTGTATATAACAATAAAAATCATAATCCTCAACATTAAAGGGGTATAAAAAAGAATCCAATTAGTGTAACTGCTAGGTTATAGGTTGGGATCTAGGTATTCTATTTTGGTTGCATAGCCTCCTTCATCCTTTGGGAAGATGATTCCATCAATGAAGAAGCTTTTGAGACTAACACTAAGAGGATGGTTGCAGCTGCAGATGGTAGCGGTTGATGGTAGGTGATGCTAGCCAGTAGTTCATCAAAACCAAGGGTAGTGATCTCCGTTGGCTTAAAAATGGAGGAGGGTCTGATGAAAATGAAAGCGCACGTTTCTCCTTCTTTGGATCACAAGGAGGGGATGAGCCTTTAGGCATTTCTTGAAACTAGACTGATAAAGAATACAAAAGATGACAATTACATATAAAAAGGAATCTCATAAAATCCAAAAAAAAATAAAAAATACATTTAGAACATTATTTGGAAACAAAGATACAAATATGATTGTAACTATCAAGCTTGCTTGATTTGGAATTCTAGAGATAATATTTCCACTACCATTTCATTTTGCATTGTTCTACCATGTTTTCCCTTTAACTAACCAAATGCTATGGCAATTCAAATACACTACAATGTGGTTCAAGACTTCAACACAATGTGCGAAACATATGATCTTATAATGAGACACGAAACTAATGTAAATAACTCCAAATTACAATATAACCATGATTATAAGAAAAATTTAACATAAATCAAAATCCACTACAACAATATGTTATTCCCCATTTTAAGCAACTCACCATATAAGCATATAAAGGTTTCAAATCAATTACAAGTGTCATAGTTTAAAATCCCCTCTTAAACATTAAAAAGACATAACTAAATAATTTTACACAAATACTTTTTGAAATAAAAATAACATAGTATACCAAAAAAATCACAAACTTTGGCCTAAATAGGTAAAAAGAAACACAAAATATGCAAACATCAAAACAAAAAATTAAGAGGGGAACCAAAGCATATAATTTTACAAAAATGCAATATAAACAAAAGTATAATCTAAAGATATAAATGGAAAGAAACTTAAGCAAGCAGAAGCAAAAATGGATCATGGTAGAAAATGAGTCTAAATTGCACAAAAAGAACACTTATTCCACACAAAAACCAAGCTAGAGATGAATTTGTACCTTCAACTAATGGTATCATCTACAAAATTGAGTTGAGACCAAGTGGTGGATTTTGGTCATCGACATTGAGATGCAGAGGAGGTCTTGATGATGAAGAAAATATATTCACATTTTTGGCTATTGTTGTTGCATTTGGATTCGCCACATCTAGCCTTGGGATAGGTTGTCTTGTGTTGAAAGAAACTAGGTTTCTACTAGCTATAGCGGGTGGTGGTCGTTGTTCTTGAATAGAGATTTTTTGATGTCCCACGATAGGGAGAGATTGCATTGTCTCGAGTTTGGCCTGGAAGAGGCTATCTTGCAGAGAAAGATGGGTTTCTATTAGTGGTGGTTGCAGTGATCAAAAATTGAGAAGAGATGTTGGATGTAAGGGCCTTGGAGGTTCTTATGCTAATTGGTGAATGGAAGCATAAAGTGGGTCGATGCTTTTAGTTGCAAAGGAAAGTGGCAATGGGTTAAGAATAGTACTGGGCAACTCGCCAGAACTTGGAGGAGGGTTGGATGAAGAGGAAGGATTTTTGTTCCATGGAGGAAGAGATAAATCTTGCTCTACCATTAGTTTGTTAAGACTTGATTAATGGAGAAATGGAAACCAACAAGTTGGAAGGAGAATTGAGAGTGTGGTGAAATGGGTTTACGAGCAGAATACAATGAACTGTCTCATGGCACCTATAATGTCAATAGTCTATCAAGAATTATAGCATCTAGAGGCGTGTGATGTATAGATATGAAAAGCACATGTGGAATGTTGAAATTGGTGGAAGGAAAATGAACTTGGTGCCTTGTTTATTTTATCTTGATATTGGCATGTTTGTGATGAGTACCTATTGTACAATTTGGTACATTATAGGTGTGATTCTATGAATACTCCAAATATAGGAGAATAAAATTTAATGGAAAAAAATATAGAAATTTTTTTAAAACAAAACATTGATAGGATTTTTTTTTTTTGTTTCACAAATGTAAGAAAATAAAAATAGAAAACTAATAAACAACAAGTGAAACATTGAAACAAATGAAAATCATGGAATAAAATTTATTTTTTCCCTGTTTTGCTTTAATGGAGTAGAATTCTTTTTTTTTTTATTTAATGGAATAAAATTCTTCATTATATATGTATATGCATAATTAGTATTTTTTTCATGTAATTTTCGTTGTAATGAATCGCAAATCATAATTCATGCCCTCTAAAAGTGACAAATGTGTATAGGTGTATTTTTTTGTTCTTTTTGTAAAAATACCTATAATAATTAAGGAGAGATTAAAGAAATCAACTCGGTATTGGCTTAATATTAAGATATAATACCAAACTAAGTCTCAAAACAATCAAGTTATAAATCCTATTGATTAAATTTATACTACTAATATTTGAGAAGTAATTAAATATAAATCCAATTAATTCTCCCTTTCTTTAATGGTATAGTGAGCCGATTTGAACTCCAAAAATGCCATGCTATAGTGATCCTTATAGCTGTAGTGGTGCAATTGAGAGACTTTAGTGCAAGATTGGAACCTTGGGGTTGCAAATTCTATGACATGCTCTATATTGCATCAGTGATAGTAACATGAACTTCCACAAAAGTGGTTTTAGGAGCATGAGTTCCCTATATTTGTCCCTTCAATTTCATGCTTTTTGCCACAAGATTCATCTTTGCTTTGATTTCATCTAATTAAACCTTGAACTTACGTTTGGGAGCACATTCTTCTGCCATTTATGGAGATGACTCTAGATTTAAGTCCAATAATTCCCTTAGTTGAGTGTTTTTGATTGAGTCATGACTGTTTAACAAGATTTATTATAACTTAACTTAAAAAAGGAACAAGATATGAAAATGGAGAGAAGAAATATTTATTTTAAAACAATGACCTCACATTAGATTGATTGTTAACATATTTATTGAATTTGTTTGGTTCATTGTCAAATATATTCAAGCTTTCTAGAGCAAATATTATAAGCCCATTAATATGTTTTGTAAAAACAGAAAGTTTTCATGAAATATATTAATAAATAAATCTTGTAATAACATAAAAGTTATTGTGAGATACATTTTACAACTCGTGAGGAATGTATGGTTTCATTTCCAAAATTATTGTTAAAGGTGATATTAACAACCTTTTATATTTTATTTTTTTTGGGAAAATAATCAAGTTACTTAAAATGAGAAAAATGAACAATGTTAAATACAAGAGAATAAAAAAAAAGGATAGAAATGCTCCTACCATTGCCCTAAATACCAAGGTTATCCTAAGGTTAGGATTTCTAACTTAATGGGCTAGGTTCTAACCTAATTTTGCATAGCATTAAGGCTATACTAATGTGCATAGCTTGATATTAAGGCTATATGTCCTAAAAGGGCTTTGTCTCTAAGCTGCCTCCTTCAAAATGATGGAGATCTCCCTCATCCGTGTGGATCCTTAAATGTATAGAGCCTTTGTGATCCCAAATAAACAAAGTGATCACCATAGTTCAAGCAAAGACTTTGTGTTCACCACTTGGCACTAGATAACACTAGGCCTCCTATTAGCCCTAGGGTTAATGTGGCCTAGATATAAAGCCAAAAAAGTGAGAGATATTAACGTTGGTGCTCATGTGTGGGAGGAACATATAAACCTCAACCTAAAAACTACCCAACCCACCTATAGGATAAATATGCAACAAAATGCATATATATATATATATATATATATATATATATATATATATATATACAATGCAAAATTAAATAAGATAAAAAAAAGGTACATTTTTTTAGGCTATATTAAATTTGCATAATTAATTATAAAGGCTTGACTCTTTAAAATATTCCAAGTGGAGTCACCAAATTGTGAGGACATACCCTTTAGCAGTGGTATTTTTTATTTTGAAGAGTCACCATCAATACTTTAAAAAAAACTTTAGGATACAATTGAAACTCAATATTCTTTTTTTATTTGGGTCTATAAATGAGAGATAGGTTTGAGAGTCCAATTATATGTGTGGAATGTGGCCAATATATAATATGGCTAAATATATAATTTATTTATTAAAATAAATTAGATGATTACATTCACTAGTAAAATGTGATAAAATTAAACAAGCAAAGTATGATACTATAAATGAACCTAGAATGCTTCTAACCTTTAAGATGGATCAGCAGTATTTTGATGGCACTTAGCTCCACCTAAGTTTAGTAGTACCTACACCATCTCATTCAAGATAGTGTCGCCTATCCTTCCATGATAAGTGGAGGGACTATGGACCCTACAAGTTCATGCCAAGTCGTAGAATGTATGCTAAGTTACATTCATAAAGTGAGGAGTGGGGTACATTAGAAATTACAAAGGGAAAATAAAAAGCATTAATTACACAACTTCTTTTCAAATTTTTTCGATGCCTTAAGTTGGTTTTCAGCTTGGCTTTTCTTTTTATTTTTTCATTCAAAAAAACAATTAATAAATAAGATCAACAAAAAAAATAATAAAAGATAATAAAAAAAGTAAGCGGCCTTTTTGATATGATAATGGCCTCGATCTTCATGATGCAGGCAAAGTCTCAAATTTTTGAAAGAAACATAGAAAAATATACAACAATGGAGAAATCTAACACTTGTAGCCAAGTTTAATAATCACAAGATCTATAGCCTAAATCTACAAGAAATTAATTTTCTTCGGGAAAAGAACCAACCCACACAACAATAACTTGTCTTAAGGAATGAATTGGGGTCTTCTTGAAGCTGAGTCACCAATGGATCTTTTGGAGGATTGACAAGCAAAGAACAAGAAATGGGTAGGAAAACACTCTCATCAAAATTCTGAAAAAGATATGCAATATTGATTGATTGCCAAAAACTATGTGAATGCTACATAATTGTCTTTAAATAGGAAATATAGCTAATAAGGAAAAACCAAACCTAATATCCAAAGGCTAGAAATAAATCAAAATATTTAATGGCTAATAAAGAGTTTTAGCCCAATTACAAGTAGGAAACTCGAATAAAGGGAACTTATTAAAATAAGGAAACAAAATAGGATAAATTAAAATCCTTGTTTGAGCACCATGACATAGGTTTTGAGCACTGCGGCACTATACCTTGTAGTTTATGCACAACTAAAAGTAAAGCCCCAAGCACGATAATGCTCTTAGCAAGCAATGTGGTGCAGTCATAACACTGAAAATCCAACAAAATGATTGTTGCGTTGTGAAACACCATTTGGGCATTGCAATAGAGTCACCAGGCTAAAAAATCCAAACATAATGCTACACAGTTGTGTTGCAGTGCACCATTTGAGAAGCATGAGCTTTCAACATCAAAAGCATGTAGAAGCATAGCCTCACTCCCTTGAGGAGTGTCAACACTCTTTCCAACACTTTGGGGCTCAATGTTGGCCTAGATTGCTTGCTCTAACTTCTTTCTCCAAGCTCTTGTTAATGGTTCATATGACAAACTCAAGTTCTTATCTACATCCAGTTACTCTACTTTGGTGTCCAAGTCTTACCCATCTTCATTCTCCCCCTCTTGGAAAGAATTTATCCTCGAATTTTTTTAACCCACACAAAAAGGAGAAAGATGAACAATATTAAAAGTAACACTCACACTATACAAACCAGGAAGAACAACTTTGTAAGCACTATAATCATTGATTCTCTCTAGGACTTTGAATGGGCTATCTCCACTTGGCATCAACTAGAACTTTCTTTTGTCCATAAATCTCTCATTGCAAAAAATACAACCAAACCAAGTCCCCTAGTCAAAACACATGGCGCTTTTGCCCATTATTTGTTTGTTTAGTGTACTCAATTGCCTTTTTCTCAAGATTTTAGTGTAGCAGCTCCTTAATTTGCATCACATATTCAGTCCTTTTTCCTGTATCCAAATCCATTTTCTCCTTTAAAAGAAGTAGGGTTATATCTAAAGAAGTGAAGGGAGTTAAAACCATAGACAACTTCAAAAAGGGGACATTTTAGTAGCAGAATGTACACATCTATTGTATGAAAACTACATGAGTCAAGCATTCTTCCCAAGTCTTCAAATTCCTTTTAATCAAGGCACACAACAAGGTAGTTAAGGTGTAATTAACTGCTTATGTTTTTCTATCTGTCTAAGGATGACAAGATGTAGAAAATAATAACTTAGTACCAAGTTTTGCACATCTGCTCCAAAGTTTCTCTGAGATACCTCCTTTATAGAGAAGTTGTCCCCCCCCCCCCCCAAAAAAAAAAAAAAAAAACTTTATAGATGTAAGAGAACTTCCATGACTATCGTAATTGTTTTCATGTCTCTATTTTGTCAACTAGGATGACAACATGGGTGAATCAATTAGCTATTGAATATAGCTATCTTACTTGAGTAAGCACACTGGTAGTTTTAATCTCACTTCTTACTCCCCAACCTTGCTTCACATTTCCTTTTATTTTTCTTTCTTTTTTTTTTTTTTTTTGGTTGTGTTATCATGAATACCCTAATCTCACCACTTTCTTGTTTCAAGTGCTAGCGTAAGTGTATTGGGCTTTAGGTTAAATTTGGCCCACACCCAAAGAGGCTTCATTTTATTGGCTGTCTAGCCCATTGTTAAATGGATCAACATCGAAAAACAAATTAATCTAGCTCATCATTTTTTTTGAAAAACCCAAAATTAAAAAATAAAGTATCCAAGATGAATTGAAAAAAGTTTAATAATGCTTTATTTATGTACAAATTATCTAGATAAAATACAATATCCATGGCCACCAATGAAAACAATCATTAAACCATCAAATTCTCCTATGAAGAATGAGAAAATTGAAGTTGTGTGACATAAAGCATAGCTCGCTACTCAAAGGTTTTACTTTAAAACCTGAAATTAATTATGAGTTCACTTATTCTCCTTTGGTGGATGCTATAACATTTCATTATCTCATTAGTTTGGTAGTACATAGGAAATTTGATATGCTTCTTAAGGATATTGTTACAACATATTTGTATGACTGACTCTATCATGACGTCTATATGAAAATCCTAGTAAGGATTTAAGATGCAGGAAGCATATAAATCAAAATCATGGGAACTTTGTTCAATTAAATTGCAAATATTTTTATATGGATTAAAGTAGTCTTGGTGAATCCGGTTTAATCATCTTAGTGATTACTTGTTAAAGGAAGTGTATAAGAATGTCCAAGTGTTTTCATAAAGCAAGCAAATCATGGGTTTGCGATTATTGTTGTATATGTTGATGATTTGAATATTATTGGAACTTGATAAGAGTATTTTCATACACTATTTTCCAATGTTTCCATGTTGATTTATGCCCTATTTGATGGATAATGATTAAGATTTGTATGTAATTCATTTCTCTTATCATTTTCATGTCTTAATTGCCCTTAGAAGTAAAAGGAACCAATTTCATAAAAATTTGGGCAAGAAATAAGAGTTTTTGAAGAACATTGAAATTACACAAGTTATTATTACACAGATTTTCTAAGATTACACGATTGTGTAAATCGTCACTAATGCGGCCCGTGCTTTTGGAGCTCAAAGCTTACGTAGGGAATGCAAAATCAATTACATAGTGTAACAAGCCCACTTAAGTTGTGTAGTGCATTGGAGGAGAGGTTATGGTTGTCACATTACAACTACATAGGCCAAATATGGATAACAAGCTGTTTAGTTGCCCATGTAATTTGACCATGTTTACTATAAATAGCTTAATCGTAATTTTCACTTAGTTCTTTTCAGTTTTTTGTAGTTCTAGCTTAGAACTTGTAGATAGCTCTTAGACCAAAGAGGAGACGCACAACCTAGATCATCTTAGAGGAGTTTTGCAAGATCAAGCTTCAAAACACTTGGATTCTCTCTCTACATGAGCTTAGTTCTCACTACTTCTCTATTCTATTTTATTTTTTGTTGTTTTTATGCAACTAAATCCACCATGAGTTCGAGGATTGATGATTTGATTTAGTTGTGCTATGAATTGGTGAGATTCTTGGATTATTCTTGTTGAACTTTGATTATAATGAGTTTAATGAAACTCTATACATGTTGTACGTTATCCATTCAATATCTAGATTCAATCGAGTTTAGAATCACTAAGGTTTTATATTACATTGATAGATCATGGATCATAATGGTTCCTATGTAACTCTACTTTAATGAAAGTGGGTATACAAGGATTAACATTAAATTTGGGGATTCTTGGGTTGAATGAACATTTTGGCAATTTCAATTAGGTGGACCAAGCTAATCGACATTTCTAAATTGTTAGAATTCTCTGAGGTGGACCAAGCCCTTTGATTCACAAGAGGAATTCCCGCTAGCATTAATTCACATGTGTAATCCAAAATTAAATCAATGCTAAGCTTGATGGAATCATATTCGTTAATCCTTATAACTCATTTTAATCCATCGTAGTTCATTTTCACTATTTATGCTATTGTCAATTGTTAGTTTTGCTTTATTTTCATTTTATTTGCTTATTTGTAATACTTAAGTGTAGTTACTGATGATCCTTTGGGTTCTATATTGGTACTTAATATGTGATATATGCTTTGTCCGATGCACTACCGTGATTGTGTAGTCATAAGAAATACTAAACACATTGACTAGAATTAAAAATATCTTTCATTACTTTCAAGGTGCTATTGATATGAGTTTATTGGAGGTTATGATGATGGTAGATATCTGTCTAATCTACACAAAGATCAATCTCAAATAGGCTACTTATTTGCAGCTGGTAATACAATTGTCTCATGGCATTCAACCAAACAAACATTTATTGGCAAATCATGGAGAGCTTATACCAATTCATAAAGCAAGTAAAAAATGTATTTCGTTGATATCTGTGACTCAATATATTCGAGAGACATGTGGGCTCCTCTTGCAATGGAACTCCAACAGTGATCTTTAAAGACAATGTTGCATGTGTAGCTCAATTGAAGGAAGGGTATATCAAAGGGGATCAAACAAAGCACATTTCACCTAAGTTTTCTTTGTAAAAATTGAATATTGACAGGCCCATTTTGACCATGGCCTAAGCGAATATGTGGGACCACTCATAAGTCTAAAACAAGTACTGGGTACATTTTAAATTTAGACTCATATTAATTATCATTACCTTGAGGAAGTATTGTGGGTGTTCTTAAAGAAGCCCCCTAAGGAAGAGGTCCTAGGATGACCCATCAATACTCATAAGGAAGTAAGTTTTCTACATTCAAATATTCAACAATTATTTTTCCACGAAAGTATCCCACATAGCATCCATTCACTTATTCCCGAACACAATGTGCCAAAATGATCCCTCCAAAAGAGGCAAGTGCCCACCTCTTTAGGCATCAGTCTTTACTCCCCTGAGGTAGCTTCATGGTCTAGATTAGGTATTTCCACAGCCTATAGTTCCATCTGCACCCTATAGTGTGAGCACAATGCTTGACCAAGTCCTTACATCAACGTTTAAATAAGCATAGAAGATCAGAATGTGCATGCTTAGAGATATTGATTGATGTTGTAAATAGAGGGAGGGTTATGAATCCTTTATTGTGGATATCTATTTAGCTTCTAAAATCCGAAACTATCATCGTGAATTTTGTGATATTATCTGCTTTAGGTTATAACCTACAAGGTTTAAGGTTTTGACTCTCTTCTATGTGACTTCCATATATAATTGTAATGGGTGCTCATTGCACATTTTGTACTATGAAGATTAGGATCACAAGCTTGTGCTTATAAATTGACACGCCATTTGTATAGAAAACACAAGAAGAAGAATAAGAACACAATTCTCATATTCTCTAATCTTCTGTGCTCTCTTTATTTACCTTACCTTCACAATAAGCATCACATTATAAAATTCTTTTAAAACGGATTAATTTTAGTTAATATTTTTAAACATTTAAACAATTCATTTACAAATTAATTCAATTTTGAAAATGTTAGTATTATGAAAATGTAGTTAGTGAATATGTCCAAATCAATATAGTGCCAAGTGCTAAGATATTAAGAAAAGGAAAAGATTTTTTTTTTTTTTGGTTAAAAAGACAAAAATATTGATAATGCAATAACCATCATTATAATCAAATTGAGACATAATTAGAACAGTGGGCAAGTAAGAAAAATTTCCAAAAGCACTTTTTTTTTTCTTTTCCAAATCATGCACCTACTCACAACTTAAAACAGCTATCCCACATTATAATTTTTTAACCAATTAAAACATGATAGGACTCGAAGTGGAATGGAAGATATTATATCTCAATTGTCACAATGTACCCTTTGGGGGTAAAAATACTATGACAAAAGAATGGAACGACTTTATTTAAAAAAAATTATTTTTGGAGTCGCCAACAATTGTTTAAGAATCAGGGTACAACTAAAAACCCTATTTTATTATTGGAAAAGCATCAAAATGCGAATCAAAGATGAGTTTGGGAGTCAGTTATGTGTGAGAAAGGTGTTAGGCACCTCACAATATCCATCGAAAACAGTTACCTAAATCTGTTATGTAAAATAGCGATATGACCCAAAATTATATTTTATTTAGTGCTGAAATAACATTACAATTTTTTATTAAATAATGATAAAATAAATATGTATGCATGAATTCTCTAAATAAACCTAAAATCTTTCTATCTTTCAAGATAGATAAACTGTCCATCCGAATAACGCTTATCCTCACCTAGGTTAAATAGTGCAAGCTCAGTCTTATAGAAGACTGGACCACCTACTCTTTTATGATCAGTGGAGGTCTTGGGACCCTAAAGATCTGAATGCACCATAATATGTATGTATGCTAATTATAATTTAAAACTTAGGAGCGAGATATATCAAAAATAATTGCAAGGGGAACATACCATGAAATAAATTTATGTTTTTTTTTTTTACGTTATCCTCCTCAGCCCACTCTTCTCTTTTTGAACCCCCACAATCCTATTTACACTACAACCCACTATTTTCTTTATGCACCCCCACAATTCCTACTTTCACCCCATCTTCTACTACTGAACCAACTCTTTTCTTTTCACATTGCCCATTATTTCTATTCACACCCACTTCTCTAATGAAAACCTGTTCTTTCCTTTATACACCTCCAAATAGTTTCTTTTTGCACCCCTAAAATCCTATTCACACCTCCCTCAAATTTCTCACCCTCGCAACTCCTATTCGCACCCACTCTCACATCTGAACCAACTCTTGTTCTCACACCCGAAATTCGTAGTCATACTCCCTAATCTGGGACAACAATTTTCCTCTTAACATCCCTGTGATCTCTATTCACACCACACCAATTCTTTTCTTAGCCCACACCCTTCATTTCTGTTTGCACCCCCTTTCTTTAATTTATATATTCACCGGTAAATCCCAAATCATATAGTATCAATTATCAATATGCTTCAAATTATATAGACGAGTCCGAACTGTAAATATTAAAAGTAATGAAAATATACTTACCCAATTAGTCTACTTCTCCCAATTTCCCTTGCTCCTTGAATTTTCTCTCTTTCTTCTGCTTTGTTTTTTTTCCTCTTCAACACTTTCTCTTTATTCTTTTGCTCCTCACTCACGCTCTCTGCTTCTCCTCCTCTCCTTCCTTCGCTTTTCACCTTCCTTTTTTATTTCCTTCACCTCAAACTCCCTCTTTTTGATCTCACTTCTCCCTTCTTCTCTTTTCTTTCTTTTTTCTCTTTTTTTGTCATGTTCTCCTCACATCTCCTCTACCACTTCCTTTTTCTTTTTCATCACTCCTTCACTTCCCCCCCGCTTTCTTTTCTTTCACGTTTTCTTTCTTCTTTACGCTATTGCTTTTCCTTCTTTTCTTTTCTTCTCTTTTTTTTTTCTTTAATATATATATATATATATATATATATATATATATATATATATATATATATATATATATATGTAAAATAAAATAATAATAACAATAATAATAAATGATAATGAAAATTAAGAAAGAAAACAAGGTAAATAATTGATTAAATAAATAAATTAAAAAATAAGAAAATAAAAACCTAAACAAAATATAGTGTCTACAGTGTGCCTTTCTTTACGTGTTTTTCTCACAAGGACGAGAGAAAAGCTATGCTTGTCAGCGTCTCCTGTAAAAACATGTAAAGATAAAAAAGAACACTTATTTTGGCCCAAAAAAATCATATGCTTTTCGAAAATGAGCAAAATGTTAATAATGAGAAAAAAGTCAACAAACAGAATTTATAACTTTTTAAACTAAAATAGCTCAAGAAAATATTTTGATGGCTAAAAATTAGTTGCAAAGAAATCTTAACGGTAAGAAATTTAACGGGTGAAAATTGACGGAGTTAAACATTAACAGGATAAAAAAATTTCGATGGATTAAATTTAAAATTGATCAGGCTAAGCTAGTTCAAAAATATGTTTTTCTTCTTTGAAAGAGATTTAATGGTTAAAAATTAATGGCAAGACATTTAATGATTGGAAATCAACATTGGTCAAACCAAAACATTCTTCTAAAATAAATTTGACAGATGAAAGTTAATAGCAAGAAACTTAAACTTTAATGGATGAAAATTAATGGCAAGAAAATAGTTTTGAAAGACTTGATGGCAAAAAAATAAATTTTTGAATTGAATGACCAAGCCCTGTCAATAAGAAAATAATTTATTGATTCTTTTTTTTTTAAGCTAAAAATCTCAAACAAAATACGATGTCTCATTTGCCCCTCTTTACATGTATCTTATAGGGGGACGAGATAAATTTGGCTGGGAAAGTACCTGATATAAGATACATGCAAAGATGAAAGACTCATATTTTGTCTATGTACTTATTTGAAACCAAAAATGTAGACGTGCAATGGATGAAAAAATGTAATTTTTTTTTCTTTTTTCCCTTTTTTTTGTGACGAAAATAACTTTGCAAATTCTTTCTCTTTTCCTTCCATTTTGAAATTGTGTATTTATTATTTTTTTATGGGATGAGTCAGAATGAACCCCTTTGTTAGAATCATCTAGCTCAATCAATAGCGCTCTAATCCATTGGCTTGCTTTCATACATAAAACTGCTTGGCTTTGAATCTCCATTTTATTCATTGTTTCTTCATTCTTCAATTTCACCTCCGCTTAAACTTCACATTGTCCCCACATTGTTAACTTCGTTTTGTCCTTGTATTTTATATTTCCATTTACTCTACTATTTTCAACTTCACATTGCCTTGGCATTTTGAATATCACTTTGCCCTTGGGCTAGGGATGTTCTAGAAATCTATAGACCATTATTAAAATGATTCCTTCAAGGAATACACGAATTTGTTGTTAAATTAAAATTACATTGTACTTTATTCAAAGTATCTAAATTATAATTAACATTGGGATGATCACATGAGGGAAGAAAATTAATTTGAATAATTAATCCCCTTTGAAAATGTTTGAATGAGAGAAGTTAACTCAAATAGCTAACCCCTTATATTTTATGAAACCAAGAAATTCAACAAAATTTTGAATGATGATTTGCCCCAGTGTGGGACATGACAAGATGGGATAAGATAAGATGACAAAGCTTTTTGAAATGATGGCTTGGCCCATTCTAGGAATTTTTCAAATTGGACTTGTGCTATTGAATATATATCCTCGAATAAGAATTAAAGCCCATGTAGTTCGAATTAATTGTTGCAGGAGCCAACATGAATTCATGAAAAATTTGCAAATTGGAAATTTGCCCCAGTTTACAATTTTAACATAGCCAAACATATTGATTCTCACTTTGCCTTGATGGGACTTCTTTGTGATGGAAAGAGTATAGCTTTTTCTATATTGACAAATGATTGAGAGAACACAACATCTTCTTGTATTAGCAACTAAATGAGAGAATGCATCTTCTCCCTATTCATGAATATGTTTCACAACCCATCTCTTTCTTGGATTGACAAAGTGATCGCTTCATCTTCTTTTTGCGGTCAAACAAATTTCAAAACAACTCATCTTCTTGTGCTAAGCAACAAAATTTAGAACACTTAGAGATTTTGACTATGACTATGAGCTTTAGATCAATATGTCCATATTAAACTTTCATATTTGCAACCCCGCTTGTTTCTTTTTCCTTTTTTTTTTTGTTTGCTTGATTTTTCTCTTCCTCTTTTTTTTTTTTTTTCCTTCTTCTTTCTTTTTCTTTTTTTTTTTGTTTTTGTTTCTTGAATGCTCTAATTTTTGCCTAGACCAAACTATTTAAATTTTTGGCCTAGTGGGCCTCTTTTTTTTTCGCAAATTAATGAATCTTGACACTTCTTGACCTCACCATTCGTGGAAAACTCACATCTATGAAGAACGATACTTTCATAGTTGGACATTAGCATGCTCAAATCTTTGATCAAGTGTTCTAAGAGCTTACTCTTGAGAAGTTACTCAGTTAGCCTTTACTCTGTCAACAACACTGAATTTTCCATGGCTTAATGTGGTCCTAGTTGAATATTTCATACTTGCGTAGAGTTGCAATATCCATTCTCTCTTGATTCAAGGATCTCCATGAGTAGGTTTGTGAAAGTCAACCAAAAGTGATCCAAGGTCTATATTCTCTCCATATTAGTATGCATCCCTTTTCAAGCCAAAATGAGAATCAACTATTGGATATCTAAAATTACTAACATAAGGCAAAAAATTCATGTTATCTAGACTCTTGAGAAGAATTTTGCAAGAACATAAATGGAGGTCAATAAATATTGAATAGAAAATAGAATAATGATGCAAGTTTGGCATGAAGGAAAATGAAAATAAACCATCCCTATGAAAATTACTTCTTTGATGATAGTTAAGCAAAGTGCAAGTAACTCAAAAATTAACAACAAATGCAAACATTTCTCAAAATAATTCAAATTTTGTAATGATTCCATATTCCAACTGATTAATCCCTACTCGCTTGAATTTTTTTTCAAAGATGCTTTATAGCAGGCAAGCATTCCTCCTCTTCTGAATGGTCTTCCACCCTTTGCTTCATGCTTGATTGGGCACTGAGTTAGTATTGATGATCACCCTTCTTCCTATCCCATCAATTATGATTTTCTTTTGCCATAACAGGTAAATCACAGTTTCCTTAAAAGTAGGGAAAGTTTCAATGGAAAGCCCAATAGTTCCCCAATGATATTCACATTTGAGGTTTGGATTGTACCAGTGAGAGAAAGGTGGTCATTGGGGCTGAATACGTCTACAGGCCATAACACCTGCATCACATAATTGCCTAAGTAACTCTAACTTTAGAATGGAAATATTTGGGTAAGGTGCATTTTTGTCATGTTTATTTTGGTAATCAGGGCTAACCAAAGGTCTAGGAGCAAAATTGGTATGAGGGTTTGCTAGATATGGTTGAGTAAAATGAGTAGGGTGGTAGGGTTGAGGTGGTGGGATGAAATTAAGTGAATTAGGGTGAGGAGGATGAGGTGGTGCTTGGTGATTCGGAGGAATCTTGCTTGAATGAGGCAACACATTGATTATCATTCCCCTAGGAACCTTTTGAACACAAGGCAACATTGAGCTAGATCCTGCTTGACAAGCCAAATTTGCATTTAATGGTGTCATGTGAGGAAACATTCTAGCATTTACCTCACTAGAAGAAGTCAAAATAGTAGGTCTTTCTGCAAAAGAAGTCATCTATGTAGGCAGATCCACTTTTTCCACTAGCCTTTTAAATTTCAAATTCTCTTCTAACAATCTCACCATATCATTAATCTTTAACTTCAAATCGTCAACCTCACCTTCAAGATTACGTCCAAAATGAAGGCATTTTGAGGTTCCTCCCAACAATTCCATCATACCTCCAAGTTGTGTTTTGGACTTTCTTTCTTTCCCAACAATTCCATCATACCTCCAAGTTGTGTTTTGGCAAGGAGAATTTAGGTTTGGCAAGAGAAATTCAAATGAGTCAAATGTTTTCGATAAAGGTTCCTTTTGGAATGAAAATATAGGTTTAGCAAGGAAAATTTAGGTTTTAGCATGAAAACTAAGTTTTGGCAAGAAAAATTTAAATTAGTCAAATGTCTTCGACAATGCTTATTTTGGCATGAAAACTATGGCTTGGCAAGGAAAATTTAAATGAGTCGAATGTCTTCGATAAATATGTCTTTTGGATAAAACTCATTTTGGCATGAAAACTAAGGTTTGGCAATGAAAATTTAAATGAGTCGAATGTCTTCGACAAAGATGTCTTTCGGATTAACAAAACTCATTTTGGCATTAAAACTAAGTTTTGACAAGGAAAATTTAAATGAGTCGAATATCTTCGACAAAGATGTCTTTCGGATTAAAAAAACTCATTTTGGCATTAAAACTAAGTTTTGACAAGGAAAATTTAAATGAGTCGAATGTCTTCGACAAAGCTCATTTTGGCATTAAAACTAATGTTTGACAAAGAAAATTCAAATTAGTTGAATGACTTCGACAAAGCTCATTTAGGCACTAAAACTAAGGTCTGGCAAGGAAAATTTAAATGAGTTGACTGTTTTATTCAAAGCTTATTTTGGCATTAAAACTAAGGTTTGGCAAAGAAAATTTAAATGAGTCAAATATCTTCGACAAAGATGTCATTTGGACAAAACTCATTTTGGCATGAAAACTAAGGTTTGGCAAGGAAAATTTAAATGAATCGAATGTCTTCGACAAAGATGTCCTTTGGACAAACTCATTTTGGCATGAAAACTAAGGTTTGGCAAGGAAAATTTAAATGAGTCGAATGTCTTCGACATAGATGTCCTTTAGACAAAACTCATTTTGGCATGAAAACTAAGGTTTGGCAAGGAAAATTTAAATGAGTCGAATAGCTTTGACAAAGATGTCTTTTGGATAAAACTTATTTTGGTATGAAAACTAAGGTTTGGCAATGAAAATTTAAATTAGTTCAATGTCTTCGACAAAGATTTTTTTTTGATAAAAAAAAAAAAACTCATTTTGGCATGAAAACTAAGGTTTGACAAAGAAAATTTAAATGAGAATAATATCTTCGACAAAGATGTCTTTTGGATAAAACTCATTTTGGCATGAAAACTACTTTTTGGCAATGAAAATTTAAATGAGTCAAATGTCTTCGACAAAGATGTCTTTTGGATTAAAAAAAAAAACTCATTTTGGCATTAAAACTAAGGTTTGACAAGGAAAATTTAAATGAGTCGAATGTCTTCGACAAAGCTCATTTTGGCATTAAAACTAAGGTTTGACAAAGAAAATTTAAATTAGTTGAATGTCTTTGATAAAGCTCATTTTGGCATTAAAACTAAGGTTTGACAAGGAAAATTTAAATGAGTCGAATGTCTTTGACAAAGCTCATTTTGGCATTAAAACTAAGGTTTGACAAGGAAAATTTAAATGAGTCGAATGTCTTCGACAAAGATGTCATTTGGACAAAACTCATTTTGCCATGAAAACTAAGTTTTGGCAAGGAAAATTTAAATTAGTCAAATGTCTTCTACAAAGATGTCCTTTGGACAAAACTTATTTTGGCGTGAAAACTAAGGTTTGGCAAGAAAAATTTAAATTAGTCAAATGTCTTCGACAAAGCTCATTTTGGCATGAAAGCTAAGGTTTGGCAAGGAAAATTTAAATTAGTCAAATGTCTTCGACAAAGATGTTATTTGGACAAAACTCATTTTGGCATGAAAACTAAGGTTTGGCAAGGAAAATTTAAATGAATCGAATGTCTTCGACAAAGATGTCCTTTGGACAAAACTCATTTTGGCATGAAAACTAAGGTTTGGCAAGGAAAATTTAAATTGGTCGAATGTCTTTGACAATGCAAAGAAAATTTAAATGAGTCGAATGTTTTCGACAAAGATATCCTTTGGACAAAACTCATTTTGGCATGAAAACTAAGGTTTTGCAAGGAAAATTTAAATTAGTCGAATGTCTTTGACAAATCTCATTTTAGCATGAAAACTAAGATTTGGCAAAGAAAATTTAAATGAGTCGAATGTCTTCAACAAATATGTCTTTTGACCAAAGAACTCACTTTAGCATGAAAATTAAGGTTTGGTAAGAAAAATTTAAAAGATTTTGGCAGGAAAACTAAGGTTTTGCATGAGAAATTTTATGTTTGGCATGAGAAATTTAAATGGGCTGAATGTTGTTAGCAAAGATGTTTATGAAATTTATTTTTGACATGAAAACCATTTTCTTTGGATGAATAATATTTACAACTTGATAAATCATTGTAGGCACGACAAACTCATTTTTGGCTGAATCATAAAAAAATCTGTTGACTTTTGATTATTGATCGTGTTACTTGAAAATTGATTGCTAGCATGACCTTTGACATTATCAAATTTTACAAAAATATTTCTGACCTTTCTATTAAGCTGACATAAAAAATCTCACATAGGAAATATTTATTTAAAGAGCTTTCTTTCTTTATTTTTTTAGTGTTTTTGTTTTTTGAAAAAAAAAAAGAATGAATCCCATAATAAACTTTGAAAAATTGTGATAAAACAAGGTAAAATGATTCCTTTATGTACATACCAACTTAAGATTTTTTTTTTCTTTTTTTTTTTCCTTTTTTGCTACTTTATTTTTTTTTAATCCCAAAACAAATGATATACTATATAATGCTAAGGAAATTCAAATTTATATACATTCCATTAGAAATATTTACAAGGTTATAATCCCGAATCAAGAATTAAAATAATACACTTTCGTCTCATTGAGAAAGTACAAACAAAATGGTAATGACTACTAAAGCTCTGGCTTGCTATACTTGAATCTCAACCATGAAAGCTTTTGAAAAAGGCCAAGTCTCCAAAACTATTTTTCAAAAGTCATGTTAACAACTTTTTTTTAATAATAATTTTTCTTTTTTTGAAATTTTTTTAAAAAAATCAATATTGGAAAAATGAAAGACATGAAAAAATGTCAATCTCAAATAAAAGAAGAAAAAGAAATTGACAAGGTGCTCTTTGTCCTAATATCATGGGTTGCCTTAAGGGTTAGGCTTTCTAACCTACAAGCTAGGTTCTAACCTAATTTGGGCAGCATTAGGGTTACACTAAGTGCACGGCTTGGTGAAAAGGCTAATATCCTAAACATGTAAGGTCCTTAAACTGCCCCCACCAAATTGGTAGAGTTCACAATTTACAAATTTAGGTCCGCAAATGGATAAACCTTTCACAAATCCAAAGGAGTAAAATGATTGTCACAGTTCGAGCAAATACTTTTGTGTAGACAACCAAAGGATAAACCCTCGGTAATAACACTAAGCCTCCTACTAATCCTAGGTGTAAGGTGGCCCAGGTAGAGAGCCAAAAGTGTGTGTAGGGAAAGTGTTGGTATTCGTGTGTGGGAAGAGCAAACAAACCTTATTCCTAAACTATTCAACCCAACCAAAAAAAAAAACATGCGACAGATATATACGACCTTGACACAATATTATAAATAGAAATTAAACAAGAAACCAAGAAAACACAATTTATAGGTCATATCAGATTTTGCATAACCAATTTATTGGGCTTGACTCTTGATCTCCCCAGTGGAGTTGCCAAATTATCACAACGTACCCTTTGGAGGTAAAAACGCTACGACGAAATAATGGGACGACTTTATTTAAACAAAATTATTTTTGGAGTTGCCACCAATTATTTAAGAATTAGGGTACAATTAAAAAACCCTATTTTATTATGGAAAGGCGTCAGAATACGAATTAAAAATGAGCTCGGGAGTCATTTATGTGTGAGGAAGGTATTAGGCACCTCACAACATTCATAAAAAAGGGTTACCCAAATCATGTAAAATAGTGATATGACCCAAAATTATATTTTATTTAGTGCTAAAATAATGTTATAATTTTTGATAAAATAACTATGTATACATGAATTCTCTAAAAGGGGTGCAAACAGAAATGGAGGGTGTGAGGTAAGAAAATAATTGGTGGGGTGTGAATAGAGATCGTAATAGTTGGCCAGATTAGGGAGTATTAATAGGAATTTTGGGTGTGAGAACAAGAGTTGGTTAAGATGTGAGAGTGGGTGCGAATAGGAGTTGCGAGGGTGAGAACAAAAAATATCTAGGTCAGTTGAGAGGAGAAGTGTGAATAGGGATGTCTGGGGTGCGAGAAGAAAATATTTGGCAGATTATAGGAGGGGTGTGAATAGGGATTTCAGAGGTGTAAAAAGGAAAGAATGAGTTCCAATAAGAGAAATGGGTGTGAATAGAAATAGTGGGTGGGTTTAAAGAATGGTGAAACTTCATAAAGTTGTGAGGGTCCCTATTCATATAGCATCAATTAGAAACATGTTTCAAATTATATAGACGACTGAATATTAAAAGTAATAAAAATATACTTACCCAATTAGTCTACTTCTCCCAATTTCCCTTGCTCCTTGAATTTTCTCTCCTTCTTCTGCTTTGTTTTTTTTTTTCTTTTCACCACTTTCTCTCTATTCTTTTGCTCCTCACTCACGCTCTCTACTTCTCCTCCTCTCCTTCCTCTTTGCTTTTCACCTTCCTTTTTTATCTCCTTCACCTCTAACTCACTCTTTTTGATCTCACTTCTCCCTTCTCCTTTCTTTCTTTTTTCTCTATTTTTTCATGTTCTCCTCATGCCTCCTCTACCACCTCCTTTTTCTTTTTCTTCACTCCTTCACTTCCCCCCCCCCCCTCCCCCCTGCTTTCTTTTCTTTCATGTTTTCTTTCTTCTTTACGCTATTGCTTTTCCTTCTTTTCTTTTCTTCTCTTTTTTTTTTTTTTGAAAAAACATATAAATATATATATATATATATATATATATATATATATAAGAAAATTAAATAATAATAATAATAATAATAATAAATGATAATGAAAATTAAGAAAGAAAATAAGGTAAATAATTGATTAAATAAATAAATTAAAAAATAATAAAATAAAAACTTGGACAAAATATAGTATCTACATCAATAGCTAATTATCAAGTGTTGAAAATTCAAAGTGCAAGTGATGTCTAGACAAAATTTTCATTTCAAAAAATAAGATAAATAATGGAAAAGGAGATCTTACATTACTGCAACTTCTCTTTTCTTTTCTTTTTTCTCAATGAAAATACAAATGTTAACTTCATTATTTGTAGACGCTATATTTTATCCAGGTTTTATTTTATTTTATTATTTTTTACTTTATTTATTTAACCAATTATTTGACTTGTTTTTCTTTGTCTTTTTATTTTTATTTTTATTATTTTTATTTTATTGCATCTTATTTTCTTTTATGTATATTTTCTTTAAAAAAAGAAGAAAATAAAAGAAAATAGCCACAGCGGAAAGAAGAATGAAAGAGAAAAGAAGAAAGGAAAAAAGAAAGAACAAAAAAGAAAAAAAAAAAAAAGAAGAATTGAGGAGTAGGATAGAGAAAGAGTTTGTTGAAGCTGTTGGGCTTATAAGCACTAGATTAGAGCAAACTCGAAGCTAATAATTTGAGAAGTAAAAAAGAATTACAATATACTCTCTAGATCACAAGGAGATAACAATAATAATCTCTCTTGATGGTTATCTATGGAAGAAATAGAATGCTAAGGAGAATGAAATGGGATGCTTAATGAGCTTAACGCTTCTGCTTTTTATAGGCAATTCCTAACCACTATTGGCATAACATTGTTGACAATTGTTGGCATGGTATTGTTGACAATTGTTGGCATGGCATTGTTGACAATTGTTGGTATGACATTATTGACAATTGTTGACATGACATTGTTGACAATTGTTGGCATGACATTGTTGACAATCTCCCACTTGAAGATTTGATTAAGAATTAATCAATCTTCACACCATTCCCTTTCTTTTTTTCTTTCTTTCTCTCCATTCTATGTTGCTCTTGTCTTTGCTAGACCACTAGAGGATCGACACCAAATAAACTTGTCAATACTGACTGCCTTTGTTAAAAAATCTGACATATTTTCTTTAGTATGAATTTTTTGCATATCCACGGTTCTTTCTTCCATTTTTTTGGAACGAAGTAGTACTAAACTCTAATGTGCTTAGTTTTTGAATGAAAGGCCGGATTCCTTGCAAGATGCAAAGCACTCTTATTGTCATAGAACAAAGAAATTTTCTCTTGTTCATGCCCGAGCTCTTCCAATACCATCTTCAGCATACTGCTTCTTTACTAGCTTGTGTAGCTGCTACATATTCTGCTTTTGTTGTTGATGTTGCCACAACTGATTGTAGTTTTGAAACCCAGCTTACAGCTCCGCCAGCAAGTGCAAACACATATCCTGTGGTGGATTTGCTTTTATTAAGATCACATGCATAATCTGAGTCAACATATCCTTTGACAATAAAGTCTGATCCCCCATAACACAGTGCAACATTTTCGGTCCCTTTTAAGTATCTTAGGACCCTTTTTACCACATTCCAATGCTCTCTACTAAGATTTGTCATATATCGAGTAACCATTCCTACTGCATGTGCAATGTCTAGTCTTATACAGATCATAGCGAACATTAAACTTCTCACTACTGATGCATACGGTACTTGAGATATCTCCATTCTCTTTGCTTCACTACTAGGACGCATACTAGAGGATAACTTGAAATTAATAGGAAGTGAGGTAGAAATTGGGTTTACAATCTTACATGTTGAAACGTTGCAAGATCTTCCTTAAAAAAAAATTTTAGATAGCTAAATCTTCTTATTATTTCTGTCTCGTGAATTTGCATCCCTAGAATCTTGTTTGCCGGTTCCAAGTCCTTCATTTCAAACTCCCTAGCCAACTGTGCCTTTAATTCTTTAATACGATCTTTGTTGGGCTCTGTTACCAACATGTCATTTACATACAACAGTAAAATGATGAAATCATCTCTACCAAATCTCTTAACATATGCACAAGGGTCTGCATTAAGTCTGTTGTATCCAAGGTTCATGGTGAAGGAATCAAATCTCTTATACCAGAATCTCGGCGACTGTTTGAGACCATACAGAGATTTGTTCAACCTGCAAACCAAGTTCTCTTTTTCTTTTTCTTCAAATCCTTCTAGTTGGAGCATATAAATTTCTTCTTTAAGATCTCCATGGAGAAATGTAGTTTTCACATCTAACTACTCTAGAAGTAAGTCAAATGTAGCACACATTGCCAGGACTACTCTGATTGTTGTAAGTCAAACCACCGGGAAAAATATCTCATTGAAGTCAATGCCTTCTTTCTGAGCATATCTTTTTATCACCAGTCTAGCACGATACCTCTCCACTTGATCATCGCTGTTACGTTTGATCTTATACACCCATTTGTTTCCAATAAGCTTTCTTCCTTGTGGTAACATCACAAGTTTTCAAGTTTTGTTTTTATGAAGAGCTTCCATTTCCTCCTACATTATTGTCATCCACTAGGATGCATCTGAACTATTCATTGCTTCTTGGAGAGTTGATGGCTCCCCTTCTTCCATTAGAAGACAATATGCAACATTGCTCTCCATAACATACTCAGAGTGCCAGCCAATCTGGTCGTTTTCTTAAATGATCTGATCGTTGAATTTCTTGCTCTTCAGTTACAACTAGTTCTTGTTCCTCATGCTCTAGTGCTGCTTCTGAAGAATCCTTCTATTTAGATTCTTTTTCCACCTGTACTATCGTAGTCTCAGAATTTTCTTTCACAGTACTATCATCTTTTTCTTCTTTCTAATTTTATCTTCTGTAAAGATAACATCTCTACTGACTATAACCTTGCAGGCAATAGGATCCCACAAGCGATACCCATTTACTCCGTCAGCATACCCTAAAAATAAGCATTTCCTGGATTTTAGATCCAACTTTATAGTTTCTTGGGCATTGTACATCACATACAGTGGACTTCCAAATATATGGAGGTTTGAGTAATCCACTGGCTTTCCTGTCCACATCTCCATCGATCTCTTTAACTCAATTATAGTTGATGGGGCCCGATTTATCACATAACAGGCTGTATTGGCTGCTTCTGCCCAGAATTTTTTTTCCAAGCCTCTAGCTCCCAACATTACTCTTGTTCTTTCTAACAAAGTTCTTTTCATCCGCTCTGCCACTCCATTTTACTGAGGAGTGTATGCCATAGTGAATTGTCTTTTAATGCCTTCCTAATCACAAAACTCAACAAACTCCTTGCTGGTGTATTCTCCTCTATTATCTGACCTTAGACATTTGATCTTCTTCCCAGATTCAAGTTCCAATCGCGCTTTGTACATTTTGAAGATTGAAAATACATCTGCCTTCCTATTGATAGGATACACCCAACATCTCCTAGAATAGTCATCTATGAATGACACAAAGTACTTGGCTCCTCCTAGGGACATAACTGGTGCTTCTCATACATCAGAGTGAATCAGCACTAGAATTTCTTTACTTCTAGAACTCGATGCATTAAACTTCAACTTGTGCTACTTATTTGTCACACAATGCTCACAGAAAGGTAAGGAAACCTTAGTAAGACCTGGAAGTAGATTTTGCTCAGCAAGAATTTTCATTCCTTGCTTAGACATATGCCCAAGTTTCTAATGCCACACTATTGTAGATCTTTCACTTGAAATACTTGAAGCAACTGATGCCTCTCCTTCTAGCAAAGTCTCTCCCTTCAGCATGTATAATCTGGCAGCTACCTTTTCTCCCTTCATTAGTACAAGTGCTCCTCGAATCACTTTCAAGATTCCTTTTTCAATTACCATTTTACAATCAAGGTCGTCCAGCTGACCCATTGACAATAAGTTCTTCCTCAAGCCTTCCACATGCAATACTTCTTGAACAATACGAATTGTACCATCATGCAACTTCAACTTGATTGTTCCAATGCCGATAATCTTCAAGGCATGAGCATTGCAACTATACATAGAACCTCCAGAGACAGGTTCATAATGATGGAACCATTCTCTTTGAGAGGTCATATGAAATGAGGCCCCAGAATCAATGAGCCATACATCAGCAAATCTTTTCCTGCCTTCTGAAGTCGTTGCTGCTTCACAACATAAAGCTTCACCTTCATTTGAGGTAGATGCTACATTTCCTTGAGGACTAAAATTTTTGTTTAAACTCCAGCAATCCTTCTTCAGGTAACCCTTTTTATTACATTTGAAACACCTCAAGTTTTTCTTATTTCTTGACTTTGACCTACCATGATTTTGGCTCCCACTTGAGCCACACTCCATTGATCTCCCTCTCATCACCATTAGCGCCTCCGCTTGTTGCGAACTGGCCCATATGTCTTCCTTATTTTTGCGCTAATTTTCTTCTTTCAGAATAGCAGTTATAATATTATCAAAGACTAGATTATCTGTGTTGATTGTCAGGTTGATGATGAGTTGATCATATGAATCTGTTAAACTTTGAAGTAAAAGTTCAGCACGCTCCTGTGACTCTATTTTACACTCCAATGATGTGAGTTGAGAAAATAGAGTATTTAGGGTGTTGATGTGCTCCGTCACCGAAGTAGCTTCTGACATCCGCATAATTTTTCGAGATGATCCCAAATCTCCTTTGTTGTTTTCTTCTCCTCTATGCTAGATGATATCTCATCTGCAAGTGTAAGATGAAGATTTACAATAGCATTCTCGTCTATCTTGTTCCATTTGTTGGTATCTGTGAATTTTGCTGGCCTTGCACTGATGGCTGCAAGACAATTATCTTTTCTTAAGATAACCTTTATCTTCAACTTCCACAGTGAGAAATTTCTCCCGTTGAACTTCTCAATCTCAAATTTTGCTATCATTGCTTCTATCATAGTCTGCTTTAAGCAAATATCAACTCCCACTATCTCATGTGAATAGTAATCGTACGTATGAATAGTATTCATACTCCTGAATAATGCCCAAGACCTTAAGAGAGTGAATAATAATCTAACTTATTTTTTGATGTGGAGAATCCATTATTTTAGTGGCAACCACAGAGCATACGATAAGTAGATATCATCACTTAAGTAAGGCTCTGATACCACTTGTTGGGCTTATAAGCACTGGATTAGAACAATCTCGAAGCTAATAATTTGAGAAATAAACAGGAATTACAATATACCCTCTAGATCACAAGGAGATAACAATAATAATCTCTCTTGATTGTTATCTATGGAAAAAATAGAATGCTAAAAAGAATGAAAGGGGATGCTTAATGAGCTTAAGGCTTTTGCCTTTTATAGGCAATTCCTAACCACTATTGGCATGACATTGTTGACAATTGTTGGCATGGCATTGTTGACAATTGTTGGAATGGCATTGTTGACAATTGTTGGAATGGCATTGTTGACAATTGTTGGCATGACATTGTTGATAATTGTTGGTATGACATTGTTGACAAAAGCATGTGGGAGGCGAACAAAAAGCAGATTTCATGGAAAAGATTTCGAAGGGAAGCATATAGAAGGGCAAAGAGCATGAGTGAAGTAGAGAGGATTGTGAGAAGAATCAAAAAGTAGAGAGAGCTAGAAAGAGAAAATGAAGTAGAGAAGCAGAGAGAACAAACGAAACAGAGAGTGAGATGGGGAATTGAGAGGAAGCATAAGGGAAAAAGTGAGCAAGAAGATCGGAGAGCGAGAGTGAAGAAATAGAGAAGCAAAAGCCAGAGGGTTTCGGAAGAGGAGAATTACACACAAGCAAGAAGCGTCTAAAAAAAAAGAGAAAAATCATTCAAGAGCAATTAAAAGGGACAGATTGACTATTAAGGAGTTTGGGTAAGTATATTTTCATTGCTCTTAATATCCATGGTTTGGATTTGCTCTAGATGTATAATTTGAAGCTTGTTGATAACTGATGCTATGATTCCAGGATTTAGTGGTGAATCTGCTATGATTGATGTTTAATTTGTTCTTTAGTGGATATGTTGTTGTTTCATTCAATTTGTAACCAGACCTTATGATTAAAATTTGCTGGTCCCCTAGTGTTTTCGAATCAAAACCATGTATAAACCATATGATTTTATTCATGGGTTGAGTATTTTTGTTTTTTGTTTTTTTTTCCTCTTCTTGGCTTCTATTTCTAATTGATGGATGATGATTAAATTGGGAACTAAGCTCATGGTTGATTTATCGTTGGTCTATAGCTCAGTTCACAAGGTTGTTGATTTTGGAGAGAAATGTTGATCTGGGCTGTTGGGTTATATTTTGGTGGACTAAAGATGATTTGAATTTTATAGAATCTTAGGCTTGCTATGATTTGTGCATGGTGAGGTTGTTGAATTTAATTTCTGTTCCTATAGATAGTTGAGTAATATCATTTGTATGCTCCCAATTCTCGGGGTATATAGTGCTTTACATATAGATTTTCCTACTCTTATGACTGTTTCTATGCTACTAGCAAATCTGGACAGAGATCGGATTGCAAGAATTGGTATTCTATATTGGATTATGGATGAATAATTGGTGAATGAATAGATTTTCAAATCCAACCTCTACATTTTTTTTAATCTCTTTTCTTACTGATGATATTTTTGTGATTTAGTTTTCAGTTATGTGAATGTAAATCTGTTATTGCCTTTGTGATTATGTTTGCTATTGTTTCCACTGTTTTCACTTTCTTGTGTTCATTAGCTTGTGTGTCTCGTGTGTAACACCTTATTTTAACTCTTATATTCATGAAAAACTCTCTTTTTTTGACTCAATTCAATAAGGTAAATACCAAATAGAAGTTGAAGTCTCAATTGGATAGCTTACTGGTTTAGACAGCATACTACCCTGTTTTTGTAAAATATGAAAACATGATATCTAAATGTCAAAAAACCATGAAAAGCTTCAGATTACAAGTTTAATGTGTTTAGAATATGTGGTAAAAATTTCATATAAAATCTCATTAGTTTGATGGGTCAATAAAGTTTATACACTGCCCTACTTTGACATTGAAATCCATAAGGGTAACTTTAAAGATTTTTCTGTACCAAATGCCTAAACCAAAAATTTCAAAAATTTACATGCTTTTATTGGAGATATCAAGAGTGTAAGAAAAATTTCCACATGGAGTTCCACATAGGGAAGGTCACGAAATAAATACATCAATACAAGCTATTTAGCATTCAATTCTCTAGACAGATTATAGTGTTTCACAAAAACTTCTGCATTGAGGCTAATAACCATCTGTTTGCATAATAAGGTCTTTATTAGATTAAGTCTACACGATATGGATTCATAAACATAGATTACATATCCCAGGTTATGCATATACACATTATCAAAAATACACAAGCAAGATTCATCTTAAACATCAAAGTTGTCTTTACTCTTTCAGCTTACCTTCCTTGCTTTCTGAAACTATTTGCATCCACAAACACAAGAGTTATGACAATAATACCACAGTTAATGAGACATATGTAAAGAGTTTAAGCTTAGAAATTAACTACATCAAGTAAATCCCATAAAATAACTATTATTCATTAGAGGAAATCATGCTGAAAATGGGAAAAACGCTCATAATATATTGTCTCAATACCCTTAAGCGAATATCATGCAAATTCCCATGTGGTTACTAAGGTTAATACAAATATCAAATCTCAAGGTATTCCCTTGCCACACTTATGGCTCATAGCCCTTAAAAAAACTGAACCATGAAAGATGCCGATCACAAGTCTCCCTCACTTTCAACACTACACTCAACTAGACCTTCCATATGCGCATATACTTTATGCATACAACCAATTACCATAACAGCAATCTTTCAAGTTCAATAGCAAAGTTCTCACACCCCAAATCATGTCATGGGGCCAAGTATTCCATTTGTATCACATGAACTCACATGTTCATGCCAATTTCCATTAAGACAACAAGCAATAAGCTAACAATTAGTGAGTAAATAGAATTAAATGCAGCCACCTACCTTTAAGCTGGACTCCAAACCTCTTTTAGTGAGATTATCTCCTAATTAGCAAGCTTGAATGGTCACTAGCAGCAACTCCAAGTGAAAACAACATACTTCTTGGCCAATTTCTCTTCTCTTCTTCCCCTTCTAAGTCACACCACCTCCTCTTGTTTCCCTTCTCTTTTATTTTTCTTTTCCCCCTTCTTCAGCCTAGGTTGCCGACTTTCTCCTTCTCTCAATGTCTCTAAATTTTATTTTATTATATCCCTCTTAATTTTATTATTTCCTTCACAAATATCATGAAAATATATAATTATGCCATTACTAATGTCATGCTCCTATTGGTTGACACTTTGACCAATTTAATGCAAATCTTTGGAGCCTTATTGCATGGTGAGTGGCATGGGGCCTAAGGGAAAGGGGCTGCTGCCCCCTTAGTTTAATTAGCGCTAGATCCCTCCAATGTAACTAGCCTAGTCTGGTTTCCCTCATTCTATTTCAACTAATTGTTTCATACTTTTATTGTTTATAAATGTGCAACTAGTTATCTAAATCTTATTCAATTGGGTCCTCATGAATAAAAATAACATGATTCCATTTACACATGCTCATGCAAGTTATCAAATTTCTATTTGCCACAAACGTATACATATGCTTACTCACATAAGAATGTAAATGTAATTAGTATAACCACATATATATAAGAAATTCAACTTAAGAAATTCAATTAGAGAATGCCTTGTACATGCTTATAAATGAGAATAATACACACATACACTTGCATAATCATTTAATTAGGGAATGTTACATTTTCTTGGGCTAATATTCAACCATATAAATACATAACATCCATTTCCTAGCTATACATGCATGTACACATAAATATCACCCTTATACATATCCTTAATATTCTCACACTTCACATTTGCATTTAGCAAACATACCACTAATTAAATTATTCTAGTATAGATTTATGTTCTTATCTTAGAAAATTCAGGATGTTGTAGTTCCACCCCCTTAAAAGAAATTTTGTCCTCAAAATTTCAACAGTCCAAGTATATCTTGGCAATTAGAAATCATAGGGTACAGACTTTATGATAAACTCATTTTACACCTAGGGGAGGCATATCAATCATACAGATTTTTCAGGTCATAGTGTATATAATTTAAAGAAAACAGCATAAGCAGGTTATTCTTACTTTTGGCATTAAATTTCTTGGACAATGAAAATGTGTTCACTTAACAGGCACATCAGTAAATTGATGTAAGCACTCATGCTTGTTGAGGAAAAATCACAAGTCATGAAGTGAGTCATTTATGCAAAATTGTGTATGATGTGTATTGTCTATGGCCTATACAGGGAGGATATTAAACTGTAATATCCTGAATTTTCTAAAAGAAGAACATAAATCTACACTAGAATAATTTAATTAGTGGTATATTTTCCAAATGCAAATGTGAAGTGAGATAATACTAAGGATGATATTTATGTGTACATGCACATATAGCCAGGAAAGGGATGTTACGTATTTATATGGTTGAATATTAGCCCAGGAAAATGTAACATCCCTCTATTTTATGCATGATAGCCACATAGAAATTGTAATATGATTTTATAACATATTAAAGGACCATGGAATTTAATTTCTATCTTAATTGATAAAATATGATTGAAAGTAAATGGTGAACTGTTGGTTGCTTTCTATTATATGTGCTCATGTAATTGTGATTCTCATTAGCATAAAAATAAAGTGAACTAAGCGGAATGAACTTTGAATAATTAATTAAGGAATTAAAGAATTAGAAATGTGGTATAAACTAGTGCAATTAAATGACATGGCTATCTAAGTGAACTACTAGTTAGGGAGATGGTTAGAATCTGACTAAATTGGTCCTAATTGGACCAAATGAAGGCAGCAACTGGTTTCCCTCAAGACCCACACCTCTTGCATGCCCTTAGCCTCTAGAAACTTTGAAATTAAAAAAGGGACACTCTCACCAATCATAACTTGACAAAACACCACGGTGTGATATTTTGTATATTCTTTATATTTTTGGGTGAGACTTGTGCATGAATGAGGGCTGAGAGGAGGAGGCTTGCTCAGCTGAAGACATGGGAAAGTCAGTTAAGGAGGTGCTAAGTCAATGGAGACAACCAATTATCAAGCCACACTTGTCCCTATTATTAATCACCCATACTATTAATTTATTTAAGAGAATAATTATAGAAAATAAATTAGATAAAAAATAAATAAATAAAGGAAAAGGAGAAGGAGGGAGGTCGACAGAGAGCTGTAGCCAAAGAAGAGAATAAGAGAAAGAGGAGAAGGTATTTACAAGAAGAGAAACAAAGCTAGGAGTTAAAGTAGCTAATGACTTCCTTAATCTCTTTTTGCATGCTATATAATTGCCTATGGGTGTGAGTACTTGTGGTATGCTATTATCTATATTCTTTGCTGTGTTTAAGTGATATTCAAGAGGAATATTGTAACACCTTATTTTAACTCTTATATTTATGAAAAATACTCTTCATTTAACTCTATTTCATGTGGAAATTACCAATTAAAGGTTTAGGCTTCAATTGGACAGTTTGCTGTTTTAGACAGCTTACTATCCTATTTTTGTAAAATATGAAAATATAATGTATAAATGTCTAAAAATCATGAAAAGCTTCAGAATACAAGTTCAATGTGTCTAGAATATGTGGTAAAAATTTCATACAAATTTTTTTTAGTTTGTTGGGTCAATTAGACACAGTTTGAATTGAACGCCCTCCTGAGTACAGTTCGGCGGACACAGAAGAGCTAGTTCATAGGGCTCGTGCAGTCATGGAACCGATGGTGAAAAGCTCGGGATGATGATGGGGCTAGCAACTGGTCCTCCAAGAAGCTAGATCTCTTGGGTGCTTTGTTTCCCTTGTAGCCAAGTTAAACTGTTCTGTTTACTGGTAAAAATCCTAAAGTGTAACTTTGAAGAATTTTCTGTACTAATCAGCTAAGCCAAAAATTTTAAAATATAGTGTTTCTTGAGCTTATAAAAATAATTTCACGTAATTATCTCGTAGTTTGAAGGTACTAATAATTCATTATTTCAAGCTAGCCAGAAAACAGAATTTTAGCACAAGATGCACTAATCCATATTTTTCATCTTTACGAGTTACATGAGTCTATAATATACATGGACTAAATATCCATTATAAAGTAATCTAGATATAATTCAAATTACATCACATAAACCTTAAATATTTATTACATAAGGTCATCACTAATCAACACAGAAAATAGCCAGCATCCATATTCAATCCTAAGTTACCTCTTTTGGCTTGTCACCTATATAAAATCACCAATACTAATGATATGAGAAACCAATAGTTTCTCAGTAGTTAGTCCATTCGAACAAGGTTAAAAGATAGTATCATTGAACCATGATTTGAAGAGATGGCAGAGAAAGAAGCATAACCAAGCTTAAGGATGCTTATGGACAGTATACGTAAGTGATGCCCCCTTTTAGCACCTCTGCTTATCATAGGATGATACATGTATAGTGCTTTCTTTTGGCACTACTTACCCCTATGGCGGTTATATCTTCCCTATCTATAAATGCCACTTTTGGTACCATTTTGGCATACCCATACCCCAAGATTACATAACTTTCAACCATTGTTCTTCTTCTGTGATATTATTTTGATTTTTGAACTTGGGTTTTGGCGGATGCTATTAGCTATTTAACTTTGGTTTAGGGATCTATTTTAGTATAATATAATATTTTGTCTAAGTTTTTATTTTATTTTATTATTTTTTATTTTATTTATTTAATAAATTATTTATTCTTTTCTTTATTTTTATTTTATTTTATTGCATCTTATTTTTTTATATACAAATAAAAAAATAAAGGAAAGAAAAAGAAAGAAAAGAGAAGAAAGAGGGGAAAAGAAAAAAGAAAAAGAAAAGGAAAGAAAGCAGTGGCAAAAGGGAAAAAAAGAAAAAGAGAACAATAGCGTAGGCGAGAAGAGAAAATAAAGAAAAAAAGAAAGAAAAAAAAGGAAATTAGATGAGGAAGAAACACGCCTCAGCGTGCAGAAGAAAAGGACAAATAGCGGAGTGAATAGTAGCGCACAGAAATGTGGAGCAGCGACATTGCAGCATGACAGAAGGAAAAGGACAGCAGTGGAGGTGGAGGTGAATTCCTAGCAGAGCAGTGCAGAGGGATTTCGAATGGCGCCAAGAATAAGGGTGAGAGGAAAGGGGAAATAGCGATAAAAAGAAGACAGAGAGGGCAACAGACCAGGTGGGGAGAAAACGAAGAAGAGAAGACCAAGAACAGAGAGCTATCGAGACAGAGAGGGCAATAGGGGGTGAATTGAAGAGTGAAAGAGAAAAATAGAGAGGGAAATAGCAAGAGCTCGGGGGTGAAAAGAAATGGAAGGCTGATTAGAGAAGTAGAGAGGAGATTAAAGCTACTGATACAGCTTGGGAAAGGGAAACAAGGATAGATTGGTATTCTCGGCAGTGACTTAAGTATGAATGCCCACTTTTATACTCCTTAAATTAATCCAGCTACTGGGATCCTGTGATTATTAACTTATGTTATTGGATTGGTATTATGGTTTGCTGGGATGTTCTGATTGGTATGTTCATTTTATACTACTGCTTGTTGAGTTTAATTTTTAGTTTGAGGATATTTGAGCATATAAAATATTTGGTTTGCTGTGTTTCTTATGTTCTTGCTTGAAATTTGCTGATGTAGTATATAATAATTCACATATATTGCTCGAAAAATCCTTGGGTCTGAGGTTGAAGTAGAGGAGGCATTTGATGAATTAGTCCTCTTTCTTTGTTTGAGTCTTGGCATGATAATAAAATGAGTTGATGTCCCTACGTTGGTTTCACCTCTTAATTTATAAATTGATTCAATTGATGATGGGGGTTGATATGCTCATTTGAGACCTCTCCCTGTTGACTTTCGGGTCTGTCATTACTTCTGGTAAACTGATGTTTAGATTTAATTTGGAACTCCCATTTTTCCATTTAGGAGGATGAAGAGCATGTGTTATTGATGCTTTGTCGTTGTTGTGTTTTGGGTCCCTATGTTTTTTATCTTTTCAAGGGATTTCTTGGGTTGTGTATCACGATGGGTTCATGGTTGATGAACAGTTGAGATTGCTGGCTTATTTATTATCTCTAATCTGCGATTGCTGAGTTTTTAAGCTGTGGGTCTTGAGCTAGAGAGGGTGAATATGATTTAAGTTGTTTGGTTCAAGTAAATTTTTGTCTAAGATGTGACCTTACTACTGTAAGAAATCTTGCAAAATCTGTTAAACGATGAAAGTAGATTGTTGGAATTGTCTCTGCAATGTTGACTATACTTGAGAATATTTGGCATAAGAGATACTTGGTTTGTTGTATTTTTGTTAAAGAGATCTAAGGGTATTTGTTAGATCTCATTTTAGTCATATTTTAACCCCATATTTTTTGGGTTTAGTGGCACATTCTTAGGCTATTTCATTTGATTTAAATCACTTTTTAGATTCTTAAATGCATATGAATGATGATATAAATTGAGCTTAATTGCATGTTTTTAATTAACATTTATCTTCCCACAAGTGATTAAAGTCTATGCCAAGAACAAGCAAGAACAAGCATTGAAGTAACAAAGCTGCAAAACAGAAAGCTGCCAATTCTGCCAATGGGCGCCGTGGCGCCCAGTTCCAGAGACCATGCTGCCAATTCTGCCTCCCAGAGCTGTGGCGCCCATACCTCACTGCCGTGGCGCCCAGAGCCTGTATTGATGCTATTTTGAGGAGTTTTAAGCCAAGTCAACTACCGAGAAACCTTGTCATACAAGGATTGGGACTCCTAAGCTTGGAAGACTCTTTGGAAGCATGATCAAAGTGGAATTAAAGTCTAAGAATAATATATCCACCTAATGTCCTAGATAAATTGTGATTAGGTTGACTTGTACTGAGAAATATAGTTTAATTAAGAGTCCTATTTTAAGTTTAACTAGGGTGGATATATTATAAATAGCCAAGGGGGCTAGAGAGGAAGAGATCCACGAAAATACACAACCATTCACACACACAGAGCTGCCAGAACTGGATCTACACACGCCACTGCTGAGAAGACACTCATCCATTGTTCCTATTGCCGAGACACCATCTAGTATCTCTCTCTTTTGTTTATTTTTGTTCAAGCCACCATGCTTTCAATCCAGAACTTTGTTGGATCTGTTAGTATGGTAGCTTAATTCCTTTTATGCTTAGCTAGACATATCTAAGCCATGATACCAAGTTTGTGAGACAAGATTATGATTTTAACGTTAGATAAATTGATTTGAGTATTCTGAAATTATTTGACAGCATTGTTATTGAATCTATTTAGATCTGTTTGGAGTAGCTAACCAACCTATTTGAATGATTCATAGTGTTAGCCAATTAAGTAAGTCTGAAACCTTAATTAATCGGCAAAAGTAACAACTAGTTAATCCTAGAATTAGGTTAATTAAAATAATTTCATATCTGAATTACATAAAGCTGCTGGTGGACCTTTATGGTTCAGGTTAGATGATGTTTTTCATAGATCTTAATGCTCAAAGTTTGGTTAAATCTCATGCGCTAGTGTATTAGGGTTATTGGACTTGGTAGGTTTTATGCTCAGACGTTCTAGTATTAAAACAAACGATAAGGGAAAATAGGAAATTTTGTCGTACAAAGTTCTACAGTCTAGCTATTCAAAATTAATTTATCTATGTGTCAATGATCGAATTTGTGTTATCATGGTGAGGATTTGTCGACGCTAAGCATGCCTTGTTAATTCTGTTACTCAATCTAATCAATTTACCTGCTTTACTTCTCTTAATTCACTTTTCCTTGCTTTCTTTATATTCTGCCCAGAATTTTATTATTCAGTAATTACCTATCAAAAACCCCCCTTTCGTATGTTTAGGCATATTAGAAATTAGGTTAGTCAGTAGTTTATTTTTCAATTATTTCTTTTCTTTCAAAAGCATTCCTATTAGATTAAATATACGCTTCCTCGTGGGATCGATCCTACTTGTCATAACTATATTATATTTTTAGGAAGTAGTGAATTAATTTGTGAAGCTGCGACACCCTTCTACAGTATTTTTGGGGCTTCAATCTGTGCCTTGGTTGTTTTCTCTGCTTGAATATGCATATGGATATATGTCAAATGAAATCTAGCACTCTGCCTTTAGACTTGTTCATAAATGATGATGCTGAATTCATAATAGCTGGATAGGTTTTAGAGGAGTTTTCAGTTCTTGACTTATGTTTCTTTTAAACATGACAAGCGTGCCTTCTTTCTGCTCTTGGGAAATGCTGGGTTGGACTCAAATGATTCATGAATTTGATGGCATGTGTCTTCTGTTCTACTTTCTTTTATTATCCTTATTCCTTGTATGTTTCCTGGTTTAATCTTAACATTCGCATCTGCATTTGCTATTTTCCATAAGATGTAGGTTGATTTTATTGTAGTTAACTAGTGGAAAAAAAATTCTGATGTTGAAATAAAAAGACTTATGAAAATTTTGGGTTGCTTTTGAAAATGCTTTTGGTCTTACCCGTTGTTTGCGTTGATCATTCATTCCAAGTCTTGTTCTAGAATTGGTTTAATCTGAATTACCATTTTGTTGAAGTGATTTAATGCCATGTGATGGGAACGCACTTGTTTTGGTTTCAGATATTTGGTTTGTTTGTTTTTTTTTTTTTTTTCCTTTCACCTCTGTTCATTTTCATTCTTACGGCTTCTTTTCCTTAAAAAAAAAAAAAGAAAAATTCTGATGTTGAAATAAAAGGACTTATGAAAATTCTGGGTTGCTTTTGAACAAATGCTTTTTATTTTTCTCTCGTCTTTTGCTTGGTTAGTTGTAAGATTGCATGAAATTGTGGATGATTGTTTAAAAAACTGATGCTAGTAAAGTGTCCATGAGGTTTTATAGTATGTTCATATTATATGGCTTGCATTCTCATTTCTTTTGAATTGCCTGCACTAAGTCACTTGAATCGTGTTTATCTTTGGGTTTGCATTACTTTTCAAAAGTCATTGTACAATCTGTTTCCAGGAGACTATAGCCAAGGCTTGATCGAGCTTAGTTAGCCTTTGATTGATGTTGGTTTATGCTTTATGAAGTGCCATTCAAATTTTGAAGTCATGTTCTCTGGTGAGCCACTCCATTTAGTTTCTTCTTGGGTTTGTTTCAATTTATGTATATTTAGTGGGTTCTTGTCATGTGCACCAAACAGCTACCTTGGGAAAAAACCAAAAAAAAGAAGAAGAGAGTTTTATATTAGTATTGCATTTTAACGAAAGGCACTTCTTGTTCCTCTTTATTTTATTTTCACCTTTTTCTTTGTCCATTTTGTTTAATGTTCAATTTTTTTTTTTTTTTTAAAAAAAGGTTTGTAGGTTGAAAGTTGAGAAGGCCTCGTTTGTTATCATGATTATTCCATGTATCTTTTTTTTTTTAAAAAAAAAGGAAAAAAATAGTATGTGTTTTTATTTATGTCTTTTATTTTTTTTATTTATTGCGTTGCTATCTAATATAAATAAAAAAAAAAAAGAGAAGAAATCAAGTAGTGATTGCCTTTTATTTTCTTTTGTTCCCATCTCGCTTCCACATTAGGGTACATTTTGACTTTTAGGGTCCTAAGGCCCCTTTACTTATCATAGAATAGTAGGTGACCTAATATTTTATAAGACTAAGCTTGCATTATTCGATCTAGGTGAGGATAAGCACTATCTAGATGGACGGTTTATCTGTCTCGAAATATGGAAGGACTCTAAGTTTATTTAGAGAACTCATGCATACATATTTATTTTCTTGTTATTTTCTCAAAAATTATAATGATATTTCAACACTAAATGAAATACAATTTAGAGTTATATGCTATTTTGCATAACTTATTTGAGTAACTATTTTTAATGAATGTTGTGAAGTGCCTAACAACTTCTTCATGCATAATTGACTTCCGAACTTGTCTCTAGTTTATATTATGACGTCTTTTCAATAATAATAATAATAAATTTAAAATAATATGGTTTTCAATTTTATTTTAATTTTTAAATAATTATTGAAGATTTCATAATAATTAATTTTTGTTAAAAATAAAGTAATTTTATTCTTTATCGTAGCTTTTTATCCCTAAAGATTATGTTTGGGCTACGCAATTTGTTCTCATTCTGCTGCATGGATATTACTTCAATATTATGTGGGCATTGAGGATAAGAAAGCTGAGAGAGGAGTTTTAGAAGAAAGGGGTGTTCGATTGGCCTTTTTCACATAAATCAGGTGATTGGAAAGAGGCCTAGAGAACTGATAAAAGAGAGGGGTGTGAAATAGAGATTTTGGGAGTGTGTAAAGAAAAGAGTAGGTTCAATAAGAGAAGTGGGTGTGAATAAAAATCCTGAGGGTGTTGAGTGGTGTGAATAGAAATTGTGGGTGCAGAAAGAAATCTAATGGTAAGAGAGGGTGTAAGTAGAAATTATGAGGGTGTGAAAGAAAGAAGAGAAAAAAAACCAAATGATAATTTTTATTTCATGCTATATTTATCATTTTGGATATATTGTGCTTCTAATTTTAAATTGTTATTAATATGCACATATTCTTACGATGTATTTGAATTTTTAAGATTTCAAGGCTCTTTACTTATCATGAAAAAGTAGGTAGTTTGGTCTTTTTATAAGACTGAGTTTACAGTATCTAACCTATGTGAGGGTAAGCGTCATTTGGAGGGATGATTTAACTGTCTTGAAGGATGAAAGGATCCTAGGTTTATTTAAAAAATTCATATATACATATTTTATTTTTCTACTCTTATTTTAAATATTGTAATATTTATTTTAACAAAAAATAAAACACAATTTCTAGTCATATTTTATTTTGCGTAACCAATTTCGATAATTATCTTTGACAAATGTTATGAGGTACTTAATACTTTTTTTTACATATAACTGACTCCCGAACTCATCTCTAGTTTGCATTTCACTACTTTTTTTGAAAAATAAAATAAAATAAATATATAAATTTTAAAATAAATAAAATTTTTAATTGTATCTTAATTTTTATATAATTAGTAGTGACTCTGTAAATTTTGAAAATAAAGTCATCAAAATTAAGCTAAGTTGGCCGATTATGTCATAGAAGATTAAATAACAAAAGAAGATGCCCACCTACGAGCAAAGCATAAAATCTACTTTGTTTGTTTAAATTAGGAATTAAATATTATTTTAGTCACTTATTCTTAAAATTATAATTAATTTAATTTTTATATTTAATTTATTAATTTAGTCTCTTACACTTTAAAATTCTTAATAATTTTATTTTTATAGCATTTTGAGATATTTAAATTAGCATTAAACTCATAAATAACTATCTATATTAATAAGTTTGATAGATAAAATTAATAAATTTAAAAAATTAAAATAATAATTAACTCTAAAATAATAATAATAATAATACTATTATTTCATCTTTGACATTAGAGGTTGACATTCACATTATTAATTAAAAGTCAAAGCATGGAGATCTATTATGATTTACTTCCAATTCTCGTGAAATTTTAATTAAAAGTATTATCAATGGTATTTTTAAATATAAAAAAATTATTAAAAACCAAAACATCATAGTACTATGATCTATATCCAACTCATGATATTTAAGGTAAAAAACACATCACCAGTCCAGTTTTATCTGTGGCATGGTTGGCTTAAATTATTAGAAATCAAAATATTGATTGAAATCAAAGCTTTTAGAATTCTTAAAGATGACTTAAGATTCTTTTTGTTTTTTCTTTTAAGAAAAATGTTTTCATATTCATCATAAGATCACGGCTTGCGAGCGCCATCCCATACATGGGACGTCAAAATTAAGCGAAGGTGCTTAGAATATTGATTTATAAGCAATGAAATAATGTTTGTAAATAAGGTTAATTTTACTTTTGAATTAATTTTAAACTTATGAAACATGATTTGGGCCCAAAAGTAAGATAAAGAATGTTATCTCCTATAGTGGTTTTATAATTTTTCAAAATCATTTAATGGGTCTATGGTAGTTATTTGTGAGTTTTTCATGCTTTGTACATGTGATTTGAAATATAGTCTTAGGTTTTTATTTCTTTTGGAGGTTAAATTACTAATTACATTTGAAAAGATTAAGTTGTAAATTTTTGGAGGTCAAGTTACTAATTACATTTGAAAGATAATCTCATGTTTTTTGAAGGGTCAAGATGTAATTACATTTGGAAGAGTGAAGTTGCAAAATTTTTAAAAAGTCCAGTTGCTAATTACTTAATTAATTTTAAATTTCTTTCCTTTCTTTATGAATTATGTTTTTCCCCTAGTATCAGACCAAAACAAACGTAATGGATCACATAAAAACAAATTAACACACAATGAAGGTTTATCAAAGAGAAAAAAAAAAAAAAACTGAAATATATATATATATATATATATATATATATATATATATATATATATATATATATATATATATATATATATATATATAACATTCTAAGGAACTTAAGTGCCTATTTAGTTGGGTAGAATAAATTTAATGAAAATGAAAAGATGAAAGGAAGTTGGAATAGCAATGAGAATAAAAATCAATTTACATTGTTTGGGGAAAAATTAAACGAATATAGTTAAAAGATTATATTATCCTTAAAAATAAAAATATCAAAAATTTAAAAAAGAATGAAGAGCAATCGAGTCCCCGACAACCACCCGTAGCTCATTTCATCTTTCATTCCTTCTTATAATTTATGTGTATCAAACAAAATATTTGTCTTAACATAGATTAATTTTATTTTTAAAGAGCATAAAAATACTTTAAGTTTGTTAAAAAAAAAAGAGAAATGATTGGAATTATAAATAATCAAATATCACATTATAAAATTATTTTAAAATGAATTATTAAATTTTATGTTAATACTTTTAAACATAAATTTCATTAGAGAATTCATTTACAAATTATTTTAATCGTAGAAATGTTGGTGTTCAAGTCCAGTTAGTGAATATATATAAATTAATATAATGCTAAGTGCTAAGAGATATTAAGAAAAGGAAACAAATTGCAAAATCCATTTTCTTTTCTTTATTGAATGTCATAATTAAGATTCTATATTCATGGTTTAAACTCCCTTTTTGCTCTTGCTATTTTTATCTTAAATTTCTCTCTTATTATAAACAAAAATAAAACACAAATAATATTTTTAGTCAGAACTATCACTTATAATTTCAAGTAACATATTCCTATTAAGAATTGAAAGAACTAGATATATCAATTAATTGTTATTATTTACTTTCTTTATTTAACCTTATTTCCTATTTTTATGTTATATTAATTATTTTATATATGATCTTTCATACCAATTATTAATATTTTAATTTTAGTTAAATTAGATTTCTCACTTGATTCTTAGAAATCAACCAGTTGTAAAACTATGAGGCTTCCTAGATTCCCTACCTAACTTCCAACATTTGTGGTAATTTAACATTGACATTAAACAGTAAAATGATTAAATGATTGACCCTCAGAAAAGTGTGTATGCTGAAAATGTCTCTGATGAATGAAAACAATATTTTTTCAAAAAATTTTATAAATAAATTAAATGTAATATATCAATTACAATAAATAATTTTAAGAGAAATTTTTTTTTATTCCTTATACTATTAGAAGAATTATAATATTTAAATAAATAAAATTAACTTTTATATTTTAAGTTAAAAATAAAAATAAATTTTATTAAAATATTTTTATTTGTATAAAAATTTATTTTTATTATAAATTTAAAATATAAATATTTATTTTAAATAATTTAAAATATAATTTTTTCAAAATTAATGATAATTTTTTTAAAATATTAATGCGGTAGTGTATTTGTAGCATAAAAACCATATTTTTTATTTTCTTTTAGAACATTTATTTTTATATTTAAAAAACACTTTTTCGCTATTCTTCGCTTCCTCTGTTTCCGTCTACACAATTGCTTCTAGAGGAAGTTTCAATAGCTTGATTTCAGTCGACGACCCCGTTCTTATGTCCAATCCAAAAATCTCCTTTCAATATTTTGTCGTCTTTGGCTGTGCTGAGGTTTCAGTGTCTTCTTTCGGCCTGAGGTGATAAAAGAAGGTTTATCAATTCAACTTTTCGGTAATGGCAATGGAAATTGATGGGTCCCAGTGCAGATTCTATTCTCTATAAACTCTCTGGTGCTTGTACGAGTATTCTTTGCGTGGTAATCTTTTTGTTCTATTATTCCTCTTTCTTTTAAGTTAGGGAATCGTTTTGCTACTTTACCTGTGGAAGACTCTCATTTTTAGCGTTTTTGGTCAAAATGGGTTTCTGATGAAACCATTTGTTCTGTATTTGTTAATGTATTTTAGGATTCTTCGCGTGAAGGAAACAGAAGAAGACGAATATGGAGGAACATCGGAGTTCAAGCCAGAAAAGGGTGATAAACACTGATTTTGGGTTCACAGACATCATATTTTCTTGGTCCATCGAAGACATTTTCAATGAAGATTTGTACAAGAACAGGGTTGGAACTATTATTCCTTCTTGCCCATTTGGTTTAGTTCATTCTTTTGTTTCTGAAAATGTTCTGATTCTTGTCCCTGTTGGGTTGTGTGTATGATAACAATTGTTACTTTTTCATCCTCCATAACTTAAGAGTTGAGGTTTACTTACTAAACACGGAATGAATTTTTCCTGGTGGAGTTATTTGATGTTATTAAGTCCCCTTTGCATTGAATGGCTTATAGCCTTATAGTTCATCGGAGTTTCTATACTATCACAAGTGCTTATATGCAGGCAAAATTTTTTTAGAAAAGCTTTCCTAGACAGCTTATTATCTTCTAGAAGGTTGTCTTTAGCTTATCATATAATGTTACTTTTTGTAGTTTCGAGAAACAGCTGTTGTAGAAATTTATAGCATAATTTTAGATTTGTTTATGGAATTGTATATCTAATTATTAAACAACTTATTCAAAGAGAAGCACATAAATATGTCATTTACAGGGTTAAACGGGTAAGGACTGTAATTGAAATTTGCTTAATTTTGGTTTGTTTTGGAGTTTAAAAAGTGATCAAGTTTGAACACTAACTTAAAATAGCTTAAATTGTGCAAGCTTATATCAATACGATAAATAAAATGTAAAAAATATGTATAAGTTATATAGAAGTAATAGAATTTTGAACCCATGGGTAATATGGGTAAATTTAACATCGCCTATCCTAAGTCTTATTTAATCTTTTAAAGTGAAAACAAATATGAGTCTAAAAATTAAAATTTAATATTTTAATAATTTCTAAATGTGATATCCTATGAATTTAAAATGAAGTAAAAGAATATAAAAATAATTGATGCATGTTAGCTAGAACATGAGTCTGTCAATGAGCCCAAAAAAGAAAGAAAGCAAAAGACACTTGTCAAACGGTGTTCACATGCTAATTTTAGAAAAACTTCAGTCAATGGGCCCAATAAAAAGAGACACTTATCAAGTTGTGTACACATGCTCATTTTAAAAAAACTTCCCTCTCTTTACTTAAATGTAAATAATAAATAATATATATATATATATATATATATATATATATATATATATATATATATATATATATATATATATATATATTTATTACTTATAAGTTTAAATTTATATACTTATAAAAAACTAAACAAACCAACCTTAGATAACTATTTAAATTTTAAGGCTGCACTTGTGTAATTAAACAGCTTTTCTATATTATTAAGCTTAGGTTGTTTATTATTATAGATGTCAATTTCACACCAATAGTGGATCCTGACGTGTTGTTCATTAACACTCCATTTTCTAAAGAGTTGTTATATTAAAGGAATAATAGCTGATAGATATAATTGATTTGCTTCGAATTTCATTATGTAGTATACTGTTAGGTGATATGCCTATGGTTTACATATTCAGCTGCATGTCCGTGACTTCTTAATGGGTAGCTTGCTTTTCATGCATTGAATAATCATAAAGGATCCTGTTGTTTCCTTGTCAATAAGTAGCTTAATAATCATAAAATTCTTCTCGTGCAACAACATATTTATCTGCATTTCTGTTATTTCCCTCTCATCCTGTTATTTCTAATCATGACATTTTCTAGAGATAATGTTTATTAATCTGTATCTAGGATTAGTTTGGGGTTTAGAAGTGTTACAGGCAGCTTCACTTTTAAAATGGAGAGTTTATAAATTTTTGTATACTCTCAATGCCTTTATTATATATGGAAATTGGTATATTCATTATGCTGCTCAATGCTCCCTTTAACACAAATAGCTATTCTGAATTTTTCTGGAGAAACATTTTAAAGATATATCTACTTTTGTTCTGTTTGCTTAGACATCTTCATTCACACATTTTGTGAGATTTTTGGTATATCTGGAATTTTAAACTGTTCGAAACTGTTACAAAATTTATGACTAATAATGTCCTTGTTTGGTAAGCAATCGAGCATGTTAATATAAATTAGGTGCACAAGTGTTCTAGAACATTGTGAAGGACCAAAGTTAAGGGCTTCACATAATCCATTCAAAATCCCATGAAAATTTTAATGTGCTTTATTTAAAATAAGGATGGTCTGTTGATGAAATGTCAAATCAATTGGTTACCTTTAAAGGTCATGACATAGAGGACCTTTGGGTTAAAAACTATATCCCAAATGACGGAGCTGCCCTTAACTTTCCAATTTGAATGCCCAAGGTCCTATCTATAAATATAGCTGATATACTCATCTATTTGTTGAAGAGTATGGATCCCACTTTATATGAAATACTTAATAATCTTTTGGTCATATTCACTGTGGGGCTAGATCAGTAATTGGCATTTACTTGATAAATTTGGATCTTAATTGTAGCTTTCCAAGATGTAAAGTTTGAGCTAGCATTTAAATGTCACTTCTTTATTCTTTTCAGGTTGAAAATATTGAACTATCATTCTCATCAGTTCTCCATTTTTTTACATCATATATGTACCCACTATTGGAAGAAACTCAAGTACAATTAAGTTCAAGTATGGAAATCTTATCCAATGCGCCACCCTTTGCTGAAGTAACTGCGCTTGTGGATGCCAAACCTTATAGAGCAGGATTCTATCATGTGAAAGTTGAAAGCTGGAGAAACAGGTTTACTGACCGTGGAAATGAGCCATACAAAACGTTGCCTGGAGATGTCCTTGTTTTGGCTGATGGAAAACCAGAACTGTTGTGGGTATTATTCAAGGTTAATAAGGATGTGAAGGTTAATAAGGGAGCGCAGGATTCTAGGGTCTCGTTGGGTGGCGAAGTTATGAGTCTAGTGGTGATATGAGCTTTTACTACTGTTAGGCGCAGCGCAGATAGGTAAGTCTGTCTTTTAAGGGTTTCTGGAGAGGCTTTATACTGGTGTGGATTATGGAGCTGGGCCCCGCGCCAGGCCCATAAGCAGGGCCCGGTGGCCCTTGGGGAAGGTCCACATCATTTGCCCCCCAGGTCAGCGGTTTAGCGGGGCAAACTGCCGAGCTATGTTGTATACACGTTCGGCATTGCTGTTATTTTATTATTATTATATTTTTATTTTTATTTTTATTTTTACCGACTTGGACTTGTAGAGTGGGCGGAGTTTGTCTTGTATGTCGACCGAGACAACTAGGCCGGATGTTCCGGCCTACGATGACCCACGGCGAAAGTCTTCAATTTGTACCCGACTAATATTCTTCAATTTGTACCCGGCCAATATTTGTGCCCGACCAATATTTTGGGAGGAGAATCCAGCTGTGTTTACGCAGGAAATTGTTCGTGTCACATTACCTTGGGGTAGGCAGCTATTTAATCGTCACACCTATTGCGTGTTGCGCTTCTCGAGGGGATTATGTCGAAGGGAGTTGCGCAGACTTCGCACCTGTCCCATCATACCTTTCCTTGGATATCAGTACCCCGTGTTGCCTTTACGTCTTCCCGCATTGATTGTCCATCTCCTTTCGCATTTATGAGACATTATTGTTTTGTCGTTATCGACACATATACCATTTCTCGAAGCGTCTTCTTAGCCTTTCTATAATCGGCTAATTACGCGATTGTCTTTTTATCTCAGTCTATATAAGTGGTCCCCGCGTGGGTCACTGTTGTGCTCTACTGTTCATTTATGCTAGTCCTCGAGCGTCTGCGTTTTCGGTTTCTCTCCTAGTCGACCTCCTCCATTGCTTCTTTCTCTGCCTTTCTACTCACCGTAGGGCTTCTCTCACCACCGTTCTTCCTCAGGTTTGCCTATTTGCTCTACCTTACTTGCTTTCAGGGGTGTTTGTGGGTCATAAAATGGCTTCGATTAGCGAACCAGGTTCGGCAGGTGCTGTAGCTTCGATGGGTGAGGCCACTTCCGGTGGTGACCCCACTTAAGGTACCATCGCGATTCCTCGCTCGGCGGGGGAGGTTGACGTCGTAGAGGTGACCTACGACCCTGAAATACTTAGGGTCGACGACCTTAGGGTAGAGGGTGCCCTTTTGATTATGATCTGCGAGAGGCTTGGTGGGTGACCCAGGAAATTACGACGACGAGTTCGTGTGTAACCAAAGAATCCCTAAATAGTCTTAGGGATTCGATATACGGGGACGTAGGTTCGGCCGCTAATTTCGGCGTGTCCGCTTGTCCGCCGGGTTTTGGGGTTAGTGAGGGTTGATATGGGGATCGATTTTTTACTTGGAATTTATACTATTCCTATAGATGTGGGGTAACGCTGCCCCTGAATGATTTTGAAATGAGAATCCTTAGAACCCTCCAGGTAGCGCCTTCCCAGCTTCACCCGAATGCGTGGGCGACCTTCCATGCTTTTCAAAAAATATGTACTGAACTAAATAGGTCGCCCCGCACAGATGTCTTCTTTTATTTTTATACTTTAAAGAACCCAAAGAAACGTTCAGTCGGTTATCTGTCTTTCTCTGCCAAAAAAGGGAAATCCTTGATTCTTCCGGTGGAGGATTCAGCAAAACAATTCAAGGGCTGGTTCTTCTGGGTGATCGAGCCTCCCTCGGGTTGCTCCTTCTTTATTGACGAAAGAGGAAAAGCAAAGTTCCCACTCCGGTGGCGCAAGAACTTTGGGCGAGTCGAGGAGGTTTCTAGCGCGGACCTCAGACTGGCCGCTTATTATTTGGTTAAGGAGCTGGAATCTAGGGTCTATGCCGACCCGATAGAAGCTTTCTATCGTGCCCTCCGATATATTGGTGTGTCATTAGTCCTTTATTGTTGTCGTAGAGCATGTTAAAACATAACTGATGTTTGTTAATATTTCAGATCAAAAGACAATGCTGAACCTAAGGAAATTATTGGAGCGCACCGGATGCGATACTAGCGGCATTCCTAAGAGGAGGAAAATCGTGGCTTCCCAGTCGGGGATGGAAGTGTCAGCACCAGTGACTCAGGTAGAGTCATCCAACTCTATTCCCATTGTCTTAGAGGACCCCGCGGAGGAACCGTGCCCCCCTCTTATTCGTAGGAGGTCGGGGGCACGATCATCGGTCAGCCAGGATGCCGAAGGTAGATGAAGTTTTCTTTAAGATGCATTTTTAGTTACTTGATATATGTATGCATACTAACATATGCTCGATTGGGTAGGACCACAACCCCCAACCTCCGCTCCCGTCGCACCAATCTCAGGGGATATCATCGGGGCGGGTAGCAGTCCCAAGACTATGGTGCCCCCTACGTGTGCCGAGGAGGGCCAAATAAGCCGTCCCATCACGTCATCTGGAGATATGGAACGGCCATTGCTGCCAGGGGATGCTGCCTCTCGTGGCCAGGTAGTACTATATATATATATATATAATAATAAATATATTTATTATTATATTTTATTATATTTTTGTTATAACGTTCTCCGTTTCTTGATGTAGAATCGGTCGGATGGGCGCCTTGACCCGACCGCCCTCCTAGCAGAGTTCGAACACGTTGGCTCAGCAGACATGCTCGGTCAAGTGGGTCAGAGTTACGGCGACCAGATTCTCCTAGAGGAGTTGCAGCAGCCGCCAAGGGAGAACTTGCTTCCGCCAGTGAGGAACTAACTCGACTGAAGGACAATGCCCGGTTGTCGGATGAGAAATTGTAAAAGGCGCTGGCAGATGTCGGAAGGCTACAAGAAGAGGTTAATACTTGCAAGGGCTCCTTAGCAGGGAAGTCTAACAAGATAAAATTCCTGGAGGAGCGCCTTGCTAGTAATAAAGCAGCGGCCGATGCAAAAGTGGCGGAACTGGAAGCTTCTATCCGTCAGCAAACCGCCCTCATCCAGCGATACAAAGAGGAAAGGAACCGAGCATTGGCTTCTCGGGCTCGAGTTTTGGACCGTGCTGCAGGCAAGTTAGCTCATACCCTCCTAAACGGTAGCAAGGATGGCTTCGAAAATTGCCTTCAACAAGTTTCTTTGCATCCCGGGGCACCTTCGCTTGAAGCTCTGAAGTCAATGACAAGTTATCTGAAGGTGGTCCGGGAAGGAGCAATTATCGATCCGAAAGATGAATATGAACCGGACCTTTCTATAAAAGCGTCGGATTTGGAGATCGGGTAGGGCGATGAAGGGGGCGCTTAGTTTTTTTTTTTTTTTTTTGTAGACATATAACCCTTGTAACATTTCTGGAGATATATTTGATTCCTTGTCCCGGATGAATATTTGTAGTATATTTGGTTTTGTTTTGATCACCCATGTTTTGTTTGGATCGCAAATAGCTGTGACCTTATTCTTGCTTGCTTATAAAGACACGTCTTAAATAATCGAGTAACCATTAACTTGGGAATAACTCAGGAATTCCGACTGTATTAAAATAGGATAATTACATCATCACACTGTCATCCGGGCCTTTATAGCTCGGGATAATATTTCTTTAATCTAGTTATATGCCAAGTGTTTGGTATCTCGCAACCTTCGATTGTAGCCAGCCTATAAGTTCCTTTGCCCAACACTTGTGTTATTACGTATGGGTCGTCCCATGTTTGGGCCAACTTTCCCTCAGTGGGATTTTTCCTGGCCTGAGACACAAATCGTAGTACGAGATCGTTTTGGGCGAATTCCCTGGGTCATATGCCTTTATTGTATTCTCGTGTGAGCATTCTTTTTGCTTTAATCAGTCTATTATACGCCGCCATTCTTGTTTCTTCTAGCAAGTCTAGGTTTTCTGTCATGGTGGAGTTCGCGTCGTTGTGAACTATTCTTCAAATGGTTGGTTCACCCACTTCCACCGGCAGCATAGCCTCTGCTCCATACGTCAAGCTGAATGGTGTATGTCCGGTTGCCGTGTGAACGGTGGTCCTATACGACCATAAGACCCAGGGTAACTCCTCCGCCCATCCCCCCTTCTTCCACTTGTCCGTTCGCCTGGGGGTGTTCTATTGAGGCAAAAGTCAATCGAATTCCCAAGTTTGTACAAAATTCTCCAAAATGTCGGTCGGTGAATTGCCGACCGTTGTCAGCGACTAATGTGTGGGGGATGCCGAACCTGCATGAGAAATGAGATTGATTATTCGTCTACAATTTGATTGGCGGGCTAGAATAATGTTTATTGATTGGTGAGCGGGTCGACTTGTGTCGTCCGACCTGCATAAAATATGACTAGCGATGAATTTTTGTATATGGTTTGCCATAATGGTGGCCAATGCTTGGGCTTCTACCCATTTAGAAAAATAATCGACCGCCACTACTATGAAACGCCTCTGCCCCGTCGCTGGTGGGAAAGAGCCCAAAATATCTATACCCCATTTTGAAAATGGCCACGGTTCGATTATGCTATATAATTCTATTGCCGGGGTTAGTATATTTGTAGCAAATTTCTGACACTTGGGACAGGATTTGACCATTCGGTTAGCATATGCTTTCATGGTTGGCCAGAAGTACCCCGATCTCATAGCCTTAGATACTAATCTTCGGGCTCCTACATGGTGGCCACATATTCCCTCGTGTAGCTCTCGCAACACGTACTGTGCCTGGCCGGGACCAATGCACTTGAGCAACAGTTGAGAAATGCCCCTCTTGAATAATTCTGTTCCGTATATACAGTAGAAAGTGGATATTCGAACTATCTTCTTAGCTTCTGTTTGATCGGGAGGAAGGTCCCCATTGCGGAGGTATCTCCTGATTGGATCTCTCCAGTCCTCCTCAGCTTGATCCACTACGACCATTGCTACTTGCTATTTTTCTATGCTTGGTTTTGTCAGCATTTCTTGAATGAGGGTTCTATTTCCCTATGTCGGCCTGGAGCTGGCGAGCTTTGAAAGTAGATCGGCTCTTACATTCTGCTCTCTTGGTATATGCTCTACTTCCACTAGCTGAAATTCTCCGATTAATGCTTTTACTAGTCCCAAGTATTTATACATACAGTCCTCCCTCGCCTGATATTGTCCTCCTATTTGACTTGTCACCAATTGTGAGTCTGAACGCACCTTAACTTTTATAGCACCCATTTCCTTGACTAACCGTAGGCCGGCTACGATAGCTTCGTATTCTGCTTGGTTGTTGGAGATTGAAAATCCGAACTTGAGTGCACATTCTATTGTAATACCTTCTGGCCCTTCTATGATAATGCCCGCCCCCGAACCTTTACAATTAGTCGAGCCGTCAACATATAGCACCCATACTCCTTTCTCATCAGTATGTTGTTCATCGTGCCCCGGAGTCAATTCGGCTATAAAATCTGCCAATGCCTGTGCCTTTATTGGTTTCCTCGGCTCGAAGGCGATTCCATGCTCTGACAATTCGATCGACCATGCCAACATTCTGCCGGATAAGTCTAGTTTTTGCAATATCTGTTTGAGAGGCTGGTTTATTCGAACCACAACCTGGTGTCCCTGAAAATGTGGTCGAAGCCGCCGGCCCGAGTGGACCAGAGAGTAAGCCAATTTTTCAATATGTTGATATTTGAGTTTAGGGCCGCTAAGGGCCTTACTGGTAAAGTATACGGGCATTTGGGTGCCGTTGTGTTCTTTAACCAGCGCGGAGCTGATGGCCTGGTCACAGGCTGCTAGATAAATGTATAGTGTATCCCCAGGGCGGGGAGTAGCGAGAATGGGCGGTGTCGCCAAGTAATGTTTTAATTCTTCAAAAGCCATCTGACATTCTGGCGTCCATTGGAAATTCTTCGCATTCCTTACTACTGAGAAGAAAGGGAGCGATCGTTGTGCTGCTTTAGCTACAAACCGTGTCAAAGCGGTGATTTTTCCGGCCAATCTCCTTACTTCTTCAACGTTTCTCGATGAACTCATCTCACATATAGCTTGACACTTTTCCGGGTTAGCTTCTATTCCCCTTTAAGTTATCATAAAACCCAAGAATTTACCGGCCGGTGCCCCAAAAGTACATTTCTCAGGGTTAATCTTCATCCCAAATTCGCTCAGCGTGACAAAAGTTTGTCTCAAGTCCTCCAAATGCTTGGTAAAACTCATGGACTTTTTCAGAATGTCATCCACGTATACCGCAAATTCCTACCTATTTGTCCTTTAAACATCTTATTCATTAGACGCTAATAAGTCGCCCCAGCATTCTTTAATCCAAATGGCATTACTTTATAGCAATAACATCCTTCCTCGGTAACAAAGGTGGTTTTATCCTCATCCACAGGATCCATTTTTATTTGGTTGTAACCAGAATAGGCGTCCATAAAACTCAACAGAAGATGTCCAGCCGCCTCATCTACTAGTCGGTCTATATTGGGCAGGGGGTAAGGATCCTTAGGGCATGCCTTATTCAGGTCAGTGAAGTCCGTACACATCCTCCACCTTCCGTTTGATTTCTTTACCATAACTACGTTGGATATCCAAGAAGAATATTCGACCTCATGGATAAACCCCACATTCAACAACTTTTGCACTTCCTCCCTTATAGCCACTTGCCTTTCCGAACTAAATAACCTTTTTTTTTGAGATACAGGTTTAGTTCCAGGTTTAATGCAAAGTTTATGAGTTATAATGGAAGGGTGGATACCTGGCATGTCGGCAGTAGTCCAGGCGAAGGCGGCAGCATTTTCCCTCAGAAGAAGTTCGAGTTCCTTTTGTTGCTCTGCACTCAAATGTGTCGAGATCCGGACGGTCCGTCCCTGTTCCCCTAACTGGATCTCCTTGAATTCTCCTGACGGTGCAGGCCTTTCTTGGGTGAAATCTGCTCGAACATCAACCTCCTTAATAGGTAAGGTTTTCGCCTCCGGTTCCACGTCCTCCTTGCACGTCAGCTCTTGCCGGTCCTTGACCGCCGTGATCAACAGTCCCTTCTGGAATAATTCCCTGGCCACCAATTGATTCCCCTTTATAATACCCACACCTCCTTGCAAGGTCAGGTATTTAACTACTAGATGACGGGTGGAAACTACTGCCCTTAGTTGGTTAAGCACAGGTCTTCCCAAGATCACATTGTATGGCGAAGAACAATCCACTACCAAGAATTTGATAGTTTTAGTGACCTGGTCGGGGGCGTCACCGAATGTTGCCAATAGCTTGATTGCCCCTTCCACTCGGGTTTCTGCCCCGGAAAAACCTATCAAAGTCCCCCTGTATGGCTCTAGCGCTTTTCTATCAATTGCCATTTGCTGAAAAGTTCGCAAAAATAGAATGTCCGCCAAACTCCCCTGATTGACCAAAATCTTCTTGACCAAACAATTTGCAATCATAACTTCTATCACCACTGGGTCATCATGATCTCGTTGAATATCTGCATAATCTTCATCGGTAAAAGTGATCGGAGGATCTGGCTTTTCACCCCTTATCCTCTGATTACGACCCACCTCATTCACCTGATGATAATGCCTCTTACCTTCCCTATAGTGCTTATTCTGCTCTCCTGATGTTGCCCCTCCTGAAGCAAACCCGCCAAAAATAGTATTGATCACCCGATGGGGAACCTCTCTTCCCTGTTTTGATTGTTGGTCTTGTCGTCTTTCTTCCAACCTATCCCGTATCCTGTTATGCACAAACTCCTTGGGCTGGTAGTTGCTATTCTTTGGTCAGTGTTCCCCCGACGGCCCCCCAAACCTCGGTTGTTGCTGTAATCTGAATTGCTTCAAGTGGCCCTTCCTGAGGAGACCTTCGATAAGTTCTTTTAATGCCATACACTCTTCTGTGTCATGCCCATTCCCCTGGTAATATTCACAGTATAACCTGGGGTTTAAACCTGAGCGGGGCTTCATCGGCGGGGGGAGTTGAACCAACCCCGCTTGACATATCTCGTGCAACACGCGCGCCCTGTTTTGGTTCAGGGGCGTGAACTTAGGGAACGGCCGAGGTCGGATCTCCCTATCTCTTCCACCGTCGTGCAGCTTGCCTTCTTTTGGAGCCGCTCTCTCCACTTCTTCTAAATTGATGTACTTTCCCGCTCTCTGCAACAGTTCTTGGAGAGAACTTGGAGGATTCAAAGTAATATTTTCCTTGAACTGTCCAGTTCTAAGCCCCGCCATAAGGGTGTGTACCGCCACTTCATCCTTCAAATCTCGAATTTGCAGAGACAATGCCGTAAACCGCTGGATATATGACCTCAAGGATTCGTCGTCCGCTTGACGCAAGGTCGCCAATACAGCTGAAGTCTTATGCGGGGGAATACTCGTGGAGAAGCGTGCCACAAACTGATCTGCTAACTGGTCAAATCTCGGGGGTAAGTTGTTGAACCACTGTAACGCTGCTTTTCTTAATGAAGTCGGAAACGTCCTGCATTTTATCTCATCTTCCACTCCAGAAATTAACATTACATTTTCAAAACTACATATGTGTTCAACTGGATCTGTTGATCCGTCATATAAATCTAGAACAGGCTGTTTATAGTGACTCGGTAATGGATAAGTAATGATCTGCTCGACAAAAGGATGTTTAGGTTGCCTACCTGTCGTCAGCGGAGGAGGTGCTTGGGAACCAGTCAGAGTTACAATCTCAGTAGAAATTACCTTTGGATCGACGTGCGGGGAATATTGACCTGTAGATTGTGCTGTACCTTCTACTACAGTCGGGACATGAGTGTTATCTCTGCTTCGTAACTTGTGTATTTCCCTTATGTCTTCCTGCCTTTGTGCTTTTAACTCACGTATCTCTCATTTCATATCTTGTAAATGGTCTAGCAAGGTTACAAGGACTGATTGGTTTGGGTCCCGTTGCTCGGCGCCTTCTAGCAACTGGGATGCGCCTACTGGGTCCGGGGCGGTGCCAGGGGTATCTTTCAGGAACTGGGGTGCGCCTACTGGGTCCGGGGCGGTACCGGGGGTATCTTTGTGTGGGGTAGTGGGGTCCATGGGTTTTAAACGCTTCCGACCGAAAAAGCCTAAAGGTGGAGTCCACGCTCATCGCACCAATGTTGTGGGTATTATTCAAGGTTAATAAGGATGTGAAGGTTAATAAGGGAGCGCAGGATTCTAGGGTCTCGTTGGGTGGCGAAGTTATGAGTCTAGTGATGATATGAGCTTTTACTACTGTTAGGCGCGGCGCAGATAGGTAAGTCTGTCTTTTTAGGGTTTCTGGAGAGGCTTTATACTGGTGTAGATTATGGGGCTGGGCCCCGCGCCAGGCCCATAAGCAGGGCCCGGTGGCCCTTGGGGAAGGTCCACATCAAGAACTGTAGAAGATTTACAAAGAGTGGGAAGGTTCTGGACTTTTGTATCAGTGTCTAACATCACAGAGGATGAGAATGAGGATGAAAATACATCTGTTTATTTTAAAATTACGGCGCCAAAAGATATTGACCTTGATGAAGTGAGCCAGAAATCTCTATATGTTATTTTTCTGATAGATGTTACCCCCAACAGAAGAATATAGAATTCTCTGCACATGTCAGGAAGTTCAGAGCATATTGAGAAAATCTTATGCACTGATGGAGTGGTAAGAGAATCGTTATGTGGTTATGTTCACTATTATATGCATATAATGACAGATCTTTTATTGGTAGTTTAATTAATGTCATTGTTTGGTTACAAGATACAAAGTAGAATATACTGATAGAACCTTGGATATGTGCATATCTGGTGCTACTCATATATGTGTTATTTTAGACCACGTGTTGGTTATCACGACATTTTGTATATTTGTGGTGGATAGAAAATAGCATTTTATCCTTGCAATGATGGATATTATTGATGATCTACGAATATGTGATATATTTTGTTGGTAGTTTAACTAATGGATCTGTGCTGCTTGTACAGGTAGAGGAGAGTTGTGATTACTGTTCTGCAGAGACTGACATTGTAACAGATAAGTATTCATCATCCAAATTCAATAAGTCTCAAATTAATGCAATTCTTGCATGTCTTTCTAGCATTCAATGCAACCACAAGCCTACTGTGAATCTTGTTTGGGTTCCAGCCACTTCTGCAGTAACTCAACAATACCCAAAAATTATAAGCATCTCGATGTATCAGAAATAAAATGAGGATAGTTGAATTTGTGATGAGTTAGCATTTTAGGCCCATTTAATAAAAATTCAATAATCAAGATAGTTGAATTTTGCCAAGTAGCATTGTAACTACATAAAATAAATGAATCAATTCTGTCCGTTGTGGAATATCCCTGCAATCTGGTACATACTAAATCCCATCCTCACCTCATGCTCATAAACTATCTGACAGCAGTAGCAGCCCCTTGGAACCGTAATTAAATAGAAAAAGAAACAAATACAAAGGTCCATATAAACCAGACATGAATCGAAGTTTCTTAACTATTAGTTACCTTCCAATGCCTCTTTACAACGTCTATGTCTCCTTTTTGTTGAGATTTGGCTAGAACCTTATTGATTACCAATCTGGGTGTGTCAAAGGTAGGTGTTTGATCTGATTTAGACATGACTTTCATGTAATGGGAAGAAGAATCGCTGCTCTGCAATTTGGACTCTTAGCAGTGGTATACTAAAGGAAGAAACTTTCCAAGTTGCATAGTGAAAAGCTCTCCTTTAGTTAGATTATAGTTCCTCCAAGCGTCAGTTCCTTTTCTTCAATGGGACAAAAACTACTTAGGCTAAGGAAGCCTGCAAAGATGCATCAGCAGAAAATCAAGAATATCAAGTGCACCAAAAAAGCAAGAAATTCAAACCAAAACAAAACTGTGAACTTTTATATCAAAACTTGTGACATTAGATTAGAGGTTAGAATGTAGTGTATTGGAGCAAGTGGAGTCTTGCTTATCCCAAGCAACATACCTCAGGTTCACTAGATAGCCAAGAAAAAGCTATGCAAGACTTGTCCACCAACTACACACGGGTTCAATATATTCCCTTAAATAGCTGAAAGAGCGAAGAGAATGAAGGTGGAGGACGAGAATTAAAATCTCAGTTAATACCAACTGATTTGCAATATCCTCACATGGAGATCATTACAAGAGAGATCAAATCAATTGATCATGTTGCCAAATTTCATCTATTACATGTTTCCCATTCTCACCCTTTATTGTTTGTGTTAGGAAGGGTTATTATGATTTATTTTTTTTCCATTATAATCCCAAATCATTATCAGATAATGGATAGGGAAAACTCCCCATTAATTTTTTTTAATAGAAACAAAATCCAAAGGATTTGGGAAAATATTCAAATAAATAAAAAAATTGAATGACTGCTAGTTTCTCATAATGATAGTCAACCCCATTATTGCCGTAACTAGGGTGCTCAGATCTAAACCAAACTGAATCCAATCAAACCAATCTAATCTAAACTAACCAAAACTGATTATTTAATCAAATTAATCAGATAAGATTAGTGGAAAATGGATTAATTTGGTTCAATTGTTGGATGACCATCAAAAAAAAATTGAGAAGAACCGAATTGAATTGATTATGTCAATGTATTATTATCCAATTACCTTTCTTTATAAAAGAAGTGATTAATGTTGTTTTAGTTAGATTTATTATTGTTGCCTTACTGAATTTATTATATGTCAATATATTATTATCCAATTACCTTTCTTTATAAAAGAGGTGATTTATGTTGTTTTTGTTAGATTTATTATTGTTGTCTTATTGAATTTATTGAAGAATAATGTATGTTGTATAGAATTAGATGCATGTTATTCATTGGATATTGAATGTTGAAGAACAAATAATTCTTTTTAAGGCAAAACCGATCAAACTGATTTAATAAAGATGGATTGATTCGGTTTATGTCTATATAATTGGATTCACTTGATAGATTTTGTGTGAACCGATCTAATGATTTTGGTTGACCAAATCAAGAAAACTAATCCAATCCGATCAGTTTTTTTTTTGGAAAATTCAAACAAAAAATATGGCGCTTTTCTAATGCATATTAATCGTAATGATTGGCACAAAAGAAAGTTTCCTACATTGTTTCAGATTTTTGAAATTAAAATTCATTAATAAATAATTAGTCTAATAATTCATTGTTTCATTTAAGGGCTTATTTGTACACGTCATGACAACTTGATTAAGGAGAGTTATTTTTATTTCTTTTCAATTATAATCCCATTTAGTTTACGTAGAACTGATTTGTTTAATTATAAATAATTTTTTTATAACGAATTATAAATAGTTTTGACTTTTAATAAGAATCCAAAATACATAGAAATGATTTGTTTTATTAGAAATTAATTAATTTTTTTAATAAAAACGAAAAGGTAAATTTTGTTTAGTTGCAAGCGAACATCCAATCTCAAACTTCATAATACTTCCCAAACTCCAAATTACTAACTGACTCCATAGTGGCTTGGAGGTGGATTTGCTTCAATATAATATATAGATATTACCTCCTTTAATCATGCGGTCTGATTATTTGACATCAAAGCACACACACACACACATATATATATATATAGTTGTACCATGTACCTTGTTGTAATGCATTGCTATATAACAAAAAAGCATTATGATGATTTCTTTGACAAAGTCGGTGAAAGGGTGTTGAAACAATTCTAGAATTGCTTGCACTTTTAATTCTTTAAATCCCATTGTTTTAGAAAAAAGAGTATGTTTGGATAGTAATTTTATCCACGTTTGCTAAACTTTAAAAAATAAAAAATAAAAAATTTGACATGGCAATGAATCAAGAAACTTTTATTAAATCCATACGAACAGACGGTAACTTACAAGACACCATCTGCTTATTTTTCATACACAAATATATATATATATATATATATATATATATATATATATATATATATATATATATATATATGTATATATGCATAGTTAGGCTTAGCCGCAAGCTAGTTTGGTTTCTTTTCACATTTACGCCATAGAGAAAGTATCCTATTCCACTAATTGAAGTTAAAAATTGGCACTGCAGGCGGTGGAATTTCAGAGCAGGGCTGGCAAATGCATTGGCCATCAACGCAGCAGTTGGCGAATCCTTGACAAACACTGTTGCAATCAATCATCCGAGGGCAACGAAAGGGTCCCCTACCTTCGACTGATCTTGGTCCTTCCCCTGCAGATATTAACTACTTGTTTATATGACACTTTCAAAAGTTAATGCCATAGAAATTATGCTGACTACAATAACTAAAATTTAAGGTGTCTGGCTTTTCTACTAAGCATATTTTAATCATTCATTTTCACTTGCTACTCAACACATCACCTAGTACACATTTTTTTTTTTTTTTTTTAATTTAGCCTCTTCATTTGTTATCTAACAGAAAAACAACAAAGAGCCCAACAGAAAAATCGAATTTAATTTTAAGACAATTAGAGAGTTATTGATAGAGAAAGGAGTGGCGATGCTTACCCGCTATGGCAATCACCAAGATCAGCAAGAAAGCAAACTTCAATGGAGACATTGTCATTGTGCACTTGAATCAATTTGGGATATTATAATCGCTCTGGGTTTTTCCCAACAAGGTCATACAGAGTTTTATATACGTAGAAGAAGCCAAGATTAGGAGAGAAAAGTGACATTTTGCATTATCTTTGTGTAATTAAGAAAAGATTCTTTAGAAGATACCAAATCTCCCTTTAGTTTCAAAGAATCGGGTAGGATTTGTTTCTAAATTTCTATGATTAATGACTACAAATTTGTTTTTTTGATAATAAATATTTTAGGTAATTTACCTTTTTTGGTTAGATGTACCATCATTATTGGTGTCATTTTCTTTTAGACATGTGGATTACTTTGTATCTGATTCTATTAAAGCTACGGATGAAAAGGTTATGGGAAAGGAAGGGAAAGTGACAGACCAAATTTTGTTTAGAAAGTTTTTGAAAAGTAAAATGAAAGGAGAAAGATATGTACCCATCTCAAAAAGATTTTACCCAGATGTACTAAATTTAAAAGAATTTACTTATATGTGCCAAATTTTAACAAAAATTGTATTATTATAATACAATTTTTTTTTTTTTAATTTGCGATGCCTGGCAATGAAAAAGGGCAGACAACTTTTGTGTCATTTTTAATTTTTAATTTAAATAAAAAATTTAAACATACCCCCAACTTTTAGACCCAAGCTATATATTCTTATTTGCTTCTCTTTCTTTTTCTTCTTTTAAATTCAAATATTATTAATTATCAAATATAAAATAAATAAAAATTAATTAATAAAATTAAATAATAAATAAATAATATATAAATAATTCTAAAGTAATAGGTTTCTTTAAATATAATGCATATTTAGCTACTAGATGTAATACATATATAAAATGAATAATTAAAATAATTATTTAATAACTATAAGATGTAGTCTAACAGTAAGAGGTTTGAGATATATTTAGAATATATAGAGTTTGATTCTCTCATGTAACAAAAAAAATTAAAAACTCTAAAATCCTAAATGATAAACTAAATATTAGACTCCCCCTAAATTATAAACTTTACATACTAAACTAAAAAATAATTTAGTTTATTAAATCTACATACTAAATATATTCTAATGGTAAAAGATTTGTGTAGTATCTAAAATGTATAGGATTTGATTCTCTCATATAACAAAAAATAAATTACAAATGCTAAGATACTAAACCATAAACTTTAAACTAAACTAAAAAATAATTTTTGTTTATACTTTTAAAATTTAAAATGTAGGGAAAATTTAGAATTTATAGTCTAAGACTTTAAGTAATTACTTTTAAGCTTAAACTTCACATACTAAATCTAAATAATTTAAATCTTAAACAATAAATCCTAAACTTTAAAACTCTAAATTACAAACAGCATAATAGTTAGCACAAATTTAGTTTATTTATAATTTAGTTTATTTATAATCTTCTCTCTGCTTTACTCTTTGTATCTCTTGTTTCACAACACATTATTAGCACAATAGTTCTCTATTTGACAATGATTATTACAGTTAGCACTAGTAGCAGCTTGGGTACTTGAATGACAAAGGTACTATTGGATTTCCAATAGCTTTCAAGTGAGTGTCGCATGTTAGTGTCAAAAATTTTATTTTGCTCTGTGACTATGTTCTACTTCTATGTTCATTTAGCTATATATAGATCATATTCATCCTCTATTAATTTTCCGTTCTGGAAATTCTTGTTTATTTGATTCGGTAAAAGCATTGGCTAGAATTAATTAATTGAGCTTCTAATGCGTCTTGGTCTGATTGTATTCTTGCAACTCTTATATGTCTCGGTTAGCTTGTTCCCTTATTGCAAATGTGTAGCTGGTGAGATTTTGGTGGAGTTCTGAGATCATGTTATTGATCCCACGTGCTTCTTGTACTTCATGAGTGATATTAGTTCAATTATGTGGTTGGTCTTGTATTTCTTTTGAGCTGTTCTTGTGAATCCATTTGTTCAGCCAACGTAAATTGTCTTGACTCATTTCTGTCTGAAATTTGCTGAGTTTTATTATAAATTTTGATGCTAAGCTAGTATTTTTCATGCAACAATGAAGTGCTTGATTATATTTTGTAGTGATTGGTTTGCATAAAAAGTTGTATTCCTCTTGAATTCATTTTTGTAGCCTAGACTTTACTTTCTTGTTGCTGTTCCTGTTTCAGCACCTATTTATTTAAGAAAGATTTATTCCTTACTTATGACCAATAATGCCAAATTAATGGAGGATTCATGTTTGACCATACTTGTGAATGTTTCTTTACTTATACAGTTTTCTATTCTTTCTATATGACAAGCAATTAGCTAGATTAAATTTGATTTGTTTACTTTCAATTTAAATAATTCTTTAAAGTGGTTTTGAGTTCATAGAATCTACAGAAGGCTTTGAAGAAATCCTATATAAGGAATTGTATATTTCTTTGCATAAAAAAAGCCATCCTAAAGCATGAGACAATTTAATTTCTTTGATACATTTTATCTATAAGTATGAGACAATTTAATTTCCTTGATATGTCTCGTTCAAAATTATGGAACAATTTAATTTCCTTAATAAGGCATTGATAAGCCATTTCCAAAAATATAGGGCAAATTAATATGCCAAATCCTAAATCATTAAGCCAATTTATTTTCTTTATTGTCTTTTCCCCCTTTTTCATTTGTTATTTGTTAAATTATTATATCATATTGTAAAATTTTCTTTTTATCTTTATTGGTTCAATTGAACATGAAAATGGATTATGAAGTTATCCATACAAAGCATATAGTGGATTCCAAAGCTATGGACATAGAATATGAAAGTGGACCCTGAAACTATCCACATAAGTTGTAGAGAAGATTCCTTCATGGACTTCTTTCAAAACATATCGAGCTTGTTCAAGCGTTACGCATTTCAGTAAGGGCTGGGAGTATCCTCTCTTGTACAGTTGTCCCTTGTAGATGCAATAGAATGAAGAAATTCAAGCTATTTTCTTTGACTCAGCTCGGTCTTCTAGCAATTTTCCCTCTTCTAAGTATTATATGATTAGAGTCATCTAGTTTGGACTTTCTTCCACCTGCACCATGGTTGTCATACTTATTTCTAGTCCTTTTGCTTGTACACTTGGTGCCTCTAATATTTCCTATATCGTAGTCAATAGTTCCCTATGATACCAATTTAAACAACAATTAGCTCTAGTATTTTGTTCCCTTGGTATGTGTTTTATCAATTTTTCTTTAAACCCTAGCATCAAGTTGTTGACCAAATCAAGGTATCTCTGAATGTTCTCCTCTCTTGCCTAAAACTATCCATTAACCTAACTAGTAATTAGCTAAGAATCGAAATATATCTTTAGCTATTGGGTTGACTCTAGCCTTAGTTTAGCAATCAAAGCTTTAAATTCGGCTTGGTTGTTCAAGGTGTGAAAGCCAAACTCAAGAGAATATTCTATGGTAACTTGGTTTGGCCCTTCTATAATGATTTTGGCCTTAGAGCCCTTACTGCTTGAAGACCCATCCATATACAAAGACCAATGCAACCTATCCTTCTCATTATTATACAACCTTTCTTGTTGTATGGGGTAAATTCAACCAGAAAGTCAACTAACACCTATGCCTTAATAGCACCCTGAGGTTTAAATGTTAAGCCATGCTCAGAGAGTTCTATTGACCATGCCAACATTCATCTCGATAAGTTGGGTTTCCGTGATATTTGTTTCAATGGGACTAGTGCAGACAACTATTGGATGGCTTTGGAAATAAGGATGTAGGCATCTAGTGGAATGTATTAGGGCATAGGCCGACTTCTCTATGTGTTGATATTTCAGCTCCGAACCACTCAGTGCCTTACTCTAGAAGTAGATAAGTGTAATTTGCTGACAAGTATCGAATTAACGGTCTAGTCACAAGCTGACAAGTATACATAGAGCATGTCCCCGAGCTAGGGTGTCGCTAAAATTAGTAGAGTTGCCAAGTACTTCTTTAACTCTTCAAAAGCTATTTGACACTCATTCGTCCATTGGAAATTTTTGTGTAGATTGCGACATGAACTAGGCTAAAGTCACTATTCTTCCCGTTAACTTTCTTACTTCTTGAACTATACTAGGCGGTTGCATTTGGCAAATAGCTTGGCACTTTTCTAGATTTGCCTCAATTTCTCTTTAAGTCAACATGAAACCAAGGAATTTCCCTACTGATGCCCTAAAAGTACACTTGTCAGGATTGATCTTAATACTAAAGCTTCGTAAAGTGAAGAAGGTTTCCTTTAGATCCTTCAAGTGTTGGTCAAAGTCAGTTGACTTAACAAGGATGTTGTCTACATATATGGCAAGATTCAATCCTACTTAATCCTTAAACATCTTATTCATAAGTCTTTGATATGTTGCCCCAGCATTTTTCAATCTGAATGGCATTACCTTATAGTAGGAATATCTATCTTTTGTGATGACAGTTGTTTTATCCTCGTCCTATGGATCCATTCTTATCTGATTGTATCCTGAGTATGCATCCATCAAAGTTAAAAATCGATACCTTGCTGCTTGATCTACTAACTGGTCTATGTTTGGCAAAGGACAAGGGTCTTTGGGACATACTTTGTTCAAATCGGTGAAATTTGTGCACATTCTCCACTTCTTGTTTGACTTTTTTACCATGATAATTTGGATAGATAGAATGAGTACTCTACCTCCCTCATAAATATTGATTGTAAAAGTTTCTACACTTCATGTCTAATGGCTACTTTTCTCTCAAGACCAAAGAGCCTTTTTTTTTTTCTGTGCTATAAGTTGAGTGCTAGGTTTAAGAGATAATTTATGATAGATTATGTTAGGGCTTCTACTTGGCATATCTATTATTGTCTACACAAAGGTGTTTGCGTTACTCCTTAGTAGGTCCTACAACCATTCCTACTGCTTGGGGAGAACATGTGTTGAAATTTGTACTGCTTGTCCTAGTTATCCAATCAACACCTTTTTGAACTCCCTTGTGGTGTTTGGCCTTCTCTCCCCTAGGTCAGCTCTAACATCCAACTCCCATGTTGCCACAAGTTTTTCCTTTCTCACTTCTCTGTTTCCTTCCTTGTTTCTCGTTGGTTCAACAATCGGGCTCTGATGGTATAGTTCTCTTGCCATCACTTGATCTCCCTTGATCATCTCCACCCAACCATCTAAGGTGGGGTACTTGATTGCTAAGTGGTGGGTATAAACTATAGTTATTAACTAGTTTAAGGCTGGCTTTTACAAGATCACATTGTATGGTGATTGGCATTTGACCACCAGAAATTCTATCATCTTTGTAACTTGTTTTGGGCATTGCCTAAAGGTAGCTTGAAGACAGATTGATCCTGCTACCAGAGCTACTATCTCGGAGAAACCTACTAAGAAACCGTGATAATGTTTCAACTTAGTATAAGGGATAGCCATTTGGTCGAATGCCTTTTGGAACAAAATATCAGTGGAACTTCATTGATCTACCAAAATCTTCTCCATCTAAAAGTTCATTATCATAGCACTTAAAATGACGAGATCGTCATGTTCCCTTCATATACTCTTATAGTCTTCCTTAGTAAAGGTGATTGGTGAATTAAGTGCTTCCCTTCTTACCCTTTGGCTTCCTTTAGCCTCATTGACTCCTCAATAATGCCTCTTTGCCTACCTGAGATGTCTCTTCTGCCCTCCTTTGGAAATAGTATTTATGACTCCTAAAAGTCCTCTACAACTATCGATTGATTAAAGAGCTTTCCTTTGCTCGGTTGACCTATCTCGTTGTCTCTCCTGCTTGTATTCTCACCTCCTTGGTTGCCAGTGTCCTTCATTCCTTTGGATCGGCTAGTTCTCAACCTTAAACTGTCTCAAGTGCCCCTTTTGATTAGGTTATCGATGAGATCCTTTAGCACCTTACACTTTTTGGTATCATGTCTAGCCCCCTTGTGGTTTTTGCAATATGTTTTGATATTCGGCCCCATTCGTGCTTTGATAGGTGGAGGTAACTGAGTCAATCTAGCCTAATATATTTCATGTAGTATGTGTACCCTTAGTTTATTCAGGGGGTATAGTTGTAATGGCGAGACCGAGGTCTCCTCTCCTCTTCCCTATCATTAACCTTCTCTTTTACTTTCTTGTGAACTTCTTTTTTTGCTTCCTTGAGGTTGATGTATTTCCCAACTAACTGGAATAATCCTTGGAGAGAATTTGGTGGATTTAAAGTTGACAATCTCCTTGAACTTTCCCCTTCATAGGCTAACCATTAGCGTGTGTATGGTGACTTCATCTTTAAGGTTTTTAATTTGAAGGGGTAGTATGGTGAATCTTTGAATGTACTTCCTTAGAGGTTCTCCTTCCTCTTGCTAGAGAGTGGCTAAGACCGCTGAGGTCTTTTGTGGGGTGATACTGGTGGAGAATCTTGCAACAAATAGTTCGGCTAGTTGGTTAAAACTAGATATGGAGAGAGGAGAGAGGTTGTTGAACCATTGTAGAGCAGCTTTTCTTAGTGAGGTTGGGAAAGTTTGGCATTGAATTTCATCTTCCACTCCTAATGTTAGCATAATGTTCTCAAAACTGCACAAATGTTCTATTGGGACTATCGAACCATTATATAGGTCTAGGGTTGGTTGTTTAAAGTAGGGTGGGAGGGGGTAAGTCATTATGTTGGGAGTGAATGGGTGTTTGGGTTGCTCTAGAGGTATGTAGGAATTCATCTTGTGGTGGGCATTACTAGTGGGCAAGGGTTCTAGTGGCTAGATGTTGTCTGCTTGACTTGGAGCAATATATGCAGGGGATTGAGGGATAGTATGCTCTTCTTCGGATTGGAGTCTTTGAATCTCCTTTTTGTCCTGGAGTCTTTGCACTCTTAACTCCTCTATCTCTCTTCTCATGGCTTTCAAATGAGCCATCATGGCAACTAAACTAGTCGAGTGTTGATCATGTGGGTTCAGATGAGCTATGTCATTTTGGGTGTCTGTAAGTGACTACACTAGTGTCTCTAGAATGAAGGAAAAATTGTTCGGTCCCCCTTTTTGAGGGGTATGAAAATATTGATTGATCATAGTGGTCTAAAGATTTGGAGGTTGCGTGTTCGATCTAGATTCATCGCACCAATTGTTCGTAGGTTCTTGAAGTTGGGCTGAACTTGGGTCAGTTTGGATCCTAGGTCGGTTCAAGTTTTAGGATGATTTGGGTCTTAGGTCTCCTACAAACAACAGAAATATTGGGTTAGATTATACTCCTCTAACGCCCAAGTCAGTATTCATTCCAAATTAAGTAAGATACTTGAAAAATATGTCTAATTGTTCACCTCATTAAATAAAGACATGACCTATTTATATCTGATCAAAAGGAGGGACGTTCTCATAATTTTTCCTCGAATTTGCTATTGGGCTGGGCTGGTTCTAGCTTAGTCTTGGTCCATATCATGGTTGTAAGTTTTGTTTCTATGTTTAAGTAGTATAGTCATAGCTATATGTGAATTGTTTTGTTCGATTTCTTGTCCATTTCTTCTAGGAATTCTAGCTTCCTAGACTGAGCTTGTGCTCTGATGCTATGCGTTTCCAAAGTGCCAACTGTGGTCACTGAAGAAATGGAGAGCACATTTTCTTCTACCTTCTCAAATTTGCTTTTATCTGTCACTTTCTAGTTCGTTAGCTTATTTACTTCTGTCTATTCTTTTCTCCCCTTTGCATGCAAAAGTAAATGCACACTGAATTTTTTTTTGCAAGTTGTACTCTTAGTGTTATTTAAACTAGTTTGGTATATTTGCTTACTATTGTATTGTATTTTACATCAACGTTAGTTTATGGTTTATAGAATTGTAGTTTTGAGATAATGGTTCTTTGGCGTGGAGTGAGGGATTGAAAGGAGAATGTCTATCAATTCTTGAAATCTAGATTGGGTATTGTATTTCCAAGCTTTGGTCAATGGGATGACTATTTTTATTAAGTTGTTATTTAAGTCTATTATTTTTTACAGAAACTAAAATGTTCTGTTATGTGTTTACAGTAACATGCATGACTTATACTTCATGTATCATTGCAATTGAATATATTTTGTTTTTGAATTATATATCACTTGGTTTCTAACTACTCCTATTACCCGATTTACTTGTAATGAATTATATATCACTGGCTTGATCCTGCAAGTGAATCTGTGTTATTTCTTATTTGCTTTTCTTCTTTCTTGTAGGTAATTCTGCTATAAGTTTTGGCAAATTTGCCAAAGGCAATGAGTAAGGAAAGGATCAAAATTTGATGGAGGGGCCAACGTAACAGCTCCTATAGTATTGTAACACTTTCTCTAGGTATTCATGCTTTCTTTCAATATGCTTTATATTATGAATTACATATATGCTAGTATATCAAGAAATGCTTGCTGCTGCAGACTGCTTATATCGTTACAGAAAAACATTTTATCATTTAACATTTATGTTTTCTTTAGTCAATTTAGTTAAAGGACTCTTAGTCATGATTGACATGTTTCAACAAGATTCCTTGATCTTACCATGTCTAGTGATACTTGTTTTTCCTTTTCCATTTTTTCTCCTTGTGATAGTATTGCCATTGCGTGCATTATAAAGTTATGTTGACTGCCATCGAATCACATGGATCTAGCATAGGGTGTTGATGCAATTTTATCATTACTTCCATCTTTCTGTGAATCAAAACACCCTCGTGTTTTTTTTTTTTTTTTTCTTTCTCTGCTATGATTTGTCTGGTATTTTCTTTCTCTGTCTAATTTTTCCTTTGTTTCTGTGAATTTGTATCTCTCCTTGTAAAAATTTTTATTTCCTCATGTGCTGCTGAACAGCTGAACATTCAGCATAATGTGAACTAGTCTATGTTTCTCTTCTGGGATAGTAAGAATTCACTTTAGCCTTGTGCTTGTCATGAACTGAACTAGTCTATGTTTGTCTTTTTCTTCATTTCGAAAACTATGTGTAGTTTTGAAACTATTCTCTTGTTGAACAATCTTATATCTTTCAATCAAACTTTATTCCTTTAGGCCATTTCTAAATAATTTTATCAATTCTTTTTTTTAAAAAAAAAAAATTATAACACCTTTAGTATCTATTACTAAATAACTTTCCTTGTGATAACGCAGTTGCCCCCTCATGAGTGTACAGTTGTTAGAAGAGCTGTGAACCATTTCTTGTAGGTAATTTTTCTAACACATAAAATGGATTAATTAAATCACTAGTACAAAATGACATAGTTCTGTTAGTATAAAATGGAATTTAGGAATGCATCCATTTTAATGAATTGGGATTGGTACTTCCAAGTTTGTCCTGTGCTCTATATTATTGCTCTTATGGTTGCGGACATAGTTAATGAGCTGTATGTTGATGTGTGATCATCTAAGCAGATCTAGATATAGAATACTAACTATAGAATGCAGTGCAAAATATTTTCGCTTGTTAATAGATGTTAATGACTATTTGAGATCTCAAATTACACTAGTCCATTAAAGTATTAATACCTTTCAATTTCCAATTTTTCCTGTTATGCTGAACTTTTGTAAATGATTTTAAGCAGGGAAAGTTATTCTGGAATCTGTCATACTGACTATTGGGGTCGTCATCAGCCTGACACTGTATACATTTTGGGCCAGTAGGAAAGGCTAGGATTTCAATTTCCCTTGGTCCTTTCTTGTTTAATGCAGCGTTAGTTCTTATGGTCTTTCTTCTGATTCATGTACAATACTCTCACGTTTCTTCTTTACCTGTACTAGTAGTGTTTGTGGTCATTTTTGAGGTCCCTATTTGCTTGGGTAGTTTATGTGGTAATGATATGTTTGTTTCTTTGCAGATTCTGTTTCCACTAGGTAAAATGCACATCAGAAAGAGAAAAATCTCTTTTTTGCTCCGTTATATTATTGCTAATTCCTAAAAAAAAAATTTATATTTTAAATTGGGTAAAATAAACTCATATTTCAAGTCAAAAATAAAAGTAGATTTTATTGAGATGTTTTTTCTCTACACAAAAAATTTATTTTTATTTTTAATTTAAAATGTGAGAGTTATTTTATCTAATTTAAAATATGTGTTTTTTTAGAATTAACAATAATGTGAAAAGACAAAAAGCAATTTTTCTCTATTAGTAATGATCTATGGTTGCTTGGCATCAATGATATTTTGTGTCTACATAATATATAATACATATAACTTGATCAAAAGGTTCTCCCACGGTGTGTGCATCTAGGTTGTAGTCTCCATGATTATATAGGCTAGCTTGTGAGTTTTTTGTTTAATTTTTATAGGTTTAATCATTTGTAATCCAATAGATAAAGTAAATTATTTTCTTATGCAATTATGAACTATCTAAATGTAATATATTTAATCATAATTATACACATTTGCTTACTTTCCAGAATTAAATATAAAATATATGACATTCACCCAGTATTATTTTCTAATTCACAGGTGAATTGTACTACTTAACCCTTACTATTCAATTTAGTTAAAGGGCCTAGGAGCTATGTAACATTAAGGACTATTAATAATGTGGAATATCCAACGTTCAAGGAAGCCACTATCATCTAGGCTTGCTTGAGGATGACAAGGAGCATATAGATGCCACTAACAAAGCATCATTATGGGGCACATGAACTTATCTTAGGAATCTTTTTGTTACACTATTACTATTAAATTTAATGTCCAAAGTCGAGGTATTTTGGGAAATAACCTAAGTGATACTCTCAGAAGATTTGCTTAGGAAACAAAGGCAAGAGCTTCAAAATTTACATGAGTACAATGCTTGGCATATCAATATACCACATCAAAATATTCAAATCATGGCAATAATAAGTTACAATAAATAGCATGGAGCCTAGTAACAAAAATTTATCAAGCTATTTACTTTACCTTTCCATACAGAGTTTAGTTATTTGATTCAAATGCAATAATTTATTGATATCAAAATACTCCTAAATTAAATACTCAAATTACATACTACGATCTTCAATACTCAAATAATTTTAGATCATCATTGGAATGCATCAATTATGTCCTTTAGTACATTCCAAAAAGTTATGTCAACTAATTGTGATGTAAGTTGAAATTTGGATGATTTCTATAATCATCACATATTTACAATTTTAATATGTCTAGGAATATTGTTTGTCATTAGGATTATAGTAGATGGCCTACATGAATTGGAGAAGCAATTATTTATCCATGGAAAAAGTCTTTCAGATTATCCTGCAATGCCCACTGTCAATACATATTTATCCACTACAACCAACAATAGATTAGTTCAAGAGCAATTAAACTATGATAGAGAACTGCTCAAAGAAAAATTCAAAGAACTAGAAAAGCTTATGAATGAAGAGCAGAAATGGATTTTTTAGAAAATATCAAGTGCTGTCCAGAATAGTGCAACGGCTTTCTACTTTGTCAATGGATATGGTGGCATTGGAAAAACATTCCTCTGGCAAGTGTTGACTTCCTTTCTCAGATCACAAGGAAAAATTGTCCTTTGATTACCCTCGAGTGGTATTGCAGCAACCATCCTACAAGTTGGAACAACAGCCCGCTCAGGATTTGCAATTCCTATCATTATTACAGATGATTCAACTTGCAATATTAAGCAAAGATCTCCCCAAGCTTGCCTTCTATGAAAGACCAAGCTCATTATTTGGGATGAAGGGCCTATGATTAGAAAAATAATGCTTTTAGGCCATTGATCATACACTAAGAGACGTAATGCAAGAGAATAAAAAACCATTTGGAGGAATATGTGTTGTGTTAGATAGAGACTTCAGGCAAATACTTCTTGTGGTACCGGGTGGTTCTTGATCACACATAGATTCATCTACATTAAATTGATCCTATCTATGGCCTTGTTATTAAGTACTTAAACTCACACGGAACATGTGCCTCCAAGTAGATAAAAACATTGAAGATAGGATGAAGCTCCGCAAATTTGCTAAATGGATCTTACAAGTCAATGATGGGATTTTGGGAGATGAAAACGATGGTGAGACAAAAATATGGATTCCCTTCGATTTGGTCATACAGATACTTCACGATCCACTAGAAGCAATAGAAAAACAACTTATCTAGATTTGCTTGAAAATTATGCAAATCCAGCTTATCTAAATGAAAGAGCTATACTAGCTCCTACTTTAGATATTGATGACCAAGTTAATAAGTATATACTAGATTATACAGCTGGTGATGAGGTAACATTCCTCAATTTCAACAGCATTTATACTAAAGGGCAATACTAAAGGATTCACATGGAGATGAATACCACTACTACACTCAATGCCATTAGAATGTTTGGTATTCCAAACCATAAGGTCAAGCTCAAAATTGGTGCTTCCATTATATGCATGAGGAATATTGACCAACTGAAGGGTTTATGCAATGGAATCAACCTACTGGTTAAACAACTTGGAAAATATGTTAGAGGCAATGGTCATGACAGGTGATAACAATGGACAAAAGGTTTAGTTGCCAAGAATCAGTGTGCATTCATCTTAATCGAAGTGTCCTTTCAAACTAAAAAAAAAAAGGAAGCGATTCCTAGTAGTAATGTATGACAATTAACAAAAGTTAGGGACAATTGCTTTCTCATGTTTGTGTATTTCTATCCAAACCTATATTGACACATGCGCAGCTATATATTGCAATATCAAGGGTCAAATCAAGCGAAGGTTTGAAATTTGTCTACAAGATGCAAAGGGAAATCCAACAAGAACTACCAAAAATGTCATTTACAATAAAGTTTTACAGAACATATGAAATGAGCAACCTTATTTTTAGAATTATAGCTTCTTAGTATAGCTCATGTAAAGAACAAATTCCATAGCAAATAATTTGCTTAAATTGTCAATATAAGGACATTTCTGGGATGTATACCTTTATTGAAATTTCTTCTTTTCTCATTTTTTAAATGTTTACTCTTTTGAAACAAATGGTTAAAAAGATGTTCCAATGTTACATATATGGTATTGACCTTGAATAATATATTTTTCAAATGTTAAATCCTGATCATAGCATTAATTAAACCAAATATTTCATATAATACCACAGAGGTTAAGAACAATACAATGAGAAAATGTTTAAATTAAATATGAAAAATAAAAAGAAACATAAATTGGTTTATTGCTCTTATGCATACATCTACAGGTGCCATGAATCATAATGATCAAATAAGCATTAATCAATTATGGACCATCTTTTCTTAATGAGAAATATAATAATTATGATTACATGATGTCATGTACATTGGAATTAATTTATGTATGTATATATATGTATATATATATATATATATATATGTGTGTGTGTGTGTGTGTGTGTGTGTGTGTAAAACATAAAGAAAAAAACCATAGTCAAAAAAAGTCCAAAAAGAGGCTAACAATAAGAATTACCATGTAATTGGAAAAAAAAAAAAAAAAAAAGTCTGAATGAAAAGTCATTAGGAAAATAATGGGGTATCCAAGTTGGGCTTACAAACTCTTTTCCTATTTTAGTAGATGGAGTCATGATCCAAAAATGATGCTCCAAAAAATTACCATGGTTGTTACTCTTGACTATTGCAATTTCGACTAGATGTTAGAGAAAGCCATCATGAACGATAAACGTTCCAATATAGTCTATGGGTAAAGTCATATGTACTAATCTTGGAAAAACAAACCATTACTCATCAACTTAAGAAAAGAAGATTATTTTATCTTCAAGCTTATGCTCAAACCCTCCCAAAAAGTTTTGGATTCACTCATAAATCCAATCCACCAAAAAAAAAACAAATATTGCAATCCCAATTACAAAAGACCTCTTCAACAAACTCATGGCCATCCCAAAGTCTAGGCGCACATTTATTATGAAAAGAATAGATGCTCTACTCGCATTAAAGGAAGAACATAAGGTCAATCTTGACAGTCAATTACATTTTCCTTTTGAACATGACCATGCAACAAATGATGAAAGTTGCTTAGCCATAGATAACATGGAAACATTCAATATTGGTACGACAAACCATGAAACAATCACAAAGTTACTATTCTCAAAGGAAAAGGGGAAAGTTGTTGCATCTTCAAACGATATCAAATGTGTGTCCACATTTTTTTTTAGGTTAGCTTTTGTTACTTGTCACAACATACATTTTGGGGGTAAAAATACTACGATGAATAATGAACGATTTTATTATTTTTTTAAAAAATAATTATGAAGTTACCACCAATTGAAAGTCTTATTTATTTTAAAATTTATTTTTTATTATTAGAAAGGCATCAAAATATGAACCAGAGATGAATTCGAAAGTCGGTTATGCGTAAAGAAAGTGTTAAGCACCTCACAATATCTGTCAAAAACGGTTACACCCTAAAATTATATTTTATTCAATGCCGAAATAACATCACAATTTCTTGTAAAATAACGAGAAAATAATTATGTATGCATAAGTTATCTAAATGAACCTAGAGTCCTTTCACATTTCAAGACAAATAAACTGTTCCTTCATATGACGCTTATCTTCACCTAGGTTAGATAGTGCAAGCTCAGTCTTATAAAAGACCGAACCACCTACCTTTTCATGGCAACTGAAGGGCCTTGGGACCCTAAAGATCTAAATGCATCCTAATGTGTATGCATGCTAATTACAATTTAAAATTTGAGAGCAGGATACAAGAAAATTACAATGGGAAAAGTTGCATGATCACATCTTGACCAATTTGATTTAATCAAACAGCTTAGCTCGCAGTCATAAGACATCAAGATTCATGAATTCTTCAATTTCCATTAAGCAAAATGAATTTTCAAATCAACGTAACGGCTTAGAAAGCATGCATCAAGGCTATCTCAAGGACATACACGGATTTTAGAAGTAAACTCGGGAGCTAGAAAGAGTTTTCAAATCAACATATCAGCTCATTTTCATTTTCCAGGAATCCCAGAGGTATACTTCAAAGCTATCTCAATGAAGTACATAGACTCAAGAAGCAAACCCAACAACTAGAAGCAGAATTTAAACCCCAGAAAATGGAAACACTCAACCAACTACTAAATCCAGGGATTAGAAAGCAAAAGGAAAAAGAAAGGAATTTCATGCAGTTTCAATCTAATCAAACCATCAGGACAGTGAAATACCAAATCAAACACCCTCAAGCAAGTCAAATACTTCCTTCCAGATATGAAAATCCCAATCTAATAGAGCCAAACACAAGGAAATGAAACAATAATAATTTCATCGAGCACTAGACAATGGCCATACAAGTAACCACCACTTTCTCCATGACCAGACTCCATCATCTTCAATATTGTAAAATCACGTAAATGGGGCAGCAAGTAAATCACATATTCCAGAAACAGCTTCAACATCAACCAAAGGTTAACCATGAGTCACAGAGAAAACAAATAATCACAATAAAACAAAAATCTCACCTACAACCAAACTACAAAAACTTCGATTCAAAGACCAAAGTAACAGATTTTTATTCCCTCCAAGCTGAACACTATCACATTTGCAAATTGCAGAATTTAATTAACATCACAGCCTTACTATCGATGAAGAAATGCAAGAAAAATTCAAGCAATTATAATAAGGAGGATACAGAACATTTGATCAGTCATTCAAAACTCCCATGCTTTTCAACTTCCAATATCTTCTATCAATAAGCATATTATACCCCAAGAAACCACAGAAAAAAAAAAAAAAAAAAAAAAACACCAAGATTTATGCACCACACAAGCAATCAAGTGATGATAATTGGCAAGTAAGTGATGAATGCAAAAGTATCCCAAAACAAATATGACAGCAATCAAGGAGAGTGGAATCTCAGCAACCTTAATCATGTAATATAGAATCACCAAAATGGATTTGTCATGATGCATATGACCCGAGAAATCATTTAAGCAAGTAAGAACATGGGGAACCAAAAAACAGCCAGACAAAGGCAAAAGAAAGGCTCTTAGCCGACACACCTAAAGCACAATTTGATTCAATTTATTTTTTATATTTTTATTTCACTTTTTTATTTCTACTCAAAATTGAAAGAAACTTGCCAAAGTGGTCCACCCATTGACCCAAACTCAACATAGAAGCACCACCAAGAAAAGTCCAACACCTTGTCTGCATAAAATTTATTCAAAGCCAAATTTGCAGCAATTCCCAAGCCAAACAGAAGTAAAATAGAAAGAATTCCCAAGCTGAAACACATCAGACTTAGCTTTAAGCATCCAACAGAACAAATCAACAAAGGAAAACTGCAAGCTGTTATTCAGATTTTTATTATTATTATTATTTTAGAAACTCAAGCTTAGGTAACCAAGAACTCATGTACTGCAATACAGGAAATCAAGTAAATTTTCAGAAACTCAGAGAACTCACCAACACTAGCAACAGACCAAAAAAGTAACAATGAGTAGACTGAACTTAAAATTTGAACAAATAGAACCTAGAACAAGTAAATAAGGTAGGAAGCAGAGCGAAAATCATCCAATCTCAGATTCAACCACTTTTCACCATTAAATATAGGTGGGAAAATGAGAAGGAAACATATTTTCAGTGTCTTGTCTTCCTCAATCAAGAATCGGAAAATCAGAGCAGGAGGGTGATACTCCAAGGAGAGACAAACCACAGAGCTCGAGCCTTCTCCTTCGCAGAGTAGCTTCCTTTTAACTTAAGAGAAAAATACTTCAAGTTCTCGATTTTTCCCTTTCTCCCAGCTGCTAAAGAGAAGAAAAATCCCCAAAGAAAACCCTAGCCACCTCCCAAGTTCTCTCTCACTCTCCTTTGCCTTCAGTCCTGAAACCCTTAGAGAGAAAATGAAAATCGAAAAAATCCTCGCTTCGGTGCTCTAATCTTTCCCTTTTTATCGCTGAGCTTGTTCCTTGCTCTTTCACCTTTTGCTCTGCTGCGAGGTACCCTTGCTCCACTATCTCTGCTCTGTGCTCTCCCCTCTGTGTGAGTGAGCGTCTTGCCCTGTCCTCTCTGCAATCGCGTCCTTCTCTGAACCTCTGCTGTTCCATGAGTTCTGTTCCGCTGTTCGCTGTTCCCTTTCCCTTCCTTCTTTTCTTTTCTTTTCACGCTGTGATTTCTTTCTTTTTTATTTTTCTTTTCTTCGTCGTTATTGTTTTCTCTCTGTTTTCTTTCTCATCTCTTTTTCCTTTTTTTTTCTTCTTTGCTTTGTCGTTTTTCCTTTCTTTTTTTTTTTTTCTCCTTATTTATCCTTTTTCTTTTTCTTTTTTTCTTTTTACCGCCTCTCTTTTATTTTTTACTTTCTTCTTTTTTATATTCTTTTATGCTTTTTTCTTTTTTCTTATTTATTTTTTAATATATAATGCAAAAACTTTAAAATAATAATAATTAAAAAATTTAATTTTTTTTAAAAATTATATAAGAAAATAAAATTAAAATTAAAATTAAAATATTATGACAAAATATAGTGTTCACATTATTGTGTCTAAATATGCTACAATCAACAAGCATAACTTTGTTATGGTAATTGCATTTGATGAGAAAAAAAAAAAATACAAACACTTTTATTACCTTCTCATTTACATCTTCAACAAAACAGTTATCTTCTTCAAAAACACATCTTATGTCAATTTCTTTTTTGAAAATTTATTTTCCAAACATGGACTTCCAATTGTGTAATATATAGATCAAATTACATTGATTGTTTTGTTAATTTATTGAAAATGAACGTTTTTACTTTGTTCTAATAGTATTTTAGTACATATTCTCAATGGTATAAGTTCAAGCAAAAGGATGAGTGAGCCCACAAGTACGTAGAATTTGCGATTGGTTGGATTTTGTCTTATAACTCAATTTTTTCTTTTTAATGGAATCTCACATATGATGCATAAATATAGAAAATTAACAAAGAGTACATTCAACTCCATACAGATGAGTAAGTCATGCTATCTCACCATATAGATTTAGTTCTTTAATAAATTACAAATAAATAGGTAAATTGTTAAGTCAGTCCTAAAAAAATATTTTAATAAATTAATATTCAAAAATCATAAATATTTATAACAATAAGTACCATCATAATAAAATTGAGACATAATTAGGACCGCGGGCAAGTAAGAAAAAAATTCCAAAACCAATTTTCTTTTCTTTTCCAAATCATGCACTCACTCACAGCCCTAAAAACATGATAGGACTAGAAGTGGAATGGAAGATATTATATCTCAATAGCTAACTTCCACGTGTTGTAAGATTCAAGATGCAACATATAAAATAAGGTTACGTAGATGTCAACTAAAAGTCCTCATATTTTTCTTACATCTGAAAAGGAATTTTTTTTCCCTTTTTTACCCCTTGCAGATTCAAGTTCCTACACAATGAAAATGAAGACAAGCTGTTCTTTGCAAATTTCTGTGGATTTTCTTGTCACTCACGACTAGCATCTAGCACTCGTTTGACAATATACAAACTAGTAGATGTGAATGATAATGATAATAACGATAATGACCGATGCATAATCAGTGTTACTATTTGCAATAATTTGAATGTAAGTGAAAGTGGAAGTGTTGTGGAATTAAAAAATGATTTTTTTTCATAATTTTGGAATTTAAAATTTTATAGCAATTATTTGTAATTTTAATTAAGGGCATTTCTATAATTTGAAATTGGTCAAATTGGCTTATGTTTCTCTTTTTTTTTTTTTTTTTTTTTTTTTTTTTTTTTTTTTCAAAGTATCTCTTCACTTGCTTCTAAAACAGTAGGCTTTTTGGCTTTTACAAATATTTCTCCTTCTACATAGAAGTTAATCCAAACAATGACTTTTAGACTAGAAGTGCTTCGTTTTCAAATTAAAAGAAGAAGCAGGTTGACAAAAGCTAAACCCAACAAGCTCTTAGTAATGTGAAAACATTCCTTGAATTTATTGTTGTTTAAGTTTTTGACATTAGGATTAAGAAAGATATTAAATAACTTAATGTGTAATACAATTTTTCTCCCTTCATCTTAATTTGATTGTTGCTTAAGGTTTTGGCACAAGGGATTAAGGAAGTTCATTTACATTTTATCCTGTTTTTTAGCTTAAATAAGCTGCTAATGCTCATGCAAGTTTTATTTTGGTGTTTTACAGAAGTTTTTACATGAATCTTAGATTGTTCTGCTCAATCATATGTCTAAGGTGCTAATTAAATCAAGGACACAGAGGTAAGTGCCAATTCATGGCATTTTATAGGCTTTACTTAATTTTCTATTGAAACATGCAAATACACAAGCTGTGTAACTATATGCAAATACACAAGGTGTGTAATTTAAAGCATCGAGCCGTCTAATTGAACATTGAACAGTCGGCCTATAAAAGTAGGGTTGTAATCTAATAATATTGGACTATTTGATCATTCAATCTGATTATATCGATTCTCTAAAAATTCCATCCTATTAATCCCATTATAGAGAGATCATCCGAACCAATCCAATTCTTATTGGATTGATTTGATAAGTTTTTGCTATTCAAGTATTCAACCACAAAATAAAAATAAAATAAATTCACAAACTTTAGTCTAAATAGACATAAAGGAAAAATAGGCAAACATCAAAACAAAAAAAAAAATAAAAATAAAATGGGAACCAAAGCGTATATTCTTACGAAATTACGATATAAATAGAGATATAATCTAAAGATATAAAATGGAAAGAAACCAAATCAAGCAGAAGCAAGAAAGGATCTTCATAGAAAATGAGTCCAACTTACACAAAAAGAACATTTCTTTTACATGAAAACCAAGCTAGAGATGAATCTGTATTAGATACCTTCGACTAATGGTGGCAGAATGCTCAAATGGAAAATTAATAAATGAACAGAAGCTTTTCTACCAAACAAAATTGACAAAAATTTACATTTATAAATATAAAGGAGAAAGAAAAAACTAGCACTAAATATAAAAAGAATGTGGAAGAAAAATATTCTAAGTAAATACTTGAAATGAATGGTACTATTGTTGCTTTATGGCTTGAACATTGCTACCACTTACAATATTGAGGTTGAGATGAAGAGATGGATTTGGGTAACCGACATTAAGACGGAAGGGGGATCTTGATGATGAAGAAAAGTTATTCATCTTTCTGTCTGTTGTTGCCGCACTTGGATTCACCACGTTTGGCCTTGGGAGAGGTTGTCTTGCGTAAGAAAAAATTAGTTTTTTTGGCTAGCTGCAGCAGGTGGTGGTTGCTTCTATTGAATAAAGGTTCTTTGACATCCCACGACAGGGAGAGATTGCATTGCTCAGGTTTGGCCTAAAAGAGGTTGTTTGTTGTAAAGAAAGATGGGTTTCTGTTAACAACAACAGATGGTGGTTGGAGTGGTTGAAGATTGGGAAGAGATGTTTCACAATGTACTTGTTGAGGGTAAAAATACTTTGACAAAAAATAAAATGCTATTTAATTTTAAAAAAATTATTTTTTAAAATCGCCATTAATTACTTAAGAATTAAAATATAATAAAAATTTTTATTTATTTTAATATTTTTTTATTATTGAAAAGACATCAGAATACAAACCAGAGGTGAGTTCGGAAGTCGGTTATGCGTGAAGGAGGTGTTAGGCACCCCATAACATCCGTCGAAAACGATTGCCCAAATCAATTATACAAAATAATGATATGACCCAAAATTGTATTTTATTTAGTGCTGAAATAACATTACAATTTTTGATAAAATAACAAAAAAATAAATATATATGTATAAGTTCTCTAAATGAACCTAGAATCCTTCCATCTTTCGAGATAGATAAATCGTCCCTTCAAATAGTGCTTATCCTCACCTAGGTCGAATAGTGCAAGCTTAGTCTTATAAAAGACCGGACCACTTACCCTAGCATGATAAGTGAGGGACCTCGAGACCTCAAAATCCAAATGCACCTTAATGCGTATGCATGCTAATTACAATTTAAGATTTGGGAGCGAGATACAAGAAAAATTATATGGGAAAAAAGGCATTAAATAAAAATTATAATTTTTTTTTTTTTTACAAAACTGAGTGCTATTTCCTTTTCTCACCCCATCTTTTATATTTAGCACCCTAGGCACATGTACATTTCCTTCTCACACCCCTCTTTTCTTTTCTTTCCATAGCACCCCACGGCTCATTTACACAGCCTTGAATTTATTATTTTTTTCTGTTCTCACCCCATTGTTTCTTTTTTGCATCCCTCTTTTTCTTTTCTTTTCATACCACCCCACGGCTCATTTACCGAATTCCAAATTTCCAACTTTCTCCTAGAATTCCAAAAACACAAAAGTAACATTTCATGATTCTGGGACTAACATCAATCCCCAACGTAGAGATGAGATATCAACGAGGGATTCATATTTGAGTGGAAATCTATCAACTTAAATCAGCCCATTATTGCATAATAAGATATCAATTTAATGACCAACAGCAAAATTCCCATGATTAAAAACAAGGGTATGATCCCAAATATTCGTTAAACAAGAATCACGTAATGCGACAAAGCTTTTGGCTAGCAAAAAGAAAAGTCATATCCGCTAACAATAACCACCATAATCCAGATTGGTCAATGAGAATCATAAGGACACAAATCCATATGCTGGTCACAAACTCCATGGGATTGATTAATGAGGCACGATAATTGGCAAGTAAGTGATGAATGCAAAAGTATCCCAAAACAAATATGACAGCAATCAAAGAGAGTGGAGTCTCAGCAACCTTAATCATTTAATATAGAATCACCAAAATGGATTTGTCATGATGCATATGACCCGAGAAATCATCTAAGCAAATAAGAACATGGGGATCCAAAAAACAGCAGCAAAGCATCAACATACACATGCTTTTCATCATCCCAAATGGCGAAAAAGAATTTCCAAATCGAATTAAAATATCAGTTCACAACAAGCAATGACAGACACCAAAAAAGAAAAGAAACAAGAAGTCTTGAAAGAGCATACAAGTCCCTAACATCAATCAAATCAGTTCATGAAGAAGGAGATGAAACCAACACAAGAATATTAGCTCACTTTTTGAAATCATGCCAAGATTCAAACAAAGCAAGAGAACTGATTCATCAAATGCTTTCTCTACCTCAACTTCAAACCCAAACATTTTATCAAGCAGTATATGCGAATTATATCAACAAATTTCATGTAAAGAACATCAGAAACACAACAAACCAGAATGCATTGCCCAAGGATTGGAATCATCTAATAAAATCATCAGAACAAACAAGAAGCAAACAAAAATTTAGAAAGATTAAATCAGTTCATGCCTTCTCAAAACCAGACTATAAAAAGCTTATGATTTGAAGACCAAGGCAGCAGATTTTTATTCCCTCCAAGCTGAAAACATCACCCAAACCTACAAGCATTTGATAATCAAAATAACCAAATATCTTGACACCACAGAATTCGGAAGCCAGAAGTTAGAGAACGGAGACAAGGAAAATCATGAGAACTAAAAACACAAACAACACATTCAGATTCACCCTCTAATTAATTGAAATCTTTGACTCTTGAACCACAAAAAAAAAAAAAAAAAAAAAAAAAAAACCCAACAAATAACAGAATTGCCAACAAGATATGTCAGAAAGATTTGACAGAGAAAATATCATGTCTAGCAGTGAGTAAAGCTAACGAAAATTTATTTAACTGTGACAAAAGTACTCAAGACATGAGCCAAACGCCTATCATAATCCAGAACAGTCCATTCCAAATCCCAAATAGAATTGAGAAATCAATTCACATACACCCAATAGAACTGCTAAACTCAGATAAACATGCTCTAATTTAAATAAGGCTCAAACCAAACAGAAACTTATTGCACTACCATAGAAATTGCAATCATTCATCTCCTCAAATGAAGCTCAGAGATCAAATATGTATCAAAGGAAACCACTTAACGTTCACAGAGAAAAAAACCAGAAACCAACAGGGAAACCAGAATTAAGGACAAGATCGAAGGACAGGATTAACGAAAGATTAGAACAATCCCAAATTACTTATCCCCAATGAACACCGATTGATCATAGGAAAAAAAAAAAATCCAAAATGTCGAGGAACTTCAAAATAAAATCGGAGAGTAACAATTATACCACAAGAACATCAGGTATTCAACATATCCATTGTCTCAATTATTCAGAAATTACCCATAACAAATAGCCAGAATATCAAACACAAGAGAACTCAATTATTGCCGACACTTCATGAAATCAAATACCCATTTGGAATCCTCCATCTCAGTTTCACAGACTGCCAAATCACTCACCAATAACTATATGCATCCGAAACATGGATGTAGAGACAGGAATTTCAAAACCATGGGTATCTCACAATTCAGATTACAGAGATAGAAAATCAGTACCTAAATTTGAGCACCTTCAATCCACAAATCTTACAGAGCTCTGCGAAAACTCAAAAGCTTCACTCCAATTTCTACAACCACAGTTGGCAAAATCCAGGTACCTCAAAGTAAAATGGAAGCTGAGAACCCCAGAAACTATTCCTATTGCGTTCTCTCTCTTCCTCTATCCTTCGATCTCTCGATTTTTCCTTGCTTTGCTTACTCACCCGAAGCTCATACTCCCAATCCAAAACCCAAAGAGAAAGCCCTTTTTTACCAAAAACCCTTGCTCATCTTACCTTTATCCTCTGTTCTCTGCTCTCTCTCTATCTCTATCTCTATCTCTATCTTTCACTCTGTTTCCTTCAATTCTTCTCTATTCTCGCTCTCTATCTCTCTCTGTTCCGCCGCTTGCGCTCTCTATTCTCTCACGCTCGTTCTCTCCTCCGATTCCTCTCCCTTATCCCCCAATTCCCTTCGCTTCTACCTCCTTTCAACCAACTTCACTCACGCCCTCTGCCTCTGCAATTTTCGGCTTCTATTCAGTTGCTACTCCCGCCTGCCTTCCACACTGTCGCTGTCCTTTTCCTTCTGTCCGGCTATGTTGTTCTTCGCCTTTCCGCTTTGCTCCTTTCACGCTATGTTTCTATTTTCCTTTTTTTGGTCATTTTTTCTTTTCTTTCTTATTTTCTGATTTCTCCTTTTCCTTCTTTCTTTTTCCCTCGCTATTTACTTTTCTTTTCTTTCTTTTTTTTTTTTTTTTTTTTTAAATATACATATAAAAAAATAAGATATAATAAAATAAAAATAAAAATAAAAAAATAAAAAAAAGTAAATAATTAGTGTCTACATATATCGATTGTAAGGATATCGGAGGTTCTTGTGTTGATTAGTGAACGGGAGCATAAAATGGGTCGGTACCTACAGTTGCAAAGGACAGGAGCAGTAGGTTGACAATAGTACAAGGTAGCTCGTCGGAACTTGGAGAAGGGTTGGAGGATGAAGGATTTTGGTTCCACGGAGGTAGAGATGAATCTTGCTTTGCCATTAGTTTGTTGAGACTAGATTGATGGAGAATTGGAAATCAACAAGTTGGGAGGAGAGTTAAGGAGTGCGGTGAAGTGGATTTACAAGCAAAATACAGAGAACTGTCTCGTGGAACTTAGAGCGTCTATAGTCTAGCAAGAACTATAACGTTTGGGTGCATGTGATGTGCTGGAATGAAAAGTGCGTGGGGAATGTTGAAGTTGGTGGAAGGAAAAGAACTTCGACACTTGTTTATTTTATCACTATGTTGGCGTGTTTGTAACGAGTACCTATTGTACGATATGGTAAATTACGGGTGTGATTTTGTAAATATCTCAAATATTAGAGAGAGAAATTTATCAAAAAAAATGGGAAAATTTATTAAAAAAATTGACAAAATTTTTCTATTTTACAATGGCAATAAAATAAAAAGCAGAAAGCTGATAAAGAACAAGTGAACTAATGAAATAAACGAAATCATGGAATAAAATTTGTTTTTTCTTTGTTTTGCATTAATGGAGTTGAAATTTTTATATTTTTGTTTAATAGAATAAAATTCTTTATTTTTTCAGAATAGAATAAAATTATTGTCTTACATATCATTTAAAGTTTCATTTCTTCATCACAATTTTTCTGGTTTTATACTTATTGACAATTAAGCACTATATATATATATATATATATATATATATATATATGCATAATTAGTATTTTTTTGTCATTTTGGTCTTGATTTTTGTTTAAAAAAATAGTCATCTAATATATCTATATCTCTTATATTATAAAAGTAGATCACATCTCTATGTTGTCGACATTTGTCATTCTACTTGAATAACATGTGATAGTATTAAATTAAAATTATATTTTAATTAAAGATATTATATGATTAATTAAAAACATACCTGAGTGATATGATTTGTGATTTTAAAAAATATTTAAGAGATGTGATTTATGATTCTAAATAGAAATAGAGAAATATTGATATATTTTTAAAGTCATGAAAATCCAAAATAAAATATTTTTAATAGGAAAAGGAGGACTAAGAATTTTAATATCTAGTATACTGTAATTAAAAATATTTAAGAGATGTGATTTGTGATTTTACTAATGGTAATAGTCATTAGAAAATAAATGAAAAACTATAGTTTATAGTGATTAAAAATATCTTAAATGGAAATCATGAGATATTCTTGTATTCTTAAGAACCATGAAAATCCCAAAAAAAAAAATTCTTAATAGTAATTGGATTTCAAATTGATTATGATTTACTTAGATTGAAATGTTTTGCCTATAGATGAAGCCCAACTCCTACAAGAAGGGATAGACAGCAATTGCACAAGCCTTTGGTCCATGGAGGTGGTATTTTACCATTTAATCATAGTACGACTCAAATACTTTGAATAAGTTTCATAGTAGGAGGTATTTTTATTTTAAGGGATATGGGGCCCTTCTTCTATTTGGTGTTATGTATTAACAATTTTAGTTATCTATTATCTTTATCTTAAATGTGACGTTGTGTACTACTTCTCTACTCTTGAGCTTTGGGTTTATTATATAATTATTTTTCTAATTTCTTTAATCTATATGTCGGGTTTATCGTGTTTGCTTGGAAATAGATGATAAATAATTTATTTTGAAGTATCTCTATAATATGGGATTTCCTTATTGAGTGAGATTTATAAATCATTTTTTAATAATTTCGATTACATAAGTTTTGAACATGTTAGCTTTATGTTGGAAACTTTCAACTGGGGATGCAAGAGATGGTTTATGTTTCTTAAAGACTTAGAATACGATCAATTTTCATTATAGACATATATCAATAAGAGCTTTGGGTTTTGAGAAATATGAAATCACATTTTTCTTTTGTTGAGCCTAATTGTTTTTAATCTAATTTAATCTATTATCTATTATATTATAAAAATAGATCACATATCTATGGTGACAAAATTTTTCATTTTACCTGAATAACACGTGGTAATATTAAATTAAAATTTTTAAAATAAATTAGAAATAAAATTATATAGAGAATAAATTTTAAATATTGCTTTAAATGATTTGATTTAAAAGATATGGAAATAAAGAAATAAGAAGATTATTATTAGGTGATAAAATTTTGGTGAAAATATATAAAAGATATAATTTGTGATTTTACCAATATGATAGAAGAAGGATTAGGAAAAAGAGGATTAAGAATTCCTGATATATATCCAATTTAAAACATCATACGGTATGGTATTTAGAAAATATTTAAGAGATATAATTTGTGATTTTACTATTAGATAATAAAATTTCAAAAAACAATTATCAAATTAGCGTTGGATTTTCAATGTGTTAACATGAATAAAAATTAACGTTTGTCTGTCTACACTTGATTATAAATATAGGGTATGGTGGGGTAGCAATTACAAAATTCCGTCACTTTTATCTTTCTCTAACATTTTCTTGGCTACCAAACACGTTTGAGCCACGGGTAGTCACAATTATGATCATTGTCATCTTTTTTTCTCTCTTGCTTCGAAGATGAAGAACGTAAACTTCTCACTTTGAAATTTATAAGTAAATATTCAACTTAACGTAACTATTATCGTTGGTAGATATGAGAACTTTCACAATCGCTTTGTTTCCCCACCCCCCCCCCCCTCTATTTTGATAATCAATGAAACAAAAAGAAGGTTGTTTTTTTTTTTTTTTTTGTGATTTACGTTGTACATTGTTCTCTTACCTCAAATCCTTGTCGTCATTTTCTCTCTCTTGCTTCAAAGATGAAGAACATAACTTTCTCACTTTGAAATTTATAGGTAAATATTTGACTTAACATAACTACTATCTTTGGTAGATATGAGAACTTTTACAATTGATTCTTTTTTTTTTTTCCCTCTATTTTGATAATCAAATGAAACAAAAAGAATGTTGTTTTTGTGATTTATGCCATACTAAACTAAGAAGTAGAAACGAAAAGAAGGTTGTGATTTTTGGCAAATATCTCTCAACTCAAAAAATTCAAAATCATTGGATAAAGATGTTCAATCACCCAAAAAATGGGAGACGGGTGGTTGGTGTTAGAAATTTGAGCCCTTGAGATTTGAGATTTCTACCTTTTTTTTTTTTTTTAATTTTCATGTATTTTATGATTCACAAATTATAACATTGAGTCTACTAATATTATTTCAAATTTGAGGAGTACCTTGGCAAATATCTCAACTCAAAAAATTCAAAATCATTAAATAAAGAAGTTCAATCACCTAAAAAATGAAAGATGTTCAATCATTGGAATAAAAGGGGACAGGCGGTTGTGGCTTAAAAATTGGACTACTAATCAAGAAAGTTAAGGTTCCCATGTGGATGGGTTTGTTGGTTCTTCACATTCAATCTCAAATTTTGAACCTTCTTTCAATCATGATTATTGAGTGGAGAAAGATTCTTTGATTTCGGTTTAACATTTTTAATTTCTATTAGTTTTAATAATTTTAAATTATTTTTATTTTGGTTTGCCAAGTAATAATTTTATTTTTAAATATATAGAAAATAAGAAGGTAAGGGAAAGGGGATTAAGAAATATAAATGGGGATTACGAAATATAAATTAGGATTAAGAAAAGAAAAGAAAGATGATTTCAAATAAGAATAAAGAGTAAGATTAACGTAATAAAAACTAAAAGAATCAAAAAAATTCACTAAATAAATTCTTATAAAAAATCAATAAAATCAACAAATACGAGGCTAGAAAATAAGAGAGATAAAAAAAATTAGGTAATAAAATTCAAGAAATAAATAAAGAATGATGAAAACCTATAAATAAATAAAAGATGACAACATGATGGCATTGGGTAGAGAGTATAGTTCCTGTCTCCATTGCAAGGAATCAGGGAACCACGAGTATTGAAATTAGGAAATAAATAAGAGGCTATGGTAAAATCCAAAAAGTGGAGAATCCTTGTAGAGGTAGAGTGTGTTTACTATCTCCATCCTCGTTGGGGAATATATTCCTACTAATATTATTTCAAATTTGAGGAGTACCTGGGGATGCTGCCTGTGCGGGTGGGATTGCTGACTGGTACACTGCATGGAAGCAGCGCATGTTGGTAGTGATACTACCTGTGCCAATGGGCTTGCTGGCTGGCATGCTGATTGTACAGCTAAGCATACTTGCTCGGCATGTTGCTGGTGCGGGTGGCCTAGCTGGCTCAGTGCTTGTGTGCATGGATGATGTGAAAATTTATGGGTGGAAGAAAAGGATGTAGAATGGATGCAAAATAGAGATGGAATGAAGTGCAAGCGTACACTATCAATGTAGCTAGCAAGTATTCCGGGGTTGTCGTACCCAAGGGATTGTGATTGATTACTAGAGTACTAAAACTCCAATAATGCTCAAGCGCTCGAAAGAGGGTGATAATAGCAATATAAAAGAAAATAAACCAACAGAACAATAAAGAGAATTAAAGTAGGAATTTGACTAAAAGAAATCAGAGATAAAAGCCTAGGGATTCAGATTTCACCACAATTCCTTTATATAGATTTTCATGATTCAGTTATGACTTTCCATACTTATCAATTGCTAGCCAGGATTCCCTAATCACATTAATCAGCCTTGGTATTAGGTCAGATCAAATCTAATTATAACTATCAACCCTGCTACTGGTCTGTGCGAGTTGTAATAACTATAATTGCATTAAGATCTATGGACATCCCTTTAGGGAGATTAGGGGAACGCCCTAATTCCCATGTGGCTACACAGGGGCCTTGGTATTGGTCTGTTCTTAGCTCCACTATAGATTTAACTCTCGTGGTCTAGATTAACTAATCTCTGGTTGGTCTCATAGAAAACCCACAAATTTCCCCCAACTAATTGGCCAGAAAAGTCAAGAGTGAAGTGCAAAAAATTAAATCTCAATTGAATAAAAGATGGAATTATTATAACATCATCAATCATGTCTATACAAGAAATTGGGCTACATCTTAGCCCCTAGAAAAGAAATTAGTTACACATAGTGTAACCTAAACACATAACAATAAAGAAAGAAAACATGAACATAATTAAATGGGGTAGATGAAACACCTTGCTCCTTGCTCTCCTTGCTTGTGCGTGGTTCTCTTCTCTTCCTTGCCTAGCTGCCTATTTATAATGTATATAATCCTAATTTTACTTTAACTAGGAATACAATATTAGTAGGATTTAAATATTTTAATCCCACTTAAACTAGGATAGAATATAATCTAATTTCCTTTGGCAACTTCAGTCCCACTAGGACTTTTGAGAATTTAATTCCTTTAGATGCATATCTCTTCTAGTTTCTCTCAAACTAGGATTCTAACTAGGATAACCTTCTTCCTAGTCCTACTTGAATTAGGACTCTTAGATGAATTATAGCTTTAATTATAAAATCATTCCTAATCATGCTTGAATTAGGATTCCATATGGCTGCATACTTCCAAGACTTCAATCCTTCTTGAACAATGATTCTGGAGAGTCTTCTAGACTTGAGAGTCCTAATCCTTGTAGGACACTACATCCCGGAAGTCCACTTGGCTTGGAACTCTTCAAATTTGCTTTAGAAAGTCTCCGGAGCACCACAACCTCAATTCTGGGTGCCATGGTGCTGGATGGCAGCATTGGTTTTGGGATAGGGCGCCACGGCGCCCAAGCTTGTGCAAAATTGTCATTTTCATTTGTTTAGCTCCTGTTGGTGCTTGGACCTACAAAACAGCCAAATGACCTTAAAAGTATCTTAATCTATATTAATTTAGGACTTAAATGTAAGAGAATTCATGTCAAAATATCTATATAATTTACACTCACCAATGGACATGTTGTATGGGCATACTGTGTAACACCTTATTTTAAATTCTTATATTCATGAAAACATCTTTCATATTACTCAATTCAATAAAGTAAATACCAAGTAGAAGTTTAAGTTTCAATTGGACAGCTCACTGAGTTGGCAGCTTGCTGCCCTGTTCTTATAAAATATGGAAACGTGACATATAGATGTTAGAAAATCATGAAAAACTCCAGATTACAATTTTAATGTGTCTAGAACATTTAGTAAAAATTTCATACAAAATCTCATTAGTTTGATAGGTCAATTAAGCAAAGTTTCTACACTGCCTTGTTGACTGCAGAAATACTGTTTAGTTATTTTAGAAAATTATTTGGGCATGAAGTTGTGCTCCAATTGCCACGAAAATTGGTATAGATGAAGTTCAATATGTCAAATACTTGTGTAAAATTTTCAAGTAAAAAATCAGGGTTTAAAGCATCTTACTCGGTTTATCCTTTTAGCTGCCAGAAAAATCAGTTTTGGGTTAGGGTACATGCTTGAGTAAAATTTTATTAATTTATCTCTTCCCTCTATTCAGTCCTTTTCTCATATATGAACATAATAATACATCCTCATACATCAAGTGTTCAATTACAACAAATAATTACACATTAATCATAATATTATACAATTTAAATCACAATCACACTCTATTGTGAAGCTTGGCAGCCACCCTTGGTGTTTCTCCACCTGGAAATCATTGGTATTTCCACAAAAATGGATATGAGACCTCAAGTCTCAGTAGCTAATGCGCCAATTAGTAACAATACAAGGTTGGAAATAGTTAATAATCTCAACCAACAGCATATGAATGCAAAGGAGACACCATGGTGCACATAATAACACATACTCACTTAGAACCACTGACTTGGCAGCTCTAAGCATCACAACATGATATTCCTCTTGAATATCACTTAAACACAGCAAGAGGATAGATAATAAAATATTACAAACATTCACATCCATAGGCAATTATATGGTATGCAAGAAGAGGTTAAGGAGTCATTAGCCACCTCAAGCACTCCTAGCTTTGTTTCTCTTCTCCTCTTTTTCCTTTCCTCTTTCTCTTCTTCTTTTCCTATCCTGCAGCTTGCCGACCTCCTCCCCTCCCCCTTTGATTTAATTGCTTTTTGCCTATTTTAATTTCTATAAATATCTCCTCAAATTAACTAATATTATAGGTAATTAATAGTTTGGCAAGTGTGGCTTGATGATTGGTTGCCTCCATTGATTCACACCCCTGTTTCCTCACTCTCAACTTCCTTCACCGACTTGCCTATGGTCTTCAGCCTCCTTCAAGTGCAAGTCCCTTCTTCATGCACAAACCTCACAAAAATATCACCAAACTATCATACAAAATATCAAGAATGCCATTATCATGCTATGACATTTTGTCAAGCTATGATTGGTGGGAGTGTCCCCTCTTTAATTGCACAATTTCTAAAGGCTAAAAGCATGCAAGTGGTGTGGGACATGGGGGAGGCCAGCTGCTGCCTTCATTTGGTCCAATTGTGACCAATTTAGTCACATTCTAACCATATCCCTAACTAGTAGTTCACCTAGTTAGCCATTTAATCTAATTGCACTAATTTATACCACATTTCTAACTGTTTAATTCCTTAATTAATTATTCAAAGTTCATTCCACTTAGGCCACTTCATTTGTATGATAATGAGAATCACAATTACGTAAGCACATACAATAGGAAGCAACCAAGAGTTCACCATTAACTCTCAACCATATTTCATCAATTAAGATAGAAATTAATTCCATAATCCTTTAACATGTTATAAAATCATATTACAATTTCTATGTGGCTATCATGAATAAAACAGAGGGATGTTACATTTTGTTGGGCTAATATTCAACAATATAAATATATAACATCCATTTCCTAGCTATATGTGCATGTACACATAAATATCATCCTTATACATATTCTTAGTATTCTTATAATTCACATTTGTATTTGGCAAATATATCACTAATTAACTTATTCTAATGTAGATTTATATTCTTCTCTTAGAAAATTCGAGATGTTACAGTTCCACCCCCCTTAAAAGAAATTTTGTCCTCAAAATTTCAGCAACCCAAGTATATCTTGGAAATTATAAATCATGGCACAGTAGTGAATTATGATATTTTCCATGCATAAGCCATGGACAGCATACATTATGCACAATTTTGAAGAAATGACTCACTTCATGACTTGTGATTTTCCCTCAACCAGCATGAATGCTTACAACAATTTGGCTAATTCATAGAGTATTCCTTACACATAATTCCATAATTGGAATGTGTATATCATAATGAGAAGATAACCATTGTGAATTATCCACATGTGATATTATTTATAATACCTCCACAAGGTAATCTTCCTTTGCTCATCATCATTTATAGTAATACTCCAACACAACGGTATTCCATTGCATATATCATGAGCAAACACAGTGGTATTCCACTGCATATAATTCTGAATAGGAATACTCTAACATAGAGGCATTCTGTTGGTTATATTTTCTAGCCAAGATGCATGACTCAATTATTAATTGGCCATCATATATATATAATATAAATAAATCACCTTCTAGAAAATTTTCTATGCTTATGTTAATTTTGAAGATCAAATATCATTTATTTCATGTAAAGGGGTATTTTAAATGCAAGATCATAGTGGCTACACAATAAAATCATGGCCTTAAAGCCAAATTGTATATTATAAAATTCAGCATCAAATTTATTTGACAATAGCCACATAATCATCTTTCTTTCATGGAATATCTCCAAAGAAATTTATACCAATACCCCCTTCTTGGTTTATCATATATTTCTACCTTACTATGATTAGGGGGTGGCTAAGATATGTTGCTCATGCAAGTATCACCACCCTTTGCTTTTATAATTTAAGCATAGCAGTAGCAAATAGTAAGGGCCTTGAAAACAATTATACATAATAATAATTTGCATTTACGCTCCCAAAAATGAAGAGCCTCCCATGAATCCTTTATAAGGTCACAATCGACATTCCACACTTAAATAGATAAACATTTAAGTGCCGAATCATTACATAACTTACAATAATTCTTTGGACAGGTTTCATTCAAAGCAATTAAACAACAATTGCCATTGTTTAATAGAATAAACAATGCACCAAGAATTTAGATCATAAGTGGCTCATTTAATTTCAATATCAAAGCAATAATTTCACACATCATACAACAACATATTTAAACATGCATGAGTATGATTTTAGCAGCACCATTATGATGCCTTCCGACACGAGTATATATGCCTCTTCTTCCTTTCAAGTCAAACGCCCACTTCGTATCCAAAATTTCAAATTTGAAAGGAGTAAATATGACCATTTATATGTCATTCAGTAAAACATAAATAATATGAATGACAATATTAATCTAAAACATCAAAATATACAATTGTGACGAGAAGAAAACTACATGATTTAATCAATGTAGATTAAAACTTGTGTAATTAAAACTACTAGATCAACGATCTGGCCGATAGCCTGCCTCAGTCGATAATCTGGCCATCCCACACTACGATCTGCCTCAGTCGACGATCTGGCCGAGACACGACCTGTCTCAATCAGTGATCTGGTCAACAACCTACCTCAATCGGCGATCTGGTCAACGACTTGCCTTAATCGGCGATCTGGTCAACATTATTTATTTTCACTCTTAATAGAGCATTATTTGTTTCCGTGTGATACCCAAGGTTATTACAAATACCCTTATTCCAGGTATTCCCTTGCCACACTAGTGTCACAATGTATTCCCATGTGGGAACCAAGGTTATTACAAATACCCTTGTTTTGGGTATTCCCTTGCCACATTAGTAGCACAAAGCTTCACTTATCCAGCATCACTCACGATGCCATTCCAAAGCTTCATAGCTTCATTTGTCCAGCATCACTTATGATGCCATTTCCAACACTTTATAACTTCATTATCCAGTATCACTCATGATGCCATTTCCAAAGCTTCATAGCTTCATTATCCAACATCATTCAAGATGCCATTTCCAAGTTTCCTTCACTTAACAACACATATATTCATCAAGAATCCACACATATGCATTCGTTAATGCATACATATACAAATAATATTCATCTAGAATCTACACATATGCATTCATTAATGCATGCATATACAAATAATCTAGCTTCTGGTAACTATGTAGAAAGTGAAGGGAAACTCATAATATTGTCTCAATGCTCTTAGTAGAGCATCATTAAATTATCATGTGGTCACCAAGGTTATTGCAAATACCCTCATCTTGGGTATTCCCTTGGCACATTAATGGCTCAAAGCCTCTTTTATCAGCACCATCATGATGCCTTTGCCAAGTCCTCTTCACTTGCAGAACATATATTTCACAAGGATTTATATTCATTCATCAATGTATACATATACATTTAATTTAGATAAACAACAATCTTTCTTGTACAATAAAAGAATTTTATCATTTAACATCATAATATAAGGCTAAGTATACACATGTCATCACATGGTAGCTTATATCATATCTTAAACTGCCAACCAAAACAATAGATAAACAACTCATTAATTGATAATAAATATGCAATAGCAAGGAAACAGTTCAATGCATAAATAGGATATCAAAGCAAACAATAGTATTTTCATGGCAATCCCATAACAAAGGCGAAGACATATACATATCCCAGTAGACAACCAATTATGTTTTCTTCCTTGTTTAATGACAAGTCAAATATATAAGCAGTGCACAGATTATAATGTCTAATCACTTCTGTATTTCCATTCACTGCTACAACATAACCTTACCAACAAATAAGGCAACTTATTTCTTTTCAATAGTAGCAGCTAATAAATTAGACCAACAAGCCACTAACATAGCTCATGGAAGTGTTATAAGGAGACTCTATCAAAATTTTATTATATTCCAGCATCACATTTCCATTCAAACATTTGCATGTATCATCCTTCCAGATCCTGGATCAGGAGGACAGTACACAAAGACAAGGTACTACATGATATAATATTGTTAAGTAGTCAGCAGGCAACAACACCGCATAGTTGCAAGAAAGACATCCTTCGTGTAGACCCCATCTCATGTTTCAAAAATGGCCAAATGTATGGATATGATCACATATGACACACAAGAAAATAATAAATTCACTGCTGAAACAATCATAAACAATGGGATACACATTAACAGGGTAGGCTCATAATTCTCAGAGGCTTTTCAATCATACCAAATTTTCATGGCAAACCCATATTACCAAGTAACCGATTTAACATAAATCAAAAGCTTTTCATAAAGTCATTGATCCCAAAACTTTATGCTCTGATTCCAAAAATGTCACACCTTATTTTAAATTCTTATATTCATGAAAACATCTTTCATATTACTTAATTCAGTAAGGTAAATACCAAGTAGAAGTTTAAGTTTCAATTGGACAGCTTACTGAGTTGGCAGCTTGCTGCCCTGTTCTTGTAAAATATGGAAACGTGATATATAAATGTCAGAAAATCATGAAAAACTCAAGATTACAAGTTTAATATGTCTAGAACATTTGGTAAAAATTTCATAGAAAAACTCATTGGTTTGATAGGTCAATTAAGCAAAGTTTCTACACTGCCTTGTTGACTGCAGAAATACTATTTAGTTATTTTGGAAAATTATTTGGGCATAGAGTTGTGCTCCACTTGCCACGAAAATTGGTATAGATGAAGTTCAATATGTCAAATACTTTCTGTAAAATTTTCAAGTAAAAACTCAGGGTCTAAAGCATCTTACTCGATTTATCCTTTTAGCTGCCAGAAAAACCAGTTTAGGGTTAGGGTACATGCTTGAGTAAAATTCTATATATTTACCTCTTACCTCTGTTCAGTCCATTTCTCATATATGAACATAATAATACATCCTCATACATCAAGTGTTCAATTACAACAAATAATTACACATTAATCATAATATTATACAATTTAAATCACAATCACACTCTATTGTGAAGCTTGGCAGCCACCCTTGGTGTTTCTCCACCTGGAAATCATTGGTATTTCCACAAAAATGGATATGAGACCTCAAGTCTCAGTAGCTAATGAGACAATTAGTAACAATACAGGGTAGGAAATAGTTAATAATCTCAACCAACAGCATATGAATGCAAAGGAGACACCATGGTACACATAATAATACATACTCACTTAGAACCACTTACTTGGCAGCTCTAAGCATCACAACATGATATTCCTCTTGAATATCACTTAAACATAGCAAGAGGATAGATAATAGCATATCACAAACATTCACATCCATAGGCAATTACATGGCATGCAAGAAGAGGTTAAGGAGTCATTAGCCACCTCAAGCACTCCTGGCTTTGTTTCTCTTCTCCTTTCTTTTCTCCTCTTTTTCCTTTCCTCTTTCTCTTCTTCTTTTCCTATCCTGCAGCTTGCCGACCTCCTCCCCTCTTTTCCCCCTTTTATTTAATTGCTTTTTGCCTATTTTAATTTCTATAAATATCTCCACAAATTAACTAATATTATAGGTAATTAATAGTTTGGCAAGTGTGGCTTGATGATTGGTTGCCTCCATTGACTCACACCCCTTTTATCTCACTCTCAACTTCCTTCACCGACTTGCCTATGGTCTTCAGCCTCCTTCAAGTGCAAGTCCCTTCTTCATGCACAAACAGCACAAAAATATCACCAAACTATCATACAAAATATCAAGAATGCCATTATCATGCTATGACATTTTGTCAAGTTATGATTGGTGGGAGTGTCCCCTCTTTAATTACACAATTTCTAGAGGCTAAAAGCATGCAAGTGGTGTGGGACATGGGGGAGGCCAGCTGCTGCCTTCATTTGGTCCAATTGTGACCAATTTAGTCACATTCTAACCATATCCCTAACTAGTAGTTCACCTAGTTAGCCATTTAATCTAATTGTACTAATTTATACCACATTTCTAACTGTTTAATTCCTTAATTAATTATTCAAAGATCATTCCACTTAGGCCACTTCATTTGTATGATAATGAGAATCACAATTACGTAAGCACATACAATAGGAAGCAACCAAGAGTTCACCATTAACTCTCAACCATATTTCATCAATTAAGATAGAAATTAATTCCATAATCCTTTAACATGTTATAAAATCACATTACAATTTCTATGTGGCTATCATGAATAAAATAGAGAGATGTTACATTTTGTTGGGCTAATATTCAACCATATAAATACATAACATCCATTTCCTAGCTATATGTGCATGTACACATAAATATCATCCTTATACATATCCTTAGTATTCTTATATTTCACATTTGCATTTGGCAAACATATCTCTAATTAACTTATTCTAATGTAGATTTATATTCTTCTATTAGGAAATTCGGGATGTTACATGCTGCTTATGCGAGCGGGGTTGTTGGCGGGTATGTTGTCATTCTTGTCATTAATATGCATAAAGAAAAATATCATGTATGAAAAAGAAATATATTAGTACCAATTAAATTATAATAATAGAATGTAAATACTTGAATTTTAATTATCAATCACACCCGGGATAAGTTTAGTGCGATCAGATATTGTTGACTACCTCCCAAAGTCACCCTCTACGAATCTAAAACTCTTCACCTCCTTTGTCGATTGGGAGTATAAATCTTCATTACCATATGCGTATCTCTCAATCACATCTATAAGGCTAGACATTGTGTTCTTTGTTTTGTCAACTCATTAGGCTCATAAGCGTAAGCTAGATTCAAATAATAACCAGCAGGATGTAAATTTTTGTGAAGTTGGGAGTCCCAACGATTATCAAGGATTTTCAAAAAAAGGATCTATTGCTTTTTTTCTTTCCCTGAAATCTCTTGATCATCTCATCTCTGCCTTTATGGATAGCAACATGCATAATAACCAATGGCTGGTTTGATTTTGACAATAACTGGACATTCATAGCTATCAATGCATCCTTTTGAACCAATATACTTAGCAATGCAATGAAATTGGTTGCAAAGTGAGTAGGAGTTGGAGGAAGAATCTCGTTTCCACCAATATGCTTTAGGGCATAACAATGATTGTATATGTGTTTTGTGATATTTGAAGCTGGATTACAACATTAGATTAATGCAATGAGCAGCACTAAGAGACCAATACAAGGTAGGAAATTCAGCCTCCGACCTTCTTCCAGCAGCAGCATGATTAGATGCATTATCAGTAACACTACATTTTCAAGCCCAACCCATTGAACAACTTCTTTAAATAGGTTAAACGTCATTTCTGAAGTCTTAGAAGCCTTAGAAGCATCAATTGATTTTACAAGGATAGTTCCTCTTGGACAATATACCAAAAAATTAATGAGAATCCTCCTACATCTATCAGTCTATACATCAGCCATAATAGTACAACCTATTTCCTTCCAACCATTGCGATAACTATCAACATAGCTTTTTATTTCCTCAACATATTTTAATAACAAATACCCCCTAAGACTGTGACAATTTTATATCCAGCACCCATACTAGCAATAGCATCCATCATAGGTTGAAAATAGTAAGAATTCACAACATTCAATGGCTAGCAAGCATCAATTATTCATTTAGAAAAAGCAAGATCGCACCTTTTTCTTGCTTCCTTGCTTTGAAGCATATTTTTAATGGTTGGTTAAACTCCAAGAGTTGTTCTAGGTGGAAAGTAAGATGTCATTCCTACTTTCTTTTTCCCTTTGTCATTTATTGAAGATTTTGATCTCACATTTTCATGATCATCCACAGATTTGGGTTCTTCACCCATAAGTTCAGACCCATATGAATTTTTTTCTGTATATTCTTCTACAGCTTTTCTCTTCTTGGCAGCAACATCTTGAATGAGTAGCTGCTCCATTTGAGAATGAACTTCAGGTGGCACTTTTTTGCATGGATTTATATCACCCCTAATTCCAGCCAAATGTTGTTTGAATCTAGTTATACCACCTCCTTTGAAGGGCTTAGTGCAATATAAACATACTATTGAAGATCTTACATTCCCAAGAATAATTTCTTTACAATGGCCGCAAGTAGGATCAATTTTTCCTCTAATATTACCTCTTTTAGGAGAAGAACTAGGAGTTGGAGTAGAACCGGCTGACATATGAAAATATAAAAACAATAAAGTGTATGAGTTATTTTAATTATATGCTCAAGCATATGTGAAACTTACATTTATCTTAATTTCTATTACTTACGTGAAACAATTAGCATGGGTAACGTAAAAAGCCAAGGATATGCAAAAAAAAAAATAAAAAATCAAGCATGTCATCACAGTGGAATATAAAAGGGCAATTTAACTTTTCAAGCTTGCATGTAATTCACAATAGGATTCATGACAAAATAAATAGGACTACAGAATAGGGTGATGAATGTTCTCTTTTAACTTTTTCAAGGACAAGTTATCAACCCAGTTAAATGGAAGTGCAGCCAAGCACTTTCTAAAAGGCTTCCTTCTTAGTTATTTTCTCTCACCATGATAATGATAGCATGTTGTAAGACATTATGCCGAACCACTTTATTATACTAGCAGTCCTGAACAACTTAAAACCTAAAAATTCAGGGCTTATATCTAAAAAAAAAAAAAACTGTACATTATTGATGCAGTTAGGAATAGGAAAAATTACTTTACCCATTAAAATCTTCTTTAGCAATTAGTTGAATTAATTTTATCATTCTATATGAAGAACCTCATCCATTAAAGCCCAAAAAATGAATAACTACTAAGGAAAAATCTGGTTTTACCAAAAAAAAAAACATTGTTCACGGTTGTCAATTAGAAATCAAGCATAAACTACAAATCTAAGATGTATTTAAGAGGTTAGAAAATTAGCCATTCAACTTCAACTTATTAAAGACAGAACAAAATAGAGGCTATAGAAAATTACAAAACAAAGCCTATAAAAAATCAAAAGCACTGCTACACATTCTTTCATCGGTGTAATAGAAACAATCAAACAAGGCTTTTAATTAGATTTTCATTGTCTTCTAAATGCTAACTAAGTGTTACTGCTAACCAATCAATGTTACCTTGGGTGCAGATTTGTATTTGTCTTTAAGAGTTGTAAGTCTGTGACTTGAGAATCTTGAGACGATTTACAGATTGAGATGGAGTTGTGAGTTTTGTTGAAGGAATGAGGAGTGCGATTTACAACAAAGAAGGAGGTCGACAAAGGCAAAGGGATGGAGAGTAGGAACTGAACTAATCTTATGGCAAAGAGAGGGTAAATGGCCTAAAGAATGCGCAGAAGGTAAAAACAAAGTCTAAAACTTTCTAAAAGCTTGAAAAAACAAATTAAAAATTTATTTCAACAAACTGCCCGATATACTGAAAATCGCCTAAATTCTGGGTTTTTCTAGTTGAATTGGGGTTTGATCGGTTTAACTACATAAATGGTATTATATACTAACCTTGACCAGTTGGGTGTTCGGTTCCCAGTTTTCCCAGCTGAACTGGACAGGTTGGTCCGGTTTTTAAAACACTGGTAAATAGGCCACCTAAGTCGTGTAGTATGTTGGTAGAGTGGCTACAATTGTTAGATGGCACATGTTGTGTAGTTAAACCGTATAATTTTACATTTTTCTATAAATAGCTAGAGCACAATTCTTTGAGGGACTTTTACATTTTTCTTAGTTTCTTAGGGTAGTCTACGTCAAAGCTTTGAGACCAAAAGTGAGGTGCACACCATTGGATCACTCTTGAGGGAATTTACGAGTTCAAGCTTGGATTCTTCATCAAGATGAGATCAGTCTTCACTCTTCCTCTGTTCTTTTCCTTTTTCTACTATTTTTATACTTTCATGAGTAGCTAAATCCACGGAGAGTCCAGGGATTGATATACTTGATGTAGTATTTGCTATAGATTTGTGAGATTCTTTGATTATATATGTTGAATTTCAACTATGATGAGTTTTAATGAAATTCTATGGATATTGCATGTTGTCAATTTAATTTTCTGATTCAGTCTATTTTAGAATGACCAATGTTCTAAATTCATTGATAGATCATGTTTCATAGTGATTCTTATGCAACTTGTCTTTGATGAACGAGGGCATACAAGAATTTTGACAATAAAATGTACTGATTTTGGGTGTTCATTTGTTTAAATGAATGTTTTGGTAAATTAGATCAGGTGGACCAAGGTGGTCGACGTTTCCAAAGTGTTACAATTCTCTAAGGTGGACCAAGCCTATAGAATTCACATGAATAACTCTCATCGATGTTGATCCACATAAGTAATCCAGAATTAATCCAATCCTAAGCATTACAGAATCATTTACATTTATTCGCACGACTTGATTTATCCCCATTGTAGTTTCATCCTGTCATATATGCTATTTTCTCTTTATTATCTTGCTGTAGTTTTAGTTTATTTGCTCTACTACTCTATTTGCATGTTTCAAATCTCAATTTTTAATTAGATAGCTATCTTATGATATATGAGTAAGTGTAGTTACCAACGATCCCTTGGATTTGATATCGATACTTGCTTTATGCTATACACTTTGACCGGTGCATTACTGTGTTTGCATAGCTATAAGTGGTGTTGATCAATTACAAATTTTTAAGCTTAGGCTTTGGTTATACAACAGGTATGCACAAAAAAATGATGTGATATGCCCGATGGCAATTTCGTTTCATAATCAAGATAAGATAAAGTATTTTAGTAATATACAAGATGTGTTACAAGCACAATTACATATTTAGATTTATTTTTATACTTTTTTTATCACTTCTATTTTTTTTTACTTTTTTTGTTTATGATTTTATTCCTACAAATAAAATAAAATCAAAAGTGTACACTAAGATATGTACACAAAGAAGTGTGCATATCCTGTGATATACTACCAAAGCATGACGGTCAAATACTTTAGGCTCATCAAATTAAAACTACTACCAATGATATCTTGGATGTCATTGTCTTACATTATAAAAGCCGAAACACTGAGTTATTCAGACGTGGGAAATATGATGAAGAAGTTTTATATATAACATTTATGTACATATATTTTTAATACTTGTTCTTTATGGCAAACCGTGACCATGACATACAAGTTGTAAAAAAATGTCAAGCATCACTGCAACTCGCAACGGGAACATGAGTAAGGTAGGGGCACCGAGAAAAATAAATAAAGAATTTATGTTTTTAAGGCTTGGTTGCAACGATTGGCCATAGTCTTGAGTAGCAATTGTGGTTAAAGAAAAAAGTTTTTTGTCCCATTGCTTTATGGCTCGATGTTGTATATTCTTTTCTTTTCACTCCATTTCCCCTTTATTTGGGTCATTTTTGTATAATTTTAGGTTTGGAGTTAGATTTTACCATCTTGTTAGGTATTTAGAAAGAAAAAAGAAAAAAGAAACTCGATATGGTTGACCTTTCCCTAATTAAGTCTAAATTTGATAAGTGCTAGTTTTTGGTGAGGAGATCAAAATTGACCTCTTTATTTACTAGGGGCATAGAGTGCAATCATTTTGGCTATATTTTATCCTTTTGATCAATTTCTATTTTTTTGAATATTTTTATTTTATTTTTGATTCTCAAGATTACTTAAATTCAAGTTATGATGAAGATAAAATTCTCTGTCTCATTTTCTGTCTCAAACCTTTTTTTTATGGCTTAGGATACCAATTTATAATCAATAAAATAATGATACAAGTAAAGCCAATTTTACTTTTAAATCAATCTCAAATTCATGGGACGTGATTTGGGGTAGAAAAGTGAGATATAGGATGTTGTCCCTATGGTAGTCCTATAATTAGTCAAAATTACTTAATGGGTCTATGGTAATTATTTGAGCTTTTCATACTTGGTATATGTGATTTGGAATATAGTCTCGGATTTTTTTTTTTTTGAGGTTAAATTACTAATTACATTTGAAAAGACTAAGTTGTAAAATTTTTGGAAGGTCAAGTTACTGATTACATTTGAAAGATAGTCTCATGTTTTTTGAAGGGTGAAGTTGTAATTACATTTGGGAGGGTCAAGTTGAAATTTTTTTAAAAAGTCCAGTTGCTAACTACATCTAGATTTCACATTTCTATCCTTGTGTCAACAATAATAGGTTCTATAATAGTCAAGTTCCATAGTAAGATTTATTCTTTAGGTCCATAAATAACATACTACTAGCGTGTGTTACCCGCACAATGCGTGGGGAAAACCAGTTAGAAGGAAAAAAAAAAAAAAAGAAGAAAAGAATGGGTCAAAAAAACACAAAGAAACGTGACTTTTTTGAAATGGGTATTGTGTTGTAAAAGTTTGGGTGTAATAACCAAAATTAATATAATTATATTGATTTTTTTAAAAAGAAGTTGCCACATGGGTATCAGTTAAATTGCCACCCTTCATTTTTTTTTTGAAACACTAAACCCATTTTGAAGTAAATATTCTAATTTTTTTTTTTTTTTGATAATTTTAGCATAGAAAAGATTTCTCCTTGAACCACCTAGTCTCTCTTTCGTCTGGGACTAATAACCGAAAGTCTTTGACTTTCTTATCTTGAAAAGAAATATTTAAAATTACTTAATTAATTTTAAATTTCTTTCCTCTTTTAATGAATTATGATTTCCTAGTATCTACCAAAGTACACGTAATGGATCACATAAAAACAAATTAACACACAATGAAAGTTTATCAAAGAGGGAAAAAAAAAAAAACTGCACTATATATATATATATATATATATTCACAACATATTAAGTAACTTAAGTGCCTATTTAGTTGAGTAGAATAAATTTAATGAAAATGAAAAGATGAAGGGAAGTTGGAATAGCAATGAGAATAAAAATCAATTTACATTGTTTGATACGTAATGGGAAAAAATTAAAGGAATATAATTAAAAGATTATATTACCCTTTAAAATAAAATTATCAAAAATTAAAAAAAGAATGAAGAGCACTGGAGTCCCCGACAACCACCCGTAGCTTATTTCATCTTTCATCCCTTCCTATGATTTATGTGTATCAGAGCCTATAGTTGGTTAAGATTAGGCTCAGTCAAAGGGATATTAGACAAGTGAAGAGTTCCAATAGTGGTGTCTAGCATTGGATTTAGGCAAAACCAACTATAAGACCAGAGAGAGGCAGTGAGATTGTTAGATTACCTACGACCTAGTAGAACAATTAGAAGAACTCCCGCCTTGTCAAAACGTCTAATTGGCTTAGTCAAACCCTTTCCAATACAGGTTCCAGATCCCATAGGGAAGCCGATCAACCAAATAGAAGTAATAGACAAGAAATGAGTCTCAATAATAAATCAATAGTAAACCTTCAAGAAGAAGAAATATCCAATATAGAGTCTCAGCTTCAAAACTGGTCGATTCCTAGATTCGACCTATCTCAAGTCTATAAAACGTCAACATTTGACTTGAGATTCAAGAAGGTAGTCCAAGTTGTAGAACAAGATGTAGATATCAATCAAGAATGTCAAAGTATTCCACTAATAACTCAAGAAATTGTTCAAAATATACAATAAAAAATAGTTATCTGCATATAGGATTAGTTCAAATAGCTGTCAAACCTTTACATAGGTTAGTTATCAATTCTCCTATCCTGGTGTGTATACGGGATAGAAGAAATAACAATTTTAGAGAATCAATAATTTGTATTTTAGAGTTAAATTTACATAATGGTTCCGTTTATAGTAATTGCTTTCCAAACTTTACTGTAAATTTGAAGGACCCAACAGCTGTAAAGTTTTTAGTATTGGATATAAATCAAGCCAATCTAACCTGGATTGCTGGCACTTCAACAGTTAATGGAACACAGATGGAATGTGTGAAGTAGAAATAATCAAATAATGGATTACAAATTATCCTAAGGTTTGGGATAAAATCCAATACAAAATTGAGACAACCTAAAAATCTTTAAAGTTGGGTTTTATTTTTGATCTCATCAGGGAATTTATCAGCAAATTCAATTGCTCTACTTATTGGAGTGATACTTCCCTGATAAATTTCAAAACCTAAGAACCTAATCTTAGTTTGAAATAATTTCATTTTTGTTGAGGACAAAACTAAACTATTTTTCTTAGCAATTTGCAGAAATTATTCTAAGTGTTGAAAATGTTGTTCTATTGATTTTGAAAATATTAATACATCATCTAGATATACTATTGCAAATTTGCTATATGAAATAAGAATGTCATTCATAATATTTTGAAATTCTGAAAGGGCATTTTTTAGCTCAAATGGCATGACATTCCATTCGTAATGGCCAAAAGAAATAGTAAAAGCAATTTTGTATTTATCCTCTTTTGCTATTCCTATTTGATAATATCCATATTTTATATCAAATTTTAAGAATATTGACGCATTTGATAGTCCACCTAATAAATCTTTTTTATTGGGTAGAGGATACCTAATCCACTTAAGAATTTTATTGAGAGGTTTATAATTAATGACTAACCTAGGGGCTCCTCTTTATATTTTGGCTTGATTTTGAACATAAAAAGCTGCACAACTCCAGGGAGACTTTCTAGGCTTAATTAATTTTTTTGTTTAAATATTCTTGAATTTCTTTTTTACAATATTCTAGAAGCTCACTATTCATTTGAATAGGTTGAGCTTTGGTAGGGATTTTTGACTCATCAAAGTCTTTTTTCATAAGGAAGACTACAACATATTTCTTCCTTTCCCAGAAGGCATTGGGATGGGAACAACAGACTTCTTTTTTGAATTTTTCTTGAAGGTTTTTTATTCTAATTTGAATATTAGGGTTTTTTTTATATGTTCTTCAATCTTCCTATAATGAATTTCTTTTTGTAAAAAACTAATTTGGCTTTGTTCTTGTTGGATCCTATTTATGGTTATAGAACTTTGTTGTAATGAATTTACTTCTTTTGACTTAGGTGGAATAATCCATTCAAAGAGGATGGATTTTCCAAAGATTTCTAAACAAATTCCTTGTTCAATAACCTTGAAAGCAAGGATTTGAAGAAAAGGAGTTCCTAAAATCATGACTTCTTTCATATTTTTGACTAAAATGAAAATATTATGAAAACATAAACCTTTATTGCAGATATAGGCATTTGATAATTTGTAATCAATTTTTAATTTATTTCTGCCTACACCGAATAAAGACTCATTGGGTTTTTCATAATATTTTTTAGGATTAACCATTCTTGAATACAGTTCATGTCAGCACCCGAATCTACAAGAGCTACCATGGGTTTTGTAAATTCTTTATTGACTACTAAATTTACTTGACAATACTACTTTTGGAACGTGATTCTTTCTATTGTCTGAATAAACATATCCTGATTATGATTTTGTTCTTTTGGAACGTCTAAGACCTCTAAACTAGGACTATTACTAGAAGAGGCTACTAAGGCTTTAAATTGAAGTATTTATAGATCTTGACTAATCCCTTTACTTTTGATTTCTCTTATTTCTGCTTTAAGACTTTTGATTTCTTGTTGAAGTTCTTGAAGGGTGGTAGGGGTGAGACTCTTCTTTAAACTTACTAAAAATATCTACCATCCTAATTGGCTGTATTTCTTGAGGTTTCTGCCTATTATCTTCTGTTATATCTTTTTTGATCTTCTAGACTCTTTTTTAGGATTCCTAGAAGGTTTGGAATAATATTTTCTGTGTTTTTTGTATTTTTTATGACTGGAACTTGAGGGCTTTGACTTATGATGACTGGACTGTTTTCTTATTCTCTTTTCTTGAGAAGAAGGTGCTCTAATGATCACAGAAATTTCCTAACTCCTTCCTCCCCTCGAAAGAGTCTTGCTTATACTTTTGTTGAAATTTTATATCATTACAGATTTTAATACCTTCTGTAATGATAATATTAATGACTTGACCATAAGTTAATTGAGAATAAGGGATTTGATTATCAAATTTTTGTATGATTGGTTCTCTAACTCGCTCAGCAAATAAATTAGGGAGTCCCGAGATAAACTTTTCTTTCCAATAATCTGCATTTCTGTCAGGTCTATTACAGACTTTTGGAATGAAGTTATCTTTATACCACCTTAAATTAGATAGCTTTGGACACCTGAGATTTGCTAAGATAGCAAGTTGTCTTGAATTGGATCTCCTATGAAGTGCTTAACTATTGTATACAGAAGCTGGATAGTGCAATCTGGGGTTTGACCTATCTGACCATATGTGGTAAATTCTGTTTTGACAGCATTTTGAATAATTAATTTTCCTGGAGCTGAGATGATGTTATCCCACCATCCTCTCAGCGTACCTGTAAAACCTGTTGTTAATACTTCAAAAATTCTTTGATCATTATTGCCTTTGACCTTATAGGTTGTTATAGCCATAGTCATTTCTTGTACTATATTGAGTATCTCTGCTTCACTCATTCCATCTATGTTTCATTCATAGATGGAAGTACCATCATATTTCGCAGCTCTGAACTATTTTCGTTCTTCAAACTGCAGATTTGGCAGTGAAGGTCTAGGATAATAATTCCTAGTTTTTGACTGAATAATTCATTGAGACTTAATTTTGTTGATACTATTTTCTGTTTCTGATTTTGAAATAGTCCTAACATTTTTATCTTTGAGGGATAACTCAATACTTTCTGAGCTAAAGAAATCATATTGACTGATTTTTGACCAGAACATTCTTGACAGTCACAAGGACCAAACACTGAATTACGACAAACCTTGAATAAAGAATCATCTAATCCTAGACTTTCTTCAGAATCAGATAACTCTTGAACTTTGTTGATATTATTAGCCTTTTGAACTTCTTCTTCTTCTTCTTCTCAGGAGGAAGAATAATCAGAAGTGTATTAATTAAAACTCTAATGAGGGCTTCTTTTGGTTCTTCTTCTAAATCTAATTGTTGAATTCTCTTTTTGGTTTTGCAATCTTTTATGTAATGTCCTATTTGATTAATTTAAAGCAAACTATATCTTTTTTTGATCTTCTAGACTCTTTTTTAAAAAAGAAGTTACTACATGGGAATCAGTTAAATTGCCATCCTTCATTTTTTTTTTTTTTTTTGAAACACTAAACCTATTTTGAGGTAAATATTTTATTTTATTTTATTTTTTGATAATTTTAGCATAGAGAAGACTTCCCCTTCAACCACCCAATCTCTCTTTTGTCTTGGACTAATAACCGAAAGTCCTTGACTTTCTTATCTTGAAAAGAAATATTTAAAATTACTTAATTAATTTTAAATTTCTTTCCTTTTTTTATGAATTATGATTTTTTCCTAGTATCTACCAAAGCACACGTAATGGATCACATAAAAACAAATTAACACACAGTGAAAGTTTTTCAAAGACAAAAAAAACTGCACTATATATATATATTCCTGTCCACAACATATTAAGGAATTTAAGTGCCTATTTAGTTGAGTATAATAAATTTAATGAAAATGAAAAGATGAAAGGAAGTTGGAATAGCAATGAGAATAAAAATCAATTTAAATTGTTTGATACGTAATGGGAAAAAAATTAAAGGAATATAATTAAAAAAAATCAATGAAAACAAAACATGCTATTGCACAGTTTTAAGTTATTAAAAAGACTTTGCAATTGTGTTGTTATTGGTTTTCATCTCTTCATTGTGTTTTTCTGTTTCCATTTTCAACGTTCATTAAATAAAACAGTGCTAGATTTTAGGTTAATGCATATATTACAAAATATTATTTCTTTACTGAATAAATACAAATAATATCATAATTAAGATTCTATATTCTGGGTTTAAATTCCAATTGGCTCTTGCTTTTGTTTTTATGTTAAAATTCTTAAATTTATCTCTTATTATTAACAAAAATAAAATGCAAATGATAATTTTTAGTCAGAACTACCACTTACAATTTCAAGTAACATATTACTATTAAGAATTGAAAGAACTAGATATATCAATTAATTGCTATTGTTTACTTTCTTTATTTAACCTTATTCCCTATTTTTGTGTTATATTAATTACTTTCTTTATTTATTATATGATTGTTAATACTAATTATTAATATTTTAATTTTAGTTAAATTAGATTTCTCAATTAATTATTAGAAATCAACCAGTTGAAAAACTATGACGCTTACTAAATTCCCTACTTAATTTCCAATATTTGCGGTAGTTTAACATTGACATTAAAAAACATATATTTTTTTTAACATTTATTTTTCTATTTAAAAAACACTTTTCCGGCGCTCTTCGCTTCCTCTGTTTTCGTCTGTACAATTGCTTCTAGAGGAAGTTTCAATAGCTTGACTTCAGTCGACGACCCCGTTCTTGTGTCCAATCCAAAAATACCCTTTCAATATTTTGTCGCCTTTCGCTTTGCTGAGGTTTCACTGTCTTCTTTCTGGGTGCGGTGATAAAAGAAGGTTTATCACTTCAACTTTTCGGTAATGGCAATGGAAATTAATGGGTCCCAGTGCAGATTCTATTCTCTATAACTCTAGTGCTTGTACACGTATTCTTTGCGTGGTAATCTTTTTGTTCTATTATTCCTCTTTCTTTTAAGCTGAGGAAGACTCTCATTTTTATGCGTTTTTGGTCAAAATGGGTTTCTGATGAAACCATTTGTTCTGTATTTGTTGATGCATTTTAGGATTCTTCCCGTGAAGGAAACAGAAGAAGACGAAGATGGAGGAACATCGGCCTTCAAGCCAGAAAAGGGTGATAAACACTGATTTTGGGTTCACAGACATCATAATTTCTTGGTCCATCGAAGACATTTTCAATGAAGATTTGTACAAGAACAGGGTTGGAACTATTATTCCTTCTTGCCCATTTGGTTTAGTTCATTCTTTCTTTTCTGAAAATGTTCTGATTCTTGTCCCTGTTGGGTTGTGTGTATGATAACAATGGTTACTTTTTCATCCTCCATAACTTAAGGGGTTGAGGTTTACTTACTAAACACGGAATGCATTTTTCCTGGTTGAGTTATTTGATGTTATTAAGTCCCCTTTGCATTGAATGGCTTATTGCCTTATAGTTCATTGGAGTTTCTATACTATCATAAGTGTTTATATGCAGGCAAAATTTTCTTTGGAAAAGCTTTCCTAAACAGCTTATTATCCTCTATAAGGCTGTTTTTAGCTTATCATATAATACAACCTTTTTTAGTTTTGAGAAATAGTTGTTGTAGAAGCTCATAGCATGATTTTAGATTTGCTTCTAGAATTGTATATCTAATCATTAAACAACTTATTCAAAGAGCTTATGTAAGCACATAAATATGCCATTTACAGGGCTAAATGGGTAAGGATTGTAATTGAGATTTACTTAGTTTTGGTTTGTTTTGGAGTTTAAAAGGTGATCAAGTTTGAACACTAACTTAAAACAGTTAAGTTTTGCAAGCTTATATCAATAAGATAAATAAGATGTAAAAAATATGTGTAGGTTATATAGAAATACTATAATTTTAGACCCATGGGTAGCACGGGTAGATTTGGCATTTCCTATCCTAAGTCTTATTTAACTTTTTGAAGTGAAAACAAAAATGGATCTAAAAATTAAAAATTAATATTTTAATAATTTCTATATATGATATCCTATGAAAAAGTGAAAAAGTGGAAAGGGGGTTTGCTCTACTTCTTTTTTCCATCAATGAATTTAAAGTGACGTAAAAGAATATAAAAATAATTGATGCATGTTAGCTAGAACATGAGTCAGTCAATGAGCCCAAAAAAAAAAAACAAAAGACACTTGTCAAGCTATGTTCACATGCTAATTTTAGAAAAACTTCAGTTGGGCCCAATAAAAAGAGACACTTATCAAGTTGTGTACACATGCTCATTTTAAAAAAACTTCCCTCTCTTTTCTTAAATGTAAATAATAAATAAATATAAATTTATTTATTACTTATAAGTTTAAATTTATATACTTATTAAAAAACTAAACAAACCAACCTTAGATAACTATTGAAATTTTAAGGCTGCACTTGTGTAATTAAATAACTTTTCTATATTATTAAGCTTAGGTTGTTTATTATTATAGATGTCAATTTCACACCAATAGTGGATCCTGACGTGTTGTTCATTAACACTCCATTTTCTAAAGAGTTGTTATATTAAATGAATAATGGCTGATAGATATCATTGATTTTCTTCGAATTTCATTATGTAGTATATTGTTAGGTTGATACGCCTATAGTTTACATATTCAGCTGCATATCCGTGACTCCTTAAATGGGTAGATTGGTTTTCATGCATTGAATAATCATAAAGGATCCCGTTGTTTCCTTGTCCATAAGTAGCTTAATAATCATAAAATTCTTCTCATATAACAACATATTTATCTGCATTTCTGTTATTTCTAATCAGGACGTTTTCTAGAGATAATGTTTATTCATTGTATCTAGGATTGGTTTGGGGTTTAGATGTGTTACAGGCAGCTTCACTTTTAAAATGGAGAGTTTATAAATTTTTGTATACTCTCAATGCCGTTATTATAAATGGAAATTGGTATATTCATTATGCTGCTCAATAGTCCCTTTACCAAGAAAAGCTATTTTGAATTTTCCTGAAAAAACATTTTAGAGATATATATCTATTTTTGTCCTGTCTGCTTAGACATCATTCACACATTTTGTGAGATTTTTGGTATATCTGGAGTTTCAAACTGTCCGAAACTGTTACAAAATTTATGGCTGATAATGTCCTTGTTTGGTAAGCAATCAAGCATGTTAATATAAATTAAGTGCACTAGTGTTCTACAACATTGTGAAGGATCAAAGTTAAGGGCTTCACATAATCCACTCAAAATCCCATGAAAATTTTAATGTGCTCTTTTTAAAATATGGATGATCTGTCGATGATATGTCAAATCAATGAGTCACCTATAAAGGTCATGGCATAAAGGACCTTTGGGTTAAAAACTATATCCCAAGTGATGGAGCTGCCCTTAACTTTCCAATTCGAATGCCCAAGGTCCTATCTACAGATATAGCTGATATACTCATCTATTTGTTGAAGAGTATGGATCCCTCTTTATATGAAATAGTTGATAATCGTTTGGTCATATTCACTGTGGGGCTAGATCCACTAATTGGCATTTACTTGATAAATTTGGATCTTAATTATAGCTTTCCAAGATATAAAGTTTGAACTAGCATTTCAATGCCACTTCTTTATTCTTTTCAGGTTGAAAAGATTGAACTATCATTCCCATCAGTTCTCCATTATTTTAAATCATATATGTACCCACTATTGGAAGACACTCGAGTGCGACTAAGTTCAAGTATGGAAATCTTATCCAGTGCGCCCTTTGCTGAAGTAACTGCACTTGCGGATGCCAAACCTTATAGAGCAGGATTCTATGATGTGAAAGTTGAAAGCTGGAGAAACAGGTTTACTGACCGTGGAAAGGAGCCATACAAAACATTGCCTGGAGATGTCCTTGTTTTGGCTGATGGAAAACCAGAAACTGTAGATGATTTACAAAGAGTGGGAAGGTTCTGGACTTTTGTATCAGTGTATAACATCACAGAGGATGAGAATGAGGATGACAGTACATCTGTTTATTTTAAAATTAAGGCGCCGAAAGATATTGACCTTGACGAAGTGAGCCAGAAATCTCTGTATGTTGTTTTTCTGACAAATGTTACCACCAGCAGAAGAATATGGAATTCTCTGCACATGTCAGGAAATTTGAAGCTTATTAGGAAAATCTTATGCACTGATGGAGTGGTAAGAGAATCTTTTTATGGTTATGTTCACTATTATAAGTATATAATGATATATCTTTTATTGGTAGTTTAATTTATGTAGTTGCTTGGTTAGAAGATACAAAATAGAATATACTGACAGACCCTTGGGTATGTGCATATCTGGTGTTACTCATATATGTGTTATTTTCGACCAAGTGTTGGTTATCACTACATTTTGTATATTTGTCGTGAATAGAAAATAATTTTATTCTTGTAATGATGGATGCTATTGATGATCTACGAATAATTGAGATATTTTGTTGGTAGGTTAACTAATGGATCTGTGCTGCTTGTACAGGTAGAGGAGAGTTGTGATTACTGTTCTGCAGAGACTGACATTGTAACAGATAAGTATTCATCATCCAAATTCAATGAGTCCCAAATTAATGCAATTCTTGCATGTCTTTCTAGCATTCAATGCAACCACAAGCCTACTGTGAATCTTGTTTGGGGTCCACCAGGGACCGGAAAGACTAAAACTTTGAGTGCACTACTTTTTTCTCTCATGAAGATGAAATGTAGAGTCCTTGTTTGTGCCCCAACCAATGTTGCCATTAAAGAAGTAGCGTCGCGTGTCTTGAGCATGGTGGGAGAATCATTTGAATCTGGATCTGATGCGTTATTCTGTCCATTGGGGGACATGCTATTATTTGGGAATAAAGAGCGGCTTAAGGCTGAGGCAGGCATTGAAGACATATATTTGGATTATCGTGTTAAGCAACTAACAAAGTGCTTTGCACCAGTTACTGGTTGGAGGTCATGTTTTGCATCAACGATTGACCTTCTAGAAGATTGTGTTTCTAGAAGATTGGCAAAGAAGGGAGAGGACCTTGATAAGAGCAGAGAGACAAGAGGCATTGATAATTCTATTCTTAACAAGGAGAAGCCCAAATCTTTTCTTGTGTTTTTGAGGGAAAGGTTTATATCTGCCACGGTGCCACTTAGAAATTGTATTTCCATTTTATGCACACATGTAGCTAGAAGCTACATTTTGGAACATAACTACCAAAACATGGTTTGCCTGATTGGGATACTTGATTCTATTGAAGCATTACTGTTTGAAAATGATATACTTCATGAAGGACTGGAAGAACTCTTTTCTCTTCCAGAAGTTTTGGAGAATTCTGCACTGTCATTCACTGGCACTGCATGGAAATTACACAATAAGAAAACTGAATGTCTCTCTGTTTTAAAAGTTCTTAAAGAGTCCCTTGGTAAACTTGACCTACCAACTTCACCGAGTGATATACGAATTAAAGAATTTTGTTTTCAATCATGTTCATTAATGTTTTCAACAGCTTCTAGTTCCTATATGCTGCATTCCATCGAAATGCAGCCACTGAGTACTTTGGTTATAGATGAAGCGGCACAACTGAAGGAATGTGAATCACTAATACCTCTTCTACTTCAAGGTGTAAATCATGCCATTCTTGTTGGAGATGAGTGCCAGCTACCGGCAACTGTTGAAAGTAATGTATGTAGATCTTCAACTGTATCCTTGTACTTGCTAATCTTTGGTATTTTTTAAAGGGTTAAATTCTGTATCCTTCCGCCCCTAGATCCAGCCCTTTTTCCCAAATCCTCCTACTGTTTATTGACACTTTTTTCTTACTCTGAAAGGTTTCTTCTGATGCTGGCTTTGGGAGAAGCTTATTTGAAAGGCTAAGCACATTGGGTCACTCAAAGCACCTTCTCAATATACAGTACAGGATGCATCCATCAATAAGTTCATTCCCAAATTCATATTTTTATTTCAATGAAATCCATGATGCTTCAAATGTTAAAAGAAAGAACTATGCAAAGCAATATCTTCCTGGCCCAATGTTTGGTACCTATTCTTTCTTAAATGTAATTGGTGGAAGGGAAGAGTTTGATGATGTTGAACGAAGCCGCAAAAACATGGTTGAAGTAGCTGTTGTGGACAAAATATTGAAGAATTTGCATAAAGGTTAATCTATCTATACTTTTATGTTCTTGGCCGTATTCTCCTTTTTTTTTTTTGGTTGTTCATTTTTCAACTTTCATTTTGTCTGGAGATAGTTCTGTGATTGTGAAGTGATATTGTGATCATTGTGATAACAAAAAATTCTTGATATAGAAATTCAGTAGTTTAGTGGATAAGTGATTTCCAATTACCGATGATTGAAGTTGCTAGATTTAAAATTCAATTGTCTGGTTAATAGGATCTTTTCTGTAAGTGTAAGGATCATAAATTTTGTGAAGTAATACATATCAGATTTGCAACATTTGTTGTTATTAAACTCAAATATCCCAAGGAAAAGAACTGAAAAAAGTAGGTTGAAATTGTGAATTTACCATTACTTTTTCCTGCAGTGTGGCGTGGCTCGAATGAGAAGCTCAGTATTGGTATAGTATCTCCATATGCAGCTCAAGTTGTTACAATCCAAGAGAAAGTTGGATACAAGTATGACGGACTCAGTGGTTTTGATGTGAATGTGAAGACAATTGATGGTATCCAAGGTGGAGAACAGGATATTATTATACTATCAACTGTGAGGACTAATTACCATTCATCACTGAAGTTCATTTCCAGTCCCCAGAGAACTAATGTTGCTCTTACAAGGGCCCGGTAGATCTCTTACTATGGAAATTTAATTTGAGTTTGCTTGCTCTTTTGGCATAATGTACTGAAAAATTCTGTGGCTTTGCTATTCTATAGGTACTGTTTATGGATTTTGGGGGATAGTAAGACCCTTACTAGTCAAGGTGTTTGGAAGTCCCTAGTTCATAATGCTAAGAATCGTCAGTGCTTCTTTAATGTTGATGAAGACAAGGATCTGGCCAAAGCAATCTTGGATGTTAAGAAAGAATTGGATCAATTTGATGATTTGCTCAATCCAGACAATGCCATTTTTAGAAATGCTAAGTGGAAGGTATATATCTTGCTAAATCTCAGTTGTTATATAAGTTTTCTGGATTATCTTCTAGATCTTATCTTCCACTTCTCATTTTACCTTTACACAAATCTGCAGGTTCTTTTCAGTGATAATTTCCTTAAATCATTCAAAATGCTTCATTCACAGCGCAAAAAAAAGTCAGTTATTAGCCTTTTACTTAAACTGTCTACTGGGTGGAGACCTAGAAGACGGAACATAGATTCACTTCGTGTGGGCTTATCCCCGATATTAAAACAAATCAAGGTTGAAGGCCTGTATGTTATCTGTGGAACTGATATAGAAAAAGAATCAAGATATACTCAAGTTTTGAAAATATGGGATGTATTGCCACTCGATGAAATCCCTAAAGTAGTGAAGCGTCTGGATGGTATATTTGGAAGGTTCAGTGATGATTTTATTAGTCGCTGCATGGAAAAATGTTTTGAGGGGTAAGTGCCACGTCCAACTATATTCTGATTGACCTGAGCTCTTTCTCCTCACTGATATCATGATTTTCCTTGTTTATTCTTGCTTAGGAATTTGGAAGTTCCAATGAGTTGGGAAAAATCTGCAGATATTGTCCAGTATAAGGACATTGATGATATTCACAATGAGGGCAATTTAAATTCTAGAGCTTCAGATGGTAGAAGTTATGTTGATAATTCAAAGGTTGCAGAGAGTCTGTTGTTGATGAAGTTCTATTCTTTATCGTCAAATATAGTGAGCCACTTGCTTTCCAACCGTGATACTTTGGATCTGCCATTTCAAGGAACAGATGAAGAAACCGAGATAATCCTCTATCCAAGAAGTACATTTGTACTTGGCAGATCTGGTACGGGGAAAACCACTGTACTGACGATGAAGCTATTTCAGAAAGAACAAGAATATCATGTCACAATAGATGCAATATATGGAAGTAAGATTGCTTCAGTTCCTTGTTTAGGTGAAGATAAAGAATCGAAGCATAATGACTCTGCAAATGATAGACCAGTCTTACGCCAATTATTTGTGACAGTGAGTCCTAAATTGTGTCATGCTGTGAAACATCATGTTAGTAGATTGACAAGGTGTGTGGTTTATCTAATAAACTTTTTGTTGGGATGTGCTTCTTTTTTTTTTATTCCTTTCATGTAAATATCAGGTTATTATATATGATTAAGCTCAGTTTATTGACCAAAGAACTTGTAGACTAAGTATTTTGATCCAGTGCTTCTTTTTGACCTTTCAATCACATACTACTTGCAATATATATATATATATGTATATATATATTTGCTTTTGTTAGCATCAATTTTTCATTGTTCTAGTATGCGATAATCATTTTTCATGCCCTGCAAATAGCTGCCTATTACTTTCTTGTAAGTTTTAAAAGATCATTTATCCTCAAGTACTTCTACTCAGTTATTCTCTTAATTTCATCGAGTTTGTTATTACTACATTTAGTAGGGTTGGTATCTAATTCTAGACATTTGTTATGCATGCAGATCCTTTTTTGGTGGGCATGGTGGCAGTAATTCTAAAGAACATGGCTCCATTGATGAAGACATTGATGATTCAGAATTGAAATTCAAGGATATCCCAGATTCCTTTGTTGATCTTCCACCTAACTTGTATCCTCTTGTGGTAACATTTCAAAAGTTTTTGATGATGCTTGATGGGACTTTGGGTAATTCATATTTCGAGAGATTTCATGGCATGAGTAGTCCTTATGGTCAGATCCTTGGTTTGGGGTCAGTTTCCTTTGAAACCTTTAGGAGGAAGAAGGAGGTGGATTATGACAAGTTTACTTCACAGTACTGGCCTCGTTTTAATTCCAGTTCAACTAAGAAGCTTGATTCTTCAAAAGTATTTACTGAGATCAGAACTCATATCAAAGGTGGTGAACAAGTTGCAGAGCATCGTGAAGGTAGGCTTAGTCGAGAGGAATATCTTAATTTGTCAGAGAAAAGAACATCAGGTTTGAACAGGCCAAAAAGAGAGATGATATATGACATCTATCAAAATTATGAAAAAATGAAGATGAAAAAAGGTGAATTTGATTTGGCGGATCTGGTAATTGACATCCACCGTAGACTCAGGAACAACAAATATCATGGTGATGAAATACATTATGTTTATATTGATGAGGTGCAGGATCTGACCATGAGTGAAATTGCTTTATTTAAATATATCTGCCAAAATGTGGAAGAGGGTTTTGTTTTCTCTGGTGATACAGCACAAACAATTGCAAGGGGAATTGACTTTAGATTCCAAGACATACGATCTCTCTTCTACAAGAAGTTTGTTCTAGAATCAAAGAGTAGCATACACAATGAAAGAAAAGAAAAAGGTCAAATTTCAGATATTCTCCTATTGACTAAGAACTTTCGTACTCATGATGGAGTTCTGAAATTATCCCAGAGCATTGTTGAACTTCTCTTTCGTTTCTTCCCTCACTCTCTTGATGTGTTAAAACCTGAGACTAGTTTGATTGATGGGGAAGCTCCTGTTGTTCTTGAATCTGGAAATAGTGAAGATGCAATTGTGACAATTTTTGGCAATAGTGGAAGCATGGGTGGGAAAATAGTTGGATTTGGAGCAGAGCAAGTAATATTGGTACGAGATGATTGTGCTCGAAATGAAATCTCTAACTATGTAGGGAAGCATGCTCTTGTTCTGACTATTTTGGAGTGCAAAGGCCTTGAGTTTCAGGTTAGCATAATATGCATCTTTTGGAATTAATATATATACATACATATATATGTTTTTAAACATTTTTATTTTTTTTAGGATGTATTACTGTACAATTTTTTTGGCTCTTCTCCTTTGAAGAATCGGTGGAGGGTAATTTATCAGTTCATGAATGAGCAAAATCTGCTGGACTCTACAGCACCTAAGTCCTATCCTAGTTTTAGTGATTCCAAACACAATGTTTTGTGCTCCGAGCTTAAGCAATTGTATGTGGCTATAACCCGTACAAGACAGAGATTGTGGATTTGTGAGAACAACGAGGAGTTCTCTAGACCTATGTTTGACTATTGGATAAAGAAGTGTCTGGTACAAGTCAAGCAGTTGGATGATTCTCTTGTTCAGGCAATGAAAGTTGCAAGTAGTCCAGAAGAGTGGAAATCACGTGGCAAAAAGGTTATTTGTATTCTTAGTCTGACATAATATCACATTCTATTTAAAGATGGCATGTCGTGTTTTAACTTATGGAGCTATTTTTTATCAAGACACTCTCAAGATCCTTAGAAGATTTTTCTGCTTCATCACCTTTTCTTAGACTCTTCTATTTCATCATGTTGATTGTTATGAGTTTCACTAATTCTCTGCAGCTTTATCATCAAAATAATTATGAGTCGGCAACAATGTGTTTTGGAAGAGCTGGAGACACATATTGGGAAAACAAGGCCAAAGCTGCTGGTCTTAAAGCTACTGCAAATCGTTTGCGTGATTTAGATCCTGAAAATTCAAGAAAAATCATTAGAGAAGCCGCTGTAATATTTGAAAAAATTAGAATGAATGACTCTGCTGCTCAGTGTTATTCAGATTTGGGGGATTATGAAAGAGCAGGTATGAATGTGATTTTCAAGCACTTGCTTGTTACACTTTGTCTATCTAACTTTAGAATTTTGATTATCTTGCATCAACATCACGTAGCAAATTCGCATTCCTTTAACTGATCTTTTGGTACTACTTATAAAAAATTACTGTGTTACTGTGTTATATGTTAGATATCTTTATCACTCCGCCATTTTTATGAAGCTTATACTTCCTAAGTCAGATATGTGTCACTGGATGTCACAATATATAAATGAATTCTTGCTTTAGTTTTAGTGCTTAAATGTAATGTTTCAACTCTATATACTTCTCTGACCTTTTTTCTTTTAAAGTAACAGTTTATACTTATTAAACATTTACCACATTTTAGGATCTAGTTGCACATTGATATATAATTGAATGCATATTTCTTAGGCCTTTTTTTTTAAAAAATTTTTTTGCTCATTTCCATAGAAATGACACTAAATAATTTTGGTTTCATTTTATGTATATCTTGTCATTTGACTATTAAGCTATTTAACAATAAGCATTTTGACCTTTTAGGTTTCATTTTGAAATCTATATGTCTTGTGCTCCCATTATAACATATTTCTCTTACAGGAAAGCTTTATTTGGAAAAATGTGGAGAACCTGATCTGAAAAGTGCAGGGGAGTGCTTTTTCCTGGCTAAACGTTATAAGATGGCAGCAGAAGTGTTTAATAGGGGAAGTTACTTTTCCAATTGTTTGAAAGTTTGTGAGGAAGGAAGATTGTTTGACATTGGTTTTGATTACATTCAACATTGGAAACAAAGTGAAACTGGCTATGGTGTTGTTAAAGTCCATGAACTTAATGTCATTGAACAGAAGTTTCTGGAGAGTTGTGCTATTCATTATCATAAACATAACAATACACGATCCATGTTGAAGGCCGTTAAGGCTTTTCATTCGATGGATTTGAAGCGTAAATTCTTAAAATCTTTAGGTTTACTTGATGAGCTGCTCATGTTAGAAGAGGAAGTGGGGAACTTTCAGAAGGCAGCAACCATTGCCAAACAGATTGGTGATGTTCCTCGTGAGGCTGATCTGCTGGGGAAGGCTGGGAATTTCAGCGAAGCAGCTGCCCTTGTACTTTCCTATTTGCTTGCAAACTCACTGTGGTGTTCTGGAAGCAAAGGATGGCCATTTAAGAAGTTTTCCCGGAAGGAGGAGCTTTTAAGGAAAGCAAAATTGTTGGCAAAGAAAGTTTCAGCAAACTTATACGAGCTTGCTTGCACAGAAGCTGACATATTATCAGAAGAACAGAGTGACATTTCCAAGATAATGGCTCTTCTAAGTTCTTCTCAAGGACATAGTAATGCTGGTGGTGAAATTATATGTTTGAGGAAGCTTCTAGATGTTCATTTTGACTCCCCAGAGTATTCCTGGCTAGATGAATTGGTTTTTGATTCAGCGGAACATATGAAAGGAATGATTTTGAAAAATCAGCTTTCTGTGGAAACTCTCTTTTACTCCTGGAGTTGTTGGAAAGACAAAATTGTTCACATTTTGGAGTATCTTCCATGTTTTAAGATCCATGATGTCTATGAAAATCAAAGCTACGGACGTTTTGCCTTGAATTATTTGGGTGTTAGGAAGAATATTTCTAATTTGAATGACGTTTTTAGTTTGCTCATCCCTGATGCTGACTGGGTGACAAAAATCGGCAACAGAAATCTTAAGAAGCAAGGAAGGCTAGTATCTATTGATGTTCATGTTTTTGTTTCTGCTTCTCTGAGTTATTGGAGCTCAGAATTGTTTTCTGTTGGCACAAATGTCTTGCGCATTCTTGAGACACAATACAATTTCTTAGTCAATGGAAACTTTTCCAAATTCTGCAAAAGCAGGACTCTGATGATTGTCTACACAGTCTCAAAATTTCTTTTGGAGTTCAAGCCCTTCAATCATAGCCATGAAAATATGATAAAGCTAGAGAGCTTTATCAGACTTCCAATTGACAATATCTTTGACTGTGTTTTTCCCCTGGACTGGCGGGAATCGTTGGCTGAGAATATGGTTTCCCTAAGAGCTACTAAGGTTTGCCATGGTATGTTGAGAGAGATCATATATGAAAAGATTATTCAAAAAGGTACGCTTACCTATGGTCAAATTGGAAGAACCACAGTCATGATTATGGGATCAGGTAAGCCAAATAATGAATTGTGTGCGCAAGTTAGAGGAAGACTGCATCAGTTTGCATTTTGGAATGAGTTCTTTCAGGAATTTCATCGGAATGCAGTGCCTGAAATTCTGGAAGGCTCTGAACATTTTTACCTCATGGAGGCACTCAGAAAGCTTCAACTCACAAACAAATTTCATGAAATTCCGGAAGGCTCTGAACATTTTCATCTCATGGAGGCACTTAGAAAGGTTCAACTCACAAACAAATTTCATGAAGCCTTAACAGGTACTTGCAGTGCTAACTGGATAAAGGAAGTTGATTACATATCTCCTCATTGTTTCCTGTATCTGATTGAGCGCCTCCTAATCTGGATATCATACCCCAAAGGGTTAATTTTTACCACAAAGTCACATCTTGTTGAATGGCTCATGTACCAGGATGACAATGCCCTTCCTAACTTGAGTTTTATGGCTCGTGTGAAACCTTTTGAATACATTCATGACTCCATTGCACGTGTTCTTTCTGATCTTCTTCTTAATAATAATGCAACGATAGGATGGATAAGGAAATCTGGAATTAACGTGAATCAGTACTATCCATTGCTGATGTTGAGATCGTTTGTTGCATTATGTTTGGTTCATATCAACTCTGGGAAGTGTTTGCACATACTTCATGATTTGATGGGTAGGGGCCATATAACTGTTCAATTGCCATGGGAATTTTTTGATGTTCTTCGGAAAAGAAAGAACTTCATGAGCATTAAAGTGTTTGCAGAGGCATTTAAAAAGGTTGACAATCCACTGGTGTGTATGAGGCTGTGGAACACTTCAAAAGAAATCATATGCAAAGAAATGATTTTTTTAGATTTGACAATCAACCAGGACAGAAAGGATGTGCTACAAATATTGTTTCCAAAGCTCATTGAAACTACGCATCGTCAAACTGCTAATGCTGTTTCAAAAACTGTTGTTCCAACCAGTGCGGTCCTCTCATCAACAGGTTCTTCCAGGCATCCCAATTCAACTTCTGCTTCAGTGTCTGCTCAGATCTTAAATATTAATCTACCGGTAGATGGTCAGTGCTTGTCGGATTTGTTGGAGACTCTTCATGATCAACTTAGGCTCCCGAATGATTTGCGACAGTCAAAGGTAAACAGAAGTGTTTCACTTCTGAACTGATATCCTTTTCCTTATCTTAGTTTTCTTTTCTTTCGATTTATTTTCCTTCTCACTTTGCTTATCTTCAGGACAATGTTGATAAGAGCATTCAACTTTTGAATGCATTAATGACTGGTAGCTCACTCGAGAACATTGAAGATACAAAAGGATTAGGGGAAATGATGAGTATGCTTGATGAATTGAATAAGCTTTCTGCTTTTTTATCTGACAGGTAAGTTCTCTGTATAATGTACTTTTATCATGGATCTTTTCCATCCCTCTTTCATATGAAATATATTTGTATTTGCTTTATTTCATATTTACTTAAGATTCTTAAAGTCTACAAAAGTATGCATTAGTATAAGAAACTTAAATCCAGTAATGGTTATATGCCAAATACTGCTTGAACTTTGAAGCACGGGTGCTTCACATGGCTTCTTATTTTTGCTCTGCTCAAGTGGAAGTTATCTACTAAATGTGAACCTTTTTGAAGTTGGTAGTTTGATTTTTTTTTTTTTTTGTCTCTTCAGCAATCCAACGGATGAGAGGGTTTCAGTTATCAGTGAACTCTCGAAGAAGATTATGTCAAGAGGAGACAAAGTAAAGCACATCTTGGATCAGCTATTTCTGCAGCAGAAGAAAAACAAAGTCCAATAATAACAGGGGAAGCAAAAAGAGAGGGGAAAATGGAGGCAAATGATCCCCTAGCAATCCTCCATCCTTTTTGTATTCATGAAATTATGAACATCTGTTGTATGCTAATTGCAGATATAGGTAACTTTAGTTTGCTTTAAAATGTTTGGAAAGTTTAGTGTGATGAAGTGAGAAATTTAGTGTTATGGTAATACAACAATGAAATAGTGGGTTGGATTAACCCTCTTCAACTGCATTTTTGCTATAATATCTATAAATTCATTTATATAATATTTTATAAGCTAAAAGACTATTATTTATTGAATATAATATAAAATTAATTATGATATTTTCTTATAGTTTAAATTTTTTGGTTAAATTGATATTTAACATAATATTACAGTCTCTTTAATCTCGTGATTGGGGAACTAAATTCTAATGTCACTATTTTTTTAAATTATAATTGATTACAATTTTAATGCATAATAAAGTTGAGCTTATGTGTATCTGACACTTTAAATTGAAAGGATATTTATGTTCAATGAGGTTTTAGATATATAACAATACAATTTAACATTTTTTTAAAATCTTAAGCTTTTAAATTAAATTAATTATGAATTTTTTTTTAAATAATGCTTGAAGCGCCGTAATACAAGTTATGTGAGGGCAAATTTAGTTCATTTAGACCATCTTTAATGGTTGGCAATTGAATTTGAAACGAATAAAATGGTTGTTTTGTGGCTAGAGGTTGCATTGTTGGTGCCTTGTTGGCAGAGAGAAGGAAGAAGCGGCAATTTGGTAGAGAGAAGGAAGAAGCATCAATGAACTAGAGGATGGGAGCACAGGAGAAAAATGAGTCCTGATTGATACTTAAATAGCTGAAAAGTGAAAAATTTTGTTTAGATAAAACAACTAGTAAATAGAAATTGAAAGCAAATCCAACATGAAATTAGAATAAGGAAAAAAAAAAAACAGAAATCCCACAAAACAGAGATAAAAACAGAGATTTAGAAAATTAGAACACATGCAGTGTCACATATCTCAGCTTGATTACCTCCTTTGACACCCCATTATATTTGAATGTGTCATATATTTCCAAAAAAGTAGAGAGGTGCAAATTTGGATCTTCATTAGGTGCTCTAACAAATTGATTTTTTTACACCATTTGAATCACAACTGGTTTGATGTCAAAGTTATTTGCTTAAATAGCTGGACTTCGGATGCTTGAAATGGTGTTTTGAATTTTTGGGACAGCAAAAGTTTGAAGGGGAACATGTCCTCCATTCGGCTGATTGTTGTTTGGGGCTGCCATCTCCAATTCTGGTTGTAAATTTCTGACTACTCTCTTGGCTCTCAATTTTTTTTTGATTGTCTTTTCAGTTTCTGGGGCAAAAAGGGAGTAAATTTCGGGATCCTGTTCTTCTCATGCACCAGAAAATTTTTCCCCAAAAAGTAGAAGAAAGAAGTTCAAAGTAAAACAATAAAATTGTGCTTGAATCAATACCTTATTAATTCCTCTAATATCAATGGCACAATCTCCGGCAACAACGCCAAAAACTTGATTACTCCTTTATGAGTGGCGTGAATGGGAAGAGATAATATGTGTATGTGACGTGAATGTATATGTGAATGGAGCAATTTGTGATATGTTGGAACACAGTGAAAGTATACAGTATCAGTGTAGCAAGCAAGTATTTCGAGGGTTGTCGTACCCAAAGGATTGTGATTGATTACCAAAGTAGTATAATTCTAGTATTGCTCAAGTGATCGAATGATGATGATATAGGCAGAGTAAATAGATGCAAAAAAGTAAATAAGCAATAAAAGAATAATAGATAGCAGATTATATAAGGAAAACAATGATATTAAGTCTAGGGATTCAGATTTCACCAAAACTGCAGTGTATAGACTTCCTTGATTCTGTTATGAAATTATAGAATTATCAATTGCTAGTAAGGATTCCCTAATCACATCAATCAGCCTTGGTATTAGGTCAGATCAATTCTAATTACAATTACCAACCCTACTATTGGTCTGTGAGAGTTGTAGCAACTATAATTGCATTAAGTTCTATGGATATCCCTTTAGGGAGATTACGGGAACGCCCTAATTCCCGTGTGACTACACAGAGTCCTCGGTACTGGTATGTCCTTAGCTCCACTATGGATTTAACTTTCGTGGTCTAGATTAACTAATCTCTTGTCGGTCTTATAGAAAACCCACAAATTTCTCTTAACTAATTGGCCAGATTAAACAAGAGTGAAGTGGAGAAAATCAAACCTCAATTGAATAAAACATAAATTTTCATAACTTCCTCAATTTAGTCTATACAAGCAGATTGGGCTACATCATAGCCCCTAGAATAGAGTTTAGTTACACATGATAATGAAAAAACATATAATGATAAAGTAAGAAGACATGAAAATAAAAGGAAGGAGAAGAAAGAACTAGAGAGTGACGCCTTACTATCTTGTGGAAGCTTGAGGGTTGTTGCTGCTGTTGGTGTGTGTCCCTTTGTGTTCAGCCTAGATTGTATATTTATAATGTATCTAATCCTAGTTAGACTCAAGGTAGAACTCTAAATTAGATTACTAATCTAATTACAAATCAATTCTAATCCTATTCTAACTAGTACTTTAATTGGCTTCACACTTCAAGACTTCAATCCTGCTTAAAACTTTATTCCGAAGAGTCTTCTAGGTTGTGAACTCCTAATCCTTGCATGATACAACTCCCCGGAAGTCCACTTGGTTTAAAAGTCCTCAAAACTATTCCGAAACAGCTCTAGGACACCACGATGCAAAGTCCCAGCACCATGCGCCCACTGGCATAATGGTCCTCTTGCTCTCATGTACTGGGTGCCACAGCACCTAGGCTTGGGCGCGATTGTGCCCATTGGCAGAATGGGGTTTTTCCTTCATTTTGCTTCCCTTAACATATATACCTGCAAAATAATGAAATCTAATCAAAAGCAAAGTGTTTTTACCTTAATTGGGACTTAAAAAGAAAGGGAATTGATGCTCAAATATCTATATAAAATGTAATTATCAGCTACTTGGACTAATGATACTAAACTTGTTGTGTGACTTTGTTAGGCCTCACATTTTTTACAAGTTTAGAGTCCCAAGGGCTATCATTAGTGATCAAGGCACACACTTTTGCAATAGGCAAATAAAGGCTTTGATGGCCAAATATGAGGTTATATATAAAGTTTCTACACCATATGATCACCAAACCAATGGCTAAGTTGAGATCTCAAATAGGGAAATCAAGCAAATCCTAGGCAAAACAGTCAAGGTTGACAGAAAAGATTGGAGTATAAGGGTAGATGATGCTTTATGGGCTTATAGGACTGCCTACAAGACTCCAATAGGAATGTCTCTCTATAAGATTGTCTTTGGCAAGGTGTGTCATCTTCCAACAAAAATAGAGCATAAAGCCTATTGGGCGGTAAAAATGTGCAATTCGGATCTTGCCCTAGCCGGTTTAGAAAGAAAATTGCAACTTCAAGAATTGGAAGAGTTCCAGTCAGAGGCTTATGAAAGCTCTAACATCTACAAAGAAAAAACCAAGGTATTCCATGATAGCATGATTGTGAGAAAGGAGTTTGCCATTGGTGAAAAAGTGCTCCTCTACAATTCCCACCTTAAGTTGATGCCCGGTAAGTTTAGGTCTAGATGGGAGGGTCCATTTGTTGTTACTAATACTTTCTTATGCTACAGTGGAGCTTGAGGATGTAGCAACAGAAAGGCACTTCAAAGTGAATGGGCACCGAGTTAAGAAATTTCATGAGGGAATTTAAGAGCAAACACATCATGAGGAGATCATTTTAGTGGATGCCACATATCCACCATAAGGGAGTTCACTTATTTTCTTCTCTTTTATTTCCTAAATAGTTTACATTCCATATCTTTTTAGTGCTTGAATAATTTCCTTTGATGATTTGAGGTTTATGATGATGTTGTGACTTGATGAGGACTTCTATGACTTGAAACCTTGATTGCCATGATTTATTTATGTTTTGAATTGATAAATTGGTGATGGATGATGGATGTATATGTTGAGGATGCTGGAAAAATATACCTTGTAAGCTTTCAAGCCTCTTGAGCATCATTGCATACACATGACATGCTCATTCTTTCTTGTGTGCATTCTCACTCTTGATATTTGTCACTCTAGAACTTGCACTAATTATTTTTGAGGCCACACTTCCATAAGCAAGGATAGAGATGTTGAAGGCCATTTTTCATGCTTAGCTATTACCCAAATGACCATCCTTGCATTATTTACCATTGTTTAGCCCCTTGAGCCTATTATCCATCTTTGGTTGAACTCACCCTAACCTTAAATGCAAAACCATGTTTTCCTATCCTTATGGAGTTTGAAAGCATCAATGTTATTTTTATGAGTTCTTGGCACTTATGATTTTACTCTTTATCCAGGATGGCCAAAAATAAAGTGTGGGGGGTGGATTTGTTAGTTGCAAGTGTTGGTTTGTGCATAAAATTTTCAAGTTGAGCGTAGAAAGTTCTAAAATAAAAAACAAACAAACAACAAAAACAACAAAACAAATGGAAGAAAATTAAAAAAAAAAAAAGAAGAAAAAAGGAAAAAGAAGAAGAAAAAAGATTTATATATAATAAGTGTTGTTTTGTGGCTTTTGTAATTGAAGGAAGTAAGAGTAAGAGTTGGTTATGCATTTTTATATTTGAACTCTTATTTTCATACTCTCTTGCTCTCTTTGATACTTATTTTTCCATGTCCTTTTTATCCTTCCTTTCTTCTTCTTCCCTTAGCCCCATTACAACCTTGAATAAAGTCTTTGTGATTTATGAATGCATATGTTTTGAAGTGGTGGAGATTATAATTTTTTTCAAGCCTATGGTAGTGCTTACCTCTTGAGTTGAGTGAGTGTAAACACTTTGCCTATCCTAAACACTTGAGAGTTTGAGTGGATAATATCTTGTGAGACCAGCATTCTTGATATATGCTTTCATTGACATTACCTTGCTTGTTAAATTAGAATGTAAAGAATTATGGCATGATTGGCTATGCTCTTATGTTTTAGTTGTCCTCTATGTTACACATTGTCTTATTCTTGATAATCATTGGAAAGTAGAGTAGAAATAGTTTTGTTTAGCTCTTTTTTTTTTTTTTTTTTTGCATATTGCCATTTCCCTCTTGTTCTTTAATGTAAAGTTCTATCTTGCCAAAGACGTGCAAAGGATAAGTGTGGAGGGATTTGATAAACACTTTTTAGAGTTTATTTGTGCACTCTTATACTTACTTCTAGTATTTCAAATTTGCATTTAATTGCTTAATTAGCATCTATTTTTATCATTGAGATCTAATTAGAATTTATCATATTTCATATTAATTTTTCCATTTTAAGTTCCAATTTTACTTGTTAGTGATTTTTAATTTGAGGCTAGAGCTGTGAGGCCACATATCAGTTGGGATTTATGTCCAAGCTTTAGATTGAAGCAATAAATCTTCATAAATTCGTGAAGTGAGGGCATAAAGGAGATTTTCTTAACTCAAAATGGCAAATTAGGCATTTGGCAATTTAATAAGGGACAAGGATGTAATTTGGGCCTCATTAATGGCATCTTTATAATTTTCCTACATTTAACCTAACGAATTTTTAGCTATCTTCCTCAGTTAGCAACCCTAGCCGACACTCACACTCTCCCTCTTTAGTTTCTTTTCATTTTCTCCTATGGATGCCTTTATGAAAATGGAAGGCTAGATGCTTCTATAATCAACATAGGATGACTAGAAGACTGTCGATTTGATTCTTGAGACCATTATTGCATTTACTTTGAATTTAATGATAGTTATGCTTCTCTACTCCTCAGTTCTCTCTTTAGGAATGTGTATGATGATTTTTATGCATGATTTTTGGATGGGTTTGTGGAATTTTTAAGTCTGATCACCCAAGGAGTAATTTTCATGAAGTAGAACGTAATTTGGTTGGATAGAAATTCAGATTTTAGGTCTTGGATGCTTAAATCCCTTGCTATGATAATGGTTGGGGTTGGGGTTGGGTTTGGTTCCATTGACCATAACCTATGCGATTGCGTATTAGGAATTGCCAAACTAGGTGCAGGGATCTTGGCTTAGATAGGATTTAACCAAATTAATTAATTAGGTAGGATAATCTTGAGATTTCGGGATTAATCTAGTTAATTTACATAATTGGAATTAAATTTTATCTTTGGATCGAGAATAGAATCACTGATGTTTAATAGTTCCTAGGTTGATTGTATTCATATCGTCTGTTCACTTCTATTTTACCTATTATTGCTTTTATTTACTGTTATTGCTATTGATTTTGCTGAAAACCCCCAGTCCCTTAGCCTAATCTAACTAAGACATGTACTAGTGATTCTCTGAGAACACAATCCTGGTTGAAAACTCGAACTTGGTTTTTTAATTTAATCACCACTTATAGTAGCTATGTTATAGGGCGCGTGCGTCAGAATTCAACCTAAAACCAATAAGAGTAAAGTGCACTTTCTTTCACTCTTCATAGAAAGTTGCATGAACAAGTAATATCACATTACGGTACTACGATATTTGTGAATATCACATTATCGTACTATAATATTTTTGAATTGGTAGCTTTTTAGTCATAAAATATAATTAGGTGATGTGATATTATTTAAATGTTGTTTTGTACTGCGATATTTAGTTTATGTGATAAAATCACCAAATACAAGAATTATAGAAATTCATATATTTCCAACATGTTCCAAACCAAGGAAGGTGCACAAACAAGAGAGTGTATTAGAAATTTTTTCTTTTGCCTTTAGAACAACAGTAATATTCGGGCACTCATAAACAAGGAAAAAATGAATGAAATGAAATAAAAACACAAAGTGCCTTTTGGCCAAGTACAGTTGGACTACTTTCTCTATTTTTTCTATTACACAAAGTGCACAAAGTGTTTTTCTTTTCTTTTTTTTTCCCAAGTGAGACAACAAAGAAAATAACATAACAATAAGAAGGGCCTTTCGGCTGAGCAAGCAAATATGCAACTGTCCCATTTTTCTTTTTCCTTTTTAAGAAAAAGATGAATTAATATACATATGCAAACAACAACCAAATTAAACATTGTCACAAAGGTGCAGTCAAATCATACCATGAATAGAACTCAGATTGTTAATAAGGTTACATCTTAGACAAAAATTTCACTTGAACCAAACAACTTGAATCATGTTCACCTGTTCTAGCTCAAAACCCATAACTCAGAAAACTCAATAATCATATATTGAGGACAACAAATGAGCCATCAATCTCAAATGTTCATCAATCATGACCATAGTTAGCAAACACAAATAGCAGGAATTCTAGCAAGACTTTGTACAACAACATGAGTTTACCTTCGCAGTTACAAGCACAACTACAGCTAGGACAGCCGCATGATCAGCATTTGCAAGTGCAGCAAGAGGGAAGTGAACAAGAAGGGCAACGGCAAATGCAACAATTAGGGAGACTACAACAACTTGAGCAATGGCATTTGCAGCATGATGATTTAGGACAAGAGCAACAATGCCATTTTGGCATGGAACAACCAATGGATGGACAAGTGCATGGTTTGTAGTCACATATGCAAATTTCCAACAACAAAGGCACTATCCCAGCTAGTTTACAGTGCAAATGACACAAGGATATAGTTCATGAAAAGGCAAAGCACCAAGGGACAAACCTCACACTCATGGTATAACACTGGATGAGTAGAAGTGGATAACTCGAAACAGTCATTATGAACCCAAAATAAAATACAACCTAGAACAGAGACCCACAATTTAGCCATATTTTTCAAACACTTCACATGCTTATATAAATACAAAAACCAAAACCTAAATCACTGTAATTATCTCCACTTATATAAAGAAAGGAATTGACCCAACATTGTGAAATAAAAGAAATAAGGCAATGATATAGTTGTAAGGACAGGCGACTACTTGAAAATCAAAGTAACAAATGGTAAAAACATTAACAAACTAAAGAATGAAGTAGCAGCCACATATGCAACTTCCCAACAGCAAAGGCACTATTTCTAGCAAACCTGAATATCCCAAGGAAGACAACACAACTCAGTGCCCTGCTTCTCTTTTGCAAATCCTAGTTCTAGATTCACTCCTTCTCTAGAAAATAAGAATGGAAGCTTCATCCCCTCGATACTCTCGGAACCCAGAGATGAAGGAACTAAAGGCCGAGTGTGAAGAAAATCCCTAAGCCCTCTTTCTCTCCATTCCCTTCTCTCTTGCTCTCAAGCTCTCTATTTTTCCTCTCTAGACTTCTCTCTTTATACTTCTACCCTTCAGATTAATCCCCTTGATTTCCTTTTCCGTCAATCACGTTGCTTCTGCATCATTGCACTCCTCACCTACCTCTGTGCTGTTCTGATAGGAGCTCACCTCCACCACCCCTCTATTCTTTTGTCTTTGCATGCTTTTTGTGCACTCCCACCTTTGAGGTGCTGGGATGTACTTAGCTATCATCGCTTCCTTTGTGCGCGATGTCACTGCTTCTTTTCTTTTTTCCTTTTGCCGTTGTCCTCTTTTCTTTTTCCTTTTCTCCTTCATTTTTCTTTCTCTTCTTTTCACGCCAAAGCATGACCTATTTTCTATTTTTTTTATTTCCTCTTTTTTTTTTTGTTCTTCTGTTCTTTCTTTTTCTCTTTTCCTTTTTCGGTTTTTTACTTTACCTCCTCCTACTTTTTAATTTAAGATGCAAAGCTTAAAAGAAAATTAATTAATTTTTCTTCTATTCTTTTCTTTCTCTTTTTTTTTTAAATTAAGAAAATAAAATAAAATAAAATAACCAAAATAAAGATAAAAAAGAAAAATATTTAGACAAAATATAATGTTTATAGTTTGTCCTTCTTTACATGTTTTCTTATAGAGATAAAGAATAAACTATGCTTATCAGGCATCTCGTGTGAGAAACATGTAAAGATAATAAAATATACTTATTTTGGCCAAAAAATCATATGCTACCCCAAAAATGATCAAAACGTTAATGGTGAGAGAAAAGTCAACAAATGAAATTTGCATTTATTTGAATTAAGTTGGCTCAAGAATCATTTTTTGAAATATTTTAATGGCTAAAAATTAGTTGCAAGGAAAACTTAGCAATAAGAAATTTAATGGTTAAAAATTAACGGCAAAAAAATTAGTGGCATAGAAAACTCAATGGATGAAACTTAAAACTGATCAACTAAGTTGGTTTAAGGATCTTTTGAAAGAAATTTAATGGCTAAAAATCAATGGCTAGAAATTTAATGGTTGAAAATTATTAATCAAAATATTCTTTTGAAAGAAATTTAACGATTAAAAATTAATGGCAAGAAATTTAATAGCTATAAATCATTGATCAAAATATTCTTCTGAAAGAAATTTAATGGTTAAAATTAATGGCAAAAAATTTAATGGGTGAAAATCAACATTGATCGAACCAAAATATTCTTTTGAAAGAAATTTAAAAGTTGAAAAATTAATGGCAAGAAATTTAATGGTTGAAAATCAACATTTATCAAACTCACTTAGTTCTATTTTCAATTTTTTCTACAAAATTTTACAACTAAAAATTAATGGCAAGAAAATATTAATGAGAAGAAATTTAATAGTTGAAAATTAATGGTGAAAAAACTAAAGGTAAGAAAAATAATGGTATAAAAAGTCAACAAAACCTTATAAATTGTTTTGAAAAACTCTTCTTTTGAAAGAAATGATTTGAAAAACTTAAAATTTCACGTGATGAAACAATTGGACATAAATGGAATGTCTCCCTTGCCCCTCTTTATATTTTCTCTTATAAAGGAGTGAGGCAAGCTTGTTTGCCAAGATACTCATATAGGGAACATATAAAGAAAAAGAGATAATGCATTTTTGGTTTATGGATAGATGCTTAGCAAGAATAAATGTAGGGAACTAAAAAAACTTTATTGGAATTAGGATACATCACAATGAACTCCCAAGGTAGTACTCGACTCAATCAAGTATGCTTTTTGATCAATAAGCTGCTTGCAGATGTTATTCCTAATGAGTGAGTTCAATTGACCATGCCAAACACCATTCCCTGACCTTTTTATTCTGTTTTATTTTTGTTAAGATCATTTGAATGTCCAAAAATTTTATATACCTCCATTTATCATTATTTCTCCATTTGTTGCCCTTGTATGACTGATGATTGCTAACATTCCTAAAACATAGACACTATTAAGACTTTTGTAAGGATAAGCTTTTGAGTATGTTGTCAAATTAAAATTTATATGGTTTTCACACACTCTAATTATTGATTTAGTAATTTGCATGTAGATATGCATATAATAGAAGGGAAGTAATTCAAAATTAACCCGATTTATTTAAGCTTTCACATCTCTAAAAATGGTAGGCCAATAAAACCCAAATTGTAAAACTCTACCTGTAGTTCTGTTGGCTGGATAGTGACCTACATAGCCAGTAGAGTGACACTTTTCCATAATAGCAGATTGTTCTTCTTCGGGGACACACTACCGAATGATATGATCACTGCACCTCTGATAGAGAACTGGATTATCCTAAAAATAGTGTCTCATCTAAAATAAAAACTTCTTTTTTTGCTGATAGGTTACATCAGGAGATAGTTTATGACTGGCCAGATAATTCACATAATCAGCATACCGAGGCTAGTCTTGCACTTGTTTGGACCATCCCTTCCCCATAAGAGTGTTGATAAAGAATACTTGCTCATTAAGGAAGTCACTAGCCATAGGGATATAATCAGAGATTTGAGACTCTAGTCTGGACAAGTGATCTACAATAAGGTTGTCTGCTCCCTTCTTGTCCCTTATCTCCAGGTCAAACACTTGCAGCAGTAATACCCACCTGATGAGTCTTGGCTTGGCATCCTTCTTCTCTAGTAGGTATTTAATTGCAGCATGGTCAGTGTACACTATGGTATAATTGTTCCCAATAAGGTAAAGTCTGAATTTGTCAAAGGTATAGACCACAGCTAATAGCTCCTTTTTAGTAGTAGCATAATTGGTTTGAGCAGGATTTTAGGGTCTTGCTTGTGTAGTAAATGGCTCTGAAGACCTTCTCTCTTGTTTGCCCCATGATAGCCCTAACTGTATAGTCACTGGGATCACAGATAATCTCAAAAGGAGCTTCCCAGTTAGGTGTCACCATTATAAGTGCAGTGATCAGGGCTTTCTTTAGTGTCTCAAATGCAACAATGCACTCTTTAGTGAATTTAAATGCAGCTTCCTTCAATAAGAGGTTGCAGAGAGGCTTGGTAATTTTGGAAAAATCCTTTATAAACCTTCTGTAGAACCCAACATGCCCCAAGAAGCTTCTCACTCCTTTAATAGTGGAAGGAGGAGAAAGTTTCTCAATAAGCTCCACCTTGGCTCTATCGACCTGAATGCCTTTCATAGAAATTTTGTGTCCCAAAACTATCCCTTCAGGCACCATAAAATGACACTTCTCCCAGTTCAGCACCAAGTTGGTTTCTTGACACCTTTTTAGTACCAAGGCTAAGTTGTAGAGGCAAGAATTAATGAACTCCCAAACACTGAGAAGTCATCCATGAAGATCTCAATAAATTTATCCACCATGTCTGAGAATAAAGCCATCATGAGCCTCTGAAATGTGGCAGGTGCATTACACAACCCGAAGGGCATATGCTTAAATGCAAAAGTTCTATATGGATATGTGAATGTTGTCTTCTCTTTATCTTTAGAGGCTATGGCAATTTGGTTGTAGCCAGAATACCCATCCAAAAAGTAGTAGAAAGAGTACCCAACTAACTTGTCTAGCATTTGGTCTATAAATGGCAGTGGAAAGTGGTCCTTCCCGGTGTCCTTGTTCAGCTTCCTGTAGTCAATACATACTCTTCACCCAGTCACTATTCTGGTAGGGATCAACTCATTGTTTTCATTCATCACCACTATTATCCTCTCTTTTTTAGGCACAAGGCTCACCTATGGGCTATATGAGATTAGGTAGATAATACCTGCATCTAGCCATTTTTGTACTTCCTTTCAAACCATCTCTTTCATCTTTGGATTGATCCTCCTTTGATGTTCCATGGATAGTTTTGTATTTCTCCTCTATGTAGATTTTGTGTATGCAAATGGTGGGGCTTATGCCCTTGATATTAGCAATGGTCCACCTTAACGCCTTCTTGTTTGCTCTTAGCACTCTCAATAGCATCTCTTCTTGCTCCACAGTCAATGAGGTAGATAGAATTATAGGTAGGGTTTCAAAGTCACCCTAGTAGCTGTATTTTAGATGATCAGGCAACTACTTTAACTCTAGTTTGGGAGCTTGCTCAGTGGAAGGGGCAGGTTTAACTTCTGGCTCTCCTAATTCTTTAGTAGGTTTCTTGATGAATATAGGTGGGGTTGATTTTAACTATTTAATGCAAGCTTCAATCTGAGGGTTTTCTTCAAGTGTTATCCCCACCAGGCAAGCTTTAGGTGGTTCTGAGAAATTAGAAATTTGCTCCATCTCCTTAATACACTGATCTAGAATGTTCAGTCTATAGCAGTTGGGTGCTTCAATGCCTTAAGAATATCAAAGGACACTTCTTCATCTTGCACCCTCAAGATCAAGTTTCCCCCTTATATATTTTTTAGAACCCTCCTAGTTGCTAAAAATGGCCTTCCCAGGATGATTAGAATGTCCTAATCTTCCTCTATGTCCAGCACAATAAAATCTATAAGAATATAAACTTGTCAACTTTCACAAGTATATCATCTACTATACCTCTAGGATATTTAATGGATCTGTTTGCTAGTTGCAGGGTTACAGTCGTGGGCTTTGTTGAAGTGCTCCTGGCTAATAGTGCATGGTATAGCTCCTAGGGTCCTCTAATTTGGATGGTAGCTTTTTATGGAGTATGACATTGCACTTTTCAGTCACTGCAACTGTCTCACAGTTTTACAGCTTCCTCTTGTTAGATAGGATGTCCTTCATGAACTTCACATAACTAGGCATCTGCTCTAAATCTTCTACAAAAGGAATGTTGATGTGGAGCTTTTTGAACACCTTTAGGAATTTGGCAAACTGCTTGTCCAGCTTCTGCTTCTGAAACCTTTGAGGGAATGGAAATGGCGACTTGTATGGTAGAGGGTTATCTAGGAAAAGCTTAGATTTTGGCTTTTCCCCTGCTTTGGTTCAGGCCTCTTCTCCGGGGTGATTTTAGGTGTCTTCTCAGGTTCAAGTTCAGGCTCTTGTCTTTTTGACCCTTCTTCAGGCATGGACTCTTTTATGGTAGATTCAATGACCCTACCACTTCTCAAGGTAATAGCTTTTAGTTCTTTAAAGTTGACTTCATTGGTGCTAGGTAGTAAACTAAGCTGTCTAGTAGTCAATAGCTGATAAATCTGTCCCACCTGCTTATCTAGTTACTTTATAGAGGCGTCAGTGCTGCTCATGAATTGATTGGTCCTCTCAGTGAGGTCAGCTTGGGAAGCTATCAGCTTGGCCATGGCCTCTTCGAAATTCATCTTGGGTGGCTACTATGACCGTTGCTGAAAAGGAGGATTTCCTTGACCCAGAGTTTTTCATGAAAAGTTAGGGTGATTCTGCCATCTTGGGTTGTAGATTTTGGAGTAGGGGTTGTTATTACCTACATAGTTCACTTCCTCAACTCCTTCTTCCATGCCTTCCCCAAAATCACCCTTGAGCATTATTATTTGAAAGGAGAGCATCTGGTCAAGTTTAGCTGATAACTTGGCCAGTGTATTTACATCATGAATGCCAGCTACCTTCTTCTCATTGTCTCTCTTGGAGTTCCAATCAAAGACATTTGTGGTGAACTCTTCTAGCAACTCATAAGCTTCAGTACAATCCTTACTTATGAATGCTGCTGTATCAACCACTATCTTGGTCTGAAAACCAGTCCTCCATAAAATACTTGCATCACCAGCTAGTCGCATCCCATAGTATAGACACTTCCTCAGCAGCTCTTTGAATCTTTCCCAAGTATCATAAAGGGATTCTCTATCAAATTGAGTGAAGTTAACTAGTTCAGTCCGTAACTTGGCTGTCTTCGAAGACGAGAAGTACTTGATGAGGAATTTCTAAGCTAAAGACTCCCGATTCTCTATAGAACTTGGTGGCAATGAGTTGAGCCACTGCCTTGCTCCATCTCTTTGGGAGAAGGAGAATAATCTGAGTTTGATTGCCTTATCTAACACCCCATTATGCTTGAATGTGTCACATATCTCCAAAAAGGTTGAAAGATGCAGGTTGGGGTCCTCATTGGGTGCTCCTAAAAACTAGTTGTTCTGCACCATTTTAATTATGGCATGCTCGATTTTGAAGTTGTTTGCCTCCACCGTTGGCCTCTGGATGCTAGAAATTGCATTATGGATTCTTGGGACTGCAAACTTTCTGAGAGGCACATGCTCTTTATCATGATGGTTGTTAGCCGCCATATTTTCTAGCTCTGGTTGTAGATTTCTAGCTACTCTCTTCTCTTTTCGAATCCTTTTACAGGTCTTCTCAATTTCTAAATCTAGAGGGAGTAAAGTGTGATTATTTGCACTTTTCATACACTAGAGAGCTCCTCAAAGCAGAGATAACAACTAATAGTACCTGAGAATAAACACAATTAAAGTATTAACACAAAAAAAAAAAAAATTGTGCTTGAGTTAAGACCTAGTTAATTCTTCTAGTATCAGTTGGCACAGTCCCTGGCAACGGCGCCAAAAACTTGATGTTTATAAAATTATATGTGTAAGATAAATAGAAATACAATGTAAGTGTACACTGTCAGTGTAGCCGGCAGAGTGTCACAGGGATGTCGTACCCAAAGGACTATGAAACTGATTACTAAAATACTAAAATCACAGTTTTACTCAAGCGATTGAAATATGGTGATGAAAGCAATCAAATAAAATGTCATAAAAATAGTGTGCAAGATAAAAGGAATGAAAGTTAGTGATTGAAAGCCTAAGGGTTTAGATTTCACCACAATCATATGTATAAACTCTCCTAATTTCATTATGAATTCTAGTTTTATCAATTGCTAGCTAGGTTTTCCCTAATTTATTAAAAAGCCTCTCCCGAGGTCAGATAAACTAATTATAATTACCAATTCAATCATATCCCTATGTGAATTGTAGTAACTAAAATTGCCTTAAGTTCTATGGATTCCTTTTAATGGCTACATAGGGTCCTAGGCACATTCATATCCTAAGCTCCACTATGAATTCAATTCTCACAGTCTGGATTAGCTACTCACTTCTCAATTCATAGCAATCGACTAATTCTTTAACTAATTAGCCAGATCAATCAAGGAGTAAAGCACAGAAAATTAAAACTCAATTGAATCAAACATGGAATTTCATAAATTCATAAATCAAGTTGATACATAGATTGGGCTACATCCTGGCCCCTAAAAAAAGGGATTTAGCTTCATAGTAAAAAGTAAATACATCATATAGGTAGAAGAAAGCATGAAGAAAGTAAGGAGAAGAAGAAACTCTGTGTAAATCAATTGCTCTTTTCCTTCAGGCTCTCTTCTTACCTCTTTCTCTGCTCAATTTTTGCCAAAGATAATTAATTCTGGTCCTGGCTGCCTATTTATAGCAAAACTATTCCTAATTTAACGTGTCTGAGATACTTTAAAAACTAATTACTCATTAATGAAAAAATAAAAAACTAGAAATTGCAAAAACTCAAAAGAAAAGGAAGTAAACACTTAGGCTATCTCCCAAGAAGTGCTTAGTTTATAGTCCTCAGCTCGACTTTCTTTAACTTATTATGGCACATCTAGAGGGCTGTAGGGAGAAATCATAGACTTTCTAACTCCCTTTCCTTCCTTGCTTGGGCAACTAATCATCTTCAGAATTTTCTCAAGGCAAGTTAGGCATCCTACACAACACTACTTTGGAATTTCCTTGCTTTTACTCTTTTTTATTTTTGTCTTCTTTTTTCTTTATATTTGGAGCTTTTTTAACAGGTTGCACTTGTTCTATAGCTTTAACTTTAGCCTTCTCTTCTTGAGGCTCTTCATTTATGTTAAATGGGTCAGGATCTTCAAAGAACTTAAAAGTAGCATGATCTCTATTCACTCTAAGTCTAAGTTCTCCAGCACCCATGTCTATGATAGCTTTCCCAGTTGCCAAGAATGATCTTCCCAATATCAAAGGGATCTCAACATCCTCCTCCATGTCAAGCACCACATCATCAACTGGAAAGAAAATTTTTTCCTACTTTGATCTCCACCAACCCATATGGGTATTTCAGAGATCTATCTGCAAACTTTAAGATCATCATGGTAGGCTTCACTTGCCCAATACCAAGTTTCTTGAACATAGAAAGGGGCATTAAATTCACACCATCTCCCAAATCACATAGTGCCCTTCCTACATCCATGTTGCCTATGTTGCATGGTATAGTGAATTTCTCAGGGTCTTTCATCTTTAGTGGTAATTTTCATTGGAGAATTACACTGCATTCTTCATTAAGCATTACCCTCTAGCTTCCTCTTCTTACTAAGGAGCCCGTTTATGAATGTAGGATATTTAGGCATCTTAGTGATAGACTTTAAGAAGGGAATGTGGATTTGCAGCTTCTTAAATACCTCTAAAGGGTTGAGTATCCAAGGGTTGTCATACCCAAAGGACTGTGCAATGGATTACCAAAGTACTCTAACCACAATATTACTCAAACAGTCGAATTGTAATGAAAGCAAATTAGAAAAAAAGTAAAGCTACAAAGAAAATAGGAGTGATAGCAAAAGGAGAAAAAAATTCAGTAATTAAAAGCCGAGGGGTTTTGATTCCACCTCAACCATATATATTAATTCTCTTAATTTCATCAATGCACTATAGTTCTATCAATTATTAGCTAAAATCTCCCTAATCTATTAAAAAGCCCCTCCTAAGGTCAAATTAAACTGATTCCAATTATCATCCAGTCATATCCCTATGTGAATTGTAATAACTAGAATTGCTTAAAGTCTATGGATTCCTTTTAATGGGTACACAGGGTCTTAGGGACATTCTTACCCTAAGCTCCACTATGGAATTAATTCCATTGTCTAGATTAACTTTTTCCTTCCCAGGTCATAGAAATTCACAAATTCCCTAACTAGTTGGCTAGATCAATCAGAGTGAAGAATAGAATATTGAAACCCAATTGAATAAAACTAGAATTACATTAATTTCATCAGTCATATCAATACATAGGTCAGGCTATATCATAGCCCCTAGAAAGAAACTTAGAAATTCATACTCAAACTAGGACACATAAAGGAATTAAAAGAAAACATGAAAGAGAATAGAGTGGAGAAGAAAAACTTAGTGGATGCTCTAAGATCTTCTCCATCTCCATACTCCATCTTGCCTCCTCCAATTGCCAAAGTGCCAAAAGATCCCAAACATTAACCCTAGTTGCCTATTTATAGCTAGGGAACAAATTCTTAATTAAATTAGGATTCCTACTAGTCTATCAAGCCCGAAAGCCCACAATTTCAAGTATTCAGACTTCCAAGGTGCCAAGGCTCTATGTGCATACTCTCAGGTTGTGCTATTGATTTTTGGCACCAAGGCCTTAGCAATGTCATGTTGCGGCACCAACTTGATGTCTTTAGCTCCTTTTGCTCGTTTCCTCTTGCAACATGTGTCTCTTGTCATTCCTTGGGCCTTTCTAATCTTCACTTCAACTTGGGGTTGACTCCTTTGACTCGAAATACTCCAAAATCATTGCTTTACACTAATTTTCTTGCCTTGCTTCTTCATGTGCTTGCATCCTACAAAATAAGCAATTAATAGTCAAAAGTACATGATTCTTCCTCAAATGAGCACTTAAATGTGAGGCATTGATGTATAAAATAGCTACATAAAATGCACTCATCAATATGCAATATTGATTGATTACCAAAATTTGTGAGAATGCTACATAGTTATATTTTAAGAGGAAAAATAGCTAATAAGGAAAAGCCAAACCTAGGATCCAAAGGCTAGAAATAAATCAAAAGATTTAATGGCTAATAAAGAGTTTTAGCCCAATTACATGTAGGAAACTTGAATAAAGGGAAACTTATTAAAATAAAGAAACAAAATAAAAGAAATTAAAATGCTTCGTTTGAGCACCACGATATAGGTTTTGAGTACTGCAGCACTATCCCTTGTAACTTGTGCACATCCAAAAGTAAAGCCTCGAGCACTGTGGTGCTCCTATCAAGCAATGTGGTGTAGTCATAACATTGAAAATCCAACAAAATGCTACATTGTTGCATTGTGAAACACCATTTGAGTGTTGCAACACAATCACTAGGCTGAAAAATCCAAATAGAATGCTACATAGTTACATTGCAGTGCACCATTTGAGTGTTGCGCCGCATCCTCCAAGCATGAGCTCTCAACATCAAAACCATGTAGAAGTATAGCCTCACTCCCTTGAGGAGTGTGAACACTCTTTCTAACACTTTGGGGCTCAATGTTGGCCTATATTGCTTACTCTTACTTCTTTCTTTACGCACTTGTTAATGGTTCATTTGACAAACTCGAAGTCTTATCTGTATCCAATTGCTCTACTTTGGTGTCCAAGTCTTGGCCATCTTCATTCTTCCCCTCTTGAAAAGGATTTATCCCTGGATCTTTTTACCTACACAAAAAGGAGAAAGATCAGCAACATTACAACTAACATTGTACGCACTGGGAAGAACAATTTTATAAGCACTATCATTGATTCTCTCTAGGACTCTGAATGGGCCTTCTCCACTTGGCAACAACTTGGATTTTAACACATCTGCTATTGAATTTGCATTATAAATTCAGTCCTTTTTCCTGTATCTAAATTTATTTCCTCCTTTACAAGAAGTAGGATTATATCTAAAGAAGTGAAGGGGTTAAAACCATAGACAACTTCAAAAATGGGACATTTTAGTAGCATAGTGTACACATCTATTTTTCAGAAACTCTACATAAGTCAAGCATTCTTCCCAATTCTTCAAATTCCTTTTATTCAAGGCACACGACAAGGGAGTTAATGTGTGGTTAACTATTTATGTTTTTCTATCTGTCTAATCTGTCTAAGGATGACAAGATGTAGAAAATAATAACTTAGTACTAAGTTTTTCACATCTGCTTCAAAGTTCTTTGAGATACCTCCTTTTTAGAGAAGTTATCCCTCCCTTTATACATGTAAGAGAACTTCCATGACTATCATAATTATTTTTCATGTCTCTATTTTGTCAACTAGGATGACAACATGGGTGAATATAGCTACCTTGATATCTATCTTCTTAATTGAGTAAGCACACTGGTAGTTTTAATCCCACTTTTTACTCTCCAACATTGGTGCCCCAATGGTTGTTCGGCCACTTGATGTGAAAAATGACATCTTTTGACCTCGAGAAGATTAATGAAAAGGTTCTTGGTCTTGAACCATACCTTAGTGTTATTGTTACACTAATGTATCTTGCTAATAATACAAGGCCAAATATAGCTTTTGCAGTTAGATAGTTTGCAAGGTTTACTTCCTCTAACCCAAACACATTGGACTAGAATTAAACATATCTTTTACTACCTCCAAGGTACTATTGATATGAGTTTATTGTAGGTTTTGATAATGCTAGATATCTATCTAATCTACACAAAGATTGATCTCAAATAGGCTACTTATTTGCAACTAGTTATATAGTTGTCTCATGGCATTCAACCAAACACACACTTACTGCCACATCGACAAATCATGTAGAGCTTATACCAATACATGAAGCAAGTCCAAAATGTGTTTAGTTGAGATTTGTGACTCAATATATTTGAGACATGTGGGCTCCTCTTGCGGTGGAACTCCAATAGTGCTCTTTGAAGACAATGTTGCATGTGTAGCTCAATTGAAAAAAGATTATATCAAAAGGGGTCGAACAAAGCACATTTAACCTAAGTTTTCTTTGTAAAAATTGAATGTTGACAGGCCCATTATGAGCATGGCCTAAGCCAATATGTGGGACCAAGTAGCCTAGTACAAGAAAGTCAACTCATAATTCTAAAAGAAGTACCAGGTAAATTTTAAATTTAAGCTCATATATTTATTATCATTACCTTGAGGAAATACTAAGGATGTTCTTAAGGAAGCCCCCCTAAGGAAGAGGTCCTAGGATGGCCCATCAACACTCATTAGGAAGTAAGTGTTTTTCTGAATTTAAACATTTAATAATTATCTTCTCATGGAAGTAGGCCGAACCACCTAAAGAAGCTTCCTTGCTGACTTTCGTAAGACATAACATAATCATACTCAAAGAAGTAAATACTTTATCTCTATTATCTTCTATATCTATAAGGTATCTATCATTGTTGCGAAAGTATTCCACACAGCACCCCTTCACTTATTCCCAAACTCAACATGCCAAAGTGATCCTTCAAAAGAGGCAAGCGCCTAGCTCTTTAGGTAATAATCTTTACTCCCCTGAGGTAGTTTCATGTTCTGGCTTAGGGCACCTCCACGGCCATGCCCTAGGATTAGAGATCTTAGTTCCATCCACACCTTAGAAGTGTGAGCACAATGCTTGACCAAGGCCTTACATCAACATTTGAAAAATTGGTATAAAAGATCAGAATACGAATGCTTAGAGATTTTGATTGATGTTGTGAATAGGGGGAGTGTTATGAATCCTTTATTGTGAATGTCCATTTAGCTTCTCAAATCCCAAAACATAAGTGTGACTTATGTGATATTATCTCCTTTAAGTTATAATCTACAAGGTTTAAGGTTTTGACTCTCTTCTATGTAACTTCCATACACAATCGTGATGGGTGCTCACTGCACATTTTGTACCATGAAGAGTAGGGTTACAAAAACACAAGAAGAAGAATAAGAACACAATTCTCATATTCTCTAATCTTTTGTACTCTCTTTATTTACTTTACTTTCGCAATAAATGTCACATTATAAAATTATTTTAAAATGGATTATTAATTTTATGTTAATATTTTTAAACATTTAAACAATTCATTTACAAATTACATAATTTTGAAAATGTTAGTGTTATGAACATCCAGTAAGTGAATATATCCAAATCAATATAGTGCCAAGTGCTAAGAGATATTAAGAAAAGGAAAAGAATATTTTTTTTGGCTAAAAAGACAAAAATATTGATAATGCAATAAGCACCATTATAATCAAATTGAGACATAATCCTAACAGTGGGCATGTAAGAAAAAATTCCAAAACCAATTTTCTTTTCTTTTCCATATCATGCACCCACTCACAGCCTAAAATAGCTGTCCCCATGTTATAATTTTTTAATCAATTAAAACATGATAGGACTAGACTAGAAGTGGAATGGATGATATTATACCTCAGTAGCGAACTACCAAGTGTTGAAAGATTCCAGATGCAAGTGATGTCTAGAGAAAATTTTCATTCCAAAAAGTAAGATAAAAAATGGAAAAGGAAAATCTTACATAACTGCAACTTCCTTTTGTTTCCTTTTCTCTTTTTTTTTTTTTTTTTTTTTTCTCATGAGAATATGAATGTTAACTTCATTATTAAGCTGAGTTGGCCGAGTATGTCATATAGAAGATTAAATAACAAAAGAAGATGCTCAACGATAAGCAAAGCATCAAATCGACTTTCTTTGTTTAAATTAGGAGTTAAATATTATTTTGTTCACTTATTTTTAAAACTATAATTAATTTAATTATTTACACTTAATTTAATAATTTAACCCTTTACACTTTAAAATTTTAACAATTTCATCTCTATAAAACTTTTGAGATGTTTAAATTAGCACTAAACTTAAATAATTCCCTATACTGATAAGTTTGATGGATAAAATTAATAAGTTTAAAATGTGAAAAATTAAAATAATATTTAATTTTAAAATAAAAAAAAAATTATTCTAACATCTTTGACATTAGTGGTTGATGTTCATATTATTAATTAAAAGTCAAAGCATCGAGATATATTATGATCTACTTCCGGTTCTCATAAGATTTTAATTAAAAGTACTGTCAATGGTATTTTTTAATACAATCAAATTATTAAAAATCAAAACATCATGGTACTATGATCTACATCCAACTCGTGATATTTAAGTTAAAAAAACACACCACCAGACCAGTTGTATCTTTGACATGGTTGGCTTAAATTATTTGAAACCAAAATATTGATTGAGATCAAAGCTTTCAGAATTCTAAAAGACAACTTATGATTTTTATTTTTCCTTTTAAGAAAAATGTTTTCATATTCATGACAAGATGAAGCACAATCCCATACATGGGACGTCAAAATTAAGCTAGTTTCAGGTGCTTAGTTGTGCGTTTGAAACGTCATTTCATGCATCGGTCGTATTGCTTTAGTATTTAGGTTTTTTTTGGGCTAAAAGAATATGTTTGAACACACTTATTTGTTGAGTTTAGTTATTGGGCTCTTTTACATACGTAGGCCTTTTTATGAAAGGGAAAAGTTGTGAGTACACCCTTTTATATACATTTTATGTATACACTTTTGTTTTTAATTTATTCATTGTATACGTAAAACTGTAAGCATTAAATTATAAGAGATAAAAAAGTAAAATATAGAAAGAAAAAGAATATATAAAAATAAGTGTGCATATAACATGTCTTTTACTAAAAAGTCAAAGATCCATAATTTCTTCCTCTTTCACATTTTTAGATTCTCAATCACACAATTTGGATTAAGTGAAAAGCTTAGAGTCCGCTCGGATTGGCTTAAAACAAAAACAAAAAAAAAAGAAGAAGTAAAAAGGAGAAGTAGAAGTTATTTTGTATTTTGATTAATTTTTAAAAAAATCATTTCGTATTAGAAAAGTTGTTTGGATGTGTAAATGTAAAAGTCCTTCTAATATGCTAAAATATTTTTTATTTAATATTTTTTAGATGAAAAATCACTTTATTATAATTTTTAATTATTTAATTTAAAATTAAATTCAACATATAAAATAAAGTTATGCAGATTTGAATCCTCATATTTTTCTTATATCTGAAAAGGATTTTTTTTTTCCCCTTTTCAGATTCAAGTTCCTAGACAAAGAAAATAAAGATAAGCTGTTCTTTGCAAATTTCTGTAGATTTTCTTGTCACTCACGACTAGCATCTAACACTCGTTTACCTATATACAAACTAGTAGATGTGAATGATAATGATAATAACGATGATAAGTGATATATAATTAGTGTTACTATTTGCAATAATTTGAATGTAAAGTGAAAGTAGAAGTGTGTTGTGGAATTAAATAATGATTTTTTGTTCATAATTTTGTAATTTAAAATTTTGTAACTGTTATTTGTGATTTTTAATTAAGGATATTTTTTTAATTTGAAATTTTCAAATTAGCTTCTGCTTCTCCTTTTTCTTCTAGAAAAGTAAGTTCTTTGTTTCTACAGGTGATTCTCCTTCTACGTAGAGTGACTTTTAGAATAAAAGTGCTTCATTTTCAAATTAGAAAGAGAAGTAGGTTAGTGAAAACAAATCCAAACCGGATCTTAGTAATGTGAAAATATTTTTTTTTAATTTATTGTTGTTAAAGGTTTTGACATTAGGATTAAAAAAAATAGTAAATAACTTAATGTGCAATACAATTTTACTCCCTCCGTCCCAATTTAATTGTGGCTTACGGTTTTGACCCATGGGATTAAGGAAGTTCATTTACATTTTATCTTGTGTTTTAGCTTAAATAAATTGCTAACTCTCTTGCAAGTTTGATGTTGGTGTTCCACAGAAGCTTTTACATAAATCTATCGAGGGAACAGAGGTAAGTGCCAATTTATGCCATTTTATAGGCTTTGCTTAATTTTTTGTTGAAACATGCAAATATACTGGCTGTGTAACTAAATAAATGTCCTGTAATTTAAGGCCTTGGGCCATCTAATTGAACATTGAACAATGGACCTATAAAAGTAGAGGTGTAATATGATTATATTGGATTGGTTTTTTCAATTTAATCATTGATATACCACATTTATATATATATATATATATATATATATATATATATATTTAGCACTTACACATAGCTATTGCATACTCTTTTTGGCCTAATTTGATAGCTTAGATAATATTTATAAGTTAGGCATCTTTTTAGAGAATAATGTTTTATGTAATTCTGTTCTAATTTGACCATGGTTCAGTATTTCTGGCATATCTTGAGTTGTAGATTTTTAAAAATTATGATTCTTGATGCGTAGGAAATATAAGAAAAAGATCTACAACTTTAATGAGAAGGCCGAAACCCAATTCTCAACTCTAAGGGGAGAATTATGCTTGCAAAATCAAGGCAGGAAGTCTGTTCTGGAAATCTGACCTTGCGGCACTTATCAGACCATAACTTGAGCAAAACAACCCAGAATTGATTCAAGTTTCATTGGAAAGCTAAGACAAAGGGCTACAACTTTTATGTAGATGACTTTCTCAATTGAAGTCGTTTTGATAACACCTCGAGCCTTGGAAGTTTAAATTCGAATTCTGGAAGGGAAATAGTGCCAAGTGAAGCTAATGACCTAGGGAATATTCCCAAGCGGTGGCAAACTTGTAAATAAGCCAAGATCATGAGAAGACCGGGGAAGAGAGGTTTTAGCCGAAAATTGAGAAGAGGAAAGCAATTTCTGCAGAGGAAAGACGCAGACTTCGGCCAACCCTCACCCAGCTATGCTAGGGCACGATTTTCTTCACAATTTGGAGCTTGAAATCAGTTTTCATGGAGGGGTAGGCTTCTCTGTAACTGAACTATACATTTTGGAATGGATTGGTGAGCTTTTGAGACCTTGTAACTTACTATTCCGAATTTAATTGGATTTATGTAATTCATGCTTTTGCCTTGAGTTCCTTCTGATTATTGGAGATTTCTGGTTAATGTTTAGATTCAATGCATGAGTTAGATGTTTAGAATGATATTTCTTAACTCTATTATGAATATACATGAATATGCTAGTTGAATTTGGGACTTTAAGATTGGATAGCTTGTATGTTCTATGCGATTGCTAGAAATGTATGATGTGTGTGCCAATCCATATGTTGGATGACAATTCAATAGAAATACTAGTTGTAATTAGAGATTTCTGTTATAACTAGAATCAAGTGGCAACCCATTAATTCGTATCACCATTAATGGTCTATGATTAACTAAACCAATCCAGGAAAGAAGTATAATTCGGTTATGCTTTCTCACAGTAAGTAATCTCACTTTTATACTCATTTAATTCATAGAAACACTTATACAACTCTCCCAATTTTATTGGTTTAAGAAGTGATAAATAGATGACACATTCCTTGGGAGATGACTCGGGCGACCCTATATTGCACTAAAAATAGGGGGTGTTCGATTAATTTTATGAGATAGCGACATTCTCATCAATCATCCAATTCAATTATATTGGTTCTCCAAAATAAAATCCATCCAATTATAGAAGGATCATTCAAACCAATTCAATCCTTACCGGATCAGTTTTTATTATTCAAGTATTCATCCACAAAATAAAAATAAAAATATGATCAGAAACTTTAGTCTAAATAGACATACACACAAAATAGGCAAACATCAAAACTAAAAAAAAATAAAAAATAAAATGGAAACCAGAGGTTATATTTTTACGAAATTGCAATGTAAACAGAAGCATAATCTATAGATATAAAATGGAAAGAAACCAAAACAAGTAGAAGCAAGAACGAATCTTCGCAGGAAATAAGTCCAACTTACACAAAAAGAACAAGTATTTTACATGAAAACCAAGCTAGAGATGAATCTATACTAGATAACTTCAACTAATGGTGGCAGAATCCTCGAATGTTGTAATTAATAAATGAACAGAAGCTTTTTTACTAGACAAAATTGTCACAGATTTACACTTGCAAATATAAAGGAGAAAGAAAAGACTAGCATTAAATATAAAAACAACGTGGAAGAAAAATATTCCAAGGAAATACTTGAAATGAACAGTATTGTTATTGCTTTATGGCTTGAACATTTCTACCACCTACAGCATTGAAGTTGAGACAGAGAGGTGGATTTGGGTCACCGGCATTGAGATGGAGGAGGGTCCTGACAAAGAGGTGGATTTAGTGAAAATATATAAAAGATGTAATTTGTGATTTTACCAATATAACAGAAGAAGGATTAGGAAAAAGAGGACTAAGAACTTAAGAGATATGATTTGTGATTTTACTATTATGCAATAAAATTTCAAAACAATTGTATAATTGGATTTTCAATATATCATAATTAATAGAAATTGAGGTTTGTCCGTCTACACTTGGTTATAAATATAGGCTATGAAGGGGTAGCAATTACAAAATTCCATCATTTTCATCTTTCTCTAACATTTTCTTGGCTACCAAACAGGTTTGAACTGTGGGAAGTGATAAACAGGTTTGATGGGGTACCCTCCTTCTTTTAGATATTTTCAGCCATACCTCCTTCCTCCCTCATCATTCATGCCTCTCCCACTTTTCTCTAGGTTTGAGTTTCTCCCCTTCTCCCCCATGGCTGCCCCCATGAAAATGGAAGGCTAGGAGCTCTTGTAATCAACCTAGGATAACTTGAAGACCACCAGTTTGATTCTCGAGACTAGTATTGTATTTATTTTGGATTTAATGAAAGTTATGCTTCTCTATTCCTTGTTTCTCTCTCTAGAATTGTGTATGAAGATTTTTATGCATGATTCTTGCCTAGGCTTGTGAAATCTCTAGGTCCGATCACCCTAGGAGTAATTCCTATGGAATGGAACTTGATTAGGTTTGATCAAAACTCAGACTTTTAGTCTTGAATGCTCTAATCCTATGATGTGATTATGATTGGGGTTGGGTTTGGATCTAATGGCCATAACTTATGCCATTGTGTAGTAAGAATTATCGAGCTAAGTGCAGAGATCCTAGCTTAGATAGGGTTATCCTAGATTAATTAATTAGTTAGGTTAATCTTGAGATTTTAAGATTAATCTAGTTAATTGGTATAACTGGAATTAAATTTTATCTCTAGATCGAGAATAGAATTATCCAGTGTCAGATATTGCCTACGTTGATTGTATTTACACAATCAATTGATATTAATATTGATTTTATATATTTATTGTGTTTGATTACTATTAATTACTCTTTTATTGAAACATAACCTTGGTTGAAAACTCAAACTTGGATTTTAATTTGACCACCACCTATTGTAGCAACGCTATAGGCGCACGCGTCAAGAAGTTACATCTAGGCTCATTGTCATCTTTTTTCTGTCGTGCTTTAAAGATGAAGAACATAACTTTCTCACTTTGAAATTTATAGGTAAATATTTAACTTAATAATTAGCTAGTTGGTGAGGCAATAGCTTACCAAGGCGATGATCAGTAGCTGGTCCGAGAGGATGATCAGCCACACTGGGAATGAGACACGGCCCAGACTCCTACAGGAGGCAGCTTATGAGTATAAATTATATAGATATTTTGGCATGAATTCCCTTGCATTTAAGTCTCAAATTAATATAGATTAAGGTGCTTTTAATGTCTATTTACTATTTTGTAGGAACCCAGCACCAAAAGGAACCAAATGCAGGAAAACAGAAAATTACAAAAATGCCACTCGCCGTGGCGAGCTCTACCCGAGAAGAACAAGATGAATTCTGCCTTAGCTCGCCGTGGCAAGATACTCGCTTCGCTGTGGCGAGCAGGATGACCTCTGGAGCTGTTTTGAAGAGTTTTAACCCAACTTGACTTCTAGGAATCCTTTTCCTACAAGAACTAAGACTCCAAGACATAGAAGACTCTCCAGAATTATTATTCAAGTAGGATTGAAGTCTTGAAAGCATGGGACTACATGGAATCCTAGTTGGAGTGGAACTAAAAGAGATATGCAACCATAGGAATTAAATTCTCAAGAGCCCTAGTTTGAGTGGGATTAAAGTTGTTAAATCCTACTATAATGATGTGTCCTAGTTAGACTATGATTAGGAATGACTTTGTAATTAAAGTTGTAATTATCTAAAAGTTATAATTCAAGTAGGACTAGGAAAAGGATTGTTCTAAATAAAATCCTAATTAAAGTATAATTAGGATTACATTATAACTAAGAATTGTAATGCAATTTAGAGTCCTGGAATGAGTCTAACTAGGAATTGAGGGATTATAAATAGGAAGGAGGGCTGAGAAGCAAACATCCATCCATCCACGCATCCAAGAGTCCACAAGGCAGCAAGCAAGCAAGGCGTCACTCCCATCCATCTCCATGTTCTTATATTTCAGCATTATGTTTTCTTTCATCATCATGTGTAGCTAATCTTCTATCTAGGGGCTAGGATGTAGCCCAAGTACTTGTATAGACATGATTGATGATGTTATGATAGTTCTAGCTTTTATTTAATTGAGGTTTAATTTTATGCAATTACTCTTGACTGATCTGGCCAATTAGAAAGGAGAAATCCGTGGGTTCTCTATGACTCAGGAGATGATTAGTTAACCTAGACCATGAGGATTAAATCCATAGGGTTTTGTGGTGGTCTATACCCAGAATTCTGTGTAGCTACAAGGGAGCTAGGGAGATCCCCTAGAATACCCGAAAGGGATGTCCATAGAGCTTAATGCAATTAGGGTTATTACAACTCGCATTGGCCCGTAGCAGGGTTGGTAATCGTAATTAGGGTTATTCCGACCTCACGCCAAGGTAGGATAATTAAGTTAGGGAATCCTGGCTAGCAATTAATAATCATAGAAGTCATAACAGAATCATGAAAGTCTATATCAAGGCTTGTGGTGAAATCTGAAACCCTAGGCCTTACTTTTCTGAATTCTCACTCACAAATCTCTCTTCTATTTTACTGCTGTTTTATTTTATGAAATTTCTACTGTCATCACTTATATTCGATCGCCTGAGCATTATTGGAGTTAATATACTCTGGTAATCAAGTACAATCCCTTGGGTACGACAACCCCAGAATACTTGCTGGCTACACTGATAGTGTTCGCTTGCACTTCATTCCACCTAAATTTTACTCCCATTCCACATCCTTTTCTTCCACCCACTATTTTCACATTAGTAGCAGTGGGGAATTTTCCGCAATGAGCGAAAGCCTAAAGGAGCAATGCCTCGTGGAGGAAGAAGGCCTACGTAACTATTATCATTGGTAGATATGAGAACTTTCACAATTGATTCTTTTTTTTTTCCCCCTCCATTTTGATAATCAATGAAACAAAAAAAAAGGTTGTTTTTGTGATTTATGCCATAAATTGTTTCTATTTGTTTCATTATCAGGATATCTAATATAAAAGGATATAAAATGCTGCCACTATTTAAAAGCATACATCACAGCCTAGAAAATTGAATTCGAGGGGTGTGAGAAATTTGAGCCCTAATGATTTGAGGTTTCTACCTTCTTTTGTTTTTTCATGTATTTTATGATTCCCAAATAATACCATTGAGTCTACTAATATTTCAAATTTGAGGAGCACCTTTGCAAATATCTCTCAACTCAAAAAATTCAAAGTCATTGGATAAAGATGTTCAATCACCCAAAAAATGGAAGATGTTCATTCATTGGAAGAATAAGAGACCGGTGGCTGGTATTAGAAATATGAGCCCTAGAGATTTGAGGTTTCTACCTTTTTTTCTTTTTCATGTATTTTGTGATTCACTAATTATACCATTGAGTCTACTAATATTATTTCAAATTTGAGGAGTACCTTGGCAAATATCTCTCAACTCAAAAAATTCAAAATCACTGAATAAAGATGTTCAATCACTCAAGCAAAATGAAAGATATTCAATCATTGGAAGAATAAGAATAAGGGTGCATTTGATACACAGTACAGAAATAGTACAAGCAAAATAATGTTTATTATTTGTTAATCAATGTACAGGATAAAAAATTTTATACTGTTTACTGTTTGATTAACATAAGTATTGGACAAAATAATGTAAAATTTACTGTAATATCTTTTGTGTTATACATTATTTGTTATTTTAAAGAAAAAGGTATTGGACAAGATTTTGACATCTAAAAAATTCTTATTTTTGGATTTTACGAAATTGGAATTGTAAAAGAAAAAAAACTAATATAGATATTGCATAGGTTCATTTTGCACAATAAGAAAAAAAATTCAATTCTGAATTTTTAAAATTGATACTCTGAAAATCATTAAATTCTAGAATAAAGCTTTGTTTTGCATTTTCGGAACTATAATCATCAAAATCTAGTACTGTGGGTCCTTTTTTGTTATTTTGTAGGAAAAAGAGTATTAATGTGTAAATAGTGAAAGAGGCTTTAATTGATTTTACTTGTTCGAAGGCCCAACTTGTTGAAAGGCCTGGATAGAGAAGGTGGGGTTAAATTTTCTTTTTAGGTTGTTGTATTATGGACAAAATTTTTGTCTCCTAGTTTTTTGAGGATCAAAAAATAGAAGATTTATCTAATATCTCAGAATATTTTTATCCAGTACCATTATCTTTTTGAAATCAAACAGAATACAAAAAATTTTGTCCAGTCGAGTCCATCATTTTAAAGCGAATCAAACGAACCCTAAGAGACGGTTGGTTGTGGCTCAAAAATTGAACTACTAGTCAAGAAAGTTAAGATTCCCATATAGGTTGGTTCTTCACATTCAATTTCAAAATTTGAACCTTTTTTGAATCATGATTATTGAGTGGAGAAAAATTCTTTGTTTTTGGTTTAACATTTTTAATTTCTATTAGTTTTAGTAATTTTAAATTATTCTTATTTTGGTTTGCCAAGTAATCATTGTATTTTAAATATATGGAAAGTAAGAAGGTAAGGGAAAAGGGATTAGGAAATATAAATGAGGATTAAGAAAAGGAAAGAAAGATTATTTCAGACCGGAATAAGGATTAAGATGTCAAATTAATGTAATAAAAAGTAAAAGAATATATAAAATTACTAAATAATTCTTATATAAAAATCAATAAAATCAACAAAAATGAGGCTAAAAAAAAAGGAGGATTGAAAAATTAGGTGATAAAATATTACCCTCATATAATAATTAGGTAATAAAATTCAAGAAAGAAATGAAAAATGATGAAAGCATTTAAATAGTCCTCATCTCCACTGCAAAGAATCGAGGAACTATGAGGATAGATATTAGGAAATAAATAAGAGGTTCTAGTGAAATCTAAAAAGTGGAAAATCCTTATATAGGCAAAGAGTGTGATTACTATCTCCGTCCTCATTGGGGAATCTCCATTGGATCCCCACCTAATAGGAGGAAATTATCATTCTTCTCATTAATATGCACAAAGAAAGATATCACATATGAAAATTAATAAAATGATGAACTGATTCTACAATGACACATCTCTTGTCCGTGCATCGGTGCAGGACCCAATATCTAGTAATATTATAAAAGTAAGTCACATCTCTGTGGTACCGACATTTTTATTCTACTTGAATGACATGTGGCAGTTTTAAAATAAAATAATATTGCAATTAGAAATATTCAATTAGGAAAAGAAGAATTAAGAAATTCTAATATCTAATTAGAAATATTATATGATTAATTAAAAAATATTTGAGAGAATGATTTGCGACTTGACAAACATTAATGATTTGTGATTTTAAACATAAATGAAGAAACATTTATATATTTTTCTAAAAGCCATGAAAATTTATGAAAATTATTTTTAATAGTAATTAGAAATATTTAAATGTACATAGTAATTAGAAATATACAAATAGGAAAAATGAGAATTAGGAATCTTAATATCCAATAAGAAATATGTCCAAAATAAAAATAGGTCGCATTTCTGTGGCATTGACACTTGCATGATATTTGGAAGACATATGTTATTTATTAAATTTTTAAGAATTTTGAAATATAAAAAATAAATTTAAAAGTTATAATAAATGTTTAAATATGTATGTTTGAAATTGATGATTTTAAAATCTGAATAAAATAAAATCTTAGATTGATCTTTAATATTTAATTCTACAATAATTAGGACAAATTTTTGAGAGATAAAATTTATGATATGTGATTTTAAAATCTTAATAAAATAAAATCTTAGATTGATTTTTGAATAAAATAAAAATTTCAGATTAGCTTTTTTAATCTTTAATTACACGGTAATTAGAACATATTTGGGAGATCTTTGATAGAATCACAAAGTTCCATCGCTCCCCGGGCTTTTGCCTCCAAAAGTTAGGTAGAGCTGAATGGACTTTCTCCTTGTATAGTTTGCTTCTCAATGGTAGAGGCCGTGGAATTGAAAGAACTAATTGTTCTAATAATGTATTGTGAAACAAGAGATACAAAGAGTATAAGTAAAACCTTCAAAAGTAGCATACTTTATTCATCCTCAAAGGCATATTTATATAAGTGATGGAAAAAACGCAGGACGAGTAAAACCTAAAAAGGATAATTATTCTTATAATTAATTACATCAGATAAATATAAAGTAAAGACTAAATCGTAGGGTAAACAACATCCTAGATAGACCTCCAAAATATTCATAATAGTTTTAACATTGTATATAACAACCATATGGATAATACTTGGTGCTTCCACTTCATCCTCTCATCCCATCCAAATATAAACTTGTATGAATTGAAATAGGAGAATTGTCATAATTTTTTTGTGTGTCTCTACTAAACCACAATTATAAAGTGCAGTTATAAAGTAAATGCTTGAGCAAAGTATTTTATGAAACACTTCCTTAAATACGACATTTATGGTCATGTTGGTTGTCTCACCTTCCAATCTTGTGATAAACACCTTTAGGCCACTACAGCTTTTAACCCAAGTGAATGCAACATATAGTTGCTATGACTAAATATATAGGTTTCATTTTTTTTTTTTTTTTGGCTCTTGGACGCTGATATTTGTGAGGCATGAACTTATTAGTAGGTCCCTCAACCTACAACTAGATCTACTCAAGCAAAGGCAGATTCAAGTGGGGTTTGTTAATTAGAGTAGTATTTGTATGAATGTTTCCAATTTATCCCTTTACAGCAACTAGCGCACTTGTACAGACATGCAGAACCTATTATTTCACTATTGTTCCTAGAGACACTTGTGAAATTGGGGGATGACTATAATCTCTGTTTTCGTTATTAGTCACTAGTCACTTTTCTCACGTGCTTCTACTCTTTTTTCTTTTTTCTCTTTTTTTTTTTTTTTCTTATACTCATTCTCTCATCTCTATTGGTTCCTAGTTGCCTCCATACCCTTGCACACCGAATCAAGTATAAGATATATACACTTAGATGATTTTTTTTCCTACATCAAGTGTTTTTTCTTTCTCCTCTCAATCTGCTATATGGTCATATGCTAATTAATTAGATAAATAAGTTTTGCTTTTCTTTGTTTCAACTTGTCTCTTAATTTTTTCATTCTTAAACAAAATTCTTGTTCTATGGATCATTCTTAGATGATTCAATAATTTTTTTAAACAATTTTTCTTTGTTGTATTTGGAGTTTCCTATTGTTGCTTGGGCCTTATCGTCTTCCATGTCTTCCCACATAGTAGCATTACTAAGTGATCAAAGTTGTATACCTATAAATCACAAAATAATAGGAGATTATTCTAATTCATAGTAAAGCATTGAATTTCATAAGAGTAAACACATCAAGAGTCTTGAAACTACAAACAAAATATTCTTGACTTTGGTCCCTCCCCCTTGTTGGTTTCTAGGTCCATCCTTAAGCTTAAGCTAACTAGAAAATCCAAATGAGGGTAGAGTTCTTCAAAAGATATTTTTTGAATACATATAGATTCAAATATGTTAAATCCGAATCAATATACTTAAACAACCTTAGCTCCTTATCACTATGACCAACACTCTTTGGTTCACCTTTTTAAAAAAATTTGAATTTTAAAACCTAATTTAACTACAAGATAGGTAATTGGTAATTAATTACCGATTTGATAATTGCCTATTGATGGTTACATATTTAACCCAATTTCACATTTTCTTTTCTTTTTTTTTAACCCAAAATTTGGATATCTTTTAATATTTTTAATTTACTTTTACGACCCAAACTTTGGATACCATCACATTCTTTTTAATTTTTAATTTTAATTTTACAACCAAATTTTCATATAGTTCCCCCATTTTTCTTAACTTGCTCAAATCAAATGATACTCATGCTTTGAATAGGTTTCTTTCTTCTTATTTTTTAATTTGTTTTTAATACTCCTAGTTTGAATAGGTTTTAGTTTTTCTAAAAGAAAATTTAAGACCCAAAAAAATCACAAAGTAATTGAAATTACTAATTTGACGGTTACCTATTGAACCCAATTTCATGTTTTGTTTTTTTAATTTTGAATTTTAATTTTATAATCAAAATTTTGGATAGCTTTCATGTTTCTTTAAATTTTCTTTATAATTTTAATTTTCCAACCCAAACCCAGAATGACGTATCTAACCCAATTTCATGTTTTGTTTCTTTTTTAATTTTAATTTTAAAACCCTTTTTTAATTTTAATTTTACAACAAAAACTCAAAATAACTACAAAATAGGTAAATAGGTAACTACCTATTTTGATGGTTACCTATTGGTAGTTACCTATTTATTTCTAAAATTAATTTCATTTAGTTTCATTTTGAATGTGAATTTTTATTTTTAAAACACATATTTTGGATACACTCTCATATCTTCTAATTTTACATCCCAAATTTAATAATTCCCTTTTTCTTTTTTTCTTGATTTGCTCAAATCGAATGTTACTTCTCACCAGAACCTAATTACATCAATAGTTAGCCCTAGGTACTCATTAAGCTTAGAAATCGAATTTTAGCCAACTAAATTAAATTTTACATCATTGTAATTAAACAAATGGTGATCAAATCTAAAAAAATCACAACATTAACAAAAAGGAGTTTTGCCCTTTTTTGGTAAGAATGGATTCTAATCACCGAGGAGGTGCTATTCAGATGATAAAAGAACATGGGCATTAGGCTGACTTGATGGGTGAACCAGCTTGCAAGAATAATCCTTTGACAGGAGCTTTTGTCACACTACTAAAGGTGACTATGGTGCTTCTGTAATACTGTTTCTGAAATACTTCTCTGATGCTATTGAAGTCACATGATTGCTTCTGTGACAATGTAAAGGCTACGGGAATGAATTTATAAGTGCTCCTATGACACTCTATAAAGGCTACAGGAATGATTTTATAAATGCCTCTGTGATAATGTTGAGTTCCAGAAGTGCTTCTATAACTACTTGCAAACATAGGATATGCTTGAATATGTAATATATTGGAGAATATCTAATGTTTGGTGAAGCTTGGGTTAGGTAAATAATAATTCTTCTAGCGGAAAAAATAGTCTCTGTGTTGGAAAATCAAGACTATGGTGGTTGGTGGTGGTGAAAAGAAAGAAGAAGAATATGATGATGATGAAGAACTTGAATTGTCAAGAATAATGAAGCTTCTGCAATGTTGTTCTAGAAGGTTCTCTTTGGTTGTGAGAGTGAATAGTGTTGTTAATGGAGGTTTGATAATGGTGGTAGAGAAGATGATGGAGAAAATAAGAGAGAGAAAGTTAGCTTTCAAAAATAATAGAATTTTTTACAAAGTGAAAAGAGGTATATAAATGGAGATTAAAATATTTTTATTTATATAGAAAAATGTGGCTTGTGCTATTGGGGCCCACATGTGGAAAAGTAAGAAAAAGTCTATTACTGTAGATTTTGAAACTGTTGCAGATTTAGACTCACCTTAAAGAAATCCAATTGATGAGAAGGATAGCAAAGATGTTGCTCCTCAAACTTCAAGCAAATTTCATAGTGGCACTTTAGGTATAATTTCAAACTGGTTACAGTTAATTTTTGAACCATATCAAGTCTATTGATATTATATGTCTCATTCAGTAATATTGATCTATTGTTAGATGAGGTACCAAATGAATTGTATTCTGCAGCTGCACCTCAAACTTGCACAACACAAACTATCAGTGAACGAAAAGACTCGAGAGCAGTAGCAAGCCCCTTGTAGTTTGTCCTTCTGGCAAATTTCCAAGTGACACTTCAGGCATAATTTTCAACTTTCTTACTAATTCCACATTCCATCTCAAATGTTTGATGTCTTATTTATTGACGTTGATTTATGATTAGGTGATGCTCGAAAAGAGTTGTCTACTTCAGCTGCACAATATACGATGACCGAAGCAGATGAAATTGTCAGAAATAGAAAAAGAGAAATTGTCAGAAAAGTTCTGCATTAGAGAAACCGGGAATGGTAAATTTACCAAGTAAGTTGGAATAGAGAAGGCCATCTTCTAGCACTTTTTCTTTCCTCTACAAATGAATATTTCACACTTAATCTTGTTAATTATGTGCTTTTATGTTTAGAAGTGTATTAAATGGCTCTCTACTAATGCCTTTTGTTTACTTCTATCGTTTTACTTAGGAGTTGGTTGAATTTTTTTTTTTTTTTTGTAAAAGGAAATTCATATAAAGATTTAAATAGTACAAAGTCTAGGGGTAGTAATCCCTATTAAGTCAACAAAATACAACAGATTCAGAAACGTGGGACATTCTCAAAAACATGAAAATCAACAACTAATTGGTCTCCCTTCTTGGAGAGTGAACGTAGAGTTTACACCAACCATTAGGAGGAGGATTCCATCCTACTTGGAGAGTGAACATAGATTTAGGTTTATCCACCCTACTTCCCAAGTGGAAGTACTGTACAGCAGCTGCAAGAGCGTGGTTAATAGGGTTACAAGGGTTAGTTTGAGTGTGAAAGCAATTGTTATTTTGATCAAGCGACAGGATCTAACACATACAAGTAAATAAAGAAGCACAGGGTATATGAAGAAGACTAAGATCCTGATTGTTAAGTGCCTGAGATACCCAATCTTCGAGAGGAAGGTTGAAAAAAATCCTCTTTGCACCCTAGTTGAGTCCACAGATTTCTATTGTTTTCACAGTCCCTTAAAACATGGAGAACTGTCTCCACCTTGCCACACTGTCAGCAAGTATCAGAATTAGTGATGTTTCTGTTACAAAGAACTTATGCCACGGGGAGGGCTAATCTTCCAGGATTCTTGATCTTTAGGAATAAGTCCAACAAAATGCTCTCGAATAGGTTGTTCCAGGAGCCATCTATCAAACCACAAAGATGTATTATGACCGTTTAAAATTAATTTCCCGTAACCATTATTAAAACTTCCTTGACACCTAAATAGGCCTTATAGTTAATGGAATTGTGATTATTATTAGACCTACAAGCAACTTCCAGCACCCTGGACCAAAAGCTATTTTCTTTCTTTGCTAATCTCTAATTTATTTTAGCTAGCAAAGCTCTATTTTTCAACCTCATTTTCTTAAGATTCAGCCTTCAATCTTTTTACTTTTGGTCATTTTATCCCAACTGACCGTATGAACTTTCCTTGTTTGATTATCGTGACCCCGATAAAAATTTGTATTGATTGTATCAAGCTCTTTACGGATCTTCTCAGGCAAATAAATAGACTGCATGTAATAATTGGGAATAGCTGAAATAATAGTGTTAATCATAATCTCCTGCCAGCAAAGGATAGCATAGAAGCCTTTCAAGAGGCTAATTTTTTTGCACCACGTCAACTATGAAACTATAATTAGCACTATTAGCTTTAACTCCTAAAGAAAAGCCCAAATATTTTCCTAAAGACTTACTAAGGCTTATGCCCAGCTCTTTGACCAAATTAGCTGTTAAATTCTCCTTCAAAACCAGATTTTGGATTTGGATAAATTAATTTCAGGGCCAGTGGCTTCCCTAAAAACACGAAGGATTCTTTTAACAGCCTGAATATTTTTCGAGTTAGCCTTAGAGAAAAGCAAGACATCATCAACAAATAAAAGATGAGACACTTCCAGTCCCCTAATAAACTTAAAAGGTTTCCAATTTCCCAATTGGACTTCCTTTTCAATTAATTAGGAGAGCATATCCATGGGTAAGATGAAAATATAAGGTGATAAAGGAATTTCCCCTAAGAAGAATAGCATAATTAACAGTTGTAATGCAAGATTCTAACTGACTGATAAACCTGAGTAGGGAAATTAAGTTTCTTACACATTTCTAACAGGAGTTTCCATAATATTCAATCATAAGCTTTCTCTAGATCAATTTTAAGCATCAACCACCTATTCTTGTTTCTCCTTCTATTCATCTATGAAGAATTTGTTGAGCAACCATAACATTATCAGTACTTCTTCTACCAGGAATAAAAGCTCCCTGATTAGGGGATATCAAAAGAGGGATGATAGATTTTAACCTGTTGACAATGATCTTGCTTACTATCTTATTGACCAATAGACAGAGCAGCTTGAGTTTTAGGAATGACACAAATTTGTGTTTCATTACATTTCACCAGAATTTCGTAGTTGCCAAAACATTTGGAGACTGCATTTAAGATGCTAATTCTAGTAAAAGTCCCAATGTTTTTTGAGAAAACCGGGATGAAAACCATCAATTCCTGGAGCCTTATTATCCTTCATGCTAAATAAGGCTACCTTAATCTCCTCATGCGAATCCAATGGGATTTGCCTTTCATAAACAGAAAGTAAATTAGCATCAAACAGGTTACTAGAACTTTTATAGCTCTCCATGAAATAGTTCAGAATCCACTCACGGATCTCTTTGAGGTCAAAAGATAAATTATCTTGATTAATTTTCATGCACCAAATCCTGTTGTTCTTGCGCCTAGCTAAAGTAGTGGTCTGAAAAAATCTAGTGTTGGCATCTCCCTCTAAGAGCCACCCCACTCTAGATTTAGTTTTCCAAAGAATTTCTTCTTGTTGAAGAATATCAAGATAATCTTTACGAAGAGATTTTTCAGGAATATCAAGGGAGTGGTTGGTAGAAGTTTCTTGAGCTCTTTGCAGCACCCCCCCTCCCCCCATATGACCTAGAATTCTCATTTTCCTAGCAAATAGATTACCAAAACTTCTAGAATTCCAAACTGTTATATTATCTTTGAAAAGGCTGCAGTTATGATCATGATCAATAGAGTTTTCTCAAACTCTATCAACTTCACAACAAAAAGATTGATCCAGAAACCACATGGGTTCAATGCGAAAAGGTTTAAATCCCAAAGGGCTGCACGGTGCAGTGTCAACCAACATAAGTTTTACCTGTCCAGGTAAATTTTCCTCCAACAGCACCTAAGTCCTCGAAATGGCAGCAATAGCAATTTCGAAACAGGTTTACCCTAGTGGGACAAGCCTTCCTAACACCAAATTTCTCCTGTGGCCTAAGAAATTGATTGAAATCTCCTATGGCTAACCAAGGAGATGTGAAGACGAAGCAAAATTTTCTAACAAATTCCATAATTCAGTTCTAATATGAAAGGAAGGACTGGCATAGATCCCAGAGAGAATATAAGAGAAATCTTTTACCTTCATGCAATTGAGACTTTGGAACGAAGAGGCAAGGAAAGAGATATCCACTTCCGAAGTATGCCAAAGAAGCCAGATGCCAGCTGCCATACCCATGGTATCAATCTTGTGACAGCCATCAAAACCAAGAGAGGAGATAATCATATCAACTCTAGGGCCAGAAACCTTAGTTTCAGATAGGGCTACTATGTTAGGGTTATTAGTCCTAATAATGTCCCTAAAAATGTGCTTGAAACTTGGGTGAGCAACCCCTCAAACATTCCAAGAGAGAATCTTCATTCTACCACTATCTATAAAACTAAAAATATTAATTCTTGACTCAGTAGTTGAGCCAGAGAAGAGGTGAAGTTCACTTCTCCTCCTCGAGGTCACTTCCCATGTCATGTTGTAAACCAAGTGAACGTTTGACAGATCCAGCGAGCATCTAGCCTCTATTGCTACTGCTAGCGCCTCTGGTTTGCATACCATTAAGTAGCATTGGTTCATCAGATGAGGAAATGATCTTCTCTCCATGCTTACTAGCCAGTTTCGAATGATGGCTGGCTTTATAACTGGGTGAGTCGGTGCAAGTGCCCCTAGATTTTGGTTTGATGGGTTCAACGATGGAGGTATCAAGAGGAGAGCATTCCTCATCAAAAGTGTTCTCATAATATGCTGAAGAGGAATGGCTCGGCCTAAAACTTGAAGCTTGTTCTTCTGAGCCTCTGTGATCATTTTCTGCCAATAATACAACCAAGGGGCTGCCCCTTTATATCCTTAACAAAGTTGGTCTAGATTTGGGAGTGAATGGTCAGTTGGTTGCACTCTCTCAGGAACCTATCCCATGGACAATTCCTTTCCCTTACTGCTATGTTTACTGGGAGATTGATGTTGTAATCCCTTCCATTGGTATTTTTGAACAGCTGATGTGGAAAGCGAAAGGGTATGCATATGAGGAATGGTCAAAACCTTGGCAATGGCTTTGCTGTTTACTCAAGGAGCAGACTTAGGGTTAGCATGGGTATTACGAGTTGGAACCATATTGTTCTCTCTTGCCTCATCGTACACCGTATAAAGAGGATGAAAAGTAACTTTTCTGTCCTGTGAGAAAGCTGAAGATGATTTCACTTGGGAAGCATGCCCTTCAACTCTATTCTTCCTGATCTTGACATGTTGTCGGTATGCGGTAACATCCTTATTGTCTCTGGCAATTTCTCTTTCCTCCTGGGAAACATGTACATTCATTTCTTTTAGTAACGTTGACTTAGCACCATCGAGAGCTACTTGCACGTTTTTCCATACTGGGGAAAACTTCTGTAGCTTTAGGGATGTAAACTTTCTTAGTATCACTAGAACAAGTAAACCTTGGTTCCCTCGAAACAACCTTGTCTTTTCTAGCTCTTGGGAAGTCTCTATCACCTTCTGAGTGTATGACAGCCTTACCCTGATTTGCAATTTGTAGTTTCTTGTTTCGAGGTTCCCACTCTTGGTTGCTTGTTACAAAACATGGCCTTTCAAATTTGAAAACTGTTTGTCACCGTTACCAATGAATTTCCAGTGGTTTACTTGCCGGAATTTTCTTTTGTTCACCATTGTCCTCTAATGATCATATGTTAACTCTAATGATTTCATAATGTCCCTATTCTTGAGTGAGTTCAAATTATCAATCACAACCTCCTGAACGAAATCTTCAATAATAATCTCCAGAGGTATTGCCTTATTGTCATTTACTTGTAGACACAAACGAGCATATCTACCTCTAACCAGAAACGGAGTGCGTATCCACCTTAAGAAGCTTGCCCGAAGAGCTGCCTATTGTAGTTAATACTTGACCATCAAAATATTCTATAGGTAGATTGGGGAGCTTTACCCACAATATAGAAGTGTGAGTGGGGTTTTCGCAAACAAATTTTAGGCTCCATATTTGCATAGATTTCCACTCCCTGCACAAACAACAACCCACCTGTTGCTACTCTGAATAACTGATTAGGGTTGTTGAATTTAGCAATGAAATAGCCACTCCCAATAGCTAACATAGTGGAATCTATAGTCCAGAGTGTATGTAGCTTAGAATTGAGAAAAGGGTCCTTAGGATTGGTCAATGAACCATTACTCTGACCCAATTTTGATAGATCAACCAGAGAACGCACTTGTAGAAACTAATACAGTTATAATGAAGTATATATTGTTATAGAAACCTATGAAGAATGCACGTTGTTTTCTGAATTGAAATTATGAAATAAATAGCAACTGATGCATTTTTTTTCTGTCCCACACAGAATATAGGAGGAAATTTTCAACAAGGTTTTCAGGAGACTTTGATTCAACTGGAGCAATATCTGAAGATCACTTGGATGCTGAGTTGGAAGCTGACCTGTATGACCAAATTCCTCAACCAAGAATGTAGCGCAGCAAGGCTAGGCCTAAATGGATGAATGATTTGATAATGGGATAGTCAGTTATGGAAATATTCTAGAATGAGCATGTCATGGGTTTGTTATGATTGTCATGTAGTGGGGAATCCTTTTCTGTCTTTTGCTTTTTGCTTCTCGTGTGATTCTCTGGATATAAGAGGGAATTTTTTACACACATGTCACGTTCCAAAAATTATTATTAATATATAACACTTTTATAAGTATACTAATATACATGATTTACTGGTCTTGTGCTTTGCCTTTCAAGCCTTACTCTCTTTACTATGCTTAGTTGGATTGATTAGGTGATACGTTTGTGTGAATCTCTAGTTCAATTTCTGTGTGCTTGATCTAAGGAACATATAGTTTGTTTGTGATTTGTTTTAAGTGGATGTTTTAGTTCATGTGTACGAAATTACTCCATGTTTACGTCACAATCACTGTTGCGGAAAATTGGTCCAGACCGAGGGGTGTGAAAAGAAATGAGGGGGTTGAGAACAAATAAAGAAAGCCTAATGGGTTGAGGGGTGTTAAAAAGAAAAGGAGGGGTGTGAGAATAGAATATAGACAGAAATAATGGCCTAGGCTTCCAGTGGGTATGTGAAGAAAAAAAAAAAGACAAATTATAATTTTATTTTATGCAATTTTCTTATGTAATTTTTTTTGTACCCGTTTCCCAAGTTTTAATTTATAATTAGCATCTACATATTAGGAACGACCCTAAGTTCATTTAGAGAATTCATACGTATATGTTTATCTTCTTGTTATTTTATTAGAGATTGTAATATTTATCTTAGCAAAGAATAAAATATAACTTTAGGTCATATTGTTATTTTGCATACCTAATTTAGATAATCATCTTTGATGAATGTTGCAAGATGCCTAACACCTTTCTCATGCATAATCAATTCTCGATCTCATCTCTGGTTTGCATCCCAATTCCTTCCCAATAAAAAATAAATTTTAAAATAAATAAGGTTATTCTAATTATACCCAATTTTTAAATAATTAATGATGATTCTAAAAAAATAAAAAACTTAAAAAATAAATAAAAGTCATTTTCATTCTTCGTTGTAACATTTTACCCCCAAAAGGTATGTTGTGACAACCCTTCTCACACCCTACTTGATAGCTACCTTTATGCATTTGGGTGGCATCGATTTTTGAAAGTGCAAGTGAAATGACCTAGAGGGGGTGAATAGGACTTTAAAAAATTTTCACTTAATCACTATTTATTGTCAGAATCAAGCTTAAGATGATAAGCTTGGTTTCAAAAACTTCACATATTAAAGAGTGTGATAAAATAATTTAACACAATAAGCCAGATAATGATACTAGAAAATAAAATATGCTAAAAATAAAGAGTAAAGGGAAGAGAATGTGCACAGAGATGTATAGTGATTTGGTCCTAACTTAGACTTACGCCCACTCCCCTCAAACTTAGTTGAGAGATTTATCTTCACTATTGATCTGGTTTACAGGATTCCAGCATCTCTTACAGCTTCTCGAATTATAGCACAAGACTTAAACTTGGTTTTCTAGGAGTACCAAAAACCTTTCACAACTATGTCACAAAGGACTATGTCTATGTTGGTTTACAGGATGTCAGCCACCTCTGCTTAGTTTTCCAGGCTAACCAAAAACCCATACAATAAGGAAGAAATTTGAAGATGAATAAATACACGTTGCTTGATTCAGCTGATATACCAGTATGCTTTGATGCACTTAAATAATATTCCAAATGAGAATAAAGTGCACACAATTAAAGAGAGGAAGATGAAATCGTGAGAGCTCTTGAAGAATAAGCAAATGAATCTTTTAATCTCTCTTCACTTATTTTACTTCTCTTTATCTCATATCTCTTTGAGAGTGTATGCAAATGAGTCCTTTTGATTTGTCTCTATTCTCTTTTTCAGATATGGGGCTCTCCTTCCTCTTTTATAGACTTTAAAATATGACTGTTGAGGCTTTGGCAATTGTGCTTGATATCTCTTTTCAAAAAGCTCTCTGTACTAAAAGAAAGCCTTCAAACCAGGAACCAGAGTAGGTTACTGTTATGATCCATGTAGCCCTCTTGCTCAGTAGTTGAGCAACTCTTCACACAGACTGAGACAATGAAGATAGCAGAACACAGCTTTGAAGATAAGCTTGGTATGCAGGTTACTATTGTTTGCATGAAAGAGGTAATTCTTAGGTTGATGAAACATAACAAATTTAGAAAATCTTTCCTTTTTGTATGCACGTGGAACCCAAGGTTGCAGAGAGAGTTTTGACCTTGCTAAGTAGAATATACTGACGTAGCTTTGAACATATGCTACAATCTGCAAGAGCTGAAGTTGCATGAAAATGAAAACTATAGGTAGGAAGGTAGAATGAACCAAAAGCTTTTTCCATTTTCTTGATCTCATGAGGTCCAATATATCAGCATGCAATGCTGCCATGATGAAGAGCCTAAGACAAAAAATGCATGACACAAGATGCCATACACAAGAGGATAAAAATCTCTTTTCCCTCAACACATGAGGACAAACCTTCTTTATACTATTGCTGCCACATGTTAACCTGTACATTTAAAATCTCCAAACACAAAGGATGTATGATCCATGGCAAGGAAGACAAATGCATTTTAAAATGTTGCATCAAAAAGGGAATATGTCAGACTTTTATCAAATAGATATAGGGGACAAAAAGAATAAAAGCATGCAATCCAAAACGTGTCAGTGGCAAGAAAGACATAACAAAAATATTTAAGGTGCCAAAGAATTTTTCTTTATAATTAAAATAAGAAAATACCTTAATAAAAATTATTTGGGGTAATCAAAAAATTATTTTAGTCATCAAAATCAATAAGACTCATGTTGAAATAACCTTTGAGCTAACAATCTCCCCTGTTTTGATGAAGACAAAATAATTTTTGATTTTTGTAAACAACCAGAAAACAGTTTTCTCCCTATATGCTAAAAATAGTTTTCTCCCCCTAAACAAAAGCCAGAAAAATTTAAAGAATATGCAGAACCTATTCTCCCATTTTGGATTCATCAAAAAGAGCCAAAAGAAATTTTAAGCAAGGAGAATTCAGATCATACAATCCTAAACACTAGGGGTGGGCACGGGCTGGGAATTGGAGAATTCAGATCATACAATCCTAAACACTAAGAGAATTCAGATCATACAATCCCGGTCCCGTCCTAAAAATACACCAGAACAAGAATACTTGTCCCATTCCTGTTCCGATTCACATGCCTGTCCCGGCCCATCCCAGCTCGTTTGTAAACATGCATGTCCTGGTTATGTCCTGAGTCCTATCCTGGCTTGTCCCAAATGTGTCTCGTCCCGGTTTACTGCAATTTAAAGGCAATCTTTTCAAGTCATGGTGATCGCCCATAAGAAGAATTCCCAGCAAATACCAACAAAATTATCTAATATTTCATAAAATAAAAATCTAGTTTTAATTCTTGAGCAGCCAGAAGCAAACAATTAACCATTCACGTCAATGGAAAACCATTCAGTGCTAATAAAAATATAGAAACCAACCTGGACCTCAGAAGAGCGTTTGGTCTTGAGCTTCAGGCAGTCAAAAAGATCATTCCATTTATCAGGACAATTGTCAAAAAGACCAACCCTATAGTACTGCTGCATTTGATGAATTGGAGTTGCAATAATGCATTACAAGTAAGAAAGACATAGTTTTTTTGACAAAAAAAAAAAAAAAGTTTTATTTTAGAATAATCATTATGAAACTTGGGCATTACTGTAGCAAACCAGAGAACATCAAAGCTTTTGGCAACTGAGAATTCATGCTTAATCGGAGTGCTCAATTCTTTCTTCTATGATGACATATTGTTTGAGTTTGAGATCCAATGCTTAACTTATCCAACCCTGCAAACATGAAATTTGCCATGAAATCATGTGGATTTGAATTTTATGAATGAGATTTGAAAAACCCAAATCTGGGAAGGGATCAAAGCCAAAGAGTTCAGAGTTAAAAAGGGTGGAGTTCTTCTCAAGTCTACTGCCTACAATGTAAGGGCTCAAAACAGCATCATTTTGAATTTTAAACTAACCTAAGGACTTTTCTAACTTTAGTTATAGAGTAAATTAATCCAACCTCTCCAATATTTTCTTGATTCTTCTTAGCTTCTAGTAAATACTAATTCCTTCAGACCACCTTCAATGAATCAATCTAGCTCTTGGCAATCTTGTAGAACAGAGAATTGTTATAGTGTTATTTGTGGTCAGCTTTTGTCTATTTTCTGGCATTCAATTTAGGGAGACACGATAACAAGTCAAATACAAGATACGTACGAATGTTCCTTAAAATTGCAAAACAAGGGCAGTTTTAGAGAAAAGAACAGCTTGCAAAAGGTGGCAAAGTTCAATTATACTACACCCTTCTTTCAACAGCACCTAAACAGGCAAGCCGTAAAGAAAGTAAAGGAAAGCTCTACCTTTGTACCAACAAAGAATATCTATCTTTCTAAGGCTAAAAGGACGCAACATAGCTAAAAAATCAAATTCTTCATAAAAAAATAAGCATTACTTCGAAAAGTTATTCCCTCAGAAGTACATAAAGTTACAACAAAGACATCAAAACCATTAAATATATTTTTATCCACTTGTGTATTCTTAGTATTGATCAATTCTACTTTCATGCAATTTGTTATGCATAACAAGAAAATAAGCAATATAATCTTCTAAACAACAGATCAAACACAATAACAGAACTTGTAACAACTGAAATCACAAGTTGAAGTTGGCCAATCTTATTATAATTTGACATACAAAAGACAAGTCCCGATCAATGGCCATCATTTGCATGCATGAACTGTCCTAAGACTGAAAAAAATGCCCCATTTCAATTCAATCTGAATTTCTAAACATAAACATGATAATAGACCCACACACTTTCTGGAAATAACCTAGATTTAAAAGAAAAATCATAGTGATAAGGATTGCAATGGATCAGTACCCTCCCAAAAGTGAAGTGATCCAAATCAAGAAACAGATCTTAAATTTCAGAAATTAGTCCAAATGAATTCTCAAAAATAGTCAGTTGCTCATTTAAAACGCTGCCCTTATTGCAGACAATGAGACTAAACCATAAATTTCCATTCCTTAACACTATTTCAGGGGCCATTCATTAAAGAAATACAACCAGCCTTCTATTTTAAAAGAGAGCTACTATCAACAACTCAACTCAATATTCTGCAACGGACTTGAACCTCAGGACCTTCAAGTAACATAACATGCTTTTGTAAGTATCTCCAAAAGAGGACAATCTAAATAATGATAACCTAACCCAGTCAAGGGAAGAATATAAACTCAGAATAACATAAATATACACATGCACACTAAACCCTTTAGAGAAACAGAAACAGAAAGAGAAATATACTAGGAATAGCAATGGAGAATAATAAATCCTGTCGACGCAAATGGCAGAGATACTGGAAGATAAAATATGCTGAAAATAAAGAGTAAAGGAAAGAGAATGTGCACAGAGATTTATAGTGGTTCGGTCTCAACTTAGACCTAGTCCACTCCCCTCAAACTCAGTTGAGAGATTTATCTTCACTGTTCATCTAGTTTACAAGATTCTAGCACCTCTTACAGCTTCTCAAATTACAACACAAGACTTAAGCTTGGTTTTCCAAGAGTACCAAAAACTTCTCACAACTAAGACTATGTCACAAAGGACTATGTGTATGCTGGTTTATAGGATGTCAGCCACCTCTGCTTGGTTTTCCAGGCTAACCAAAAACCCTTACAATAAAGAAGAAATTTGAAGATGAAGAAATACGTGTTGCTTGATTCAACTGATATACTAGTATGCTTTGATGCACTTAAATAATATTCCAAGTGAGAATGAAGTGCACACAATTGAAGAGAGGAAGATGAAATCGTGAGAGCTCTTGAAGAATAAGCAAATGAACCTTTTAATCTCTCTTCATCTTATTTTACTTCTCTTCATCTCATCTTTCTTTGAGAGTGTATGCAAATGAGTCCTTTTGATTTGTCTCTATTCTCTTTTTCGGATATGGGGCTCTCCTTCCTCTTTTATAGACTTTAAAATATGATTGTTGAGGCTTTGGCAATTGTCTTGATATCTCTTTTCAAAAAGCTCTTTGTACTAAAAGAAAGCATTCAAATAAAGAACTAGAGCAGGTTACTGTTATGATCCACGTAGCACTCTTGCTCATTAGTTCAACAACTCTTCATAGCAGACTGAGACAATGAAGATAGCAAAACACAGCTTTGAGATAAACTTGGTATGTAGGTTATTGTTATTTGCATGAAAGAGGTAATTCTTAGGTTGATGAAACATAACAGATTCAGAAAATCTTTCCTTTTGCTATGCACGTGGAACCTAAGGCTGCAGAGAGAGTTTTGACCTTGCTAAGCATAATGGACTAATGTAGCTCTGAATATATGCTACATTTTGCAGGAGCTGAAGTTGCATGAAAATGGAAATTGTAGGTAGGAAGGCAGAATGAACTAAAAGTTTTTTCCATTTTCCTGATCTCATGAGGCCCAATATATCAGCATGCAATGCTGCCATGATGAAGAGCCTAAGACAAAAAATGCATGACACAAGATGCCATACACAAGAGGACAAAAATCTCTTTTCCCTCAACATATGAGGACAAACCTTCTTTATACTAATGCTGCCACATGTTGACCTACACATTTAAAATCTCCAAACACAAAGGATGTATGGTCCATGGCAAGGAAGACAAATGCATTTTAAAATGTTGCATCAAAAAGGGAATATGCCAGACTTTTATCAAATATATATATGGGACAAAAAGAATAAAAGCATGCAGTCCAAAATCTGTCAGTGGCAAGAAAGACAAAACAAAAATATTTACGGTGCCAAAGAATTTTTCTTTATAATTAAAATAAGAAAATACCTTAATAAAAATTATTTGGAGTAATCAAAAAATTATTTTAGTCATCAAAATCAATAAGACTCAAGTTGAAATAACCCTTGAGCTAACAATTTCTATTTGATTTAAAGTGCAGTCTATATATTTGCTTTGCTTATTAATCATCTACAGCTCCCAGGATTGTTCTTTAATATGTGACATTCAACACTACAACCAAATGGTCCAAACTTAAGTTATTGTGATGATTGATTCTCCGACCACATTCAAAAGGAAACCCAATCTCTATGAGAGGAAAGGTAAATGCATGATGCTGCAGATTGGACCAATCAATATTTATTTTCATGGTACCAATAAAGTTTTTCCTACTATAAATCTAATATATACTCCCTCCTCCGGTTCTAAATAGGGGTGTAAGCGGTTTGGTTTGGTGTTATTTGAATCAAAACATGCACTAAACTGATAAATGTAATTTGACAAAAATTTGAACCGATATTGCTTCAGCAGTTTGAGATTTGAGACGGTTTGGTGCGGTCTAAGAATGATTTGAAAACTGCCAAACCGAATGGAACCATCAGTTTAAACAATTTTGAAACCATCCAAGGCTTTGACGGTTTGGCATTTGTTGGTTTTGATTTGGTTCAGTGCAGTTTCGGAGGTTTAATGCGGTTTGGTGAGATTTGCTTACACTTTTAGTTCTTAATATATGACATTCATAATTAATTCACGCATCTTAAGTAAAAATTTCTTTTATACTTTATTTTCTTAAAAATATATATATTTCAAATTTTACCCTCATTTATTAAAATAATTAAATAACTTATTTCAATCTCTCTCTACTAATCAGAAATAACTTATTTTGGAATTATAAAAATATTAATGCGAGTAATAAATGCTGTATTAATTTTTGAAGTTTTATATTTTCAGTGTATTGGTTATTATGTGTCATGGGCACATGGTAATATATATATATGTCAATTATACATTTGAGAACTTATTCTCCCAATGCTACTAATTAAATAAGAAAAACAGATCTATCTAACCCTAGCAAACTTATAGGAACCTAAGGGATACTACATGAATAGATAATCTCTCTGAAATAAAAAAGAAAATATAAAATTTCAATAGGAAAACAACCCCTAGAGTTCTGGTTTTTAAACTTTATAATGTGTTTACTGATATATTTAAGACAAAAAGATGTCAAGGCAACATGGGGTGCAGAAACTTCTACTTTCACTTAAATTGTGTTGCGAAAACTGTGTAATAAAGCATTGAAACAGGGAGAAAGTGAAATGGGACAAGGTGTGTTGGAACAGTCAGAAAAAGGTTAATTAACCTTTGGCTCTTAAGCCTTGGAGGAGGCTTAACATTCCACAACATTTCCCTCTTTTGGTGTGTCTAAAGAGACGGATGTGTCAACAAATAACTAGCCAGATTTGCAGGAAACATTATGTAAAATATATCTCAAAATTTGCAAAACAATTTTTAACCAAAAAAATAAAAATAAAATTATGGGTTCATATGGTTTCTTTGTCTCTAAAAATGGTGCAGAACATTTCTTAGTGGTACTCTTACAATAAAGCCATTCATATGAAATGGCATATTGATTCTTAATTGCCAACAAGAACATAAGAGTCAGCTTTATTAGATTAATGGCAACTTGAGATTTTTAAAATCACCGAAGAATGTTGCTGCAATCAGCAATTTTACTATCTCTAAATGCATGAACCGGAAAAATAAAGTATAGTAATTTGATATTTGACTATTGAAAAAATAAGTAAGTCAAAGTCTCCTTGAATCTAGTCTTGGACGTTCTTACCAAGAATATACAAGATATTACCCTCAATTAAATGCATGCAATTTGTGAATGATATAGTTTTGATTAAGAAATCAAGTGAGATGTTAACTCTAAACTTGAGCTTTGGAGACAAACATTTAAATCAAAGAGTTTTGCTTGAGTGTATGTAAGACAAAGTAAATGCACTACAATATTTAGCAAAAGACAAGATGGAAATGATCTATAAATTAAATTGGGGAACATTACTTACCACAAGTTTCTAAGTATCTGGTTCAATATTACAAACTGATAGGGAAGTTGACGGAGATGTCATGCACTTGATACAAGGTGGATAATTGAAATGGAGAAAGACATTGGGAGCTATTTGTGAATGCAAAGTATTTACCAAACCTAAAGGGAAGTTCTATCAAACTATTATATATTTGATCATCTATGTACTTTATGATAGTGAATGTCAGGCTTTGAAGAACAAGAGCAAGAAGTAGGGGTTGCAGAAATGAGAATGTTAAGATAGTTGTATGGTCACACAAGAAATGACAAGATACAAAATAGATGCATAAGAGGGGAAATGAAAAGATCATAGAAAATTGGTTATAGTGGTTTGGAAATGTACAAAGGAAGCCACTAGAGGCATGGGTGAGGGGAGTTACTCACATAGTCTTTAGTCCTGTAAAAAGATATAGACAGGGGGGACTTAAAAGGACTCTAGGGAAGTTATAAAAAAAAAATGATAGTGAATAACATTCATTTTTTAATAGAGCCTGATGATGTCATGTAATCTAGCCGTTGTGGTGATAAGCTAATTAAATGTATAATAACTAATATAATATTAAGAAAAAAATTAAAAGATGGAGAAGACCATGACAACCCTAGCCCCCATTCACCTCTGCAGGAATGATTTTATATCGTACCCAATAGCAACTAGACGTAAATTCTTTGTAAAATCAGAATAGACAAGACATGATGAGGCACTGTTTGAATACTTATTGTTACAATTCATGAGATTAAAGGCAAAGTACAATGATCAAACCGGCATGAAAAAAATTTATAAAAGAGAGAATAAAGAAATTAACACACACAACCAAACAATAGAGTAAATCAATCATGAAACCCTAAGCTGTGCACATGCCTAGCACTTTACGCTTTAAAACGACCAACAGTTGAGTTTTTTCTCTGTGTTTTGAAACCAACTCTTCAATCTTGCTAGAAATTTGTTTAACTAATCCTTGGAACATCTCGTCTGTGATTTCATCTCCGAAGTGACTGGAAAAAATTCCCTCCAGTGTAGCCCTTACATGAGTTATAAAATTAGGTACACTTATATGTCTTTTGCGCTTCAGCCATGGTGGTGGGTCTGTCAGTTCCATTCTTTGTATGCTCAAGTACCAATTTTCTTCTACCAACTTCGTTACCTCCTCCAGCGAAAGTTAAAAATAGCCATGAAATAATGAAACGCATGAATCAGGACCTTTAACATGATATAATTCTGCCCCATTATGAAAAAGTAAAATATTGTCTTCCATCTTTGTCTTGTTTAGGAGGGTTGTAAGTGTTTAAATTTTCAGGTTTAAATGTTAAGGCAGTTGGTATTCACCACAATCAAAGGGGTGTAAAGTGAAATGTTGATTGGATATAAGAGAGCTCTACCACACATTCATCATATAGTTCATGTTATATCACATCATTAAATGCAATAAAGCTGGATCCATTTGATACACAGACATATTCTGACTTGTATGTGAGATATCCTAGTATTAGATACCTCAAAAGATGAAATAACAAATATTAAAGATTCCCATGTCTCATAGTAATGAAAATCATTCAAAATATATATAGGATATCCAAGAATGTAGTTTTAATTACCATAACAGTTGCACTTCAAATTCTTAATGTTAGATTAAAACTAACATATTTACAATTTTTTTAATGATTGATACTCATAGGAACCCTTAAAACTGATAGAAATTTCAAAATTTATACTTATTTTCAACACTGGGAAACCTCATTTGTGTAGTGTAAACTAGGGCATAATAAAAAAGAGAAACAGTAGTGCAATTTAAGTAACTGGTTACCTCTTTTGCCATGTCCATTAAGATACACCCCATATTGTCATAGATCATACGAGGTGTGACCTCAGAATGAGGCATATATACCAAAAGGAATACCTTGCATGGTTATAACCAGCATGCCACCGGGCGCAAGCTCTTTAGCCCTAGCACCAAGAAAATTCGTTGCATCCTCTGCAAATTGAGTTGCAAATGCCTCCATTACTTCCTTTGGAGCATTTGTGTAGTGAATTCTACCCTTGTTCCATGCTGGAGAGTCCTTGTCTTGTATCTCTTCTGGTGATTTAGAGAGCAAATGGTGGGTATAATTAGTATATGCAAAATGAAGAGAAGATTCTGTGAATAAACGGTCATGGAAAGTGCCAGGAACACCAGATGCAAAATATTGTCTGTCTTTTGGCAAAGAGGTTAAGAGGGTGTTGAAGCCATTGGAGACTAGATCATTGAAGAACACATGAAACTCATTGCAGAGTTTGGACATTGGGTTTGGTACTTATGTTTGTTAGCTTCAAGCAAATTGTTGGCATTGTGCATCAAGCTTCTCATAGATTTCTTCTTCATTCTTCTTTTCTTCAATGATTGCATTAAGTCTCTACAAAGAGAGAAATTGCTTCATGAATTCAAACTAATTGACTCAAAGTACAAAATTTGCATAATGATGCTATTTTTTCCAAACTATATCTCAGTCATTTTTTCTTGGTCAAAAAGTTATAGGACACATTATTAAGTTATTGAAAATAAATTTTCACATATTAAAAAGGAGTAGGATAGGAAATGGCACAAAAAGTTAGATAGAAGATACCCTCTGGACATTACCTATCCCAATTCTTTAGAATATAATCATATGAAAATTCAAATCTAAGATTAATATTAAGTTAACTGACTTCATGGTTATAGAGAAGAGAACTGAAAATTAAATTTAGGGCTTACTTTTTATAGTTTGATTTTCTTTTCATAGCTATCTCTGTAGACGCGTTGTTATTGTATAAGTAAGCGTGAGAATGATATAAATGTAAATTTGTGTGGCAGAATTTGTATTTGATTAGTGCTTTTTAAACTTTTCTCTTTAATTATCTAAGATTCTTCTATTACTTCTCAGACATAGATTATTATTGCAGATATATTTTTACTGTAAGTTGTTTCTCTCGGTTTTCCTTCTGAGAAACAAGACTTTAATTAGATGACAGTGACAGCATGCATACAAAGTTCAACTAATTTTACTTTATTTTTTTTCTTCTTCTTTTCACTCAATACTAGGAATTCACCCACACCCACCTATGGAAGGAAAACTCAAAATTTTCCAATTTAAAAGAGCATGACGTTATCAACTATATAGCAGTTTCCTCTCTTTGGTCTGCTGATCAATGTTATATAGAAATAAATTGTCATTTCTAATTAATGTATGAAGAAAATCTTATGTAAGCAAATTTGACTATTGGAAAGGAAATGCTATTGAGTGAAGGGCTAATAAAAAAAATGAAAAATTATATTTTCCAATTAATATTCTAGCAAGGAAATAATTTTTTTTATTCCATAAAGTTATCAAAAGTTTGAAGCTTGATATAAACTTCGTATAAACTTGGCAAGATAATAAAAATGATGAAATGGAAATTGAGATAGTCACTTATATTTCAAGTTCTGAAATTGCAATGAAAATGTAATATCAATAGTTAGATAAAACAATTTCAAAGCTGTTTGACATTATCTATCAGGTATGATAATTGAAAGTCAATCTGTCTGTCACTCCCAATTTTTCATTTCCCATATCTAAAATTCCCTCTTTTGAATTCTCTTACTCAGCACAAAATTTTGAGTGTCAAGGGCAATATCCTTGAAAAACTCAGTGCACCTATGATTAACAATAAACTACAAGAAAGAACAGAACAATTCCATGAGAAATTACGCAAACTTCCACCAAAAAACTCCCATAGGAATTGAACTTTATAATGGAAGAACAACCAAATTAAACAACTTAGCAAATTCCATCAAATTAACTTTTACCTCTTGCTAGGCTTTACTTCTTTTTTTTTTGTTCTTTTTCTTTCTATTATATGTCTGAATTTTGTGTGAAGATAAATCATTACCTGAAAATAAGAGTTTTTGGAGTAGCTGTAGGTATCACTCCCTTCATTTGCTGGTAATGTGATGATTATCTCTTTTACCTTGTTTTTTGCGTTGATTTTGATAGGCTGATGCTCCACAAAGGAATCTGCCATTTCCACTCTTCTGTGGAGGTTTTGGGGTTAGACATTTAAGCGGCTCATATTATATAGAGGAAGAAGGTGGTGTTGGTAGCCAAAAGAAGCATGCATAAATTATTAGTGGTCACTGATCACTTAATTTATTACCCCTAAAGACATGCTTATTTAGGAAATACATGAAGTGAATTTACTTGCGTATCCTTTAGATGCTTGAATAATTACAACGTAATGTACGGTTGTTATAGAAAGTTTAGAGTGTTGAGATAAGTAGTTCCTACTTAAACATGTTTATTTATTTTAAAAAATAAAACAAAAAAGAAGCTGGGAAAAAAGGGCTTTAAATCTTTAACCAACCAAAAGTATATATCTTAAATTTATGTTCCTATGTAACTTTTGCGAATTGAAGCAACCTTGATAACTATGAGCTCCTATGACTTAACAAATCTGAATTTTTATTCTACAAAAAAATAAGGAAATAACGAAGCGTTGGTAATTTCTCTTATTCAATTTAATATCGCTTTTTCTTTTATGTATATATATGAATTTCTTTCTTCAACTTGAGATATATAATAGATGTATTCCAGTAGGACCTGTCTACCTAGTACCATTGCATATGATTAGAATTAGTGGTGTTTTAATTTATTTACCATAGTCGTACTAATTAGGAATCTATAAGAAAATTCAAATTTAAATGTAAGTTTCAACTTATCTTATTATACTTTATTTTTCATTAATGGGCCATACTACTATTCAACTTTTAACCTCAATTTGACACATCATTTTTTTTTATCATAATTTTCTAATTTTACCTTTAATGAGCAATGTACATTTCACCATTGTCCCTTCTCCACTCACTTTTTCACTTTTCATTTACTCTCACAAAATTTTTATTTTTCCATTTACTATCACCATAAATTTATTGTAAAATACTATAAATTTATTGTAAAATGTTTTATTATCTTTTCTTACTATACTTTGTTTCTCATTAATGAGCCCACCACTATTAAACTTTTAACCACAATTTGACACATCATATTTTTTATCACAACTTTTTAATTTTGGCTTTAATGAGCAATGTAAATTTCACCATTGCTCTTTCTCCTTTCACTTTTTCATTTTCTATTTACTCTCACAAAATCTTTACCTTTTCATTTACTATCACTATAATTGTTGATGCTGATAAATGGATTATTAAAATATTACAAATTTATTATAAAATATTTTATTATAATTTTAAAATATTACTATATTATTAAAATAAAACATAATTATATTGCCTATTAATTATTATTTTGTCAAATTATTTTCTTATTATTAAATTTTAAATTTAAAAACTAACTTTATCATTCGAAAATTTATTTTGTCAAATATTTTTCACTTTTATTAAAAGTGATTACAAATTATATTTCAAATCTTGTACTACTCTCAAGGATGGGTACAAGGTATTATTATTCTATTTTTTCTAATTTCTTAATGCTTTACTCCTCTTAGCATATTTAATTTTATCCAATATATATATTTACATAACAATTATGCATTTAAAGTAATAATTTGACACATTATATTTTTTACCATAATTTTTCAATTTTTCCCTTCGCGAGCAAGGAAAATTTATTATTACCCTTCCTCCACTCACTTTTTCGCTTTCCATTTACTAATACAGAATCTTTACCTTTCCATTTACTATCACTATAAATGTTGATATTGACAATTGTATTATTAAAATATTATAAAGTTATTATAACACTTTTTATTATAATTTTATAATATTAACATATTATTAAAATAAAAAATTATATTACCTTTTAATTATTATTTTAGTGAATCATTTTATTATTTTTAAATTTTATGTTTAAAGAATTAACTTTATCACTGGACAATATTATTTGACAAACATTTTTTTTCACTTTTATTAAAAATGCACAAATTATATTTCAAATCCTATACCACTTTCGGGATAAATGTATTACTATTATATTCTTTTTCCAAATTACTCTTAGCATGTTCGATTTTATCCAATATATATGTTTACATAAAATTACACATTTTAAAGTAATACATCATTTATCCTCCCAAGACTATATTTGTTTATTTTGACATTCAATTAACTTTTTAAAAAGAGATATATAGTTTATTATGTTAAAATTGACTGTATATTGCGCATGCATACAATCTAGTTTGTTATATTTATGTGGTATAATTTGTGGTCATTGTCTCCTTGATATTACTACACTCACTTTATCTCATTGGTCACTTTGCTAATCACCTCAATTATTTATGTATTTTTCTCCTTGATTTAGCGTATAGTGCTTACATGTAATATTGTAGGCTACGGCCATTAATTATCAAACTTTTTTAAGTATATAACCAATTACCAATATATATCCATTATGTTAATATTTTTTGGTTAACAAATAATTATTGTAGGAATATATTAGCATTGGGAAAGATGTTAATAATGGTGTTTGATCAAGGAGGGGATAAATAGAGATCACCCAGAGGATTATCTTCCAAGCACATTTTTGCTTGCAAACTGGTTCTTCGATGCCATCACCAAGCACATTGATCAATTAGCAAAGATTATTCAAATCAACTAGAAGTCTTAGGTTTGAATCATAAAAATATAATTGCATTAAAATTTGGTAAAGAAAAATTTGTCACCCTTAAAATTTTATGGAATCACATCCAGATTTGCCGATACCTAATGTAATATTACATACAGGATGATTTTTGCAATAAATAAATAAATCATAAGTCTTCAAACTTTTGAGGATTTCCTTCACAAGAGTTGCTCACCAAGCAAGATTTTTAATTATGGAAGTTCAACTTGACATAGAGATTTGTTTGGCAAAAATAATTTATAAGAAAACTAAAAACTAAAATGCTAATTTTTGGCTAAGAGCTGTTAGTTGAAATTTGAAAAATGTTAAGTTAATTTATATAATTAAAAGTGTGGAGTAAAATTAGTTGTTGAACTAGTTAATAATGGTAAAAGGACTTAAAGGGATATGTTTATATATTTTTTGTTATAAATTATATTTTTGATTTGCAGGCAAAATTTTTATTATTATTATTATTATTATTATTAGAATTTTAGTTAATTTTGAACTTTTATTATTTTTAAAGATTAATAATTTATTAAAATATTAAAATAGTTGTGTAAAAGGTAGTTTAAGTAAATCGCATAATATTTTGACAAAAATAAATTTTGAAATATAACAAAAAATAATATAATATTTCAAACTCATAATTCTTTGCAAAGATCTCACTACCAGAAATTTGCATTTTATGAAAAATCATCACTAAACTTCTTTGCAATATAATTTTTTGTTAATTTTTTACGACAAATTTTTGCAACAAAAATGTCAGTTAAGTGGCTCTTGATGAGTAAAACCGTGGCAAATTTGTGATTAACTTTTTGGTCAAGAATTAGTGATGAAATTTTTCATCAATAATTAGATAGTTTAGCGACAAAAACTTTGGCTACTAATTTTGCAATGAAAATATTAGTCGCAAACATATGCCTAGGGGAGGGATGATTTTAGAAAATTTGGCTATTTTTTGTCACTAAGTTTATGATGAAAAAATCTGTTGCAAATTTTAAAAGTCAGGCAATAAAAATTTAGCGACCAAAAATTGGTCGCTAACCAAATTTTTGCAGATATTTACTAGTATACCAATTTACATCCCTAACCCATATTCAACATCCAAACTTATCATTACTATTCTAGAAACAACACATTAACAATTCATAATACCATCAAGTACCAACATAGATAATTCTAACGTCATTCACAGAGGAAAAAAGAAAAACATAATAATAACTCCATTACTATCAAACAAAAACCTCAGCCTATCATACTACAACATTTGTCATCTCCATCTGTGTCTTAATTCTCATCCGCATCCTCTTCCCCCTTCTACTAGTATCAATAACTGTTGATGAGTGTGTTGAAGAAGATGCACCATGCCACTATTGATGATAACGAGGTGACATACCAAAAGATGGAATTACTAGTGGACAGAAAGGAGAAACAAATGGAAGAACTAGAGGGTCAATGACAGTCTTCTACATGGCTTTTTCAAATGACTCAAGATGTTGCATCATATTCATTGAAAGCATTTTGTTCTTCTTGATGTGATGCTATGGTGGATTCCAGCTCCTAGATCTTTTTCTTTGCCTCCATTTCTTCAGCTTGCTTGTCCATATGTTCTTGTTTTGTTGCCTTCCATGCTCCCAACTAGATGGCATCCTTGATGTTGCATACTTGAACAAGTGCCTATATATGATGCATAACTGGCTTCAGATGCAAGTCCATATACTAGACCTTTCTTTTTTCATAGCTACTTGAATCCAAACTATGTATAGATTAGGAAAACTTTGTTGTGATGACCCTTGGTCACCATCACCGCCACTAGAATTCTCAGGGGATTGCACTATTTCTTGTCATTTTTCATTAAAAGCATCCTATCATATATGTAGAGAGGAGGGATCTGTTAACTCCAAGAGTAAGTGACTCTTCATCTTAGCCCTCCATTTAAGTAAAATCCAATGGCTTATATTAATTTATTTTAAGAATCACATGATATGCACATGACTCTCCTCAATTCTCCTTTCTAACTTTGTCTTCCTTTGCTAACTTCGGCTTACCACTGCATCAAGCTCCATGAATACTCTTTATTACTTATATTTGTTCAAATATACTCACTCCTACTCTATTTGGCAAACAAAAAACACCGACACAACATCATTTATGAATGGTTTTTTGAATTTGAGGGCTATTATTTCAAATTCTTACCCATAGCATCTTTTTTTCAACAATAAAATACAAAACAAATGACTTTTTTTTTTTGAATCTGTTTTAACATCATTAATCACCCATTGTAGGGAATAATTACTACAACTTCTAGAAATTTAAGGAGGTATTTAGATCCACTGCACATGATAAATTCGGCTTTGTAGTGTTTAAATTTCCATAAATCGGCAATCACCATTACCAACGTGCTTAACAAATACTAATTAAAGATGAATGTGGCAGCGTCTGAAAATTTCCAATAATTTAACCTTAGAGTTTATTGAAACACTAACCATTTCAAAGTCAACTCATCCCCCAGAGAAAAAATTGAAAGGCAAAACTTTTTGCTACTCAAACCAAGAGAGACAGATTTGAACGAAGAGAAGTGGTAGGGAGTATTCATGGAGCTCGATCCCATGGAAAGGTAGAGTTAGCAGAGAAGACAAGGGTAGAAAATAAATTTGAGAAGAGAAGGTCATATGCATACCATGTGATTTTTAATGAATTAATATATTCCCTTAGATTTTAGTTAAATGAAGGAATAAGATTGAGAGTAAATGTTGTCACTTACTCTTGGAGTGAATAGATCTCTCCTCATATATATATATATGCATGAGTGTTCACCCATTCATGTTGTTCTCCCTTGACTCTTGAATTAGTATGCATGAATGTACCAGCTAAGGCAAGATCATATCCAAATTCTTTGGTCTACATTAATTGCATGTTAGTACACATTACAATCATAAGCTACAAAATGAAAATCATCCATACATTAAATTTCTTACCAAATGATCCTGATGTGCTAAATGGGATCTAGAACCACCAAGATGAAGTGGAAATCCTAAACCACCACAATCATAAGCATGATTTTCTTTTTTGATTTTGCTCATGCAAATGCATAAATGTTGGATCATTCCATTGCTTTTGTAAATTCTCCCAATTGTCATTTCCTATAGAGGAAGGAACTTCACCCTTATAGCGAATCTATTGTAAAAATTCTTCATTGAGTTTAACCTTATTGTGAAAATTATTCTCAATTTGTAGACTATTTGTTGGGTTCCAGGTAAAGTGATCTTCAAAGAGTAATTAAAGTGTAATTGCAACCATTCTATGTCACAAAATAATAATATACAAATAAATATATAATTATTTACCAAAAAATCTTCTGAATTAGTCGTTTCGCTTTGCCAATGGAACATTTTTCCAAGATTTGTAAGGACCAGGCCAACTTGATTTAAGTATTTCAATTATTCTGGTGACAATATAATTTTCAACTAGCCTGAACCTATTGAAGTGTTATAGCATAAATAAGCATAAAACACAAAGTAATTATATTTACAAATTTGAAATAGTGCTAAAAATGTAATTCTTACTATTTTCTTGTAGGAAAGACGCGTTTCATTTGAATTTGGGAGATTGGTGCAGTTGGAGAATTATTGACAGAAGTAGAAGAGAAAGATGCACCACCTGTCGCATGCATTGAAGGTATTTGTAAATATCCAGGTGTAGGCATAAAAGTGCATGCTTGCAAATGCAATAATTGGGCCAGCTGGAGGAGAAACCACTCGTGGGACAGTAGATGTGGTAATGAATACAGGGGGGGGATGGTGGTGTGTTGTAGCTGTGGTGAAGAAGCTGCATTTTTTAAGGAGAAATTGTAGTTATTGATCGCATTATTTGAGGACATGGACATGGTCACAAATTGGGCAAGAGATTCTGTCAATCTTGAAGTATCTCCTCGTTTCTTTTTCCCCTTTCTCTTCTTCTTAATGATTGGAGTTAATTTTCTGACATCTAAAATAAAAACATGAATAAGTGATTTATGTATCAATGATAAAAATTCCCACAAATCTTCCTATAATCAAGAGTAAATAAATAAATAAAGCAAGTGAAAGAAAACAGGTAGCAACATATCATTTTTGCAAAATAGTTCATAAACTAAAGGAATAAAACCTATAAGTTTATCTATAAAAAGTCAATAAATCAATTATAATAACTATAAAAAAAAAATGTAATACTATTCCAAACAAGGTTATATCATAAAAGCACATGAATCATGTAAGTTAATCATTCATTATCATCATCTTCAGAAGTGTAATTTCCTTCATCTTTAGGGCCCTGTCTTGATGGCAACTAAGCAATGTTATTTATCTCTTATTTTTCCAAGATAAGACCAGTAAAGTTGACAAGCATGTTGTGCAAGTGTGAATGAATCAAACGTAGGATATGATTGAAACAACCTAATACCATGAGTAGAGAAAGACTCAAACCATTCACAGTTAAATAACACAACTTTCTTTTGTGGGAAGCCTAAGTACTTCAACTACAAAACTTCTTTTAGTATATCATAAAAGTCACCAATATCCTCCCCTTTGATTTTGACTCCAAAATTAATAGTACTCCACTTTGCTCAAATTTCAACGTCAAATATATACCCATTAGTAAAGAACTTAGGCCATATTTGTACTTTCCTCAAAGGATCCCATGCCAAGTCATATAAATACTTGTTTTGGACCATGTTTGTGGATTGTGCACCTACAAACCAAAAATATAATTTAGGATCAAGTTATCAAGAATGAGATGGAAGAATATATTTTCTGTTATCAAGTAAAATCAATGATGAATCTAGAAAATTTTACACCGTGGGGGCAACATATATATATATATATATATATATATATATATATATATATATATATAATTGAAAGTATAAATATGCTACATTATAATTGCTCTCTACATGTTTTCATATCTTTGAAATATTTGATTTTCTCATTTTCAATATTTTAAAAATTCTCTCTATTTGAAAAACTTGGCAATCATTCAACCATGCATTGATTTCGCATTTGATTTTACATCTTCTTCTTGATAATATTCATAGAAAAAAAAAATCTTTTAAATGTTATAATAATCACTAGTAATATAAGAACTAGCTATAAAAACAAATATATTAATGAGACATACTTTTTAATCTTCACAATTTTTTTTAAGATTATTGATTTTGTTCAATGCTAAAAATATATTACCATAACATATTCCTTGGTCAAACATCACTACAACCTCTCTTAGCCATTTTTTATCCCTTTTAATTTTAAATATTTTCACTTTTAATATATATATATTATAAAAAATTTGTAAAGGCAACTGCTTTCTCTTACACCAACTTAGATCTACCCCTGAGTAAAATGTGTCACTTACATACTGTTGGAATCATGAAACAAAATGATCTTCAACAAATTAATTAATCTTCTTTGTTGTCAAATTTGGCCAATAAAAACACGTAGAGTCCTTGTACAACATATTACCAACTATGACCAATGTTTGAAAAAACTATATAAATGATAATTGATCAAAAATCTTGATCTTTATAATTGGTAATATGGTTTCACTTCTTCATAATTTAAAGCACATGCAATGTAGCCATTTTCAATTCAACATTAGTCAAGTAAAAAGTTTTACTTTTACCACTAGGTCGACATGAATGATTAAATATTGAAAAAGTCGGTATTATTTCATCATAACCATAAGCCTCATTTAAACAGCAAGTATTGGTCTTAGTGTTAAGGAGCTAGGGCTACTTAAGTATGTTGACCTCAGTTTGAGTCTATATGTATGCAAAAAACAGAGAAGTCTGCCCCCGTTTGGGTCTTCCAATTAGCTCGAATCATATTAGTTGTGGATTGAGAGTCTTGGTAATAAGTTCATGCCCCATAGGTACAGATGGTTAAAGACCCAAAAAACAATAAGGTTCATTTCGACTAGATCGATTACAAGCCATCAAAATAATAAGAGCAAAATTATGGTGTCTCCAAGGACAAATAGGCTTCACATATGGAACCTTCTAAATGAGTTTTGTTTTTAACCATGTTCTTTAAGGTATGTAGAAACCTATATTGAAGAATGTTACCAATAAACATATGAATTTTTTAAAAGTAATATATAAATTAGGTATATGTTATCTCTCAAATAGATGCATCCATCTATACTATGTAGGTCCACCAACTCATGCTTTGCATGACAAGTGTATGGGTAAGTTTCCATTGAGTTGAATAAACTTGGAGGAAAAATACATTCCAATTTACATAATATGATAGAAATATTTTCCTCAATTTGCAAAAGGTGATCTTGTAGTTCAGTTGAACAAGTCCTTAAAGAATAAACTGAACTCGATAATAGGTTTCCATATATAACCGGCGAGTAAAATGAATGCAATAGGGAGCAATTGTTTCAAAAATATGACAATCATAGACTTCATGTTATGTATTTTTTCTTGTAGATTATCAATACAATTTGCCAAATTAGAAACATAACCATTGGGCATTCTTACATTTTTAACTCGTTCACACATATCTCATTTTCATTCTAATGATAAAGAAAAGTTGGCCTTTGGTTTTCCTTATGATTCCCTCTTTTTGCAATAGTCAACCGAGTTTATTCTTATTTTTGTATTATCTTTTGTCTTGCCTTTGTTGTCCATCATAGTGTTGAACACATTATCAGATGCATTTTTTTCTATGTGCAAGACATCTAAGTTGTGTCTAATTAAATTTGTTTTCCAATAAGACAAATTTGAAAGTATATTTCATTTGGTTCCACTGTGTTTGATACCATACCCTGGTAATTTCCCATGATCTTTACCAATTTGAGTAATCATAAGGAGTTCACAAATTTTTTTCCATATTTGAAACCTTTCAACTCTGTTTTTATAAAAAGAATCCTTATTCCTCCTAAATGGATGATTGTGTGGAAAAAATTTCTATGACAATCAAACCATGAAGTTTTTCCCACATGTTTCATGCAAAAGCATTCATCTGACCCATACATATAAAGCAAGCTAACCTCAACCTAACAACAAACTGTATGTTGGATAATCATTAATTGTCCATATTGGTGTTGGCCTCATACAAAAGTTCTATTTGGATGACACATTTTAAGTTTTAACACCTTCATCCTATAATAATTTTAGCTCATCAATCAAATATTGCAAGTGAACATCAGTCTGACTCTTTGGATTATGTGGGCTAACAGTTATTAGTGTTAGGAACAAATAAGCAGGTGTCATACACATCTTTGAAGTGAGGTTATAAGGAGTCACAATCACTGGCCAATAAGAATATGTTGAAGAATGGTGATTAGATGGATTAAATCCATCATTGCATAACTGATCCAGATGGGAGGATTGACCATTTAATTGGTGATGGAATAGTTAAAAAATAAACTTTGTTGGTGCTATTATTTTTTTTTCTAACTTTATCTATTTCTTTTTTTAGAACATTAAAGGTTTTATGCACTTTCATTGGATTTATGTTATGAATTTTTTCTTTCACGTTTTTGTTATCAAATTCAATGATGTTTTTTTTTCTCATATTTATCTATTTATTTTTTATGTTTTTGAAGAATGGTTATTCGGTTGGTTTTCACCAACATGAATTATGAGGATATGTGTCTTACGAATAGTGCTACGACCTATAAAATCCTTAGGGTTAAGAAATATTTTTTGAATTTAATGATGCAAGAAGGCAATGTGAGTAATATATCTGGTAGTACAAAAATAATTGAAGGCTCTGGAAGAGCTGATATAATGTTACCAAGACGAAAAAAATTGCAAATTGAGAATGTATTATATTCCTCTAAGCCTCATTGAAACTTATCAAGTTTCAGAGATATTTGCAAAAATTGATATCATATCGAGATAACAAATAAACGAATCAATAAGTATCTCTACTTTATGAGAATTATCTCAAACAAAAGGTATATCTTGAAAAGATTACTTTCATTTTATTCTAGTTTGTACTATACATATATTAGTTTTGAATCATATACCATGGTAAACTAGAAGTTTATGAATCATAATACATTTCTTGTTTGGCATGACTTATTGGCCATCCCGAATCAATTATAATGCTAATAATAATTGAAAATTCAAGCAAACATGAATTGAAGAGCCATCAAATTCTTCAAATCGATAGATTTTCATGTGCTACTTCTTCCTAAGGGAAATTAATTATTCAACTATCACAGCAAAAGTTGGGAATAAACATATCACCTATCAGCCACCCACCATGTGGACCATTTAGATATTTTATGGTAATGCATCAACTAGGTGATCACATGTTTGTTTATTATCAACTTGCAACTAGGCGTTTGCTAGATTGCTTGTTTAATTGATTCGATTAAGAGTGCATTTTCATGACTATTCAATTAAGAAAATACACCTTGACAATGCTAGTGAATTTACATCTCGAGCTTTCAATAATTATTGTATGTCCATTGGGATTGAGGTTGAAAATCCTGTAAGACATGATAGAACACAAAATGAACTTGCAGAATAATTTATCAAATGACTAAAACTAATTACAAGCCCATTACTTGTGAAAGCAAAACCCTCAATTTCCTCTTGGGGGCATGCAATATTGCATGTAGCAACATTAATTCACATTAAGACAAGAAGTTAATATAAATTATCCCCTTTACAAATGGTTTAGGTCAAGAACCTAATATCTCCCAACTAAGAATTTTTGGGTGTGTACTTTATGTTCCAATAGCTCTACTGTAACACACTAAGATGGGACCTCAAAGAAGATCAGAATATATGTTGGATATGAATTTCTATCAATAATAAGGTATCTTAAACCATCAACAAGAGATCTATTTGTAGCTCGATACCATCAACAAGAGATCTATTCACAGCTCAATTTGCTAATTGTCATTTTGACGAATTAGTTTTCCCAACATTAGGAGGAAACAATAAGTGGTTAGAAAATGAAATTAGCTAGAATGAATTATCATCATCTTATCTTGATCCTCTCATAAAACAATGTGAACAAGAAGTTTAAAAGATAATTCAATTGCAAAATTTTGGCAAAACAATTACCAAATGCATTTATTAACCCAAAAAGTGTGACTAAATCTTAGATTTCACCTACTAATGCTCTAATAAAAGTTGATGTCCCTGTCAGGCAATCAAGCTTTGAGACACATGAAGCGTGGAAGACTCATTGGTTCCAAAGATAAAATCCTCAAAAAAGAAAAGGAGCTAAAAGGCAATATGGCTTTATTGAGGATAGGATAACTCTAAAAGAGTGCCAAAGGCCTTTAGATATAATTAAAGTTTCTATTCCAAAAGAAACTTAGGTACATGAACTTTGTGAAAATGATGAGATCTCAATAAATTATATCATAAATGGAAAACGATGGAACCGAAGTAAACTCAACATTGACGATAATTTTGCATACAATGTAATGTATGACATACATGAAAATGAAGATCATAAATCAAAATTTTTCAATGAATGTTGACAAAGGAATGATTGGCCAAAGTGGAAAGACGCAATAAAGGTATAATTAAATGCACTTGCAAAGCGAAAAAATTTTGGACCTGTAATCCATACACTTGAAGGTGTAAAACCAATTGGATATAAATGGGTTTATGTGCAAAAACAAGATGAAAATGGTAAGATTGTAAGATACAAAGCAAGACTTTTTGCTCAAGGGTTTTTGCAAAAACCTTGCATTGATTTTGAACATGCTCACCAATGGTGGATGCATCTATGTTCTACTATCTCATTTGTTTGGCAATAAGGGAAGGACTCGATTTGTATCTAATGGATGTTGTTACAGCCTATCTGTATGGCTCACTTGATAGTGATATCTATAATGAAACTCCCTTAAGGATTTAATTTACCGAAAAAATGCAATATAGGTTCTCCTGTAGACTACTCAATCAAATTGAATAAATCCTTATATGGATTAAAGTAATCCAGACGTACATAATATAACCATCTTAGTGAATATTTATTGAATGAAAGGTATAAAAATGACCCTACTTGTCCATGTATCTTTATAAAAAGATCTAGAAATAAGTTTGCTATAATTACAGTTTATGTTTATGACATAAATATTATTGGGACTCCCGAAAAGCTCCCAAAAGCTACGGATTGCTTAAAGAAAGAATTTGAAATGAAAGATTTGTGGGGAAGACCAAATTTTGTCTTAGTTATCAAATTGAGCACCTAGAAAATGGAACTTTGGTGCATCAAGAAGCCTATATAGCGAAAGTACTAAAGAGGTCCTATATGGACAAAGCACATCCATTGTGCACCCCAATGGTTGTTAGGTCATTTGATGTAGGTAAAGATCCTTTCTAGCCTAGAGAAAAGGATGAAGAACTACTTGGTCCTAAAATACCATATCATAGTGCAATTGGATCACCATTGTATCTTGCTAGTAATATACGATCGAATATATCATTTGTTGTTAATGTACTAGCGAGATTTAATTCTTCACCTACACAAAGACACTAGATTAAGGTTAAGCATATATTTCACTACCTTAAAGTTACTATGGATATGGGTTTATTTTTCTCGAACAAGTCAAATTTGATTGGTTATGCCAATGCAAAATATTTGTTTGACACCCGTAGTGGTTGATCACAAACTGGTTATGTGTTTACATTTGGTGGTACAACCATTTCATGGCTATCTATGATACAAACTATAACATCCACATCACCTAACCATGCTAAAATTATAGCATTACATGAGACAAGTCGAGAATGTGTATGGTTGAGAGCTATGATTCAACATATACAAGAGACTTGTGGTTTATTTGTAGGAAAATTGATCCCGACAATTTTATATGAAGATAATATTGCATGCATTGTCCAAGTAAAGGGTACATTAAAGGTGATAAGATAGAACATATATCACCAAAATTCTTCTTCACTAATGAGTTTCAAAAGAATGGTGATATAGACATACAACAAATCTATTCATGCGATAACCTAGTAGATTTATCCACGAAAGTGCTTTCTACTGCATCATTTGAAAAGCTTGCACATTATATCAGCTTTCATCGACTCAAGGATCTCAATTGATATGTGCATTGTACTCTTTTTCCTTAACCATATGTTTCCCTATTGGGTTTTCTTGGTAACATTTTTAAGAAGGCAATATTTAATTGCATATATAAATGATTGTACACTCTTTTCCTTAATAAGTTTTTGTCTCACAGGGTTTTTCCTAGTCAGATTTTTAATGAGGTATATTCTTTGGTAATGGGCATCCAAGGAGAGAGCATTATAAATATTTATGATTTTTGGATGCCTATTTACTAAAATATTCTCCTAAGGCAAACTTAGTATTAATGCTTATTTATTTAGAATTTGTTAAATAATTATTATTTTTTCTAAGGTTAGGGTTTTACTTACTTTGTATATATATACTCCCTAGGTGAATGAATGAAACGATTTTTTGAGAGGCTTTATAATTTCTCTTCTCTTAATTCTCTCAACCCATTCTCTGTATATTTTATTTCACAACATATAAAAACTTGTGTATGCATTTTTTAGTTTTTGAAGAAGATGCAACTGGGTGAAATTCAAATATATGCATTATTACTTACCTCTAACTACATCAATGCTACTAATCCAATAAAGTATGCCTTTAACTGGGAAATTAGCAATATTTAATTGAAGTTTTACATTACATCACATGTTCAATGATATCTAACTATTTATGGGAGAATGAGCGAGGATCCAAAAGTAGAGAAAGAGAGAGAGAAGGGGGGGGGGGGTAGGCATTACCATCAGTTGAGGTGGGGTTTGAATTTGTATTTTATTTTTTATAGGGGTATTTTAGTAAATTTACTTTTTAAAAAACAAAAGAAGAGTGGTAAAAATATAAAAATGGGTAGTATGAAAAGAATTTGGTGGTTAATTAATTCACCCACACTTTTAATTAACATACACCCCAAACTATTGAAATTACTCAATTAACACTCATTGAAATAACACGTCCCAACTACTTCACGACTCAAATGACTCTAAAGAATTATTAAATAAAAAATTTCAAGAAAATAGTCTTAGACAGTCATTTTTTTGAATTTTTTTTTTTATTCAGTGGCTCTCTAGAACCATTTTCTCAAAGATATGTTGATTTTTTTTTTTCAAAATTATTGGAGTAGTATTTTAATTAAAAACAGGGGTATGTTTATTAACTCCTAAAGAATCTCCCGACGCTACATTAAAACAGAACTTCAACCAAATAAATGGCTCAATATGACTTAGGGTTATAAAATGGCAACATGGGCGTGTTAAAAGCAGGTAAAAGAAAAAAATATATATAGCATTCAACTTCCTATCTGCCATGCAAGTATACATACCCAGTTTTATGGGCAACGAAGGCAAAACATGATTTCTGCTACCAAATCACAATTCTAGGAATTTCTCAATGCAGGATAAAAAATTTATGCAACAAGGTATACTTTGTCTAACAATACCTCTATGAAGATTTTATGATTTTGGAGGATTTGGGGTTTTGCAAAATTAGGGTTCGTGACACCCAGAATCAGTTTTGATTCACTTAAGACAAATGCTTGTTTTTGGATGGGAAAAATTTTGCTTAGAACACACATTCTGACCAAAAAGCCATGATAATTTTATGGATTAATCAACATACTTCAAAATTTTAAGGATTTCCAATTCTAGGGTTCTTTGACCCAAAATGCAGATCTGGAATCCTTGAATATTATAATTCAATTTTCAAGAAATTGCGTGAACAAAATATTTGTCTTTGACATAGATTAATTTTATTTTTAAAGAGCATAAAAATACTTTAAGGTTGTAAAAAGAAAAGAAAGGATTGGAATTATAAAAAAAATCTATGTCACGTTATAAAATTATTTTAAAATGAATTATAAATTTCATTAAATAATTTATTTACAAATTAATTCAATAGTAGAAATGTTGGTGTTCACATGCAGTTAGTGAATATATTCAATTTAATATAATGCTAAGTGCTAAAACATATTAAGAAAAGGAAATTTTCCTTTGGTTAGAAAAGAAAAGAATATTGATAATGCAATAAGCACCATTATGATCAAATTACGACATAATTAGAATAGACAGCAGATAACAACAAATTACAAAATTCATTTTCTTTTCTTTTCCTCTGCTTTTTTTTTTTTTAATTAAACGACGAGACATTTCTATTAAATAATTTCAATAACATGAAAAAAAAAAAAAAATTGTTTGATAAGATTAAATATTTCAACGCAAAATATTAACTGGACCTACAAACAAAGCTAATTAAGGAGATCATCAACACCTTAACAAATCAAGCACCTAGTCATAGGCTAAAATAGCTCACCCACGTTAGCCCTTCAACTTCTCTTACAAGTAAAAAAAGGCTATTCATTAATTACATTGTGGGTCTCTCTAATTTCTTTTATTCCCATCATAATTTTTCGAAACTGCGTGCTGATCAATACGTGAAATGAACAGTAAAAAAGCTTAAAGTGCTTTTTTTTAAAAAAAAAATTTAATTGGGACATGCTTATGTGTTTTTGTTTTTACCAGTGATATGTTTTAAATTTTAACAGTGTTTTTGTCTTTTTTTTTAAAAAAATAATTCAAATAAATTAAATTATACATAAAGATTTTTTTTTTTTTAATTTTGTGAGGTAGGCTTCTAATAAAAATAAAATCAATGAAAACAAAACATGCTATTGCACAGTTTTAAGTTATTAAAAAGATTTTGTAATTGTGTGGTTAATGGTTTTCATCTCTTCATTGTGTTTTCTTATTTCCATTTTCAACGTGCATTAAATAAAACACTGCTAGATTTTAGGTTAATACATATATTACAATGAAAGTTTATCAAAGAGGGAAAAAAAAAAAAAAAAACTGCACTATATATATTCCTTTCCACAACATATTAAGGAACTTAAGTGCCTATTTTGTTGAGTAGAATAAATTTAATGAAAATGAAAAGATGAAAGGAAGTTGGAGTAGATATGCCACAGCTAGTGGAAATCCAATTTCTTCCTAAGCAAGACAATCTCTCCCAAGGCCAAACGTGGTGAATCCAAATGCGGCCACAAACGTGGTGAATATCTTTTCTTCATCTGCAAGACCCCTCTCTCCATCTCAATGCTGGTGATTCAAATCCACCTCTCCATCTCTACCTCAATGTTGTTGGTGGTAGCAAAGTTCAAGCCATAGAGCAACAACAATACCTTCATCTCAAGTATTTCCTTGGAATATTTTTCTTCCACATTGTTTATATATTTAATGCTATTCTTTTCTTTCTCCTTTATATTTGTAAGTGTAAATTTGTGTCAATTTTGTTTGGTAAAAAAGCTTCTGTTCATTTATTAATTTCGTCATTTGAACATTTTGTCATTGTGAGTTGAAAGTATATACTACAGATTTATCTTTAGCTTGGTTTTTGTGTAAAATACTTAATTTTTTTGGTATAAGTTGGACTCATTTTCTACAAAGATCCTTTCTTGCTTTTGCTTGCTTTGGTTTCTTTCCACTTTGTATCTTCAGATTATGTTTCTGTTTATATCGTAATTTTGTAAAAATATAAGATTTGGTTCCCATTTTATTTTTTTTGTTTTGGTGTTTGCCTATTTTGCGTTTATGTCTATTTAGACTAAAGTTTGTGATTTTATTTTTATTTTGTGGTTGAATACTTGAATAGCAAAAATTAATCAAATCAATTTAATAAGAATTGAATTGGTTCAGATGAAATGGGTTTTTTGGAGGGCCGATATAATTGGATTGGATGATCAAATGAAAAAAATGGATCCAATATTATCGGATTACATCCCTACTTTTGTAGGCTCATTGTTTGATGTTCAATTAGATGGCCTGACACTTTAAATTACATGGCATGTATTTAGTTACACAACCTTTGTATTTGCATGTTTCAACAAAAATTAAGTAAAGCCTATAAAATGCCATAAATTGGTACTTACCTATGTTCCCTCGATTTAATTAGCATCTCGAACATAAGATTGAGCAGAACAACCTAAGATTCATGTAAAAACTTCTACGGAGCACCAAAATCAAACTTGCATGAGCATTAGCAGTTTATTTAAGCTAAAAAACAAGATAAAATGCAGATGAACTTCCTTAATCCCTTATGCCAAAACCTTAAGCAACAATTAAATCAGGATGGAGGGAGTAAAATTTTATTACACATTAAGTTATTTAATATCTTTCTTAATCCTACTGTCAAAACCTTAAACAACAATAAATTTAAGAAATGTTTTCACATTACTAAGAGCTAATTTGAATTGACTTTTGTCAATTTGTATTTCTTTTAAATTAAAAATTAAGCCCAAAAGTCACTTTTTGAATTGATTTTTGTATAAAAAGAAGCATTTTTGAAAATTAAAAACCCACCTTTTTAGAAGTAGGTGAAGTGACTTTTTTTTTCAAAAAAAAAAAAAGAGAAACAGAAAACAAGTTGAGTGCTATCATTATCATTCACATCTACCGGTTTGTATATAGGTAAATGAGTGCTAGATGTCAATCGTGGGTGATAAGAAAATCTACAAAATTTGCAAAGAACAACTTGTCTTTATTTTCATTGTGTAGGAACCTGGGGAAAAAAGGGAAAAAAAAATATCCTTTTCAGATATAAGAAAAATATGAGGACTTTTAGTTGAAATCTGCAAAACTTTATTTTACTTGTTGAATTTAATTTTAAATATAAATAATTAAAAATTACAATAAAGTGATTTTTCATCTAAACACTATTAAATAAAAATGATTTTGCATGTCTTATTTTGTCATTTTAACATATTAGAAAGACTTCTATATTTATGCATCAAAACACCTTTTTTTAATAAGAAAAGATATTTTAAAAATCAATCTAAACATAAAATAATTTATCTTTTTCATTTTAATTTTTATTTCTACTTTTCTTGTTAACTTTTTCTTTTTTGAAAAGTCAATTCAAACAAATTCTAAACTTTTCACTTAATCCAAATTGTATGATTAAGAATCTAAAAATGTGAAAGAGGGATAAATTATGGATCCCTCACATTTTAGTAAAAGACATGTTATATAAACACATGTTTCTTTATTTATTTTTTTTCCTTTCTACATTTTACTTTTTATCTCTCATAATTTTGTATTTACAATTTTACTCATACAATGAATAAATTAAAACTAAATGTGTATACATGAGATATGCATAAAAGAATGTTCTCGCAACTTTTCTCTTTTGTAAAAAGGCCTATGTATGCAAAAAAGCCCAATAACTAAACTCAAGAAATTTGAGCACATATTCTTTAAGCCCTAAAAAAACATAAATTAAATGTTAGAGAAACTTTTTAGAAAAGAAACATGTTATAGGTATATCTATTTTCATATTTTTTTATATCTTACTTCTTACCTCTCATAATTTTATGTTTATAGCTAAGCACTTGAACTAAGCTTAATTTTGACGTCCCATGTATGGGATGGTGCTCGCAAGCCGTGATCTTTTAATGAATTGAATACATTTTTCTTAAAAGAAAAAGAAAAATCTAAAGTCATCTTTTGGAATTCTGAAAGCTTTGATCTCAATCAATATTTTGATTTCTAATAATTTAAGCCAACCATGCCAAAGATACAACTGGACTGGTGGTGTTTTTTTAACTTAAATATCATGAGCTGGATGTAGATCATAGTACCATGATGTTTTGATTTTTAATAATTTTATTGTATTCAAAAATACCATTGGCAGTACTTTTAATTAAAATCTCATGAGAACTGGAAGTAGATCATAATAGATCTCCATGATTTGACTTTTAGTTGATAATGTGAAGTCAACCACTGATGTCAAAGATGCTAGAAGAATTTTTATATATAACATTTATGTATATATATTTTTAATACTTGTTCTTTATGGCAAACCCTGACCAGAATATACATGTAAAAAAAATGTCAAGCATTATTGCAACTTTCAATAGGATAGGAACATGAGTACGGTAGGGGCATCGAGAAAAAAAAAAAAAGAATTTATATTTTTAAGGCTTGGTTGTCACGATTGGCCATAGTCTTGAGTAGTAACGGTGGTTACAGAAAAAGTCTTTTGTCTCATTTCTTTTCTTATTTTAATTAGTTAATAAATTTATTTTGAATAATTTAATAATATTTATAATAATTTTATATTCTTTTTTAACAATCAAAGAGTAATTAAACTAGAAAGTGGGTGGATGTTAGTGGGTGGAACATGTATATTGTCTCAAGTGGCTAATTTAACTACGACTGAACTATAATTATTTCTCAATTTAACATACAATATTTGAACTAGTTGAAGAAGGTCAATCGGGTTGGGGCCCTCTATTTGGCGCCCCTCAAATAAAGTTTGCATTGTGGCTTGATGTTGGGGCCCTCGATTTGGCACCTCTCAAATCAAGTTTACCATGTTATTTGGGCCATTTTTGTACAATTTTAGGTTCAGGATTGGATTTTACCATGTTATTGGGTATTAAAAAAAAGAAAAAAAGAAATTACATATGGTTGAGTTTTCTTCGATTAAGTCAAAATTTAATAAAGTGCTAGTTTTTGGTTAAGAGATCAAAAGTGACCTCTTTATTTATTAGGAGCATCAGATGCAAATATTTTGGCTAAATTTTATCATTTTGATTAATTTTTACTTTTGAATATTTTTATTTCATTTTTTGTCCTCAAGATTACCTAAATTCAAGTAATGATGAGGACAAAATTCTTTGTTTTATTTTCGGTCTCAAATTCTATTTCATAGCTTAGGATATTAGTTTATATGTAATAAAATAATATTATAAATTAGACTAATTTTATTTTTGAACTTATCTCAAATTTACGAGATATGATTTGGGACAAAAAAAGAGATAAAAAATGTTGTCCGCTACGGTGTTCTTATAATTTTTCAAGATCATTTAATAGGTGGTAGTTACTTGTGAATTTTTCATACTTAGTATATGTGATTTGGAACATAGCCTCAAATGTTTTTTTGAGATTAAATTACTAATTACATTTGGAAAGATTAAGTTGTAAAATTTTTTAAAAAGTCCAGTTGCCAATTACATTTAGATCCAGTTGCAAAATTTTTGGTTCAGAGATCAAAAGTGATTTCTCTATTTACTAGGGCCATCATATGCAATTATTTTGGCTAAATTTTATCATTTTGATCAATTTCTATGTTTGAATATTTTAATTTCATTTTTTGTTCTTGAGATTATCTAAATTCAAGCTATGGGACAAAAATTTTTATTTCATGCTTTAGAATATTAGTTTATAAATAATAAAATAATATTATAAGTGAGACTAATTTTAATTTTAAATTAATTTTAAATTTATGAGAAATGATTTGAGATAGAAAGTGAAATAAAAAAATTATTGTCTCCTACGATATTCTTGTAATTTTTCAAAATTATTTAATAAGTCTATGGTAGTTATTTGTGAGTTTGTCATACTTGGTATATGTGATTTGAAACATAGTCTCAAATGTTTTTTTGAGGTTAAATTACTAATTACATTTGAAATGATTAAGTTGTAACATTTTTGGGGGGTCAAGTTGCCAAGGTAGCCTCATGTTTTCTGAAGGGTCAAGTTGTAATTACATTTGGAATGGTCAGGTTGCAAAATTTTTAAAAAGTCCAGTTGCTAACTAGCGCGTGTCAACAATAATAGGTTCTATAATAGCCAAGTTCCATAGTAAAATTTATTTTTTAGGTCCATAAATAACATACTACTAGCGCGTGTTGTGTGGGTAAAACCAATTAAAAAAAAAAAAAAGAACATGTGTTGAAAAAACACAAAGCAAACGTGGCTTTTTAGAGATGGATTGTGTGTTGTAAAAGTTTCGGTGCAATAACCAAAATTAATATAATTGTATTGATTTTGAAATTGATTTTTTTAAAAAGAAGATACTACATGGATCGGTCAAATTTGCATCATCCATGTTTTGTTTTTTTTTTTTTTTGAAACACTAAACCCATTTTGCGATAAATATTTTATTTTTAACTTTTTTTTTTTGATAATTTTATGATAGAGAAGATTTCTCCTTGAACCACCCAATCTCTCTTTCGTCTTGGACTAATAACCGAAAGCTTTTGACTTTCTTATCTTGAAAAGAAATATTAAAAATTACTTAATTAATTTTAAATATCTTTCCTTTTTTATGAATTATGATTTTTCCTCATCATACTTCTATTCCATTCATTCAATTAATTCTCAATTCTCATACCAAATACTGCACTTTATATATATATATATATATATATATATATATATATATATATATATATATATACATAAAGTATAATTAAAAGATTATATTATCCGTAGCTCATTTCATCTTTCATTCCGGATCAAATGAAATATTTGTTCTAACATAAATTAATCTTATTTTCAAAAAATATAAAAATACTTTTAAGGTTGGATTAAAATTATAAATAATTAAATGTCACGTTATAAAATTATTTTAAAATGAATTATTAAATTTTATGTTAATATTTTTAAACACAAATTTCATTAAAGAATTCATTTACAAATTAATTCAATCGAAGAAATGTTGGTGTTCACATGCAGTTAGTGAATATATCCAAATCAATATAATGCTAAGTGCTAAGAGATATTAAGAAAAGAAATTTTCTTTTGGATAGAAAAGAAAAGAAAAGAATATTGATAATGCAATAAGCACCGTTGTAATCAAATTACGACAAAATTAGAATAGCCAACAGATAACAACAAATTGCAAAACCCATTTTCTTTTCTTTTCCTCTATTTTTTTTTTATTGAACGCAAAGACATTTCTATTAAATAATTAAATAACATAAAAAAAAGAAATTGTTTGATAACATCAAATATTTCAACGCGAAACATTAACTGGACCCACCAGCAAAGCAAATTAAGGAGAATCGTCAGCACCTTAAGAAATCATGCACCAAGAAAATTCTTGGAAAGCCCGCAGCCACTGTCCCGTTCAATTCGTCAACATATTACTATTAAGGATTGAAAGAACTAGATACATCAATTAATTGTCATTATTTACTTTCTTTAGTTAACCTTATTCCCTATTTTTGTGTTATATTAATTACTTTCTTTATTTAATATATGATCGTTCATACCAATTATTAATATTTTAATTTTAGTTAAATTAGATTTCTCAATTAATTATTAGAAATCAACCAGTTGTAAAACTACGAGGCTTACTAGATTCCCTACCTAATTTCCAACATTTGTGGTAATTTAACATTGACATTAAACAGTAAAATGATTAAATGATTGACCCTCAAAAAAGTGTGTATGTTGAAAATGTCTCTGATGAAGGAAAACAATATTTTTTAAAAAGTTGTCATAAATAAATTAAATGTAATATATTAATTACAATAAATAATATTAATTTTTTTTCCTTTATATTATTATTAATTTTAAAAAAAAAAATTATATTTTAAATTAAATAAAATAAAACTTTTACATTTTAAGTTTATAACAAAAATAAATTTTTATACAAATAAAAAATATTTTAATAATTTTTTTTTATTTTTAAATTAAAAAATAATTTTTTCTAATATTAATTTGGCCCTTTATTTCTAGTATAAAACTATTTTTTCTTTTAGAATATTTATTTTTCTATTTAAAAAACACTTTTCCGCTACTCTTCGCTTCCTCCGTTTTCGTGTACACAATTGCTTCTAGAGGAAGTTTCAATAGCTTGACTTCAGTCGACGACCCCGTTCTTGTGTCCAATCCAAAAATCTGCTTTCACTATTTTGTCGTCTTTTGATTTGCTGAGGTTTCAGTGTCTTCTTTCGGCCTGAGGTGATAAAAGAAGGTTTATCACTTCAACTTTTCGGTAATGGCGATTGAAATTAATGGGTCCCAATGCAGATTCTTTTCTTCATAACTCTCTAGTGCTTGTACGAGGATTCTTGCGTGGCACTCTTTTTTTCTATTACCTCTCTTCCTTTTAAGTTAAGGAATCATTTTGCTGCTTTACCTTTGGAAGACTCTCATTTTTATGCGTTTTTGGTGAAAATGGGTTTCTGATGATACCATTTGTTCTGTATTTGTTGATGCATTTTAGGATTCTTCGCGTGAAGGAAACAGAAGAAGACGAAAATGGAGGAACGTCGGAGTTCAAGCCAGAAAAGGGTGATAAACACTGATTTTGGGTTCACAGACACCATATTTTCTTGGTCCATCGAAGACATTTTCAATGAAGATTTGTACAAGAACGAGGTTGGAACTATTATTCCTTCTTGCCCATTTGGTTTAGTTCATTATTTTTTCTGAAAATGTTAAGATTTTTGTCCCTGTTGGGTTGTGTGTATGATAAAAATGGTTACTTTTTCATCCTCCATAACTTAAGGAGTTGAGGTTTACTTACCAAACACGGAATGCATTTTTCATGGTTGAGTTATTTGATGTTATTTAAGGCCCCTCTGCATTGAATGGCTTATAGCCTTATAGTTCATCGGAGTTTCTATACTATCATAAGTGCTTATATGCAGGCAAAATTTTCTTTGGAAAAGCTTTCCTAAACAGCTTATTATCCTCTAGAAGGCTGTTTTCAGCTTATCATGTAATGCCACTTTTTGTAGCTTCGGAGAAACAGCTGTTGTAGAAGCTCATAGCATGATTTTAGATATGCTTCTGGAATTGTATATCTAATCATTAAACAACATATTCAAAAAGGAACTTATTGTATCAGAGCTTATGTAAGCACATGAATATGCCATTTACAGGGCTAAATGGGTAAGGACTGTAATTGAGATTTGCTTAGTTTTGGTCTGTTTTGGAGTTTAAAGAGTGATCAAGTTTGAACACTAATTTAAAACATCCTAAGTTGTGCACGCTTATATCAGTAAGATAAATAAGATGTAGAAAGTATGTGTAAGTTTTATAGAAATACTAGAATTTTGGACCCATGGGTAGCACGGGTAGATTTGGCATTGCCCATCCTAAGTTTTTAACTTTTTGAAGTGAAAACAAATATGGGTCTAAAAATTAAAATTTAATATTTTAATAATTTCTGTATATGATATCCTATGAAAAAGTGGAAAGGGGGTTTGCTCTACTTCTTTTTTCCATCAATGAATTTAAAATGAAGTGAAAGAATATAAAAATAATTGGCGCATGCTAGCTAGAATAGGAGTCAGTCAATGGACCCGAAAAAAAAAAAAAAGACACTTGTCAAGCTGTGTTCACAGGCTAATTTTAGAAAATCTTCAGTCAATGGGCCCAATAAAAAAAGACACTTGTCAAGTTGTGTACACATGCTCATTTTAGAAAAACTTCACTCTCTTTTCTTAAATGTAAATAATAAATAAATGTAAATGATAAAAAATAAATAAATAAAAATTTATTTATTACTTATAAGTATAAATTTATATACTTATAAAAAACTAAACAAACCAACCTTAGATAACTATTGAAATTTTAAAGCTCCACTTGTGTAATTAAACAGCTTTTCTGTATTATTAAGCTTAGGTTGTTTATCATTATAGAAGCCAATTTCACACCACTAGTGGATCCTGACGTGTTGTTAATTAACACTCCATTTTCTAAAGAGTTGCTATATTAAATGAATAATGGCTGATAGATATCATTGGTTTGCTTCGAATTTCATTATGTAGTATACTGTTAGGTTGATATGCCTATGTTTTACATATTCAGCTGCTTGTCCGTGACTCACTTAAATGGGTAGCTTGGTTTTCATGCATTGAATAATCATAAAGGATCCTGTTGTTTCCTTGTCAATAAGTAGCTTAATAATCATAAAATTCTTCTCATGCAACAACATATTTATCTGCATTTCTGTTATTTCCTTCTCATCCTGTTATTTCTAATCATGACCTTTTCTAGAGATAGAGGTTTATTAATCTGTATCTAGGATTGGTTTGGGGTTTAGATGTGTTACAGGCAGCGTCACTTTTAAATTGGAGAGTTTATAAATTTTTGTATACTCTCAATGCCTTTATTATATATGGAAATTGGTATATTCATTATGCTGCTCAATGGTCCCCTTACTATAAAAAGCTATTCTGAATTTTTCTGAAGAAACGTTTTAAAGATATATCTATTTTTGTCCTGTCTGCTTAGACATCTTCATTCACACATTTTGTAAGATTTTTGGTATATTTGGAGTTTCAAACTGTTCGAAACTGTTACAAAATTTATGGCTAATAATGTCCTTGTTTGGTAAGCAATGAGCATGTTAATATAAACTAAGTGCACTAGTGTTCTAGAACATTGTGAAGGGCCAAAGTTAAGGGCTTCACATAATCCACTCAATCTAATGAAAATTTTAATGTGCTCTTTTTAAAATAGGGATGATCTATCGGTGATATGTCAAATCAACTAGTTACCTTTAAAGGTCACGGCATAGAGGACCTTTGGGTTAAAAACTATATCTCAAGTGATGGAGCTGCCCTTAACTTTCCAATTTGAATGCCCAAGGTCCTATCTATAAATATAGCTGATATACTCATCTATTTGTTGAAGAATATAGATTCCATTTTATATGAAATACTTGATAATCTTTTGGTCATATTCACTGTGGGGCTAGATCCAGTAATTCGGATCTTAATTGTAGCTTTCCAAGATATAAAGTTTGAGCTAGCATTTCAATATCACTTCTTTATTCTTTTCAGGTTGAAAAGATTGAACTATCATTCCCATCAGTTCTTCATTATTTTACATCATATATGTACCCACTATTGGAAGAAACTCGAGTACGATTAAGTTCAAGTATGGAAATCTTATCCAGTGCGCCCTTTGCTGAAGTAACTGCACTTGAGGACGCCAAACCTTATAGAGCAGGATTCTATGATGTGAAAGTTGAAAGCTGGAGAAACAGGTTTACTGACCGTGGAAAGGAGCCATACAAAACATTGCCTGGAGATGTCCTTGTTTTGGTTGATGGAAGACCAGAAACTGTAGATGATTTACAAAGAGTGGGAAGGTTCTGGACTTTTGTATCAGTGTATAACATCACAGAGGATGAGAATGAGGATGACAGTACATCTGTTTATTTTAAAATTAAGGCGCCGAAAGATATTGACCTTGATGAAGTGAGCCAGAAATCTCTGTATGTTATTTTTCTGACAAATGTTACCACCAGCAGAAGATTATGGAATTCTCTGCACATGTCAGGAAATTTGAAGCTTATTAAGAAAATCTTATGCACTGATGGAGTGGTAAGGGAATCTTTTTATGGTTATGTACACTATTATATGCATATAATGATATATCTTTTATTGGTAGTTTAACTAATGTAGTTGTTTGGTTACAAGATACAAAGTAGAATATACTGACAGACCCTTGGATGTGTGCATATCTGGTGTTACTCGTATATGTGTTATTTTCGACCAAGTGTTGGTTATCACTACATTTTGTATATTTGTCGTGAATAGAAAATAGCATTTTATCCTTGTAATGATGGATGCTATTGATGATCTACGAATAATTGAGATATTTTGTTGGTAGTTTAACTAATGGAACTGTGCTGCTTGTACAGGTAGAGGAGAGTTGTGATTACTGTTCTGCAGAGACTGACATTGTAACAGATAAGTATTCATCATCCAAATTCAATGAGTCCCAAAATAATGCAATTCTTGCATGTCTTTCTAGCATTCAGTGCAACCACAAGCCTACTGTGAATCTTGTTTGGGGTCCACCAGGGACCGGAAAAACTAAAACTTTGAGTGCACTGCTTTTTTCTCTCATGAAGATGAAATGTAGAGTCCTTGTTTGTGCCCCAACCAATGTTGCCATTAAAGAAGTAGCATCACGTGTCTTGAGCATGGTGGGAGAATCATTTGAATCTGGATCTGATGCTTTATTCTGTCCACTGGGGGACATGCTATTATTTGGGAGTAAAGAGCGGCTTAAGGTTGGGGCGGGCATTGAAGACATATATTTGGATTATCGTGTTAAGCAGCTAACAGTGTGCTTTGCACCAGTTACTGGTTGGAGGTCATGTTTTGCATCAACGATTGACCTTCTAGAAGATTGTGTTTCTCATTATCATGTTTATGTTGGGAATAAATTGGCAAAGAAGGAAGATGACCTTGATAAGAGCAGAGAGACAAGAGGCATGGATAATTCTATTCTTAACAAGGAGAAGCCCAAATCTTTTCTTGAGTTTTTGAGGGAAAGGTTTATATCCGCCACAGTGCCACTTAGAAATTGTATTTCCATTTTATGCACACATGTTGCTAGAAGCTACATTTTGGAACATAACTTCCAAAACATGGTTTGCCTGATTGAGATACTTGATTCTATTCAAGCGTTACTGTTTGAAAATGATATACTTCATGAAGGACTGGAAGAACTCTTTTCTCTTCCAGAAGTTTTGGAGGATTCTGCACTGTCATTCACTGGTACTGCATGCAAATTATACAATAAGAAAACTGAATGTCTCTCTGTTTTAAAAGTTCTTAAAGAGTCCCTTGGTAAACTTGACCTACCAACTTCACTGAGTGAGATACGAATTAAAGAATTATGTTTTCGATCATGTTCATTAATGTTTTCAACAGCTTCTAGTTCCTATACGCTGCATTCCATTGAAATGGAGCCACTGAGTATTTTGGTTATAGATGAAGCGGCACAACTGAAGGAATGTGAATCAGTAATACCTCTTCTACTTCAAGGTGTAAATCATGCCATTCTTGTTGGAGATGAGTACCAGCTACCGGCAACTGTTGAAAGTAATGTATGTAGATCTTCAACTGTATCCTTGCACTTGCTAACCTTTGCTATTTTTTTAAAGGGTTAAATTCTGTATCCTTCCGCCCCTAGATCAGACCTTTTTTCCAAATCCTCCTACTGTTGATTGACACTTTTTTTCTTACTTTGCAAGGTTTCTTCTGATGCTGGCTTTGGGAGAAGCTTATTTGAAAGGCTAAGCACATTGGGCCACTCAAAGCACCTTCTCAATATACAGTACAGGATGCATCCATCAATAAGTTCATTCCCAAATTCATATTTTTATCTCAATGAAATCCATGATGCTTCAAATGTTAAAAGCAAGAACTATGCGAAGCAATATCTTCCTGGGCCAATGTTTGGTAGCTATTCTTTCTTAAATGTAATTGGTGGAAGGGAAGAGTTTGATGATGTTGGACGAAGCCGCAAAAACATGGTTGAAGTAGCTGTTGTGGTCAGAATATTGAAGAATTTGTATAAAGGTTAATCTATCTAAACTTTTATGTTCTTGGCCGTAATCTTTCTTCTTTTTTTTTCTTTTTTCAACTTTCATTTTGTCAGGGGATAGTTCTGTGATTGTGAAGTGATATTGTGATAACATAAAAATCTTGATATAGAAATTCAATAGTTTAGCAGATAAGTGATTTCCAATTACCAATGATTGAAGTTGCTAGATTTAAAATTCAATTGTCTGGTTAATAGGATCTTTTCTGTAAGTGTAAGGATCATAAATTTTGTGAAGTAATACATATCAGATTTGGAACATTTGTTGTTATTAAAGTCGAATATCCCAAGGAAAAGAACTGAAAAAAGTAGGCTGAAATAATGATTTTACCATTACTTTGTTCTGCAGTGTGGCATGGCTCGAATGAGAAGCTCAGTATTGGTATAGTATCTCCATATGCAGCTCAACTTGTCGCAATCCAAGAGAAAGTTGGACACAAGTATGACGGACTCAATGGTTTTGAAGTGAATGTGAAGACAATTGATGGTTTTCAAGGTGGAGAACAGGATATTATTATACTATCAACTGTGAGGACTAATTATCATTCATCACTGAAGTTCATTTCCAGTCCCCAGAGAACTAATGTTGCTCTTACAAGGGCCCGGTAGATCTCTTACTATGAAAATTTAATTTGAGTTTGCTTGCTCTTTTGGCATAATGTACTGAAAAATTCTGTTGGCTTTGCTATTCTATAGGTACTGTTTATGGATTTTGGGGGATAGTAAGACCCTTACTAGTCAAGAAAGTGTTTGGAGGTCCCTAGTTCATAATGCTAAGAATCGTCAATGCTTCTTTAATGCTGATGAAGACAAGGATCTGGCCAAAGCAATCTTGGATGTCAAGAAAGAATTGGATCAATTTGATGATTTGCTCAATCCAGACAGCGCCATTTTCAAAAATGCTAAGTGGAAGGTATATATCATGTGAAATCTTCGTTGTCATATAAATTTTTTGGATTATCTTCTAGATCTTATTTTCCACTTCTCATTTTACCCTTACACAAATCTGCAGGTTCTTTTCAGTGATAATTTTCTTAAATCGTTCAAAATGCTTCATTCACAGCGCATAAAAAAGTCTGTTATTACCCTTTTACTTAGACTGTCTACAGGGTGGAGACCTAGAAGACGGAACACAGATTCACTTCGTGTGGGCTCATCCCAGATATTAAAACAAGTCAAGGTTGAAGGCCTCTATGTTATTTGTGGAGCAGATATAGAAAAAGAATCAAGATATACTCAAGTTTTGAAAATATGGGATGTATTGCCACTAGAGGAAATCCCTAAATTAGTGAAGCGTCTGGATGGCATATTTGGAAGGTTCACTGATGATTTTATCTGTCGTTGCATGGAAAAATGTTTTGAGGGGTAAGTGTCGCATCCAACTATATTCTGATTGACCTGAGCTCTTTCTCCTCACTGATATCATGATTTTCCTTGTTTATTCTTGCTTAGGAATTTGGAAGTTCCAATGAGTTGGGAAAAATCTGCAGATATTGTCCGGTATAAGGACATTGATGATATTCACAATGAGGGCAATTTAAATTCTAGAGCTTCAGATTGTAGAAGTTATGTTGAGAATTCAAAGGTTGGGGAGAGTCTGTTGTTGATGAAGTTCTATTCTTTATCGTCGAATATAGTGAGTCACTTGCTTTCCAACCGTGACACTGTAGAATTGGATCTGCCATTTCAAGGAACAGATGAAGAAACAGAGATAATCCTCTATCCAAGAAGTACATTTGTACTTGGCCGGTCTGGTACGGGGAAAACCACTGTACTGACGATGAAGCTTTTTCAGAAAGAATACAAATATCATGCCACAATGGATGCAATATATGGAAGTAAGATTGCTTCAGTTCCCTGTTTAGGTGAAGATAAAGAATCGAGGCATAATGACTCTACAAATGATAGACCAGTCTTACGCCAATTATTTGTGACAGTGAGTCCTAAATTGTGTCATGCTGTGAAACATCATGTTAGTAGATTGACAAGGTGTGTGGTTTATCTGATAAACTTTCTGTTGGGATGTGTTTTATTTTTATTCCTTTCATGTAAATATCAGGGTATTATATCTGATAAGCTCGGTTAGTGTATTGACCAAAGAACTTGTAGACTAACTTAGTATTTTGATCCAGTGCTTCTTTTTGACCTTTCAATCACAAACTATTTGCAATATGTATATATATATATATATATTTGCTTTTGTTAGCATAAATTTTTCATTGTTCTAGTATGGGATAATCATTTTTCATGCGCTGTAAATAGTTGCCTATTACTTTCTTGTAAAGTTTTAAAAGATCATTTATCCTCAAGTACTTCTACTCAATTATTCTCTTAATTTCATCCAGTTTCTTATTACTACATTTAGTAGGGTTGATATCTAATTCTAGACATTTGTTATATATGCAGATCCATTTTTGGTGGGCATGGTGGCAGTAATTCTGAAGAACATGGCTCCATTGATGAAGACATTGATGATTCAGAATTGAAATTCAAGAATATCCCAGATTCCTTTGTTGATCTTCCACCTAACTTGTATCCTCTCGTGGTAACATTTGAAAAGTTTTTGATGATGCTTGATGGGACTTTGGGTAATTCCTATTTCGACAGATTTCATGACATAAGTAGTCCTTATGGTCAGATCCTTGGTTTGGGGTCAGTTTCCTTTGAAGCCTTTATGAGGAAGAAGGAGGTGAATTATGACAGGTTTGCTTCACAGTACTGGCCTCATTTTAATTCCAGTTCAACTAAGAAGCTTGATTCTTCAAAAGTATTTACTGAGATCATAACTCATATCAAAGGTGGTGTACAAGTTGGAGAGCATGGTGAAGGTAAGCTTAGTCGAGAGGAATATCTTAATTTGTCAGAGAAAAGAACATCAAATTTGAACAGGAAAAAAAGAGAGATGATATATGACATCTATCAAAATTATGAAAAAATGAAGATGGAGAATGGTGAATTTGATTTGGCGGATCTGGTAATCGACATCCACCGTAGACTCAGGAACAACAAGTATCGGGGTGATGAAATACATTATGTATATATTGATGAGGTGCAGGATCTGACCATGAGTCAAATTGCTTTATTTAAATATATCTGCCAAGATGTGGAAGAGGGTTTTGTTTTCTCTGGTGATACAGCACAAACAATTGCAAGGGGAATTGACTTTAGATTCCAAGACATACGATCTCTCTTCTACAAGAAGTTTGTTCTAGAATCAAAGAGTAGCATACACAATGAAAGAAAAGAGAAAGGTCAAATTTCAGATATTCTCCTATTGAGTCAGAACTTTCGTACTCATGATGGAGTTCTGAAATTATCCCAGAGCATCCTTGAACTTCTCTTTTGTTTCTTCCCTCATTCTATTGATGTGTTGAAGCCTGAGACTAGTTTGATATATGGGGAAGCTCCTGTTGTTCTTGAATCTGGAAATTGTGAAGATGCAATTGTGACAATTTTTGGCAATAGTGGAAACATGGGTGGGAAAATAGTTGGATTTGGAGCAGAGCAAGTAATATTGGTACGAGATGATTGTGCTCGAAATGAAATCTCTAACTATGTAGGGAAGCATGCTCTTGTTCTGACTATTTTGGAGTGCAAAGGCCTTGAGTTTCAGGTTAACATAACATGCATCTTTTGGAATTAATATATATATATATATATATACACACACACATACATATATATGTTTTTAAACTTTTTAAATGTGTTTTGTGATTTTTCTTTTTGAAATTTTGTAGGATGTGTTACTCTACAATTTTTTTGGCTCTTCTCCTTTGAAGAATCGGTGGAGGGTAATTTATCAGTTCATGAATGAGCAAAATCTGCTGGACTCTACCGCACCTAAGTCCTATCCTAGTTTTAGTGATTCCAAACACAATGTTTTGTGCTCCGAGCTTAAGCAATTGTATGTGGCTGTAACCCGTACAAGACAGAGATTGTGGATTTGTGAGAACAATGAGGATTTCTCTAGACCTATGTTTGACTATTGGATAAAGAAGTGTCTGGTACAAGTCAAGCAGTTGGATGATTCTCTTGCTCAGGCAATGAAAGTTGCAAGTAGTCCAGAAGAGTGGAAATCACGTGGCAAAAAGGTTATTTGTATTCTTATTCTAACATAATATCACATTCTATTTAAAGATTGCATGTCTTCTTTTAACTTATGGAGTTATTTTTTATCAGGACACTCTCAAGATCCTCAGATTTTTCTGCTTCATCACCTTTTCTTAGACTCTTCTATTTCATCATGCTGATTGTTATGAGTTTAATTAATTCTCTGCAGCTTTATCATCAAAATAATTTTGAGATGGCAACAATGTGTTTTGAAAGAGCTGGAGACACGTATTGGGAAAACAAGGCCAAAGCTGCTGGTCTTAAAGCTACTGCAAATCGTTTGCGTGATTTAGATCCTGAAAATTCAAGCAAAATCATTAGAGAAGCCGCTGTAATATTTGAAACAATTGGAATGAATGACTCTGCTGCTCAGTGTTATTCAGATTTGGGGGATTTTGAAAGAGCAGGTATGAATGTGATTTTCAAGCACTTGCTTGTTACACTGTCTATTTAACTCTAGAATTTTGATTATCTTGCATCAATAACACGTAACAAAGCCCTACCTCCTGGTTTTCACTTTCCTTTAACTGTCCTTTTGGTACTACTTTAACTTATAAAAAATTACTGTTACTGTGTTAGATATTTTTATCACTGCCGTTTTTATGAAACTTATACTTCCCAAGACAGATATTTGTCACTGGATGTCACAGTATATAAATGAATTCTTGCTTTAGTTTTAGTGCTTAAATGTAATCTTTCAACTCTAAATACTTCTTTGACCTTTTTTTTTTTTTTAAAGTAACGGTTTATACTTATTAAACGTTTACCACCTTGTTTTAGGATCTAGTTGCACTCTGATACATAATTGAATGCATATTTTAATCCTTTTTTCTTTTCTAAAAAATTTTTTTTTGCTCATTTCCATGGAAATGACATTAAATAATTTTGGTTTCATTTTATGTATATCTTGTCATATGACCATTAAGCTAATTCAACAATAACCATTTTGACGTTTTAGGTTTTATTTTGAAATCTAAATGTCTCGTGCTCCCATTACATCATATTTATCTTACAGGAAAGCTTTATTTGGAAAAGTGTGGAGAACCTGATCTGAAAAGTGCAGGGGAGTGCTTTTTCCTGGCTAAATGTTATGAGATGGCAGCAGAAGTGTTTAATAGGGGAAGGTACTTTCCCAATTGTTTAAAAGTTTGTGAGGAAGGAAGATTGTTCGACATTGGTTTTGATTACATTCAACATTGGAAACAAAGTGAAACTGGCTGTGGTGTTAAAATCCATGAACTTAATGTCATTGAACAGAAGTTTCTGGAGAGTTGTGCTGTTCATTATCATCAGCTTAACGATACACGATCCATGTTGAAGGCTGTTAAGGCTTTTCATTCGATGGATTTGAAGCGTAAATTCTTAAACTCTTTAGGTTTACTTGATGAGCTGCTCATGTTAGAAGAGGAAATGGGGAACTTTCAGGAGGCAGCAACCATTGCCAAACAGATTGGTGATGTTCCTCATGAGGTTGATCTGCTGGGGAAAGCTGGGAATTTCAGCGAAGCAGCTGCCCTTGTAGTTTCCTATGTGCTTGCAAACTCACTGTGGTGTTCTCGAAGCAAAGGATGGCCATTTAAGAAGTTTTCCCAGAAGGAGGAGCTTTTAAGGAAAGCAAAGTTGTTGGCAAAGAAAGTTTCAGAAAACTTATATGAGCTTGTTTGCACAGAAGCTGACATATTATCAGAAGAACAGAGTGACATTTCCAAGATAATGACTCTTCTAAGTTCTTCGCGAGGACGTAGTAATGCTGGTGGTGAAATTATATGTTTGAGGAAGCTTCTAGATGTTCATTTTAAGTTTGACTCACCAAAGTATTCCTGGCTAGATGAATTGGTTTTTGATTCCGCGGAACATATGGAAGGAATGATTTTGAAAAACCAGCTTTCTGTGGAAACTCTCTTTTACTCTTGGAGTTGTTGGAAAGACGAAATTGTTCACATTTTGGAGTATCTTCCATGTTTTAAAACCCATGATGTCGATGAAAATCAAAGCTACGGACTTTTTGCTCTGAACTATTTGGGTGTTAGGAAGAATATATTTAATTTGAATGACGTTTTCAGTTTGCTCATCCCTGATGCTGACTGGGTGACAAAAATCGGCAACAGAAATCTTAAGAAGAAAGGAAGGCTAGTATCTATTGATGTTCATCTTTTTGTTTCTGCTTCTCTGAGTTATTGGAGCTCGGAATTGTTTTCTGTTGGCACAAATGTCTTGCGCATTCTTGAGACACAATATAATTTCTTAGTCAATAGAAACTTTTCCAAATTCTACAAAAGCGGGACTCTGATGATTATCTACACAGTCTCAAAATTTCTTTTGGAGTTCAAGCTTTTCAATCATAGCCATGAAAACAAGATAAAGCTAGAGAACTTTATCAGACTTCCAATTGACAATATCTTTGACTGTGTTTTTCCCCTGGACTGGCGGGAACCGTTGGCTGAGAATATGGTTTCCCTAAGAGCTACTAAGGTTTGCCATGATATGTTGAGAGAGATCATATATGAAAAGATTATGCAAAAAGGTAGGCTTACCTATGGTCAAATTGGAATAACCACAGTCATGATTATGGGATCAGGTAAGCCAAATAATGAATTGTGTGCGCAAGTTAGTGGAAGACTGCATCAGTTTTCATTTTGGAATGAGTTCTTCCAGGAATTTCATCGGAATGCAGGGCCTGAAATTCTGGAAGGATCTGAACATTTTGATCTTACGGGGGCACTTAAAAAGCTTCAACTCACAAAGAAATTTCATGAAGCCTTAACAGGTACTTATAGTGCTAACTGGATCAAGGAAGTTGACTACATATCTCCTCATTGTTTCTTGTATCTGATTGAGCGCCTCCTAATCTGGATATCATACCCCAAAGGGTTCATTTACACCACAAAGTCACATCTTGTGGAATGGCTCATGTACCAGGATGACAGAGCCCTTCCTAACTTGAGTTTTATGGCTCGTGTGAAACCTTTTGAATACATTCATGACTCCATTGCACGTGTTCTTTCTGATCTTCTTTTTAACAAAAATGCAACAATAGGATGGATAAAGAAATCTGGAATAAACGTGAATCAGTACTATCCATTGCTGATATTGAGATCGGTTGTTGCATTATGCTTGGTTCATATCAATACTGGGAAGTGTTTGCACATACTTCATGATTTGATGGGTTGGGGCCATATAACTGGACAATTGCCATGGGAATTTTTTGATGTTCTTCGGAAAAGAAAGAAGTTCATGAGCATTCAAGTGTTTGCTGAGGCATTTAAAAAGGTTGACAATCCACTGGTGTGTATGAGGCTGTGGAACACTTCAAAAGAAATCATATGCAAAGAAGTGATTTTTTTAGATTTGACAATCAACCAGGACAGAAAAGATGTGCTACAGATGTTGTTTCCAAAGCGCATTGAAACTATGCATTGTCAAACTGCTAATGCTGTTTCGAAAACCGTTGTTCCAACCAGTGCGGTCCTCTCATCAACAGGTTCTTCCAGGCATCCCAATTCAACTTCTGCTTCAGTGTCTGATCAGATCTTAAATACTAATCTGCCTGTAGATGGTCAGTGCTTGTCGCATTTGTTGGAGAATCTTCAGCAGGCATTAAACAATGCAGATCAACTTAGGCTCCCGAATGTTTTGCAACAGTCAAAGGTAAAAAAAGTGTTTCACTTCTGAACTGATATCCTTTTCCTTATCTTAGTTTTCTTTTCTTTTGTCTTAGTTTCCTTCTCACTTTGCTTCTCCTCAGGACAATGTGGATAAGAGCATTCAACTTTTGAATACATCAATGACTGATAGCTCACTCGATAATATTGAAGATACAAGAGGATTAGGGGAAATGATGAGTATGCTTGATGAATTGAATAAGCTTTCTGCTGTATTATCTGACAGGTAAGTTCTCTGTATAACGTACTTTTATCATGCATCTTCTCCATCCCTCTTTCATATGAAATATATTTGTATTTGCTTTATTTCATATTTACTTAAGATTCTTAAAGTCTACAAAAGTATGCATTAGTATAGGAAACTTAAATCCAGTAACGGTTATATGCCAGATACCGCTTGAACTTTGTAGCACGGGTGCTTCACATAACTTCTTATTTGATCTACTCAAGTGGAAGTTATCTACTAAATGTGAACCTTTTTGAATTTGGTGGTTTGATTTTTTTGTTTTTTTGTTGTTGTTGGCTCTTCAGCAATCCAACAGATGAGAGCGTTTCAGTTATCAGTGAACTCTCAAAGAAGATTATTTCAAGAGGAGCAAAAGTAAAGCATATCTTGGATCAGCTATTTCTGCGGCAGAAGAATAGCATTGATGACTGTGAAGCATTAGAAGCTAGCACTGCATCTGGCAGTAACCATGAAGAAAATCATTTGGAGAAAGTGAAGGAAAACTCTGAGGATTCACAAGGTAACATCAATTCTAAGAATGACAACAGCATGGGAAAAGGAAAGGGGAAGAAAAACAAGTCCAATAATAACAGGGGAAGCAAAAAGAAAGGGAAAAATGGAGGCAAAAGAGGCAAATGATCGCCTTGCAATCCTCCATCTTTTTGGCATTCATGAAATTATGAACATCTGTTGTATGCTAATTGCAGATATAGGTAAGTTTAGTTTGCTTTAAAATGTTTGGAAAGTCTATTGTGCCTTCATCGAAGTGAGAAATTTAGTGTTCTGGTGATACAACAATGAAATAGTAGGTTGGATTAACCCGCTTCAACTGCTTTTTTGCTATAATTTCTATAAATTCATTCATATAATATTTTATAAGCCGTTAAGGATCAGAAGATTGTTATTTGTTGAATATAATATAAAATTAATCATGACATTTTTTTTTAGTTTAAATTGTTAGGTTAAATTGATGTTTAATTGGTATTAGAGTCTCTTTAATTTCATGATTAAGGAATCAAATTCTAATGTCACTATTTTCTTAATTAAATTATAATTGATTACAATTTTAATGCATAGTAAAATTGAGCTTGTGTGTATATTGCACTTTAAATTGAAAGGATATTTGTGTTCGAGGAGGTTCTGGGTATATAATATAATACAAGTTAGCATTTTTTTACACCTTAAGTTTTTAGATTAAATTAGTTCTTAATTTTTTTTTTATGATGCTTTAAGTGCCATAATACAAGTTATGTGAAGACAAATTTAGTTCATTTTGACCATCTCTAGTGGTCGACAAACGGGTTCTCATCACTTGAGGGTGCACTATTGGCGCCTTGTTGGTAGAGAGAAGGAAGAAGCAACAATGAACTAGAGGACGGGAGCACAAGAGAAAATTAGGTCTTGATTTATACTTAAAATGGTTGAAAAGTGAAAAATTGCAGAAGGAATTTGATGTTAAATTCATCTCTCTTGTTTAGATTAAACAACCATCAAACAAAAATTGAAAGCAAATCTAGCATGAAATTAGAAGAAAAAAAAAAAAAAAACAGAAATCCCACAAAACAGAAATCAAGAAAATTGGAACACATGCACTAGCATGAAATTAAAAAAAAAAAAAATCCCACTAAACAAAATTAGAAATCCCATAGAACAGAGAACGAACCAAAGATTTCACAAAACTAGAAAACATGCACTAGCATGAAATCAAAAAGAAGAAGAAGAAACATCCTCGAAAATTGATAGAACTAAAGACCATTAATACTAGAGATCGTGTTGATAGAAATATGCTGGAACCATCAAATGAAGGGAGCACACCCCCAGTCAACAATCACATGTGTGGATGACTAGAGCACAACATTGTTCACCTCTCGCGTGGATGGATGATGGGAGCAAAGCACTAATCTCGCATGGAAGGGTTGAGAAATTGGAAAAAAAAAAAGGAGAAAATGGGAGCACAGAGACAAGAAAGTCGAGGGTTTCTTCATTATGTGTAGTGGATCTTCTAGAATATGGCCTTTGACCCAAAGATGAAGAGCCATTGATTAGTGGGAGCATGGATAATGGTCACAAATCTAACTGTTAGATATGTTGATATTAAAAAAAGTATCAAAATCCTCCATATCAGTATCTAATTTATCCACCACCAAGTAACAATTCGTATCAATATCCATATCAAAATTCTCCATATTCATATTCAACTTATCCACCCCCAATAACCATCCCATTTAGTATGGGACTTCAATGGCCACTAGTTCCATTGATAAAGAACCCGAAACACTTCGGGTCCATGTTTGAGTCTCAAGTACCACCTTTCTCCTCCCAAGTTAAAGAAGAAAGAGGATTGGTAGTCAAAAAAAAAAAAATCCAAAGTAAGATCCAACATGGTGGAAGATAAACTTCTCATTCAATTGTAGCTCAACATTTTGAAGGATCTAGTTGTGGGGTTGATCAAAAAGCAAGAAAAATTCTTTTTTGCCCCCTCACACTATCACCAATTCCAAAAAGGACCATAAGTTTTAAACTGAACAAAATAAACCCTTCATTTCAAGCCAAGAACAAAAGTGGACTTTATTGAGTTATTTTTTGTTTGTATGAAAGGTTCACTTTTGTTCTAGATTTGAAATATAAGGGTTTATTTTGTCTAGTTTAAAAAGTTAGGGTCCTTTTTGGAATCGGCGATAGTTTGAGAGAGCAAAAAGGGAGTTTTCTCTTAAACAATTTTTTTTTGGTTAAGGATCAATGACAATTATAACAAGTATCATGGCAATTTACGAGAGTGGGATTCAATCCCACTAGAATCTCAATGACATAGAATAAATTGTGCCATCTCAAAATTTGTTAGATGCTACAAATCAACTGTTCAAAGGAAGAAAAGCAAGAGCTTTGAGAATGACATCATAGTTGATGCCAAAATGATATGGGCTAAAGATAACAAAAAGGTGAGTAGTTCGAGTGTTGCTTATTGAAAGATGAACCTAAATGGATAGAAGAATCATCTTAATGTTCTTCAAAAATAACAAAAACTTTTGCTTTTGGGGTGTACTCTGATCTTTCAATCCATTAGATTTAACAACTTGTGATTATGACCCTCCATCTCCCACACTAGTCTGCCCAATTTGCTAAAAAGTGGCAAAAAAAAAAGAGTAAAAACAAAAGCAAATGAAACCACTTCTAACAATGTCAACCATGGTGCAATATAAGAAACATTGATCCAAAAAGTAGAAGCATTGAATGCTATTGCGGCTCTTAAAAAGGAAGAAAATGACAGACAAAATGAAAGAATTTTAATAGATAAGGAAAAGGTTCTTTTAGAGCAAACTAAGCTGAAGATCGATGAGAAGCGAGAGAAGTAAAGACAACATTTAGAGAAAGAGAAGCTGAAGGCAAAGGAGCTGAAGATCTTGATGACAAACACATCCTAAATGCCAGAGAGACAACACTAAGATCATGAGATTATATGTAACATGATTAGGGAAAAATATAGGATTGTTTAGTGTTTCTTGTAACTTAGTAGTTTAGATGCTAATTATGTAATATAATTAGGGAAGAACTTGCATTTGGTTATGCTTTTGTTGGGTAATGTTTAATCTATTTTAATATATTATTATGCATCATGAATTTTAATTTATGCAAATTTATTAAATTTATCTAGTATTAATTTTGCACATATTTATTGGGTTAAAATAAAATTAAAATGACTTGAAAATGTTAAATTACAAAAAACAAATATTAAAACGAGATAATGATGTGGGATAACTTGTGGGACTTATTTATGCAACTAATATGAGTTGCACCATTAGAAGAAATTTTATTTTTAAGTTGCATAGAGTGTAATAAATGATGTCATTGTAGGACTTAGAAAAATTATTAAAAAAGTAACTTGTGCAACTCTTATGGATAGCTTGATTAGAGATGCTCTTTGTTAGTTTGTGTGGGAAGTTTTTGCCAACTACAGTGAAGTTGAAAAGTTTCTTTCAGTTTGCAGCTTTGCACTGTAGGCTATGGAGTAGACTAGCAAGCAAAGGGGCTGACTTGGGGACTAAATTTGTTGTCCCATATAGTATTTTATACACTGTTTTATTGCAACAAATTGGTTAAAACATACAAAAAAAAGTGAGAAAGCAACATTATAAAGTAGTTAGTTTATTTTATTTTTTATTCAATCAATCATGGAGAGTAAGACTGGAAATGGGATAAGAAAGTAGAACTAATTTAAATCTGTTGACTTTGGGGAACCATTTATTGCAAGTACACATGAAAGCCTACTAATTTTAGCCCCTTTCAAGCTATCTCCTATACTAATATTCTACTACCTACTATCTACTATACTAATATAAGAAGAGAACTCCGCTGTTTGTACAACAACATTCATGTTGAGTTTATCTACTTCTACTATCTACTATCTACTATCTACTATCTACTATAAGAAGAGAACTACGCCGTTTGTACAACAACATTCATGTTGAGTTTAATTTTTATGTTAATCTGACACGTGTTTGTTTATAATGCCCCAATTAACTAAAATATGGCCAAACATTTCTGAAACAAAGCCGTAATGGAACACTAACCACTAGTTGAAAAAGAACGGCCTGTTAGTTAACATAACGAAACCAGGATGAAACAGTAAGGGTGAGACTTGCGGAACAATTGTCATTTTGGTTCCATTCTCGCGGAGTTAATGATTATAGTTTGCAGTGGGTAGTTTATTTCCTCAACTAAGCTAAACTAAATCCCGAACTCTCTTCTCAATACTATCAGAGAAGAAGCTAGAGAAAGATATTTCAGGGATATTATCAGTTTGATTAGACTTGTGACTGAGTTAAAATGCATGTTACCAATGCAAAGTTTGCTATCTATGTACGTACGTCTGGGAAGATAAGATTTATAAAAAGATAAGAAGGTAATCTTTCTACATCTATTCCTTAAGAAAAGTAGAGAAACTTTAGTTGACAAGAGTTATTTTCCTACTGATTCGCCCTACTGATTTTGGCTATTTTGATTTCGGTAAGGCTCAATTTATTACTTGCTATGTTTGAAGATGTTATGAAAGCATGCACATTCAGTTAGTTGCTGACTCTGTTTTGTTGTTCATTGCTGAGTAAGCCATGTCCAAACGTATATTTCTGATACGGGAAATACACCCTGCAAAGCAAACCTGGAAGCTTTCAGTGAGAGTGTTGGGAAATGTGGAGTCTTTACAAAGGAAATAAACTGAATGGACTAGAACTAGACCTAATGGATGAAGAGTTGATGTCCATGTTTTTTATTCATATAATCTGACCTTTTCACTTAGAAATTTTTGGCCTTTAATGTTTTATGTGAGATCACTTATTCATTAACTCATTTTTTTTTTTTTTTCTAGGTGTTTCAGCGTAGAAAGATTCAAGCAAGCACTGACAACTATTCAGTTGATAGGCTTGCACCTGTATTGAGGTATGGAAATACATTTTAGATGTGCAATTTTGAGCCTCGACAAGAGACATGCCAATTCAAACTGTCCAACAATCCATATAGACTGCATTTCCGAAAGACTACCACTGTTCATGAAATAGAAAATAAGAAGATACCGTTTTATGGATTTAATTTCATTAAGTTTGAGGATGTGCTCGAGGAGAAGATTCCAACTAATATATTAGTTGGTAAGTGTAATTTAGTTTTTTTTTTTGGTAATTTACTATATTCGTCTATTCTTATATACTGATCTATATATATATGTAGATGTTATTGGCTAGTTCTTGGGAATTGATCAGAATAGTTATGTTGATGTTAATGAGCGGACAAGGGTGGTAGTTGTCTAGTTACTCTAGGATATCAAGTAAGTTGTTTTATTTTTGGACAAGAGGCTGATGGGTCATTTGTAAAAATGTTATATTTTTACGGATTGTTGATAGTAGCTATAGTATGTAGCAAAATAATGACTATCGGTCTTCAACAATGGTGTTGTTGTGGAGTTTTTATATAAGAAGGCTTTAACTGAAAATATTATTTTCTGTTAAGGGATTTCTAATGCCCCCACTGCTGCTGGAGCTTCGTTGGAGGTGGCCGAGTTTAAGCTTTTGGGTTTTAGTTGTTGCAGGATTTCTTCTAGTTGGGTAATGAAATCTCCTTGAGTTGCCATTCTTGCTAAGGAGGCCAAAACTTGAGATTTGTTTTGTAGGAATTGATTTTGTCCTTCTTTAGCTTGCCTGTGAAAGTGGAGATTCTTTTCAAACCACTTCATGACTTGAAATTTATGAGCTTTATCTGCATGTTGTCAGTTACTCCACTACCTCACCATGCTTAATCTTTGGAGGAATGGAACCACCATAGACCCTTTTTGTGAGAATTGGTACTTCCACAAATAAATCCATGGGAATCCTATTTTTGAAAAGAACTGCAACAAGATAGAGAGATTTCCAAAGGCCTTATTATTGAAGACTTGAAAATGTCGAAGCCTTCTTTTACATCTTCTGGAAGCATTTCTTCAGTTAGATCAAACTTGATCCACCAGACTAAAAACTATGATTGAAAGTGATATTTGAAATTTTGGTTTAAAAATATCAACCATGTGTGTGAAAATTTTTTATTTTGGATGTATAGGACATTCTCCTAGGCTAAAATACAGTCCCAGTAATAAAAATATCCTACTGGAGTGTAGTTAATGGAAAACTTTTTGTTTCAAAAGGGGGTTGTCCCCAATCTCTTAAGGATAGGATTTTTTCTATCCTAAAAGTTGAATGAGTTTTATCTTTCTTAGGATCTTCTGGATGATGCTTTTTCATAACCGATCCATAGTCTATTAGGATAAGCTCATGGAACCCTCTATCTTTTAAAACATTTTGGGGCACAAGTGCCAATTTTTTGAAAATAGTTTCTCAACACATTTCTCATTTCTTCTTTCATTGCTTCAGGGAGTAAAGGAGCAATGTTGCTTACTTGGTTTAGTTTTGGATAATTGGGGGTTGGAGTTTTCTTCTTCTGAGAGATTTTGGAGACAGTTAGGGGTTCCTGCTGCTTTTGGGCAAGAATCTGCTTTAGTTGGGATTGGGATATGATGAGGGGTTTATCCTCCTCTTCTTTAGCTATATCAGCCCAGGACTTCCCTGTGAGTTGTAGAGGAGGTATTGAGATTCAATTGCTTGAAGAGTTTCTATTGGAATACTTACATAGTCTTGTGATTTGAGGTAGTTGGTTGGTGTAGTTGTTACAGCCTTTCGTTTTGTTACTGAGGACATAGTTGCTTTTGTAATGGAGGAGGAGGAGGATGAAGCTGTCTCCTCATTTCTCTCTTTTGGTGCCATTATTTCCTCTATAAAAACTCTCGAGTTAAGAAATAAGGCAAAGAGTTTGAAGAGCCTTTGATAAACTCGATTTGGAAATCAAAAGCATTTACAATAGCTTGCCATCTAGCAAAAATTTGTTTAGAAGCCAAATTTTTTACATCCTTTTGTAAAACATCTGTGGCCGATTTACTATCAACACGAATTGTAAAAGTTTGGTTTAGTAATCACTTTGAAATTTTTTTACAAATAAAATGATTGCTAGAATTTCCTTTTTAATAGTTGAATAATTTTGTTGGGTAGGATTCCATTTTTTTGATGTAACAGCAATGATTTTTTCTTTATTGTCTTTTACTTGTTTAAGAATGCCTCCATAACCTATGTTTGAAACATCCATCTCCACAATTTTATATACAATTGGATCTAAGATATGAAGACATGACAAACACGTATCTTCAGACTTAACTTGTTTAATAATCTTATTATGCAAATCTGTCCATGTAGGAGGGTTTTTCCTAAGACGATCATGCAAAGGCTTAATTAAATTGACTAAATTAGGAAAGAAATCTGAAACATAGTTGAGACATCGTAACCTTTGTAGCTGATTTTTTTTTCTTAGTATTTGGTCTAGAAATTTGTCAACAAATTATATTGCTCTTTCTATTGGAGCAATAGTTCCTTGAAATATATAATGACCAAGAAACCCGATTTTAGTTTGAAAAAGGTCTGTCTTATTTTGTGAGATAGCTAACCCATTTTTCTTAGTTACTTCTAAGAAAACATTAAGGTGTTTAAAATGCTGGTCTATATTTTCAGAGAAAACCAAAACATCATCTATATAAACAATTATGAACTTAGTGAAAGGATTATAGATTTCATTCATAGTCCAAATGGAACTGTAAATGTCGTTTTGTACCTATCTTTAGGCTTGATTTGTATATGCCAAAATCCAGATTTCATATCAAATTTGGAAAATATTTTGGCAGAATATAGTCTGGTGAAGAGATCTTTCTTATTAGGTGTTGGATACCTAATCCATCTCAAAGCCTGATTTAATGGCTTATAATTGATTTCAAGCCTAGGAGTCCCTCATTCAATTTTTGTAGACTTATTGACATAGAATGCAGAGCAAGACCAAGGGGACTGGCTTTTTCTGATAATCCCATTTTGTAAGAGGCTATCAATTTCTTTTTTGCAGTATTCCATTAACTCTTGGTTCATCTGAATCAGTTGAGCCTTGGTTGGAATATTTCTTTTTGAAAAATCCACTTCATAGGGTAGTTCCACCATATTTGTTTTCTCTTATAGAAACATTTGGAAAATCAAAACAAATTTGGTTGTAGAGAAGGTTTTCAAAAGATTTTATTTTATTTTTTGCACAATACTATTTTGAAGTTGTTGCTCTATTTTTTTTTAAAAAAACTATTTCTTCAGAAAGATAATTGATTTGGTTTTGCTTATATTTAAGCTAATTTAAATCTCTGATCCTCAGGGTCTTTGGTATTAGAGCCTAGGGGGAAGTAGAGATAGCAACTATAGGCTGATTCAATACATGTCTAATCTTAGAGAGCCCTATTTACATGCAGTGCATCATTTACTGCAATACTTAAAGAAGTCTCCAGGGCAAGGTTTATTTTTCCCATCCAACACCTCACTTAGTGATAAACACTTTTTAGTGTTTATTTGTGTACTCTTATACTTGCTTCTAGCATTTCAAATTTTCATTTAATTGTTTAATTAGCATATATTTTTATCATTGAGGTCTAATTGGAATTTATTATATTTCATATTAATTTTCTCACTTTAAGGTCCAATTTTACTTGTTAGGGATTTTTAATTTCAGGACTGGACCTGGGAGGCCTCAAAACCTGTTGGGATTTATATATGAGGATTCATAAATTCATGAAGCATGGGTACAAAGGATATTTTCTCAATTTAACAAGGGTGAAATAGGCTTTTGACAACTTAAGGAGGGGCAATTATGTAATTTGAGCCTCATTAATGACAATTATGTAATTAGGCCTCATTAATGGCAGTTTCATAATTTCCCCACATTTTAACCTAGGAAATTCGGCTAGCATGAGGCATTGGCCATTCCTAGCCGCCACTTTCATTTCCTTTCAAGCTTTCTTCATTTTTCTCCTTCTCCCATGGTTGCCTCTATGAAAATGGAAAGCTAGGCGCATCTGTAGTTAATCTGGGATAATTGGAAGACTGTTGGTTTGATTCTCGAGACCTGTATTTTGTTTATTTTGAATTTAATGATAGTTATGCTTCTATACTCCTCATTTCTTTCTCTGTGATTGTGTATGATGATTTTTATGCATGATTGCTGGATGAGTTTGTGGGATTTCTAGGCCTGATCACCCTAGGAGTAATTTCCATAAAGTAGAACTTGATTTGGTTGGATAGAAATTCAGAATTAAGTCTTGGATGCTCTAATCCTTTGCTGCGATGTTGGTTAGGGTTAGATTTAGTTCCGATGACCATAATCTATGTGATTGCGTAGTAGGAATTGCCAAATTAGGTGCAGGGATACCGATTTAGTTAGGATTCAACCAAATTGATTAATTAGGTAGGTTAATCTTGAGATTTCGGGTTTAATCTAGTTATTTGGCATAACTGGAGTTCAATTTATCTTTAGGTCGAGGATAGAATCACCATTGTCTGATAGTTTCCTAGGTTGATTATATTTTCCTCATCTATTCACTTCTATTTTATTGTTTATTACTTTTATTTACTGTTGAATTGCTGAAAACCCCCCTATTCCGCTTAATTAACTGAAACCTGTACTAGTGGTTCTTTGAGAACACAACCCTGGTTTGAACTTGTACTTAGAATTTTTAATTTGACTGCAACCTATAGTAGCGACGCTATAGGGTGTGCGTCACTTAAGACTTATAACTTTTGTAGATGCTGACTAGGGTAGTTGGTTGATACTCAAAGATCTACTACGGGCTTTTGTGTGTTCTTAGGAGATTCCTTAGTCTCATGGAAGTCTAAAAAATAGCCTACAATTTCTCGTTCTTCAGCTGAGGCAAAATATTGTGTTTTTCCATGTGTCACTAGTGAAATAATTTGGTTAAGACGGTTGCTTAGATTCTTTGGTGTACCAACTTAGTCCGTCATGCTCTTTTGTGATAATCAGTTTGCCATACACTTGGCTTTTAACCCCTTCTCACATGAATGATCTAAACATGTTGATAATGACTGGCACTTCACTCGAGAACATGTTAATTCTGGATTTCTTTGTTTGGTTCATGTCAAGTTAAAATCCTCACCAAAGCTCTCCCACAACAGCAATTTCATCTCATTACGTCCAAGTTGGGAATCCTTGATATATACTTCCCACCTTGAGGGGAGTATATAACTACTTAGATAGTTAGATTAATTGGTTGGTTGAAAGTGTAATTATCCTTTATGCCAGTTGTCATTATCTTGTATTCTCTGGCTATATATTGTATAGTCTCAGATCAATAGAGTATTCTTTTACTCCCAATTTCCAATCTCTCTTTCATTTTGTTAGTCTAATATTTTCTCCGCCTGCAGAAGACCATACCCAAAAATTAAAAGCATCTCCATGTATCAGCAAATAAAATGAGGATAGTTGAATTTGTGATGAGTTAGCATTTTAGATCCATTTATTACAAAGTTAATATATAATGAGTAAGCATTTTAGGCTCATTTAATAAAAATTCAATAATCAGGATAGTTGAATTTTGCCAAGTAGCATTGTAACTACATAAAATAAATGAATCAATTCTGTTTGTTGTGGAATATCCCTGCAATCTGGTACATACTAAATCCCATCCTCACCTTATGCTCATAAACTATCTGACAGCATTAGCAGCCCCTTGGAACCGTAATCAAATAGAAAAAGAAACAAATACAAAGGTCCATATAAACCAAACAAGAATGGAAGTTTCTTAACTATTAGTTACCTTCCAATGCCTCTTAACAACGTCTATGTCTCCTTCTTGTTGAAATTTGGCTAGAACCTTATTGATTACAAATCTGGGTGTGTCAAAGGTAGGAGTTTGATCTGATTTAGACATGATTTTCATGTAATGGGAAGAAGAATTGCTGCTCTGCAATTTGGATTCTTAGCAGTGGTATACTAAAGGAAGAAACTTTCCAAGTTGCACAGTGAAAAGCTCTTCTTTAGTGAGATTTTAGTTCCTCCAAGCCTCAGCTCCTTTTCTTGAATGGGACAAAAACTATTTAGGCTAAGGAAGCCTGCGAAGATGCATCAGAAGAAAATCAAGAATATCAAGTGCACCAAAAAAAGCAAGAAATTCAAACCAAAACAAAACTATGAACTTTTATATCAAAACTTGTGACATTGGATTAGAGGTTAGAGTGTAGTGTATTGGAGCAAGTGGAGTCTTGCTTATCCCAGGCAACATACCTCCGGTTCACTAGATAGCCGAGAAAAAGCTTTGCAAGACTTGTCCACCAACTACACACGGGATATATCCCCTTAAATAGCAGAGAGAGTGAAGAGAATGAAGGTGGAGGACGAGAATTAAAATCTCAGTTAATACCAACTGATTTGCAATATCTTCACATGGACATCATTATAAGAGAGATAAAATCAATTGATCACGTTGCCAAATTTCATCTATTACATGTTTCCCATTCTCACCCTTTATTGTTTGTGTTAGGAAGGGTTATTATGATATTTTTTTCCATTATAATCCCATATCATTATCAAATAATGGACAGGCAAAACTCCCCATTAATTTTTTTTAATAGAAACAAAATCCAAAGGATTTGGGAAAATATTCAAATAAAAAAAAATAAAAATGAATGACTGCTAGTTTCTCGTAATGATGGTCCCATGATTGCCATAACTATGGTGCTCAGATCTAAAACAAACTGAACCCAACCAAACCAATCTAATCTAAACCAACCGAAACTGATTATTTAATCAAATTAATCAGATAAGATTATTGGAAAACCAATTAATTTGGTTCAATTGTTGGATGATCATCTAAAAAATATAGAAAAGAACCAAATTGAATTGATTATGTCAATGTATTATTATCGAATTACCTTTCTTTATAAAAGAGGTGATTAATGTTGTTTTAGTTAGATTTATTATTGTTGTCTTACTGAATTTATTATATGTCAATGTATTATTATCCAATTACCTTTCTTTATAAAAGAGGTGATTTATGTTGTTTTAGTTAGATTTATTATTGTTGTCTTACTGAATTTATTGAAGAATAATGTATGTTGTATAGAATTAGATGCATGCTATTCATTGGATATTGAATGTTGAAGAACAAATCATTTTTTTTAAGGCAAAACCGATCAATCTTATTTAATAAAGATGGATTGATCCGGTTTATGTCTATATAATTGGATTCACTTGATAGATTTTGTGTGAACCGATCTAATCATTTTGGTTGACCAAAACAAGAAAACTAATCCAATCCGATCAGTTTTAATCCCTAACTGTAACTAACAATGACTACTGAGGTTTTAATATTTTCAGCCCTATCTCATTGTTTAAAAAAATATATATTCAAAGGAATATTTGAGAAAAAATTCAAAAAAATAAAATAATGATTGGCAATCATGTTTTTATTGTTATAATATTTTCAGGTTTATCACTTTTTTGGAAAATTCAAACAAAAAATATGGTGCTTTTATAATGCATATTAATGGTAATGATTGACACAAAAGAAAGTTTCCTACATTGTTTCAGATTTTTGAAATTCAAAATCATTAATAAATAATTAGTCTAATAATTCAATGTTTCATTTAAGGGCTTATTTGTACACGTCATGACAACTTGATTAAGGAGAGTTATTTTTATTTCTTTTCCATTATAATCCCATCTAGTTTACGTTGAACTGATTTGTTTAATTATAAATAATTTTTTTTTTATAACGAATTATAAATAGTTTTGACTTTTAATAAGAATCCAAAATACATAGAAGTGATTTGTTTTATTAGAAATTAATTAATTTTTTAATAAAAACGAAAAGGTAACTTTTGTTTAGTTGCAAGAGAACATCCAATCTCAAACTTCATAATGCTTCCTAAACTTCATAGTGGCTTGGAGGTGGATTTGTTTCAATATAATATATAGATATTACCTCCTTTAATCATGCGGTCTGATTATTTCACATCAAAGCATATATATATTTGTACCATGTACCTTCTTGTGATGCATTGCTATATAACGAAAAAGCATTATGATGATTTCATTGACAAAGTGTGAAAGGGTGTTGAAACAACTCTAGAATTGCTTGCACTTTTAATTCGTTAAATCCCATTGTTTTAGAAAAAAAAGAGGATGTTTGGATAGTAATTTTATCCACGTTTGCTAAACTTTAAAAAATAAAAAATAAAAAATAAAAAATTTGATATGGCAATGAATCAAGATACTTTTATTAAATCCATACGAACAGACGGTAACTTACAAGACACCATCTGCTTATTTTTCATACACAAATATATATATGCATAGTTAGGCTTAGCCGCAAGCTAGTTTGGTTTCTTTTCACATTTACGCCATAGAGAAAGTATCCTATTCCACTAATTGAAGTTAAAAATTGGCACTGCAGGCGGTGGAATTTCAGAGCAGGGCTGGCAAATGCATTGGCCATCAACGCAGCAGTTGGCGAATCCTTGACAAACACTGTTGCAATCAATCATCCGAGGGCAACGAAAGGGTCCCCTACCTTCGACTGATCTTGGTCCTTCCCCTGCAGATATTAACTACTTGTTTATATGACACTTTCAAAAGTTAATGCCATAGAAATTATGCTGACTACAATAACTAAAATTTAAGGTGTCTGGCTTTTCTACTAAGCATATTTTAATCATTCATTTTCACTTGCTACTCAACACATCACCTAGTACACATTTTTTTTTTTTTTTTTTTAATTTAGCCTCTTCATTTGTTATCTAACAGAAAAACAACAAAGAACCCAACAGAAAAATCGAATTTAATTTTAAGACAATTAGAGAGTTTTAGATAGAGAAAGGAGTGGTGATGCTTACCCGCTATGGCAATCACCAAGATCAGCAAGAAAGCAAACTTCAATGGAGACATTGTCATTGTGCACTTGAATCAATTTGGGATACTATAATCGCTCTGGGTTTTTCCCAACAAGGTCATACAGAGTTTTATATACGTAGAAGAAGCCAAGATTAGGAGAGAAAAGTGACATTTCGCATTATCTTTGTGTAATTAAGAAAAGATTCTTTAGAAGACAACAAATCTCCCTTTAGTTTCAAAGAATCGGGTAGGATTTGTTTCTAAATTTCTATCATTAATGACTACAAATTTGTTTTCTTTATAATAAAGATTTTAGATAATTTACCTTTTTTGGTTAGATGTACCATCATTACATGTGTCATTTTCTTTTAGATATGCGGATTACTTTGTATCTGATTTTATTAAAGCTATGGATGAAAAGGTGATGGGAAAGCAAGGGAAAGTGACAGACCAAATTTTCTTTGGAAAGTTTTTGAAAATTAAAATGGAAGGAGAAAGATATGTACCATCTCAAAATGATTTTACCTAGATGTACTAAATTTAAAAGAATTGACTTATATGTGCCAAATTTTGACAAAAATTGTATTATTATAACACAATTTTTTTTTTTTTGTTGAATTTTCACTGCCTGGCCATGAAAAGGGGAGACAACTTTTGTGTCATTTTTTTGTTTTTTTTTTTTAATTTTTAATTTAAATAAAAAATTTAAACATACCCCCCCCACAACCATTAGACCCGAGCTATATTCTTATTTACTTCTCTTTCTTTTTCTTTTTTTAAATTCAAATATTATTAATTATCAAATATAAAATAAATAAAAAATTATTAATAAAATTAAATAATAAACACAAATAAATAAATAATATATAAATAATTCTAAAGTAATAGGTTTCTTTAAATATAATGCATATTTAGCTACTAGATGTAATACATATATAAAATGAATAATTAAAATAATTATTTAATAACTATTAGATGTAGTTTAGTGGTAAGAGGTTTGAGATATATTTAGAATATATAGGGTTGGATTCTCTCATGTAACAGAAAAAATTAAAAACTCTAAAATCCTAAATGATAAACTTTAAATATTAGACTCTCCCTAAATTATAAACCTTAAATTATAAACTTTAAATACTAAACTAAAAAATAATTTAGTTTATTAAATCTACGTACTAAATATATTCTAATGGTAAGAGATTTGTGTAGTATCTAAAATTTATATGATTTGATTCTCTCATATAACAAAAAATAAATTACAAACTCTAAGATCCTAAATCATAAACTTTAAACTACACTAAAATATATTTTTTGTTTATGCTTTTAAAATTTAAAATGTAGGGAAAGTTTAGAATTTATAGTCTAAGATTTTAAGTAATTACTTTAAAGCTTAAACTTCACATACTAAAGCTAAATAACTTAAATATTAAACAATAAATCCTAAACTTTAAAACTCTAAATTACAAACAGCATAAGTTTTATAACATTATTTAATATATATATATATATATATATATATATATATATATATATATATATATATATATTAATAGTGTTCATTTATTTTTTATTTTTAATATTAATTTATTAATTGATATAATTATTTTAAAATTATTTATTATATATTTGTTTATTTATTTTTGTTTATTATATAATTTTGCTTATTAATTATTTATTTATTTTAGATTCAAGAAATAATAATATTTGAATTAAAAAAAAAAGAAAAGAAAGGGGAATAAGTAGGGATAGCTCGGGTCTAGTGGTCAAGGGGCATGTTAAATCTTTTATTTGAATTAAAAATTAAGAAAAATAGAAAAAGGCAGCAGAAGTCGTGGCATAATGCTACCACTTCTGACACAAAATTGCTAGCATAAAAAAAATAAAACTTTTGTTAAAATTTAACATATTTTGGTAAATATTTTTAAATTTGATACATTTTTTCAAAAACACATATTTTATCCTTAACACTATATGATATTAATAAATATATCTTTAACTTTTAACCAAATTGTGTTCATCACTTTAAAATGTTAACAAATCTTCCACTGAGACTATATGACATTAACAAATAATTTTAACAAAATTGCTCTTATCAATTTAAACAGATGCATCATCCTTTTAATTAAAAATACATAGGGTAACATGTACAAATGAAAAGTAACTTCCACTCTTTCTCCTTTCCTTCCTTCCTCTCTAGGAACAATTCCTAAAACTCAATTAAATATCTTAAACTCTTCTCTGTTTTTTTTTTTTTTTTTTTATAAAAAAGAAATATTCCTTTCCTTCTTTTTGTCTTGAAGGTTTAAGACACTCACAAAAACTTAAAATATTTCTTTAATTTTTCCTAAGCGGCAATTGTTAGTAAAATGTTTTCTAATTTTCTAAACAAAGGAAAAACAAAAAATAGATAATTGAGTATCCAAAGTTTTTAGCAACAACTAGCCTACTTTCCTAATCACACAGTTAAGGGTTCACAAATTGATCATTCAAATTAACATACTTTCACTCCACCTAGATCTTTTGTGATTCTATTGGTTCACAATAAACATAGTTGTTTTTTTTTTTTTTTCCTATGCAATTATTAATGTTCTTGTTGTTTTCATCATTAAAGGCAATCTTCTCCCTAATCTAATAGCTTTGTTTTTTTTTTACTACTTGAATTAAACACAGGTTGATGGTGGGAAATGTTGTTTGCGTGCCTTTTCACTCATATCACCCACATTTCACATCTTTTCAAAGAGAAAGTCTATACGCACCATCACATTTACACACCCCTTTCCCCACCCATTCATGTCAGCTTCCCTTTGCTAATAATGCCATTTTTTTTTTAAAAAAAAAAGAAATTCGTGCTGCCCTTTCCCGCTATGTTCTCTCTCCCTATTCCCTCTCTCTTTCAACCGCACCTCGCTCTTCCATCAACTCGTCATTTCTGGCCATTTCCCATGGTTTGTTGTGGCCTATCACTACCATTTGCCATTTTCTTGTGGTAAATCAAACCTATTTGCCTTGATTTTTTGAAGTTTGCTCGATTGGTAGAGCAAGAGGGAATATCATAAATGGAAAGCATGTGAACCTTGTGGCCTTTCAATTGCTCTGCTTGAAGAAGATGGTGATATTGACGCCAATTTCATCCGCATTGCATTTCATGCTTATTTTCACTGCAATAGTGTAGGAAGACTTAAGTAAATTTGAAAGAAAATGGGAAAGGCTTCAAGCATGCGTGGAGGTATAAGATGTGAAGGGATCTTTCTGGTGTTGAGTATTTTTGAAGATCAAGTTTGATGATTTCTTCTTTGGGTTGGAGATTTTTTTCATCAAGGTTTTAGAAGTTTAGTCTAGTTGTAAATGTTGTTACAAATAATATTTAATCACTCAATGTATGTGTTAAGAACAGATTGAATTTAAGTTGTAAGTTGTGACACCTTATTTTAAATTCTTATATTCATGAAAACATCTTTCATGTTACTCAATTCAATAAGGTAAATACCAAGTAGAAATTTAAGTTCCAATTGGACAGCTCACTGAGTTGGCAGCTTGCTGCCTTGTACTTGTAAAATATGGAAACGTGGTGTATAAATGTCCAAAAATCATGAAAACTCCAGATTACAAGTTTAATGTGTCTAGAACATGTGCTAAAAATTTTATACAAAATCTTATTGGTTTGATGGGTCAATTAAGCAAAGTTTGTAAACTGTCCTGTTTACCCGTAAAAATCCTAAAGTGTAACTTTAAAGAATTTTCTGTATTAATTGGCTAAGCCAAAAATCTTGAAAATTTGTATGGATGAAAAATAGGAGTCATGAGCTTGGAAAAATAATTTCATGTAATTATCTCCTGGTTTGAAGGTACTAATAATTCATTATTTCAAGCTGGTCAGAAAACAGAATTTCAGCACAAAGTGCACTAGTCTATAATTGTCATCTCTATGAGTTACATGAGTATGTAATATACATGGACTAAATATCCATTACAAAGTGCTCTAGATATGATTCAAAATACATCACATAAACCTCAAACATTTATTACATAAAGTCATCAATTATTACATAGAAAACAGCCAGCATCACAAGCTATTCTTGATTTACCTCTTTTGAATTATCACCTATATAAAATCACCACCACTAATAATATGAGAAACCAATAACTTCTCAGTAGTTAGTCCATTCAAACAAGGTTAAAGGATAGCATCACTGAACCATAATTTGAAGAAATGGCAGAGAAAGAAGCATAACCAAGCTTAGAGATTCTTATGGACAGTATACATAAGTGGTGCCCCCTTTTAGCACCTCTGCTTGTCATAGGGTGATACATGCTTAGTGCTCCCTTTTGGCACTACCTACCCCTATGAGGCAGTCATACCTTCCCTCTCCATAAATGCCACTTTTGGTACCATTTTGGCGTACCCCTACCTCAAGGTTACACAACTTTCTCCATACTCTTCTCATAACATCTTGTGTATTAGCATACTTCCATCCAAGGTAGAATATATGTGGTATCAAACCACCATAAAAACAGCAATTCAACATCCATTCAAATACATAAGATAACATTAAATTCCAATACACAAGTGACAAGAAATAATAATAGCAAGAGTGCAGAATTTTCAGCATACAAGAATATCATAACCTATGCTTGAATTAAACTAACTACCTTTTATCTTCAATTCCTTCTTGGACAGCTCTAGGGTTTCTCTTCTAGGGTCTCTATGGCAGCTTTCCTTTCTCTTTTGATGCTAGTTAGATGGTTGATTCAAGTGGTTGAAGTAGCAACACCACTTAGGGTTCACACAAGCTTGTTTTCTCTCTTGTTTCTCTTCCTTTCTTCTTCACGCCTTCCTCCTTCTCCCTTTCCCTTTTTATTTTCTTTTCTCTCCCCCTTGCAGCCTTGCCTTTCCGCCTCTCCTTGTTCTAGATTTCTCTCAATTTTTCTTCATTTATTGCATGTATAAATATCAATAAAAGTATACATACAAGCCTTGACTAGTGTCACATTTCCATTTGTTGGCACTTTGACCAACTCAAAGCAAACCTTGGAGGCCTAAGGCAAGGTGAGTGGCATGGGCTTTAAGGGGATGGGCTGCTGCCTTCTTGGTTCCCTTAGGGCTAGGTCCTTCTATTGTAATTAACCTATTTTAGTTTCCCTCATTCCATTTCCACTAGTAGTTTCCTACTTTTGGTTATTTATGAATGAGCAACAACTTATCAAAATCTTGTTCAATTTATTCTTTATGAATGAAATAACATAATTCTAATTACACATGTCCATGCAAAGTATTAAATTTCTACTTGTCACAAACATGCACATATGCTTGCTCACATGAAGTTGTAAATATGACTAATATAACAACATACATATAAGCCATTCAATTCAAAAGATTCAATTAGGGGATGCTTTGAACATGCATATAAGTGTGGATGGTGCACCTATATCCCTTACATATTGCTCAATTAGGAGATGTTACATTTCTCCCTCTCTTCAAAGAAATTTTGTCCTCAAAATTTAGCTTACCTTAGACAAAGAGGTGAGGATAATCCGCCCTCAAAATGTAACATCCATCTCAAGAATTCAATAAAGAACTCATAATCAACATCACAAATCTTTCATTCAAAATGAAATCACATAGACATATACACAACAATACATGTTTCATAACATCACAAGTTACCTTGCAAACACCAAGATAGAATAACCAAGCATATGCAACAACTCTTTCAAGTTTTCCTCAAGTAATGTTCCCTAAACCTTGGGCTTTGATACCAAAAAATGCCTTATTTTAAATTCTTATATTCATGAAAGCATCTTTCATGTTACTCAATTCAATAAGGTAAATACCAAGTGGAAATTTAAGTTCCAATTGGACAGCTCACTAAGTTGGCAGCTTGCTGCCCTGATTTTGTAAAATATGAAAATGTGGCGTATAAATGTTCAAAAATCATGAAAAGCTCCAGATTACAAGTTTAATGTGTCTAGAACATGTGGTAAAAATCTCGTTGGTTTGATAGGTCAATTAAGCAAAGTTTGTAAACTGTCCTGTTTACTGGTAAAAATCCTAAAGTGTAATTTTGAAGAATTTTCTGTATTAATTGGCTTAGCCAAAAATCTTGAAAATTTGTATGGATGAAATATAGGGTGTCATGAGCTTGGAAAAATAATTTCATGTAATTATCTCCTGGTTTGAAGGTACTAATAATTCATTATTTCAAGCTGGTCAGAAAACAGAATTTCAGCACAAAGTGCACTAGTCTATAATTGTCATCTCTGAGTTACATGAGTACGTAATATACATGGACTAAATATCCATTACAAAGTGCTCTAGATATGATTCAAATTAAATCACATAAACCTCAAACATTTATTACATAAAGTCATCAATTATTACATAGAAAACAGCCAGCAGCACAAGTTATTCTTGATTTATCTCTTTTGAATTATCACCTGTATAAAATCACCACCACTAATAATATGAGAAACCAATAATTTCTCAGTAGTTAGTCCATTCAAACAAGGTTAAAGGATAGCATCACTGAACCATAATTTAAAAAAATGGCAGAGAAAGAAGCATAACCAAGCTTAGAGATTCTTTTGGACAGTATACTTAAGTGGTGCCCCCTTTTAGCATCTTTGCTTGTCATAGGGTGATACATGCTTAGTGCTCCCTTTTGGCACTACTTACCCCTATGAGGCAGTCATACCTTCCCTCTCCATAAATGCCACTTTTGGTACGATTTTGGCGTACCCCTACCTCAAGGCTACACAACTTTCTCCATACTCTTCTCATGACATCTTGTGTATTAGCATACTTCCATCCAAGGCAGAATATATGTGGTATCAAACCACCATAAAAACAGAAATTCATCATCCATTCAAATACATATGATAACATTAAATTACAATACACAAGTGACAATAAATATCAATAACAATAGTGCAGAATTTTCAGCATACAAGAACACCATAACCTATGCTTGAATTAAACTAACTACCTTTTATCTTTAATTTCTTCTTAGACAGCTCTGGGGTTTCTCTTCTAGGGTCTCTATGGCAGCTTTCCTTTCTCTTTTGATGCTAGTTAGATGATTGATTCAAGTGGTTGAAGTAGCAACACCACTTAGGGTTCACACAAGCTTGTTTTCTCTCTTGTTTCTCTTCCTTTCTTCTTCACACCTTCCTCCTTCTCCCTTTCCCCTTTTACTTCCTTTTCTCTCCCCCTTGCAGCCTTGCCTTGCCGCCTCTCCTTGTTCTAGATTTCTCTCAATTTTTCTTCATTTATTGCATGCATAAATATCAATAAAAGTATACATACAAGCCTTGACTAGTGTCACCTTTCCATTGGTTGGCACTTTGACCAACTCAAAGCAAACCTTGGAGGCCTAAGGCAAGGTGAGTAGCGTGGGCTTTAAGGGGATGGGCTGCTGCCTTCCTGGTTCCTTTAGGGCTAGGTCCTTCTAATATAACTAGCCTAGTTTAGTTTCCCTCATTCCATTTCAACTAGTAGTTTCCTACTTTTGGTTATTTATGAATGTGCAACCACTTATCAAAATTTTGTTCAATTTAGTCTTTATGAATGAAAGAACATAATTCTAATTACACATGTTCATGCAAAGTATTAAATTTCTACTTGTCACAAACATGCACATATGCTTGCTCACATAATGTTGTAAATATGACTAATATAACAACATACATATAAGCCATTCAATTCAAAAGATTCAATTAGGGGATGCTTTGAACATGCATATAAGTATGGATGGTGCACCTATATCCCTTACATATTGCTCAATTAGGGGATGTTACATAAGTTATGTTTTGGAAGTTACAAATTAGAACCCATGAATAAATGTCAACTTTCTCACATCATGGTTAACCAAAAAAAAATTAAATTAATTTGGTAAAATATCATTTGATGTCTAATAGCCATATTAGTTTAATACAAATGATGTATAACTACTCAAACCATATTTACAAATAGATAGAGATTAGGTTACAAGCTCTACTTCATAGTTATAAACAAGAACCTATTAAGTTACAAACATCAATCTCCTCACATAAGAAGGCACAATACTTATTAAATTGATTTAGTACAATATCATTTGATGTATAATGACTTCTTTGGTTGCTCCTAAATTTATTTGGTAAAACCTCCTTTGGTTTGTTACTAACATAAACAAAATATTACAAGTTTTTCACATTTACAAATTATAATCCACAAAGTTATAAACATCAACTTTCTCAAAATATAAAACATAAAATTTACTAGATTAACTAGCATGTATTCTTGTACGTGTTACAAACAAAAAGATACTATGTTATAATCTGTGGTTGAGATGATTACAAACTAGAACCTACTAAGTTATAAACGTCAATTTCCTCAAAACTTAAAGCATAATATCACCATATTGATTTGTTACAAATGATGTCTATAAGTTATAAACAACGGGTTGCTAACAAAGAGACAATAAGTTATAAGCACTAGTTCACATAATTACAAACTAGTACTCTCTAAGTTATAAGCATTCATGTGCTACAAATAATGTGAAATTTGGTCTTATTGACTTGTTACAAGTGATGTCTAACCATTAATGCATTTCAAAAAAGAGAGCCACTTGGTTATAAGCTTTGGTTCGCAAGGTTATAAACTTGAACCCACTGAGCTACAAACATTTTTTCCTCACATTATAAAACTAAAAGCTTACTAAATTAATTTAGTATAATATCATTTCATTTGAAATTTGACCCAAGAGGCTTGTTATAAATTCTGTCTATAGGTTACAATTCATATCTTACAAAACTACATAGAGTTACAAGCTACAAGTTACAAATAATGCTATAGATTACAAATAGAGAGAAATAGAGTTACAAATGTAAATCCACTAAATTATAAACATAGTGGACCCCAATTTTCTTTTCCTTTATTTATGACGTAATCTCTTGTGACTATAGTCTTAAACAGTATCTGTCACCGAAAGTGGTGATTTCTGCAAGGAATAAACAAAAAATTAGGGAAGAAAAGAATGTTAGCACCTACTACTATCTAGATCTCAATCTAGTTTAATAATATGTCACTTAAGTTGTTAGGCAAACAACGTTACTCTTTAAGGAGCCTGCAACTAAATAATGCATGAGATAATGAGAATTAATGTACATAAACGACAAGGAATATCCAAAATAACAAAAGAATAGTAAGACAAGGACAAAGGTCCAATGATGTGATAGCAACTTAATCCAACCAAAAAACTTTCAACAAACGTGCACAAGGAATGCAATGCAATGACAAGTAGTTAGGTGCTAAAAATTAGACAAATATAAGTTGTATAGGGGAAGACAAGACAACTTCGAATTTTATAAACTTTATATTTGATGCAATGGATTGTAAGTTGTACTCCATTTGACAAATTAGTATTATTCTGGGAGTAATAATACTCCATAAGACAACATTAAATGTGGGCTAGCAATAATCAACTTATGGTGACAGAACATAGTTGACACCTTTATTAGATTTTGGATTTAGTCATTCTACAACAAAAAGGATAATTAGGTTTATTCAAATGATTTTGGTTTCAATAATATATATATATATATATATATATATATATATATATATATATATATATATATATATATATATATATATATATATATATTTTAGTTGCAAAAATTAGACAGTTGCATGACAATGGATGACTTTGCTTTCTCTTAAATAAGTATAGAAGGAAAGTAGCTTATATAAAATCTACTTTCAAAGTTACTATCTTGGGTTTGACTCTTATAGAGAAATAAGTAGTAAGGTCATATAATAAAACCGTATCATTGTGCATGGTCAAACCTTGGTCCATAAGGCCCTTGATATAAAGCATAATTTAAAACTAAAATATAGTGTATAATTTAGATAATAATTATTGAGTCAAATGAAGAGTGTTTCATGCATTTTTAATAAGATAGAACTAGCTATGCCTGTATATTTGTAGAGAAGATGAGCCTTGAATATAATGTCTAAGGTTTAAGACACTGACATTTTGGTATCATGTAGTATTGTAAGCAAATTGCAATTTACTGGTTCTTAGCCAAAAAACCTAACAAAAACAAAGTCTAAAACAAATAGTACACATATTTAAAAGACCATGGACAAGTAAAGCATGGCAAAAAATAAGTTTTAAGGGAATTTAGAATGGCCAATGAGTGATTAGTTATTAAATGAGATCAAACACAATGATCTATACACACATCCTATCTCAATGATAGCATCTCATAGGACCTTAGAGTCTATAAACACAAACAGGACTAAAATGAATAACTTGGATTAAATAGCCAACTTATGAACATAAAACGCAAGCTCATCTCATAAGAGGAAAGAACAAAACTAATCTTATTCTATAAAGACAGACTACCCTCCTATTAATGCACTTTTCTCATTTCATAATAACAACCACACAAATTCATCTGAAGTCAACCATTCAAGTAAGACCATGTAAACTAAGAAAACAGTTATCGAGACAATGTATTTATGATTAACATTTGAAGTAGGGGAAAGTATGACCTTATTTGAGAAAGGAAATTCACCCAAACTAGACCAACGAATCTCTTATAGAGAAGCTAGGAAAAGCAAATCTATGGTTTAATGGGTTGCGGCAATGCTCGAGGAAGGAAGTGAATGGAAGTAGAGATAGTGAGGTATAACGGATGGGTGACGAAAATGAGATGAGTAAAAAGAATCTATAGTAAATTGGGCACTTGGAATTAGGAAAATTACGGTTTAAATGGTACTTTTTTGAAAAAGAAAAGAACATATGAGTAGAGAAGGGGAGAGAACGAGAAGAGAAAATACAACTTGAGTCTTTGCTTTGAGTGGGAAGGGTTCTGTGCAGAAGGAAAGGTGGGCTTTATTGTGAGCAAGGAGCGAAAATGGTTTTAGCGTGGTTGTGTAATTTTTTTTTTTTTAATATTGGCTTTGTCAGCAAATTAGAGCTAACATAGGCGAGATGGGGCAAAAGGTGATATGATGGTATGTATAGACTTTCTCATTTTCAAAAGCTATAACAATAGTCCTCCAATTCATCTCCTACACTCTCATTCTCTCACTCTCTGTGTTTAATTTACTTTTGGATCTCTGAGATCATGAAATCCAAAAGCCTTGACTTTTTCTTCATTTGTTATATTTGGTTCTTTTAACTATTAATCATGCAAGGACTTAGTTTACCACGATAAAATAAATTAGCAAATCTGCTTAGTGTGTGCTATTTTGATAACATGCATATTAGGTGTCCCACAAATGGTAAATAATTTCCCTTTTTTTCCCTTCCCCAACTAAAATTACTAATATATCACAATTAATGTGAAAACCTTTTGTAACAAACTTCAATACCTTTTATCTAATCAACACAATCAATTTGACAAATCAAAAGATCTTGTTTGAAAATTGTTTTCTTTTTACCTCTAGCTTTTTCTTTGTCACAACTTGGGCGAGCATGCAGACTAGAGCAATAACAAAGCTTGTATTAAGATCAAGCTAAAATCTACTATCTACTACTATAATAAGGACTAGTGAGTGCTCCCATACATTACGTGGGTTGGCACAAATCAATTAAAAAGAAAAAAGTAAAACCCATTTCTGTTTCTTATGTTAGGGGGTTAGAACAATTTAGTCCCTCATCTTTTAATTGTCTCAAATAAATCCTTAACGTTTCTAAAAGGAACCAAATCAACCCTTTCGTTACCCTTAATTATGAATAATTAACAAACTTAGCTAATCTGTTAGTTAAATGTAGATCTAGAAGGTTAATTGCCAAGCTAGCCCATACATTAAGTCCCTACTCTAGTTAAAAAAGAAAGAAAGAAAAAACACAATAACTCACCAGTTAATGCACTAGAAACATACATTGTAAACTCACCGTTTGAGTGTTTGAGATTTGTGGGCCATTAAAAATGTTGCTCGCCTTCTCATTTTGGGGTACTCCTATGTTCCCTTGGCTCTTTCCCAAATCTTTGAGATTCTCCCTAGTTTGCTATTTTGGATTTTTTCCCTTCTTTCTATTGATATCAAAATCATATATATATACATCATAACCATAAAAGGTTAGAAAGATAGGAACAATGAAAATCAAACTCCATAAGAAGTATTTTTAATATTGTTTAATTTCTTCCCAAAGCTTGATTGTTGCACAGAACACAACAAATCACCAAGATTGAAAACTATGAGTAAGTAGTTCTAAGTTTGATTTTGATGTTGAGATCCACTCCTCTTTCAGCCTTTGTTACAAAGAATACAAATGCATAGAAGTGAATAGAGAGAGAAAGAGGAGAAAGATAATAGTTGTTGGTGTTATGGGTTCGGTGTCAGGCCTTTGCTCCCCAGGTCAGCTCTAACATCTAACTCCCTTGCTGCTGTAAGTTTCACCTTTTGCGCTTCTCTATTTCCTTTCTTGTTTCTCATTGCTTCAATAATTGAGCTCCGATGGTATAGTTCTCTTGCCATCACTTGATCTCCCTTGATCATCTCCACCCAACCATCTAAGGTGGGGTACTTGATTGGTAAGTGGTGGGTAGAAACTACAACAATTAACTAGTTTAAGGCTGGCCTTCCCAAGATCATATTGTATGGTGATTGGCATTTGACCACCAAAAATTCTATCATCTTTATAACTTGTTTTGGGCATAGCCTGAAGGTAGCTTGAAGACAGATTGATCCTGCTACTAGTGCTACTACCTCGGAGAAACTTACTAAGGAGTCGTGATAATGTTTCAACTCAATATAGGGGATAGCCATTCAGTCGAATGCCTTCTGGAACAGAATATCAATGGAACTTCCTTGATCTACTAAAATCTTCTTGATCTGAAAGTTCGTTATCATAGCACTAAAAATGACGTGATCGTCATGTTCCCTTTGTATACTCTATAGTCTTCCTTAGTAAAGGTGATTGGTGGATTAGGTGCTTCCCTTCTTACCCTTTGGCTTCTTTTAGCCTCATTGACTTCTCGATAATGCCTCTTTGCCTACCTAAGATGCTTATTCTACCCTCCTATAGTTGGTCCTTTGGAAATAGTATTTATGACTCCTAAAAATCTGCTGCATCTGTTGATTAATTAAAGAGCTCTCCTCTGCTCGGTTGACCTATCTTGTTGTTTCTTCTACGGGTATTCTCATATCCTTGGTTGCCTATGTTCTTCATTCCTCTAGATCGGCTCGTTCTCAACCTTGTCTCAAGTGCCCCCTTTTGATTAGGTTCTCGATGAGATCCTTTAGTACCTTACACTCTCTGGTATCATGTCCAGCCCCCTTTGTGGTATTTGCAATATGTTTTGACATTCGACCCTATTCATGCTTTGATAGGTGGAGGTAACTGAGCTAATCTAGCATGATATATTTCATGTAGTATGCGTACCCTTGGTCTATTCAAGGGGTATAGTTATAATGGCGAGACCAAGGTCTCCTCTCCTCCTCCCTGTCATTATCCTTCTCTTACTTTCTTATGAACTTCTTTTTCTACTTCCTTGAGGTTGATGTATTTCCCAGCTAACTGGAATAATCCTTGGAGAGAATTTGGTTGATTTAAAGTGACACTCTCCTTGAACCTTCCCCTCCATAGGCGGGCCATTAGCGTGTGCATGGAGACTTCATCTTTAAGGTTTTTAATTTGAAGGGGTAGTATGGTGAATCTTTGAATGTACTTCCTTAGAGGTTCTCCTTCCTCTTGCTAGAGAGTGGCTAAGACCGTCGAGGTCTTTTGTGGGGTGATATTGGTGGAGAATCTTGCGACAAATAGTTTGGCTAGTTGGTCAAAACTAGATATGAAGAGAGGAGAGAGGTTGTTGAACCATTGTAGAGTGGCTTTTCGTAGTGAGGTTGGAAAGTTTGGCATTTGATTTCATCTTCCACTCTTGATGTTAGTATAATGTTCTCAAAACTGCACAAATTTCTATTGGGACTATCAAACCATCATATAGGTCTAGGGTTGGTTGCTTAAAGTAGGGTGGGAGGGGGTAAGTCATTATGTTGGGAGTGAATGGGTGTTTGGGCTACCTTGGAGGTATGTAGGAATTTGTCTTATGGTGGGCATTACTAGTGGGCAAGGGTTCTAGTGGCTGGATGTTGTCTGCCTGACTTGGGGCGATATATGCAGGGGATTGAGGGACAACATGCTCTTCTTCAGTCGAGGTGTGTGTTTCCTTGTGAAATTGGAGTCTTTGAATCTCCTTTCTGTCCTAGAGTCTTTGCTCTCTTAACTCCTCTATCTCTTTTCTCATGGCTTTCAAATGAGTCATCATGGCAACTAAACTAGTTGCGTGTTCAATTTACATTCATAGGGCCAATTGTTCGTAGGTCCCTGAAGATAGATTGAAATTGGGTCAATTCAGATTCTAGGTCGATTCAAGTTTTAGGATGGTTTGGGTCTTAGGTCTCTTACAAATAAGAGAAATATTGAGTCAGATTATACTCCTCTAATGCCCAAGTTAGTATTCATTCCAAATTAGGTAAGATTCTTGAAAAATGTGTCTGATTGCTCACCTCATTTAATAAAGACATGACCTATTTATACCTGATCAAAAGGAAGGACCTTCTCATAATTTTTCCTCGAATTTGCTATTGGGCTGGGCTGGTTCTTGCTTAGTTTTTGTCCATATCATGATTGTAAATTTTGCTTTTGTGTTTAAGTAGTATAGTCCTAGCTATATGTGGATTGTTTGTTCGATTTCTTGTCCATTTCTTCTAGGAATTTTACCTTCCTTGACTGAGCTTGTGCTCTGATACTATGCGTTTCCAAAGTGCCAACTGTGGTCACTGAAGAAATGGAGAGCACATTTTCTTCTGCCTTCTTAAATTTGCTTTTATCTGTCATTTTCTAGTTTGTTAGCTTACTTACTTTTGTCTGTTCTTTTCTCCCCTTTGCATACATGCACAATGATTTTTTTTTTACATGTTGTACTCTTAGTGTTATTTAAACTAGTTTGGTATATTTGCTTACTATTGTATTGTATTTTACATCCACATTAGTTTATGGTTTATAGAATTGTAGTTTTGAGATAATGGTTCTTTGGTGTGGGGTGAGGGATTGAAAGGAGAATGTCTATCAATTCTTGAAATCTAGATTAGGTATTGCATTTCCAAGCTTTGGTCAATGGGATGACTATTTTGATTAAGTTGTTATTTAAGTCTATTAATTTTTACAAAAACTAAAATGTTCTGTTATGATTTACAATAACATGCATGACTTGTACTTCATGTATCATTGCAATTGAATATATTTTGTTTTTGAATTATATATCACTTGGTTTCTAACTACTATTACCCGATTTACTTGTAATGAATTATATATCATTGGCTTGATCCTGCAAGTGAATCTGTGTTATTTCTTATTTGCTTTTCTTCTTTCTTGTAGGTAATTCTGCTATAAGTTTTGGCATATTTGCCAAAGGCAATGAGTAAGGAAAGGATCAAAATATGATGGAGCGGCCAACGTAATAGGTCCTATAGTATTGTAATACTTTCTCTAGGTATTCATGCTTTCTTTCAATATGCTTTATATTACTGCTATAATGAATTACATATCTGCTAGTATATCAAGAAGTGCTTGCTCCTGCGGACTACTTATATATAGTTACAGAAAAACATTTTATCATTTAAGATTTATGTTTTCCTTTAGTTAGTTTAGTTAAAGGACTCCTAGTCATGATTGACATGTTTCAACAAGATTCCTTGATCTTACCATGTGTAGTGATACTTGTTTTTCCTTTTCCATGTTTTCTCCTTTTGATAGTATTGCCATTGCGTGCATTATAAAGTCATGTTGACTACTATGGAATCACATGGATCTAGCGAAAGGTGTTGTAATTTTATCATTAGTTCCATCTTTCTGTGAATCAAAACACCCTCGTGGTTTTTTTTTCTCTGCTATGATTTTTATGGTATTTTCTTTCTCTATCTAATTTTTCCTTTGTTTCTGTGAATTTGTATCTCTCCTTGTAAAAATTTTCATTTCTTTATGTGCTGCTGAACAACTAAACATTCAGCATAAAGTGAACTAGTCCATGTTTCTCTTATGGGATAGTAAGAATTTACTTTAGCCTTGTGCTTGTCATGACCTGAACTAGTCTATGTTTGTCTTTTTCTTCATTTCGAAAAGTATGTGTAGTTTTGAAACTATTCTCTTGCTGAACAATCTTATATCTTTCAATCAAACTATATTCCTTTAGGCCATTTCTAAATGATTTTATCAATTCTTTTTTTTTTTTAAAAAAAAAAAGATTATAACACCTTTAGTATCTATTACTTAATAACTTTCCTTGTGATAACACAGTTGCCTCCTCATGAGCTTATAGTTGTTAGAAGAGCTATGAACCATTTCTTGTAGGTAATTTTTCTAACACAAATAAAATGGATTGATTAAATCACTAGTACAAAATGATATAGTTCTGTTAGTATAAAATGGAATTTAGGAATGCATCCATTTTTATGAATTGGGATTAGTACTTCCAAGTTTGTCCTGTGCTCTATATTATTGGTCTTATGACTGCGGACTTAGTGAGCTGTATGCTGATGTGTGATCATCTAACTTGATGTAGATATAGAGTACTAACTATAGAATGCAGTGCAAAAATATTTTTGCTTGTTATAAAGATGTTAGTGACTATTTGAGATCTCAAATTACACTAGTCCATTAAAGTATTAATACCGTTCAATTTCCAATTTTTTTGTTATGCTGAACTTTTGTAAATGATTTTTAAGAGGGAAAGTTATTCTAGAATCTGTCATACTGACTACCACAATTGTCATTAGCCTGACACTGTATACATTTTGTGCCTCTAGGAAAGGCCATGATTTCAATTTCCCTTGGTCCTTTCTTGTTTGGTGCAGCATTAGTTCTTATGGTCTTTGTTGTGATTCATGTACAATACTCTCACGTTTCTTCTTTATCTGTAGTAGTAGTGTTTGTGGTCATTTTTGAGGTCCCTATTTGCTTGGGTAATTTATGTGGTAATGATATATTTGTTTCTTTGCAGATTTTGCTTCCACTAGGTAAAATGTATATAGAAAGAGAAAAATATCTTTTTGCTCTCTTATATTATTGTCAATTTCAAAAAAAGATTCTTATGTTTCAAACTGGATAAAATAAACTCTCACGTTTCAATCAAAAACAAAAGTGGATCTCATTGAGATTTTTTTTCTCTACACAAAATGTCTACTTTTATTCTTAATTTGAAATGTGTGAGTTTATTTTATTTAGTTTAAAAAGTGAGTCTTTTTTAGAATGAACAATAGTGTGAAAAGACGAAAAGCAGTTTTTCTCTATTAGTAATGATCTATGGTTGCTTGGCATCAATCATATTTTGTGGCTACATAATATATGATACATATATAACTTGATCAAAAGGTTCTCCTACGATGAGTGCATCTAGGTTACAGTCTCCATGATTTTATAGGCTAGCTTGTGAGTTTTTTGTTTAATTTTACTAGGTTTAATCATTTGTAATCCATGATTATATAGGCTGAGGTGTCGTAAGACTTGGTAGTGCATGTCCCCAAGGTGGGGTGTAGCAAAGCTCGATGGAGCATATCCCTGAGGCGGGGTGTAATAAAGCTCGACAGAGCGTGTCCCCGAGTTGGGGTTACAAAGCTGGAGAAAGCGTATCCCTGAGTGGGGGTTGCAAATCTCGACAGAGCATGTCCCTGAGGCGGGGTGTTGCAAAGCTTGAGGGAGTGTATTCCCGAGGCAAGTTGTTGCAAAGCCCGAGGGAGTGTATTCCCGAGGTATTCTTCTCTGATAGTAGCTCAGTGCTCACGTTCGAGTAGTATGCTTCTTTGAGCTGCCGGGCATGGATTTGAACCCGCACCCTTAATGCTTGTCCCCTGCTCTACCAACTGAGCTAAGGTTGTCTTGGTAATAGTGGGTGCAAGGATCATAGTTATAACAAAATCAAACAAGCACTTTAAATGATAAAAAATCTCTTACCTGCTCGGGCATTGATTCGAACCCGCACCCCTTAAGAGCTGGTCTTCCAGCTCGACCAACTGAGCTAAGGTTGGACTTGTTGATATTTACATCGGAATAAATATTTAAACAATATACAAACAGATTTAATGAAAACGTACCAACCTTGTGCGGATTGGAACCAGGAACCTGAAATTCGCCCTTCGCTTTACCAGCTGAGCCACGGTTGGCTTTGTGACATTTTAGGTCAGGAATAAACATTAACACCATATCCAAACAAGCAATTTAGAAAATAAAACCCATCGACCTTTACACAGTTTCTAACCCGGGACCCAAGAGGTGGTCTGCCGCTCGACCAACCGAGCTAAGATTGCCTTGGTGATATTTGTGTCCAGAATAAATATTAAACAAGCACTTTAGATAAAATAATTAACTTACTGACCTGGTTTGGATTCAAAGCCATGACCAAATGATGATCGCCGCTCAACCAACCGAGCTAAAGATCATTTGTTGATAAATGGTTCGGGAATAAATATTAGAACAATATCAAACAAAAGTTAAAAGTTAACATTTGGTCGAGGGAAGACTTGAACAAGGGAGCTAATCCTTGGATGCTCCCCTCTGCCAACTGAGCTACCTGTTGTGTCATTGATATTTAGGTCGAGAATAAATATTAGAAAAATACCAAACAAAAGTTAAAAGTTAACATTTGGTCGGGGGAGGACTCAAACCAGCGAGCTAATCCTTGGACACTCCCCTCTGCCAACCGAGCTACAGGTCGGGTCGATAATAATTGGTGGAAAAAAAAATTTAAAACTAAATTAAATATGCACTTTAATAAAACCTACCAGTAGAGGCACAGGACTCACAAAATGGGTATCAGTGGTGCTAGGTCAGAGGTTTCCTGTGATTTTTCCTTCCCTTTGTCTGCATGGTCCAATTTAGATTCACCAATGCTCACAACTTGCATTTTCTCTGCATGAAGCAAGTTTCCAGCGAAAGATTTTGAAAATGCAGTCTTTAAAACAACCAAGAACACAAAAGGAGGCATAGTATTAGAAGCATCCACATGATAAATTGACAAAGAACACGAAGAAGCAGAAAATGGTAGCAAAGAAAAGGGCAAGGAGGTAGCCAGAGGTGGCGGTGGCTGACATCCATGATTACCGCACCAATGTTGTGAAAGTTGTTGGGTGTGTGTGAAATGAAGATGAGAGAGCCCTAGATGTAGAGCTTGAGGTATGGGCCTCGTGGGTCTGGGGTGGTTGAGGGTCCATAACATCAGATTATCCTACAATGCCCACTGTCAATGTGTATTTATCCACTATAACTAAAGACAGATTAGTTCGAGAGCAATTAAACTATGACAGAGAACTGCTCAAAGAAAAATTCAAAGAACTAGAAAAGCTTATGAAGGAAGAGCAGAAATAGAATTTTTTAGAAAATATTAAGTGTTGTCTAGAATAATGCAACGGCTTTCTACTTTGTCAATGGATATGGTGGCATTGGAAAAACATTCCTTTGGCAATTGTTGACTTCCTTTCTCAGATCACAAGGAAAAATTGTCCTTTGATTGGCCCTCAAGTGGTATTGCAGCAACCCTTCTACAAGTTGGAACAACAACCCACTCAAGATTTGCAATTCCTATCGTTATTATAGACGATTAAACTTGCAATATTAAGCAAAGATCTCCCCAAGCTAGCCTTCTACGAAAGACCAGGCTCATTATTTGGGATGAAGGGCCTATGGTTAGAAGGCCATTGATCATACACTAAGAGACGTAATGCAAGAGAATCAAAAACCATTTGGAGGAATATGTGTTGTGCTAGATCAAGACTTTAGGCAAATACTTCTTGTGGTACTAGCTGGTTCTTGATCACACATAGTTTCATCTACATTAAATTGATACTATCTATGGCCTTGTTGTTAAATACTTAAACTCACACGAAACATGTGCCTCCAAGTAGATAAAAACAATGAAGACAGGATGAAGCTCAACAAATTTGCTAAATGGATCCTACGAGTCAGTGATGGGATTTTGGGAGATGAAAACGATGGTGAGACAAAAATATGGATTCCCTCTGATTTGGTCATACAGGTACTTCAAGGTCCACTAGAAGCAATAGAAAAAATAACTTATCCATATTTGCTTGAAAATTATGCAAATCCAACTTATCTAAATGAAAGAGCTATACTGGCTCCTACTTTAGATATTGTTGACCAAGTTAATAAGTATATACTAGATTATATGCTTGGTGATGAAATTTCAACAGCATTTCTACTAAAGGGCAATACTAAAGAATTCACATGGAGATGAATACCAATACTACACTCTGCCATTAGAATGTCTAGTATTCCAAACCATAAGGTCAAGCTCAAAGTTGGTGCTTCCATTATATGCATGAGGAATAGTGACCAACTGAAGGGTTTATGCAATGGAATCAACCTAATGGTTAAACAACTTGGAAAATATGTCATGGTCATGACAGGTGATAACAATGGACAAAAGGTTTAGTTGCCAAGAATTAGTGTTCATCCATCTCAATTGAAGTGTCCTTTCAAACTAAAAAAAAAAAAAAGAAGCAATTCCTAGTAATAATGTATGACAATTAACAAAAGCCAGGGACAATCACTTTCTCATGTTTGTGTATTTCTATCCAAACCTATATTCACACATGGGCAGCTATATGCTGCAATATCAAGGGTCAAATAAAGGGAAGGTTTGAAATTTGTCATACAAGATGCAAAGGGAAATCCAACAAGAACTACCAAAAGTGTCATTTACAATAAAGTTTTACAGAACATATGAAATGAGCAACCTTATTTTTAGAATTATAGCTTCTTAGTATAGCTCATGTAAGGAGCAAATTCCATAGCAAATAATTTGCTTAATTTGTCAATATAAGGACATTTTTGGGATGTATAACTTTATTGAAATTTCATCTTTTCTTCATTTTTTAAATGTTTACTCTTTTGAAATAAATGGTTAAGAAGATGTTCCAATGTTACATATATGGTAAATTGATCTTGAATAATATATTTGCAAATGTTAAATCCTCATCATAGCATTAATTAAACCAAATATTTCATATAATACCAGAGAGGTTAAGAACAATTCAATGGGAAAATGTTTAAATTATATATGTAAAATAAAAAAAAAAAAACATAAATTGGTTTATTGCTCTTATGCATACATCTACAAGTGCCATGAATAATAATGATCAAATAAGCGTTAATCAATTATGGACCATCTTTTCTTAATGAGAAATACAATAATTATGATTACATGATGTCATTATACATTGGAATTAATTTATATATGTATATATGTATGTGTGTGTGTGTATATATATATATATGTATGTGTGTGTGTGTGTGTGTGTGTGTGTGTGTGTGTGTATAAAGGAAAAAACCGTAGTCAACAAGCTAGCAAAGCAAGCCCAAATAAAGTCCAAAAAGGTGCTAACGATAACAATCACCATGTAATTGAAAAAAAAAAATGTCTATATGAAAAGTCATTAAGAAAATAATGGGATATCCAAGTTGGGCTTACAAACTCTTCTCCTATTTTGGTAGATGAAGTCATGATCCAAAAACGATGCACCAAAAAATTACCATGGTTGCTTTTACAATAGGAAAAAGACAACTTAATTGGACAAAATGCACAATGCCTAATAGTAAATGTTACTCTTGACTAGATGTCAGAGAAAGCCATCATGACCAATAAATGTTCCAACATAGTCTATGGGTAAAGTCATATATGCTAATCTTGGAAAAACAAACCATTACTCATCAACTTAAGAAAAGAAGATTATTTCATCTTCAACCTTCCGCTCAAACCCTCCCAAAATTTTTTGGATTCACTCTCAGAAATCCAATCCACAAAAAAAACAAAAAATATTGCAATCCCAATCATGGAAGACCTCTTCAACAAGCTCATGGCCATACCAAAGTTTAGGGCACATTTATTATGAAAAGAATAGATGCTCTACTCACATTAGAGGAAGAACGTATGGTCAATCTTGACAGTCAATTACATTTTCCTTTTGAACATGACCATGCAACAAATGATGAAAGTTGCTTAGCCATAGACAACATGGAAACATTCAATGTTGGTACAGCATACCATGAAACAATCTCAAAGTTACTATTCTCAAAGGAAAAGGGGAAAGTTGTTGCATTTTCAAACGATATCAAACGTGTGTCCACATTTTATTCTATGATAGCGTTTGCTACTACTGTGTCTGAATGTGCTACAATCAACAAGCATAACTTTGTAAGGGTAATGGCATTTGATGAAAAAAAAAGTATGAACACTTTTATTACCTTCTCATTTACATCTTCAACAAAATAGTCATCTTCTTCAAAAAACATATCTTATGTCGGTTTCTTTTATGAAAATTTATTTTCCAAACATGGACTTCCAATTGTGTAATATATAGATCAAATTAGATTGATTGTTGTGTCAGTTTATTGAAAATGAATGTTTTTTACTTTGTTCTAATGGTATTTCAGTACATATTCTTAATGGTACATGTTCAAGCAAAAGAATAAGCCCATAAGTATGTAGAATTTGCGATTGGCTGGATTTTGTCTTATAACTCAATTTTTCCTTTGTAATGGAATCTCAAATATAATGCATAGATATAGAAAATTAACGAAAATACATTCAACTCCATACAGATGAGTAAGTCATGCTATCTGACCATATAGATTTGACTAGTTGGCATCTTTCCAAGTTTTATTTTCTTTTCTTTAATATATGTTATGTTTACAATTAGTTACTTTCGAAGAAATATTTTCCCATTGCCAAATTATGTTGGATCTTCGAAAGTTTTTGCTAAACACTAATTGAGATGATTTGATTGTATACTTCTGATTATTACATTATTATTGCAAAATATATACATTATAAGTAAATTCTCTATGTTGCGAACAAATTAGCAAGTTCCCTTTGTCTTTTTGTTTTTCTTTCTTTTTTCTAGAGTAAATGAACAATACAAAGGGAATCTCCAACCATGGAATTAGTACGTCTAGACCTTCTACAATAGTTATAGGTGGTCACCAAGATATAGGACAGAGTAATCAATAGTACATAGATGCCTGCATGCAAATATGTATGAGCAATGAGACACAAAATCAAACTTCAAGGGAGAAAGCCACAAGATCATCCAGCAAATAGATTCTAAAACTCACTTACAAAAAATGGTCCAAAAGATAAATGGTAGGAAAATTGCACATAGATGCATGATTAAATTCAAAGATGGAATTATTGGAGCAAAAGAAGTTATCAAACCATTTTGTTGGTTTGGATGGGAAGGAAATTTGGAATTGAAGGAAACGAAAATTTACAACTAAGCAGTCTATGACTTCTATATCCATTTGACAACCATGCATGAAATTGATGACCTTGATGGTGAGTTCATGATCAAGTCAAGGGTGAAGGGTTAGGATATCACAATCATTGATGAAACCATTGCAAAAGCTTTGCATATCAAGAACATCAGAAGAAGGGTATATTGTGACAAAGATTGGAAAAATCAACTACTTGACTTCAATTATGCAATGTCAAAGATTGTTGACTATCCATAAGAAAACAAGGAGGATGGACCTCCCACATATCTTCCATTCTGTATGATTGCTAGTATTACCAGAGGTTATTCCCCAAGGTAGGTCCTTAATTAACAAACAAGAGCTATTTGTAATGTATCATATTAAAATTGGTTCCAAGAATAATCTTCCTTATCTAATTGTGAAGTACATTGCATATGAAGCTCCTTCATCATCCTACTTACTATACAAAATCATTATGATAAGGATATTCACATACTTCAACCTGAACCTCAGAGAAGAACGACCTCATTTTCTAATCAAAGAAAATTTTATCAGTGAACTACTCATTCCAGTTGACCTTCTTAGATATAATTTGCTTCCATCAACCATACCTCCTCATAATGTCGTAGTGCTAGTGCTCAACAACACTCTTGGCACCACATTAGGGAAGAATGAGAAAGCAACAATGAACAATGATCAAGAATCACAAGACAAAAAATGTTATTTCTTCATCTAGTAAGCATGTATTATTTTTATCACCCACTTTTTAATTATTAAAAAAACTTATCTTTAGCTCATAATTTGCATTGACAAGACAAGATTTTATTAGGGAAGAGAAATGGCAGTAACAAGCAATCATTAGACGAGGATGATCCAAACTCTCAATATTTGTAGGAAAGAAAGAGGAAACACACTATTGGCTCTTTTTTTGGATAGGGCAACTTAATCTTTAAGCTAACTAAATGCACTCTCAAAATAGAGTTTGATCAAAGTAATACTTCAAAAAATATGCAGGAGCATAATAAGGACAAAATGCAAAAAGAGTGTGATCAAAAGATTCAAGAGGAAGAGCACATGACAAACAATTAGCTCAATTTGCAAATTAGCTTCATGAGAGATGACATTACACAACTTAGATCAGTTGTTAATAACCTATCTGGGATCACCCATCAACTAATAAAAGAAAAGGAAAAATATAACCTAGCATTGTCAAAATCAGTTGTGGACGAGACATTTGGCAATTCTTAAAACTCTCTAGAATTGTAATTAAGTGCATATGGAGTTGTTAAGATAAAGTTGTACTTGGTAGCCAACATTGCTAATGCCATACTGATATATCATTTTGGTATTTTATTGCGGTTTGAAATATTTTGCAGTTTAACTACTAACAAAGTTTATGTATTGAAGACTATGTTTACTTTTGTTTAAATATATGCTATGACATTATTTAATCTTAGTGTATTTGTATTATTTTAGCATGATGCATATTGCTCAGTCATACTGCTGGGTTAACTTCACAAATTCATTTATTTAAAGCATATTTTCTTAGATCTAACATTCCTTAGAAGCATTATTTTTTTCAACTTATACCATCATTATGCATAAAATTTCTCTCATGGGAGGCTTTAGGTTTTTTGGTCATGTCTTTGCTAAATCATAATGATCCCTAGATGACATAAGTTCAAATGATGAAATATCTTACCTTCACATGAAGCAACAATAAATAAAATAATTCATAACTATACAAGTGATAATTTTACACCAAATTATTAATTTCATTGAAAAACATGAAATGCAAAAGGAATACACCCTTCTAGCAAATGAACAAAAACTCATTAATCACATGCAATAATTATTTAGTCATCCCTTAAAAAGATAACTTTAAAAATGAACATAAAAAAAAATCAAAAAAATGTGAAAACAAAAATATGAATGAATCTAAGAAGATGCAAGGAAAAGGAAATGACATGTAGCCAATGAACAAACCAAAAATTTCATTTGGTTGGTATGTCATTGATCATTGTAAGGGTAATTATTGATCATTAGTAAGAAAGAAAAATAGGGGCTACTCAATAGGCACTTCCGTCTATGCAATCAAAACCTTCAATTTCAAATATAGCAATGAAAAGGCAGGCTACAAAATCTTCTTCTCATAAACTAGATAACACATTATCCTTGTGAAGGTTCTCCAATCTTCAAAACACTCATATTTCCTCTAGATATACAATAACAAAAGAGAAAACAACATGTACTCTTTGTACTCCTTAATGAAACAAATTACTGTCAACACAATATCAACCAACTCTCCCACCAAACATGAAAAGCATGAAGAATAATTACTTAGAAACGATAGTCTCGTACTAATCTTTCAAATACTAAAATCTGACTAGGTATGCAATATGAGTTTCTTGAGTACATTCAGGAAAAGATTTCTAATTGGGAACAAGGACTTTGTTCAACCTAACATGCATTTCATGAAAATGCAATACCAAAAAATCCTAATACACTACTCGTTTGCTAGAGAACATGAACTATTATAAATTCTCAATCCTAAAACTGTAGAGATCACGTCTCCTTACATACACAAAGACATTTTGATACCTAAACATTGAAGTGAGTGGTTCACTGAATGGCATAATATGCTTTTGATATTGTACAACCAAAACATGGAGACAAATGGCATTCTAGAATCCCTCAACCAAGATGTTCATATTAGTGCATGATTTATTGAGTGATACTTTCAACATTGTTATTGCTTTAACACGTATATGTGAACCAATATTATAGGATTTTTTTGTCTTTATGGTTTTTGAAAACGATACTAACGAGCCATCTAAAGTTTGAGTTATTCAATCTTCAAAAAAAATAGATGGGGTAGACCCCAAGTATTGGATTTTCCACTTGAATCCATTGGAAGATCAATAATACATTGCAACCTTTTCTTGTACCTGATTGCATACACATATCACGAGGAAACAATAATTCCAAGCATTCTTGCTTACAATTTTAAAAATAATACAATCATCAATTATATGCGCCCATAAGCAATCAAGGAAGACTACGTTATCATCTTGTTGCATCAACAACAACCCAAACTACTCTCTCACCATTATCATGAATAGGATGGCAATATTGGAGCACTTGATATTTAGACATTTTATTCATATGAACAAGATACATTCCACTTTGAATTTCTCACTACCACACGACTATGATGATTACGAGGGACTATTTGCCATTGTTGAAACCTTTGTTATATTAGCATGGGAGGAAGAGGATGATGCTCATGAGAAAATATATACTTTCTTCACAATAAATCTACAAGACAAAAGTAAAACCATAATTGGTAACAATAGTACAAAGTTTGACTCTAATGTTCTAATCTCAAGTGTCCATAATTTCTTTCCTACATTACTTCCATAATAGGATGTCATTTTATCATTGGCCATGAAAAATTACTACCACATGCAAAGCATAGGTAAAACGATCTAGTTTTATTTAAGGAAAATCTTGTAATACACAAAAGACATAATAATAGGAAGATAGTTAGGTCCCTTAAGCATGCTAATGGAGATTTGATTCCTAATCATGTGTATGAAAAAGACTTTAGTGTTTCTCATACCTTGAAAAAGGGTTAATAGCTAGCTCTTAACTAGGAGATACCCTTAATACTAAACCAATCATTCCACATTGGATATGGGTTGACTATCATGGGCACAAAACCCATATGTAGCACAAATGATAAGAAATAAAACGTTCTTCATACTATATTTGGTTACAATAAAAGTTGAAATATACCATAAAAACATAGACAACAACAATAACCTTATCTTGTTAAGTAGCATTGGCTACTTGAATTGCATTACATTATTGTACTCTCTTAAAAAAATAAGATTTTTAGAAACATTATTCACCACTTGATCAACTTTCATAACTTCTATCTTTGTCCCTGTTTTCTTTTTTATTTCTCTACATTTTACAATTTAAAATTAGGGAGCAAGATATAAAAAAAGTTACAAAAAAAAATAGTATAATATAAAATAAAATTATAAATTTCTTCTCTTTTTTGTTTGTTTGCCACTAATGCTGATGATGTGGCACTACTACTAACTGGCATGTTGACTAAGATGTTGACATGGCATTTTTTTTAAGGAAATAAAAGCACAAACAAAAGAAAGAAATAAAAATGTACATACGGCCCAAAGGGCTACTTCTCTGTTTTCTTCTTTCCTCACCCCTTCTCTTCACACATCTTTGAGCCTGTTCATGTCTAATATTTCTCGGGTCCTGTCTTGACTACTATTGGTCTTGTCTCGTCCTGAAAATGTTATTTAAAAAAAAAAGAATAGAATAGTTGCTAACAATCAGTAACTTCTTGTAAATATTTGTCAAAACTATTTGTCATTGAATAGAACAACCAAGCTTCAACAAACTCAACTAATCTAAACAACCTAGTAAGTAATAGGGTATTACCTTCTACAGCCCCCCACTTTACCATCCACCACCCCCAACGTGCAAAATGACCATAATACCCTTGTAGACAAAAATAATTCCTCTTGCATCCTTCCCCCACCCCCCACGCGATGGCTTGAATGAAACCTAACAATTTCTTCCCATTGAGATTGATGTGTTTTTGATTTGCAAGAATAGAAAAACTGATTTTTCGGTCTGCATTATTTGTGTAGAGTTTAATCGCATATAAAACAAGGTTTGTATGTTGTATTTTTTGTTTCAAATCGAGTAAAGTTTTCTGGTGCGACAAACGCTCATGCACAGGTGTTAATAGCTCCAAAATGCCCATGCACAAGCGTTAATGTCCCAAATGCTCATGCACATGCGTGAGGAGTTACAAAACGCCCATGCACAAGCATTAATGTCCCAAACGCTCATACACATGCGTGAGGAGTTACGAAATGCCCATGCGCAAGCGTTGGGTGTAAAATATGCATATATATATATATTATTAAATTTAAATACATTACTTGAGGTTGAAGAAATAAATAAATAAATTTAAAAATAAATATGTAATAATTAATATAATTTTTTAAAATTATACATATATTATTTGAAAATAAATATATATTTTTAAAATTAAAGATATATATATATATATATATATATATATATATAAAACGGTTATAGAAAAGCGTTGAGTACCCCTCAACGCTTCTCTTTTATATATATATATATATATAATAATAATAATTTATAATTAAAAATATTTTTTTCACCTAAGTAGCTATTTAAAAAAATATTTATAATTTATATTAATAATTTATAATTTATGATTATTGTGATAAAGATGTATATTAATTTATTTAAAATATTATAATTTTTTTTTAAAATTTTAAAAATATATATTTAATCTTAAAAATATTATAAATTATTTTATATTTATTTTTAAATATATATGTGATGAAATTTTGTTACTTGGGGCACAAGTAACATATTTTTAAAATTAAATAAAAATTTAAAATATTTTTAATAAATTAATATAAATTCTATCCCATAATAATTAATTTATTAAAATTTTATTTTATTAAACATATTATAAAAATATATTTTTAATTTTAAATATATATATATTATTTAATATATAAGTAATATATTTAAATTTATATATATATATATATATATATATATATATATATATATTTCATCCAACACCTCTAAAGAGGCATGGAGGGTACTCAATGCCTCTTTAGAGGTGTTTGGAGAGTTATCAACACCTCTTCAGAGGCATCACGAATCCTCAATGCCTTTTCAAAGGCGTTTGGAGAAGGTGGACTGAAGAATCATTAAGGGTATTATTGGAACTTTGAAAAAAAAAATAAAAAGAGGGTGGCGGATGGTAAAGGTGGGGGTGGTAGAAAGTAATACCCTAAGTTATATAGTTTCAAACCATGCAAGATCTCATATGCCATAAAAAAATGTTACCTTAATCCAAATGCTAGAGTAGGAGCTAAATTGGATGGCTTATGGGACCTCACCTATAATTAATTAAGATAGCATATTATTTAATTTAAAACAAAAAAAAGGAAATCAATACTATAAAAATACAAGAAAAATTTAATTTATTGTTAAGTAGATCATTTATGATTTAGGCATCAACTACACATAACTAAATTTCAAAATCAATGTTTATAGTAACTAGTTTATAGATCTTTCTATAGATTTACTCAAATAAATACTTATAGCAAAATAAAGGCATTGGCATACAATGAGAAGAACTTTCTCAGTTTCTATTTTTGGTCTACCTTGGGTAACTAAAGCCAGTTCCATACATGCATCACAAATGACAAGACAAAAATAAATAAATAAAAAGACTTTTCAACAAGTTGATGGAACACAAGCAATGGGAGAATAATTTCTTTGGCTATGAGTTTTAGCTGGAGTGGTACTAGATCCTTTGCAACTTTAAGATTCAAAAGTTACTGCAAGAATGATCAATGAAATTTAATTTAGATTTTATTTTTGTGCTGGTTATTTCATTTCCAATAAAAAGAAATTACAACTTTTCCTCAAGAGTTATACTAACCCTTGATTTCTTTTTCTAATAATGCTTTGTGTTAGTTTGTGATGTGATTTTTCATCTAAGATTGCCCGATGCAATTTTACAAGTAATCCAAAAACTAAGGGAGAAGCAAATCATTGCTCTATATGAAACATTAATAAGAATACATGAAACATAGTCTTTGACAATTAACATGTCTTTAGTCTTAGAGAATAGATGAAACAGAAAAATCAAGACAGTTTTAATATGATACATGAAACATAATTGGATGTCTAACAAATAAATTTAAACAAACCAGAAAATTAGATAGTGCATACATGGAACAATGAAAACCAATTAATGAAAACATCATAAAATGAGTTAAGTCATTGGATTGTCTTCCTTCCAGCAATATAGACTTTAGGAGTGTAGTGTAGGCATTGCTAATCTCTAGTTGCCAAATATGGAAAAAAAATTAATTTATATAAAATTTGTACCCAAATTTATGTAACATTTATATCTAAACACAAGACTGTTACCCAAGGATGTGTATATATATATATATATATATATATATATATATAAGACTTACACATTCTATTTCCCTCTTGAACTGCCTAATTGGTCACTAAGGACATAGCACTACTAATTTCTATAAAATTTTAAAAGTCACATATGAAGAATTAGTAAATATTAAATAAAGAGAAAAATACATACAATTAAAAAGTTATACAATCAAGATAAAAGCTTACCATTAATAACAACATCATTTGATTGAAATTCATCAAAGACTTCTTGTATCTTGTACTCATTAGGATTCAACCAATTTTGAGTGCATATAAGTGCTTCAACCATCTTTGGTGACAAAGAACTCCAAAAAACATCAAGGATTTGTCCTCCAGTGCTAAACCAACCTCAGAAGCAATAGTAAAAACTAGAACGACCAATACATCATGTGTTATAAGTGAAAGCACACCATACTTTGCATAATTCTCCTTCCACCATGACAAGATATCAAAATCATCTACATCATGTGCCATATACTTCTCAAATCATTTTTCTTGTATGGACATTCTTTAGCCAACTTTAATCTTTTCCATTGGTTTTTCTTTCCTTTTTATGTGTTATTGTTACCCATCCCGTCTTCGGAACCTTCCTAGGTAATAGATGACCCTTCATGGTTTGCACTATCCTCAGAGGTTTGAGTTACCTCATGTGACTCTTGTGCATAGAAATTGAATAGCTGGCACAATGTGTTCATTATCTTTTCTTTTCTTTTTTCAAAGGATTGACTACCTTGGTCTCATAATTTGCATCACATATAAAATTTACATACTCAAGTTTGTGTCATGGATCCAACACAATGCTAATAAAAATTAATGGATTAATATCAAACTAGAACTCCCAATAGTCTCATTGGCTCAAAAGACCTCAATTTCTTGTTTTAGGGACTCCAGGACTCCACATGATTTTTCTGGTGCGATGGCACTGATTGGGCCTATTCTGGACTTGCTTTCTCACCACGGAGCCCTTGATGCCTTTGCTGGATGATCATGGTGCCACAGCGCCAGACTTGCTTCCACATGTTGAAATTGCTTGCTTTGCCTCCTTTCGATGCTTGGTTCTTGCAAAATACTCAAATGACATCAAAAGCACCCAATTTTCTCTCAATTTGGGACTTAAATGCAGGGGAATATAACACAAAACTCCTATATAAATCACACTCATCAAAAGCCCCCAAACTCATCATTTTGCTCATCCTCGAGTAAAAGTACAAAAAGAAAACATGCAAGGCAGCAAAGCAATCAATAAGAGCTTACTAACTACATTGGCCTCAAAGATCATTCATATGGGATACCTTGGAGACTAAACACCATATCACGATGTGGGATCATTTCACACAAGATAAGATAGTCCCACACCCCCAAGGTAACTCTCAGCATAAAGAACAGATTAAGCTCAACTTCTCACTCAAATGGGTATTACAAGTCACCATATGGAAAGGTTATTAAGCCATGGAAAGCCATTATTATTAAAGAAGCATAAGGTGTGAAATGAAGTGTATGTACACAATAACTCATCAAGTTTTATGAAGTCAAATGAAATGAAGATGAGTTCCCTCACACAGATAAACGTACACTCCAACCTCTCAAGTGTTTAGAGGGTTGAACACACACTCAAGTCACTGCAATTCAAGGTTCCTCCATAAGCTTGCTCATATATCAAATCTCCACCACTAAACAATAAACCATAAACACTAATCAAAGGGACTTTTAAGGGTTGTAATGAGGCTTTAGGAAGGTGAAAAGGGGTCAATGATGGTGAATATTGAGGTGAACACCAAGAAGAGACTATGTGAATCTAAAGCTACCCCTTAAGCTCAATTACTTTCCAATTACCAAGTCTCATAACTACATATTTTTCTCCCTTATTTCTCATTCTTTTGCTTTTCTTGCTATTTTTCTTTCTCCATTCATTTTTTTTTTCAGCTTTTTCAATTTTTCCAGATTTTTCTTTTCTTTTTTTGCACTTTGCCTTTTTCTTGGGAGATTTTCAAATCTTTTAAGGCTCTTTCTTCCCACTTCCCTAGTTACAAACCAAGCAACCTTTTCATGCCTTAAATTCACACAATCCTTCAAGATGTTAGGTTCAAAATAGGGGTAAATCAAAGGAATGGTATATGGCTTAAATGTGGTTGAAAGAAGGGAAGGCTAAGGTTCAAATGGGTCAACTAATGGTGATTCTGCAAGGTGGCTATGAAAGGCTAGAATGGCTAAACCTAGGTGCCCTAATCACCTTAGTTTCCATGAATCCATTGTGGTCTCAACATGTATAACAAAGCAAGTTCTAGAAAAACTAAAAAATGCATGACACACTCAATCAATTTAAGAGCTTCAAATATGCAACTCTTATGGCCCAAAAGCTCACAATTGGCTAGTATTCATCCTCATGCATTTTCCTTCATTCCACTATCAAAGGAATTATGCACACAATGGGAATTAACAATAAACATAGGATCATAGAACACCAAGGTTGGCTCAGAATTCCTAGAGGCTTTCCAATAATCAATTCAACAGGGTATAACAATTCAAAGCATCGAATTAAGCTGAATTAGGCTATTAGGACAATGTATGTAATCATGCATTGCAATTCATCAGTTCAAGTCTCCTCATCCCAAAATATCACAAATCAGGCACAGTTTTATCATCGGTCATGGTTTTCAGTCAAAAATATTTCATTTTTTTGAATAAAACTGCACACAAACATGCAAGAATAGAAGAAGCATCATACAACATGCAAAAACAATTACTTACTCACTAACCTACTCAAACAATAATCATATTCCAAAAGACCAATCAAATTGGCATAAGTGTCCCCCCTCCCCAAACTCAAAACATGCAGTGTCGTCTATGCAAAAGAATAAGAGAGAAAAGGAAAGGGACAACCTAGTGAAGCAACCTAGTTCGAGTTGTAGGGGTCTCCCAATGACGATGACTCATCCTCGAGCTCTGGGGCAACAAGTAGTGGTGGTGGCCAAACAAGAAAGTCAGGCAAACTAGGGTACCCTTCAAATAAGGTACTGATCTGTTGCCCTGCCACTTGGAATCACTGGTAGCCAAAGTTCATGAAGGCCTCCATCCTCGGAGCTAAATCAGCCTCGATATGCCCGAGGACCTAGTGGTGTGGCTGCTGAGCGTGCCCGGCTTGGGAAGCAGGAGGTGGAAGAGCAACAGGAGCTGGATGAGCTGGGGCACCTTGCAATGTTAGGGGTTTGAGCCAGTTGAAGAACTTTTTATCTAGCATACGCCTAGGCTCCAAAAGAGGTTCTTCAACCCCCCAACTAACACCAACCCATTGGCACAAGGCTATGATCAAATGTGGATAGGGGAGGACCTTCTTTTTCTCTGTCATCCCAACATTGTAGAGGGTCTCCCTGACGGTGGACCCAATCTTATGCTCCCAGTGGTTGTGGATGGCCCACAGGAACTCTGCCCTCATCTTAGTGACATCGGAAGTGTGAGTAGAGGACAACAGGCGTACTGAGATGAAGTGCAACTAAGTCTTGTAGATTTTGTCTAACCCAGCCTTGGGAAAATGATAGAACTCGCCATTCCTTGTCGTCCATTGTGTGCCTTCAATGCATAGTGTGCGAGTTTTAACATCCCGAATTTTCTAAGAGAAGAATATAATTTAATTAGTGGTATGTTTGCTAAATGCAAATGTGAAGTGTGAGAATACTAAAGATATGTATAAGGATGATATATATGTGTACATACACATATAGCTAGGAATTTGATATTATGTATTTACATGGTTGTATATTAGCCCAAGTTTAGTAAGAATATATATATATATATATATATATATATATATATATATATATAAAAGGCATTATAAAAAGGAACTAAATAATGTCATTTAGTTCGAAACCAAAAGAGAAAAGAAACTATGTAGTTATCTAGTTCAAATTGGACTAGTTGTAATATTACCTAGTTCAATAGCAAGGAAACTAATTGAATAGGAAGTAGAAGTTGTAATTGAACCAAATGCCATAACTTGGCCTAAGAGGGATGAACTTATAATAATTAATTAAGGAATTAAAGAGTTAGAGATGTGGTATAAATTAGTGCAATTGAATTAAATGGCTATCTAAGTGAACTACTAGTGAGGGAGGTGGTTAGAATGTGACCAAATTGGTACTAATTGGACCAAATGAAGGCAGCAGTTGGTTCCCCCAAGTCCAACGCCACTTTGCATGTCCTTAGCCTCTAGAAACTTTGCAATTAAAGAGGGGACACTCCCACCAATTATAACTTGACAAAATACCACAAAGTGTGATAATTGCATTCTTGATATTTTGTATTTTTGTGAGACTTGCACATGAAGGAGGGGAATGAAGACATGGGTAAGTCGGTTAGGGAAGTGGTGAGTCAATGGAGACAACCAATCATCAAGCCACACTTGTCCCTACTATTAATTACCCATGATATTAATTAATTTAAGGAAATAATTATAGAAAATAAATTAGACAAAAAAGCAAATAAATAAAGGGAGAGGAGAGGGGAGGAGGTCGGCAGAGAGCTGCAGCAAAGGAAAAGAAGAAGACAAAGAAAAGTGGAGAGGGTATTTACAGCTTAGGCAAGAAGAGAAAATAAAAGCTAGGAGTTAAGGTGGCTAATGACTCCCTTTAACCTCTTCTTGCATGCTATATAGTTGTCTATGGGTGTGAGTGTTTATAGTATGCTATTATCTATATTCTTTGCTGTGTTTAAATGATATTCATGAGGATTATCATGTTGTGGTTCTTAGAGCAGCCAAGGAAGTAGTTCTAAGTGAGTATGTGTTATTATGTGCATCATGTTGTTTCCTTTGCATTCATATGCCGTTTATTGAGATTAATAACTAGTACCAATCTTGTATATTTACTAATTGCCTCATTAGCTACTGAGACTTGAAGTCTCATATCCATTTTCTGGAAATATCAATAATTTCCAGGTGGAGAAACACCAAGGGTGGCTGCCAAGCTTAACATAGAGTGTGGCTGTGATTCAAACTGTAAAACGTCATGATTAATGTGTAATTATTTAGTTTAGTTGAATATTCAATGTATAAGGGTGTAATGTTATGTTCATAAATGAGAAATGGACTGAATAGATGGAAGAGGTAAATTAATAAAATTTTACTCAAGCATGTACAATAACCCTAAAATCGGTTTTCTGGCAGTTAAGGGGATAAATCAAGTAAGATGCCTTAAACCCTGAGTTTTTACTTAAAAATTTTACATTTTTTACTTAAAAATTTTGCGACGAGTATTTGACATATTGAACTTCATCCATACCAATTTTCGGGGCAATTGGAGCACAATTCCATGCCCAAATAATTTTCCAAAATAGCTTAATAGTATTCTCGCAGTAAACAGGGCAGTGTAAAAGCATTGCTAAATTGACCCATCAAACCAACGAGAATTTAAATGAAATTTTTACCACATATTCTAGACACATTGAACTTGTAATCTGGAGTTTTCATGATTTTTAGACATTTATATATCACATTCTCATATTTTACAAGAACAGGGCTGCAAGCTGTCAACTCAGTAAGTTGTCCAGTGGAAACCTAAACTTGTAATTGAGATTTACCACCTTAAACCAAGCTTAATAAAAAGTGTTTTTCATAAATATAAGAGTTAAAATAGGGTGTTACATGAGTGATGTCTTCATAATCTCCTTCGGCTATGAATCTGTTCAGGCTGACTTCTCCCACCACGTTCCATGGGATTTCATATAAGTCACTCTGAATCATGCCGCCAAATTTCACAATGGTCCCTTTTACCCCATTGTCACCACGTCATTTCATTGGCTATAGGGGCATAGCACGGAAGACTCAGATCAATCCCGAACTTGGCAATTGTACAACTTATTGTACTGGTCCTGGGCCTTTTTGTTGACAAACCTCACTGGTCATATTTTGGTGCTTTTGAGGAGGAGGCCTTCCACTTTCCAAGCTTTTTAAGTGGCATGATATCTGCAAAATAAATTCAAGGCAACCTATCTACACTACAGTAGCCACACAATTACACACTTTTGCCCAAAAAATTCCCAATATCAATATGTGACACCCCATTTCATACTTCAAATACTTGCATGCAAGTAGAAATTTAGTCAATCAGAGTCATAATCAAGTAGACATACACCAATTTAGTCTCACATGTCAAGATTGCAAGCTTATTCCCCTCACTACTCAAATTCGGCCTAAGGGTTTCTAAGGGAGTAAACTCAAAATTTATCAGTACCTATGCATGGAAATGAGATGGGTTAGGTACCAATTACCTCTAAGAACTATTCAAGAATGATTCTGGACCTTTTTCTTGTGCCAAACCATGCAAAACTTCCTCAATCTGAGGAGAGAGAAAGTCACGCCCTAGAGAGAGAAAGTGTGCAAATTGAGAATTTTTCTCCTTCAATCTTGATCCCTATGAGTGGAATTGCTTCTTAGAAGAGTTTGGAGATGATTTTGCAGCCATCCATGGTGAAATTTGGAGGAAAAACAGAAGATTGTGAAGTGGGTATGGAGGTTTGTGAGAGAGGAGGGGAAAATGAAGTTGGAGAATATGAAGAATGGGGGCTTGTGTGCTTCGTGTGGGGGTTTAAAGCAAGGCTGGGTTCCGTGGCACCCTCACCTTCATGCCATGAATTTTGAGATTGCTGGAATTTTTGCTGCGCCATGGTGCCAGTGCTTGTGGCCACGGCACTAGATGCGCGAAACTGGTGCCTTTTTGCTGCAAAATGTCGAAACACTCCCCTAAACTTTGCCCAACACCTGCATAAGTCCAAATAATTGTTTGAGTGAAATGAAAAACAGAAAAACTTGACTCAATGAATAGCTAAAATGCAAAAATTTAAAAAGAAAGGGAAATAAACAATTGGGTTGCCTCCCAACAAACACTTGGTTTATAGTCCTCAGCTTGACTATCTCAGGTTCTATTGTGGATCTATGAGAGGGAAAGAGTGTTTGGACATGTCTCCACCTGCAAGGTAGGACTTCAGTCTCTGCCCATTCACATTGAATGTCCTTCCATCCTTCTCTATTTCTACTGCTCCGAATGGTGAGACACTAGTCACTGTAAAGAGGCCAGACCACCTTGATTTGAGCTTGCTTGGGAATAGTTTCAGCCTTAAATTGAAGAGTAATACTGAATGGCCAGGATGAAACTCCTTTTTCTCAATTTTCTTGTCATGCCAAGCCTTGATTCTCTCCTTGTAAATGCAGGCATTCTCAGAGGATTCTCGCCTAAACTAATCCAGTGCATTGAGTTGGAGTAGTCGCTTTTTTCCAACTGCATGTGGGTCATAATTCAGCATCTTCATGGCCCAGTATGCCTTGTGCTCCATTTCCACAGGTAAATGATACTCCTTCCCAATGACTATATTGTAAGGTGACATGCCAATGGGGGTCTTGAATGCTATTTTATAGGCCTAGAGTGCATCGTCCAGCTTCAAGGACTAGTGCTTCCTGTTAGCATTGACACTTTTCTCCAGGATTCTCTTCAGCTTCTTGTTGGACACCTCCACTTGCCCACTAGTTTGTGGGTGATATGGGGTGGAAATCTTGTGCTTCACTCTATACTTGGCAAGGAGTGCTTTGAGCTGGTTGTTGTAGAAATGTCTCCCTTCATCATTGATCAAAGCCCTTGGCACTCCAAAGCGGGTAAAGATATTCTTTCTCAAAAATTTCTGCACCACCTTAGATTAATTAGTAGGAGAGGTGACTGCTTTTACCCATTTGGATACATAGTCCTCAGCTACCAAAATATAGAGATTCCCATAAGAGGAGGGAAAAGGTACCATGAAGTCGATGCCCCATACATCAAAGAGATCAACTTCTAGAATGGAGTTCTGGGGATCTCATTATTCTTGGTTATTGTGCCAATTCTTTGGAACTTATCACATGCCTTCACAAAAGCTTGTGCATCTCTAAAAATGGTAGGCCAGTAAAACCTAGATCGCAAGATTCTACCAACAGTTCTGTTTGCTGCATCGTGATCTGCATAACTAGTAGAGTGATACTTTTCTAGAATAGCATGTTGTTCTTCTTCAGGGACACACCACTGAATGATATGATCACTGCACCTATGATAGAGAACCAAATTGTCCCAAAAATATTGTCTCACCTCATAGAAACTTCTTTTTTTTGCTGATAAGTCACATCAGGAGGTAATTCATAACTGGCTAGATAATTCACATAGTCAGCATACCATAGCCAGTCTTGCACTTGCTTGGACCATCCCTTCCCCGTAAGAGTGTTGATAGAGAATATTGGCTCATTAGGGAAGTCATCAGCCATAGGGATATCATCAAAGATGTGAGACTCTAGTCTAGACAAGTGATCTGCAATAAGGTTATCTGCACCATTCTTGTCCCTTATCTCCAAGTCAAACCCTTGCAGCAACAATACCCACTTGATGAGTCTTGGCTTAGCATCCTTCTTCTCCAGCAGGTATTTGATTGCAGTGGTGGTCATTGTACACTACGGTCTTATTCCCAATAAGGTAAGGTCTAAATTTGTCAAAGGAATAGACCATAGCTAACAGCTTCTTTTCAATAGTGGCATAGTTGGTCTGAGCATGATCTAAGGTCTTAATTGTGTAGTAAATGGTTCTGAAGACCTTCTTTCTTGTTTGCCCTAGGACAGCCCCTCTTGCATAGTCACTGGCATCACACATAATCTTAAAAGGGGCTTCCAAGTTAGGTGTCACCATTATAAGTGTAGTGATCAGAGCTTTCTTCAGTGTCTCAAATGCAACAGTGCACTCTTCAGTGAATTTAAATGCAGCTTCTTTCAATAAGAGGTTGCAGAGAGACTTTGTGATTTTGGAGAAGTCCTTTATGAACCTTCTGTAGAACCCAGCATGCCCCAAGAAGCTTCTTACTCCTTTAACGATGGAAGGAGGTGGAAGTTTCTCAATAAGCTCCACCTCTTTATCTACCTAAATGCCTTCCATAGAAATTGTGTCCCAAGACTATCCCTTTAGGCACCATGAAATGACACTTCTCTCAGTTCAGCACCAAGTTGGTTTCTTGACACTTTTTTAGTACCAAGGCTAAGTTGTGAAGGCAAGAATCAAATGAATTCCTGAATATTAAGAAGTCATCCATGAAGATCTCAATAAATTTCTCCACCATGTTTGAGAATAGAGCCATCATAAGCCTTTGGAATGTGGCAGGTGCATTATACAACCCAAAGGGCATCTGTCTGAATGTAAAAGTTCCATAAGGGTAGGTGAATGTTGTTTTCTCTTCGTCTTTAGGGGCTATGGCAATTTAGTTGTAGCTAGAGTACCTATCCAGAAAGCAGTAGAAAGGGTACCCAGCCAACCTGTCCTGCATCTGGTCTACAAATAGTAGTGGGAAGTGGTCCTTCCTGGTGGCCTTGGTAAGTTTCTTGTTGTCGATACATATTCTCCACCCAGTCATTATTCTGGCAGGGATCAGCTCGTTGTTTTCATTCTTCATCACTATTATCCCTCCCTTTTTAGGTACTACATGAATAGGGCTAACCCATGGACTGTCTGAGATTGGGTAGATATTTCCTGCATCCAGCCTTTTCTGTACTTCCTTTCGAACCACCTCCTTCATCTTCGGATTGAGCCTCCTTTGATGCTCCACTGACGGTTTGTAGTTCTCCTCCATGTAGATTTTCTGCATGCAAAGGGTGAGGCTTATGCCCTTGATGTCATCAATAGTCCACCCTAATGCCTTCTTTTTGCTCTTAGCACTCTTAATAGCTTCTCTTCTTACTTCTTAGTCAGTGATGTAGATATAATCACTAGTAGGGTTTCAAAGTCACCAAGGTAGCTGTATTTCAGATGATCAAGTAGCTGCTTCAGCTATAATTTGGGAGCTTACTCAGTGGAAAGGGCAAGTTTAACTTCAGGCTCTCTTAGCTCTTCAACAGGTTTCTTGATGAATATAGGTGAGGTTGTTTCTAACTGTTTAATGAAATCTTCAATCTAAGGGTCTTCTTCATGTGTCATCCTCACTAGGCAAACTTCAAGTGGTTTTGAGAAATTAGAAATCTGCTCCACTTCCTTAATGTACTAATCTAAAATGTCCAATCCATAGCAAGATTCCTCATCAGCTGGGTGCTTCAGTGCCTTGAGAATATCAAAGGACATATCTTCATCTTGTACCCTCAAGATCAAGTTTCCCCTTTGTATGTCTATTAGAGCCCTTCCATTTGCTAGAAATGGCCTTCCTTGGATGATTAGGATTTCCTGATCTTCCTCTATGTCCAGCACAATAAAATTTGCAAGAAAAATAAACTTGTCAACTTTCACAAGTACATCATCTACTATACCTTTAGGATATTTGATGGATCTGTCTGCTAGTTACAAGGATACAGTAATGGGCTTTGCTTCTCCCGAGTTGAGCTTCTTGTACACCGAGAGTAGCATGAGGTTTATGCTGGCTCCCAGGTCACACAAGGCCTTGTTGAAGTGCTCCTAGCCAATAGTGCATACGATAGTGAAACTCCCAGGGTCTTCTAGTTTGGGTGGTAGCTTTTTCTGGACTATGGCACTGCACCCTTCAGTAAGTGCAATTGTCTCATAGTCTTGCAACTTCCTTTTGTTAGATAGGATATCCTTCATGAACTTTACATAACTGGGCATCTGCTCTAAAGCTTCTGCAAAAAGAATGTTGATGTGGAGCTTTTGAAACACCTCCAGGAATTTGGCTAACTGCCTATCCAGCTTCTGCTTCTGAAACCTCTGAGGGAATTGAAGTGTCGGCTTGTATGGTGGACGCTTGTATGGGAAAAACTTAGATTTTGGCTTTTCCCCTGCTTTGGTTCAGGCTTCTTCTCTGGAGTGGTTTCAGGTTCAAGTTCAGGTTCTTGTCTTTCCGACCCTTCTTCAAGCATGGGCTCTTTTGTGGTAGATTCAATGACTTAGCCACTTCTCAAGGTGATAACTTTTAGCTCTCTAGGGTTGAATTTAGTGGTGCTAGATAGTGCACCAGGTAATCTCGTGGTCAGTAATTGAGAAATCTGTCCCACCTAGTTCTACCAGTTGCTTTATGGAGGTGTTAGTGCTGCTCATGAATTGATTTGTCTTCTCAATGAGGTCTGCTTGAGATGTTGCCAACTTGACCATGGCTTCTTCTAAATGCATCTTGAGTCGCTGCTGTGACTGTTGCTGAAAAGGAGGATTTACCTGACCCAGTGTCTTCTATGAAAAGTTAGGGTGATTCTGCCACCCTGGATCATAGGTCTTGGAGTAGGGGTTGTCATTGCCTACATAGTTCACCTCCTCAGCACCTTCTTCCATGCCTTCCCCAGAATTACCCTTGAGTAGTGCTGACTGAAAAAAGACACCTGGTTAAGTTTAGCTGATAGCTTGGCCAGTGAATCTACTTCATGAATGCTAGCTACCTTCTTCTCATTGTCCCTCCTGGAGTTCCAATCAGAGGCATTTGTGGTGACATCTTCTTGTAACTCATAAGCTTCAACATAATCCTTGTTCAGGAATGCTCCTCCGACTGCTGCATCAACCACCGTCTTGGTATGAGAGCCCAGTCCTCCGTAGAAAACTTGCATTACTAGCCAGTCTTGCATCTCGTGGTGTGGGCACTTTCTCAGCAACTCATTGAATCTTTCCCAAGCATCATAGAGAGATTCTCTATCAAATTGAGTGAAGTTAACTATTTTAGTCCGTAACTTGGTTGTCTTCGAAGGAGGGAAGTACTTGGTGAGGAATTTCTGAGCTAAGGACTCTCAATTCTCTATCGAACCTGGTGGCAATGAGTTGAACCACCATCTTGCTCCATCTCTTAGTGAGAAGAAGAATAATATGAGTTTGATTGCCTCATCTGACACCCCGTTGTACTTGAATGTGTCACAGATCTCTAAGAAGGTTGAAAGATGCAGGTTGGGGTCTTTATTTGGTGCTCCTGAGAATTAGTTGTTTTACACCATTTGAATTATAGCAGGCTTGATTTCGAAGTTCTTTGCCTCCACCGTTGGCCTTCAAATGCTAGACATTGCATTTTAGATTTTTGGGACTGCAAATTTTCTAAGAGGCATGTGCTCCCCCTCATGATGGTTGTTAGCTGCCATTGTTTCTTCCTCTGGTTGTAGATTCTTGGCTACTTTCTTCTCTTTATGATTCCTTTTACATGTCTTCTCAATTTCTGGATCAAAAGGGAGTAAGGTGTGATTCCCTACACTTCTCATACACCAGAAGAAACCTCACAACAGGACTAACGGCTAATAGTACCTGAGAATAAATGTAATTAAAGCACTAACAAAATAAAAATTGTGCTTGAGTTAACACCTAGTTAATTCTTCTCATATCAGTTGGCACAGCCCTCGACAATGGCACCAAAAACTTAATGTGTATAAATTGTGTATGTGTTATATGGGAATACAGTGTAAGTGTACACTATTAGTGTAGCCGACAGAGTATTACAGGGTTGTCGTACCCAAGGGACATTACCAGAATACTATAACTACAATATTACTCAAGCGATCGAACTATAATGATGAAAGCAATGCAATTGGAAGTAAAATGGCAATTAAAACAAACGTGAGATTAAAATAGCAATTGAAACTAGTGATTAAAAGCCTAGGGGTTTAGATTTCACCACAATTATATGTATAAACTCTCCTAATTTCATTATGAATCCTAGTTCTATTAATTGCTAGCCAGGATCTCCCTAATTTATTAAAAAGCCCCTCTCGAGCTCAGATTAAACTAATTACAATTATCAATCCAATCATATCCCTATGTGAATTGTAGTAATTGAAATTGTTTAAAGTTCTATAGATTCCTTTTAATGGCTACACAGGGTCCTAAGCACATTCTTGTCCTAAGCTCCACTATGGATTCAATTCTCATGGTCTAGATTGGCTATTCACTTCCCAGTTCATAGCAATCCACTAATTCCCTAATTAATTGGCTAGATCAATCAAGGAGTAAAGCACAGTGAATTAAAACTTAATTAAATCAAACATGGAATTTCACAAATTCATAAATCAAGTTTATACATAGATTGGGCTACATCCTAGCCCCTAGAAAGAGAATTAGTTACTCATAATGAAAACCAAATACATCATATGGATAGAAGAAAACATTAAGAAAGTAAGGGGAAAAAGAAAACTCTTTGTATGCTCCTTGCTCTCACGCCTCCTTCTTTGCTCAATTGTGCCAAAGATACTTAATTCTAGTCCTAGCTGCCTATTTATAGCAATATTCTTCCTAATTTCATCAATCTAGGACTTCCAATAGTCTCATTGGCTCAAAAGACCTCAATTTCGTGTTTTAGGGACTCCAGGACTCCACGACATGATCTTTCTGGCGCCACGACGCTGATTGGGCCTATTCTGGACTTGCTATCTCGCCCTGGTGCCCCCATGGTGCCCTTGATGCCTTTGCTGGATGGTCATGGCACCATGGTGCCAGTTTCCCATGCGACGGCACCAGACTTGCTTCCACATGCTGAAATTGCTTGCTTTGCCTCCTTTTGGTGCTTGGTTTCTGCAAAACACTCAAATGACATCAAAAACGCCCAATTTTCTCTCAATTTGGGACTTAAATACAGGGGAATATAACACAAAACTCCAATATAAATCACACTCATCAAATTCCATTTGTCACAATTTACTAAATCATAACATTTGAATATGAATTAAAAAAATATAAATTCCAATGATTTAAAAGGTTGAAAAAAATAAAATTCCAATAGTCCGAATAGTTTTTACTACTTGAGGTTTAAAATAACTCTTACTCTATTAATATTATAGATAAGAATTCCTATATAGCTATGCATCCTTTTGTGTTTTAAGATGATACAAGTCAAACATCAATCAAACAGTAAATTGACAAAATTGATGAGAAAATTTTAAAGATTAGATTCCGACATACTTATATTTCAAGATTAAACTCAATCTTATTCTTGTACCCTTGAACTAGTATTAAAAAAAATCACGGGGTTTATTTAAAAAAAAAATTAAACTTCTTGAATTTAAGTAACTAGTTAGTTTAATTAGCAGAAAAAAAATTATTATCGAAAATTGTGAAACCTATAAAAAAAAAAATTAGCACCTAATGAGAGTTGCTTAGATGGAGATGCTGGAGCTTGTCGCTACCTGAAGTGTCAAGTTGGAGTGTTTGTTTTCTTGTGAAAGGCAATTATGAGAGTCTTAAATCCATGTTGTCAGGAGAAGATAAGGAATGTGCGTTCTCTCATTTTTCCAAAAAGAGAGGACGAAATTCCTTGAAATAAAGGGACAGGAAAGTAGAAAAATATATGAAGAGAAAACTTTGTTATCCATGAAATTTCTTTGGACATTCATGCAGATTTTCATTAATTAGATATTTTCTACATTGTATATTCAGCAAATGTGAAGAAAATTCATGGGGTATTTGCTTTTAAATAATGATTATTCTTTTTTTTTTGAAATATCTAATTAGAAAATTTTTTCTTTTAACAATTCAGTACTTTTTTTTATTTATTTTTGGGTTACATGAAGGATAATGGGCAAGAATGTTCCTACCTGATCTTGTTAGTTTGGTCTACACTGTTGTGTAATGAAGATGAAAACTTTCTTGGCAAAACCAATTGGGATTTGAGAAAAAAATAAGAGTAAAAGACTAAATTATACAAATAAAAAATAGAAAATAAGGGTAAGTCCAATTAATAAATATTTAGAGTGAAAAATGTAATAGAATAAAAGCCTGCCCGAATTGGTTTCTAATAAAAAAAAAAGAAAAAAAGAAAAATAAAATTAAAAATTTATCAGAAAATGAGAATTTATTTTATGTTTGGATTAACTTTTAAAATTTTTTATTTAAAATTGTGTTTAGATGCATAAATATAAAAATGCTTCTGGTATGCTAAAATGACAAGATTTTGGCTTCTCCTTATGCTCTTATTAGAAGCATTTGTTTACTTACTTCTAAAGAAAATAGGATTTTGACTTCTAAATGCATTTCTTCTTCTACACAAAAACCAATATAAACAATGGATTTTGTGTAAAAAATTAAAAACAAAAACATATTGGTAAAAGTCAATCTAAATAGGTTCTAAATTAGTCTAATTCGGGATCCGATTAATAAATGTTTTAGAGTGCAGTGTGTAACAGAATAAATTAGTCTAATGTTGGTCCAATTAATCAATGAATTTTTTTGAACATTCATGTAGATTTTTTTAGTGATAGATTGTTTGACTAGATTATACCATTTTGAAAAAAAAAAAGAAAAAGAAAAAGAAAGAAGGTAAACATTGGCGAACAAGTATTTAAACATGCTTTCATTAAAATGTAAGAACACAAGCGTTTGAGCTTTTGTGATCAAAGCTTTCTAGATTTTGTTTTCTCCCTCATTACTAATTTATGATGGTTAAGTGCACACCACCAATTATAATATTTCTGCTATGGTTCTTGTGCAACCAAAGTCTATGTACCAGAAATTCCAACGTTACTGCTTGTAGCGGTAATGATCGTGAGGTTCTCTTGCAGTTTAAGAAAAGCATCGTAGATCCTTCAGAGCTGCTTTCATCTTGGTCTACCGAAGAAGATTACTGTAGATGGATCGGAGTCCAATGCCACAACACTACAGAAGAGTCACAAAACTCAATCTCACCCCTTTATCCATTGATCCCAATTACACTGCTGAACCATTGACAGGTGAAATCAACCTTTGTGTGCTTGAAGTTGAATTTTTGAATTATTTGGACTTGAGTGAGAACAACTTCCCTACAATCCATTATTCAGAGCATGATGGGCAGATAAGTCAAGACTTATCACTATTTACAACTCCTCATTCCTATGCCATCCATCATCTTGATTTCTCGTATAATTTTTATCTTCAAATAGACAACCTTAGATGGCTTACTCTGGTTCCTTCTCTAAAATACCTTGATTTGATTGGCAGTAATCTTTCTATCATAACTAATTGGCTTGAGTCTATAACATCTATGCTCCCCTCTATTTCAGAATTACGATTGACCAACTGTGAACTTCGGCATCAAATTTTATCAATTGGATATGCAAATTTCACTTCACTAACCTTACTTGATTTATCATTTGATTATTTTTTTTCAAATGAAAAATTTTAGATGGCTTCCTCAAGTCCCTTCCCTAACAGACCTTGATTTGAGCGGAACTATTCTTTCTACTGCAACTGATTGGCTTCACACTTTGGCAATAAAGTTTCCTTCTGTTGTACACTTACTACTAGCCAATTGTGGAATCAGCCATATAAATCCATCGCTCTTAAACCTATCAAATTTGAAGTCTTCAGATTTTTCGGGGAATGAACTAAATGGAACTATCCCTAAATGGCTTGGCCAATTCAAACATCTCTAAAAACTTGATCTTTCAAGCAATTCATTACAAGGTCCCATTCCTCCTACTTTGGGAAATGTATCATCCTTGATTCACTTAGATATTAGACACAACCAATTGAATGGCAGTCTTCCAGAAAGTCTGGGGCAACTCTCAAACCTGGAGATTCTACGTGTTGCAGGCAATTCCATGGCAGGGGTGCTCTCTGAAATTCTTTTTAGCAAGCTCTCAAATTTAAAGATATTAGACTTGAGCTCATCAGCATTTCAGTTTCAATTGGGATCCTAATGGGTTCCTCCATTTCAACTCCAACAACTTTATTTGAGGTCTTGCTCTTTGGGACACAAATTTCTAACATGGATATATACACAAAAGTCTTTGATAGATCTAGACATTTCCAGCAACGGAATTTCATCCATAGATCATCAAGACAATTTTTGGAGCCTTTTCTTAAACATTACTAGATTTGTTAATCTATCCAATAACTCAATCAGTGGAGATATATCAAATCATATCTTAAAATATTTCATAGATCTATCATCTAATAAAATTAGCGGTGCGCTGCCACATTTGACAACACAAGTTTCCTATTTGCTAATAGGGAAATAACTTTTTCTCAGGATCCACTTCCTCTCTATTATGTGATACTATAAATGAAAGTGTGTATTTTTTGACATATCTAGATATGTCACATAATCTCTTATCTGGAGAACTCTCTAATTGTTAGATGAATTGGCAACAACTATCTTACATAAATTTGGGAGGAACAACCTTACAAGTAAAATTCATCATTCAATGAACTCATTATCTTTGCTTAAGGGATTGTGTCTGCATCGGAATAACTTTTAAGGAGATGTACCTATGTCATTGCAAAACTGCAAGAATTTGGTACTGCTTGATCTGGGGGAAAATAATTTGTTTGGAAGCATATCAAGTTGGATAGGTCAAGTCATGGCAGTTATCAGGTTGAGAGCCAATCAATTTACAGGCAATATTCCATCTGAGATATGCCAAATTTCTTCTCTCATAATGTTGGATCTTGCAGAAAACAGGTTATTTGGACCAATACCACGATGCCTACATAACATTTCTTTTATGTCTAAAGAAAGTTCATTTTATCATGATGTTACATTTTTCAGTTCTAATTTGTACTAGGAATACAGTGTTACAGTTCTTAACAAAGGGCAAGAGAGGGAATACCAAAAAAATTTGAAATTTGTGCGTCTTATTGATTTTTCAAGTAACAACCTATTTGGAACAATTCCTCTTGAACTATTTGGTCTTTCCCAGATAAACATCTTGAATTTGTCTCCTAATCATTTGTTGGGAAGGATACCTCAAGAGATTGGGAGCATGACACAATTGGAATCACTAGATCTATCTAGAAACCTATTATCAAGTGAGATTCCCCAAACCTTAGCTAGTTTGTCATTTCTCAACTACTTGAATCTGTCATACAATAATCTCTCTAGCAAAATCCCATTGGCAACTCAACTTCAAGGGTTTAGTGCTCTTAGCTATATTGGGAACCATGAACTTTGCAGGCCTCCCCTTACTGTGAATTGCACACAAGAAGAGGGAATTTATGAACCAAACCACATTGGAGAAGATGACAATCAATCAGAATTGCTGTCTTATTTTTACACCGGCATAGGAGTTGGATTTGCCGTTGGATTTTGGGGAGTTTGTAGCATGATTTTCTTCAACAGGGCATGCAAACATGCTTATTTCAGATTACTTGACCACACAAAAGATCAATTTATCTCATGGTGTTCGTAAAGATCATTCAACTCTACCTTGCAAATGCGGTGAGTAAAGTACCTTTTTCAGTTTTTATTGCACTCTGATATTCAATTGTTATAATTTTGTTCTTTATTTTAATTTATTATAATTAAATCTTCGATTTTGTTTTTATATACCTCTTGAAAATAGTTATATATATTAATATATAAGGGAATTGTGTTTATCTGGCTTCCTTATTATTTATACCATGCAAGTATCAGTGAACTATTTCTTATTTCATTTAATAGAGAGTGTGTCACATTTTGGTAATAATATAGAAAACTCACCAATTAATGGTAAATTTTTAAGTTATGTATGACATTGATGTAGTGCTTGGTCACGAGAAATAACATGAAAGTACATTTTTAAGTAACGTGTATGTGAGGGACTAAAAGTACTTATATCTTGACATATGTAAATTGCAAAATATTTTTCAGCTTTTTTTCTTTACTCTAAGAAACTTTTTTTTTTTTTTTTTGGATCCATCTGTGGACCTCCTCTTATTAAAAATTTTGCACTCCAAAAGGACATTATGAAACAGAGTAACAGACATTAAAAGTAAATAAGAGTTGGATTAATTTGCAACAAGTTTTTGGAGAGTTTCTGTGATGATTTTCTTCAGTAAGACATGCAGACATGTTTATTTCATATGTCTTGATCCCATAAAAAAATTATTTATCTCTTGGTATTTCTAAAGATCATGTGGCCTTCAATAACCATTTTATAGTATTAATTGGAAAGTTGTGTTGCGGTTGTAGTGAGTAACAGTTGGTGTAATCATCATTTTTTGTTATTCTTTGATTGATAATTTCCCCTTCTAATAACCTTTTTATAGTAACAATTTTGTTTCAGTTTTTTTTAATGTCATATATATAACAACAATGAACAAAACCTGGCCCTTAAAAACCAAAGAAAAAAGTAAAAAAAAATCATTTGTGGAGGTGCTAAAAGAAAGAGAGCTGTCCATAAGCCCTTTTTTTTTTTTTTTTAAATTCTCATTTAGATATTTTAAATTGGGCGCGCACGCAGGACACACACATATATATGATATTGTGCACCATTTTTTTAAAAACTTTTTATTGAAATTTTACTTTTGGCATATTATTTTATAGACAATTTTTGTTATCTCATTTTAGTGTTTTATTCTCCGGCTCAATGTAATTGATTAAAAATTATAAAATAATGTTAAAAAATAATTTTATTATTTTAAATTAATCATAATAACTAAGACATAAAATAAATTTATTCCTTTATTTCAAACCATATTTAATTTTTAATTTTTGGAGCTGAGACAACATAGTTTAACCACCCCACAAATAACTATCATGCCCCATGGATTTAAAATTCTAGTGAATATTATAAAATTAATTATTATGTCTAAATCTAAAGAGTCTCGTTCAAATAATTAAATTTTTAAAAATAACTTTTTCAAAAGACCAAAACTATGGGACGTAAGTAGATGACACTACTAAATATGATTATTTTGTCTCTCTGTTCGCTAAATAAATAATTGTATCACGTCCTGATCATATGAATTCTAAGATTTTATTTATTTATATTTAATTTTAACTTTAAATTCAAATTCTACCAGGTATGTAGTTTGTTTACAACTACGTGTAAAACTATCATTTGAAAAAAAAACTATTGTCTTCTATTTTATTCAATTTTTGGCATAGACTTCTGTAAAACTTCTAAAAATAAAGAATCAATAACTAAAGAAAACAACTTGCAGGAATCCAAATAGTCTTTTACTGCTTGTGGATCAAAATAAGCTTTTCCATTCTATTATAATATTGTATAAAAATTCTATGTCTCATTTGATTCCATTTATATACAAAGATATTCTCATTCTTTCAATTAAGAGATTCATAATAAAAGTTTCTTTCAAATTAAATTTTTTCATGTTTCAATGAGACACTTTTTTTGTCGTCATTGTTGACTAAGAAAATGTTTGAATGATTCCTAGAGTGTTGTTTGTAAACTGATAGAGACATTGAATATTAGAAGTACACTTTGAACTTACCTACGAGTATAATCCTAATACTATTTTAAACTCAAAACTTTAAAGAATTAGGTTAATGTTTACTACTTATATATCTCTCAAGGTCTTCCACTTAAAGAGGTGGTTTGACGCAGTAGTGCAACTCTTTTGCACTCTTATATCTCGAGATTAAACTTCGTTTTTCTCAAATACTTAAGCTAATATTAAAAAGCTTATATCTCTATCTTATTTACAAAAAAAAAAAAAAAAAGTCTTCTACTTACCATATTGTCATGGGTGTCACCTTAGTCATTTGGACTCTCCTTTGGTACCCAAGTAGAAGACATGATTCTCCTTAAAAGACTCTGGCTTTGTAGACTCCTAACTGGATCCACACTCCATGAGGCTATCCCTATGAGATTCCACCAATCCCCAATCCCACATATGAACCATATGCCTTGCATATTTACTCTCTTAGTTGTCTCTGCAAAGACAAAGACAGAACTAAAGGGGCCACGACCCCCTTAAGTTTTCAAATATTATTTAATATTATGTAGTTATTAGACATTTAGCTCTTTCAATTTTTTTTAAAAATTTTATTTTGACATCAATTAAATTTAAGAGAATATTTGGAATGTCATAGTTTCCTTAAGAATGCAATACAACTAAAAAAATTTAACTTTTATAACTGTGTTAATATATTAACCAAAAGAAATTAAGTTTTTAAAATTAGATAGATGTAAGATTTTTTGCTTTGAAACAACAAATTATGGTTCTCATTCTGCAAAAAAAAAAAAAAAAAAAAATCTCCAAGACAAAATATGTATCAAGACTGAGAGTTTAAGAAGCAATTTGTGGATTTTTTTTTTATCATTCCTTTTATATTATATATTGATAAAAATTGGTTCAATGATTTGTCATAAATATATTGTTTTGTTGTAACTATTTTTTATATACCTTTGATTTTTGGTTAAATTGGTTTGATTAGGTGATCTATTTTATTTTTTTAAGATATTTATATACCTTTTAATCTTGGCCCCTCTTTTTCAAATCTTGGTTCCTCCCTAGTCCCTATTTGAATCATCAACTCTAATATCAATTGTTATGGACCGAGAGACACCTTAAGCATGGAGAAGCACACCTTGAACCTACCTACCAGAGATCATGATCTTGACACAAATCTAAACTTAAAATCTTAGGGTCCGTTTGATTTACTTTAAAAAATTTTGTACTCTGTTTGATTTTAAAAAAAATAATGGTACTGAACAAAAATATGCTGAAGTACTGGACAAATCTTCTATTTTTTGTCCCTCAAAAAACTAGGGGACAAAAATTTTGTCCACAGTACAAAAACTTAAAAAGACAAATTTAACCCCACCTCCTCTATCCAGGCCTTTCAACAAGTCGGGTCTTCCAACGAGTAAAATAAATTAAAGCCTCTTTTACTATTTACACACTAATACTTTTTTTTCCCTACAAAATGACAAAAAAAACCCACAGTACGAGATTTTAATGATTATAGTTTCGAAAATGCAAAGCAAACATTTCTTTCCAGAATTTAATAATTTTCAGAGTATTAGATTTTAAAAATTCAAAATCAATTTTTTTTTATTGTGCAAAATGAACCTATGCAATATCTAGATTATTTTTTCTTTTTTACAATTCCAATTTTGTAAAATCCAAAAATAAGAATTTTTTATATGTCAAAATCTTGTCCAATACCTTTTTTCTTTAAAATAACAAATATTATATATTACAAAGGGTATTACAGTAAATTTCACATTATTTTGTCCAGTACTTATGTTAATCAAATAGTAAACAGTACAAAATTTTTTGTCCTGTGCATTAACTAACAAATGATAAACATGACTAGAAGTTGTCTTGTGACTTAGCTACTTGTGCTATGCTGTTTTGCTTGTACTGTTTTGTACTGTGTATCAAACGCACCCTTAAGCTATTAGGTCAAAGGGTCATTACCATTTATATATATTTCACGAGTTTTAGGTTCAACATATAGATTAAGCAGAAACAGATCTAAGATCAGTATTCCATAAGTGGTAAACAACGACAAAAGAAGTCTTACAATCTAAATATGCTAGAAAATGACATATGTGAGTTCTATGTTCAAACCTAGAGTCGCAACATAGCCTCTCAAGTTAACGTGACCTCCATATGATGATGTTGCCAAAAGTGCAAACCAAACAGAATAATAATCTTACACTCGAGACTAGAAAGTTCTTTTACTTTAGTTGATTTGTGTTATGAAAGTGATTTTTTAGGGTTGGTTAGGTGTGTGAGAGAGAGATGCTTAAGCTCTCCCTCCTGCCAAGCCTTATGTAGGTGATTGAGGTCTGGGCCCTTGGGCCCCGTGGGCCTGGTCCATAACATAAGCCCCCCAGGTCGGAAGGTCGACGAGTCGAGCTTTCGAACTAGAAAAGTTTGTCTTATCATGCCTATTTAAGTATAATTATTGATAGTGATTTGAGTCGAGAATAATAAGGAGGGAGGAGAAGGGTTAACATTTACGGCACTTGGTTTGGTTGTCCTTTCTTTATTTTCTTATGTTTGTTCATGAACATTCATTACTATTATTTATGAATTTATTTGTCATTATTTATTATTTTTATTTATTTTATATTCAACGCCGGGAGAATCTCAATCCCCAAGGATTGAAAGTTTGAAAAGCAAGATCAATGTGGCGGTCTGTTAACTCTGAATTGCAACTTATGACTTGGCTAGGTGATTTCTATTTGTAAAGGTGGTTTGTAAGAAGCTTCAATTGCAAAGAGGTATGTATGATGGTCGAAATTTTGTATGATCCAAGAATGCCCGATCTAAGTTTTGACGACTAATCATCTAGCTTGGGTCGGGGCTTTAATGGGCTAGGTACAGGTGTTGTAGGAGCGTGTGGTGCGAGAACAATATCTAACGCGCCCACAAGTTGGCTTCCCGTGACGAATGTGCGGATGTGCTGGGTGTGCGCAAATAATTGTGGTTTGTTTAGTGACCCTGCCATGCAAAACCTATGTTCTAAGTGCTACCGAGATTCGTAACTCAATAAAACAAAACGAATTGCTCTTTGGTTATGAGATATTTTCATTAGTGTACAAGAGTATATGAATATAGGCGATATCCCACTTTTCTTTGACCTTCAGAAAATAATTGTCAATTACAACAAATTACTTAGTGAAAAATAATTGTCAATTACAACAAATTACTGAGTGAAGAACGAGAATTTAGAAAATGGGTTAAGCCCACTTCAGCCGATCTTACCGTCAACGAATCATGGGAAAAAGCTTTGAGTTAATAGTATTGACACGCAAATTGAATGGTGCTCAAATGTTCAGAGAGAATAGTAACAACAATTTAAACTAAAAGATGAGCTCACCCGTACACTTTAATCTAGCTTGCACTTGCATTATTTTGTTTGAATTTTTGGTCTCATGGAAATCCAAGCTAATGTTGTTTTAATCTCTTGCATACTAAAGATCGACACGTGTAAGTAATAAAGTTTCAAAGTGTCCTCAAGTTGAGGTGTCATAAGACTTGGTAGTACGTGTCCCCGAGGTGGGGTGCAATAAAGCTCGATAGAGCGTATCCCCGAGGTGGGGTGTAGCAAAGCTCGATAGAGCGTATCCCCGAGGCGGGGTATAGCAGAGCTCGATGAAGCGTATCCCAGAGGTGGGGTGTAGCAGAGCTCGATAGAGCATATCCCCGAGTGGGGGTTGTAACTAGGCTTGATGGTATTGCCAAGTGTTTTTCTCTGACAGTAGCTTAGTGCTCAAGTTCGAGTAGTATGCCTCTTTGAGTTGCAAAGTATGTTCTTGGTATAAAGTAAATTCTTGGTAGGAAACATAATATGTAACAAGTAATATTTGAGATAATACCTTGTACAAAAGATAATATGTGAGAAATAGTATTTTAATTAATACCTGGTGTGTCGACCACAATTCCACAAAGATCTCTATGTTTTTACTGCAGAAGAGAGCTTAGTTGCTTTAAATGATAAAAAATTTCAAACCTGCCTAAGCATAGATTCGAACCAGGGACCTCAGCTTTAGACGCTCCCATCTGCCAACTGAGCTACAGGTTTGGTCGGTGATAGTTGGGTCGGGAATAAATATTAAAACAAAATCAAACAAGTTAAAAGTTAACATTTGGTCGTGGGAGGACTCGAACCAGGGACCTACACCTTGGATGCTCCCCTCTACCACCAAGCTACATGTCGGGTCGGTGATATTTGGTGGGAGAATAAATCTTATAAATAGAATTAAACAAATGCTTTAAATAATAAAATTTACCGACCTCAGGGTGGATTCGAACGAAGGACCTCCGAGCTTGCCATCCATCTGCTTTGCCAATCGAGCTCGGGCCAGTTTTGATGAAACTTAGATCAGGAATTTAAGTTATAGTGGAGATAAATTGATTTAATAAAAATTTCGGCCCGAGCGAGGTTTGAACCCTCGACCAAAGGGATTCTGAAACTCCGCACGACCAACTGGGCTAAGGTCGATTTTGATGACATTTAAACAGGGGATAAATATTAATACTGAAGAAAATTGATTTAATAAAAATTTCGGCTCGAGCAAGGTTCAAACCCCCGACCAAAGGGATTCTGGAACGCGACATGACCAACTGGGCTTAGGCCGGTTTTGATGAAACTTAGGCGAGGATTTAACATTAAAGCAGACATAAATCACTTTAATAAAAATTCCGACCCGAGCGAGGTTCGAACCCCCGACCAAAGGGATTCTGGAACTCCGCACGACCAACTGGGCTCGGCCGGTTTTGATGAAACTTAGGCGGGGATTTAACATTAAAGCAGACATAAATCGATTTAATAAAAATTTCGGCCCGAGCGAGGTTCGAACCCTCGACCAAAGGGATTCTGGAACGCGGCACGACCAACTAGGCTTGGGTCGGTCTTGATGAGATTAAGTCGAAGACAAAAATTAATATTGAACAAAATCACTTTAATAAAAATTTCGACTTGAGCTAGATTCGAACCCCAGACCAAAGGCATCCTGGAACGCCGAACGACCAACTAAGCTCGGGTCGGTCTTGATGAAATTTGAGTCGGCGACAAATACTAATATTTGAGAAAATCACTTTAATAAAAATTCTGACCCAAGCGAGGTTCGAACCCCCGACCAAAGGGATTTTGAAACGCTGGATGACCAACTAGGCTCGGGTCGGTCTTGATGAGATTAAGTCGAAGACAAATATTAATATTGAACAAAATCACTTTAATAAAAATTTCGACCCGAGCTAGATTCGAACCCCGGACCAAAGGCATCCTAGAACGCCGAATGACCAACTAAGCTCGGGTCGGTCTTGATGAAATTTGAGTCGACGAAAAATACTAATATTTGAGAAAATCACTTTAATAAAAATTCTGACCCAAGCGAGGTACGAACCCCCGACCAAAGGGATTTTGAAACGCTGGACGACCAACTAAGCTCGGGTCGGTCTTGATGAAACTTAGATCGGGAATTTATATTCTAGAGGAGATAAATTAATTTAATAAAAACACCGACCCGGGCAAGGTTCGAACCCCCGACCTTAGGATGACGCTCCACTCTACCAGTTGAGCTAAGGTCGGACTTGATAATATTTGGATCAGAAAATGATATTAAAGTGAAAATAAATAACTTTAATAATAAAATTCCGACCCGAGCAAGGTTCGAACCCCCGACCCCAAAGAAATTGGCACTCCGCCTTGCCGACAGAGCTGAAGTTGGTTTTAGTGTTATGTGGGTCGGGAATATTTGATAAAAACAGTCAACACAAGCACACTTTTAATAAAACTTACCAACTTGGCACAACCACGTGCTTTACAGAGGGGTTATTCTTTTGAGTTGCTTTCTTTGACTTCTGTATTTCCTGCAAATCCGGACAAGGCCAAAGCGAAAATCACTACAGCAACACCCACAGACATAGGAACAACTACTATTGTTCTCCTAGCTCTGCCTTTGTTTCCATCTTGAATCTTATGAGGTGGTGGTTTCCAATGGGAATGACGCCATGGATGATGAAGCTGGGCATGGACGTGTGGTACAGGAACCAACATTTTTCTCCTTTTACCTAATAAATCTCTATCTAAAGCTTGGAACAACACCCCCATAGCGTCGATGGATGCCGTTTGGGCTGCGATTGCGGCTCTAGCTGAGGCTGGTGAAGGATAAAACAAGGCAAGGAGATAGCTAGAGGAGGTGGCGGCTGCGGCTGTGTTGCTCCAAGCTCACCGCACCAATGTTGTGAAAGTGATTTTTTAGGGTTGGTTAGGTGTGTGAGAGAGAGATGCTTAAGCTCTCCCTCATGCCAAGCCTTATGTAGGTGATTGAGGTCTGGGCCCTTGGGCCCCGTGGGCCTGGTCCATAACAATTTGCATAGTCCAAATTCCACATTCATGGCTGCAAATGGACGTGTTCCAACATGAACTCTGAATGTATCTGTGTTATTGTAGGATGTAATCTATTTTGTGTCTTAAGATGTTGTTGGGTACAAGGTTTTCGTTTCACATTGAGTGGTGGATATGAGATTAAGAAACATATAATACATGTTAATTAAGAAACTTTTAGGGACTGATAAGTATAATTATTATATAATACTATCAAAAAAGTGTATTAAGTGCATAACAAGCACAAAAATGTAAATATGTGAACAACAGATAATACCTTTTACTCTACACCTTGTTCTATCCCCAAAATTTCTAATTCATAGCTTTATTTAAATATAAAATCAAGTAGCTTATCAAAATTTTAAATTTTATTTTCTTGATCCATACAAATCTTTGGGACATAAAATGAGACAAGATGTAAAACTTAAGGTGAAACCTAGGGGAAGGATATCTTCTTAGGAGTAAGGTAAAACCTAATACTATAATTCATAATGCTTCCTTGATTTTACAAAAATGGGAAACACATAGGGCTTCTTCTAGTATCTATCTACTCTTCAAAATGCTTTAGAAATGGAGAGACCAGTTGCTTCTCTGAACTGTTGATATTACAACAATGTCGAGTGTTCATGCTTATTTATGATTGTGATTACAGATATAATGGCTCGATTTCTAGGATTTCAACGAATTAAAACTGGTTTATAGTCCTGAAATGGTAATAGATTCGATTTCTGAAAAGCTTCACCTACAATGAATTCATGGCAATTATTTGGCTTCTAGGATTTGTCCCTTAGAAGTTATACAGCTTGAATATTATAAATGTTATTTCTTTGAAACTTCATGTGTCTTCAGTAAAATAATTTCAACACTAGAAACAATACTTTGATAGAAGTCAGGGATTCAAACCTTTACACCAATGAAACCAAAGGAAATAATGATTGAACCCAAAGCCAACCCCTCTCCCATACAAATTTTAGGTGAACAGTTTGGCCTATGTACTTGATCAAGACAAATTGATTATTGCTAGAAGTTCTTCCTTGTAGAAGATTTCAAATTTTGGTGAAGAAAAAGAATTCTCTTTAAGCTTACATCACGGTATTCAATGGTTCCAAGCTACGCTGGCATTGTTGTTTGATGTCCCATTTCTATCTGTTTCACCATGATTTCTTAAATTTGATTACAGAAGTCAGTTCAGATCCATCAGCAAAAACTTTAAGACTAAGAGCAAAAGGAGAAGTTATTACCTCCATAATGTCACCAACATCGGCTAATCCATTTCCCTTCCTTTCGGATTTGGAGCTCTTCAGTCTCATCTTGCTGAAGCAGAATCATCACCGCATCAGCACCAGAATGAGGACTGAATCTGATGACCTTGTCTGGTTCTGGGCAAGGAGGATAGTAATTCATCCTCACTGACTGAACTCCATCAGTAAACAGCTCTCTCATCTTCTCACCATCCATCTTTAAAGCTTTGGCCATGTTATCTAAAATTGTCATTGCCAACTTTTTCAAAAGTAAGCTGGCGGCGGATCCCTGAGAGATAAAGAGAAGCATCCCATTCTCGTGTTGTGTATATCCCTCATCAGTTGATCAACGGTCAAGATCCAAGCCCATAACCTAATCCAACGGCATAAACGACAACCGCGTTTACGAAGCCAACCCATGAATCCGTCATCCTCAACATAATATGGTAAAAAGTGAAACATTTATTAGATATTCCAAGGTATTCTACATAAGCAGCGACAAATCCAGACATAACTTAACAAGTGGCCAAAGACAATGACTGGGAGAGCAAAACCACAAAAGTGGAGAGGCTCCCATAATTACCAAAGCAACTTGTTAAGAATTTTTGCAATGGGGAGCAATGCTCCTTAGCCCCATAAATCTGTTGCTTGTGAGGACTGCAGGCTTTCTCTCATACTTCTCAGGTATAAATTGAAACGTTTATTAGATCTTTCAAGTTATTTTTTAAGTAGTGACAAATCTACAGGAGCCCAAGACAATTCTAGGACAAAGCAACAAAAGTGCGGTACTCAAAAATTACCTATGTAATACAACAACAACAAACCCTGTCTCACTAAGTGAGGTTAGCTAAATAGACTTAAAAATTACCAATCAATTTGTCAAAAAAATTTAGAACAGTGGAAGTGTACCCTAGCCCCATAAATCTGTCACTGCCTGTGAAGTCTATAGGCTTTGTCTCATACTTCTCAAGTAAAATCTCCAAATTTCAACATCCAAATTTGCAAAAGATTAATAACCTGAGCTTTGGAAGGAGCTTTGCAACTAGACCTAACTGTCTTAGTCTTGTTGAAGGGTTGTAATGTAAGACATGTCTGACCAGTCTAACTTCTGCTCTTCAGATACCACAGAGAGTTGGTCGAACCCTTCATGGTTTTCTGGTTGCTGCCAAAGCTTCTTCTTTTCTTCAAAGGGAATTCTAAAGAAGCTTCTGACTTGTGTCTTGAATTCTTCCAGCAGTGAAATACTAATTCCAAGATTCACAATCTGATATTACAACATAAGAAATACAGGACTACTAGATATCACAAACAAAATCACAATATCATGACCCTAAATTCATCAAAATGGGAAACAATGCTAGAAACTGTCTGGCTATCTTATATGCAAAAGGAAATGGGTTAAAACAGACCAAACGAGAGAGCAATAATAATCAGCTAAGATGTTAAGTACTTAAAATTGTCAATGAGAACCAAAAGGAACAAATATTTCTTGTACCATGTACACTTAGTTGTGTACTCTTACCGCATACAACTGCAGCCATACACATTTAAGCATGAGCCAAACATTTCTCTAACTGTTACCCGTTATCAACATGAGTCAAACTCGAACACACTCTTAAACTAGACCTCCCTTAATTTTTCTATATAACTATTCAATTTTTACCACATTTCTCCATATGTCAACCAGACATTTCTCTCACTGTTACTGATACTGTTTTGGGCCAGAAGCTGACATCTAGCCAACTGATACAAATTATCATAAGTGTTTGTTCGTGAGTGTCAATAACTGAAACCAATGAATCGTGGGACAAAATGGAATTGCCCTCTTGGTCGGGTCACAAATAGAGAGGTGGGATCTAGGTGAGATGTTGTTTAGCCAACTCCTGAACACTGGGCACAATGATGGATTTTCCGAAGTTGACTGCCCCTTCTTCCATCTCAGAGCACAAGTAAAAAATGCAAGGTGAAGCACTGAAGCAGCTAGCTAAAGAAAGTGGGTATGATGAGAATTGAAGGGCAACTGGAAGATAATAAAACTTGGTCTAGTTTATTGAGATAGACAGAGGAGAAAATCGATCAACTGTATAAATATGGAATACTGTACTATCCAAGACATTAGTACACAAATTCTAAAAAGAGATAATGTCTGGGTGACATGTATGATTTATAAATAAAAAACCTCAAATTAATAGCCCTCTATATATAGCTAAGGCTAATTTGGCACAAGACTGATAACCAATAAATTTCTCTTGAGGTTAGCTTGAAGTTTCTTTATTTTTTCTAAGCTAATCCTTTGTTATTACCTCAAAATTAACATTTATCTAGTTTTATGTGAAATGATTAACAATATTTTTGGTGAGATTCTAATTTCTAATATAGTTCATTAACAATGTGTGATACATATAATTAATCTTGCATAGTAATTGTATATTTAAAAAGACGAAATAGTTTATATTTTACATATATGTATAAAATAAGAAATTACATCTTAATATTACATATTTGATATATAGGGTGGTATTATATATGTATGTTGAATCCGTGACATTCTGTTTTTTCATATTATTTTCAAATCAATTGAATTTTTCTTTTTTGCAAATTTGATTATTCATAGCAAAACCTAAAATGTTTGGATGAAATTAGAAAAGAATATAATCGAATGAAACAAAATGATGCTCCATGGTTTGAGAGATTTGTTTAGTAATGGAAAGGGAACATTTCTATCGTTTCCCTCTCAAATCTCCAAAATCCATTCCCCTTCAAATTAGGGTACAGACAATGGAACATAACTACATTTAAATTAAAAAAAATAGTAAAATTTATTATTTAACCATATTTTGACACTATTTTTTTTTTTTTTTCACTCACTCACTTCCCTCTTCACCCCTAGTTTTTCATGGATCTCTTATTTTCTCTCTTTCACTCTTGGAGTTCTTGGTTCTTGTAATTTCAAGTTTCAAGTAACTTCCAAATCTTCAATCTCTTATTTATGCTATGCTTGGATTAGTTATTAGTTGTAAGTTTTAAATTTTAAATTGCAGTTACATACTTAGAAGAAGAGGTGATAAGACTTCATTTCTTTTCTAGTAATATACACTAACTTTCAATCATACTCTTATAATCTTGAAAATGAAATTTATAAAAATGAAAGAAGCTTTTTTACAAAGTCTTATAATCTTAAGATAGTAGAAAGCTACATCAATGTTGATCCAGACTAGGAGGAATTTATTCTCTTGTCTGGAAAAGAGTTTGCAAAAACAAGAGAAAAATACAATTTTGTGGATATAGGCTATGTCCAAGGAGCTGCTTAACCAATGACTAGGTTAGGGTTAGACACATTCATCCTTGTGTGCTTGCGTGTTAGTAGGCATAACAAGTTTTCTGATTCACTTATAGGGGTAGTCCAGACAAGTGTGTCAGCTGGTCTTGTGTGGTTTCAATGTTTCCCAAACATCTCTATGTGTCTAAGAGAAGTACTTAAAGATAAATGGATAGTGCTTAATACCAAACTCTATGGGCATGACATGGTACCTAGATCCATTCTCGTGATAATTATCTATCGGATCTAGTACAAGTTGTATAACTCTGAGAGTTCTGGTATCCAAAAGTCACTTGACGATAAAGGTCAAATGGTGTTTTTCTTCATTGATACATCAAAAGCCAAGGTAACAGTACCCTCTATAACTCCATGGGACCAGATCAGTTTCCCAGAAAAATGATCCTTATCCAGAGCTATCTTACAGTGGCAGAAAATCTGACAATTTCCAAGATAATCCAGCATAACTCAGGCCAAGTAGAAATCTCTTTTGCTAGAAGAAGCTGTGATATTACTAGTGTTACTATCCCAAGAGAAAATTGGGAACACACCTTCATGAGGAATATGCCAAGGATAGACAATCCTAGACATTCCTCAACATCAACATCATCTTCTTATGTTACTATAGATCTCAAGAGTCTCCAAAGATCTATGTCATCCATCAATATTATGGGATTAGATAACACATCCAAGATTGCTAGGCCTATTTATCAATCTCAAGACCAAACAGAAGAAAAGCACTCTACCAAAGGAAATGACAGGTATGAAGAACCCACCTCTTCTCCCCCAAAGTCTCCAACTTGGTCCCAACTAAAAAATGAGCCTGATTTTAAATGATTAGACAACCCTTAGAGAACTAGAAGCCTATTTTTCAAATCGAGCTTGAAGCTCTAAAAAATTATTTCTGATCAGAAGAAAATTCCCTCCAAAGATCATGGATCCTAGAAAAGTTTCAAGGAAAAGAAAAAAAGAAACTTCACGACCAATGGCTTAAGTTTGTCGAAAAATTTGAACTAAATATATCGTTTTTCACATGGTTAGAAGCTTATGCCATAAGGGAGAAAATTGATTATCCTTATGGGTATGCTATAAATACTTCCAGCTCTGCTCAAGCTTGGGCCATTTCAGAAAAAGAAAAAGTAGTTTCTAAATTAACTCCTCCAAAAACATTTTATATGGAAACTAAGGATCCTACAAAACCTCTTGTTGCCTCTCCCCTTAAGATTAAAGACACAAAGCAGCAAGTAAATCCTGGAGATATTGCTGCCATTTATGAACAAAATAACTATACTAATAAATATCTCCAAGCCCTAGGACAATATATTCTTAAGGAGCCTGTAGTTCACTATAGAGAAACTTCAAACCCTAAGAATGGAAAAACCCTTATTTAGGCCACATGAAATTCCCCTTGACAAGCAACAAACATTAAATAGGCCCTATAAAACTGAGCTTTCAAATGCCATAGCAATTGAAAAGGTTACCTAGATGCTTAACACCCTAGAAAAGAAGATAGGAAAATCTTTAATAGTTGAGGATTCCCCAGAAGAGGAAGAATCTTCAACAAACATTAGAACCTTAGAACAGGTTTCCAAAAACCAGGAGCAACCTAAAATCCAAACTATTAGGGCAATAGCTCCATGGAGGTCGGACCAATATGGGACTACTAACCCCAACATGGAAATATCTCTTGCTCATAATTCCTTCAATGGGAATAACATCTATGAATGGAATATAGATGGGGAAAATGAGTACGAGATACTTAAAATCTTTCAGTTGATGACTATGGTAAGCATAGCTTACCAGACTATGCAGGGATGTGATAATTCAGCTGCAGTCCATGTCCTTATTGCTGGATTTACGGGTTCTCTCAAAGGTTGGTGGGAAGAGCACCTTACTCATGAAGAAAAGCAACAAATCTTAGACTTCTACAAAATAGACGATCAAGGTAATCCCATAACTGATCCTCATGGAAATTTAATTGTTGATTTAGTTAATACTCTAATTTACACTATCACTAAATATTTTATTGGTGACCCAAGCTTATGGGAAGATAAATATTCTGAATTACTATCCAATCTGAGATGTAGGACTCTTAGTGATTTTCAACAATATAAAAATATATTTTTCTCACAAATATACTCTTGAGAGGATACTAATCAGCCCTTTTGGAAAGAAAAATACTTGGTAGGACTACCTAGGTCATTTGGAGATAAGGTTCAAGAAAAAATAAGGATTCAATTCGAAGGATTTATTCCTTATGAAAAGCTCGCTTATGGCCAGCTAGTCACTTATGTCACTAAAACAACATTAAAAATCTGCCAAATGGACAAAATCCAAACACAAATTGAACAAGAAAGAGCTCTAAATAGAAAAGAAATGGCAGACATCTGTGAGCAGTTTGGCTACAAATGCCCCAGATCTCATAAATCCAGACATCGGAGAAGGGTCTGACATACTCCAAAACCTACCATGAAGAAAAATCCTCATAGAAAAGATCAAAGACCCACCAGGTATGTTCCCCACCCAAATAAGGTTACTACACCAACTTGTTTAAAATGCAATAAACCTGGTCATATAGCAAGGTACTGTAGGTTAAACAAAAGAATCAATGAACTAAATATAGAAGAGGAAATTTTAAACAAACTAAAAGACCTCCTAGCTGAATCCCCATCAAAAAATGATGAGGAAGATGAAGACGTAATTGCAGAAACAGAAGAAGGCTCAGCATCTGCCTCTCAGAGTGACAACTATTATTCCTCCTCTAGTGATAACCAAGAAGATAAGGAAGAAGAACAGGTTAGCATGTTGACTATCAACACCTTAACAACAGACCAAGAACTTCTTTTTGAAGTTATTAGTAAGCTCCTTGATAATGAAGAAAAGAAAAGATATCTCCAAAAATTCAAGGCCGCCCTGGAACATCCATCTTCTCCAAAGAGAAAACTATAGGTAAGTAGTAGCTATAACTTTAAAGAAATATTGGATAGATTTAATGAAAAAAGAGAAAGACCCATTACTCTTCAAGATTTATAATCTGAGGTTAAGTTGCTCAAACAAGAAGTCAAACTTCTTAAAAGTCAGCAAGCTCAGATAGTAAATCAAATTAGCTAAGTTAAAAGGGAGGCTAATGAAGAAGAGGAAGAATCTAAAAGCAATGAAGATCTTTTCAGAATGGTTTCTTCTTTAAGAATTCAGAAATGGTATGTTCCAATAAAATTAATTATAAAAAATGAATTTGTTTTAGAAGATCTTACATTACTTGATTCTGATGTAGATCTTAACTATATTAAGGAAGGATTAATCCTTACTAAATATTTCAAAAAAATCATTGAAGGTCTGCGAACTGCAAGTGGAAAAGGCTTTTGCATTAACTACAAACTTTCAAATGTTGTTGTTCAAAACTCTTCTTTAAAAAGGACAACTGATTTTCTCTTGGCCAAAGATTTAACCAGTAAGATAATCTTAGGAAATCCCTTCCTAGATGCAATAGGTGAGTTTTATAAAACCTCTAAAGGGATTGAGGTGAATTGTCCAGGAGAAAAGGTTTTATTTAAATTTTTTGAAAGACCTTTTTTTTTTTTTTTCCAGAAATTTAAACCAGCTTAAATACAAGCAGAACCAAATTAACGATCCTTCTGAAGAAATAATTTTCAAAAAAATAGAGCAATAGCTCCAGGACAATATTGTCCAAGCAAAAATAAAGTCTTTCAAAAATATTCTTCAAAATCAAATATGTTCCAATTTTCAAAATGCATTATGGAAAAGAAAACAACATATGGTAGAGTTACCCTATGAAGTGGACTTTTCAGAAAGAAATATTCCAACTAACACTCGGCCAATTCAAATGAATCAAGAGCTTATGGAATACTACAAAAAGGAGATTGATAGCCTCTTACAAAAGGGGATTATTAGGAAAAGTCAATCTCCTTGGTTTTGTTCTACATTTTATGTCAATAAATCAGCTGAAATTGAGAGAGGAACTTCTAGGCTTGTGATCAACTACAAGCTATTAAATCAAGCCTTAAGATAGATTAGGTATCTAATACCTAATAAAAAAGATCTTTTAGCTAGTTGTATTCTTTCAAAATATTCTCTAAATTTGATATGAAATTTGGATTTTGGCAAATACAAATTAAGCCTGAAGATAGGTACAAAATGGCATTTACAGTTCCTTTTGGACAATACGAATGGAACGTAATGCCTTTTGGTTTGAAAAATGCTCCTTCTGAATTCCAATGGATTATGAATGAAATCTATAATCCTTTCACAAAATTCATAATTTTTTAAATAGATGATGTTCTGGTTTTCTCTAAAAACATATACCAGCATTTTAAACATCTCAATGTCTTCTTGGAAATAACCAAGAAAAATGGATTAACTGTCTCAAAAAACAAGACAGTACTCTTTAGGTCTCTTGGGCATTACATATTTCAAGGAACCATTACTCCCATTAAAAGGGCAATACAATTCACTGACAAATTTCCAGATCAAATCTTGGAGAAAAATCAGCTACAGAGATTCTTAGGTTGTCTTAACTATGTCTCAAATTTATTCCCAACCTAGTTAGTTTAATTAAGTCTTTGCATGACCATCTGAAGAAAAATCCTCCTGCATGGACGGACCATCATACTAAAATTGTTAGGCAAGTCAAGTTTGCAGTTAAGAGTCTGCCATGTCTACATATATTAGGCCCAACTGCATATAAGATTGTAGAAATGGATGCCTCAAATTTAGATTACGATGGTATCCTCAAGCAGGTTAAAGAAAATAAAGAGAAAATTGTTGCTTTTACTTCAAAAAATTGGAACTCTATTCAACAAAATTATTCAACTATAAAAAAGGAAATTTTGGCAATTGTGTTATTTGTACAAAAATTTCAAAGTGATTTATAAATCAAACCTTTGCAATTCGTGTTGATTGCAAATCAGCCAAGGATGTCAAAAACATGGCCTCTAAATAGATTATTGCCAGATGGCAAGCAATTTTAAGTGCTTTTGACTTCAAAACAGAATTCATCAAAGGTTCTTCAAAGTCCTTGCCTGATTTCTTAACTCGAGAATTTTTATAGAGGAAATGATGGCACCAAAAAAGAAGGAAACACCTTCCTCATCTTCTTCAAAACCAAATGCCCCTTCAGCAGCCAAAGGTAAAGCTGTGACAACCCCAACTAATTATCTCAAACCACAAGATTATGCAAATATCCCAATAGAGACTCTCCAAGCAATTGAGCCCCAACTGCCTCCCTTACAACTCACAAGAAAATCCTAGGCTAATATAGCTGAGAAAGAAGAAGATAAACCTCTCATTATCTCCCAATCTCAACTAAAGCAAATCCTTGCCCAAAAACAACAAGAATCCCTAACTGTCTCCAAGACAACCCACAAAAAAACACAAACTCCCAACTAACCCAAACTGAATCAAGTGAGCAATATTGCTCCTCTTCTTCCAGAAGCAATGGATGAAGATCCATCAAGTTGCACAGAGAAACTATTTTCAAAAAATTAGCACTTTGTGCCAAAAAATATTTTAAAAGATAGAAGGTTCTATGAGCTTATCTTGGTAGATTATGGCTCAGTTATGATAAAATATCACCCAGAAAACCCAAAAAAGGATAAAACTCGTTCGACCTTCAAGATTGAAATAATATTATCTCTTAGAGATTGGGGCAAAACCCCTTTTGAAACAAAAAAAATTTTGTATTAACTATACTCCTGTAGGATATTCTTACTGGGATTATATTTCAACCTGAGAGAATACTCTATACAAACAGAATAAAAACTTTTCTCATACATGGTTAAATTTTTTAACCAAAGTATAAAATATTACTTCCCATCATGGTTTCTGGTATGGTAGATCAAGTTCGAGCAAACTAAAGAAATGCTTCCAAAAAATGTAAAACAAGGTTTTACGGTTTTCAAGAGTCTCTTCAATAATGAGGCTTTCGGAAAGTTACCAATTTTACTGCAATTCTTCTCAAAAATAGGATTACCTTGGGTTTACCTGTGGAAGTACTAGTTCTCACCAAAAGGGTCCATGGTGGTTCCATTTCTTCAAAGATTACGTATGGTAACATGGTGGAGCAACTGCCGGCATGCTAACAAAGCCCACAAAGAACAAGTCATTAAGTGGTTTGAAAAGAATCCCCACTTTCATAAACAAGCTAAAGAAGGCCAAAATTAATTCATGCAAAACAAATCCCAGGTATTGGCCTCATTAGCAGGAATGGCAACTCAGGGGATTTTATCAGCCAACTGGAAGAAATCCTGCAACAACTTATGCCAGTGAGTTCAAGTTCTGCTATCTCCAACAAAGCCTTTAGTAGTAGTGGAAGTAATCCCTTTGTGAGAAAATGAGGAAGACGACTGCTTAGGGATAGAAGACATCACACTAATCTAATATGATGAATGTTTCCCAGACTTAAAAATAAAATAAAATAAATAAAGATTGCTGACATTTGAAAACCCTTCATAATAATTTTCTACAGTAAGTTTGTGACTTTGCAGAAGCCACTAACACCCTTTCGGTGAGAAAAGATGTTGACTTTGCAAAAACACAGCAAGTGCCTCTGCACCTCACTTTGGCGGGTAGTAATCAAGCATCCTGTACCCGTGTGACTCTAAAATGCCTGAAGATTCCAGCACCAACTTAAGGTTGCTTTAGAAAATTATGGAGCATTCATCATTCTCTTGGAGATTTTTTAGGCTTTAGTCTCCTTCCATGGCTCTATAAATAGAGCCTTCCCTTCCCTTGTTGAGGCAGAACACACTAGGAGCAATAGCTGAGTCCTCTGCCTTCTCCTCCTTTGTACTTTAATTTCCCACTTGTAAGTTTTAACTCTTTTAACTCCTGTAACTCTCTTATGAATATAGCTTAATTTTTATTTATCTGATTATTTTCTGCTTTACTTTCGAAATCTATATATATATATATGTATGCCAATAAAAATTACTTTAGTTAGTTCAGTTAACAAGGACAAAGTCCACATTCCAAAAGGTTATGGCTTCAACTCTTGTTGTTATTACAAAGATCTAATTGATGATTAATCTATAAATAACTTTTTAAATACTATTTGAGTCTTAAAACATATTTTGCCCAAGTTAACTCCTAAAATTCAATTCACAGACTTATAGTCTTACCAAATAAAAAAAAACATATGCATGATCATTACCTTATCATATGTTTACTCTATTTGAGCTTAACCTAGATCATGTTATGATAAAAAATAAAAGCTTAGTCCACAACATCTAGAAGTATCCGGTCAAATTCATCCTCATAAGATTATGTGGAGAGTTGAGCAAATATATAAGAGTGGTGTTACATGACATAATTTTTTTTTTACAATCTTTTTTACACTTTTTTTAATATTTTTAATAATTTTTATGGTTTTATTATTATAACATAATTAAAATAAAATAAATATGCATAGAAGTGTATAAAAATGGGTGTGCAACTACTATTTCCTAATATATAAAGGCGACGTTCTTATTAATGAAAGACTAGTTATTAATCCATGCTAAGTTTATATGTTCCTCTAACATAATTTTACTTTATTTACTTGAAATTATGAAAAAAAAAAGTAATAAGCAGACAAAAATAAGTTATTGTATGATTAATTTACATTTTTTGATAAAGTATATTTGCATTTTTTTAATGGAAATAGTATATGGTAAAAATAATTTTGTTAGTCATAAGATATATTAAGAAATTAATTTTAAAATGTGATTTTTTAAAAATATAATTCCAAAGGATAATTACAATTAAAATAAAAATAAAAAACTTGATTTTAAAATATAACTATTTTTAAATAAAAATAATAAAATAAAATACTTTTAAAATAAAAAAAATATAAATAACTAATTAAGAAACATAAATAATAAATATATTACTTTTAAAATAAAAATAACAATAAAAGGTAAAAGAAATAGAATATAATGCCTTAATTTCAAAAAATAACTATTTAAAAATATAAATAAGAAGTTAACTGCCTCTAATAATAATAAAAGATAAATAATTGAATTGAGAATGACGTAAATAACCTAGCTATCCAACAATTTCCTCACAATTATATTATATATATATATATATATATATATATATATTGACATTGATACAGATTTTCTTAGCAGCAGATTGTTTGATTGGACTCTGTCATTAAGAAGAAAAAAAAAAGGTATCATTGGGAACCAAGTATTCAAACCTTAAGTTTTAATTAAAGAGCAAGAAAATATAATTCTTATCTTTTGTCATTGAGCACTTCCGGAGCTTTCTTACAGAAGTACCAACAAGTCGACCCCTGAATGGCCAATGCCATTTGCCACTTTATTTTATTCTCTTTCCTTTTGGGTCAATATTGGATATGCTTTGATAAGGTTTCTTTCAACTTAAATAAAAGTAGAAATTTATCTCTGTTGCTGACTAAGATTATTTTTTGAGATTATTTGTAGATTGATTCCACGTGTTGGTTAATTTTTTTTTTTAATTTTTCTATAACAGTTGTTCACGCTTAAATTTAAAGTGTAAAAAATTAAAATTATGCAAATAATAATATTAATAAAATACTCTAATGTTGATTCAATTGAATGTTCTTAAAAGAAAAGTATATAATTAAATGTGCTCTAATTTATGGTATTAGTCTTTAAGAGTTTAATGAACCCAAATTACATGACGTAACGATAATTGTCTGATTGAACTATAGTATCTCATCAACAATCAATCCAAAATTGTTATCGTGCCACATAACTAACTAAAAATGATCTATTTTTGAGTTTAATTTTATCTGACAACTGTGCCAACTCATCAGCCTTGAATTGCCATCAGCCACTTTCCCTTTCATTCTCTTTGATAAGGATTCTTTCAACTTAAATAAAAAATTTTAAAAAAATTAAAATAAAATTTGTATGTATGATGCAGAATTAAGAACGTTGTTAAGATTAATTTAAAATAATTTAAGCTTGATTTTATATTTAGAAAAAATCTCAAAGTTATAAAACGTGATCTTGTTGAATGGTGCGTTAAGACAAATAATAAGTTGGAGATAAATATGTGCTAAAAGTAAAAGAGTAAGGAAAGAGATATGACAATGATTTTTAATGTTTTGGTCACAAATAATGATGACTTACACCCACTTCTCTTACACACTTTTGAGAGAATTCTCCACTATCTTCAATATGGTTTGTAGGCTCCAGTAACCTCTTATAAAATGTTTTGGCTTTAGGCTAAACCAAAGAACCTTCTAGCAACTTCCAACACTCTAGGCTGAGTTTGATTTTCTAAGATCCGCGAGAAATCTTTACAACACATTCCTATTGAACCAATCTACCCTCAACAGGGATTTGATCAAACGAAGTCTTTACAAAGTGTAAATACAAAGTTTGTGATTAAACAAGAGTTTTGATGCTTTAACGGAAAATTTTCCAAGTGAGCTCAAATACACTTCAAAATAATTTTTCCAAGATGAAAACTGGTGTAAGGGAAATAAGAGAAGATGTTCTAGTGAATTTGTAGATAATAAGCAATTCCATCCAAAATGGTTGAGCTGTCCTTTTATAGCCTTCTTGAAAAGAGCTGTTGGGAGAGAATATTTAAATTTTCTGAAGCTCTTTTCTTTATGTTAACCTTTTTTTGTGTGCCTTTGATGTCCGCAACTTTTAAGGTTGACCTTTTTCTTCTCTTTGTGGGCTAGTGGCACCTTGTTTTTACATAATGGATAAATGAGTAGCTTTATGATTATAGTCTTCCAACATCTCCTTTTTGTCCAACGATCCTGTAACACCTTATTTTAACTCTTATATTTATGAAAACACATTTCATTTGACTCAATTTAATAAGGCAAATACCAATTAGAAGTCTAAGTCTCAATTTGACAGCTTACTAGTTTAGACAGCTTGCTACCCTATTCTTGTAAAATATGAAAACGTGACATGTAAATGTCAAAAAATTATGAAAAGCTCTAGATTACAAGTTTAATGTGTCTAGAACATGTGGTAAAAATTTCATAAAAATCTCGTTGGTTTGATGGGTCAATTAAGCAAAGTTTGTACACTGCCCTGTGTACTACGAGAATACTATTTAGCTACTTTGGAAAATTATTTGGGCATGGATTTGTGCTCCAATTGTCACAAAAATTGGTATAGATGAAATTCAATATGTCAAATGCTTTCTGTACAATTTTCAAGTAAAAACTCAGGGCTTAAAGCACCTTACTTGATTTATCCTCTTAACTGCCAAAAAACCGGGTTTAGGGTTATTGTATACACTTGAGCAGAATTCTATCAATTTTTCCTCTTCCATCTATTCAGTTCATTTCTCATTTATGAACATGGCAATACATCCTTATACATCAAATATTCAACTAAAACAAATAATTACACATTATTCATATCATTTTACAATTTGAATCACAACCATCACTCTATGTTAAGCTTGGCAACCACCTTTGGTGTGTCTCCACCTAGAAATTCATTGATATTTCCACCAAAAAGGGATATGAGACTTCAAGTCTCAGTAGCTAATGAGTCCATTAGTAAATATGCATGATTGATACTAGTCATCAATCTCATTAAATAGCATATGAATGCAAAGAAAACACCATGATGCACGTAATAACACATACTCACTTAGAACTACCTCCTTGGCAGCCCTAAGCACCACATGATGATAATCCTCTTGAATATCATTTAAACACAGCAAGGAAGATATATATAATAGCATACCACAAGCACTCACACCCATAGGCAAATATATAGCATGCAAGAAGAGGTTAAGGGCTACCTCAACTCCTAGCTTTGTTTCTCTTCTTTCTTTTCTCCTCTTCCTCCTTTCCTCTGCAGCCCCTCCATTTCTTTCCAGCAAGCTGCAGCTTTGCCTTGAGGTTGCTGACCTTCTCCCCTCTCTTCCCTCTTTTATTTATTTGCTTTTTGTCTCATTTAATTTTCTATAATTATTTCCTTTAATTAATTAATATCATGGGTAATTAGGGACAAGTGTGGCTTGGTGATTGCTTGTCTCCATTGACTCACCACTCCCTAACCGACTTACCCATTCAGCTGCACAAGTCTTCAGCTGAACTCCTTCATGTGCAAGCCTCACCAAAATATCATACAAAAATATTAAATTGCCATTATCATACTATGGCATTTGTCAAGCTATGATTGGTGGGAGTGTCCCCTCTCTAATTACAAAGTTTCTAGAGGCTAAAAGCATGCAAGTGGCGTGGGACTTGGGAGAGGCCAGCTGCTGACTTCATTTGGTCCAATTAGGACCAATTTTGTTACATTCTAACCATATTCCTAACTAGTAGTTTAATTAAATAACCATGTCATTTAATTGCACTAGTTTATACTATATTTTTAAATCTTTAATTCCTTAATTAATTATTCAAAGTTCATTCCACTTAATCCACTTCATTTTTATGATAATGAGAATCACAATTACATAAGCATATACAATAGAAAGCAATCAAGAGTTCACCATTCGTTTTTAATCATACTTCATCAATTAAGATGGAAATTTACATCAATTTCCTAGCTATATGTGCATGTACACATAACTATCACCCTTATACATATCTTTAATATTCTCACACTTCACATTTACATTTAACAAACATACCTCTAATTTAATTATTTTAGTGTAAATTTATGTTTTTCTCTTAAAAAATTCAAAATGTTACATATCCAACGGCCAAAGAGTATGCATTTGCTTCTTATGTTGATATGTTAGATGGATTTTCTTTTGCACGTGAATAATAGTGTGGTTCATTGCCTGAGGTATTCCCTTGTCTTTCTTTCCTTTTGTCCAGTAGTCAAGAAATGTGTGTCATAAGTCTTCGGGAAGGCTCGTTTTTGTATTTTCCAACGTCTCTCTCTTATATTAAAAATAGTGTTTTGTTGCTTTTGATAGTGTTTTTTCTGTGCTTGCAGAAAGCTGACAGCATGGCAGCAACATTAAATGTGTAATGTTTAACTAAACAGCATGTTCTGGGTCCATCTTAGGTCTTTCTTTGGTGCAGTATTAAAACCTACCAAAAAAGTGAACAAACAAAACACAAGATAACATACAAATGGGCCTTTAAAGAAATGTGTGTAACCTTAGTTACTTTCTGTGTGCAATCTTGATATTAGATTTTAAGGTCCAAAAAGTTGTGATATTTTGAGCTAATTCTTGAGAGTAAGTCATTTGACTTTGTAAAATAACAAAAGAAGTAAAGTGTGGGCTTTTCATCCAAAATATTGAAAACAGAAGTTTTGCATTTAAGGGTTAGGAAATAAGATATAGGGAAAATCCAAAAAAGCAATTTTACAAAAAAATTGATAACTTTTACCAATGAAAATCCTTTTAGTTTCATTAGTATATATATATATATATATATATATATATATATATATATATATATATTTCAACAAATCTTAAAATATTTTTATTAAATATATATGTGAGTATATATATATATTTGCTTGGAAAATGATTTTATGTTTGTCTTCGATGATCAGATTTGAGATAAACTCCTAAAGCATTGACCACTTCTTTCACTGACGCTTTCTAATGTCCCTATCAGTTGGCTAATAATAGTCATATGGTTAATTTGTAGTTGCCGCATGTTTTAGCTGGGCTGTGGTTTTCTGAGTACGCAACATCTTTCAATTTTCTGATCCGGTTTGATGGGTTTAGTTGAGTCAAATCAATCCCACCTTGGATGCTTCCTTCTCTCTATTTATTATTAAAAAACAGTTGCTTTTGTTGCATATTTAAAGCATTACTTAAAACGGCAAGGGTGCAAATGATTTAACTTCAATGCATTGTGTCAAAAATGAAAGCAAAATTTATGCTTATGTTAAAATGCATTGCGTCAATAATAACAGGAACTTCAAGTTATTTTATCTACAATTACAAAATGAAAGCAATGACATTCTTGTTGAATTACTCACCGGGTAAGCTGGAAAACTTGACAAAGAGAATTTCATAAAGCTGCCAATTGCTAGTAATAAAGTGATCATATCCCTGATCCTGGAGTTTAAGATGAAGCTCTTGTATAGTTTTGTTTCATTTTGGAAGCATTAGATGTATGCCTTCCAAAGCTCAAGCATTCAATGCAGCAAGTTTATTTTTGTCTGCATCTCATATTTTTGTCATTCAAAAATGATATTTTCGCAATCATTTCTCTATAAATATTTCTACAAATCATAGCATTAGATAAATATGAATTCCAGTTATTTTTTATTTAACTCGGAAATTCTTTATTGATCAGAGATTTTGTGTGACAATAAGTAAGTATAAAACGTGGTGGAAATGTTACTTTGAAAGTGTAGAAGTAGAGAGAACAAAAAGAAATTGTGCACAAGTCTTCAAGGTATGGGCAACACATTCTTTTAGACTTGATTCACCCCCGTCAATTCCATACTGTTGGGTGCAAATTAGGTTTAATAGTGAATCTCTTTTAGGATACAATGAAGATCCTTGAATATGGTTTTCACTCCCAAAACTCAATCCAAAGACAACAATGTTTTTTACAAAGTGATAGTTTTTTTTGTATATCATGTGTGTATCATCATGTGTGTATTCAAGATAAAGGTAAGTGAATTTATAAAGGCTTGTTGAATCTTGTCTCTAGAAAAATTGTTTGAATGTTTGTGGGAATCGGTCTATTTATAAACATGAAGAGTTGTTTCATGAATAGACATAACTCTTTTATAAATGGACAAATTATGTTGTTTCACAAAGAGATGCATTCTTCCGGCAAACATGACTCTCCATTTAGTAGATATAACCTTTCAAATAACAAGGCTTTACCAACCAACGCAACTTCTTACCAATGGTTATTCCATGAAGAGTTACAACTTTTAATAACGTGAGATTTTCATAAATTAACACAACATTTCACCAATAACCTTTTTATAAAGGTATTACAACCATCTTTATGTCATTTGGTTAATCAACCAACCTTGATGACTTTTTGTGTTGTTCCCTTTAAAATATAATAACTTCCTATATATCTATTCATATTTGTATACTTAAAAGAACATGACTACTTAAGAGAAGTGTCTCTTCATTTTGAAAAATTTTCCACAATCCCTGCCATTTTCAAAATAAACACAATTCTTATCACCTTAGTAAGACATAGTTTTACTTATCCGAAATAATATGGTAGACAAGCCTTGAACTAATTATCATATTTGAACAAGTTTGCATGCCTTGCACATAAGATCTTGGACCATTGTATGTCATATATAATTGATACATTTGTAATGGTCTTGTGTCTATTATCTTTCTATGAGAGCTTTAAAAGTGCTCATAGACTCTAAGAAGCAGCCTCACTTCACTCTCATATAGATAGACCTATCAAGAGTACCACCATGTTAGGTCACTCCAGCAAATATTTATTTATAGGTCTATTAAGAGCTAAAGCTACTAATTAATAAATACGCTAGTGAAAATAATGTCTCAAATTGAATAAATTAACGAGCCTTGAAGCTTTATAAAAAAAAAAGTTTTACACCATATTAATAAATTGAGAGAATTCAAGAGATAAATGCTTCACATTAATTATTTAATTAAAAGCGCTTAGCACTTGCCACGAGATGCGAGTGTGTGCATTGGATTAAAACAATTCAAGCAGTCTTCATTTAATACACAATTCTCTTAAAGAGTTGCCTCTCCTATTATAAATAGGAGGTCTGTTAGGAAAAAAATTCATTTAGATTTCATCCCTTCTTCTTTGAGCTAATTTATTTTTTGATAAACTTTAGGGAAGTTCTGTGAGTGAGAGTTTCAGAAGTTGCTGTTTGTCTTCTCTATGTGTGCTTAGAATTAATCCTAGGGTGATTTGCCACGTTCCCTGCGGCAACATAGGGTGGCAAATTATATCACCTTAACGACAGTGTGTTTGCACATGTTTCTAGGCACTCAATTTTTCTTTATTAATTTTCCTAACGACTATCATAATTGATAACGATTGGTACCATCAGCTTAAGCCCCGAGAATTTCAAGAAGTAAATTTCTAAGCCATTCATCTTCCTTATCACTTGCAGCCAATGTTATAAATTCTTATGCTATGGTAAAATCTAAAATATATGTTTGTTTCTTTGATCCTCAGGAAACAACACCCCCACTATAAGTGTAGATCCTTCCACTTATGGAGGCGTGATCCTTTGTTTTACTTACCCAACTAACATGTATATCCTTTTAATATCGAAGGATTACAACTATAGATCAAACTATAGACAAGAAAGTCCACGTCACTGAAAATAGTAGCTATGCATTTTCTTTTTCATTCTAGTTGTAAAATTTGGGAAGCACACTTTGTGTATTAGGAAAGTTTGATACATCGAGTTTTATGTGCATGGGATTAGAGGAAATAGTTCTGAAGTAATCTGTTAAATGCTTGAAAACGGGTGATGTTTAACTTATATGTTGAACTTGAATTGTAGTGAGAGAATGAGATGTAAAGTGGATTGTCATTGATTTCCCATTTGTGATTTTGACCATTCTCAATTCATGGATGCAAATAGCTTTTTTATGTATTTCAACCAAAGTCATGTTTGCCATATTTCATTAATTTTTTTAAAAAATATTTTCATGCTTTTACGAGATTAATCCGTATTTTAAAAGAAAACAGTAATAACTAAATCCTTTATCTAAATATTAGTTGAACTCTTGGTTGGTTTGACCATTATTTTGAGCTTTCTAGATGTGGGCCAAATCGAACTTTATCTTATTTATGTCACATGGATGATGTTTTTTTTTAGACTAAGATCATCATTTTGTCAAAGTTGGTGCAAGTTGACCTAAGATTGAAATTATTACATGCTTTCATCTTCTGAAATTAATAATTTTAATTATTCAAATAATACAATCAGGAAACTCATTTTGTTGTGTCCAAGCAAAGCTGGAACCTACAAGAGGAGGGATAGTTAGAGGAGATTTCAAAGCTAGAGCTCTTACTATGCCAATCTCTTCGATGCTTAAGTCAATCAATGTATAGAATGACGCATGAATAAGTGAAAGAGAAGGGAGGGAAAAGAAGATGAGAGAGCAGCTGAAATAAGGCATATTAAAGTGTATGGTTTTATGTGCATGAGGTACTGAGGGTATTTATGTAATATTATGTCCTCCTTTCGTCAGATTTTGATTGTTATTTGAGTAATTTTTATTCTTACTCTTAATCGTTGTTTTACAATATCAATACACTATTAAATAATCTTTTCATTTTTATTTTTTATAAGTAATTAATATACAATTTTTGAATATTTAAAATAAATTAGTAAAAGTATTTATTATTAATGATAAGTCTTAACAACAATCAAATTAGGGTGAAATGAAAAGAAAGTGTAATCCACGTGGAGAATTAATTCACAAATCATCGCTAAAGTAGATTATTGTGTGTTATTTTTCTTTTTTCTTTTTTCTTTTTTCCCCTATCTCTTGGCATAACATCTAGAAGTATCCAATTAAAGTCAACTGAAGATGCTTGAGTAGGTATTGTCTAAATTTCCTTAAAAAAGGAATCAAGATAAAAGAATGAAATTAATGAAAGGGACATGGGAGTTGACGAAATACATGAAGACGAAATGTTCTTATCAGTCAACTTTTTCTTGGTGTTAATGAAGATTTTCTTAATTAGTTGCAGCTTAAGAAAATCCTAAACATTTTCCACAAAAAAAAAAAAAATCATAAACAATTTAACCAAATATTTTAGTTAATAGTATATGTATATCTTTTTATTTATATTCATTTTTATAACTTTTAATTTTCTTTCTTAGTTTTCATTTACATGTTTGCTTATACAAATAATATACACTAAGTAGGTGTACCAACTACCAAGTTTGCAAATGATACTTCTTTTTAATTAAAATGCGAGTAAATGTAGCTCTTTTATCATTTGTCATCAAACCCGCCGGCAGCTGTTGAATATTGCTTTTTGGCACTCATTCTCTTTGCTTTTGTGAACTTCTTTCATTTAACTCTTCTAATGTTCTTTTTTCTCGGGCATGCCACATGGAGGTGGCAAAATGAGTTATCCGACCTTTGAGTTAGCTCGTCTCCGGCCACGAGCTCAATAAATAAATTTTGTCCTTATGCTAACACATTTTTCCTTTGCCCCTTGTTGCCGACAGAGAATACGTTTAAATGATTTTTGGACTAATTCAACATCTGGATTAAAGCTTAAGCAGAATAAATAAATACTAAAAATTCTACTCAATAATTTTTATACGAAAAGAGGTAGTCTAGAAAAGTACTCTCTGATTTTCCACCAAAATGAAATTGAAAAAGAGAGAGAGAGAGACAAGAAAGTTGATCAAATATATGAAGACAAAACATTCTTATCAATGAAATTTCTTTGGACATTCATGCACATTTTCTTCTTTGTGGCAAATTGTTTGACTAGACTCTATCACTAAGAAGTATCCAGTCAAACTCCGCCAGAAAAGCTTTCACTTGTATATATAATCCAAGATTTCCCAAGAAAATGTAAGCAGGACTAAAAATATTAAATGAATAGACAAAACAAGAGACTTAAACAAATATTAAAGACAAAGAACGTAAACATGGGGAAACAAGTACTTAAAGATTAGGGTCGGTTCCGTTTAGGAAATATTTTATGTAGTTTTTTTTTTATATTATTTTCCGGGTTTTTCTTCTTATTTAGTACGTAACAATTATCTTTAATAAATTTTATTAAATTATTAATATTTTTTTGAAAAGAAAATAAAATAAATTAAAAATTTATTATTGATCATTTCTAAAAAATACTGGTTTTTCTTTTTTATTTTTAGTTATCAACTTATTTCAGTTAAAGACATTTACAATTTACGAAGTCTTGTTTTCATTAACAATGGAAATAAAAACAAAAAGACATGTTGAAAAGAAAATAAAATATATTTAAAATTAACAAGTTGTTATTGATCATTTATGAAAATACTAAAAACTACTCTCTTTTTTTTTTTTTTTAATTCTTAGTTATCAGCTTATTTCAACTAAAGACATTTACAATTTACTTAGTCAAACATGTCTTTTAGTCTTGTTTTCATTTACATTGGAAATTAAAAAAAAAAAAATCTAATGCAAATACGCTTTCACTAAAATGCAAACACATGTAACCTTTATCTTTTGTCATCAAACACCTTAGTAAATGTCACTGCATAAAGTTGAGTAGTGAGAAGTTTATGTAATATTTAGAAAGAGAAACCGAGGAAATTTTTTAATATCTACTTTTATTTTTCTCAATCCATATTTTATAGTTATTTTTAATGTCTCCACCATTTCTATTTCTATAAAAATTAGTATACTAATGACTAGAAATGAGACATGCAACATTTTAAAAAAATAAATTTAAAATTTTATCTACTCTTCTTAGAAACATTCGTCCACTTACTTCTATTTATTTTTGCTTCTAAAGACATTTCTTGTTTTACAGAAGTTAATCTAAAAAATAAATCTTTGTATAAAAAATTTAAAGTAAAAACATATTAGTAAAAGCCAATCTAAAGGAGTTATTAATTAGTCTGAATCAGGTACGATAAATTAATGTTTGAGTGAAGTCTGTAATAGAACAAACTAGTTAGGGGGGGGGGGGGGGGTTGTCTTCTTCTCTGAAGTGGAAGAGTGACCAATTCCAAGTTCGAATGGGCGTCAAATATTGTAAAAGAGTATGCACGTGGTCCAATTAATCAATGAAATTTTTTGGACACTTGTGTAGATTTTTTAATTTGACTGGATTATACCATTTTTATTTTTTAAAAAGGGGTAAACATTGGCAAACAAGTATTTAAACATGTTTTCATTAAAATGCAAGAACACAAACGTTTGAGTTTTTGTGATCAAAGCTTTGTAGATTTTGTTTTCTCCCTCATTACCAATTTATGATGGTTAAGTGCACACCACCAACTATAATATTTCTGCTATGGTTCTTGTGCAACCAAAGTCTATGTACCAGAAATTCCAACGTTGCTGCTTGTAGAGCTGAGGATCGTCAGGTAGAAAAGTATCGTTGATCCTTCAGAGCTGCTTTCATCTTGGTCTACCGAAGAAGATTGCTGTAGATGGATCGGAGTCCAATGCCACAACACTACGGGAAGAGTCACAAAATTAAATCTCACCCGTTCATTCATTGTTCTGGATTACACTGCAAAAAGATTGATAGGTGAAATCAACCTTTGTTTGCTTGAACTTGAATTTCTGAATTATTTGGACTTGAGTGACAATATTCAAATGCACTGTTTTCATGACTTTCTTTTTTTTTTTAATTTGTCATAGTTAAATCTTTGATTTTGTTTTTAGACCTTTTTAAGTAGTCATGTATATATATAGTAATGAGGGAACTGTGTTTATCTTTGGCTTTCTTTTTATTTACACCGTGCAAGTGTGAGGCAACTATTTTTGAATACTATTTCTTATTTCATTAAACAGCTAGTGTTTCATGTTTTGGGTAAATTCCTAAGTTAATGATGTTATTGATATCGTGCTTGGTGATCAGGAATAATATGAAAAGTACTTGTTTTAAGAAACTTTTTTTTTTTTTTCTCCTTCCCCTAACATCTCATTTTCCCTCACAGAAAATATGTAATAATTTAGCCAATTTAGTCCAGATTAAGGTCCCCGCAAGTATATTGCAATAACTTAGAAGCATTAGCCTGGACATTCTTGCAAAATTGATTTTTGAAGACTGAGTCATTTTGGATTAGCTTTTTCTCCATTGGAAGAGCTTCTTGGTAAAAAAACACTTGGTGCAATTTTTTGAGTTTAAATTAGCTTTCGAATATAAAAAAAGGGGTAGAAGCGCTTCCAAAAAGTCAAGATACCTCCTTTGAATTAGTTCTATGTAGTTTTAGTATGTTAATTTTATATTAGAAAGAGAGCGAGCATAGACATAGCCCATACAATATGAATCTCATTTCTCTTTTTTTTTCTTTTTCTCTATGTTCATTTTATTTCTTACTTGATTTTCCGAACAAAATTTAATGTCAACCATGTTTTGACTTATTATTCAGGCTTGAGTTAAAAAAGAACAGCTGAGAAGTGAGTTCATCATGCAGCTTTTCAGAGTTTCTTTTTCTCTCTGAAATTATTGTTGCAGTTTCTTTGTCGGAAGTGACCCGTCTATCTGTTTCTATCTATCTCTGAATATCGAATGATCTAACGAGTATGTCCTCATCTGCTGTACCATGGCATCCTCTTTCGTGTAGATCCATTATATATGTTTCTGAAGTTCCACTCAAAATAAATAATGTTCAAGTTAATGGTAATTAAGTTTCGCCTCTCTAAAATTTATGTAAATTTCATATTTAGCCTCTCCAAGTTCTGGCTTTTTAACCTTTGCCCCTCCTCTTGCCAAATTTTTGGCCCCAGCTTAAACTATTTAAATGAAGCCTAAAAGTGGTTTTATATAATTTGTTTAAGACAAACTATAAGGCTTCATCTGAGTTTGTAAATTATGCTTACCACAAGCAAGAGTTATCATGCTTTTCAGAAGAGCATAAGATGCAATACCATGTGGAATCAAGGTGCTTTCTAGATGCACAGTCATCCAACTTATAAATTCCCTTTTGCTGAAGCATCTGTAGGACAAGTTTTGACAATATAGTCCATCAGAATCTTACCTATCAAGCAACAAGAGAAGTTTTGAGAACTAAAAAGGCACATCTCATCATGCAAATGTGATGTTTTATGTGGTCTGGACCAACAAAGTTTAGTCTCTGAAGACCATATATGTTTAAGGTCTCAATAAGTCAGCCTTTACACAAATTTAAGCTCAGACAAAAGCAAGCAAATCAAAGTTTTCCAACATTTGCTCATCTCAAAATCAATTCCTGAAAGTTAATCTATTCTATTGTTCCCCTGAAGAACATGTAGGATTTTCTGAAGCTATTGTTTCTATTTCATAGTGAATAGTTGTCATTCTTTAGTTCCCATAAAGGAGGCTTATGGGAAAAAGATAATACCCTTGACATTTGTTAAACCACTGACAAACCTAATGCAGATCTTCAACAACCCCTCCAGTATATTTTCTTGGAGTCAGATGGGGAAATGTGTCAACTTCTTATCATAATGTATAATAGATACCCCTCTTCACAAATTAACCTGTGAATAAATAAAAACAAATCATAGATGAGTAAAACCAGCAGAAACATATAAGAACAAGCAAAACGCAAGCTACGTTCCATGGTAATTGTTAGAAGAGAAAGGGAGATGATTTCACATCCACTTATGCACAATCAAAAATACATTTCTTTGTTTTAGTTGCTTTGTAAGAATACAATTGTAAACAGAAAAAAAAAAGTGAAATATTAAAAAAAATATAAAAATATAAGTACATAAATGGTTGTACACATAGCACGACTCCAAGAGAAATGCTTTTCTACTTACTGAACCTCATCTGAAGAAATATAGGGATAAAAAGTCAGCCCTGTATCAGATGTCATCGTACTGATCTCTTCAAAAAATTTGAGATCAGTAGGAATATCAAGGGTAACTTTCAATTCACGCGGTAAGTCCTCTGAGGATAAGGTCATGCACCAACATTGCCATTGGATGTTACAACAGAATCACTTGCCACATTGGAATTTAGAAGTCCTCAAAACTTAAATGATCTCTCGAATTTATTGTCCTTTAAACTTTCAAATGTTTTCTTTCATTATAGAGTTATTATTGCAGTTTTCTTTTTAATTTTTTATTTATTCAGTTTAGATGTGCTTGTGATGATGTGAGATCTTTTTTGTCATATCATATCTCTTTTTTTTTTTTTTTTCTTCTATGCAAAACAAAAACAAAAACAAAAACTACAATTAATAACATGTCAAAAACAATAGATTTAGATTTTTGCTAGGATTCTTGTTCAATATATCATATTTATAATTTGACATTTGATAATAAATTAAATTTTATTTGTTATATTTTGATGTTTTGATATTTAAAAATTATATATATATATATATATATATATATATATATATATAGAAATATTATGTTTGTCCAACTATTGTGCAACCCCAGTTAAACCATGAATCTTGAATTGTTCTCCTGTACAGTTAATGACACGTGGAATTCTCCAAACATTGGTTTCAATTATTTTTCCCACCACATTTTGGTCTAATTCAATGTTGTGTAATCTTAACCATCCATGTCAGCATTAATATGGACCCACCTAAACTAACAAATATGAGAAATACTGTCCATATAAGTATTGAAGGATCCAGGCATCTAGCAATACATATATATTTTTTATCAGTAGGCAAACGAGGGACCAAAACTTACAACTTGAAAGAAAGGGAGATTTGAACCAAGTAACAAGTAGCTCTCTTTGTTATGTTAAAAAAGGAGATTATTTTAACCCAACATTTTCAGATAATAAATACCTTATTGATATTGTTGTTTAACTTTGTTTGATCCCCCTTTTTTCCCAAATTGCCCTACATGGATTGTAACTTTACAAGTAAACTCTATATCTTCCTGTTGAGATAGCATTTGAAAGAGTGGTCGAAAAGGTTCATATTGTATATAGGAGGTAGAAGATAGAGCTTTTGATCTGCATGTGCATCCATGTAAATAACAAAGCACTTCAAGAATTTTCTAATTCCTGCGTCAGTCTGTATGCCCCTGTGGCCTATCATCTGTCTTTCATTATCTTGCTTTTAGAGCTAACTAGAAATATACCCCGTGTTTATAAAACCATAGAATTATTCCCCCGTAAGTATTTCTGTGAAAAATTTTAGTTCAAATTTCATATTTTAAAGTTTTAGATTTTAAAGAAGAGAAGGCATTTTAGATGTGTTATAACAATGTCCCATGTCAAGTGTTTTATCTTTTATTTATTCTATTTTATGGTCTCCATGTCAGGATTTTAGAGTGGAAAAAATTGTCAAAAAATAAATAAATGAAGAAATTTAGCAAAACTCTATCAGAAATTATAATTGAATATTGATATTGATAATGATATAATTAGATAAAAATTTCTTTCAACTGAAATTGAAAAGATTAAAATTTTAACATATTTTCCCTTTGGCCATTGTTGCTGAATGAGAATACATTTAAATGATTTTTAGACTAATTCAACATCTGGATTAAAGCTGAAACAGAATAAATGAATACTAAAAATTCTACTCATTAATTTTATACGGAAAGAGGCAGTCTAGAAAAGTACTCTCTGATTTTCCACCAAAATGAAATTAAAAGAGAGAGAGAGAAGCGAGTTGATCAAATATATGAAGACAAAACATTCTTATCAATGAAATTTCTTTGGACATTCATGCACATTTTCTTCTTTGTGGCAAATTGTTTGACTAGACTCTATCATTAAGAAGTATCCAGTCAAACTCCACCAGAAAAGCTTTCACTTGTATATATAATCCAAGATTTCCCAAGAAAATGTAAGCAAGACTAAAAAATATTAACTGAATAGACAAAACAAGAGACTTAAACAAATATTAAAGACAACAAGTACTTAAAGCATAGGGTCCGTTTCATTTAGGAAATATTTTTACGTAGCTATTTTTATTATTTTTCTGGGTTTTTATTCTTATTTAGCACCTAACAATTATCTTTAATAAAATTTATCAAATTATTAATAGTTTCTTGTTGAAAAGAAAATAAAATAAAATTGAAATTAACCAAATTGTTATCAATCATTTCTGAAAATACTAAAAACTACTCTCTTTCTCTTTTTTTTTTTTTTTAATTTTTAGTTATCAGCTTATTTCAATTAAAGACATTTACAATTTACTTAATCAAACATGTTTTCAAGTCTTGTTTTCATTTACATCGGAAATAAACACAAAAAACATCTAAAGCAAATAGGCTTGTTAATATGGAAACACATGTAACCTGTTGGTTAGTTAACAAGGGTTTCTCTCAAGATCTCACACTCTGTAGGCTTAAGGAATGTTGTGGTTTGGTCGGAAGTGCTCAAAGGTTCAAACTAAAGTTTCTTTTGGATAAAAATGAGAATTCACTTCCTGAGGATGAAGTCAATGCCTTTCTTGCCTTTTATAGCCTCATGACCTTTTATGTCTTTTCCGTATGAGGGGGGTGAGGCCAAATTTTGGGCCTTGGGCCCTTCCAGGCCCAATTCCATGTTCTGAGGGTACAACCTAAGCGAGCTGGTGGTCCATATCATCAGCTCCCTAGGTTGGGTGCTTAAAGAAAACTAAGTACCCGAGCTGATAGTTGCCTGTTGCGTTTACTGCAAGTAGTTACTCTTACTTCTGAGCCACATAAAAGGTAATTGTCCTTACTACCTTATTCTTTATTGGTTGTAGAAATATGTCGTTTTTGAATCCCTATGGCCACATGTTTGAACCCGTCGCTACATCTTTTGACTTCTCCTGTGCCTTGTCATTTCGATTTCATCGTCATTATTATTACTACAGCTTTATTGTCATTGCGGCACGACATTTCATTTTTTGACATGCCCCGTTATTGTACCGTTGTTGTTTCTTCTCATATAAATGTGGGTGTGAGGGGCCCGCCATTTTACCAGTTACCATCTTTGTTCCTGTCTGTACTCGTTTGATTGCTCTCTTATTTTTTGGCGATTATTTGCCTTCTCTGATTACCCTCAGTATTTTGCCTTTTTTTCCTCACGAGTCTTTTTCCAAGTTAGCTCACCTCTTCCTCTCTCTTTGTTTTCTTGGTTGTCTTTTGTTCTCGCTTTCCTTCCACCCACGCAATGGCGAGGTTATTAGTATCAAGGTTGCCTTTCTTTGTTTTTGTAGGCTTCGCGTTGTAATTTTCATGGATCGGTTCATTAAGCTAAACAGTGCTACTACTAATCCCCTTTTTACTGAAAAATTCGAGTAATCTAGAGGTTGAGAAAGGTCGATTACCAAGGTTTCTCATGGCGTGCCTCAAGGGGTTCCAATGGCCAAAGTGGGTTTAAGTACCGATCATCCACAGGTGACACGAAACCGACCGCATTGGGGTTACTTATCCTTTCGGCTTCTCTTGTTTTAACCGGAGATAACATAAGTCTTATTAGGAATTCCCTTTGTGGATTTCTCTCTTTTTCACGCTTCGAAATGGTCGTCCTCAATACTTTGCAAATAGCACCGACACAACTTCATCCCGACGCCTGAGCTACCATCCATACCTGAAAAGCGTGAGGTGGGATACTTGTACTTTTCCGCCAAGAGAGGAAACTCTTTAATAGTTCTTGCTAAAGAGCAGGCCAAACATTTTCAACAGTGGTTCTTTACGGTGACCAAGCCTCAATCAGGTCGGCCCTTTTTCCTAGACTAAGCTGGGGAACCAAAGTTCTCTTTTTTATGGCAATGACACTTCAGAAAAGTTGACGAAATCAGTAACGATGACCTTGGACTCACGACCCTCTTCTTGATAAAGGAGTTGGAACTGAGGACTTATATCGACCTAAGAAAGCCTTTCACCATGCAATTTCATGTGAATAAAATGAAGTGTGTACGTAATATGTTGGAAACACAGTGCAAGTATACACTATCAGTGTAGCCGGCAAAGTATTCAAGGGTTGTCGTACCCAAGGGATTGTGAATTGATTACCAGAATACTATAACTGCAATATTACTCAAGTGATAGAAATATAGTGATGGGAGCAATGCAAATAAAAAACAGCATAAAAGTGAAGGCGAAATTAAAAAGGGATTAAAACTAATGATTAAAAACCTAAGGTTTCAAATTTCACCACAATCATATGTATAAACTTTATTATTTCATTATGAATTCCAATTCTATTAATTTCTAGCCAAGATCTCCCTAATTTATTAAAAAGCCCCTCTCGATGACAGATTAAACTAATTACAATTACCAATTCAATCATATCCCTATGTGGATTGTAGTAATTGAAATTGCCTTAAGTTCTATGGATTCTTTTTATGGCTACACAAGATCCTAGGCACATTCTTGTCCTAAGCTCCACTATGAATTTAATTCTCATGGTCTAGATTAGCTATTCACTTCCTAGTTCATAGCAATCCACTAATTCCCTAATTAATTGGCATAATAAATAAAGGAATAAAACATAGAGAATTAAAACTCAATTGAGTCAAACATGAAATTTCATAAATTCACCATTCAAGTTCATACACAGATTGGGCTACATCCTAGCCCCTAGAAAGAGAATTAGTTACTCATAGTGTGAAACAAATACATCATGTAGATAGAAGAAAGCATAAAGAAAATACAAAGAAGAAGAAAGCTCTTGGTATACTCCTTATTCTCACGCCTCCTTCTTTGCTCAATTGTGCTCAAGTTGCTTAATTCTAGTCCTAGCTGCCTATTTATAATAATACTCTTCCTAATTTCACTCAAACTAGGACTCATAATAGTCTAATTGGCCTAAAAGACTTCAACTTTGTGTTTTAGGACTCTAGCAATTCACGGCATGAGTTTTCTGGTGCCACGATGCTGTTTGGGCCCAATCTAGATTTGCTTTCTCGCCACGGCGCCCTTGCTGATTGATTATGGCGCCATGGCGCTAGGTTCCCATGCCATGGTGCTAGGTTCCCACGCCACGGTGCCAGGTTCCCACGCCACGGTGCCAAACTTGACTCAACAAGCTGAATTTGCTTGCCTTGGCTCCTTTCGGTGCTTAGGTCCTACAAAAAACTCAAATGACATCAAAAGCACCTAATTTTCTCTCAATTTGAGACTTAAATGCAAGGGAATATAACACAAAATTCTTATATAATTTACACTCATCACAATTCATTATATTGGTGTGTGTGCGTGCCTCTTGTTTATAAATATTTATTTTCTACGAGCTTCTAACTTGGTCCCTTTTGTTGTGCAAATCGGAGGAAGATGCCAAATTTGAAGAAGCTCATAGAGCAAATGGGCTGTGGGACTGATGGTCTGAAAAGAAAGAAGAAACCATCGGGTAAGCCTTCCTCTTAGTCATATATAGACACTTTTGTTTCTTCTAAGAAACCTCAGTCTGAGGAAAGCTCTCAACTTCCTCCTTCGACCGAGCCCATTGTTCTAGAGAACTCATCGAGTGCTCAGTATGAAGGCACAATGGCTCTTTCTCGTCAAGTTAGAGCTTCCATGTCGAAAGAAGCCACTGGCCCTCCGCCGTTCGCTTCCAAGTTTGGGGAATTTCTAATCGAAGCGGTCATCCATACTTCCCATAACTCCCCAAATGAAACATTTTGCCCTTCACTCGTCTAGAAGAGTTCTAGAAGAAAGGTGATAGCTGGACGAGGTCTAGGTCCTTTTACGTTGGATAGTCCGCCTCAAGGAGGTATAGAGAAATAAGTCAAGCTACGCTCCTTTTGTTATGGCTAAGTGCTTACTTATATTTCAAGATGTTTGCAGGTCCTTTTTCTACAGACCCCGCCGTGGGTATTAAGGTAAATGATACCTCTGACACGCCCACTGACGCTGGCATTCATACTGAAGCTGGTACTTCTGCAGAAGGTGGACCCGCTCATGCTCCTTCGGCACGACCTTTCCATGTAACATTGTCTATACTTGCTTCTTGTCATTTATAACTTAATCTTGTTATTAGGAGGGACTGTTTTCCTCGCTTGACCTCGCAGTACTAACATTAGAGTTCCAAGATGTTTGATCAAATGTGATATTGGGTCAAATCTCGAACGGGTTTAACAACTAGATCCGCACAATCCATCATCATCTCGGGATGCTCCAGGTCATTCATGACCGAATCAAGTCTGACCAACAAGCTGTGACCGAAGCGGACAGGCTTCAAGCCACTAAGGACGCTACCAAGGAAAGGGTTGTTGCTGCTAAGAAGAGGATTACAGCCTTGGAGAAAGACCTTAAGGCGGCCTACGACAAAGTAGTCTCAACTGAGGCAAAGGTGAAGTTTGTCAAAGACAAGGCCTCGATTGCAGTTGTCATAACGTACTTTTTGGGGATAAAAACACTACGATAAAGGACGGAACAACTTTATTTAAAAAAAAAATAATTATGGAGTCGCCACCAATTGTTTAAGAATTAGGGTACAATTAAAAACCCTATTTATTTTAAAATTTATGTATTTATTTTATTTTATTTTATTCTATTTTTTCGGAAAGGCACGAGAATGCAAACCAAAGATGAGTTCAGGAGTCTGTTATGTGTGAGGAAGGTGTTAGGCACCTCACAGCATTTGTTAAAAACAATTACCCTAATTGGTTGTGCAAATTAAGTGATGACCTGAAATTACATTTTATTATTTACAAAAATAAATATTATAATCTTTAAAATAAGGGCAGAAAAATATTTTATGCATGAATATTCTAGACGAACCTAGGATTCGTCCATCCTTAGAGATAGATAAAATATCCCTCCAGATGACGCTTATCCTCACCTAAGTTAGATATAATAAGCTTAGTCTTATAAAAGATCGGACTACTTACCCTTCCATAATTAGTGAGGGGCCTTAGGATCCTAAAAATTCAAATGAGTCCTAAAGTGTGTGCATGTTAATTATAATTTAGAATTGGGAGCGGGATACATAAAAAATTACATGGGAAAAGTGGCATGATCACATCTTGACCAATTTGATTTAATCAAACAACTTAGCTCACAGTCATAAAGCATCAAGATTCATGAATTTTTCAACTTCCATTAAGCAAAATGAATTTTCAAATTAATGTAACAGCCCATTTAATTATCAGGAACCAGGAAGCATGCATCAAAGCTATCTCAAGGACATACATAGATTTTAGAAGCAAACTCGGTAGCTAGAATCAGCTCATTTTTATTTTCTAGGAAGCCAAGAGTCATACTTCAAGGCTATCTCAATGAAGTAAATAGATTCAAGAAGCAAACTCAACAACTAGAAGCAGAATTTAAACCCCAGAAAATGGCAGCACTCAACCAAATACTAAATCCATAAATTAGACAGCAAAAGGAAAAAGAAAGGAATTTCATGCAGTTTCAATCTAATCAAACCATCAGGACAGTGAAATACCAAATCAAACACCCTCAAACAAGTCAAATACTTCCTTCAAGATATGAAAATCCCAACCTAATAGAACCAAACACAAGAAAATGAATCAATAAAAATTTCACTGAGCACTAGACCGCTGGAATCATCATGAAGTCACAAAATTTTATCATTCTTCCCAAATTAAAGCAGAAAAACAGAATTGAGAATTTTCCCACTATTACATCCATGCCATATTATATTTTTTTGGTCAACAATTCAGTTGTGCTTTCCAATCTCAGCCTAGACAAACGAAATTTGGTTAATCATAAACCAAACCAACCCATATCCCATTTGAAACAATTTAAACTCGGCATGAGGAAAACAACCAGATCCTGAAATTAAGAATTTTAAAGCAGAAACTCTAAATCCAGAGCCAAGGCTAAGACACCATGAAGTCCCAATGAAAACCTCAGGCAGCACAAACCCAAATACTGCTCGAAGAATTACAAAAATAATAATCAGATTCACCAAACTTCCTGCACAAACCAATACAAATAAAAAATTATATGAAATTCAAATCATCTTCAATTCTCTACATCAAAATCCCCAATAACCACAAAGGACCTCTAAGAGGGCCATGGAAGTGCAAGAAACAAACACTACTGAATCAAGCACAATAGGCACCCAGGAAACATATAAGATTACAAAATTGGACTAAAGAGAAACTAAATGGATGAAACGCCAAGTAGCAGCAACAAGAAAACTATATAATTATGTGTGTCCCCAGTCCAAATCCATATATACATGAGGCAAGAAAGCCGGATATTACGATAAACTGAAAAGAGTAGAATGATATCTTCTTAATCATGCTTCATGCTCTGAGCAGACACCAAGTGACTAGAATTAATCAATGAATGAGGACAGATTATCTAGCAATTACATTAAACTTCATCAAACAGTATTAGAAATTAATTATGTAAAAGAAAAAAGAATTAGATGTATTATGCATATGCAAGAAGCGATTGCGGCGAAATTTATATTGAGAGTGAAGTCATTAAACTACTGCAATTGAAGAAGATAATCCAAGGAGAAAGGTAATGCGTAAGAGCAACACAGCCACAAAGTGCTAATGAACCAGAATGGGAGATGGCGATTAAGGAATCAAGTTACCTGAGCCGCAGATAGCACGAAAGAGCAAGAAAACAGTGGAAAATTTTCGAAAGAGAGCCAAGAGCTTCGCTGAAGAGGCTACCAAGCAATCCCAAAGCCTAACCGATTCATCCCTTCCATTTTTCCTTTACCGAAACCCCTATCGCTCACCTTTTTCTCCTCTTCTCTCTCTTACTCTCGCTCTCAGTTCTCTTTTGCTCTCGCTCTCTATTTTATCTCCCAAAACCCCAAGAATATCTATTACTCTCTATATTTCCTTCTCAATCCTTCGCGCGAACTCTGCCTTCTCTCTCCATCTCACGCTGATTTTTCTTTTCTATACGCTCCGCGACCTTCCGTTCACCTTTTTTCTTTCCCCCTTTTTTCTTTTTTTTTTTTTTTTTTCTATTTTTCCCACCGCTCTTTCGTTTTTTCCTCTGCTTTCGGTTGCCATTTCCTTTTCTTTTCTTTTTCTTCTTTTTGTTTTTTTACTTTTTACTTTTTTACTTTACTTTTTTTTAAACAAAACATATATACAAGAAAATAAAAATAAAGATAATAAAAATAAAATAAAATGAAAATAAGAAGGAAAACAAAGTAAGTAATTGGTTAAATAAATAAAATAATAAAATAAAATTTAGACAAAATATAATATTTATAGTTTGCTCCTCTTCACGTGCTTTTCTTGTACAGAGAGATGAGTTATGCTTATTGAGTGTCTCGTGTAGGAAATATGTAAAAATAAAAAATATGTTTATTTTGGCCAAAGGAAACGAAAAAAACACGTTACCCAAAATATTAACGATGGGAAAAAAGTCAAAGATGAGATTTGAAATTGGTCAAATTAAGTTGATTCAAGAATCATTTTTAAAAATATTGTAATAGTTAAAAATTAGTTGCAAAAAAACTTTAACCATAAAAATTTAATGGCTGAAAATTAATGGTAAAAAAATGTTAATGGCATATAAAAACCGATGAATGAAACCTAAAATTAATCAGACTAAGCTGGTTCGAGAATATTTTTTAGAATAATTTTAACAACTAAAATTTAATGGCAAGAATACATTAATAATGACTCTGATTGTTGTAAATTAATGGGGGAAGATTTAAAAGATGGAAATCAATGGATAAAATTTAAAATTGGTTAGATTAAGCTGGTTTAAAAATATTTTTCAAAAAAATAAATTTGATTATTGAAAATTAATTGCAAGAAAATTAGTGGTGGAAAAAAAAAAACTTTAACGACTGAAAATTAATGGCAAAAAATTTAAAAGAATGGAAATGAATGGATAAAGCTTAAAAGTGATCAAACCAGACTGACTCAAAAAAAAAAAAATTCTTTTGAAAGGAATTTCATGGTCAAAAATTGATAGCAGGAAATTTGATAGCTGAACATCAACACTAATCAAACTAAACTATTTTCTTAAAAGAAATTTAATGGCTAAAAATTAATGGCAAGAAAACTTTGACAACTACAAATTAATGGATAAAGCTTAAAAGCGATTAAACAAAGTTGATTCAAAAAAATATTCTTTTGAAAAGAATTTGATGGTTGAAAATTAATAGTAAAAAATTTGATAGCTGAAAATCAACATTAATCAAACCAAAACTATTTTCTTGAAAGAAATTTAATGACTGAAAATTAATAAGAAAGAATTTAATGGCAAGAAAACTTTAACAACTAAAGATTAATGGATAAAGCTTAAAAGTGATTAAACTAAGTTGATTCAAAAAAAAATTCTTTTGAAAGGAATTTGATGGTTGAAAATTAATAGTAAGAAATTTGATGGCCAAAAACTATTTTCATATGTTTCATATATGTAGAATATTTGGAAAAAAGCAATAGAATAAAAATGGAAATGATATTCATATGAGTTATAATAAAATGATTATTTCCTACCTCCAAATAGAATAAACTTTCTACTTTAATGATGCTTTATGATAGGTTATGTTTCCCAATTTCGAGAAGTTGATAATTACCAAGATGGATAAGTTGAATAGGATATGCTGTTGGAACCAACAACTTCTTTATCCAAATTCCTTTGGAATACTCCCAAAAGTTGGGATCAGAAACTGTCCATAACTCATTTATGTTTTTATCTAATATGATACATTTGTTTTATTTTGTTATATCAACTCTGTATTTGTATGTATTCATTTTTATCTCAGTTGTTTAGGTTAAATGGTTAAGAATTCCAACAATCTATTTATTCGACTTGAGGCTCTAAGGAAAATGCTGACTATGTGGATCATACTTTGCAGGTTATGTTTCCCAATTTGGAGAAAATGATTATTTATGACATGGGTAAGTTGAATACAATATGGGGTACGCAGCAAAGACTTGCTACAAATTCCTCTGGCAGACTTAAGTACATTGAGATTAGAAACTGTCCGGGACTCATATCCATTTTCCCGTCTTACGTAATGATTCAAAGTTTGAAGTACATTGTTGTGGAAGGATGTGGAGGGCTGAAATATTTGTTACCAGCAACTGTAGCAAAACAACTTAGCAAACTTGGAAGTCTTAGAATAGAGAGGTGTCCTATGATGGAAGTCTTGATAATAGATGATAATTCCAATCAATCTTCTATTGATGAGGTCATTTTCTGTCTTTCTCCTCATACTTTTACATTTCAAATATTTTCTCGTACTTAGGTTTCGCACTTTGCTTAAGCTTAATAAAATGAGGAAAATAACAATAATCATTTCTTTAAATTAAGCTATTATTAATTTGCTTTTCTAAATAAAAGATATATATCCTCCAAACTATTTAGAAATTGTTTCCTTTTTTATTTTAACTATTACTATTATAGTCATTACTTTAATGCCATTATTATTTTTGTTGTAGATTTTGTTTCCTAATTTGGAGGAGTTGATTATCATTGATATGGATAAGTTGAATACAATATGTCATTGGTTCCATCTACTTCCTCCAACTTCCTTTGGTAAACTTAGGACGTTGGAAATTAGCAACTGCCCAGAATTCATTTTTCCAAGTCAGCTACAGAGTCTTGAGGAGTTAAGGATAACAAATTGTAAATATTTAGAACAGATTTCTGGAGACACACTTGTTGCTACTTCTATATCGCTCAGCAATTCTAAATTGATGGAACTCTGCGTTGCTGGATGTCATAGCCTACCATTTTTATTTTCATCATCCTCGGCAAAAAGTCTAGACAATGGAAAAGATAATAAGATTTGAAGACGATATTGAACCTCTTTTCGGCAAAACAGTAATGTTTATTGTATCGATATTTTATTTCTTATGGTGCCTCTATCTATTTTTTCCCTAAATTATGTGAAGTTCAACTTGATTTTATGTTTTGTTTTTATGATCTGCTTTTAATCATAAAATTAAATTACCAAAAAATTATTGAGTACGAAATATAGTTAAATTAGTTTTATTCTCTTTAGTAAGATTTGTTTAAAGTAAAATTTTGGAATTTTATTTTCTGTTTCTATAAATTAAATTAAAAAATTACTTATTGAGTACCACATATAGTTAAATTAGTTTTACTTTTTCTGTTAGAAATTTTTAATGTAAAATTTTTTGAGAGGATAAGATCATGAGAGGTTACTCTGCAATTGGAAAACTTCAGGTATAGTACTGTGAATGGAAATGTCAATTGAATTGTTCCTGAATATTTTCTGGCAAATCCAAAATGAGATTTTACAAGTGAAATTTATTAGTTCTGCTAATTCAGTTAAAACATATACAGGAAATGGCAACTTAATTCGTATGATCATACTGTGATATATATTTATTTATTTTAATCAGAAAAATATACTTGCAGTTTCTTAATTTAAATACGCATCTCCTCATTCTACCATCTAGAAAATCAATTTTATCAATCTAATGAGAATAAAAGGAAGAAAGAAAAATAAAAATTCGTATTCATCTTTTATCAATATAATATATTATGAGTTTTATTGTTCAAATAGATGTATCACTCAGTTGATCACATATGTATATATAGAATCTCTTGAAAAATTAGAATTAGAATAGAAATGATAAACGTATGAGTTAGAATAAAACGGTTATTTTGTACCACCAAATAGAATAAAATAACTACATTGATTATGCTTTATAGGTTCTATTTCCCCATTTGGAGAAGATGACGATTACCAACATGGATAAGTTGAATAAGATATGGTGCTTGTATTTAAACTTAAAACAAAAAAAAAAACCTGCATTTATCTCTCAGCAATATCAAGTTTTATGAGTTTTAAGGTCTAAATAGTTGTGTATCACTCAGTTGAATATGTTTCGTATGAGTGGAATGTTTTGATAAATTAGAATCAGAATGAAATTGATGATGGGATGATTTATAATAAAATTATTATTTTCTACCACCAAATTAATAGAATAACATGACTCAATGGATCATGCTTTATAGGTTCTATTTCCCAATTTGGAGGAGATGACGATTACCAACATGAATAAGTTGAATAGGATATGGTGCTGGCAGCAACAACCTGCTCCGGATTCCTTTGGAAGACTTGAAAAAATTGAAATCAAAAATTGTCAGGAACTTGTTTCCACTTTTCCATATGACATAATAAGCACAACTCAAAGTTTTGAGGAGTTGATCGTTATTGACTGCAAATCTCTAGAACAGATATTTGATCCACGAGGAGTAAATCCTAGAGAAACAGATGGTGACACTAATGGTCTACCTGTTGCAGTAGAGCAGCTGGGGGTTTTGAAGATCAATGTTAAAGGATGTGAGTGCCTAAAATATCTGTTTCCACTATCTGTAGCAAAAAGTCTCAGGAATATCAGATTACTTGAAATAGAGAAATGTTAAATGACGGAAGAGATGATAAAGGTGGAAGATAATATCCATCCTTCTTTTTGCAAAGAGGTAGATTCTTGTTTGCCATCTCTTATATATCTTTAATTTCACATTTTGAAATTGTGACTTTTTTTGTTTATTTCCTATGCATCTTGTTATTAAAATGAACGTTTCTGGTGGCATTGGAAAGAGAAGTATAAGATATGTACAAGATCACGTGAGATCACTATGCAACTTAAAAGCTTCAACGATAGTAAGAGTCTTTTATCAGTCATTTCATCACTTTTTGTTTAACTCCCCCGAAAGTGAGGTAAATTGAAAAATAAATTTTAAATTTTCATAATATATTTAATTTTTTATTTTGTATTTTTTATGTAATTTGGCCTTAGAAAGAATACAGCAGTTTGGATTTTAGTTTTCATAAATAAATGGATCACGCTTTAGTCTATTTTATTGCTCTATATATTGTTTAACTATGGAGTTTTTTCCTTTTTCAAATTTTTGGTGCACTGGAATATATATATATATATAAATTTTTTTTTTTAATTGAAGTGTGCTCTATATCAAAGATGTAGCACCTTAATAATCTGTTTACTTTGCTTTGTTATAATTTATAGATAACTTTTCAAGCGATACATATAAAAGTAAAAAACTCCATTAGTTATGTAATTAACTTTTAAAGTAGGAGAGGTTCTTAGAATATAGCATTAAATTTAGGTCTTATTACTGGTTTAATAAAAATAGAAATATAAAAAAATCGTAATTTATATTATGTATACAGTCTCTAACTTCAATATCTAGTACATTTTTTGGTGGCTTAAATAAAAATAGAAATATAAATAAACATTGTAACGTATACGTATATATAGCATTTCTCTAATTTCAATATCTAGTGTGATACATTTTATGGTGAGTTATATATTTCAATTCTATATTTGTATGTATCCATTTCTATCTTGAGTTGTTTAGGCCATATTGTTAAGAATTCCAATAATCTATTAGCCAATTAGTCTCTAGTTGTTCTTCGGCTAAAAGAATAAAAATCTTTATTTATCTGACTTGTGGTTCTTCATTTATATTTTGCAGGTTGTGTTTCCCAACTTGGAGAATATGATTATTTGTGACATGGATAAGTTGAATACAATATGGGGTATGCAGCAAAGACTTGCTCCAAATTCCTTTGGAAGACTTTATTCAATTACGATTAGAAACTATCCGAGACTCATATCTATTTTCCCGTGTTACGTAATGATTCAAAGTTTGAACTACATTAATGTGGAAGGATGTGGAGGGCTAAAACATTTGTTACCAGCAACTGTAGCAAAACAACTTTGCAAACTTCAAGGTCTTAGAATAGTGAGTTGTCCCATGATGGAAGTCTTGATAACAGATGATAATACCAATCAATCTTCTATTGATGAGGTAAGTTTTTGTCTTCCTCCTCATACTTTTACATTTCAGATATCTTCTCGTATTTAAGTGCTTAATAAAATGAGGAAAATAATGATAATTATTACTTCAAATTAAGCTACTATTAATTTTCTTTTCTAAATAAAAGATATATATCCTCCAAACTATTTAGAAATTCTTTCCTCTTTTTTTTTTTTTTTATTTTAACTATTACTATTTTATTCATTATTTTAATGCCATTATTACTTTTGTTGTAGAAGTTGTTTTTTTAATTTGGAGGAGTTCATTATCCTTGATATGGATAAGTTGAATACAATATGTCATTGGCTCCATCTACTTCCTCCAACTTCCTTCGGTAAACTAAGGACGTTTGAGAGTAGCAACTGCCCAGAATTCGTTTTTCCAAATCACATCAGAATTCAGAGTCTTGAGAAGTTAAGGATAACCAATTGTAAATATTTAGAACAGATTTCTGGAGACACACTTGTTGCTACTTCTATATTGCTCAGCAATCCTAAATTGATGGCACTTGATGTTACTGGATGTCATGGGCTACCATTTTTATTTTCATTATCCTCGGCAAAAATTCTAGACAATCTTCGATTGCTTACAATATAGGAATGTTCCATGATGGAAATGATGATAAGGTTTGAAGACGATATTGATCCTCCTTAAAACGGTAATGTTTATTATATAGATATTTTATTTGTTACAGTGCTTCTATCTATTTTTGCCCTACATTATGTGAAATTCAACTTTGATTTAATATTTTGTTTTTATGATCTGCTTTATTGAGTACTAAATATAGTTAAATTGGTTTTAATCTCTTTGGTAAGATTAGTTTAAAATAAAATTTGGGCGGGGGGTCCTCCCTTGGACACGTCTCTAGGAAACAAATATAAGGGTCTATTTGGTTTTCATTTTCAATTCATATTTTCAGAATTGTAGATAGAGTGAAAGTAGTCTAGATAATATCTCTCTAAAAAGTTAAGATGTGTAATCTCCTGTTGAATTTTATATATATATATATATATACAGAGAGAGAGAGAGAGAGAGAGAGAGAGATTTCTGGAGACACACTTGTTGCTACTTCTATATTGCTCAGCAATCCTAAATTGATGGAACTCTGTGTCGCTGGATGTCATTACCTACCATTTTTATTTTCATCATCCTTGGCAAATAGTCTAGACAATCTTCGATTGCTTGGAATAAAGGAATGTTCCATGATGGAAGAGATAATAAGGTTTGAAGACGATATTGATCCTCTTTTCAGCAAAACGGTAATGTTTATTGTATAAATATCGGATTTAATATTTTGTTTTTATGATCTGCTTTATTGAGTACTAATTAGTTTTAATCTCTTTGATAGGATTTGTTACGTCTCTAGGAAACAAATCTAAGTGTCTATTTGATTTTCAATTTCAATTCATTTTTTGAAATGTGTCTTCATTTTTTTAAAATATGTTTGTGTGTTTTCATTTTCATTTCTTTTATATTTATTAAATGTCTAACAATTTTTTTTAATAGATTTTATTGAACAATTAGTTATTTGTTGTCGAAAAGAAAATGAAAGAAATTTAAAATAAATAAAATCATCATTGACCTTTTTTTAAAAAAAAACTGAAAATAACATTTTTTGTATTCAATGTTTAGTTCATTTTAGGAAATATTTTCATTGAAAATATTTTTAATTTACTAAACTAAACATATTTTCAAGCCTAATTTTTATTTTCATTAAAAATAAAAATTGAAAGCAACTAAAGCAAAACCGGTCAAGATCTAAAGTACTTTTGTTTCTTTTATAAACTTTCAGTAGATAGAGTAAAATTAGTCTAGATAATATCTCTCTAAAAGGTTAAGATATGTAACCTCCAGTTGATTTTTCTTTTTTACTTTTTTTTTTTTTTTGTATAGAGAGTCTCGTGAAATTTTTTGCTATATAATTACCCAGCATGAAACTGCTTTTCTGAGAAGAGCTTAAGTTATGAAACATTATCCCACCAAGAGCATTAAACTCTTTGTCAAAGAGTGTGATGGATCCAAAAAAATAATTTCAATAAATTAATAAAGCTTATAGTATTAATTTAACTAATCACTTAATTACAGTTATTTGACAAACTTATTAAGATAGATAATTTTGTCTTTAACAAGGGATAAAATCTTCTGTTTTTAAAGAGTGTCATACTCTTTATTAAAAGGTCATCATTGGCCAAAAAATTTAATTTTAATAAATTAATAAAACTTACAACATTAAGTTAACTAATCATAGTTATTTGATAAAAAGATTTAACACAGTTAATGAAACAACTAATTTTTGCCTTTTCAACAAAATAGTATTTCTCATTTTATTATTTTTACATGAATTTTAAGTGAGATGTTGTAAAAGTGATAGCTCAGTTAGTCACTTATTTAATGTCTAAGGTCAGAGAGATTCTTTTAACCTTAAGTGAAATCTAAGCATGCTTACTTTTGGAGGTAGTATTATTGCTAATTACTTTTGAAAATACTTATTCTATTTGTTTGTCTTATTTTAATGAACAATAGTGATTATATGTTTATTATTTAATATGAATGTTAAAGCTTAATTTATATGTTTATTACTTATTTTAATCTTTGATTTGCTTAGGCCAAATTATTAAGAATTCCAATATTCTTCTACTAAATTGATCTTTAATTGTTGTTTGTATTACAAGACAAGCTTAAAAAGCTTTACGTACTACTTATGGCTCCAAGGAAAATGTTTTTGACTATGCTTGACAACATGGATCATGCTTTGTAGGTTGTGTTTCCCAATTTGGAGGAGATGATCGTTACTGACATGCCCAAGTTGAATACAATATGGGTTTGCTGCAACAACTTCCTCTAAATTCTTTTGGCAAACTTAGAAAAATTAAGATCAGAAACTGTGAAGAGTTTTCTAAAGGACTTCCACTTTCATTATTGAAGTCATTAAACAACTTGCAAGAGCTGCAGCTGAAATCTTGTAATTCTCTTAGAGAAGTGTTTGATTTGGAGGAGGAGACCGACGTTCATGAAGATCAGACACCTCGTGTATCAAAGTCTTCCTTGCAAGTATTGATTTTGGATTCCCTGCCCAATCTCAAGCAATTACGGAATAAAGATCCACGAGACATTTTTGATTTTCAAAGCCTATCTAAGATACATGTTTGGAACTGTGAAAGTGTGAAATATCTCTTTCCAGTCTCAGTTGCCAAATCTCTTATGCAACTTCAATGGCTAGACATAGCTGGTTGTGCTGGACTTGAGCATATTGTTGTAGGGAAGAAGGGACCGACACATCCATCAGTTTTGTGTTTCCTAAAGTGATCAGGTTGGGACTTTGGGATCTTCCAAAACTCAAGGGCTTTTATCCCGGAAGATTTACAACAGAATGGCCATCATTAGAAAATACTTGGCTTAGAACAAATGTTCACGGGGGAACCAGCTTTTTGGAATTCAAGAATCATGTAATACACTTAGACAACTCTTTACTAAGGTATAAAATCACTTGATAAATTCTTTTTCTTAAAATGAAAGGAAGGAATAATAATAATAATCTATATCTATATATTATATTAAATTTATTCCACTATGTCACCTCCTTAGTACAAGTGTCTCATCAATACTAGTAACATTGAAAATTGGTTTTATGCATGCCATAATAAATTCCAATGTTTAATTTTTCTTTTAAAAAAAAAAGTTCTGTGTGCAGATGAAAGGAAGAATTGGAACTTAAAATTTTGGAAGATTTAACTTAGGTGAAAAGCATCAAAGGACGATGTTGGGAGTGGTTATTAATGTCAGTGTTTGCTAATTGATTCCTTCAACTATTTATGTGTTTCATTATGTATAATTGCTATGAATATTTTATTTCTCAATATTGTAAATAATGTAGTTCTGAATTCTGAAGTCCTAGTACATAATCGTATACCTCATCAGTAGTAATGCTGTGCTGGTACGGAGTAGCATAACCATAGTCACGTATCTATTGTTAATTACTTTTATAGAGTGGCCAACTCAATTGGGAGGCATGATCTCCAAGTTTTTAAGCTGTACAAATTATTATATATTGGCCCCAAAATTTTTGTAGACTTACATTGAGATCATCTAAATTTAACAAAAATAATAAAGGTATAAGGGAACTATAATGTGCATAGCTTTCTAGTAAGACTATCAGTCCATAAAAAAAAAAAAAAAAGGTTTTTAAACTTTTATCAAAATGATAAGAATCAAAGTTATTAAGTCTGGTCTAATAGTAAGAGGTTTAAATAGTACATAAAATGTTCAAGGTTCAATTCTCTCACATAACCAAAAAAAGAAGAAGATAAGAATCACACCTAACTTGGGAATATGAATCAACAAAATTATTGGTAAGGCTAAATCAGTAGGATAATAACACATTCCAAACAAACTTTTTGAGTAAATTATAGAAGTATTAACTTCATGTGGTAACATTAGGTGCCCTCTTATGGTGCTAAGCTATATACCGATGTGTCTAACGATCTATCTATCAACTCATAATGCATTATATCAATAACTATATTAACTTCATTATCTTTTTTGACAACAGAATATTCAGTTTCTTTTTTTCTGTCTGCATATATATATATATATATATATATTAAAATCACTTTTATTCCAAGTTTACCTTGGTGTCTTTGTCGCCGGTTTCTATTTCTTCTTTGCAATCTCCTTGAAACTCATGAATTTTTTGAAATTCCAATATCTAAAACCAACAGTAATTATTGTGTATATATATTTCTTTTGCTAAGAAATCTATTTCTCCTTTTCGTCACATACCATTGCTCTGAAAATCAACAATTTGGTATACATGTTGAAATTACGAGAAATTAGATAAAGACAGAATCACCAATTCTACCTAGAACATAACTCTCAATTCCAATAGAAAATTCATTTGAAAACCCAGAAAATTTCTCAGCATCTCATTCAAATCGGTTCCTCACTTTTTCTATTTTGAATATTTTTTCATCAATGAACTCGGGTTTCATTCCTATTAACGTTTTTCTGTATAGTTATTTCTTTTGTCACCCAATGTTTTTCTTTGTACACTCCTCACTCTTGAGAAAAAGAAAATCAAGGCTGAAAAAATAAATCATACATATCCGCCACTTAGATGAATTCTTCAATTTTAACAATTTTTCAAATTTTAATTTAGAGGGCATTAACTTTAAGAAAATTGATATTCCATTCCTCTATTTTTTTTTTTTTATACCAAACATTATAAAGAAAAAAAAAATATTTTCTTTCTTTTGCATACTAAACATATTTTTAAGTTATTATGTTTCTTTTTATTCATTTACCTATTTCTTTTCCTACTCATTTCTTTCCATTGCTTTATTATTATACCTTGACTTGGATTCTTCCATGAGAAGTTGGGGTGATTGCGCCACCCAGGGTTGTAAGTCTTGGAGTATGGGTTGTTATTACCCACATAGTTCACCTCTTTAATTCTTTCCTTTGTTCCTTCCCCTAGATCACCTTTAAATATGGCAGCTTAGAAGGAGAGCACTTGGTCAAGTTTGGCTGACAACTTAGCCAATACATCTACATCATGGATCCTAGCTACCTTCTTCTCATTGTTTCTCCTTGTGCTCCAATTAAAGGCATTAGTAGTGACCTCTTCGAGCATGTCATATGCTTCTACATAATCTTTATTCAAAAAAGCACCTCTCGCTATTGCATCAACCACTATTTTTGTGTGAGATCCCAAGCCTCCAGAGAATACCTGCATCACCAGTCAATCATGCATGCCATTATGTGGGCATTTTCTCAATAATTCCTTGAACCTCTCCCATGCATCATAGAGAAACTTCCTATCAAATTGGGAAAAATTCACTATCTTTGTCTAGAGTTTGGCTGTCTTTGAAGGAGGGAAGTACTTAGTCAAGAACTTTTGAGCTAGTGACTCCCAACTCTCACCAGAACCTAGTGGAAGGGAATTTAGCCATCACCTAGCCCCATCTCTCAGTGAAAAGGAGAATGACCTGAGCTTAATAGCTTCATCAGATACCTATTATACTTGAAGGTGTCACAAATCTCCAAGAAATCGAAGATATCAAGATTGGGGTCTTCATTAGGTCCCCCTGCAAATTAATTATTTTGTACCATCTGAATAATTGTAGGATTGATTTCAAAGTTGTTGGCCCCCACAACTGGTCTTCTAATGCTAGACAGTGCATTTTGGACCCTAGGTACAACAAACTTCCTCAGAGTCATGTGTTCTTCATTATGATGGTCCTCAGCTACCATTTTCTCTGAATCTTGTTAAGGGTTTGTGGCTAATCTTCTTTCTCTTCTATTCCTTCTACAAGTCTTCTCTATTTCTGGATCAAAGAGAATTAGAATATGACTACCAGCACTTCTCATGCACTAGAAGAGTCCTTGAAGTCAAGATTAAAGCTAATAACACCTGAGAGTAGTGACAGCTTAATCAATAACACGAACAGAAAAAATAAAAATAAAATTTTTGCTTGAGTTAACACCTAGTTGATTCCTCTAATATCCATTGACACAGTCCCCGATAATGGCGCCAAAAACTTAATGTATGAAAAATTGTGTGCAATGAAATAAAGTGCAAGCGTACACTATCAATGTAGCTGACAAAGTATCCTAGGGTTGTCGTACCCAAGAGACTGTGTAACTAATTATTAAAGTACTATAACCACAATATTACTCAAGTAATCGAATTGTAATGAAAGTAGTTTAGAATAAAAGCAACGCAACAAAGAAAAGAAGAATGTGAGCAAAGGTGTAGAAAATTTAGCAATTAAAAGCCTAGGGGTTCTGATTTCACCACAACCATATATATTAATTCTCCTAATTTCATCAATGCACTTCTAGTTCTATCAATTGCTAGCCAGAATCTCCCTAATCTATTAAAAAGTCCCTCCCAATGTTAGATTAAACTAATTCTAATTATCAATCCAATCATATCCCTATATGAATTGTAAAAACGAGAATTGCCTAAAGTTCTATAGATTTCTTTTAATGGCTACACAGGGTCCTAGCCTAAGTTCCACTATGGAATTAGTTTCCATGGTCTAGATTAATTAATTCCTTCCCAGGTCATGGCAATCCACAATTTCTCTAACTAATTGGCTAGATCAATTAGAGAGTAAAGCACAAAGAACTAAAACTGAATTGAATAAAACTAGAATTTCATTAAATCTATCTGTCAAATCAATGCATGGTTGGGCTACATCATAGCCCCTAGAAAGAAACTTAGAAACTCATATTCAAAATAAAATACATCATGGAAGTAGAAGAGAACAAGGTAGAGAAGAAAAACTCAATGAAACCCCATACTCTCCTTCGTCTCCACACTCTCTCTTGCCTCCTCCAATTGCCAAAGTGTCAAAAGATCCTAAACACTAGCCCTAATTACCTATTTATAGCTAAGATACAATTTCTTGATCAAATTAGGATTCCTACTAACCTATCAAGCCCCAAAGCCCCCAAATTTTCATATTCGGACATCTAGGGTGCTATGACGCAACTCCTTTGGCGCCATGGCACCACTTGTATAGCCTCTGGTCACTTTGTTCCTCTTTTGGCACCATGGCACCATGTCCTCGATGCCACCACACCAAATGCACATTTTCTGGTTGTTTACGGTGCCATTTGCAGCAGCATCTCGGAACTTGAGGATCCTTTGACCCGTTTTCTCTTGTAACTTTGTGTTTCTTGTCATTCCTTGGGCCTCTATACTCTTCAAGTCAACTTGGGGTTGATTCCTTTGACCTGAAATCTTCCAAAATCCTCAGTTCATGCTCACTTTTGTATCTTGCTTCTTTAAATGCTTGGTTCCTACGAAATAAGCAGTCAACAATCAAAAGCACCCAATTCTTACTCAAATGAGGATTGAAATATAAGGGATTGATGTTATAACATAGCTATATAAAATGCACTCATCAAGGGCAATTGTACAACATCCAGTTAAATCACTCCACCTTGTGAAAGTGCAAATATCTCTTTAGCCTTCTCCTAGACTAATTTACCACTTGCACCAAGGATTTTGCAAACAATCGATTCACCACCAGTTCCATTTCAACGAAGTTGGTCAATCCCATCACAAGAGAATAATCAAAGAATTGGTTCGACAATATAGTAATAATAGGTGCATTATAGCAGCCACATGTTAGAGAGTGATTAAAAATATATTATATTACACATGACCATTCATTAGGCAAAGTAATTTAGATTAAGCTTCATATTGCTGTTTCATTGTTTTTTTTTTCACCTATTTCTTTTGAGTAAGTTGTGTTGGGATTTTGGGATGTTTTTGTCTGAGTAACTTAAATTTGAACAAGGTTGTAGATATCCTACTCTACGTAAATTGTTTGGATACTTGTAGAGTAAAAAGGATAAAATGGTTCAGAGTAACAACTATCACTATTAGCAAAAGTATATGTTATGGTTGCAAAGGCTTTGCAAGCTTTTTTTTTTTTACTTGTGTTCGAACTCATAAGGCCTTTAGTTGAAAACCCTGCATACATTTTCTTTCCCCTTTTGTCTATAGTAAAATGAAGAAAGAATTATAGAGTATTATTATTAATGATAATCATTATGAATACTAGATAAATTTATTCGTGCTACACCACAAGTTACGTTTGTTATAATATATTTTGGTAACTAAAAATAACAAAAAGATGAACTATGTAGATTTTTCAATATTAAGATCTTTTCATTCCCTCAGAAACACCATCTGTCTCCCCTGGTTTCTCATCAGGGATTTTAATGAGACCATCCAGCCAAAAGAGTGATTTGGGGGCAAATTTATTCCTTCATGGGCTAATAAGTTCCTTGACACTATCTAGGAATGTGATCTTGACATGGGCTGCAAGGCCCCCTCTACACTTGGCACAAACATGTCAATCAAGTAAGACGTATCTCTAAACGTCTTGATCATGCACTCTGCTACATTTGTTGGAAGTTCTTGTTCATTAAAGTGTCGCTCTTCAATCTTTCTCACTTCCATTCAGACCACAATCCCATTCTCTTGTGTTGCCATACCTCTGGGACTTCCTCTTTCCAAAGACCTTGTAGGTTTGAATTGGCTTGGACCACCCATCCTCATTTTGAGTCCGTTGTTGATAATGCTTGGAATGAGAGTCAGGATCACATCATAGCCAGGTTATATAATGTGAGGACTGTTGCCATTGATTTTAATCTAAACCATTTTGGCAACATCTTCAAGAGGAGAACAATTATTAAGGCCAGACTTACAAATATCAACAATTCCTTCCAAAACTTTGACTCAGTTTGGCTTTGTCTTTTGAAAAAGAAACTTCATGAGGTATATGAGAAAATCTTGGAATATGAAGGACTCTTGTGGTTTCAAAAATCCAGAGAACTTTCAACTAAATTTGGTGATAACAATGCCAAATTCTTCCATGCTCTAGCTATTACTAGAAGCAAAAGAAATAAAATTTAGGGCTTTTTCTCTCAAATGGCCAATGGAGCACTAATCATTTAGAAATTAGTGAGGAAGCTAAACATTATTTCAAGGGCCTTTTTGCTTCTATTGATCAAACTAGTGATTACCATTGCACTAATGAAAACCACCCGAAACTTTTGAATGTTGTTGTGGAAGCTCTTACCAAAGAAGTCTCTAAAGTTGAGGTTTGGGATGCCCTTAAATATATGAAAGCTTATACTACTCCAGGGTTTGACGATTTCTAGCCCATCTTCTACAAGAAATGTTGGCACATTGTTGGCAAGGAGGTTCACAATTTTATTAAAGAAGCTTTTCGCACATGTAACTTTGGCGTGTTCGCCTATAGTGTCACTAATATAGGTGGTAGCTAAATTAAAAATCCAAGTTTCAATTTTCAACCAAAGGTTGTGTTCTTAGAGAATCACTAGTACATGTCACAGCCAATTAGGCCAAGAGAATAGGGGTTTTCAGCAAAATCAATAGTATTAATAGTAAATAAACGCAATAACAGATAAACTAGAAGTCAATTGATGATGTAAATGTAATCAACCTGGGAACTATCAGCCATCTCATGAATCTATCCTTGACCCAAAGATAAAATTTAATTCTAGTAATGCCAATTAACTAGATTAACCCTAAAATCTCATATTAACCTACCTAATTAATTGATTTGGTTGAACCCTAAATAAGTCATAATCCCTGCACTTAGCTCGGCAATTCCTACTACACAATTGCATAGGCTATGGCCATTGGAACCAAACCCAACCCCAACCATAATCACAACATAGGATTAAAGCATCCAAGACCTAAAATTCAAATTTTTATCCAACAAAATCAAGTTTTTCTCCGCGAAAATTACTCCTAGGGTGATCAGACTTAGAAAACCCACAAACCCATCCAAGAATCGTGTATAAAAATCATCATACACAATTCTAGAGAAAGAAACAAAGAGTAGAGAAGCATAACCTTTATTAAATTCAAAATAAATGTAATATTGGTTTAAAGAATCAAACTGATGGTCTTCAAGTCATCCTAGGTTGATTACAGAAGCTTCTAGCCTTCCATTTTCATGGAGGTAGGCATGGGAGAAGAGAAAATAAACTAAAATCTAGTGAGAGAGTGAAGGGGCATGAATTGTTGAGGGAGGAAGAAGATAGTTGAATTGACCTAGGGTTTTTAGGGAAAAATTACAAAAATACCATTAATGAGGCCCAAATGACAACCGTGCCCCTCATTTAAGTTACCAAATACCTATTTTATCCTTTTGAGTAGAGAAATTCTCTTTTATGTCCTCACTTCATGAATTTATGAAGATTTATTGCTCTAATCCTAAGCTTGGACATAAATCCGAACAAGCTCTAAGGTCTCCCAAGTTCAGTCTTGAAATTAAAAATTCTTAACAAGTAAAATTGGACTTTAAATAAGAAAATTAATATGAAATACAATAAATTCTAATTAGAACTCAATGATATAAATAGATGCTAATTAAACAATTAAATACAAGTTTTAAAATGCTAGAATTAAGTATAATAGTACAAAGATAAACACTAAAAAGTGTTTATCAAATCCCCCCACACTTATCCCTTGCACGTCTTGAGTAAGATAGAACTTTACATTAAAAAACAAGAGGGAAATGACAATATGCAAAAAGCTAAAAACAACACAAAATTATTTATAGTCTACTTTCCAATGACTATCAAGAATGAGACAATGTGTAACATAGAGGACAATCAAAAACATAAGAACATAACCAATCATGCCATAATTCTTTACATTCCAATTTAACAAGAAAGGCAATGTCAAATGAAAACATATATCAAGAATGATGGTCTCACAAGATGCTATCCACTCAAACTCTCAAGTGTTTACACTCACTCAACTCAAGATGTAAGCACTACCATAGGCTTGCAAAAATTATAATCTCCACCACTTCAAAACATATGCATACATAAATCAAAAGGACTTTATTCAAGGTTGTAATTGGACCAAGGGAAGAAGAAGAAAGGAAGGGATAAAATGGATATGGAAAAATAAGTATCAAAGAGAGTATGAAAATAAGAGTTCAAGCACAAAAATGTATAATCAATTCTTATTCTCACTTCCTTTAATTACAAAAGCCACAAAACAACACTTATTATATATATAGTTCTTTTTATTCTCCTTTTTCATTTTATTTTTCTTTTCTCTTTTCTTTTTTTCTTTTGTTTTGTATCATTTTTTTAGATTTTTTTTTTTTTAACTTTCTACACTCAGCTTCGAAATTTTTGCACAAACCAACCCTTGCAACTAACAAATCCCCCCCCCCCCCAACTTTACTTTTGGTTGTCCCAGACAAAGAATAAAATCATGAAGTGCCAAGAACTCATACAAATAACATTCATGCTCTCTAACTTCATAAGGGTAGGAATACATGGTTTTGCATTTAAGGTTAGAGTGAGTTCAACCAAGGATTGATAATAGGCTCAAGGGGGGTAAACAATGGTAAATAATGCAAGGATAATTGGATATGTAGCTAAGCAAGAAAAATAGCCTTCATCATCTTTAAGCATGCACATGAAAATGTAGCCTCAAAAATTAAATCTCAATTGAATAAAAATGGAATTGTCATAACATCATCAATCATGTCTATACAAGAAATTGGGCTACATCTTAGCCCCTAGAAAAGAAATTAGTTACACATAGTGTAACTTAAACACATAACATAAAATAAAGAAAACATGGATGTAAAAGGGGTAGATGAAATGCCTTGCTCCTTGCTTGTGTGTGGTCGGATGGATGGTGTCTTTGCTCCTTGCCTAGCTGCCTATTTATAATGTATATAATCCTAATTTTACTCTAACTAGGAATACAATATTAGTAGGATTTAAATAATTTAATCCCACTTAAATTAGGATAGAATATAATCTAATTTGCTTTGGCAACTTCAGTCCCACTAGGACTCTTGAGAATTTAATTCCTTTAGATGTATATCTCTTCTAGTTTCTCTCAAACTAGGATTCCAATTAGGATAACCCTCTTCCTAGTCCTACTTGAATTAGGACTCTTAGATGAATTATAACTTTAATTATTAAGTCATTCCTAATTATGCTTGAATTAGGATTCCATATGGCTGCACACTTCCAAGACTTCAATCCTACTTGAACAATGATTCCGGAGAGTCTTCTAGGCTTGAGAGTCCTAGTCCTTGTAGGACACTACTTCCTGGAAGTCCACTTGGCTTGGAACTCTTTAGATTTGCTTCGAAAAGTCTTCAGGGCGCCACGGCGTGACTTTTGGGCGCCACAGCGCTGGATGGCAGCATTGGCAATTTACTCTCGGGTATTGAGCGTCACGGCGCCAAGGCAAGGGTGCCATGGCGCCAGGCACCAGAATTGCACTTTTCTCCATTTTGCTTCCTTGGCTCCTTTTGGTGCTTGGTTCCTACATAATAGCAAAATGACATTAAAAGCACCTTAATCTATATTAATTTGGGACTTAAATGCAAGGGAATTCATGCCAAAACATCTATATAAATTACACTCATCACTTACACCAAGGAGACTCTCTCTCCTTATCTTTTCATCTTGCGCATGGAAAATTTGTCCCTCTTGATTACTAAGAAAGTTCTCAAAAAGGAATAAAAACCTATTTGCTCCTCTAGACGGGGTCCTCTTATTTCTCACCTTCTCTTTGTGAAAGATGTTCTTCTTTTCACCTCTGGTTCAAAGGCTCAAGCTAGAGTTATCAATTCTACTCTCCAAGAATTTTGCAATGTTCCAAGCCTCAAAGTTAATAGTAGTAAATCTTGCGTGTTGGCCTCTCCTAGCATAACTAGAACCAAGAAAGAGTCTCTTCAGTTTATTTGTTCCATCAACTTCACTAGTGATATGGGTAAATACCTTGATATCCCTTTCATCAAGGGTCAGATCAACAAGAGCCATTTTGCCAACATCACCTCTAGTCTGAAAAGGAGGCTCTCGAATTGGAAAGGTAAATGATTCAATAAAGCTGGTAGAATTACTCTTGCTAGATCTACCTTGGCATCAATACTAGTCTATACTATGCAAACTTTGTGGGCCCCTCAGAATGTTTGCAATGATATTGATAGAATCTGTAGAGATTTCATATAAAAACAATGACAACAAAGGCCTCCTTTTAGCTATTTGGGACTTAGTGACTACCCCTAGAGTCACTAGTGGCCTTGGCATCCGCTCAGTAAGACTCACTAATATCTCTCTCCTTGGAAAGTCCATCTAGGACATTCTCGATAATGCTGACAAACTGGGGGTACTGGTTTGGCAGAATAAATACCTTAGACCAGACAGTTTGTTTAACCACTCTAGTCCCCAGTCAGCCTGGTACGTTTGGAAATCAGTCTGTAAGAGCATTCCTTGGCTTCAAGATGGCTTTCAAAAAAAGAAAAGAAAAGTTAATGATGGTACCGCCACTGACTTCTAGTGCGACCTTTGGGTGTGTAGTAGTAGTACTGTCAACAATTTGGGCCTGGGTATATGTCAACAAAGAAGCTAAGGTTTTTGATTTCATAAGCAATGGTAATTGGGATACCAATTTAATCCTCTCTACGGTTCCTGCACACATAGCTCATGACATTTCCCAAATTAGCCTCCCTTTTATTCCCTCATTGCATGACAATTGGCCCTAGAACCACTCCAACAATGGGTGCTTCTCCCTTAGCTCAGCATATGATTGGCTGACAGGAGACCCTAGCAACGTTGATAATACTAGTCACTAGAAAGGCTTATGGAAACTCAAAGTCCCATAAAAACTTCAGGTATTTCTCTAGCCTTTGCCTATTAACGTCTTCTATTACTACAGGTTTGCGCCCTTCAATGCTATGCTCTAAATGTCGAATGACGGCAGAGACCTCCATCCATTGCCTTAGGAACAGCAGCTTTTCCCGTGAGACTTGGTCAAGTTCTAACCTCACTCTTTGGGGACGATTTCTTCACTATGGATCGCTTCTTTGGTGGCTTTATAAAGCTACGAACTCCACTTGCATCGAAAATAAATGCTGGGCATCTTCCTATGTTCTTACACAGGAAGATCTCTTTGCAAAGGATATCTTCAAACTCCTATCCAGTGACCATCTAACTACGAGAACTGAGAGGCAAGTCCATAGGCTCCCCCCAGCACAACTAATTGAAGCTCAATAAGGACGAGAGTAGTCTTGGCAATCTGGGTAGAGATGGCTGTGGTGGATTAATTAGGAATTATGCAGGAGGCTGGATACTGGGTTTCAAGGGCTACTTAGGGCACACATCCAATATGCATGTTGAATTAGAAGCTTTGAGAGCTGGTCTTATCTTAGCCTAGCATAAGAATTTCAAGTCTGTTGATGTTGAAGAATGATTAAAAGTTGCACGTGATAAGGCTTGCTGACTTGGTCCTCCTTTTGTTGCTGATATTTTTTTTTTTTTTTTCTGTTGAGATTAGTGCTCCAGTATAATTAGGAGTCAGTTGCTATTTTTCTAGTTCATGAACATTGGTTGTAAGCCTATAAATAGGCATGCTTTTCATTCAATAAACACAGAACATTCAGTCCTCCATATTTTAAATACTAGTTTTTATTCTTTCTCTGCATTACTCTCCAACATTTATGGTATAAGAGCCTGGTTCGATCGTAAGAAGGGCGTGTGAATAATGGCAGTAAACGGTAATGTGATGAGTGTGACTTAATCCTCTTTACCAGTTTTCAAAGGTGACTGTTACAAATTTTGGAGCATCAAGATGAAGACTTTGTTTAGGTCCCAAGATTTGTGGGACTTGGTGGAGAACGGATATGCAGACCCAGACGAGGAGAATCGACTGAGAAAAAATAAGAGAAAAGACTCGAAGGCGTTATTCTTCATTCAACAGGCAGTTCATGAAACGATATTTTCCAGAATTGCAGCAGCAACCACATCCAGACAAGCATGGACAATTCTGCAGACAAAATTTCAAGGCTCATCCAAAGTAATCGTAGTGAAACTACAAACTCTAAGGCATGAGTTTGAGACCTTGCACATGAGAGGCAATGAATCTGTTCAAGATTTCTTGACAAGGGTGGTAGCAATTATAAATCAGATAAGGGCATATGAAGATCAAATTACTGATCAAACTGTTGTTGCAAAGGTGTTAAGGAGTTTAATACCTAAGTTTGATCATGTAGTAGCTGCAATTGAAGAATCAAAAGACTTGTCAACATTTGCACTTGATGAGTTGATGGGTTCCTTGCAAGCACATGAAGCAAGGATAAATAGATTAGCAGAGAAAATTGAAGAAAAGGCATTCCAGGTGAAGGGAGAAATGTCTTAGTCAAATGTAGCAGATAAAGGAACTGTAAGAGGACGATTTAGAGGAAGGAGTCATGGCAGAGGCAGATTCAGAGGTAGAAGTGCAGATCAGAGGCAATTTTCCAATAAAACAAAGAAGCTATAGAGGCAACATTCAGTGCCACAATTGCAAGAAGTATGGGCATGTGAAGGCAGATTGCTGGGCCAAAGAAAAGCAAGCAAATTTTGTAGAAGAAAGTGAAGAAGTAAGTAATCTTTTCATGGCTCACTATAACATTAATGGTACTGCAAGCAGTGTGTGGTTTATAGACAGTGGCTGTTCTAATCATATGACAAGTGAGAAAGTCTTGTTCAAAGAGTTAGATGAATCTCAGAAGATGAAGGTGAAGCTTGGTGATGACAAGGAAATTCAAGCTGAAGGCAAAGGGACAGTGACAATCAACACCAATGAAGGCAAGGTAAAACTCTTGCATAATTTGCAATTTGTTCCTAATCTTGCTCACAATCTGCTAAGTGTTGGCCAATTAATGGCTAGTGGTTACTCAATCTTATTTGATGATGAAGCATGTGTTATTAAAAATAAAAAGACTGGGCAGCAAATGATCAAAGTGCAGATGACCAAGAACAAAATGTTTCCACTTGAAGTATCAAACGTGGAAAATTTTGCTATGGTTGCCAAAGAACAAAACAGCTCCAAGCTATGGCACTTACAGTATGGACATCTCAACATTAAGGGACTAAAATTATTACACCAAAAGGATATGGTTTCTGGGTTACCAAAAATTGAAGAGACGAAAAAGTGTGAAGCCTGTATATATGGAAAGTAAACCAAGAAGTCATTCCCCAAAGGCAAGGCATGGAGAGCCTCAACTTGTCTTGAACTTGTACATGCAGACCTGTGTGGACCAATGCAAATAGAATCACTTGGAGGGAGTCTTTATTTTTTGCTCTTTACTGATGATGATAGTTGTATGAGCTAGGTTTATTTTTTAAAATATAAATCACAGACCTTTGAGTGTTTCAGGAAGTTTAAAGACTTAGTTGAAAAGCAAAGTGGCTGTTATATGAAGGTTTTGCACACTGACAGAGGTGGAGAATTTATGTCCAATGAGTTTAGCAATTTTTGTGAAGAAAATGGCATAAGTAGGGAGCTAACAGCACCTTACACACCTGAGCAAAATGGTGTGGCTGAAAGAAACCGCACTATTGTAGAGATGGCAAGAAGTTTGCTAAAAGGGAGAGGCCTTTCGAATCAATTCTGGGCAGAAGCAGTAGCAACTGCAATATGTTTGCTGAATCTCTCTCTTACAAAAGCAGTACAGAATCAGACACCATTTGAAGTGTGGAAAGGTAGAAAGCCATCAGTAAGCTATTTAAAAAATTTTGGTTGTATATAGCTTATGCTTTAGTCAATTCACAAAATCGAAAAAAAATTAGATGAAAAATCTGAGAAATATATTTTTGTTGGATATTGTATTGAATCCAAAGCATATAGACTGTATAACCCATCTAGTGGCAAGGTGATTATTAGCAGGAATGTCATATTTAATGAAGAGGCAAACTGGAACTCTAGTAGCAGTGCAGAGAACTCAGAAATGCAACTCAAAGTCCCATTAGAAGTAGCTACAGAACCAGCACATGTAATTATCACCCCTCCAACATCTAGCAACAGGAGTGATGCAACCACACCAAATAGAGAACCAAGGAGCAACAATTCATCTCCTGAAAGTGTGTCATCAGAAGAAACACCACCAAGGAAAGTCAGAACCTTAAGAGAAATTTATGAATCCTGTGCATTTGCTCTTATGGTTACAGACCCAACAACGTACAAAGAAGCTGCAGAAACAAAAGCATGGCAGAATGCAATGGAAGAAGAAATCTTAGCCATTCAAAGGAATAAAACATGGGAGCTAGTGGACCTACTAGAAGGAAAAAACACAATTGGCTTGAAATGGATCTTTAAAACAAAATACAATGCAGATGGAAGTATTCAGAAGCATAAAGCCCGGTTGGTGGCAAAGGGTTATTCACAGCTACAAGCGGTTGATTTTGATGAAACATTTTCCCCAGTTGTACAATTTGAGACTGTAAGAACAATCCTTGCAGTGGCTACACAATTAAGGTGGCCAATTTACCAATTTGATGTAAAATCTGCATTCTTAAATGGAGAATTAGAAGAGGAGGTTTATGTTGAACAACCTAAAGGATTTATAGTCAATGGCAGTGAAGACAAAGTGTACAAGTTGAAGAAGGCATTGTATGGACTAAGGCAAGCACCTAGAGCATGGTATAGCAAGATTGATCACCATTTTCTGCAGCATGGATTTGAAGTGAAAATGAGCCTACCTTATATGTAAAGAGGCAAGGTACTAATCTCTTACTTGTTTGCCTTTATGTTGATGATATAATTTACATGGGATCATCTTATTCTTTAATTAAAGAATTTAAGAAAAGCATGATGAGTACATTTGAGATATGCAGAAGATTTGCTCAAACACTTCAATATGCTGCATTGCAAAACAACTATCACTCCTATGAATTTAAATGAAAAACTACAGCAAAAAGATGGCACAGAATATGCAGATGCTAAGAAATTTTGAAGTTTAGTTGGAGGTTTAATCTACTTGGCTCACACTCGACTAGACATCTCATTCTCAGTTGGAGTAGTTTCTAGATTCATGAGTAATCCAATAAAACATCATTTTGGAGCAACAAAAAGGATCTTGCGTTATATTGCTGGTACCTTAGACTATGGCATTTGGTATTCTTATGTTGAAGACTTCAAACTGTATGGCTATACAGACAGTGATTGGGCAGGGTCATTGGATGACAGGAAAAGCACCTCTGTTAGTGTTTTTACCCTTGGTTTGGGAGCTATCACATGGAGCTCCAAGAAATAAGCAATTACTGCATTGTCAACCACTGAGGCAGAATATGTAGCAGCTGCCTCTACAGCTTGTCAAGCTGTATGGTTAAGGAGATTACTTGCTGATATGGGTCAGGTGCAAACTGAAGCAATGCAGATTTTTTGTGACAATAGCTTAGCCATTGCAATAACAAAAAATCTTACTCTACATGGAAGAACCAAACACATTGACTTGAGGTTCCATTTTATAAAGGAGTTGGCAGCTGATGATTTAATTACCTTAAAGTATTGTAGTACAAGAGAACAAGTGGCAGACATATTCACAAAATCCCTCCTTGCTCAGAAGCACATTTATTTGAGATCTTTGCTTGGAATTTGCAACTTTGAATCAAGGGGGAATGTTGAAGAATGATTAAAAGTTGCACCTGATGAGGCTTGCTGACTTAGTCCTCCTTCTGTTGCTGATAAGGCTTGCTGACTTGGTCCTCCTTCTGTTGCTGATATTTTGTTTTTTCTGTTGAGATTAGTGCTCCACTATAATTAGGAGTCAGTTGTTATTTTTCTGGTTCATAAACGTTGGTTGTAAGCCTATAAATAGGCATGCTTTTCATTCAATAAACACAGAACACTCAGTCCTCTATATTTTAAATACCAGTTTTTATTCTTTCTCTGCATTACTCTCCAACAGTTGAGGTGTCTACTAACTGCATGGATATTCTCTCGCTTCTCAATTCTCTCAAATCTTGCTTCCACAGGCATAGTGTAATTATAAATGATATAAAATCCCTCTTCCAAAGAGATTGGCGGGTAACCATCTCTCACAACTTCAAAGAAACCAATGCTTGTGCGGGTAAACGTGCTAAAGAAGCTGCTGAGAATGGGTTATGGTTGACCCTTTTGTGTTTCTTACTAAAAATAAATAAATAATCAATTTTCGCTTAACGAGTACTATTGATAAGATTAATAAAATATATAAATTATCTTGTCATCAACACTAACAACTTCATTTAGTAGTAATTTAAATCAACTTAATTATAAGCCCTTGTCATAAGTCATGATAACTTATAATTGTTTAATCCTAGAATATTAGAATTTTCAGCTTAAGTCACACATTTACTATATTAATAATACTATTTTTTATATCAATAATACTATTTTTTGTGGGAGCTATTTTCACTCCCCAGTTTTTTTTCCCTTTTTTTTATATGCTGTACTTTACTAATAGTACATCCTTTTTTACTATATATATATATATATATATTAAAAAAATTTCCCTCATTTAAAAGTACAAACCTATATCCAAAAAACAAAAAAAAAACCCCTTTATCCCATAAATTAAAAGGTATAATCCTTTTAAAATGAAGCATCAAATTTAGTCAAATTGTTTCTAAAGACTCTTGGATATAGCAGCTAGAAAATCCAACGGGGCAAACACATTTGTATCGGGGATGTGCAATGGGGACAAATTTTCTTTTCCTTTGGCATGAGAATTAGTCAAAAAAATTAATTTGATAAATTAATTAATAAATTTATAATATTTTAATTAATTATTAGTCCGGGATAACATTGTAGCATCGGATTGAATCTAGTAGACGAATTACGAGAGACATTTATTGATTTAGTATCACCTTCAACCCAAAAAAGAATAAGCTTTTATATCTCTACTAATCTATTAAACTTGTGAGAAACACACTTGTGAAGTTGGCATTACTTTCAATCTAAAAAATTTAAGTTGTTTATGAGTCAGCTTCAATTATATACCCTTCACAAGCTTTGGTTCTCTTTAACTGATGACTTCACAACTCACACTTGGACAACATGTGCCAAATAACATGTGTCCCCTAAACTTCACCTATTTGATTTTTTCTTTCTTTCCTTTTTTTTTTTTTTTTTTTTTGGGTAACATTCACCTATTCTTTGATGATTGATTTAACCCAACCTTTCGAAAATGTTAAGGATAAAAATACGAGCCTCATTTAATGGTTTTTTTCCTATTGGTCATTTTCAAATATTTACACTTGGACAACATGTGCCAAATAACATGTGTCCCCTAAACTTCACCTATTTGATTTTTTCTCTTTTTTTTTTTTTTTTTTTTTTTTGGGTAACATTCACCTATTCTTTGATGATTGATTTAACCCAACCTTTCGAAAATGTTAAGGATAAAAATACGAGCCTCATTTAATGGTTTTTTTCCTATTGGTCATTTTCAAATATTTATTTAGATAATAGTAATCAATACGGTTAAATAATTAATAATATTTTAATGTGATTATATAAGTATTAATTATATATAATTTAAAAATTATAGTTTACAGTTTAGGATATAGTATTTTAAGGATTATAATTTTAAAGTTTTAGATTTTAAGAGTTAAAATTAAATATTTAAAATTTAACATTTAAAATTCAATGTATAAACCCATAGATTCTAAACTCATTACTAAAGTAACAAAGCTTCATAATAGATAAGATATCGAGGTTACTGGTATCAATATGAGTTAAATGAAATTTAACATATATGACTTCGTATAAGTTTCAGCTAATCATTAAGAAATTAGCTATAGTGAGGCTTCCTACTATAAAATTTTCTATTAAGAAATAGATACTTCTATACAAACTCAGTTGTTGTTATGTAGGTCTTTGCTCTGACACAGACCCATAAAATTTGGTGAAATTACCATTATATTTGTAAGACTTCCCTATAAATACAATAACACTTGGTGGTTCTTATTTCGTCTTGCAGGTGCAGACCAACCCAATCTCAAGCTCAATAGCAACAGCTGCATACAGTTGGGACTAAATATTATAGAAGATTTTTGTCATTCCCTTCTTGGAGCGAATTTGAGAGACCTAAGCAATTATACAGCATATCAACAAAGAGAAACCAACAAAAAAGCACCAGAAAAAAAAATAAATAAATAAATCTTGTGTCCCCACAAAAATAAGACATTCTTGCCACACAATGGTTTCATTCAGGGACGGAATCAAGCATTAAAGATTAGAGGTAGCATCTACTATTTATCTTATATACTCACACCCCTATTTATCTTATGTATTTGCCTCCATTTTCAAATTTTCATATACTCTCCCTTGCCCTTGTTAAATTTCGCCCCTTTACCCAATTTTCATAGTTGCATCCCTGGTTTCATTAACGTTCCAGTTATAAAATGAAAGAAATACAGAATGAAATGAATCCTCACCAAGTGCAAAAATGAAATCGCTAACTTTCTAGATAATGTACTTGTAATAGAAGTTAGTCATACTGAAGACAATTTAGAGAAACAGCACTATTTGACATGTGTCTTATATAATTTGATTAAGAATGTAATCTATCCGCATGGAATTTTTATAGTGAATATCAACTCTCATCAAGTAGACCAGTATAATCAAATTAATTTTATTTATACCTTGATGTGTTTGATCTCTGAAATATCAGAAACGTGTGTACCGCCACAGGGGCATCCAGGATTATCTCCTATCTTTACAATTCGAGGCGTGCTTTCCTACAAAACTTGATGCGTTAATATCAAAAACACATACAGTATTGAAAAAAAGTAGGTAGATATAAAATGAAATGCTAGAGCTGAAATTAACATTAGTCTTGTTTCAATATGTGTTTAAAGTTTAAACAAGTAATCCAGTAAACATGGTCAGGACTCAGGTAGTGAATGTGATATGTTAGCACATGAAAAGAATCCCTCAAGTTCATATAACACAAATGCTCAACAAGCAAGGACAGTAACATGGGCAATCACATCTACATCCAGAAAGAAACAAGAGGAAAACAACTGTATTTCTTCATTAATGCTGATGTTAGACTATAATTAGTTTGATTACATTATCTAAAATGGCAGATGTTCTCATCTTCAGCAAAAATTGACACTGGGACAATATGCTGCAAATATGAGAGTTTCTTCTACTAAAACTGCATCAGCTCAAATGTCCTTGAAAATAAAACAATTGAGGTAGTCTTGTCATCCAACCTTTGGCAGAAAGTCTAGTAAGAATTTACTAAGTCTTCTGAACAAACAAAGAAACAGAAGTTGATAAAAACCAGAGTTGGTCAGAAAGTCAGTGATAATGGTTCTCCAATTATATGGTTAGTTAGTCAGAGGGTCAGCAATTATCTACTTATAATGAATATGAAAAATTGTTAATGGATGAGGAAAAATCATTTTCCTCTATCTGAACTCTTCTCACCTTTCACTTGACTGTTTGTCTCTCGTTGATAGTTGAAAATGGCAGCAACTGAAGAGAGACTCTGGTACCTTCGAGGCTGTAAATAGGAAAATGCAGGAAGAAATGGTTGCAATCTTGGAAGAGCTAATGGATTAGTGGGCAGAAATTTGAGAACTGAGGAATTCTCCAAGGAGTTTATCATCAGAATTGATTAGGAAGGTGAATTTTCAACCAGAAGCTCCAATTCCAATTCAAAAGTCTTGAAGACTGATGTGCCAAGATTTGAGTGGGAAGACTCTCATGGTAAAGCTTCTTTTGGGTATCATTGGAGGTACAAGAATTATTGGAAATTATAGGCTGCAGCAAATGAATAATACCTGACACCACGTGTATGAGTGTGCGTCAATCTTTGATCACTGATTTCTGGTATGATGAGTGAAAATCCTATCTGAATAACTTCTTCTCTGCAATTGATCGAACTCAATTTCTTCCAATTAATCATACCTTTTTCCTTCTATTTCATTTTTCACGTCTTTGTGTTCCTCCTCTCTGTTAATCTCAGGGTGTTTGTTTTCATTGTCAGCCCCAATTTCAATCTGATCCTCAAACTGCCCATCTCTTCTTGTCCTATCTATTCTTTTTTTCTTTTTTCTTTTTTTTTCTCTTTCTCAATCATTTCGAAACAACATCCCTTCTCTCTCTCTCTCTTTCTTCCGTATGAGCCACAATGTTGCTATTTTGGCCTACATAAATTTCAACCTCTATAAAAATTCCATCCACGTATGATCACAAAGCTCCATCATTAGCAATTGTGCCCCCGTCTCTCACACAGGTCTGGCAAGTTGGACCAATGCTAGGGTCTGATAACCAGAAAATAATAGGAAATTTTATTTATCACCAAAAGAAATGGCTTAGAGCGGAGGACGAGATGTCTCCCCCTCCAAGGGAAATCACTCCTATCCCAAGCCATGTGGCTTATTCTGAATCTAACTGACTCCCTTCTTATGAAGACTGGCTAAATTTATAGACACTCTTAGATTCTAGAATATTATGGCCAGTTAGGATAACTACTTGCAACTAATATAACAGATTTAGTTCTGGCATGTTTTTCTTCTTTTTCAATTACTCTTGGTTCAGGTATGCTAACATCCTCAACCAGAGTTAATTAGAAAGTTAGTGATAATGATGGGACTCAAGTCTACCGAACATGTAGATCCAATGTCAGATCCAGGCCCACTAGGGCCACCTATCTGGAGGGATTACTTGAGAAGGCATAGGACTTAATTCTTCCACGTGGCAGTTGTTTATGTAGACTTTTATGTATTTCCAGTATAGATTGTAGGAAGGTTAGGAGGTAGTCATGTTGTGTATTTGTATGTTTTGGCCAGAGATAGTTTTCTGTAGGAGTTTCTGAACTCTGGAACAGCAAGTCATTGCAGTATTTTCTGTATTTGGTGTGTGATCTAATACTATTTCCACCAATATATAACTGGTTTCCATCAGATAATTGTGTAATAAATAGACTGGCATCCTTTTTAGTGGACATGAAAAATTGTTAATGAATGAAGAAAAGTCTTTTCCTCTCTCTAAACCTATCTATACCTCCCCGGATTCTGTTTGTAGAAACAGAACCCTAGCAGAAGCATTCATGTACATAAAAAAAAAAACATAACAGAGGGCATTAGTAGTAATAGCAGACTTGCAACTTGATCAGGGCAAACAAAAATACAGACAAGAAATTACTTTCAAATTGCATATTATTTTTTATAGACTGACCTTGGGAACATAATCAGGAAGGCAACCACCACAAAGCTTAGAAGCTTCATCATATGGATATATCTCAACAGAAACCTAAACAGTAAGATAGAGGAAATCAGAAGCAGATACAACATAAAGAAGCAATTGATAAAGAATATAACTTACTTTTATTCCCGTAGAAATTAAAGAATTAGCTTCGAGCTCTATATCCTTTTGCTTACTCTGTATTTCGTTTTCAGGAACTGTGCCTTTATATTCAACATACGGCCTGGCAACAATAGAATAGGAAGTTCATCTTAGCTAAGCAAACTTGTATCTTTTCAATAAAAAATTACAGTTAAACATAGTACCGTAGCATGTGCAACAATAAGCAATTAGTCATGATTAGAGCCATCATACCAAGCATGTGCAACAGTAAGCAATTAGTCAAGACTAGATTCAGCATACCAAAGAACTACTTTGGATGATGACTAACATTTTTCCTGAACTAGGAAAAACTGATACATGCAATCTTTCTTCTGAGCTTGGACATTCTATTATGAAAATTATTGGCAAGTAACTGGAATTAAAATATTAAGGAATATGCAACTAATTGCTTTCAAGTTTTTCTGAGTTGTATGTTTAATTTTCATAGGTGTACATAGAAATGTCCATCCAAACATACAACTATGTAATAATAGACTCAAGTCAACAAGTCATATACCCATCAAGAAAATGGTAAGCTTTTCTAGGCTCTAAATGACCCAGTCCTGCTCTAGGTAGACAAATGTCAAGCAAATGGCCAGCTGAATGCAACCTACACAAGGTCAAGTTGTCAAATGTAAACAAATTAAGAACAAGAAAGCAATAAAAAATTACAAGGAGATTTTCTTATAAATGGTGAAATTTTAGAAATGGTAAATTCAAATTTCAAAATATAATTCCAAAACCTCCTTTCAAGGGGTTCAAATGTAAACAAATTAAGAACAATGAAGCAATAGAAAACTAGAACAAGGAGATGTTCTCATAAATGGTGAAATTTTAGAAATGGCAAATTCAAATTTCAGAATATAGTTCTAAAACCTCCTTTGTAAAGTAAAGAAATTGCAGACCAAGATGCCACTATTTATTAAACAAGAATGAGTACGATTACCAAAATTTGAGGTCTCAGACTTGCTTGCCTGCATATTATCTATACCTGGAATTTAGTTTTCTCCTGGGCTCATCAACAAACAGTGTAACCTCCATTCCTTTCCCCAATTTAGACTCACATTCCACGCTCAAACTCTCAATGAACCCATAATGAAAAACCTGAGAAAATCCAAGAAAGAGTGAACTGACCAATCAGAGAGACCCAACCAGGAAAAATTGAATTATATTTTGGGAACTTACAATTCCATCTTTTGATCGAACATCTTGAACCACGAACTTGAGTTCTGAGCCAGCAATCTGTATGAAACCATTGTCGGCTGGCTGCCCTCCACCTTGCGGATAGAAGATTGTACGATCTAATATCAAAGCATTTCTACCGTCGTCGCCCTTTAAAATTTCCAAAACCAAAAAAAAAAAAGGGCTAAATTTTAGTGGCTCCATGAGTGGCGATGAAAATCTAGTGAAGTTGATCTTAAAATAATAGAAAACAGCATTCGATTTCTCTTTCCATTCTCTACTGGGTATCCTTGATCTTTCTGACAATTTCTCAATCCTCAGTAATCAACAATCATTAAATTAAAAAATACCCAACAACTGGAAAAAAGTTGAAAAAGGGTAAACCTTGTAGTAGGAGAGGAGTGTGGCGGTAGATTGCAGCTTCAACATGTCATCGTAGTAATCGAGCTTTGTCGGGCTGGAATCCATAGCCTTCGTTGAACAGATGATGTTTTGCTAGAGTTTTCACTTATTACTACGATTATTATGATTATGATCATAATAACAGCCGTCGTAGCTTTGTCTTGAAAGAGAAAAATCAAACAGAAAGTTCGAGATAAAAGACTTTTCAACACAATCACTTTTGAAAATGAATAATCACAAATAACCTTGACGTCAACCCGCCAATGAAAATCAATGAAATTGAATAAGCAAATAGTCTCTCAGTTCTAACGTTCCATCGTAGAAAAATTACTTTCTTTTCCTTTCCACTCATAATATTAAAAAGGAAAAGAAATTATTTTTTTTATTACATACTAAATAAATTCAAAGATTATTTTTTTTTATTTTTCATTTCTTTCCTACTTTTTCTATTATTGTATAACCCTTAATAAAGTCAGAGAGAGAAAAATTAAAAATAAAAATTAAAAAAAAATTACTCACGTTACAAATTTGTCAATTAGATTTTTCACTTTCAAAATCTAACATAAATAAAAAAATTTGAATTACAAAAAAAAAATATAAACTCTAAAATTTAAAAAATTAAATTAATAAATTTAAAATATAATAAATTAAAAAAATATTTTTTAATTATATGAGAATATTAATCTTTAAATCTTTAAATATCATCAAAACTCCTTGTCACCGTCCCATAGTGGCTTAAACAAAAATATTATTTAACGGTAAAAAAAAAAAATCTCAAAAAATTAAAATAAAAATAAATTAAACTAATAGGCCACTTGACACATTGGACAATTTCATTATAAAACTAACTGACCCAACAAACAAGCTACGGTAAGGAAAACGAACAAGAGAGAATTTGATTTCATAGCAAGTTTTTGTTCTTCGCTGTTTTAAATTATGAAGAAGCATAATATTGGTTTGCATTTATGTGTTATAAATGGCCTTGATGGGCCGATGTACGGGCTGGATTGCATTAGAACTTACACGTGTTTGTTTAGAAACAATCAGACGCAATTATAAGTTAGTTAACTTAAAAATCAATTAGTTTTCCCTCCCATTCTCATTCTCGACTAAACTTTCTCTCTCATTTACTCGGAAACCTTCATATGTGGAACTATTATGAGTCTCACATTAATTTCATACAACAATGTAGACTGGCACTTAAGCTAAGAGACTCTTACACCCATTAGGCTAGTTTTTTGAATTAGGCTCTCCTCTAACATTGGTATTTTCATTGAGAGTTAGTGCAAATGCAGAAGAGGGCTACATGACGCTTGATAAAATCTAGAGTATAGTTGTCCCAGAAGAAGGGTCACTCAGTGCCTAATAAAGCCCAAAGTGAAGCTCTCCAAAGAGGGAAGAAGGCTATCCACACAATAATGTGGAATAGCACTTAAGCCAAGAGGCTCTCCCACCTAATACACTAGTCTTTTGGGTTCAGCTCGGAACTCTAATAATCACATAAATTCAAATTACTAAATACATTTAAGAAGACTTGCAACATGTGTAGAAGATCTTTTAAATAAAAATAAAAAGTAAATACCCTTATTAGTACTTGTAGGATAAAAGTGTTATCAAATGAATACTTATTTAATTTTTTATGGTAGTTGAGGATATTTTAACATCAAATGAAAACTTGTAAAATTTATTGACATCACTTAAGACTTCCGTCTAATTCCACTATTAAAACTAATGGTTTCATTTTTTTTTTTTTGTCCTAAAATGCCCTTAAACACCTACTCTGAACCTCACTTCAAATTTCTCTCTCTTCCCCTAACTCACCACTTCTCTCTCTTCCTCTCTCCTTCCTTCGAACTTCACAGAATGATATTCATTAATAGTAAAATCAAAAGCAAATGACTCAAGCAAAACTCAAACAAATATTGGTCAATTAGAGGAAAACAAAAAGGAGGAAAGCTTCATGTTTTAGCAATCCAAAAATCCCTACCTATGTTGAATCTTTGATATTTTGCCAAGAAAACTTCAAAGAAAAACTATAACTATAATCAAAATAGATCAGTGCACTTATCAAGACTATAGTATAGCGGATAAGTGTCAAGTATCATTTTCCACAGAGATTGGAATTAGATTGACTTAGAAACAAATTAAACTAGTCAATAAGAAATAATTGAGAATCTTGGTGAAATTAATTACAAGCATGTAAATCGGCGAATTAAAATAAACTGAGACATGGAATCTACTAAGAGAAGCTAAATGTGGCAAACACAAAAACTAGAATGAATGAAGAGTACTCAAATTTAGAATCCCCTATGAACTTCATTGTGCATTGACTTTCTCATCTAGGTTGGTTTACTAGTTATTCAGGCAGCAAGAAATCCTAAGTTTAGCTAATATCCCTCTCAAGACTATAAATTCCTAACCCTTGGTTGATTAATTAGAATCTTTTCCTAATTTAAAGCCCTAAGGTTGTGTTAATTGATGATTTGTGAATTTCACTATTGGGTTTGACCTTAATACAGAGGATTTATGTCTTCTTATCTTTAGGATTGCATATAACTCCTTCCAATTATGCCGTGGTCTACTCTATTAGATAGATTTCTTAATCTCAAATAACAAAACCAGTCAAGAACAAACATTTCGAACATACCCATTCATGAAAATAGTAAAAATGTAAAAACCAAATAACGGTAAACCAAATATAGATTAATGAAATATCAAATGCACAAATTTGTTCATAGTTTCATCCCATTTGGGTATTAGGGATTTAGTGTGAAAAAATCATAACAACAGAGGGAAAACAAAAGGGAAACAAAGAAACCAAACAAGACATGGAGAACTTTTCAATCTCTTGTCGAATCTGCCCAACTCGGATGGAATCTGTGTAGAAATGGATGGATGAAGTTGGGTTTGCTCCAAAGTTGTCCCTTTGGGTCCCTATCCACCCCAAAAATTTCTTAGAACGAAGTTAGGTCATAAATGTAGCCATTTAGAATTTTATACTCTTCATTTTCGCTACAAAGGGAAAGTGCACTCCCTTTGCACTTAGGGATGTGAACTTGCACAATCTCCCTTGTATGCAACCCATTCCTCTACAAAATGTAAATGGGGTGTGTACTTGCAGTCTTTTCCCTATTTTCTTCTTTCCAATTGGATTTAAATAGCATAAAGGTACACACCCCTATACATGGGGTGTGTACTTGGGGTGTGCACTTGTATTTTTAACAAGAAATGTACGTGGGTGAATGCTCAAGGAATGACAAGAGACACAAGTTAGAAGAGAAAATTGGTCAAATAAGCTGAAGATGCCAAGTTGGCACCACGGCACGAGGATGCTGAGGCCATGGCACCAAAAAGTAGCAAAACGACATGAGGAAGTGAAGGTGGTGTCATGGTGCCATGAAGTTTGTGTCGTGGCACCCTGGACATGAAAAAGTGGGAATTTGTAACACCTTATGTTAATTCTTATGTTTATGAAAAACACTTTTCTTTTAACTCTATTTCATAAGGTAATTACCAATTAAAAGTTTAAGTCTCAATTGGACAGCTTATTGTTTTAGACAGTTTACTGTCCTGTTCTTGTAAAATATGAAAACGTGGTGTATAGATGTCTAAAAATTATGAAAAGCTACAGATCATAAGTTTAATGTGTCTAGAATATGTGGTAAAAATTTCAAACAAAATCTCGTTGGTTTGGTGGGTTAATTAAGCAAAGTTTATACGCTGTCTGGTTTAGCAGTGAAATCCTGAGGGGTAATTTTGAAGAATTTTCTGTATTAATTGGCTAAGCCAAAAAATATTGAAAATTCGCATAGATAAAATATAGTGTTTCATGAGCTTAGAAAAATTTATTTCATGCAATTATCTCGTGATTGAAGGTTCTAGTAAATTATTACTTCATGCTGGCCAGAAACAGGATTTCAGCACAAAGCAAACTAGCCAATACTTGTCCTCTTTAAAATTTTCATTAGTACACCAAACACATAGAACAAATATACGTTTCACAATGCTCTTTAGACTACTCAATTTACATCACATAATTCTTAAAAATTTACATCACAAAAATTTATCACAAAAAGGGAGAAGAACAGCCAGCAGCCACATCTAACCTTTGATTTACCTCTTTTGATTGTTCGCCTGTATCAAATTACCAACACTAATAATATGAGAAACCAAAGATTTCTCAGTAGTTAGTCCATTCAAACCAAGTTAAGGAATAATATAAATTGAAGACAAGTAGAGGAGATTACAAAGAAAAATGCATAACCAAGTCTAGGGGTCTTTGTGGACAGCATACATGGTTTGGTGCTCCCTTTTCAGCACCTCTGCATATTCATAGAGTGAGGCACATTTATTGCTCCCTTATTGGCACTAATCACTCATATGAGGCAGACATAAATCATTATATCCACAAGTGCCTCTTCTATTTCCATTGTGGCACACCCCTAGCACAAGGTTACACAACTTTCTTTATATTCATTCCATAGCTTCTTGTTGAATTGCAAGCTACCATCCATGTCAGAAGTATATAATACCAAACCATCATAAATACAGCCAACTAAACATCCATTCCAACACACAAGATAACAATAAATTTCACTACACAAGTAATAAGCAATAAATATAGCAAAAAGTCCATAATTTTGACATAATAGAAAAATCTACTACTTATGCTTGAATTAAACTAACTACCTTGTATCTTTAATTCCTTCTTGTACAACTCTTAGCCTTCTCTTTTATGATCTTTACAACAGCTTCTCCTTCTATTTGATGATGTTTGATGGCTTACACAAGTGGTTGAAGCTACAACACTCCTTATGCTTGAAGACAAGCTCTTCTCCTCTTGTTTCTCTCTTTTATTTTTCTTTCCTTCCCTCTTCAGCTCCCTCTCTTGCCGACTTTCCCCCTCTAGAATTCTCTAATTTTATTTTATTCCAACCCTCCTAATTATATTTATTTCTTTCACAAATATCATGATATTATGTAATTATACTATTACTAGTGTCATGCTCCTATTAGTTGACACTTTGACTAACCTAATACAAACCTTTGGAGCCTAGTTTCATGATTAGTGGCGTGGAGGACTAAGGGCTGCAGTTGCTCTCTCTTCTAGTCCCATTGGAACTAAGCCTCCCATTACTTCCTAACTAATTCCCTTCAAATGTAACTAACTTTGTTTAATTGACATTAGTTTAAACTACACTCCTAACCCTTTAATCCTCCTAATAAATTATCCAAAATTTCATTCCATTTAGTTCTCTTCATTTTAAGGTAATGAGAGTTAAAACTGCATGTATACATACAATGGAAGGTATACCAAGAATTTATTATTCAATTTCAACATTTTTCATCAACCAGAAACATAAAATAATTTTCATAATCCATCAACACTTTATGAAATCATATCACAATAGCATAAAACAATTATAGGTAAAATAAATGTTGATATCACAATATTATGAAACAATATAGGTAAAATAGAGGGTGTTACAGAATTCGTGTGCTTTTGGGCTTGATAGACTATTAGGAATCCTAATTTGATTAAAAGTCTCTATCATAGTTATAAATAGGCAACTAAATTAGTATTAGGGACTTCTTTTTTAGCACTTTGGCAATTAGAGGAGGCAAGGGAGAGCGTGGAGGAGATCTTGGAGCTTCCACTGAGTTTTCTTCTATACTCTATCATCTTTCATGTTTTCTTCTAATTTCATGATGTGTCCTACTTTGATTATGGATTTCTAAGTTCTTATCTAGGGGCTATCATGTAGCCCAACCTATGTATTAGTTTCACTAATGAATTTAATGCAATTCTAGTTTTATTCAATTTCGTTTTAATTCTCTATTCTTCATTCTCTTATTGATCTGGCCAATTAGTTAGAAAATTTGTGGATTTCTATAGCTTGGGAAGGAAATAACTAATCTAGACCATAGGAATTGATTCCATAGTGGAGCTTTGGGCAAGATTGTGCCTAAGACCCTATGTAGCCATTAAAAGGAATCCATAAAACTTAAAGCAATTCTAGTTATTACAATTCATATAGGGATATGACCGGATTGATAATTGGAATTAGTTTAATCTAACCTTGGGAGGAGCTTTTTAATATATTAAGGAGAACCTGGCAAACAATTGATGGAACTAGAGTGCATTAATGAAGTTAGGAGAATTAATACATAAGGTTGAGGTGAAACCAAAACCCCTAGGCTTTAATTACTAAATTTTCTACACTTTTGCTCTTACTCCTATTTTCTTTATTGCTTTTACTTTACTTTGCTCTCATTACACTTTGAATGCTTGAGTAATACTATGGTTAGAGTACTTTGATAATCCATTGCATAGTCTCTTGGGTACGACAACCCTGGGATACTCTGTCAGCTGCACTAGCAGTTTATACTTGCATTGTGTTCCCATCTAGTTATAATTTCACACACCATGTCGCCATTGCCAAGAACTATGTCAATTGATATTAGAGGAAGTAACTTGGTAATAACTTGAGCAAACTTTTATTTTTATTTTTTTTTTTTTATGAGTAAACTTTCAATACTTTCAGGTGTTATTAGCTCTAATCTTAAGTTCAGGTGATGTTTCTGGTGCATGAGAAGTGTTGGGAGCAATATCTTAGTTCCCTTTGATCTAAAAATAGAGAAGACCTGTAGAACAAATACGAAAGAGTGAAGATTAGCTACAACTTCTCACCAAGATTTAGAGAAAATAGCAACTGAAGATAATCATAATGAAAGAGCACATGACTCTAAGGAAATTTGTTTACCTAGGGTCCAAAATGCATTGTCTAGCATAAGAAGATCAGTTGTGTAATACAACAGTTTTGAAATCAAGCATGTAGTCATTCAAATAGTGCAGAATAATTAATTTGCAAGAGGCCCCAATGAAGACCCCAACCTTTATATCTCTAATTTTTTGGAGATTTGTGACACCTTCAAGTACAATAGGGTATTTGATGAAAGATTGTTCTCCTTTTCATTGAGAGATGGGGCTAGGCGGTGGCTAAACTTCCTTTCAATAGGTTTATTTGAGAGCTAGGATTCTCTAGCTCAAAATTTCCTGACTAAGTACTTTCCCCCTTCAAAAACAACCAAATTCCGGATAGATATGGTGAACTTTGCTCAGTTTGATAGGGAATGTCTCTATGATACATGGGAGGGGTTCAAGGAACTACTCAGAAAATGCCCACATCATGGCATGCAGGACTAGTTCATGATGTAGGTGTTCGATGAGGGCTTGGGATCTCATACTAAAACAGTGGTAAATGCTAAAGTAGGAGGTGCCTTCTTAAATAAAGATTTTGTAGAGGCATAAGAATTACTAGAAGAGGTCACTACCGATGCCTCTGATTGGAGCACTAGGAGAGATAGTGAAAAGAAGGTAGTCGGTATTCATGATGTAGATACATTGGCAAGTTGTCAGCCAAACTTGACCAAGTTCTCTCTTTACAAGTTGCATTTACTTAAGGGTGATCTTGGGGAAAGAGTAAAGGAAGGGACTGAAGAGGTGAACTATGTGGGTAATAATAACAATCCATATTCTAAAACTTACAACCCTAGGTGGCATAATCACCCCAATTTCTCATGGAAGAATCCTAATTAGGGTAATCTACCATTTCAATAACAATAACAACAACTAAGAAGAACTTAGAGGAAGCAATGGCAAAATTAGTACCTCACAAGTAGATCTCATTAAAAGAACCAACCAATTCATGAGCAATACTACTGCTTCCATCAAACAACTGGAGAACCAAGTGGGGCAAATTTCTCAACTATTGACCACTAGACAAACTAGCTAATTAACTAGCACCACTAAAGCAAACCCTAGAGATCTAAAGGCCATCACTTTGAGGAGTGGCAAAATCATTGAATCTGTAGAAAAGACTCCCACAGCTGATGATTAAGAGATAGAGGATAATGAAGCTCAACTTGAAGTTGAGGAGGCACCTAAGTATCACTGAGAAGAGGCCTGAGCCAAAGTAGGTGGAGAAGCCAAGATCTAAGTTTTTCCCTGATAATCCTCCACCATATAGGCCACCAATCCCATTTCCTCAAAGATTTCAAAATCAGAAGCTAGATCAATTTGCCAAATTTCTGGAGATGTTCAAGAAACTGCATATCAATATCCCTTTTACAAAGGCACTTGAGCAAATGCCCAGTTATGAGAAAATTATAAAAGATATCTTATCCAACAAAAGGAGGCTGCAAGATTGTGAGACTATTGCATTTTTTGAGGAGTGCAATGCTATTCTTCGAAAGAAACTCCCACCTAAACTGGAAGACCTAAGAAGCTTCACAATACCTTGTACAAAAGGCCAAGATCACTTCAAGAAAGCTTCATGTGATCTAAGGGCTAGCATCATACGAAGCACAACTTGGGAGAAGCAAAGCCCACTATTGTATCTTTGCAATTAGCTGATAGGTCTATTAAATATCCAAGAGGTATAGTAGAAGATGTTCTTGTTAAAGTTGACAAGTTTATTTTTCTTGCAGATTTTATTATTTTAGACATGGAAGAGGACCAAGGAATTCTAATCATTATGGGGGAAACTTTCTTAGCAACTGGAAGAGCCTTGATAGATGTCTAAAAAGGGGACTTGGTCTTGAAAGTGCAAGATGAAGAAGTCTCATTTGACATCCTCAAAGTAATAAAGCATCCAACTGATGATGATTAATGCTTCAAAATGGACACTCTAGAGCAGTGCACAAAGGAGTTAGAGAAGATTTCTACTTCTTTAGAACCTCTAGAAAAATGCTTAGTGGGGGTGACACATGAGGAAGATCCTCAAATTGGGGATTGCATCAAATAGTTAAAGCAGCCCCACCTGTGTTCATTAAGAAATTTTGCAGAAGAACTTGGAGAGCTTGAGGTGAAATCTTTACCATATACTGAGCAAGCTCCTATGCTAGATTGAAGTAGCTGCCCATTCATCTTAAATACAGCTACTTGGGAGACTTTAAGACATCCCAGTGATCTTGTCTACAACATTGATTGAAGAGCAAGAAGAGAAGTTGTTTAGAGTGCTAAGAGCACATAAGAAGCATTGGGTGGACCATTGCTGATATCAAGGGTACAAGCCCTACTCTTTGCATGCACAAAATTCATATGGAGGACAATTATAAACCATCAGTGGAGCATCAAAGGAGACTCAATCCCAAGATGAAGGAGATAGTTAGAAAGGAGGTGCAAAAGTGGCCTAATGCAGGAACTATCTATCTAATATCAAACAACCCATGGGTAAGTCCTGTGTAGGTGGTACCTAAAAAGGATGGGATGACAATAGTGACGAATGAAAACAATAAGTTGATTCCCACTAGGACTGTGACTAGGTGGAGAGTTTGCATTGATTATAGGAAGTTGAATAAAGCCACTAAGAAGGATCACTTCTTCTTGCCATTTGTGGATCAGATGCTATACAGGCTGGCAGGGTACCTTTTCTATTAGTTATTGGATGGGTACTCTAGTTACAATCAAATTGCCATATCTCCTGAAGACCAAGAAAAGACCACATTCACTTGCCCTTATGGAACCTTTGCATTTAGGCAGATGCCATTTGGGCTATGCAATGCCCTTGCAACATTTCAAAGACTCATGATGGCTATATTTTCAAACATGGTGGAGAAGTTCATTGAGATATTCATGGATGATTTCTTAGTTTTTGGGAGTTCCTTTGACTCATGTCTCCATAATCTAGCTTTAGCGCTGCAAAGGTGTCAAGAAACCAATCTGGTACTAAATTGGGAAAAGTGCCACTTGATGGTGCCTTAAGGCATTGTCCTTGGGCATAAAGCCTCTATAGAAGGCATTCAAGTGGACAGGCCAAAAGTTGAGCTGATTGAGAAACTCCCTCCACCTAGCAATGTTAAGGGAGTGAGAAGCTTCTTGGGGCATTTGGGTTTTATAAAAGATTTATAAAATGTTTCTCCAAAATTGCCAAGCCACTATGTAATCTCTCATTGAAAGAAGCCACTTTTAAATTTGATGAAGAATGTTTGGCAGCGTTTGAAGCCTTGAAGAAAGCACTCATCACTGCTCATGTAATGTTGACACTAGATTAGGAAGCTTCCTTTGAAATCATGTGTGATGCAAGTGACTATGCCATTGGAGCTGTATTAGGGCAAACAAGGGAGAGGTTCTTTAGAGCCATCTACTACACAAGCAAAACTCTATACTTGGCTCAAATCAACTATGCAACCACTTAAAAGGAGTTACTAGCTGTGGTTTATGCTTTTGACAAGTTCAGGCAATACCTAATTGGCAACAAAACAATAGTATACACTGATCATGATGCAATCAAATACTTGTTAGAGAAGAAAGATGTAAAGCCAAGACTTATTAGATGCGTAATACTTCTACAGAAATTTGATCTTGAGATAAGGGATAAGAAGGGTTCAAAAAACCTAATTGCAGATCATTTATCTAAATTGGAGCCACAAGTCCCTGATGGCACTCCCATGGATGATCAGTGCATTTTATATAGTTATTTTAGGCTCCTTTGCATTTAAGTCCTCATTTGAGAAAGAAGTAGGTGCATTTTGACTATTAATTGCTTGTTTTGTAGGATTCGCGTAAATGAAGAAGCAAGCTACGAAAATGAGCATAAAGTGTGGAATTTAAAGCATTTTGGGCCAAAGGAATGAACTCCAAGTTTAATCTAAGATTATAGATGCTCAAGGAATGACAAGAGACACAAGTTAAAAGACAAAATAGGCCAATGGGCTAATGACACCAAGTTGGCACCATTACACGAGGATACTGAGGCCAGGGAGCCAAAAAGTAGCAAAACGACATGAGAAAGTGAAGGCGGTGCCATGCAACCTGGTAGGCCCCTCTGTGGCGCTAACCTAAAGAGTAGCAAATGGCGCCGTGGCACCTTGGATGTGAGAATGGGAGAATTGGCTTTTGCGCCTGATAGACTATTAGGAATTCTAGTTTGATTAAGAGTTTGTGTCATAGTTATAAATAGGCAACTAAATCAGTATTATGGACTTTCTTTTTAGCACTTTAGCAATTAGAGGAGGCAAGGGAGAGCATGGAGAAGGAGGAGATCTTGGAGCTTCCATTGAGTTTTCATCTCTACTCTATTATCTTTCATGTTTTCTTCTAATTCCATGATGTGTCCTACTTTGATTATGGATTTCTAAGTTCTTATCTAAGGGCTACGATGTCACCCAACCTATGTATTAGTTTCACTAATGAATTTAATGCAATTCTAGTTTTATTCAATTGGGTTTTAATTCTATGTTCTTCATTCTCTTATTGATCTGGCCAATTAGTTAGAGGATTTGTGGATTTCTATAACCTAAGAAGGAAATAGATAATCCAGACCACAAGAATTGATTCCATAGTGGAGCTTAGGGCAAGAATGCCCCTAAGACCCTATGTAGCCATTAAAATAAATCCTATAACTTAAAGCAATTCTAGTTATTACAATTCTCATAGGGATATGGTTGGATTGATAATTGGAATTAGTTTAATACTACCTTAGGAGGGGCTTTTTAATATATTAGGGAGAACTTGGCTAACAATTGATAGAACTAGTGTTCATTAATGAAGTTAGGAGAATTAATACATATGGTTGAGCTGAAACCAAAACCCCCAAGCTTTAATTACTGAATTTTCTACACTTTTGCTCTTACTCCTATTTTATTTATTGCTTTTATTTTACTTTGCTCTCATTACACTTTGAATGCTTGAGTAATACTATGGTTAGAGTACTTTGATAATCTATTGCATAGTCCCTTGGGTACGACAACCCTAGGATACTCTGCTATCTACATTAACAATGTATACTTGCATTGTGTTCCTAGTTAGTTCTAATTTCACACACTAGCAATCCAAGTTACGAATGATTATAGCTTCAAAATTGACATAGAGCAGAAATATGAGCTATTGAAGGTGTTGAAGGAACATAAGAGAGCAATTGCATGGAAAAATATCCAACATAAAGGGTATTAATCCATTATTTTGTACACGAAAGATTCTCTTGGAAGATGATTTCAAGCCTATGGTTCAAGCACAATGGAGGTTAAATCCTAACATGAAGGAAGTTGTGAAGGCTAAGGTTCTCATGCTACTTAATGCAAGGATCATCTACCCTATTTTAGATAGCTCATGGATAAGTCCTATACAAGTGGTACCAAAGATGGGAGAATGACTATAGTTGTGAATGAGAAGAATGAGTTTTTTCCCTCCAGGATAGTAACAGGGTAGCATGTGTGTATAGACTAAAAAAACTCAATAACGCCACTAGAAAGGACCATTTCCCACTCCCTTTTATTGATTAGAATCTTGAGTGCATGGCTAGCCACATGTATTATTGCTTCTTGGATGAGGTATCTAGCTATTTTTAGATTCCCATCTCAGGCCATTAAGTCACTTGATTTTACTCTTGCTTGTGTAGGTGAAAAGACGAAGCTACAGTTAAATGAATTAGATGAGTGGCACTAGATTGCCTATGAGAATACCAAGATCTACAAGGAGAGGACCAAAGCTTTGCATGATAAGAGGGTTAGGTAAGGGAAGTGTTTTAAGGAGGGAGATTAAGTGCTTTTATTCAATTCTCGCCTCAAATTATTCCCTAGTAAACTCAAATCCTTTTGATCTGGACCAGTTACTATCACATAAGTCCTCCCTTATGCAACAATTGAGGTAACATATTGTAAGAGGTGTCGTAGCCTCACAAATTAAATTACTACTCCCTTCAAAAGATAATATAGTGTAGGGCAAGTAGGATCGATCCCACGAGGAAGCGTGTATTTAATCTAATAGGATTGATTTAAAAGAAAGTAATAAACTACTACTAATAAAAGAAATAACACACTACTAACTATGAGAATAACCTAATGGAAAATATAACTAACTAACCTAATATACACACAATTAAGGAAAAAGGGGGGGTTTGGATATATAATTGCAGAATTAAAAATTCTAGGCAGCAAGTAAACAAAAGAGAGTAAAGAAAAATAAAGGCAAGTAAAGGAAAGTGAATAGATTGGGTAATAGAATTAAGAAGACAAGCTTAGCATCGACACATCCTCACCATGATAACACAAATTCGATCATTGACACATAGGTAAATTAATTTCGAATAGCTAGACTGTAGAACTTTGTACGAAAAAATTCCCTATCTTCCCTTACCGTTTGTTTTGTAACTAGAACGTCTGAGCACAAAACCTACCATGTTCAATAACCTCAATACACCAGTGCATGAAATTTAATTGAACTCGGAGCATTAAGATCCATGGAAGACATCATCTAACCTAAACCATAAAGATCCACCAGCGGCTTTATGTAATTCAGATCTGAAATTATTCTAGCTAATCTAATTCCAAAATTAACTAGTTGTTACTTGTGCCAACTAATTAAGGATCCAATCTTAACTAATTAGCTAACAATATGAGTCATTCGAATAGGTTGGTTAGCTACTCCAAACAAATCAATTATCATGCTAACAAATAATTGCAGAATACTCAAATTAATTTATCTAACATTAAAATCATAATCTTGTCTCACAAACTTGGTATCATGGCTTAGATATGTCTAGCTAAGCATAAAAGAAATTAAGCTACCATGTTAACAAATCCAGCAAAATTCTAGAATGAAAGCATGGTCACTTTGAACAAAAATAAACAAAAGAGAAAAATACTAGATGGAGTCTCGGCAGTAGGAACAATGGCTGAATGTCTTCTGCTCTTGATGCGTGGCTCTTGGTGGTGTTGCATGATTGTGTAGATCCAGTTTTGGCAGCAGCTATGTATGTGTCGTGGTGCATCTCTCCAACCCTCTTTGGCTATTTAAAATATATCTAATCCTAGTTCTACTTGACATAGGACTCTTAGATGAATTATAACTTTAATTACAAAGTCATTCCTAATCATACTCTTAACTAGGACACCAAGTAGATTTATATTTTTAAGACTTCAATTCCACTTGAACCATACTTCCAAAGAGTCTTCCAAGCTTAGGAGTCCCAATCCTTGTATGACAAGGCTTCCCGGTAGTTGAATTGGCTTAGGACTTCTCAAAATCACACCAGAAAATCTCCAGCTCGCCATGGCGAACTCTAGCAGAATTGGCAGCATTGCTCTCTGGTTCACCTCACCATGGCGAGCTCTGGTAGAATTGCCATTCTGCTTCTTTTCAGCTTGGCTCTTTAATGCTTGTCAATGCTTGGAAATTAATCACTTATGAAAATACAAATGTTAGTTAAAAACATGCAATTAAGCTCAATTTATATTATCATCCATGTGAATTCAAGAATATGAAAAGTGATTTAAATCAAATGAAATATCCTAAGAATGTGCCACTAAACCAAGAAAATATGGGGCTGAAATGTGACTAAAATGAGTCCTAACAAATTCCCCCACACTTAAAGTCATGATCGTCCTCGATCAAACTAAGAACAAAACAAAGAAAACTCTCCTGAAAATTTTAAGTCACCATGTCAAGCAAGTCATCACCCATAAGTAGATATGTCAGTAAGCAAAGACTCCTATCTCAGATTTCACAATCCATAATGTGAATGATCCTCACTGGATATATGTGTTTACACTCAATTCTCTCAAGTGTTTAGGTTTAAAGTATTTACTCTCAAGTTCATAATCATAAAGCAAGAGCTACCAAAATTTGATTTTCAGTCTTACCTCCACCTCTTAGAGTACATTTCATACTTGAATCAAAAGGACTTTTCTTTGGTTGTAATGGGGCTTAGATAAGGTAAGAAAGGGTTAAAGAATATGAAATCCAGGGTTAAACTACACCAAGAAGAGATTATGTGAATTCAAAAACATACTCTTTTCAAGCTCACTTATTCTCTACCATCAAACCTCATATTTGCACATTTTGCTTCTCTTTTCTTTCTCATTCTTTTGCTTTTGCTTTTCTTGCAGATTTTTCTTTTTTCTTTTCTTTTCTTTTTCCAGAATTTTGTTTCTTTCCAGAATTTTTCTTTTCTTTTCTGGACTTTTTCAGCACTTTGCTTTGGGAGATTTTCATATCTTTTGAGGCTCTTTCTTTCCACTTTCCTAGTTGCTAAATAGGCAACAATTTGATGTCTCAATTTCACATAGTCCTTCAAGGTTTGGGTTCAAGAATGGGGATAAATCAAAGGAATGGTACATGGCTTATAATGTGCTTAAAAGAAAGGAAGGCTAAGGCTCAAAAGTGGTCAACTAGTGGAAATTATGCAAGGTGGGCTATGAAAGGCTAAATTGGTTAAACTTAAGTGCCAAAATCACTTTCAAGCATACAAATATAACTCTAAATATGTGGCAAGGCTTAGAGCAAATTTTAGAGGTCTATACCATAGATTGAACAAAATACACACATGAAGAAAAATATTATGAGCTCTCAAGTTGGCATGAATGTCCCAACCTTCACTCAGCTCAAATAGCTCACTTGGACCTCATGATCAATCACATTATACATTGTATAGGTTTGAGATTTAACTTTTGAGTTAGGTTCCACTCAGCCATACTCACTTATGTAATGGGTTTTTCTTGATTAATATGAGACTACACTTTCAAGAGATTTTCTTGTTTTCTCTTGAATGCATAATTAAGAAGAAGAATACAAAAATTTAGATGTAGGGAGTATTTAGTGTCATGCAAACATGCAGAATTTTCCTTTCTCCCCCCCACACTTAAATTTTGCATTGTCCCTAATCCAAGGAAAAAATAAAAATAAACTAAAATGGAAAAGATGGACAGAAATAAAAATAACAAAACATGGCAGAAATAAAAAAAAAAAATAGACATAATTAAAAATGCAAACTTCCTTGAAATTAACATGGGTTGCCTCCTAAGAAGCGCCTTTGTTTTATATCATTGGCTCGACCATCTTCTAGCTCATGGATCCTCTAACTGAATTTCTTCCACCATCCAGGCAGCATCACCTTCATAAAAATGCTTTAACCTGTGTCCATTCACTTTGAAAATTTTGTCAGTGTCAAGGCTCCTAATTTCTACAGCACCGTGAGGATGGACATGAGTGACAACAAAAGGTCCAAGCCACCTTGATTTAAGTTTTCTAGGAAATAATTTCAATCTTGAATTATATAGTAGCACTTTTTCGCCTACATTAAATTTTTTCCTAGTTAACTTATCATCATGGAAAGCCTTGGATTTGCCCTTGTATATTACCGAGTTGTCATAGGCTTCTAACCTTAATTCCTCTAATTCTTGTAGCTGCAATTTTTGCTCTCTCCCAGCTAGATTGTAATCAAGATTACACTGCTTCACAGCCTAAAAAGATTTATGCTCTAGTTCTACAGGGAGGTGACAAGCTTTGCCAAAAACAATTCTATAAGGTGACATGCCAATGGGAGTTTTATAAGCTGTTCTTATGGCCCATAAAGCATCACCTAATCTCAAACTCCAGTCCTTCCTATCAGGTTTAACAAATTTTTCTAGAATTTTCTTTATTTCCCTATTAGTACTCTCAGCTTGCCCATCTGTTTGGGTGTGGTAGGCAGTAGACACTTTATGAGTGACCTGAAATTTGTCTAATAAAGCATTTAAGGTGCAGTTACAAAAGTGTGTGCCCTTGTCACTAATTATTGCTCTTGGCATCCCATATCTATTCATAATGTCATTCTTCACATGTTTGACTACAATTTTCGCATCATCATTCCTAGTAGGGAAAGCTTCTACCCATTTTGACAAGTAATCAACATAAACCAAGATGTATATGTAACCAAAGGAAGGGGGAAATGGGCCCATGAAATCAATGCCCCATACATCAAATATTTCACAAACAAAAACATTATAAAGTGGCATTTGATTTCTATTCCCAATATTACCAGTTTTTTGGCATAGCTCACATGCACGATAGAAGTGAAAAACAATCTTTATGAATGGTGGGCCAATAGAAACCACACTCTAGCACCTTGTGTGTTGTTCTTTTGGGTCCAAAGTGACCTCCTCCCTCATGGGAATGACAAAATTCTAACACAGAAAAAATTTCAGCTTCATCTAAATAACGCCTAATGACTTGATCGCTACATGAGTGCCATAAGTAAGTGTTATCCCATATGTAGAACCTAGCTTGGGATTTAATTTTCTCTCTAGCATGCCTAGGTAAGTCTGGGGAAAAGTTTTAGTCACTAAATAATTAACAATGTCAGCATACCAAGGGATATTACTAGTCATTGCATATAACTGCTCATCAAGAAAAACATGCCCTAGTTCTTTACTAGTTTCCCCAGTTTGGATTCTACTTTGGTGATCAGCTAAATGGTGATCTGAACCTTTTCTATCCTTAATTTCAAGATCAAATTCCTGTAGGAGTAAAATCCATCTAAGCAACCTATGTTTGGCCTCTTTCTTTGGCAATAAATATTTCAGGGCAGCATGGTCAGAAAATATAATTACGTTAACACCAAGCAAATATGATATAATTTTTTCTAAAGCATACACAATGACAAACAATTCTCTCTTTGTGACAGTGTAATTGCATTGTGCAGGATCTAAAGTGCAACTAGCATAGCATATAACATAAAATTCCTTACCTTTCCTCTATCCAAGTGCAGCACCTACTACCCTGTCCGAGGCATCACATAGCAATTCAAAAGGGAGTGCCCAATTTGGGGCTTGGACGATGGGAGGTGTGATTAAACATTTTTTTAGTTCATCAAAAGCACACTTACAATTATCAGAAAAAATAAATTTAGCATCTTTAGTCAATAGGGCGCATAGGGGAGAGGCAATTTTTAAAAAAATCTTTATAAAAACCCACATGCCCTAGAAAAGATCGAATTTCTTTAACAGTAGCTGGATATGGTAAGGTCTGAATTGCTTCTACCTTAACTTTGTCAACCTCTAACCCTTTAGCTGAAACAACATGCCCTAAGACAACACCATGATGAAATATAAAATGGCATTTTTCAAAATTCAAAATCAGATTGGTTTCAATGCAGCGCCTAAGGACTAATGCTAGATGATGCAAACATTTATCAAATGAGTGTCCATGAACAGTAAAATCATCCATAAAAACTTCTATGAATTTTTCAATAAAATCAAAAAAAATGCTCATCATGCATCTTTGAAACGTGGCAGGTGCATTGCATAAACTAAATGGCATGCGTTTGAATGCATAAGTGCCAAATGAGTAGGTGAAAGTGGTTTTCTCTTGATCCTCTGGTGCAATGGGTATTTGCAAATAACCAGAATATCCATCTAGAAAACAAAAGAATGAATGACCGGCTAATCTCTCTAACATTTGGTCCATGAATGGGAGAGGAAAACGGTCATTTTTCGTGGCTTTATTTAGTTTCCTATAATCTATGCAAACTCTCCAACCTGTTTGAACACGTGTGGGTATAAGTTATCCCTGCTGGTTGGTCATTACTGTGGTTCCTCCCTTTTTAGGGATAACATGAATAGGACTAACCCACTCTGAATTAGCTATGGGGTATATAACTCTGCCTCCACCAACTTAAGAATTTCTTTCTGTACTACTTCCATCATGGGAGGAATTAGGCGGTGCTGAGGATCACGCTTATGGGCTGCATTAGGCTCTAGAGCTATCTTGTGGGTCCATAACGTGGGACTCAAACCTTTTAGGTCAGACAATGTCCACCCAATAGCTTCTTTATATTCCCTAAGGACTCTAACCAATTTTTCTTCTTGTAATTCAGTCAAGGAGTTTGAAATTATCACAGGTAAAGTTTCCTTTTCCCCTAAATACACATACTTTAATTTTCAGGCAAAGGTTTCAAGTCTAGGGTAGGAGGCGAAATATGAGATGAAACAATTTTAACATGCTGTGTAGGGAGAAGTAAATATGAATCTGCATGCATTTGATGTGAGAATTGTAATGCTGAAATTGTATCTATCAAAGCATCATGCAACATAAAATCACTTTCAGCTACATCTCTATCAAGCATGCTTTTAGTAATAATAGTTTCTAACTCATCAGATTTTTCTAATTCATAAATTTTTGGGAGATTTCATCAACAACATCCAATGCATATAAGTAGTTAATATCAACAGGATATCTAATGGCATCAAATATATTAAATTTAATAACCTCACCATCAAATTCCATAGTTATACTACCATTGTGCACATTAATTTTAGTCCTTGCAGTTTTTAAGAATGGTCTCCCTAGAAGCAATGGAATATTTCATGAGTTTCCCTTATCTCCCATATCAAGTACATAAAAATTAGCAGGGAATACTAATTCATTTACTTGTCCTAGGACATCCTCTATGACTCTATTTGGGTACATATTACTTCTGTCAGCTAATTGAATTATCAAGCCCGTTTCTTTCAAATTTCCTAGGTTCAATTTTTCATAAATATTTCTAGGCATGACATTAATTGAAGCTCCTAGGTCTAACATAGCTTTTCCAAAAGAAGTATTACCAATTTCACAGGGGATGGTGAACATCCCTGGATCTTCGCATTTTGTGGGAATTTTCTTTTGAAAAACAGCATAAACATTTTCTCCTACACTAATTTTCTCATTGCCAATTAATTTTTTCTTTTAGAAGTGCAAAGTTCTTTAAGAAATTTAGCATACCTTGGAACTTGCTTGATAGTATCCAACAGTGGAATATTTACCTCAACCTTTCAGAATGTTTCTAGAATTTCTTGATTGGCCTCTTCATGCTTCTTTTGCATGAACCTTTGAGGGAATGGAGGTTTCGGAATGTACCTATTTTCTCCAAATTTTTCTAGCTTTGTTTCTTCCTTTTTTTGCTGCTGGAATGGTGTCTTATTGCTAGTGTTTTGCTGTCCAGAATTGGGCTGGCAGCACTGCTCTTGCAACTGTCCAGATTTGGCTTGTTTCGGTGCTTTTTGCAAAATCTGCTCAGGCTATTCAGGTGCTAGCAACGGCTGCTGCAGTTGTTCCTTTTGCTGGCTAACTTTTGTTTCATCTTCCTTATCTTTCAGCTGCATAGTGGATGAGCTAGGGTGTAGCTCACGCCTTTTTCGTAGCATGATAACATTCACGCTTTCCTTTGGATTGGCAAACGGTTGAGAAGGTAACCTGTCATTTATTTGGGCTTGAAAATTCCCAACCATCACTTCATTGTTGGAGATGTGAGTTTGTAGTTGCTTGATCTGGCCTTCTAGAGTTTGGAATTTATTTTCAGAATCATGCCTCAATTCAGTTAAATTCTTATCCATTTGCTTCATTAGTTGGTCTATCATTAACTGAGTTTTGTTAGAAGCTTGCACTTGTGGTGGAGGGCTTTGAACTTGATCAAATCCTGGAGGATTATTTCTGGTTGGGCCCCTCATTGTAGGTAGGGGCAAAGGGATCATACCTTCTGTTATTTTACATGGCATTTACCTCTCCCGGTTGTTGTAAATTAGGACATGAATCAGTCAAGTGTCCTAGAGCTATGCATATACCACAAACAGGTGCTGAAGCTGAACCAATCACCATTTGATTTATTATGGCTTGCAACTAGGTAAGTTGTGCATTATGGTTGCTTGCGGCATTAGGAGGGTGCAAGAAAGAACCACTCCTTTCCCCAAATTATTGAGAGTTCTAAGCCATGTTGTTAATTATAGCTCGGGCTTGTGCAAGTGTTTTGTCTACTAGAGCTCCACCATTTGCAGCATCGATCATTCCTCGGTCATTGGATGTTAATCCCTCATAAAAAATATTGTATGAGAAGTTGGTCGCTGATTTGGTACTTCGGGCATGATGCACGCAATTGAAGCGCTCCCAATACTCATACAAAGTCTCACCACTGGCTTGTTTGATTCCATATATTTCTTTCCGAATTGATCCAATGCGAGATTCTAGAAAAAAATTTTCTAGAAACATTTTGTGTAGTTGCTGCCACGAGGTGATGGATCCGAGCATCAAGTAATAGAACCAATCTTTGGCTGCATCTTGCAACGTGAAAGGAAATGCTCTTAGCATCACTTGATCTTCGGTAACTCCTTCTTGCTGAATGGCTGAGCAAGTGATCATAAATTCATTGATGTGGCGGTATGGATCCTCTCCTGGCCTTCCACGAAATTTGGGCAGCAAGTTGATGAATCCATAATTGAGCTACAAAGGAACAGCAAGGGCAATGGCTGAATTGTCAAGTCTGGTTCTGCCAACTGTTTCAAGGTTGTCATCTCCTTTTCAGATGTAGTGTCAGGTTCGAATAATGGGTTTATGTTGAACCTTTCTTCAAATTTTGTTTAGTCTTGGCTACTAGAAAGTATTCTTCCACTCCTCAAGAACATAAATCAATGAACCTATAAAATTCAAAATAAAGAAAACACATGAAATGCTAACAATTCTAAAAGATTAAATTGTTGCTTCCTTGGCAACGGCGCCAAAATTTGTAAGAGGTGTCGTAGCCTCACAAATTAAATTACTACTCCCTTCAAAAGATAATATAGTGTAGGGCAAGTAGGATCGATCCCACGAGGAAGCATGTATTTAATCTAATAGGATTGATTTAAAAGAAAGTAATAAACTACTACTAATAAAAGAAATAACATACTATTAACAATGAGAATAACCTAATGGAAAATATAACTAACTAACCTAATATACCAATCACACAATTAAGGAAAAAGGAGGGGGGGTTTGGATATATAATTGCAGAATTAAAAATTCTAGGCAGCAAGTAAACAAAAGAGAGTAAAGAAAAATAAAGGCAAGTAAAGGAAAGTGAATAGATTGGGTAATAGAATTAAGAAGACAAGCTTAGCATCGACACATCCTCACCATGATAACACAAATTCGATCATTGACACATAGGTAAATTAATTTCGAATAGCTAGACTGTAGAACTTTGTACGACAAAATTCCCTATCTTCCCTTACCGTTTGTTTTGTAACTAGAACGTCTGAGCACAAAACCTACCATGTTCAATAACCTCAATACACCAGCGCATGAAATTTAATTGAACTCGGAGCATTAAGATCCATGGAAGACATCATCTAACCTGAACCATAAAGATCCACCAGTGGCTTTATGTAATTCAGATATGAAATTATTCTAGCTAATCTAATTCCAAGATTAACTAGTTGTTACTTGTGCTAACTAATTAAAGATCCAATCTTAACTAATTAGCTAACAATATGAGTCATTCGAATAGGTTGGTTAGCTACTCCAAACAAATCAATTATCATGCTAACAAATAATTGCAGAATACTCAAATTAATTTATCTAACATTAAAATCATAATCTTGTCTCACAAACTTGGTATCATGGCTTAGATATGTCTAGCTAGGCATAAAAGAAATTAAGCTACCATGTTAACAAATCCAGCAAAATTCTGGAATGAAAGCATGGTCACTTTGAACAAAAATAAACAAAAGAGAAAAATACTATATGGAGTCTTGGCAGTAGGAACAATGGTTGAATGTCTTCTGCTCTTGATGCGTGGCTCTTGGTGGTGTTGCATGGTTGTGTAGATCTAGTTTTGGCAACAGCTGTGTATGTGTCGTGGTGCATCTCTCCAGCCCTCTTTGGCTATTTAAAATATATCTAATCCTAGTTCTACTTGACATAGGACTCTTAGATGAATTATAACTTTAATTACAAAGTCATTCCTAATCATACTCTAACTAGGACACCAAGTAGATTTATATTTTCAAGACTTCAATTCCACTTGAACCATGCTTCCAGAGAGTCTTCCAAGCTTAGGAGTCTCAATCCTTGTATGACAAGGCTTCCCGATAGTTGAATTGGCTTAGGACTTCTCAAAATCACACCAGAAAATCTCCAGCTCGCCACGGCGAACTCTAGCAGAATTGGCAGCATTGCTCTCTGGTTCACCTCGCCACGGCGAGGAGGGTAGCTCGCCACGTTGAGCTCTAGCAGAATTGCCATTCTGCTTCTTTTCAGCTTGGCTCTTTAATGCTTGTCAATGCTTGGAAATTAATCACTTGTGAAAATACAAATGTTAGTTAAAAACATGCAATTAAGCTCAATTTATATTATCATCCATATGAATTCAAGAATCTGAAAAGTGATTTAAATCAAATGAAATATCCTAAGAATGTGCCACTAAACCCAGAAAATATGGGGCTGAAATGTGACTAAAATGAGTCTAACACATATCCTAAAAGCAGACTTTAAAGGTGAATGGTCATATGGTAAAGCTTTATTTTGGTGGGGATGTTCAGATTGAGGATAGGGGGAGCTCAATCTCCATTCTTCAATCTTAAAGTCTTTTGAACAAATATGTTGAGCTAATGAGATTAAACAAAAGCACTTCTTGGGAGGCAACCCAAATTTTGGTGTAAAAATTTTCATGATTGTGTTTGGAGAGTTGATATTTGTATAGCATTGTCCATACTATTTCTTTTAGGTTTTTCTTGAGGGTTTTGTCCTACAATTTGGAAAATTTTCATCAAAGATGTTCAGTTAGTTGATGTGTAAAATTAAGAACTACCAAGATCGCAATGCAAGTGTACACAATCAAAGGAGTTGGCAAAGTATCCAAGGATTGTCGCACCCAAGGGACTATGCAATAGATTACCAGAGTACTATCACTAAAATATTACTTAGTGATAATCAAATAAGGAAAATATATAACTGAAAAATAAGAGCAATAAAGAAAACAAAAATAATAGCAAGAGTGAGAAAAATCAATGATGATTAAAGCCTAGGAGTTCTGATTTCACTTCAACCATATGTATAAACTCTTCTAGTTTCATTAATGCATTCTAGCTCTATTAGTTGTTAGCCAAACACTCCCTAATTTATTAAAAAGCTCCTCCCAAGGTCAATTAATCTAATCCAATTAACAATCTATTCATATTTCTATGTGAATTGCAATAACTAGAATTGTTTTAACCTCTATGGATTCCTTTTAATTGCTATACAGGATCCTAAGCACATTCTTGTCCTAAGGTCCACTATCGAATTCACCCTTGTGGTCTAGATTAACTACTTCCTTCCCAGGTAATTAATTTGCTAGATCAACAAGAAAATGAAGAACAGGGTGAGCATATGCTCAATTTCCATCAATGTTTGCCACTTTATGCTCAATTTCTTGCTTTGCACCTCCAATTCATGTAATCATACAAAGTGAACATTTAGCAATCAAATACACAGAAATCTTCACCAAATAAGGACTCAAATGCAAGGGATTAAAGCCTAAAATAACTTTATAAAATTCACTTATCAAAGCCCCAAACTTGGCATTTTGCTCATCCTTGAGTAAAACTAAGAAGCATGCAAGGCAACAACCATCAACCATCAAATACTTACTAACCATATTGGACTCAAAGAGCAATCATCATGGTGAATATTGGAGACTATGTATCATGATTGCAATGCAAGATTACTCCATTTAGTAGAAGGAAATCCCACATCCAAAGTAACTCTCAAAATAAGAAATGGCTTAAGCTAAAGCTCTCACAATTGCATAATTCAAGTTACTTTATGGGTGGGTCATAAAGTCATGGAAGCAATCAAAATCAACTCAATATAAAGCATATGGTCCAAGTGCAGACTCAATAACAACCAATCAAGTTTCATGAAGTCAAATGCAATAAGGATAAACTCCCTCACTAAGATGCAAAATTCACTCCAATCTCTCAAAGTGTTTAGATGGTTGAATGTGCATTCTAGTCAATGCAACTCAAGACCTCTCCATAGGCTTGCTTATATATCATGTCTCCACCACTAGATAGTGAAACAAAAGCAGTAATCAAATGGACTTTGATGGGTTCTAATGGGGCTTAGGAGATGGATAGGGAAAAGAGATATGATGAAAGTAGGGCAAAACACACAATGAAGGAGCATATATGAACTCTTTGCTACCTTTTAACTCAAATGACTTTCTAAACTACCAAGCCTCACAATTCACAAATTGCTTCTCTCTTTTTGCTTATTCTTTTGCTTTTTAGCTCGCTTTTCTCTTTTCTTTTGTTTTTGCAGAATTTTCTTTCATTTTTTCATTTTTTTAACTTTTAAATTTCTCACTCATTTTTCCTTGGCTTGGGAGAAATCACATATAATGAGGCTACTTTCTTTACATCTTTCAAGACATATATCAAGTAACCTATCCATACAATGAGTTCACATAATCCTTCAAAGTGTAGGGTTCAAAAACATGAGAAAATCATCAAGGAATAGTGTATGGCTTATCATGTATAAAATAAAAGGAAAGGAAGGCTAAGGCTCAAAAGGGTCATCTAGTGATCAATATGTGAAGGTAGGCTAAGGCTAAAATGGGTTAATCCTAAGTACCCTAATCTTCTTAATGCATTCAACTCAATGTGTCATCATCATGCATAATAGAGCAAGTTCTAAAAAAAATAAAAGTGCATGACATACTCACAATCAGATAAAGAGCATCAAATATGTAGTTCTACGGCTCAAAAGCTCACTAATGGTTAAAATGTTCATCCTCATGCATTTGCCTTCCCTTCACTATCAAAGAATGCAATATCATAAGCAAACATGGGATCATAGATAGTAAGGGCTGGCTCAGAATTCCTTGAGGCTTCCCAATTAACAAGATAAGGTGCAATAGAGTATAAAGAGTAATCATGCATGCCAAGCAAAAAATAGCTGCATGGTACTGTGAATTTCCCAAGATCTTTCATCTTCACTGGTAGTTTTCTTTGAAGGATCACACTACATTCTTCATCAAGCATCACCTTCTCATTATCCTCTAACTTCCTCTTCTTGCTAAGAAGCTCCTTGATGAATCTAGCGTATTTGTGCATCTTAGAAATAGCCTCCAAGAAAGGAATGTTGACTTGCAGCTTCTTAAATACCTCTAGAAATTTCATAAATTCATCATCTTTTTTCTTCATATATGAGGGAAAGGAATTTTATGCACACATATGGTGGAGAATTATCAGGAAATAATTTGGATCTAATCTTTTCCACCTTCTTTGGATCTGGTGTTTTAGGCACTACAATAGTCTCTTTTTCTTTTGTAGACTTGGGCATCTCTTCTTTTTCTCCTTCCACTATGGGAGCCTCCTTAGTGGGTGTCTCTATCACTTTAACACTCCTCAAAAAGATAGTATTGACCTGCTCTCTAGGATTTGTCTCTGTAGTGCTAGGCAATGCTCCAAGTTGTCTAATGGTTAGCAACTGAAAGATTTGGCCCACTTGAATTTCTAGCTGTCTAATTGAAGCAGTAGCATTGCTCATGAATTGATTTTTTCTCTCTTAGAAGTCTCCCTATGAGGCTGCTAGCTTTGCCATTGCTTCCTCAAGATTCATCTTTGGTTGTTGTTACTGAGGTGGTGGATTGGCCTCATTAGGATTTTTTCATGAAAAGCTAGGGTGGTTGTGCCAACCGAGGTTGTAGATATTAGAGTATAGGTTATTATTGCCTACAAAATTCACCTCTTCTAATCCTTCCCTTTGTTGCTCCTCAAAATCAATGTTAAACAATGTAACTTGGAAAGAGAGAACTTGATCTATTTTAGGAACCAACTTGTCCAATTTAGCAAATAACATTGTTGCAACATCAATATCTTGAATATTAGCAACTTTCTTCTCATTTTCCCTCTTAGTGTGCTAGTCAGAAGCATTGGTAGTCACTTCTTCTAGTAATTCATGTGCCTCTACATAGTCCTTATTCAAAAAGGCACCTCTTGTTGCAGCATCAACCACTATCTTTGTTTGAGAGCCTAAACCTCCATAGAAAACTTGCATCACCAACTAGACTTGCATACCATGGTGTGGGCATTTTCTGAGCAATTCTTTTAACCTCTCCAATGCATCATACAGAGACTCCCTATCTTGTTGAGAAAAATTCACAATCTCAGTGCAAAGTCTACTGTCTTGGAGGGTTTAGAACTTCTAAGCCAAAGTGTTCCAACCATTAATAAAATTTGGTAGTAAAGAATTTAGCCATCTTCTTGAAAAAGAAAACAACCTAAGTTTTATACCCTCATTAGATACCCCACTATACTTGAAGGTGTCATAAATCTCTAGAAAATTAGAGATATGAAGGTTGGGGTATTCATTAGGAGTTCTAGTAAACTGGTTATTCTACACAATCTGAATGACTACAAGCTTGATCTCAAAGTGTTAATTTAAGCAATTGGTCTTCTAATGCTAGATAGTGCATTCTCAATGTTAGGCACCACAAATTTAATCAAAACTTTGTGCTCTTCATTATTATTATTAGCCTCAACCGCCATTCTTTTTGAATATTCTTGAGGAATTGCAGCTAGTCTCTTCTCTTTTCTAATCCTTCTACAAGTCTTCTCTAGTTCAAGGTCAATTGGAATTAAAGTACTACTACTAACACTTCTCATGTAATAAATTACCAGAGTACTATAACTAAAATATTACTTAAGCATTCAAATTGTAGTAAGAATCAAATAAGGTAAATATTATAACTAAAAAATAAGAGTAATAAAGAAAACAAAATAATAGCAAGAGTGAGGAAAAATCAATTATTAAAGCCTAGGGGTTCTTATGTCACTTTAACCATATGCATAAGTTCTTCTAGTTTCATTAATGCTTTCTAGCTCTATCAATTGTTAGCCAAACACTCCCTAACCTATTAAAAAGCCCCTCCCAAGGTCAAATTAATCTAATTCCAACTACTAATCCATTCATATTCCTATGTGAATTGTAATACCTAGAATTACTTTAAGCTCTGTGGATTCCTTTTAATAGCTACACAAGGTCCTAGGCACATTCCTGTCCTAAGCTCTACTATAGAATTAATCCCCATGGTCTAAATTAACTACTTTCTTACCAAGTTATAGAAATCTATAATTTCTCTAATTAATTGGCCAAATCAACAAGAGAATGAAGAATAGAGAATTAAAACCCAATTGAATAGAAACTAGAATTACATTAAATCAACAAGTTAAACTAACACATAGGTCTTGGCTACATCATAGCCCCTAGAAAAGATATTAGAAATTCATGTTCAAACGAATAAACATAATTGAATTGGAAGAAAACATGGAAGATGACAAAGTAAACAAGAAAAACTCAAATAGAAGCTCCAAGGTTGCCTCCTTCTCCAAGATCTCCTCTCCTTCTCCAATTGCCAGAAATGCCCAAAGGTCTAAAAAAAGGTCCTAAAACCTAATTCTAATTACTTATTTATAGTTTAGATACAAAGCCTCAACCAAATAGGATTCCTAGACTAGCTAGAAAACCCAAAAGCCCACAAAAACTCAAAATTCTCCTCCTCTAGCGCCACTGCACCAAAAACATAGCCTCAAGTTACTTCTGCTACAAAGTGGTGCCATGACCTTAGCATGGCCAGGCTGCAACACCAACTATGTGAAATCATGCTCTCAAGTGTTTTTTCAACACCTCCTGCCAACTTCTTCTCTTGCTTGGACCTTGATTGCTTTCTTTGGTCCATTTTCCATCAATGTTTGCCACTTTATGCTCATTTTCTTACTTTGCACCTCCAATTCATGTAATCCTACAAAGCGAACAATTAGCAATCAAATACACATAAATCTTCACCAAATAAAGACTCAAATGCAAGGGATTAAAGCCTAAAATAACTATATAAAATGCACTTATCAATAGTCTTGGTGTTGAAATTGCATGAATTTTTGTTGAATTTTAGCCTTGGTAATGAGATACATGCCCCATGTGCTTAGCAGAAAGATACACACCCTAGTACACGCATTGTGTACATGGGGCGTGTACTTCAAATTACCTCTCTCTTGGCAGTGAGATACATGATCGTGTACATGCCCTGTGTACTTCCTCAAAAATTGCAGAGCCGGGCAGAATTATACTCGACCCATGTGCATGCCCATGCACATGGGGCGTCCACTTCTATGACTAAGGGTTAAAACACCAACAACCATTCCATTTTCTCACTTTGCACTCCCATTTCATCTTCTACTCTCTTCAACCCTAGTTTCTCATCAAATTCGGTGCACTCACTCCCTTTTTTCTCCAAAGATCCCTCAATTTCATACACTCACCATCATTTTCCCTCTTTCCTCCATTCTCTCCACTGAATTTCTTCACTCTTTTTGGGTTAGGGTTTCAAAATCCCTCAATTTATGGGATTTTTGAACTTCCCCACAAAGTTTTGGCATTCTCGCAAATTTCCCACTTGCCTTGGGCCTTGTTTTGGTGATTTCCACCTAGTTGGGGTTAGAAGAGCTTGATTTTCACTTAGTTGCCAGAGAGAGTTGTGAATTGGGGCTTGGAGTTTGCATTTTTAAGCATTTTTCATCATCTGTGCTCAAGGCTTCTTTGAGGTAAGTACATTTCCTCTTGCAAAAAGCTTTATAGGTGATGAATTTGTGAATGAGTAGGGGCAATTTTGTTAATGCAGTGTGAATGAACTTGTGAATATGAGCTTGAATGATTGTTTTAAATTTCATCTCATGGGTTGTGCATATTATTACTTGATTTTACTTCTTTGTTTGTTATAAGTTTTATACCCATATGAGTTGATGTTCAATGTGAGAAATGACGGTTACTTGGTATTGTGAGTTGAATGGGTCCGATGAGAATTGAGTTGAATGTTAAATGAGAATAATTTTGCTCTTAGAAATGTTTAATTTAATGATTTTGACATGTTTAGGACTCACTTGAAATTGAAAGGATTCATGCCCTTTTTAAGGAATTTTGGTTGATTGAATGAGTGAATCCTTCCTGTTTTATTTGGATTATAAATAGGGCATGTTTGATCATGGTAAGTGCACCAATTTTTCATGGGTGCCTCACAAATTCAATTTTGATGTGGATAAAGACAATTTTGTTTGCATGCACTCTTGTAGGTTGTGATTTTATTTGTCACTTGTGAGATTGAATTGTGTTATCACCTTCGTGCATAAATTTTGAATACAAGTGCAATTGAAGATTTTGGAAAGATTAGATTCAATTTTTCTGAGATTGAATTTGGAAGAGTGTATAGATTGAATTTTGTTTTGAATGCCATGGGAGTGTCACTAACGTTGGAAATTTTCTTTTTTGTAGGAGACATCATGGTAAGACCAAGCTACCAGTTAGCAAGAAGCCGAAGCTAGGTGGCTCATCACAAAGTGCGAACCCAAAACCACCACTTAGATCTCAACCAGATCACCCTCTCTTGGACTTTAGTTCTCTAGTCCGCACGGACAATTATGGGAAGTTGAAGAAGCCCTTTTGTGGATAACATATATATAGATTGGGATGTTCTAGGGGACTTTGGATTGGTTGAGGAGACTAAGGAGTTGATTAGCTTCTTTAGTATCATAGAGCCTACTTATAGGGAGCTCTCACTAGAGTTCCTCAGTACATTCGACAAGGATAAGTATCTTATTAGCTGGGACCAACAGAATGCTAATTTAGATTGGCAGGAGTACCCCACCAGATGGGCCTCACCTAGTTTTTAACTAGAGATGGGCTTGTACAATCTGGACTTTGTAGTTGCTGAAGACTGATTGCTAGCTTGCTTGTTGGAGTATCTGAGCCTCAGTATTGGAGGAGGATTTGTAAGGAGACCATGTATAAGCCCACCAAGTCCAAGGCCTCCACACTTTAGAAGATTTCTTGGAGGTTCATGCACTCACTGTTGAGTCACACATTGACAAGGAGAGGTGATAGCAGCAAAGTGTTGAGAATGCCAATATTTCTTTCTCTACAGCATGGTGGAGAGGGTGTTAATCCATGTGGGCCATGCACTTGTTACTTTGCTGAGGCACTGGGCCCATGATGGTCGAGTGAGGAACATAATTGTTGGGTCATACATCACACAATCCACTAGGCACATGTACTAGATGGTCTTACATTGGTTAGTAGGATGGTTACTTGCAAGAAGGAGATACTGCGAGGTATGGGTTTGAGACCGTTGACACACACAGAGCATGAGCCCTAGCCTTCAAAGCAGCATTCTTCCCCATCTAGGGCAAGTACTTCACAGGCCAGTCCTCCTAAATTGTCACCTCAACATGTCACTCCACTGAATTGTCACCTCAATATGTCACTCCTCCTAGGCCTTCACATCATCAGGCTACACCTAGCAAGCCACACCCAGAGCCTCTTCATCTCACCAAAAGTCTACATCCAGAGGTCCCCCTCCATTCACTAGAGGAAGGCTAGAGAATTACCTCATTGGTATCTTATAAGTCAACGGAAGATCACCAACAGGCAATCGAAGTTAGGTGAGGAGGTCATATGATTCAAAAGGAATGCATGAACCTCCAGCATTTTGGCTTGGAGGCACCTCTAGTACATAAGCCACCTTAGTTACCATAATTTCCATCTTTCTAATTGCTTTGGACTGTCCTTTTGATGCCTTTGTGGACATGGTCACTTACCTCTCTCTTATTTTCATTTTATTTGAGACTATTTATGTTATCCTTACATTCTAGTTTGCTTACTCTTGTAATTTGCACTATTAGACTTAACTTCATTTTCCATATTGGGTTGTATTTGACTAGTAGCCATTGTTTCAGTACTTTGTAGTATGCTCTTGTGGATCATTTGTGACAAGTCCTTGTGCTTCATCAAGTAAAGCGCTCCATTATGTCAGGGAAGTACCATTCTCCCATTATTGGTGTTTCATTGTTTATCTTCCCTCTCTATTTGTATTATGTACATCAAGGGCAAAGTACAAATTTAAGTGTGGCTTTTTAAACTAATTTGAATTGAGTTTTCACATTGAGAAGTGAACTTGTGGATTATGCTCTAATTTTTATTTTTATTTTTCAATTTTGGGCTGTTTTTAGATGATTTTGATCAACTTTAAAGTTGTGCTTGAATGACCTTTGATTACAAAGTGATTGATTTTGTTGGATTAACTAGCTAATTGATGAACTTTGATCCTAGAATTTGAGAATAATTACAAAATTAAATGCCTTCTGAGATTTTGAGCTGAATTGAGCATTTTACTATGATATATCTACTCATTCTCTTTTATGTTTGAATTGATGATTACTCTTGGATATTTTCACTCTAGAACTTGCTTTCACACTCTTTGACGCTACTTTTTCCTCATTAAGGTGATAAAGGCCTTCTATCTTCTTTTATTTTTAGCTTTTTTTTTTCTTTCTAAATAGCTTACCTATCATGATTTTCCCTTTGTTTTACCTATTTTGGGTAATGAAAAGCTCCATATTCATGATGCTAGGTTTATTCAAAAGATAATGGAACAAAAAGAAAAGCTCTCACTCTCTCAATTCTTGTGCTCTCTATATTGCTCTCCATTTATATTATTTTCATAATACGTTATCAACACGAGACTCTAACAAAAGTGATGGTGTCATGAAGCTTCTTTCTTGAATTGATCAAAGGAAGCAAGTTAGTTTTATTCCATGCATCACCTACGTTCCTCAAGCTTTAAACATTTGATTGTGATTTCAACACCTTGCACTTGTATTTCTTTGATTATTCTATTTCCAAATCTCTTAAAGCAATGCCTAAGACCATGTAAAAATGAACCAAAAGGAGTCTATGCTTTATATTCAATTGGAGATTACATTGATTATCTTATCCTTATATTTTCATTACATTGCCTTACTTATTAGATTACGTATACTAATACGTACATCCAAATTTTCTCAAATTGTGTTATATCTCTTTTTGGTCTATATTGAAGTATTATGTCTTCATCATAAAATGTGGAGCCAAGTGAATGAATCATTGGCCAAATAAATCTATTTGAACAGAAGTGTCATAGTATGAATGTACCCAAAGAGACCTATGTGCCCCGAAGAGCAATAGCATGAATTTTCGATATCTTGTTGAGTCCATAAGTGCTATGGCATAGAGGAATAAGAGTGGAAAAATCTGAATGAGCTATGCGTCCAGATGAACAATAGCAAGTGAACTAAGAATCCACTTTTGTGATTAACAATTCTAGTATATTATTTTCTTCCTTTGATAATATTGTTGCCTAGTAATTTCACACAATATCTTAATTGGTTTTACCTATTTTATATTTTTACTTTATAGATAAGATTTATTTATCATCTTTTACAATGCTAGATTATTGTTTTGTGGTTTATTTATATCAAAGCTTTGTCTCTAGTGATAAAAAGAAAATACTCCCTAATTCTTATGCCTTGAAATTGCTCCTGTAGTAGCAATATGAAGAAACAAAGTTTATAGAAATATTAAGCCTTTAACAATTTTGTTTAAAAGCTTAGGCATGGTCATGTCCATAGTTATGAAAAATAGATAATTGTTGTAATATCAAAATAATTCGTACCACCAGAAGTGTGAGAAGAATAAATCAATAAGACAAAAGTGATACTCTTAAAGGTATTACCAATATAACTCTTGGTATAAAGATTGAGATTGATGTTGAAAGTTCTTCTCCCAAGTGTAGAAAGACACTTGTTGATTTGATGGGTTGAATACAAAAGAATGTCTCCCTTGAGTTAAGTGCATATCAGTGCCCCTTTTGAATATTGTAATCCAAAATTTAAGTAAAATATTTATCTTGATTGTTATATTTTTCTACCAGAAGTGGACAAATAATGAATAATGAGAAATGAATAGTATAGCCACAATAACAAACATGTTGAAATACATGTTCTCATTGATAGTGTATCAATAGACAATATTTCTAGAGATAAAAATATTTCTCTAATATGAATATAAACAATGCTAATATCCATAAGATATATGACATTATAGAATTTGAATTAAACTCTTGAAGAGCTTAAATCCTTTTATTATTAAGACAAAAGTTTTCATAAATGTCACTATTCTCTCTAAATACAAAATTATATTTGTGTATCGTAGTTGGACATTTTGTTTGCTTCTTAGTCTTTGGATGAGTTCATGAATGCTTTGATACAAATTGCAAATATGTATTGTAGCATAGTCTTTGGCAATATATAGATAAAGAATATTTTTTAATGAATGTTGCATTAGTTTATTGCTATTCATTTTATCATGTTAAGAAATTTTAATTTGATTTATTACGCCATGGATGAAATATCTCTCTTAATGCAAAAAGCCAATGATATGTGATAGTATAAAGATAAATAAAAGCTCTTGAAAAGCTGGTAAATCGTTCCTTGAAAGTTCTCAAAGAGCTAGCAAATTTTTTCTTTGAAGGGGAACAAGAAAGATAATTTACAATGCCTAAAGAGCTAGAGAATTATCACTTGGAGGAACAAAATCATATATTTATTTTGCATAAAATCTCATATAAAGTTATAAGTTTTATTGATTTTGATGTCATATTGAAGCAACAAATGAAAAATTGATATTGAATATTTTGTATTGGAGAAATTATATGCATTTTCCTCCAAATTGTACTACGCATATGTTAGTGCAATTGAAGCACTTGTTATCGTAAACCAAAAGTGTAAGAATCATAAAAGAGTAAAATTTGGCATGACCGGTTATGCCATCCCAGGTCAATATGATGCAAAAGATTATTGAAAATTCACATGTGTTGAAGAACTTGGAGATTCTTATAATCTAGTGAATTCTAATCTGTTGTTTTTCTTAAAGAAAGTTGATTAAAAAGTTTTGAAGTCAAAGTTAGACCAAGTCTTGTGTTTTTCTTGATCACAAGGTACACCCACCATGTGGACCATTTAGGTATTTTATAATTTAATTAATGCATCGATTAAATGGTCACATGTTTGTTTATTATAAGCTTGCAACTTAAAGTTTGCAAGATTGTATGTTCAATTGATTTTGATTGATACATTTACTAGCAGCAGCACTTATACGCATCATGCTAAAATACTATGATAAGTTCTCCCTCCTTTTACAATTGGCTTATGGTCATAAGCCAAGTATTTCCCATATGAGAGTTTTAAAAATGTTGTAAATGTTTCACCACAATGCATTATGATGAGACATCTTGAGGTTGGGAATACAAAAATCTCCACATTTAAAGTTTTCCCAATAATTGGGGGAGAAAATAAACAGTTGAAAAAGAAATATTAATTAGAATGAATTATCATCTTGAGATCAATTAGAATAAATTGAAACTCATTCAAAATAATATGAACTGGAAGTTCATGAGATCATTTAGCCAAATGCTAGATATGTTTACTGACCCATGAGAATGGCTAAATAATAAGTTCTAACTATTAATGCTCCAATGCCCCTATCGGATAAACAAACCTGATGCATGCATGAAGCATAAAAAACTTGTTGGAAAATTGTAAATGCATGAAGCGTGGCTAGCCCGCCAGTTCCAAGGATGAACATCCTCGAAAATTAAAGAAAAAAGAGCTCAGAATAAAGATGGCATAATCGAGGATGTGGCACTCTTTATGTGGCAACTCCAAAAGAGTGCCTAGAGGTAACTCCAAACGAGTTCCTAGACATAATTACTATCTTAGTTCTAGAAGAACTTTTGGTACCTAAACGTTATAAAAATTAAGAGATCTCAATAAATTATGTCATGGAACCGAAATGAAATCTACAATGATGATATTTTACATATCATATATTGCACAATATTATGAATGATAATGAGGATCATGAACTAAAGACTGCAAACAATGAAATGATTTGCCAAAAATAAAAAAATGCGTTTGGGTATATCAATTGTAAATCCAAAAACTTTAGGACTTGAAGTCCTACATTAGAAGTGTAAAATCTAGTTATATGCGAAAATGAAATAAGAAATGTGAAATTATGAGGCAAAATGAAAATGATGAAATTATGATATATTAAACACAACTTGTTGCTTAAGAATTTTCACATAGGCCTAGCATTTATTCTAAAAAGAAGTGTTTATTTGTGGTTGATGCAAATATACTTAATTAGTCTGACAATATATGAAGAAATCAATTTGCATCTAATAGATATTGCTATAGCCTATTTATGTGGAAATCCATGAAGGATTTTATTTGCTTGGAGCAAATAATTCAAGTTCTTGATGAGTACTCAATGAAATCAAACAAATATCCTTGTGGATTAAAGCAATCTAGAGATGTATGGCATAATCGTCACCTTGAGTATTTGATAAAGCAAGGATATAAAATAATCCATTATGTCCATTTATATGAAAAATGAATATCATTGGAACTCTTGAAGAGCTTCCAAAATTTGTAAGTTGTTTAAAGAAACAATTTGAGAACTAGAAAGAAGAGAGGTTTTGTGTTGGCTGACAAGTTGAGTATTCAAAGGATGGAAATTGTGTAGCGAAAAACTTATATTGTAAAAGTGCTAAAATGGTTCAATAAGGACAAATCATATCCATTAAGCACTCTAATGTTATAAAGTAAATAGATGGGAACAAAGATCTTTTCATGACCTTAGGAAAAAGATGAAGAACTACATGGTCCTGAAGTAACATATCATAGTGCAATCAAAGCACTAATCTATTTTATTTGCCATATACAACATAATATATCATTTGCTATATATTAGTAAGTTATAGTTCTTCACCTCTTGAAGGGCATTGGAACAACTAAATATATGTATTGCTACTTTAAAGGTTATTTGCTTACATGTGGCGATGTAATCATCCTATAACAATCTATGAAAAAGGCTAACAACCATACTACCAAATCTTGTAGAAGTTTTGGCATTATATGAGGCATATTGAGAATGTATTTGGTTGAAAGCTATAATTTAACACATGAGAAAACTTGTGGTTTATCTTCAAGAAAAATAATCTTGACGATCTTATATAAAGATAGGATTACATTGTTCAAATCTATTCACCAGGACATTTCCATCAACAATATTAAGAAAGTTTATCTATAATATTGGAGTCTATTGGCTAAAGATATCAATTTACACAAGACATACACGTTGTACTATTTTTCCATTAACTATGATTTTTAAATAAAGTGGCCTTAAACTTTTTAGATACAATGTGAATCAAACTCAAAATAGGGTAAAAGCTTATTATGTTCATGTCATATGTTATTCTTATCCAAGTCCCTCATCCTATCTTAACTACTAAACAAACCCAAAAAGGTATTGAAAAATTTACTTAAATTCTTTTCCTTTATTACATAAAAATACATTGTTCGAAAAATTAGTCAAATTTCAACAGCCAAACAATTTTTTAATACAATTTTGTGGACTAAAATGATCTGTCACCCTCTTCTTTTCAGTTGTATCTCCAACTTCTTTTTTTTTATTATTATTTCATCTTAGTCCCGCATATTTTGAGGTCATTCAATATATGATAGATAACACAACAATACTGTCAAGTATTCATTTAGTAATCTTAACAGTGTTAGCAGTTACCAAAGAAAATCGAAATCGCGCATAGCCAAGATAGAAACAGAAATGAACAATATTGACTCAAACTGAGAAAACAAAACAGCAGAATTTACAAGAACATGAAAATTGCACTACAGCAAAACTCTGTTGCCCACAATATTTAACGTACTGCTGTTTGTCAACACGGCACAGCACACTTAGCCCAACTGTCCTCTTCGTCAACTGCAACTGTCCTCTTCGTCTTCCTCTTCATCCAGTAGATTGTAGCCACTGAAATGGCTGACCCTGATCTTCCACTCTCCTTTGGTGGGATCGTAAGATACAAATTCAGCACCTTGCTCCATGGCCTTCCTCTTGAGCATCTCCTTGTATTTCTCAATCTTCGGCCCTTCTGTATACTGTTGTCCAGTTTTTTTGTCGAAACATTTGATGTTCAAGAGTGTTACCTCAGCAGGCTTATTCAACCCTTGTCCAACAGGAGGTTTCTTAGTGTCATCCATGTAAACAATCACCTCACGATTGTTGAACTGAACCAGAGACTCGAGATCAAGCCGTCGTACGTCTGTCTCACCTAAGAACTTGATGCTGCCATAACCATGCCTCCCAACAACAAAGTCCTTGACATGACTGCAGAATCCTGGATCAGCCCTTTCCTTGGCAGCTAGTTCCTGAATTCGCGGCTCTGTGTAGTAATCAGAACGACGGAGCTTTGGCATTAGTGCCTCAATATCAGCTCCATGTTCATAGACAATTGCAGCCTCGCCAGCTCTGTGCCCATTGAGTGTCATATACATGTCCTCCTTCTGAATAGAGTTGTCTCCACTAATTCCATTCAATGTCGGCTCCATTCTGTTAGTATGAACCTTCTCCTTGACAACGCCATTTTCAGCTGGAGTATCTGGAACCATTTTCGGATATTAATGCAGAGGAATTAGAGTACAATAAAGAGGGGGCGGGGTTAACTACATTTCTCTTAATTCTAGGAGCTCCAGTTCAAGTCAATCTCTACAATAACTCATCTATCTGAACTAGTCCAATAACTGGATAAAATTTGCATTAACACCACTGCTTCCAGGTATCTCTCAGAATGTATCTGTGTCAGTATGTATCATAGAACAGTTAAAAACAAAAGCAGCACATGGAACTATCAAACCACCAACAGAATTGAAAATCCTAACCAGCTAAAAACAATGCAGTTTTGTTGAAATGTAACTATCTAGTCGCTATTAAACCATAACCAGACTTTTGAAAATATCTAAATGGTCATGACGTATGTCCTGAAGGTTGAATATAATCTTTTCCATTAGCAGAAAATTCCTCTAGAACACAATTTATGGAACATCAGCATAAGAGAGCACTAAATGCAATTAAAGCATTTGTTACCATTCCCATTCACTGGACCATCTTTCAAAGATGAAGCTTTCTCAGAAGAAACTCTAGCAGGCCACTGTTCCATGGGACGAATAACCAGTGCCCTTGGATTTTCTCTAGGAATGAAAAGAGCATCTGCTTTAGGGGTAGTCGGAGTATCCTCATCCTCCATGAAGAATGGGACCTGCAATGAAATACAGGAATGGGAGGAAATATACTCAATTTATATCTATTACAAAACTCGTATTAATAATAAATACAATTACTTATACTCACCTTTGAACCATCATTCTTAGGATGATATTTCCTGATAGGAAGCCTGATCCGTCTTTGTGAGAGATGTCGAGAAGTTAATAATGAAGATATTCTAACAGGAGCAGGTTTGTCTATGGCCTGAAAATGAAGCATCAGCTTGAAACTCGTACAATTGCAGGTTAAGGTTGATTCTTCTCAATTTTAAACAGACTTGAAAATCTAGCAAAGTTAAATTCAACAGATACCACTTACAGGCATGCTTGAAATTCCATATTGAATTGAAGGTGCACTTCCAGATCGACCAATTGAAATCTGAGGCATAGCAGGAAGGGTCCCAAATGGATTTGTAACAGGGGCAACTTGTACAACTGTAGAACTCTGACTACCAGAGCTTTCAAACAAAATGGGTGCAGGTAAGAAACTATAAACTGACAAAAGGAAGAGAAAAGTTACACCCGCAACAAATCCTTTTTCCTCCACAAACATGATAGAAGGCATGAAACTCAATTTGAAAACAAAAAGGAGTTGAATGTGGTTTTATATGCATATGCATTACAAGCAGTCAGTCAACAAGAAACACCACTATAAAACAGTCGTCCCAGTGATAAACCAAAAACAGGGAAAAATATTCCAAATGACTTGTAAATCCAGATCTAGACATACATATATATATATATGTGTGTGTGTGTGTGTGTGTATATATATATGTATATACATGTATGTATATAACATAACAAGTGAAAAATCATGTATATGAATTTTAAGGTAAAAGATATGGAATGAAAAAGGAGACTGTTCTCACTCAACTTATTCTGCTAAATATTTTTATCCCCTTGATCAAGTTCAATTTTATGTTAAGTAGTGTTTAAACAAGAAAGTACATATATAATGTAAATTGTAATCAAACTTCTAGGGATATCAGCAGATGTGAAAATTTCATACGTATTTTCTTCATAGCTATCTGGGCCTGTTAGGTTTCCATTTTTATTTCCTATTTTCATTTCCTGTTTTCATTTTCTGAAAATATGTTTGTCTATTTTTATTTTCAATTTTCATTTTCAATTTCACTTATTTTTATATTTATTTAGTGTCTAACCATTACCTTTAATGAATTTTATTGAACTATTAATCCTTTCTTATAGAAAAGAAAATAAAAGTAGTTCAAAATTAACAAAATTGCCACTAGCCCCTAAACAATTTTTTCTGTTTCCATTTTCAGCTTATTTCAAGAAATGTTTTCAATGGAAACATTTTCAATTTACTAAACCAAACATGTTTTTAGGCCCGATTTTCATTTTCGCTAGAAGTGAAAGCAGAAAACAGCTAGAGAAAACAGGGCCATGGGCCCCCACCAAAAGAGGGCAAAAGATAGTAAGAGTTATTCAAACATGGCACATTTGTGAAACTAAAGCAAATCGTAACTTACACAAGTCCAAAGTTATTCTGACCGAACATATTGGGGGCACCACCTATATTAGACATGAGAGTAAACAATGTCAAGAAAGTTGATCCCTTCAAGCATCACATAAACCAACACAAAAACTACTGAGGATGGAAAATAGAATAAACTAACCAGGTTGAGTCTGACCAAAGTTGCTAAAGCTGAATGCACCACCTGTCTGAGCAGTTTGGGTTGGTTGGAAAGGTGTTGAAAGGGAAGGCTCCAAGAATAGAAACAAATTAGATCTATTAGAAAGTTTATATATAGTAATGGCTTGAAAATAAAGTTTTCTACACAAAAGTATCAGTATAAAAGTTCTCTCCTTTCCCATAACTATTGTTTTCTTTCTCTGTCTAAATCCATTAACTTAGGCCTTGCTTGGTATAGTTGTGAATTTTATGTTGTGAAATTTTAAAAACTAAAATCAGTTTTTACATGTACAATTTAGTTTCTTTTTTTTTTTTTTATGATTTTCAGTTTTAATTTTTTTTTTAAAAAAGTCATCTGTTAGAAAGGAGAATTTCTTTTTATCCCCTGCCACTGGTCCTTTTCAGTCACTTGGACCCGAACAGAGCTCAAAGGCTCTGGAGCAAAGGAAGTCGATAGTTCCACAAGAAAGGAAGGGTAAGACTTGCAGGCATTAGGAAATTGGAGAATAAATGAATAAAGATTCAGTGAGGAGGGGCAATGACAAATTGCTATGACAGAAAAGTTTTTCCGGTGAGATAAGAAGTCCTCCCATGGGCTTGCTGGTTCACCTTCCCTAACAAATTTGACCCGGAGGGACCCTTAGTCCCATTGTTGGTGAGCAAATTAGCAGCACCACCACCACCCGGATTGATGGGTATGGCGGGTATGGCTTCATTCTGATTCTGCCGCCGCCAAACTTGCAAGATATCCTGAAAGGCTAAGTAGGACCTGGTGGTTCACCGTCCATATCACCGAAAAAAACTGGTTTGGGTGGTGGTTGTGCTAGTTACTTTGGTGTCAAGAGAGCAGGCCATGGCAGAGAAGCAAGTGGTGGCAATTTCTTAGGGCCTGTTTGGTTTGGCCATTTCCTATTTTCATTTTCATGTTTCTCTGAAACATGTTTTCATTTTTATGTTTTCATGTTTTGAAAATATGTTTTGTTAAAATTTTCTATTTCCATTGCTAATACCACCAGTAACTAAAAATAGCCTCCAACAACAGGGTCACAGAGCAATAATATCAATCCTTCCAACAAACTATTGTTGAATTAGCGTAACTTGGAACAAAGATTACCCATCCAAAGAAAGATTCCTAACACCCAACAAGATGAAGCTGACTATCCATGGGAAGTTTATTAGTAAATTTAATAGTAGAAGATGACCTTAAAAGGGGATTTTTGGCTGCACAACATATGCTGTTAGGGACCAAGGAACATGGCCGGACAAAAACAACTCATGCTCTGGGAGGGAAAGAGGGTCTTCCGTACATGAATTAATGGACTCACCAAAAATGAAGAATCTATTGTTTGTTTTTTAACTTCTCAAGCATTGAGAAACAAATTGTCTCTACAAGCATATGCAGACAGAGAAAGGAAGCAGAAAGGGTGAGCCAAGAAAGAACATAGAGAGAGAGTGAAAGAAAATAGAAAGAGAATAGAGAGTGAAAAAAGAGAGAAACGCATAGAGAGAGATATTAAAAATATTTTATACTATTACATATTATTTATATGTAATATCCATACAGTATCCACGTAATTGGTTCCATCAAAACTCAATAACCTTGTCAAATTGAGCTGAAAGAACTCCAGACATGACTCGTTTAATATTTGATTTATAAACAACTGAATTTGAATAAAGAGGTCAGTATCCAACTCAGCTCAACTTGATCAACTCCCTATCTGGATCTTTCACTACTGCACTATTTATACAGTAGCAACAGTTTAAATAAAAAGCAATAAATCTCCAATGCATGATTCATACTTGAAGAAAACAGGAGATGAACAGTATATCAACTAATCAAAGCCAGTACCCATATTACGCCTTCTCTCTATGCAAAAAAATAAAATATACATAATGAAAAACATCATCAAACATAAACAAACTTACTGTTGTTTGACCAAAATTTGTCAAGTTGCTTGAAGTAAGTGATGCACTGCTTGAGAAAAGAGTAGAAGGGGCACTAAACAAGCCTGATTGATTAAAAGCAGGTGTGCTCTGTCCAAACGGCGCAGAAGTCTGTCCAAAAGCTGAACCTGTCTGTGCGGGTGTAGAATTGAACAATTGGGATGACTGAGTGTTGCCAAAATTAATGTTTGAACTGAATGGTGATGTACCCTGAGAAGGAGCAGAAGAAAACAGGGATGGAGATTGCCCAAAGCCAGGTGATGGAGAAGAGTTAGCTCCAAATGCAGATGTTGATGAGGCAAACAGAGAAGGTGCGGCTGATGTTGAAGCACCAAAACCTGATGAACTGAAGGGGGAAGCAGAAGTACCAAATCCAGTAGAAAAGGTTGAACTCTTAGGGGCAAATGGATTAGAAGACACTGAGGCAGAGAAAGGATTAGCAGATGATTGACCAAATGCCGATGGAGTAGCAAAAGTGTTTGTCTGTGTGGTCGATGAGCTAAAGCCACCCAGTCCAGTAGACTGCGCAGAAGGAAGTGGTCCACCTATTTTGAATTAAAAATTAATAAACCAAAGTGAAGGTCAACATTGCCGCAGGAAGAAGCAGCTGGAATACCAAGCAATCAACAAAAAGAAGAAAGTACCTTTATCTCCCACTTGATAGTCTTCCCATCTTAGCTCCTCATGGCTCTTGTCTTTGTAAATAGGCATAGCAGATATGGACTCCAATTTTCCAGCCTGTCCAGAGGTACCTGCATCTGCTTCAGTTGTTGCTGTGTAGCTAGCTGCTCTACTTCCCCCACGTTGACCCCCAAAACCTGACTGCCCAACACCAGTATTTCCAAAAGCTGATGCTGTGGACTGGGATCCTGAATGAAAATGCGCAAAGTTGAGTTTTAGTTTTGCACAAGATAATAAAAGAAATCAGGATAAAGAGTCCCTTGTAACTTAAAAATAGATATTGCAATATTCATAATTCCAATGGGTTTTGAACTCACCAAATGGAGAACTCTGACTGCCAAAAGGTGAGGCATTACTTCCAAAAGGACTGCTGCCAAATGCTGAAGTAGACTGACCAAAAGTTTGAGTTGATCCAAAGCTAAAGGATGGCGCAGTAGAAGCACCAAAAGCAGGAGTACTGGAGGCTCCAAATGCAGGAGAACTTGAAGTGCCAAAAGCAGAGGTAGTTGATGAACCAAATATAGGTGTACTAGAAGCCCCAAATGGTGCCCCAGCTCCAAACACAGGAGCAGTTGATACACCAAAAGCAGTCCCTGTGGTTCCAAAAGTTGGACTTGAAGTTGAACCATATGTAGGGGTGTTTGCAGCACCAAATGCTGGGGTGGTTGTTGAACCAAATGCAGGGGTGCTCGTAGAACCAAAAGTAGGGGTGCTTGTAGAACCAAAAGCAGGGGTGCTCGTAGAACCAAAAGCAGGGGTACTTGTTGAACCAAATGTAGGTTGACTTGCTGCACCAAAAGGTGTTGAGGAACCAAATATACTGCTTCCAAATGCTGGTTGTGAAGGTTGTGCAGTACTTCCAAAAGGACTTGTTTGAGTAGGGGTTGATCCAAAGCCTCCAAAAGCAGGCTTCTGACCGAAAACTGCCGATCCTAAGGAGCACAAGTAACTCATCAGCACAAAATAGGAAAATATTTACAAATATGCAGACAGGATTAAACTTTCTGTAATAAAACTAAGACTTTTCTATAGGATATTAGACAAACAGTTACCACCAAATGATGATGAAGAACTACCAAAAGCTGGAGTTGAAGATGATCCAAAAGCAGGCATTGAACTACCAAACGCTGGTGAAGATGAAGCACCAAAGGTGGTTGTAGAAGAGAAGGGCGAGGATGATTGGGCTGCACCAAATACACCAGTTGAAGTACCACCAAATATGGAACTCGATGTTTGTGAACCAAATGGAGTTGTACTACCAAATGGTTTTGGGGCAAAAGGATTGCTACTTGAATTGTTGGTCTGCCCAAAAACTGAGGGGGAGCCAAATGGGCTTGTAGATGACTGCCCAAAAGCTGTTAAAAGAAGTACCATTATTAATAATTTGTAGAAGTGGCCAGAAAAAAGGAAACATGCATGCTTCATGCATAGTTGCATCAAGAAAAATGACCAACACCAGATGTCAAGCAATTATGGCCCAAGATATGAAAGTTGAATGCATTTATCATAGAGAATTTAAAAAAAAAAAAAAAAAAAAAGTGTGACCAGATTAAAGTTAACAAACAAAAGCTGAATAAATGTTGATGATCAGGTGCATCAACTAATCCAAAGAATCAAGATAAATCTAATCCCACCACAAGCATAATGTTGAAAGGAACCCTGAAGAGTTCAATACTTGAAGAGTGCAAGAACGAAATATATAATAATGGCAGAAAATGAGCATAACCCAAAAAAAAAAAAAAATGATTGACTTTCATGCGGAAGGAAGCAAGTGAAAAGCAATTAAAAACCCATCCTTGATAAATACATCAGATTGTGCCTTGATAGATTTTGATGATATTGAATAAAGACATATATGCCTCACGAGGTTTTTTTGTATTGCAAACGGAGTTAGGGAGGGAAAGTCTAGTCATGGAACATGCAACTACCTTAATGAAATACAATAATAGCAAAGTAAACAACACAACATGCAGTATAGCAGATTAGGAGGTGAGACTCACGATTTGTTGATCCAAACATGATTAGACTCTTCAAAAGCAGCACTCCCTTGTTTCTACCGAACTGCAATCAGTGTGAAATACACATCAATTAGACTTCATTTCCATTAGTGTTTCCTTTATGGTGGAAAGTCATCAATAAGAGAAAGCACTTCCCAAATAGCAATAAGTGTTACAATAACCATGTTGCATGCATAGAAGAAAGGAATCGAATTGATGGTATCATAATGTTATTATGGATGTTTTCTGCCACATGGGAAAACTAGAGATTTGTGACTCAATCAACCAAAACAAAATTCATAATAAGATACTGATATTGATGTGAAGATTATGATCATGTTCTATTACAGGCGGACATAACAACTTATCCTCGGCGATCATTGCAGACAATGACATTATAGGAAAGAGTAAGCATAGAAAAAGAAAATAATGAGAAATTCCATCAATCACGAACTTAATAGGAAAAACCATAAATTAAATTAAGAAGAACATGCACAACGGACAAGACAATCTTATTATCTGCTGTCAATCACTTCAGACAGAAAGTGCAGAGGAATAGCAAAAGGCTCATCTCTCGTGATTCAGGCACACTGAAATAGAAGGTGAAAATGATTCCTTTCGTAAGTGTTGGGGTAGAGCCACGATAAAAAGGATATATATATATATATATATACACACACACATCATATTACTCTCTAGTACCCTCTTTCTAAACACAATTTCCAAAACTTGCTTTCCTTTTTAATTCAATTTTATAATTATATATATGCCATTATAATATACTTTCACCTTATTTGCAGTTTTGGTTCCACTATTCTCAAACTGGACTACACTGTCCTTAAAGTTTCAGAATAGGTGCACATTCAGCACCATCAAAAATCACAAATTAATAATAAAGGTGAAGTTAACATGGCAACCACATGGAAATAATGTGGCAATGAAAATCATTTTTATTCAAAAACCTAAATTCTGAAACCCTAAGACCAGGAACCCTGTATCTCTAAATCAGAAAGTGCAGGCACTATCACATTCAAATAGTCCTGGAAAGAAAAGACATTCCCGTGGAAAATAGATATCCAGAACTTACCAAATCTGAACTAGGTTCCAAATGCAAAGAAGGGCGCTAAAGCTAAACTTTGCAAAACTTGATTCAGAAAGATTAGGGAAAACACCACTGAAACATTCCTTAGCACACACATATTATTGAGCCCAAGAAAAGAATTTCAACTCAAATCATATGACTACACAAAAATGAATTCATTAATTCCATTCAGGATTAAGCAATAAATTCCCAAAAACTTATCTTCTCCAAATTTACAAACTTCTAACACGAGACCAAATATGACAGCATTAAGCTTTTCTAATCATTCCGATGAGTGAAAAATTTGGCATTGATTAAGATTACCTACTTCATAAGGGTTTGGCATATAACTAATTGAAGCTAAAAAAAAATTATTCCGTTCCAAAAAAAAACAAAAAACGATTGTCTTCTCTCAAAGAACTATTATGACATTATGTTACCTCTTTCTTTACTCAGTTAGAAATTTTAAATATTTACTCGAATATTTTAGTTAACGATGCGTAACATGAGTACGATCGAAAGGAATTTTACTATGCGTACAATTTCCGATTTCTTTAAATCCGACAAAATTTATACAAAAACTAGATTTCGAAGCAATACTATGGTAAAATCACGAAAAAAAATTAACAGCGGGAAACATAGGCAGGTAACAGAATACGATTGGAAGAAATTGAAGAAATCAGAAATTGCACAGATATAGAGACAACAGGAACACCGCACCTTAGAGAAGAAGAGAGAGGGGGACGAAGCAAGATGGCCGGAGGTGTTGTTCGCGGCCTTCTTCTCCGGCGTCGGCGGAGAGGCGAAGAGAAAGCGTGGTTAGAACGCGATTGGGTTGGGACTCTCACTTGAGATTGAGACTTAGAGAGACGAGTACAAGAAACGGTGCGAGAGAAAGCAGAGTAAGTTTGGGCTTTTTCATTTAACGAAGTCGATTAAACATCTGATCTCCCCTCCTTGACCCGACCCGAAATTGTGGCCCAAAATATATATATATATATATAATATATATATATATATATTATATTATTATTATTATTATTATTATTATTATTATTATTATTATTATTATTATTATTATCATTGAAAGAAAGTTGTTAAGAATTTTTTAAAATGAGCCATGGGCACACTCTTCTTATAAGATAAGTATTTTTTGGTCTTATTTGTTATTTTTTTTTGTTTGTTTTATTTGTTTTTAAATTTTAAAAATATTATATCTATGAATAACACGTATTTAAAATTTTAATAAACTAAAACACTTTCACCTTTGTACATATGACTAACTGAACTTTTTTTTGAAATTCTTTAATTTAATTTAAATAAACAAAAAAAGTACTGACTAAATTTGTTTATATATATATATATATATATATATATATATATATCATCTAATATAATCTATTACAAAAATAAGTCACATATATATAGGGTTTTACTTTCATTGTGTATATATATCTCCTTAGTGAATGAATAAAAGTCACTCTTTTGGAGGCTCTGTATTTCCCTTCTCTCAATTCTCTCTACTTCATTTTTTGTATTTACTTTTTCACAACACGTTATTAACACCAGACTCTATCAACCAACTGAGTATTGTAGCTTCTAATTTTCAAAAGAAAGAACCGCTTCTAATTTTCAAGAGAAAGAGCCATTGTAAAGTTATTTTCTTGTTGACAAGAAAAAGGTTTCTATCACTAGGTGTGCACTACCTATACTATTTCAATTAGTTTTAATTGTTTATCGAAGCTTTGTTGCTTTAATTGTTTAATTGGTTTTCGTTGCTAGTATGAAGGCAACTAATTTTTATCTTATGAAACAATTCAATTTCTTTTATACTTCTCATCCAAAAGCATGAGAAAATTTAATTTATTTAATTTGTTTCATCTATAAACATGAGAAAAATTAATTTCTTTAATTTATCTTATCTAGAAGTATGAGATAATTTAATTCTTTTGATTTGCCTCCTCCAAAAAGTATGAGGCAATTTAATTCATTTGATACACCCTCATTCGGAAGTATGAGAAATTTTATTATCGACAATTAATTTGATATAGAGTAGATCCCAAAGTTATCCATTCAAATATAAATAATTTTATTATGAACAATTAATTTTCTATAAAGTGGATTTTGAAGTTATCCATAAATTTGATGAAGTTATCCACCTAATTGATATAAAATTGTAAATCTAGAAGTTATCTACATTCAAAATAGATCTTGAAGTTATCTATACTCAAATTAATGTGTAAAACAGTAGATCCTAAAGTTATCTATACTCAAATTAATGTGGAGAATATAATTATGCATATTTTTATATTCTTTCGCCCTTTTACCTTTTCTTTCTTTCTTTCTCCTCTTAATCTCGAAGCACAATTTTTGTTTTTTTTTTTTTCTTTCCCCTTTTTCTTTTGAACTTTGTCCAAGCATAACCTAGCGCCCACCATAGGGCATAACCCAAAAATGAATTTGTGTTACCGTAGTAGGGATCAAACCCAAAAGCCTCTGACCCAACATCAGACGCACGACCATTGTGCCACAATTCTACCAATGTTTTATAGGTCATTTAGTCAATCACTTATTCAATAAAACCAATAGGTCAAATTTTTCTTTATTCCTTTATTAGTTCTAGTGCATTTTTATTTCTTTGTTACTATAGCCAATATATTGAATTATGCTTACAAGTAGTAATTTTTGTGAGCATATTTATTGATCTTCTTATGGCAAATAGTAATTGTTGTCATATATGAATAAAGTATGATGGCTGAATTTTCTTTGATAATTTTATGCATGGCCTAAAATAATTAAAGTTACACTTGTCTAAGTTTTCACATTATAGTGAAATGAAGCAAGTGGTATTCATCAATTTTATCTCCTATTTATGTCATAATAATTTCACTTATTGTGCGCATCTTCTAACTCAACATAAATTAAGATATTATGCCTTAATTAGTCAATCATATATGGCATATGAATGTTAGAGTGTATTTGGGTGAATATTTTACCTTTGTTTTAAATTATATGTTTTGTTTAATGATTTTGAATTTTGGAGAAAATATCTATCATTTTAGTGACATTTAATTTTCCACAAATCAAGTGAGGGGATGATGTGCTATACAAATATCTAATAAAAGTTACTTGAAATTGAGTTGTAAGTATGAGCTCTTTATATTTTTTAATCCTATTAAATAAGATTCAATTTAGTTTACTATATGAGTTGCATTGGTAAATGCATATTACTTGGGTGGTTAAAAATTAACTTATTCCTTTGCTAAGCCCTTTAGTACAATGCCATAATACTTTGAGATAGTTATTTGAGCATACTTCACATTGCATGTGGTTTATGGAATAACCCATACCTTGGGCATGTGTTAAATCATGTTGAATCATTTGTTGGTATTAAGTTTATTATTATGCCCTCGATTCAAGAACTTTAATTAAAATTGCAAATTTGTCAACTTCACTCTTAGTGCTTCTTCGTCATACTTTCAACATGTTGTTATGAGAAATGTTTGAATACTTTTGAGTGTTATTTGAGGCTATTTATTCTCAGATTATCCATATGTTTCATTATTTTAAATTATGGAAAAATTATGCACTCAAATTTGAAATATTCAAAAGTGTAGGGTGTCTTACAAATGTTATGTTTAGACCCATGTAACACATATTTGGTTATGCATCCTAAGTCCCAACCTTCAAGGAAAGGGAATTTATGGATATTATTCATTGTTATTTTATTGAATATATCTCTCATTTTGTAATATTTGAAATATCATATTGTAGTAAAGAAAAATAAATCGTTTATTTCTAAAAATCATAAGTCATTATCTCAAAATGATTTTTCTCTATTCCCTGAAGTGAATAGAGAAGCTATCAGGAAATATGAGCACATACATGGTCATAATTAGGCAAATATAGTATTAGTTATAATACTATCCACTAGAAGTGGGAGAGCCATGAAGAAAAGTGGTAAATGGATATTCGGAAAACCACTATCATTTTGGCAAGTAAAGGCCACTAAGTTTGTACCTATCGTACATTTAAATATCTTCTAAATGCTTTTTTTTAGCATCAATGAAAGAAATAGATTAATTATTGAGACAATTTTGTTCAATGAGATGATGTTTTTTTTTTTATTTTAGCCATGTTAATATGACAATTAAATGTGCCAAATTTCTTTTCCTTAAAGGTGATGAGAGTATGCATAAGAAATTACTTTTGTAGTTCATTTATTTAATTTATATTTAGTAAATTTAAGTTATTTGCTCTCTTGTTTAAGCTATATCAATTTCACATATTATATGATACTACATTATTTATATTGTATGAAGATAATGTTATTACTATATTTAGTAGTGCAAAATCATTAAAGGCTCTTGAAGAGCTGGAAAAATGGAAATCATAATAAAAAACTCATGAAGAGCTAGAAAATGTTTGCCTTGAGAAATTATATACATTTTTTCAAATTTGTACTACATATATATTAGTGCAATTGAAATATATGTTGTTGTAAACTAGAAGTTTATAAGTCAAAATAAGTTTATTGTTTGGCATGACCGGTTGAGCCATCCCGAGTCAACAATGATGTGAAAGTAATTGAAAAATCATGTGGACTTTCATTGAAGAGCCAGAAGATTCTTCAATTGAAATGCTTAGTTTTCCATGTGCTATTTGTTCCCAAAAAAAAATTATTTGCATTAGCAAAAGTGAGAGTGAATCCCTCATCTTTTAGAATGTACATGAGGTGAAAATATTTATGGTCTTGTAGACTAACCAAGTGGATCATTTAGATACTCCTTAACTTTAATCGATGCATCGACTAGATAATCACATATTTGAGTTAACTTATAACCTGAAGTTTATGAGATTATTTGTTTAATAGATTGAATTAAGAGTGTAATGCCTTAATATATCTAGTTAAGCAATACACCTAGTTAATACTAGTGAATTCACTCTTCAAGTTAACTATTGGAATACATAAAATGGACTTGCAAATGCCTAAAATTAATTGCAAAACCATGAAATCTAAACTTCCAAAATTGATTTGGGAACAAGTGATTATTCATGTGGTAACATTGATTCGCATCATGCCAACATGTTTGAACCCCTCTTATAATTAGTTTATAGTCAGGAGCCAAGTATATCATATCCATGAAATTTTGAATAAGTTGTTAATTGCTCCACCACAATGTACTAAGATGGGACCTCAATGGAGGTTGAGAACATATGTTGGATATAAATCTCTACATATAAATGAAATATAGAGTCACAAAAAGGATATTTATTCGTGGCTTGGTTCGCCACTTGTCTTTTTGATAAATCATTTATTCCAACATTAGGGGGGAGAGAATAAGCAGTTGGAAAAAGAGAATATTTAGAATGAATTATCACCTTGATCCTCATGCAAAGCAAATATAAACCATAAGTTTTTATGATAATTCATTTGTATAAACTGCCAGACACATTGCCTTACTAGTAAGAGTGAATGAAATTATGTGTATCAACTGCTACTGCTCCAATCAAAGAATAATTACAAACACAAGAAGAGTGACAAACCTACTGGTTCCAAATATAAAATCCTTGAAAAGAAAAGGAGCTAAGAATCAAAGATGGTCAAATCGAGGATAGAGTAGCTCTAAAAAAGTTACTAGAGGTAACTCTAGAAGAGTCTTCAGACATAACTAATGTTTTAGTTTCAAAGGAAACTCAAGTACCTAAAAGCCATGAAAATAAAAATATCTCTATAGTATATGATGGAACCAGACTGAAATTAATATTGTTGACAATGTTCACATATAATATAGCACGCTATGTGATGAAAGATATCGAGGATCATTAGTGAAGTTTGTAGAGAAAGAAATGATTGGCCAAAATGAAAAGACGCAATTGTGGTTTGCTTAAAAAGCGATAAGTTTTGGACCTGCAATCTATACACCAGCAATGTAAAGTTAGTTATGAACAAATGGGTTTTTGTGTGAATACAAAATGAAAATGATGCTTAAGGGTCTTTGTAAAAAAAAAAACTAGCATTGATTTTGAATAGATATACTCAATTGTTGGATGCAAGTATCTTATGGTACTTATTTAGTTTGGCAATACATGAATGACATTATTTGCGTCTAATAAATATTGATGTAGTCGACTTATTCAATAATGACATCCCTGAAGGATTTGATTTGCTTGTCTGAGTTAATGTTTATTGAAGGAAATATTTGGAAATAACCCATTTGTCTGTATATTAGTGAATTTGTATCAATGATTTATTATTAGAACTCCTGAAGAGCTTCCAAAGCTATAAATTACTTATAGAGACAACTTGCATTGAAATGTTTATATAGTAGAAGTGCTAAAGAGGTTTTATATGTACAAATTATATCTATTGTGCAATCTAATGTAAGGTCGCTAAATGCAAACAAATATTCTTTTTAGAACTTGTGAGAATGATAAAGAAATATTTGGTCCTGAAGTACCAAATCTTAGTACAATTTAACTAGTTCGTCAATATGACAATCTAGCAAATTTGTTACCATGGTATTAACTTCTACAATCTTTAAAGGATCTTGTACAATATTAAAGTTCGTTGACACAAATAACTTAATTGATACGCACTGTACTCTTTTTCTCTTCACCATGGTTTTTCCCATTGGGTTTTCTTGATAAGGTTTTTAATGAGGCATCATTTCATTACGTATACAAAGAATTGTGTACTCTTTTCCTCACTAAATTTTTGTCCCACGAGATTTTTCCAGTAAGGTTTTTATCGAGACACTTTTTTTGGTAATGGGTATCCAAGGGGGAGTGTTATGAATATTTTGATATTTGGATGCCCATTTAATAGAATATTTTCTAAGGCTGACTCAACATTTATTTATTTATAATTTATTAAATAAATATTATCCTTTCTAGGGTTAGGGTTTTACTTTTATTATATATATATACCCGCTTAGTAGATGAATAAGGGTCGTTCTTTTCTAGGCTTTGTTTTTCTCTTCTCTCAATTCTCTCTACTTCATTCTTTGTATCTATTTTTTCACAATAGTATTTTAATTTTTTGAATTATTTAAGTGAAAATAATATTATAATAATTAATAAAATATAATGAATATTAGAGTGAGTAGTTAAGAGTAAATAAAATACAAAAATTATGAGAGATGAGAAAAATAAAACTTTTTTAAGAAGGGATTTTATTTTTATAATTATTTAATAAAAATAAGGGAAGAAAAAAAAATCAAAATTTGCTAAGTCATGTTAGCAAAAGAAATGATTGGTGCCTGATTATTGAACCAAGTGTACTGTTCATGGATGTAATTTAAAGGAGAGTAAAATAAAATCAAGTTGGATGGAATCTTGTAATCAAAAGAAGTCAATTATTAGAGATAAAAAAAAAAAAAAGAAGTCAATTATTACATCACGGATTCATATAAAATCATAAATACATTCATATAAAATAAAAGTAATCTTAAAAAATAAGAAAATCAATCGTATATATTCTTACAATTTTTCATAAATCAATTATAAAATAAGAAGAATGATTATAAAATAATGGAGTTATTAGGGTGATAAAATTATGGTAAAATTTAAAAATAAATACATTCATATAAAAAATTTAGTAAAATCAATAAAAATAAGTCGCATTTATACGGTGTTGACTGTTAATTGAAAGACAGGTGTTTTGCAATAAATATTTTAATTATGAAAAATCATATTATATGATATTTTAATTATAAAAAATCATATTATATCATACATATAAATAAAATACACGTATAAAAACAATCAAGTTAGACGGAATCTTGTAATCAAAAGAAGTTAATTATTATATCACGGATTCATATAAAATCATAAATACAATCATATAAAATAAAAAATCATTTAAATCAATAAAAATAAGGTTAGAAAATAAAAAGGATCGGGAAATTAGGTAATAAAATTTAATCTTAAAAAATAAGAAATCAATAGTATATATTTTTACAATTTGTGATAAATCAATTATAAAATAATCTGAGTTATTAGGGTAACAAAATTATGGTAAAATATAAAAAAAAAATCAATTAATATATTTTAATATTAGGAAATAAGGAGTAGTAGGAAACATGAAATACTACGATTACTAGAAAATAAAATTTTAAGAATCAACAAAATCAATAAATACATTCAATTAATATATTCTTATGAGAATTACAAAATAAGTAAGAGGATTAGAAATGATAAAATAAGTGGGTTATTAGTAAATAAAATTCTGATATAGAGGAGGAATGATTAGGAAATGGAGGATTTCGAAATCATAATATCTAATTAAAAATATTATATGATAATTAAAAAATATTATAGATGTATGATTTATGATTTTATTAATTAGAGAATAAAATTATAATAAATCAAATAATATAGAGATTAAATTTTAAATATTGCTATGATATAAAAATTATGTAATAAAATTTTAACAAGAAAGGAGGAAGGTTGAGAGCCTATAAATAGAAAGAAAAAATGACAATAATGGGGCGGGAGTTGGGTCTTCCCTTCTACCACCCCCACCTTTACCATCCACCACCCCCCATTTTTATTTTTTTTTTATTCCCAAAATGCCCTTATGCCTCTTCTTTCTCCTCATTCTCTCCTTCCCTTCCCCGAAAACCCTACCATCCCCCCCACCCACGCCGCACTTCATTTTCCTTCCTATTTCTCATCGGCATTCTAGTATTTATTGGACAAATTCCACAATAAAAGGTATGTTTATCCTTCATTATATGCATTGTAGGAGTTTAATTATGTAAAATGAGTAGAAATGGTGTTGTATGATGGTCACGGTGGTGCTTGGGTGTTGAACGTTTGTGCAAGAGCGTTGATGACTTCAAACGCTCTTGCATGAGCGTTCGGGGGGGCTGAACGCTTGTGAGAAAGCGTTGAAGGTTGATGTGGATTCTCCCATGGAACGCTTCTACACAAGCGTTCGGGCTAACAAACGCCTATGGAGAGGCGTGAGACGAACGCTCTTGTGGAGGTGTTCGTGCTGCCAAACGCCCATGAAGAGGCGTTGATGTCCAATGCCTCTTGACAAGCATTTGTTCCCTCTTAACGCCCATGAAGAGGCGTTGATATCCAACGCCTCTTGACAAGCGTTTTGTGCATATAAACGCCTGTGGAGAGGCGTTTCGGGGGCCTACCCTGTCCCTAATAATTTTTTCAAACTTATAAGCTGATGTACCCTTAAAATTTGTTAGAGATGAATTGAAATTAACAACATTTGATTCTTTAATACATGTTATTTAAAATGTTTGGATTTTGTTTGATCTGAAAGTGTTTGAGTTGATATTGTTGTAGGAAATATGGTGAGAACGAGAATCCAGCTTTTAGAGATGCAGATACATCTGAACGAGGACAGCAAGCTGATCGTCGTCGACCAACAGCTTCGGATCGCAGACAACGTGTAAACAGGAGGCAACCAGAAAGTCACGTTGAACCTCACCCTGTTGAAGATATTCGAGCGGCCAGCACATTGGATGACTCGGGCTCTGATAACGATGTCGGAGGAGGAGATCATGAGGCTATAATTGAGGTCATATGCAAGATTGACCTCTTGACTGTTGGAGCACCAGGTGGCCCACATGATCCCTCCACACTTAGGAGATATGGAGGGCATACTGCACTTCACGTATGGGTCGGTGAACGGGTAAGTATGAACACCTACATAATTAAAATTATATGTCTTTTTATATTATGTAAAACTAAGTTGATGTTGTGTAAAAAACAGGACCGCCCTCTTATCAGACCATTTATTCATGGGAATAAGATAAGAGCATTACAGTATGACACAATGCCGGAAGACGTACGGCATATAGTTAGGAATTCAGGGCTGGAGCCACTGCTGAGTTTGGACTACAGCATGGTTGACAAAGCATTGTTGTCTGCATTCATTGAGAGGTGGCACTCAGATACAAACACCTTCCACCTACCTGTCGGGGAGATGACCATCACACTAGATGATGTGTCATCACTATTACATCTACCAATGGGAGGTCAATTTGTTGCTGTGCCTACTTGGACCGTGGAACAGGCAGCTAGGCCGGTGATGGATGTGTTGGGGGTCCCAATTGCTACAGTACTTGAAGAATTTGAAGTTTGCAGGAAGCCTGCAATTAGATTTGAGACGTTGCTGACCATTATTGCTGCCCAGATTAGCTACAGGAGGTGGATCTATGCTGCTAGAGCCATCATGCTATTTGTATTGGGATGCACAGTGTTTGTAGACAAGTCATCATCAGCTGTGCGCACAGAGTACTTGGAGTTGCTTTGCGATGTCGACGCCATTCACGATATACCGTGGGGAGCTATATGTCTCACCCACATGTATCGGCAGTTAGGTTATGCAACCCGACACAGAGCGAGACAGATCGCTGGGCCATTACCACTTTTACTGGTATGTCAACTATTACATTTGGTTACGTTTTTGTATTTATAGTTGCACAATCAAATTTTTTAATCATACATCATTATTTGCAGGCGTGGATCTACGAGTATTTTCCTGGTATGCGCCAATCCTACCGCTTGAATGCATCATATCGTGAGGATCTCCCGCGAGCTGCACGCTGGTCATCTCGTAGAGGGAGTGGCCAACTTCCTCCTATGAGACACCAGTTGGATTGTCTACGACATCTGGACGTCGAATGGACCCCGTACAACGATGCTCGAGACTTCCATCCACTGTTACCAGTTTCATTCTTCTTAGGGAGGATGCGTTTTGGCTTATGGGTGGAACCACACCAGCCGGATCGGGTACTGAGACAGTTCTCGCATGTCCAGTCGATACCCCCACCTCCCTTGCGTGCAGCTGATGACCCGATCTACTTGAGTGAGGTTAATGCCATGTGGGAGAATTTTGACGATCATATGCTGAGTGCGGACGCACGTGGGCTAGCTGTGTAAGTGGCTGGCCAAGTTATGCCAGGGTATATGGAGTGGTATCACATGATATCACATCCATACGTACTACCGACATCTGTTCGTGTGATTGACCCTCCTATATGGTCCGATCCCCATACGAGTGGAGATGAGACAGGCACACGTCCGTTGGTCGATGAGATGCTGGTATCTGATCTTAATCTGAAAATGATGTTTTCATACATAGCTATTAGTTATTAAAATGATGATGTCTGTAATAATATATTTTTGAATGAAACATGCAGGAGTGTTTTCAGACAATAGATGCGACTGTACAGACTATCTTTGGCAGCAGGTTAGCACACGAGCATTCGGATATTGGTCGGTTGTTGCAGATTATTCGTAGTGCGACTCGTCGTGGGGCAGACTTTGCAGAACGTAGTAGCATGGGTCATCATTTTAGTCAGGGCGCTGGCCCCTCTACTCGTTGACATCATTAGTTAAATAATGTAACTTTTTATTCTTGTTATGCGATGTAAACTATTATGTCTTACAAGCAACAATTGTTATGCGAAGTTATATGATGTTTTTACTTTTCATGTCGACGTATTATGTTTTGTACATTTGATATTTATATGTCACTAAGTTAATTTACATGGACATGTTATTTTCAATTACGACCAAGTAGGGTATGAAAATTAATATTTACATTGAATAACCGACTATCTGATACATGGTTTGGGTTACACATAGCTAGTTCATCAATAAAGCAAGAAAAAAATCAATTAAGAAAGAACAATCTTAAACATCCATTGGATACAACATCAAGTCTAAATGAATTGAAACACTAGGGGGGCTGCCTAAGGACGACCTGCTCGTGCCAACACTTCAAATTGTTTAATGCGACCTAAGTACGGTCTTATCCAGTCTTGAGCCTCTTGTGATGCTGCATACGACCATTGTGGTGCCACAGGTGGCAGGGGAGAGTTGTCCTTTAGCTTGACCTGTAACAACATAGGAAAAATATATCATAATTTAACACAGCTAATGAATATAAAGACATACTTGAACAACAAATTCTTACCTGAACAAAATGATTCCCATGAACATATGCTATGATGACTTCTTCTGACTTTGACACACTGAATGGGGGTGGACAATGAAGCGGGAGATATGTTTGCGACAATTGTGGGTGCAAGACAACCACGACTACATTAAATCGGGATGCAACAACATATGGCATGTTTGGTATAGACATCCACTTGTCGGGCAACACACCTGACGTAGTTGAGTCAACAACAAGTGATGACAGAAGTGTGGCGTATCCTCGTGGAAGAAACATTTCAGTATAAAGTCTTTCCCATGTTGTCATCTCGGTAATGCACTCTTGGCATATTCTGAACCACTCATCCTCTGATAGTCTAAGGCCTAAAGCAATTACTCGATAACCACAATTCCCATCAGGGCGAACATCAATAACATCATCCACATATGGATGGATACATGTCGGTAATTGGTCTAGCAGATAAATATGTCTACTAGTGTTATACACATGACATTGTATCAATGGCTGTAAATGTTCATCTGTACCTTCATGTGGATATATGTTATGTGGCTCAGATGAAGTTGTGGGAATAGGGGATTGACTACGTATGCGAGAAGGCTTAGCAGGTGTCATTGAGCTTCTTGTCGATGGGCCACTTCCTGATGTCATCTTTTTCTGCATAGCACTCCACTGTGCATCCACAATCTCAAAGAGTGACGGATCACGCTGTGTAGATGATACTGATATCTTGGTAGCCTTCTTTTTGCCGTCCTTTGTTTTGACTTTCTCTGGTGGTGAGTTAAGTGAACTGACTTCTGGGGACATTACTGCAGCTGTCTTGTGATACTGACACCACTGCTCTTCCTCAGTGGTTAAGCTGCTGAACTTACTCCATAACATGTCCATGACATCCCGATAAGGTACTGTCCTACGACCATTGCGCTCGACCTCAAACGTGAGAGTCTTCCAATGAGGGTGAATTGAACCCAATCGAACAAATAAGTTTGACATATTCAACTGCCCAAGGTCATGCGCGCAAGGTAATCCATGCGTAGTTTTAATGCGGCAACCACAAGCAACCATGTCTGTGCCAACATGCGACTGGGATCTCTTAAGCTCTCTCCACAAGTGTCTAATTGCAGCTAGTGAAACACAACGATGCAATCCACTAAATAATGCACAATTCATCTTGTGTTCCACTCTCTGAAGACTGTGTTGATAGGATTTTTTAATCTCATTGTGCTGTAAGGTTATTAGAGAATGAATACCTTCCCAGCAACTATGAAAATCCCCCATAGATGATTGCAAAATTCTTTTCAGGTTAGCATGTGCACCCTCTACCCTAGTACAATGACAACAATCAAACGATCAGACATGTCATAAAAAAATGCAAGTTACATATTAGAGAGAAAAAATTATCGACTAACCTGTTTGTTGTTGTGTTGCCTAGATGCATGTACCTGTCTGTCCAAGCTGTAATAAATTTCTCCTTATATGGATTTAACCACGTATCGTCAACGTATACAACAAAGCTATCAAGTGCGGCGCATGTGGTTCGAAATGCCGCATAAGCATAATAGTACTCCTCTTCATCGAAAGCATCAATAACCCTACCCCACGCATCCATCACCATTTCGTACTCGGCAACATCACGAACCGACTGTTTGCATTTCGACTCCACATTTTTATTAATGTGATACCGACACAACAGATTCATTGATGTAGGAAATATCTTTTCTATGGCTCTCATTAATGCAAGTTCTCGATCTGTCACAATCACCTGTGGACACAAGTCATCTTGCCAGAATAAAGATCTCAACCTCCTAAGTGCCCATTCAAAGTTGTCAATGCGTTCAGACTCCATATATGAAAACCCGACTGAGAATGTCAACTCTGTCGATGTCACACCAACAATCTCAAGTAGTGGGAGACGATACCTATTGGTTTTGTATGTGCTATCCATTAATAGAACAATAGGAAAGGCATTCAACAACTTAACTGAGTCAGGGTGTGTCCAGAATATGTCTTTTACGATATTTGACTCTTCATCACTCCTATACCAATACAAATATTTGGATTCATCCAAACATTTCAATAAATGCTGTATTGGAGTTCTAGGCCCCCTAATCTTCAGCTTATATTGTTCTCTAGCATGATATATTTGCTTTATAGTTGTTACGTTTTCTGCACTTTTTTTCTTTAGAGTAAGCAATATGTCTCGAGGAGGAACCCTGTTTTGCGTCATCTCTTCCACCATGGTTAACTCTTCCTCATTCAAGCGTCCAGCATATGGATGCCCAATTAATGACTCAGCTACAGGATCGTTATGGTAACCACATTGCACCCGTACCTTCCATAAACCATTTGCCCATTGTCTTCCCTTCACTCTAAATGGACATTCACATTTTCTTGTTGCCGTCTTTAGCATTGTTTGGCTTCTCCTACTTGTGGGCTTATATTTACCACCACATTCGCATCCTAATATAATCTGTGTATGCTTTCCATCGTCTCCTGTCTCTGATTTAGTAATAACCAAAACAAATCTAGCCGACTTTCCAATGTCTCTTACCCATTTCAAAAGCTCATCCCTTGTACTAAATGTCTATACAAAAAAAATAATGATTATAAGTTAATAATCATTAATGAAATCATATTTGTGTTTGTGTTATTCAACAAAGCACCTTACTTACTTGATTGGTACTAAAAAGATGAGTCAAATCTTCTCCTACAAAAGAGCTATTACCATCGCATATTTCATCTTTATTAACCTGTGAAAATATCATTTCATATCAATCAACCATTCAATACAATAATAAATTCTATTTTTAGTCAAACAACAAAGTTTTATCGTACCAGTTGAAGCAAATTAGGATCGGATGTTAAATTTGCTTCTTCGTTTGGGATGTATTCACAATTGAAGTATGAATCCTTATGCATGTTTACAATACAAATCAATCTTTTCTTTTCTACATTTACAAAGTTAATATGTCAGCACTCAATATAATTTTAAAGTAACAATTTACATCAAGTTTGGTATAAGCTTCTGGTGTCGATACCGCTTCTACAGAGGCGTTAACATCATAGGACGCTCCTGCAAAAACGTTGCAACCCACAAACGCCTGTGGAAGAGCGTTAATGGTCGGTGGACGATATTTCCATGAAACGCTCCTGCAGAGGCATTTTATTACCCAAACGCTCCTGCAGAAGCGTTTGTGTATCGCTTCTGCACAGGCGTTGGATACTATGAACGCCTCTGTAAGAGCGTTATCAGGACATAACCTCCACAGGCGTTCATTCCATGTAACGCTCTTCCACAGGCGTTTAAGCAACTCAAAACGCTTCTCTAGGAGCGTTTGAGGATATTAACGCCTCTGTAGAAGCGGTATCAACACCAGAAACTTATACCAAACTTAAAACAAAAATTGGAGGATACATACCTCGTTTCATATACCATTAAACTTCGCACGAACAATATACACTCAAATATAAACGCTTCCACTCTTACAAATCAATAAATTAGCCAAGAGAATGAGATGAAAATGTAGGGTTTTGCTTCCACCATTAATAGCATCGTGGGGGGTGGAGAAAGGACGCAACAGACATTATTTCTTCCGTCAAGGGCATTATGGTCATTTTGCGTATTAGGGGGTGGTGGATGGTAAAGGTGGGGGTGGTAGAAGGTAATACCTGCGGGAGTTGGGGTGGGGAATATGGTTTATGTCGCCGTTATTGAGAGGAATTGGGAAATCGTGGGTATCGAGAATTAGGAAATAAAAAAGAGGCTCTCCTAAAATTTAATAAAATTAATTAATTGAATATTTTAAAAATTTTCATAGGGATATTTTGAGAATTCATTTCCACATGAGTACAGAAGATGATCCATGTCTCGTAAATTTTAAATATTGTTATGATGTAAAAATTAGGTAATAAAATTTTGATAAGAAAGGAAGAAGGTTGAGAGCCTATAAATAGATTAAAAAAAAAAAAAGATTGATGACAATGGGGTGTGGCTGGGGTAGAAAGCATGGTCTTGGTTCCCATTATTGCAAGGAATTGGGGAATCATAGGTACAATTATTAGAAAATAAAAAATAAAAAAGAGGTTTTGATAAAATCCAAAAAAATAATTAAATTGTTGTGAAAAAGCATATGCAAAGAATGGAGTAGAGAGAATTAAGAGAAGAGAAAAAATGAACCTCCAAAAAAGAGCAGCCTTTATTCATCCACCAAGGGATATATATATATACAATGAAAGTGAAATCTGTAACATCCCCTAAGTGAGCCATATGTAAGATTACATGTACATCATCCATACTTATATGCATGTTCAAAACATCCCCTAATTGAATCTCTTGAATTGATTGGTTTATATGTATGTGGTTATATTAGTTATATTTACAACTTCATATGAGTAAGCATGTGTGTATGTTTGTGAAAAATAGAAATTTAATACTTTGTATGAACATGTGTAATTAGAATTATGTTATTTCATTCATAAGGACCAATATGAACAAGATTTTGATAACTAGTTACACATTCATAAATAACTAAAAGTAGGAAACAACTAGTTGAAATGGAATGAGGGGAACTGGACAAAGTTAGTGTCACTAAAAGGACCTAGTCCTAAGGGAACCAAGAAGGCAGCAGCTGCCTCCCCAAGGACCCACCCATCAGCAAATTGGCTTCTAAGAGTTTGCATTAGTTGGTCAAACAATCCACCAATAGGAGCATGCCACTAGTAGTCATACAACTCCATAAAATCATGATATTTGTAAAAGAAATAAATACAATAAAGAAGGGTTGGCATAAAATAAAAATTAGAGAATTCTAGAGAAGGGGAAAGTCGGCAAAGAGAGGGAGCTGAAGGGGGAAGGAAAGAAAAATAAAAGGGAAAGAAAGGAAGAGAAGGGCGTGAAGGAGAAAGGAAAGAACTAAGAGGAGAAAAGCTTGTCTTGAGGCATAAGGGTGTTGTAGCTTCAACCACTTGTATAAGCCATCAAAACATCATCAAATAGGAGGAGAAAGTTGTTAGAAAGAAAGATCATAGAGAAGGAAGCTAAGAGTTCTGCAAGAAGAAATTGAAGACACAAGGTAGTTAGTTTAATTCAAGCATGAGTATTATGTTTTCTATTATGCTGAAATTATGCACTTCCTGCTATATTTATTACTTATTATTGTATAGTGAAATTAATTTTTGTGTGTTTGAATGAATGTTTGGCTGGCTGTATTTATGATGGTTTGATATTACATATTTGCCTTGGATGAAAGTATGCAAATCCACAAGAGGTTATGGAAAGAGTATGAAGAAAGTTATGCAACCTTGTGTTAGGGGTGTGCCAAAAATGAAAGAAAGGTGGCACCTATGGACATAATGAATGATGACTGCCTCATGTGGGTGATTAGTGCCAAAAGGGCACACTAAACATGCCTCACCCTATGAACAAGCAGTGGTGCCAAAAGGGAGCACCAACCCATGTATGCTGTCCATAAGAATTCCTAAGCTTGGTTATGCCTCTTTCTTTGTAATTTCTTCAAATTACCTGCAGTTGATGTGATCTTTTAACCTTGCTTGAATGGACTAACTACTGGGAAATCCTTGATTTCTCATATTATTAGTGTTGGTGATTTGTTACAGGTGAACAAGAAAAAGAGGTAAATCAAGATTAGCTTGTGGCTGCTGACTGTTTTTCCCCTTTTATGATAAATTTTTGTGAAGCAAATTTTGAGAGTTATATGATGTAATTGAATAGTCTAAAGAACATTGTGAAACATATAATTGTTCTATGTGTTTGGTGTACTAAGTTAAATTTTTAAGAAGACAAGTATTGGCTAGTGTACTTGGTGCTGAAATCCTATTTCTGGCCAGCTTGAAGAAATAATGAATTATTAGTACCTTCAAACCACGAGATAATTATATAAATTATTTTCCCAATCTCATAAAACACTATACTTCATGCATACCAATTTTCAGAATTTTTGGCTTAGCCAATCAGTACAGAAAATTCTTCAAAGCTACCTGTCAGGATTTTTACCGGTAAACAGGACAGTTTAAAAACTTTGTTTAATTGACCCACCAAACCAACGAAATTTTGTATGAAATTTTTACCACATATTCTAGATACGTCAAAATTGAATTATGTAGATTTTCATGATTTTTTGACATTTATAAACCACGTTTCCATATTTTGTAAAAACAGGACGGCAAGCTATCAAAGTTTGGAAGCTGTCCACTTGAAACCAAAACTTTTTATTTTTAATTTCCTCAATGAATTGATATCAATGGAAGTGTTTTCATAAATTTGAAAGTTAAAACAAGGTGTTACAAAATCTTAGCCCTAGAAAGGATAATGTTTATTTAATAAATTATAAATAAATAAATGCTGAGTTAGCCCTAGGATATATTCCATTAAATGGGCATCCAAATATTAAAATATTCATAACACTCCCCACTTGGATGCCCATTACCAAAGAAGGTGTCTCGTTAAAAACCTTATTAGGAAAAATCCTGTGGGACAAAAACCTAGTAAGGAAAAAAGTACACAATTCTTTGTATACGCAATCAAATACTGCCTCATTAAAAACCTTATCATGAAAACCTAATGGGGAAAAACCATGGTGAAGGGAAAAAGAGTACAATGTGTATCAATCAAGTTATTTGTATTGACGAATTCTAATATTGTACAAAATCCTTCAAATGTTATAGAAGTTAATACCATGGTAACTGTAACATCCCATTTTAACTTTCAAATTTGTGAAAACACCTTCCATTGATATCAATTCACTAAGGAAATTGAAAATAAAAAAGTTTTGATTTCAAGTGGACAGCTTCCAGACTTTGACAGCTTGCTGTCCTGTTTTTGCAAAATATGGAAACATGGCGTATAAATGTCTAAAAATTATGAAAAGCTCCAGAATACAATTTCAATGTGTCTAGAATAGGTGATAAAAATTTTATACAAAATTTCGTTAGTTTTGTGGGTCAATTAAGCAAAGTTTGGAAACTGTCCTGTTTACAGGTAAAAATCCTGAGGTGTAACTTTGAAGAATTTTCTGTATTAATTGGCTAAGCCAAAAATCTTGAAATTTTGCATGCATAAAATATAGTGTTTCTTGAGCTTGGGAAAATAATTTCATGTAATTATCTCGTGGTTTGAAAGTACTAATAATTCATTATTTCAAGCTAGCCAGAAAACAGCCTTTTAGCACAAGGTACACTAGTCTATGTTCATTAACTTTAGGAGTTACCTTAATACATAATATGCATATGACAAATATCCACTTCATAATGTTCAATACATAACTTTAAATTACATCACATAACTCTCAAAAGTTCATCACATAAAGGTCATCATAAATCAACTACAAAAATACAGCCAGCAGCCACAATCAGTCTTGAATTACCTCTTTTGCTTTGTCACCTGTATGAAATCATTAACACCAATAATATTAGAAATCAATGATTTCCCAGTAGTTATTCCATTCAAACAAGGTTAAAGAATGACATAATTTGAAGTAGTTTGAAGAGAACACAAAGAAAAAGGCATAACCATGTATAGAGGTCTTTATGGACAGTATGCATAGGTTTGGTGCACCCTTTTGGCACCACTGCTTATTCATAGGGTGAGACATATTTAGTGCTCCCTTTTGGCACTCCTTACCCCTATGAGGCAGTCATCATTCCCTGTCCATAGATGCCACTTTAGGTACCATTTTGGCATAACCCATACCCCATGGTTATACAACTTTCTTCATACTCTTCTCATCACCTCTTGTGGATTTGCATACTTCTTTTTAGAGCAGAACATATATAGCACTAAATCATCATAAGAACAGCAATCCAGCATCCATTCACACACACAAAAATGACATTAAATCATAGTACATAAGTGACAAGTATTAGCAATAGCAAGAGTGCAGAAAATTTTAGCATACAAGCACACATAACCTATGCTTGAATTAACTAACTACCCATGCTTGAATTAAACTAACTACCTTTTGTCTTCAATTTCTTCCTTGTCAGCCCTAGGGTTTCTCTATGGCAGCTTTCATTTCTCTTTTGAGGCTAGTTAGATGGTTGCTTTAAGTGGTTGAAAAGGCAAGAACACTAGGGTTCACACATGCTTGCTTTCCTCTCTTGTTTTTCTTCTTTCTTCTCCTTCTTTTCTCTTGCATGCCTAGCTCTCTTCTCCCCCTTTTTATTTCCTTTTCTTTCCCCCTTGCAGCCCTGCTTGCCGCCTCTCACTTGGTCTAGAATTCTCTCCCATTTTCCTTCATTTATTACATGCATAAATATCATGGAATATGCACACAAATCATGCCTAGTGTCACTATTTCATTGGTTGACACTTTGACCAAGTCCAAGACAAAGGTTTGGGGGTTTGATGCATGGCAAGTGGCGTGGATGAGAGGGCAAAAGGCTGCTGCCTTCTTGGCTCCATTGAGACTAGATCCTTTCAATCCAACTAGCTTAGTCTAGTTCCCTCATTCCATTCCAACTAATTGTTTCCCACTTTTGGTTATTTATGGATGTGCCACCACTTATAAAAATCTTATTCAATTTGATCCTTATGAATGAAATAACATAATTCTAATTACACATGTTCATGCAAGGTATTCAATTCCTACTTGCCATAAACATGCACACATGCATGTTCACATGAAGTTCTAAACATAACTAATATAATCACATGCATATAAGTCATTCAATTCAAGAGGTTCAATTAGGGAATACCTTAAACTTGGATATAAGTATGGATGATGCACATGTAACCTTACATACTATTCAATTAGGGGATGTTACAAGTCTCCCTTTCATGCACAAGTCTTACAAAATATCACCACAAGTGCAATTATCATCTATGGCATTTTGTCAAGCTATGATTGGTAGAAGGGTCCCCTTACTAAATGCAAGGTTTCTAGGTGTCCCAAGCATGCAAGAGGCGTGGGTCCTTGTGGAGGCTAGCTGCTGCCTCCATGTGGTCCAATTGGGACCAATTTAGTCTCATTCTAACCATCTCCCTAACTAGTAGTTCACTTAGGTAGCTATTTAATCTATTTGCACTAATTATACCATATTTTTAACTCTTTAATTCCTTGATTAATTGTTCAAGGTTCATTTCTCTTAGTTCACTTCATTTTTATGATAATGAGAATCACAATTACCTAAGCATATTCAATAGAAAGCAACCAAGAGTTCACACCATTAACTTTCAATCATGTTTCATCAATTAAGATAAAATTTAAATCCCATGGTCTTTGGTCATGTTATGAAATCACATTACACTTTATATGTGGCTATCAAGAATGAAATAGAAGGATGTTACACTAATATACCATCATATAAATACATAGCATCCATTTTCTAGATATATGTGCATGTACACATAAATGTCATCCTCATACATATTCTCAATATTCCCACACTTCTCATTTGCATTTAGCAAACATACCACTAATTAAATTACTCTAATGTAGATTTATATTCTTCCTTAGAAATTTTGGGGTGTTACAGTAACAAATTTGCTAGATTGTCATATTGATGAACTGGTTAAATTGTACTAAGATTTGGTACTTCAGGACCAAATATTTATTTATCATTCTCACAAGTTCTAAAGAGAATATATGTTCGCATTTAGTGATCACACTAGATATAATTTGTACAAATAAAATCACTTTAATACTTCTACTATATAAGCATTTTAATGCAAGTTCTCTCTATAAGTAATTTATAGCTTTAGAAGCTCTTTGAAAGTTCTAATATTAAATCATCGACACATTAATATACGGATAGATGGGTCATTTCTATATATATTTCCTTCAATAAATATTAACTCAAATGATTGTATAAATTGTTTAAGGCAAATCAAATCCTTCAGGGATGTCATTATTGAATGACTCAACTACAACAATATTCATTAAACACAAATAATATCATTAATGTACTACTAGACTAAGTACCATTAGGTACTTGCATCCACTACAATTGAGTGTATCTATTCAAAATCAATGCCACTTATTTACCAAAACCTTTAAGTATTCACATAAAAACCCATTTGTTCATAATTGGCTTTACACTTCTAATGTTTAGACTATTGGTCTAAAACCCCTTTTTTCGCTTTTTAAGCAAACCTCAATTGTGTCTTTTCAATTTTGGCCAATCATTTCTTTCTCTGCAAACTCTACTAATGACCCTCAATATCTTTTATCACATAACGTGCTACATTATATGTGAACATTCTCAACAATATTGATTTCATTCTGGTTCCATCATATTCTATAGAGATCTCTTTATTTTCATGGCTTTCAGGTACCTGAGTTTCCTTTGAAACTAAAACATTAGTTATATCTGAGGACTCTTCTAGAGTTACCTCTGGTAACTCTTTTGGAGCTACTCTATCCTCGATTTGACCATCTTTGATTCTTAGCTTCTTTTCTTTTCGATGACTTTATCTTTGGAACCAGTGTGTTTACCACTTTTTTTGTAGTTGTACTTCGATTGGAGCAGTAGCAGTTGGTACACATAATTTTAGTCACTTTTACTAGTCAGGCAATGCATCTGACAATTTGTACAAATAAATTATCATATGAACTTCTAGTCCATATTTGCTTTGCATGAGGATCAAGGTGATAATTCATTATAAATGCTCTCCTTTTCCAACTACTTATTCTCTCCCCTTAATGTTGGAATAAATTATTTCTTAAAAATACAAGTGGCGAACTAAGCCACAAATAAATATCATTTTAGTGACTCAATATATAGAAATTTATATCCAACATATATTTTAACCTCTATTGAGGTCCCATCTTATACATTGTGGTGGAGCAATTAATAACTCATTCAAAATTTCATAGATGGGATATACTTGGCTCTTGACTATAAACCAATTATAAGAGGGGATCAAATAATTTGTTGGCATGATGCGAGTCAATGTTACAACATGAATAATCATATATTCCCAAATAAACTTTAGAAGTTTAGATTTCATAAGTAATGGTATTGCAATTAATTTCAGGCGCCTGCAAGTCCATTTTATGTATTCCAATAGTCACTTTAAAGAGTGAATTCACTAGCATTAACTAGGTGTGCTGCTCAACTAGATATAATTAAGACATTACGCTCTTAATTCAATCTATTGAACAAATAATCTCATAAACTTCAAGTTATGAGTTAATCCAAATATGTAATCATTTAGTCAATGCATAGATTAAAATCAAGAAGTATTTAAATGATCCACTTGATAGGTCTACAGACCCATAAATATTTTCACCTCGTGTACATTCTAAGAGATGAGGGATTTACTCTCACTTTTGCCAATGCAAATAAATTTTCTTCGGGAACAAATAACACATGAGAAACTAAGTGTTTTGATTGAAGAATCTTCTAGCTCTTCAATGAAAGTTCACATGATCTTTTTCAATTACTTTTGCATCATTATTGACTCGGGATGGCTCAACCAATCATGTCAAATAAAACAAATTTATTTTAACTTGTAAACAACATATGTTTCAATTGTACTAATATATATATGTAGTACAAATTAAAGGAAGACGAAAATAATTTCTTAATGCAAATATTAACTAGCTATTCATGAGCATTTTATCATCATTTTCATTCCTCCAGCTCTTCAGGAACCCTTAATTATCTTTGCACTACTAAGTATATTAGTAACATTATCTTTGTACAATTGAAATAATGTAGTATCATATAATATGTGAAATTGATAAAGCTTAAACAAGAGAGCAAATAACTTAAAATTATTAAAAATAAATTAAATAAATGAACTACAACAATAATTTCCTATATATAAGCTCATCACCTTCAAGGAAAAGAAATTTGGCACATCTAATTGTCATATTAACATGGCCAAAGTCAAAAACATCATCTCATTGAGCAAAATTGTCTCAACAATAATCTTTTTCTTTCATTGATGCTTGAAAAGCATTTAGAAGATGTTTAAATGTACAACAGGTACAAACTTAATGGCTTTTTCTTGCCAAAATGATAGTGGTTTTCCTAATATCCCTTTACCACTTTTCTTCATTGCTTTTCCACTTCTAGTGGGAGGCATTTATAATATTATAACCAATACTATATTTTCCTAGCATGGCCATATATGTGCTCCTATTTCTTGATAGCTTCTCCATTCGCTTTAGGGAATAGAGAAAAATCATTTGGGATGATGGCTTATGATTTCTAGTAAAAGATTTATTTTCCTTTATTGCAATATGATATTACTCATGCCAAATAAGAAAGAAGTCCTACAAAATATCAATCAACACCATACTCCCTAGATAGTAAATAATTTCTCCATAACAAAACCAGCAATCTGCCCATGCCAACAAATCATGCATCATACCATGTGTCAAATTCAAAGAAATTAAAAAAAAAAAGACTTTACATGTAGTTTTTTGTTTGTCAATACAAGACCACAAGGCCTGACTTAAAATAGCTAAAAATCCAGGTGTGAGCATAGAAAAATTGCTACATACATATGATTACTAAAACATAGTATGAGGTGCACCACATACCTCATAATGGTCTTACATCGTTTCAAATAAAACATAAAGTTTAGCCACAAAGGGAGAATCCAAAGGCAACCACAAGTGGCAAGCCAAACATCATCAGAAGTCTTTACAACAACAAGCATTACTAAAAGAAATTAGGAGTAAGATAAGTGACAAGCCATTATCTGGGAGAATAATAATATAGAAGCTCTGACATTAATCACTTTGTATGATAACAAGAAGTTACTTTCGACAAGTAGGGGATACTAATTGTGAAGCTATCAAAGCATTTTAAGTTATAAGAGATTCATGGCCTCTCCTTGTCCCCACAAAGTAACATCACCAAATAATAATAATAATAATAAATACAATATGCATCAACTTAAATATTTAAGATACAAAAACAATATTTGTGAAGGACAATAATTTGTTAAATAAAATGAAAATTGACACTAATCCTACCTTCAAGATATTTGGGGAAATAGTGGTATAAGTATATATAGTTCATAAAAAGGAGATTAAGTCAAGACATTTAGAAATCCCTATGATTTAGATGGTAAAAATAACTGAAGTGCTATGCCCATTCCTTTGTCCATGGAAGAAACATTTGAAACACTGTTAGGCATGGTAGGTGTTAATCATGCAGATCTCTCTGCTGACTTTAAAATCACAATTTTCAACCTTTACAAGTACACATAGACATAATAAGCAGCAAGATTGTCAAATTTTATCTTAGAAATAGAAAGATCTAATGACAAATATTATCTATCCAAGAGACGTACAAAGTACTAACCTTATAAAGTTTTAGGTTTAGACTAGTGTTAGCCCATGTAAGATGTTCTCTCACAAGTTGGCTCACGTGATATAGCAACATACTTCTATGTGGATAACTTGACCCACTTTGTGCTATTAGTCACAACTCGTGAATCCACTCATATTCAATTAAAACAATAACAATAAAAATAAATTGCAAAATATGATAACTTGTCATATTTGCATCATCAAAGAAATTAAATTGTCTCATACTTTTAGACAAAATGTGTGAAAGAAATTAAAATATCCCATACATCTGAATGAGACATATCAAAGGAATCATATTGTCTAATACTTCAGGATGAGACATAAAAGAAAATTAATTATCTCATACTTTAGGATGAGACTTTGCAAACAACTGAGAAAATAAATTACTTTCATACTTCTAGATGAGACATATCAAAGGGATCAAGTTATCATTAATAGAAAACAAAAAAAAAAATGCGTACAAAGATTCAGAAAAGGGGCGAAAGGAAAATTAAAAATATGCGTAATTATATTCCGCACATAATTTGAGTATAGATAACTTCAAGATCTATTTTGGGTGTAGATAACTTCAGAATCTACTGTTTTATATCAATTGAGTGGATAACTTCAAGATCCACTTTGATAACTTTATTAATTGGGTAGATAACTTCAAGATCCATTTTATACTATTTGAATGAATAACTTCAAGATCCACTTTATAGAAAATTAATTGTTCATAATAAAATTTTTCATATTTGAATGGATAACTTCAAGATCCATTTTATAGAAAATTAATTGTTAATAATGAAATTCCTCGTACTTCTGGACGAGGGTGTATCAAATGAATTAAATTACCTCATGCTTCTGGAGGAGGCAAATCAAAAGAATTAAATGATCTCATACTTCTGGATTAGACAAATTAAAGAAATCAAATTTTTTCTCATGCTTCTGGATGAGAAGTATAAAAGAAATTGAATTGTCTCATATGGTAAAAATTAGTTGCCTTTATACTTCCAAATATGGCATATAATGAAATAAAATTGTCTCATACTTCTGGATGTGACATATCAAATGAATTAAATTGCCTATGTACTATAAAATGTGGCATGGCTTTCATTATTCAAAGGAATTTCAAAGCCCTTTCATGGCATTTATCCCAAAGCCACATGAATATTGCTTCGCCACTTCTGGTGGCAAAACTTTCCCTTTCAAGAGCATATGGGTAGACATTAAATATGTAAAGGAAATAGTTCTAAATTATATAAAAGAAATTAAATAAAAAAAAAACCTTATATAAACATGATTGCATGGTTGTTTTTCTTATTGAATGCATGAACATGATTTCGTCTTTAATTTCATTATTGTACGTTCTCCTGTGTTGCTCCTCATAGATTTATCCGAATAGGCTTGGAGTTTGGCTCTTTGACTTAAAAAGACTCTATGCCTTAGAGATGATGTAACAACCAAGATCAAAATCATCGATGTTTCTTTGAGGCAGTCATGATTGGTGGAAACTGAGATGGTAAAATAATAGAGTCTCGTGCTGATAACATGTTGTGAAAAAGTAAATGCAAAGAATGGAGTAGAGAGAATTAAGAGAAGAGAAAAATGAGCCTCCAAAAAATAGCAACCTTTATTCATCCACCAAGGGGGTATATATATACAATGAAAGTGAAACCCTAGCCCTAGAAAGGATAATTGTTAGGACTCATTTTAATCATATTTCAACCCCATAATTCTTTGGATTATTGACACATTTTCAGCCTATTTTATTAGATTTAGATTACTTTTCACATTCTTGAGTTCATATAGGTGAAAATATAAATTAGTCTTAATTGCATAATTTTAGTTGACATTTGTGTTCTCATTAGTATTTGAATTCTTGATGGATATTAACCTCTCTTTTATGTAGGATATGATAGAGGAATAGTTGAGCTGAAAGTATGGAACGAGAGTCATAATCCAACTCAAGCATCGAAGGGAAGCAAAACAGAAAAATGGCAATGCTACCTGTGGGCGCTGCCTTTCCGAGACCAATGCCGCCAATTTTGCCAATGGACGTCGTGGCACCCAGAACCTATACCGGTGCAAATGTGAAGAGTTCCAAGTCAATTAAACTTCCAAGAATCCTTGTCATGCAAGGATTGGGACTCCTAAGCTTAGAAGACTCTCTGGAATCATAGTTCAAGTGGGATTGAAGTCTTGGAAAAATATATCTACTTAGTGTCCTAGTTAGAGTATGATTAGGAATGACTTGTACTTAGAGTTATAATTTAATTAAGAGTCCTATTGTGAGTCTAACTAGGATTGGATACATTATAAATAATCAAGAAGGCAGAACTGGAGATAACATGACACACATCAACAACGAAGAAGACCACTGCTGAGAAGACATAAACCCTTTGTTCCCTATTGCCGAGACTTCATCTTTACTTTCTTTTGTTAATTTTCATTCAAGGTTACTATGTATTTGTTCCATAATTTTACTGGATTGTTTTCTTTCATTATGTTAGCGTAAATTTCTTATATGCTTAGCTAGACTTATCTAAGCCATGATACCAAGTTTGTGAGACAAGATTATGGTTTGAATGTTTGATAAATTAATTTGAGTATTCTAAAATTATTTGACAACATTGTTATTGAATCAATTCGGATATGTTTGGAGTAGCTAACCAACCTATTCGAATGATTCATACTGTTAGCTAATTAATTAAGTTTGGATCCTTAATTAGTTGGCACAAGTAACAACTAGTTAATCTTATAATTAGATTAGCTAGAATAATTTCATATCTGAATTACCTGAAGCCGCTAGTGGACCTTTATGGTTCAGGTTAAATGATGTTTTCCATAGATCTTAATGCTCCGAGTTCAATTAAATTTCATGCGCTGGTGTATTGAGGTTATTGAACCCGGTAGGTTTTGTACTCAGATGTTCTATTTACAAAACAAACGGTAAAGGAAGATAGGGAATTTTGTCGTACAAAATTCTATAGTCTAACTATTCGAAATTAATTTACCTATGTGTTAATGATCAAATTTGTGTTATCATGGTGAGGATATGTCGATGCTAAGCATGCTTTATTAATCTGTTCACTCGATCTACTTTTATTCCCTTTCCTTTATTTGACTTTTCTTTACTTCTAAATTTGCCCAGAATTTTTAGTAGTAGTTTATGTTCAAACCCCCCCCCCCTTTTGTGTGCTTAGATATAGTAAAAAGTAGGTTAGTTAGTCATTAGATAATTCGTCTAGGTAATTTACTTTTATGTTATTTCCATTCATAGTTTACTTTCTTTTAAAGCAATCCTACTAGATTAGATTAAGTCTTCCTCGTGGGATCGATCCTACTTGCCTTATACTATATTTCTGTTAAGGGAGTAGTAATTTAATTTGTGAGACTACGACACCTCTTTACAAATTTTGGTGCCGTTGCCGGGGAAGCAACAATTTAATCTGCTAGGATTGTTAGCATTTGATTTATTTTCTTTGTTTTGAGTTTTATAGGTTTCATTGACTTATGTTCTTGAGGAGTGGAAGGATACTTTCCAGTAGCCAAGACCAATCAGAATTAGAAGAAAAGGTTCAACATAATCCATTATTCGAGTCCAAAACTTCATCTGAAGGAGACAGATGGCAACCTTGAAACAGTTGGCAGAACCAAACTTAACAATTCAGCCATTGGCAATAACCTATCCTGCCCTTGCTGTTCCTTTAAAGCTCAATTCGGGTTTCATTAATTTGCTACCCAAATTTCATGGAAGGCCAGGAGAGGATCCATACTGTCATATCAATGAATTTATGATAACTTGCTCAACCATTCAGCAAGAAGGAGTTACCAAAGACTAAGTGAAGCTGCGAGCTTTTCCTTTCACATTGCAAGATGTGGCCAAAGATTGGTTGTATTACTTAATACCTGGATCTATCACATCATGGCAGCAACTTCACAAAATGTTTCTAGAAATTTTTTTTCCAACCTCTCGTATTGGGTCAATTCGGAAGGAAATATGCGGAATCAAGCGAATCAGTGGTGAGACTTTATATGAGTATTGGGAGCGCTTCAACAAACTATGTGCATCATGTCCAAAGCACCAAATCAGCGACCAACTTCTCATCTAGTATTTTTATGAGGGATTAGCACCCCATGACTGAGGTATGATCGATGCTGCAAGTGGTGGAGCTCTCGTAGACAAAACACCTACACAAGCTTGAGCTCTACTTGACAACATGGCTCAGAACTCTCAACAATTTGGGGAAAGAAGTGGTTCATTCTTGCACCCTCCTAATGCCGCAAGCAACCCCAATGCACAACTTACCCAGCAGCTATAATAAAACAAATGATGATTGGTTCAACTTCAACACTTGTTTGTGGTATATGCACAGCTCCAGGACACATGACTGATTCATGTCCTAATTTACAACAACCGAGGTGAATGCTATGTACAATGTAACATCCCCTAATTGAGCCATATGTAAAGTTACATGTGCACCATCCATACTTATATGCATGTTCAAAGCATCCCCTAATTGAATCTTTTGAATTGAATGACTTATATGTATGTTGTTATATTAGTCATATTTACAACTTCATGTGAGCAAGCATATGTGCATGTTTGTGACAAGTAGAAATTTAATACTTTGCATGAACATGTGTAATTAGAATTATGTTATTTCATTCATAAGGACCAAATTGAACAAGATTTTGATAAGTGGGTGCACATTCACAAATAACCAAAACTAGGAAACAACTAGTTAAAATGAAATGAGGGAACTAGACTAAGTTAGAGGCACTAAAAAGGGCCTAGCCATAAGGGAGCCAAGAAGGCAGCAACCCACTCCCTTAGGGTCCACGCCACTCACTTGCACAAGGTCACCAAAGTTGGCTTTGAGTTGGTCAAAGTGTCAACCAATGAAATAATGACACTAGTCAAGGCTTATATGCATACTTTTATGATATTTATGCAAGTAATAAATGAAGAAAAATTTAGAGAATTCTAGAGAAGGGAAGGTCGACAAAGAGAGGGCTGAAGGGGGGAAAGAAAAGAAAATGAAAGGGAGAGAAGAGGAGCTAGGTGTGTAAGAGAGGAAGAAGAAGAAAGAAAAGAAAAAAGCTTGTGTGTGAAGCCTTAGTGTGTTGCCACTCCAAACACTTGAATCAACCATTTAAATAGTATCAAAAGAGAAGGGGAAGCTTCCATAGAGACCCTAGAAGAGAAACCCTAGAGCTGTCCAAGAAGGAATTGAAGATAAAATGTAGTTGGTTTAATGCAAGCATAGGTTGTGGTTTTCTTTGTATGCTGAAAATTCTGCACTTCTTGCTATTGCTATTTCTTGTCACTTGTGTATTGGAATTTAATGTTATCTTGTGTATTTGAATGGATGCTGGATTGCTGTTTTTATGGTGGTTTGATGCCACATATATCTGCCTTGGATGGAAGTATGCTCATACACAAGATGTTATGGGAAGAGTGTGGAGAAAGTTGTGTAACCTTAGAGTAGGGGTATGCCAAAATGGTACCAAAAGTGGCATTTATGGACATGGAATGTATGACTGCCTCATAGGGGTAAGTAGTGCCAAAAGGGAGCACTAAACATGTCTCACCCTATGAACAAGTAGAGGTGCTAAAAGGGGGCACCAACCTATGTATACTGTCCATAAAAATCCCTAAGCTTGGTTATGCTTCTTTCTACGCAATTTCTTCTAATTATTGCTCAGTGATGCCATCCTTTAACCTTGTTTGAATGGACTAACTACTGAGAAATTATTGGTTTCTCATATTATTAGCGGTGGTGATTTTATACAAGTGATAGTTCAAAAGAGGTAAATCAAGAATAGCTTGTGGTGCTAGCTATTTTCTATGTAATTATTGATGACCTTATGTAATGAATGTTTGAGGTTTATGTGGTGTAATTTGAATCATATCTAGATCACTTTGTAAGGGATATTTAGTCCATGTATATCATGTACTCATGTAACTCATAAAGATGACAAATATGGATTAGTGCACCTTGTGCTAAAATTCTGTTTTCTGGCCAGCTTGAAATAATGAATTACTAGTGCCTTCAAACCATGAGATAATTACATGAAAGTATTTTTCCAAGCTAATGAAACACTATACTTTATGCATACAAATTTTCAAGATTTTTGGCTTAGCCAATTAGTTTACAAACTTTGTTTAATTAACCCACCAAACCAACGAGATTTTGTATGAAATTTTTACCACATATTCTAGACACATTGAACTTGTAATCTGGAGCTTTTCATGATTTTTAGACATTTATACACCACATTTCCATATTTTACAAAAACAGGACAGCAAGTTGTCTAAAATAGTAAATTGTCCAATTGAGGTCTAAACCTTTAATTGGTAATTGCCTTATGAGATGGAGTTAAATGAAAGGTGTTTTCATAATTATAAGAGTTAAAATAAGGTGTTACATACAATAACAGAAGGTGTGATTCCTTTGCTCCTACTTACAATGAGGGATGGAGAGATCACCCAAATCTCAGATACGGGCCATCTAGAAATAATCCACCAGGATTTGATCAAGTTCAATGCCCTCCACCACAAGTGCAAAATGCTGACAAAACCCAGTTAATGTTCGAGCAACTAATGAAGCAAATGGACAAATGGTAAGTGAAGATAGGGAATTTTGTCGTACAAAATTCTACAGTCTAACTATTTGAAATTAATTTACATATGTGTTAATGATCAAATTTGTGTTATCATGGTGAGGATATGTCGATGCTAAGCATGCTTTATTAATCTGTTCACTCGATCTACTTTTATTCCCTTTTCTTTACTTCTAAATCTGCCCAGAATTTTTAGTAGTAGTTTATATTCAAACCCCCCCCCCCTTTTCGTGTGCTTAGATATAATAAAAAGTAGGTTAGTTAGTCATTAGGTAATTCGTCTAGGTAGTTTACTTTTCTGTTATTTCCATTCATTCATAGTTTACTTTCTTTTAAAGCAATCCTAATAAATTAGATTAAGTCTTCCTCGTGAGATTGATCCTACTTGCCTTATACTATATTTTTGTTAAGGGAGTAGTAATTTAATTTGTGAGGCTATGACACCTCTTTACAATAATATTTATTTAATAAATTATAAATAAATAAAATACTGAGTCAGCCCTATGAAATATTCTATTAAATGGGCATCCAAATATTAGAATATTCATAACATAAATCAATTAATTGAATATTTTGAGGATCTCCACAAAGGTAGGGAGTGTGGACACTATATTTTGGCCAAACAATTTATATTTTATCTTTATCTTATTTTTTTTTTTTTTTATTTCATTTTTTACTTTTGTTTTTTTAAGAATGAAAAAGGAGAATAAAAAAAAAAAGAGAAAAACACAAAAGAAAGAAAAAACAACCAAAAAAGGAAAAAAGAAAGGAGTAAACAATGAAAAAAAAGAAAAAAATATATAAAAGAATAAAAAAAAAGAAGAGAAGACAAAAGAGACAGAGACAACAACAAAGCTAGCCACAAGTACAGTGAAAATGCAGAGAGAGGCGAAGCGAGAAGTGTGAAAGAAAAAGAGGCGAAAGAGATGGAGCAGCAAAGCTGCAACGGGGCAGAAGGAAAAGGACTGCAGTGGTGGTGGAGGATTTGGAGCAGCAGGCTCCAACCAAGATGGCAGATATGGAGTGGTGTAGAGGGTAACAGGATTCATGGAACAAAGGAAAAATTTGTGAAGGTTTCTGAAATATATAGAGCAGAAGAGGGTTTCGACGGGAGTAGTCTGGAGAGGGAGAAAAATACTTCAGAGCAAGAGGAAAAAGGAATAGAGAGAAAGAGGGCTTAGGGATTTTAGAAAGTTTTGGGATTTTTTTTTTCTTTTTTTGGCTCTTGTTTCTTCATCCCTGGGTTCTGATAACTGGAAAAAGAATTAAGAAAGACTGAGAGAACTGTCAACCAAGGTATAGTTCCTTCTTCTATTGATCATGTCTTACGCATAGATGGGTTCCAAGATTTGTGATTGGTCTCTGGTTGAGTTTAAGTATCGACCTCTATGTGAAATTCATGAGAACCTTTGTTTTAATGTTTATTGTTAAATTGAAGAATGGTTGATTGGTGGAGTATATATAATGGTTAGAAATTCTCTTGAATGTATCCACCATGTGTTGTAGTGGGAAGTTAACTACTCTATCTTCCATGCTCAATTTATTTTCTGGCTCTGTTGATGTGTGAAAAGATGAGGCAATGCAAGTTCATTTATTTTGATCAAGAAATTAAATTCTCTAGGGTTAACATGAAGTTTATTTTTCCCCATGAGCTCATATGTTATCATTTCCTAAAAAATATGGGTGAAGTGTAGGTTTGCTTTTCATGGTTAACCTGTGGTTTTATGTTTTGGTTCTTGCTCCACTTGATAATATAACTCATTTATTGTTTGTATATATTATGACTATTTTGGGGTTGTTTATGGGTAGCTTCGACTTTGAATGTTTGCTGTTTGAGTGCTTGATTAATGGCTAGGGAATTCATTCCTAGTGCTTAGAAATTTGTCTTGGGTCCTTTTCGCACAAATTAGCTTAGGTTCTGAATAGGTGTAAATAAAATTATGGGGGCTGTGAAAAGAAAAGATTTGTAAGAAGGGGTGTAAGTAGAAATTGTGGGGGTGTGAAAAGAAAAGACTGGGGTGTAAGTAGGAATTACAGGGGTGCAGAAAGAAAAAATGTGGCAGAAGAAATAGTTGAAAATGGGGTGCAGTAAGAAAATAATGGGTTCTGCAAAAGAAAAGTGTAAATAGGAATTATGGAGGTGTGGAAAGAAAAGCATTGGTTTGAATAGGATTGTAAGAGTAAATAGGAATTGTGGAGGTGTGAAAAGAGAAGAGTTGGCGGAGAAAGCCGAGGATGGTGTTGTAGAAAAAAAAAAAGGGTGTTGAAAAGAAAGAGGGGTGAAAAAAAAAAGAGAAGAAATTTATTTCATGCTATATTTCCTATGTAATTTTTGATGTATCTCGCTCCCAAATTTTGAAATGTAATTAACATGCATATACATTAGGGTGCATTTGGATCTTTAGGGTCCCGAGGCCCCTCACTTATTATGGAAGGATAGGTGATCTAGTTTTTTATAAGATTGAGCTTGCACTATCCGATCTAGGTGAGGATAAGCGCTATCCGGAGTGACAGTTTATCTGTCTTGAAAGATAGAAGGACTCCAGGTTCATTTAGGGAACTCATGCATACATATTTATTTTCTCGATACTTCATCAAAATTTGTAATGTTATTTTAGCACTAAATAAAATACAATTTTGGGTCATATCGTTATTTTGCATAACTAATTTGGGTAACCGTTTTCGACGGAAGCTGTGGGGTGCCTAACACCTTCCTCACGCATAACCGACTCCCGAACTCATCTCTGGTTCATATTTTGATGCATTTCCAATAAATAAAAAAATTTAAAATAAATAGGGTTTCCAATTATACCATAATTTTTAAACAATTGGTGGCGACTCCAAAAATAAAAATTTTATAAAAATTAATAGTCGTTCCATTCTTCATCACAGCGTTTTTACCTCCTAAAGGGTACGTTGTGACAGTTTGGCGACTCCACTAGGGATGTGCCTGAGAGTCAAGCCCAATAAATTAGTTATGCAAAATTTGATATAACCTATAAATGGTGTTTTATTAGTTGCCCATTTTAATTTTTGTTGTGATGGTTTATTTTACATTTGTATATATCTATTGCATGTTTCTTTGCAAGATGGGGTGGTTAGTTTAGGAATAAGGTTTGTTTGCTCTTCCTACACACGAGCACCAACACATTCCCTGCACACACTTTTGGCTCTATACCTGGGCCACTTTAAGCTTAGGGTTAATAGGAGGCCTAGTGTTATTACCAAAGGTTTATCTTTTGGTGGTTTACATAGTCTCCGCTTGAACTGTAGTGATCATTTTACTTATTTGGATTTGCAAAAGGTTTATCCGTTTGTGGATCCAAATTTGTAAGGTGTGAACTCCACCAATCTATTGGGGGCAGTTTAGGGACCATACATGTTTAGGATATTAGCCTTTTCACCAAACCGTGCACCTAGTACAACCATAACCTGTCCAATCTAGGTTAGAACCCAGCTTGAAAGTTAGAAAACCAAACCTTTAAAGTGACCGGTGATGTTAGGACAATGGGAAGAGCACCCTTGTCATTATCTTTTATATTTTTTGTCTGAATTTTTATTTTATTTTATTTTGAATGTATCTCATTTTCTTCAATTTTTGTTTTTCCTCAGTATTATCCAAATAATGAGTCATTCATACGGCTTATACAAGTAATTTTCGAAATTCATTTTTTTCGTGGGCTTTTATGGACAAAGTTTGAGTATGGCAGCCAAGAGTTCCATCATCACTCCTCAACTTCTCTTAAAAAAAAAAGAAAAAGAAAAGGAAAAAAGAAAAAAGAGAGATTGTATTATTTATGCTTTAAATTAGAACATTCTTTTGACTTGTGTATAAATTTTAGTTTTGTTGTTTTATACTTACAAACTTTATTTTTGCCATTATTGCTATTTATGTATTGCAAAAAAAAAAAAAATTATAGCAAAAGAAATTTTACATACTATATAATAAGATTGCTTTATAAATCAATTTGGTTTTAGATATTTCCAAAAAAAAAAAAGGGAGAGAAAGAGAAAGGTAGAAAGAGAAAATGCAAAACATTGTCTCGGCTTTGTACATTTAGCCCAAATGAAGAACTAAAACGATATGTTTTAAAATTAGTTAAGCTGTGTTAACAACCCATTTTGCTTTTCATTTTATTTTATTTCTAATAATGTTTCATATAAATATGCTTTAGGGACATTTTTTTAAAGAAAGAAAAAAGATCTGTTAACATGACTTTTGAAGTGGGATCTTCAAAATTTTTTATGAGTGAAGCTCGATTGCTACAAGCAAGAGAGGGAGACTGTCTACGCAAAGATTTCGCCAATCAATTGCCCAACCAACTCAAAGTTACAACAGAAGTAAGTGATATAGAAATGATTTTTTCATTCCTTAGACAATTCCCTTGGCATTTAAGGGCACCATTGTTTGAGGGGTACTCCAAATTGTTGGATCTGTTGGACATAAAAGAACAAGGGTTAGCCCTATTAATGTGAATGTACTATTGGGATTCGTTGTATAGATGCTTCACTTTCAATGGTATCGACCTCACACCTACTCTTGAAGAATATGGCCATATGTTAGGAATGCCACTGAAAAAGCAAAGCCCAGTATATATCTACAGCAAAAACAAGATTGCCATGAAACATATCTCCAATCTTTTTGGCGTTAGTGAACAAGAGCTTGCAAAAGAAGGGGCTAAGATGAATGGTGAAACTTGTATTTGGCCTATGTACTTTGTCAAACAATGTATGGAAAAATTTGCTGCTAAAAATAAATGGACAGAGTTACGAGATTTGATTATTGCTGCCATTTTTGGTTTCGTTTTATTCCCTACTTACAAAAATTCCATTTGTCGCGAGGCTTTAGACGTTTACTTTAAAATGATGAATGAGGGAAGAAACCTAGTACCAGCTATTTTGGCAGATACATTCATTGCTCTTAACCAGTGACGAAGAAGTGGTAAAGGGAGGCTTAAATGTTGTTATCAGTTGTTGTATGTATGGTTATATTGTCATGTCGTGGGAAATGGTCATAAGGGTTTCACAAGTTATCGAATCACTGAGAATCTCTTAAATAGTTTTCCTGAGAAGAAGACATCAGTGAAGTTGAGTAGGCAACAGTAGTTGGCCAAATTCGGAGAAGTGAATAGTGGAAATGTATATTGGCACATCCCTTGGACGATAGGGTGTGGGATTGTGGTTAGTTATGGGAATTTTCCATTCATTCCCTTGTTCGGGACAAGAGGCTGTATTTCTTATTAACCTCTGATGGTGCTTGACAGTATAAGATGAGACAATTCATTCCCCCAACAAAAAGGCTAGCCGAAGTAGAGTTCTTCTACAAAGACCATCCAGATCCAGAATTGGTGAATTTATACCGACAAGGCATCACATCCTCATCCATGATGTTGAATTTTGTCTGGCCAGCAAGAAAATTGAGGAAGAATATGAAGAGTGGTTTCAAAACAGAGGGAAGAACCTATCAGTCCCCGAGGCAACACATCCGTATTTCCCACCACTTCCCAAAGAAACCATTCAAAAATTTGAAGTAGAGCGAGAACTGAGGAGCAAATTAGAGCAAGTAAAAGATAAATTACTGAAATATGAAAGAGAAGTGAAATCGCTAAAGGAAGAACTTGACAAGGTGAACGAACAGTTGCATGATAAAGAGACAAGGGGAAGAATGGATGACTTGAAGAAGAAAATTTTAGCAAGCCAAAGTGAGACTAGCCGTTATAAAAGAAAACATGAAAGGATAATGGCAAATCTTGAGCAATGTAAAAAGCAAAAGATAGAAGCTGAAGATGACGCTAAAGCTAAGACATTGCAATGTGAAAAACTTAAGCAACAGTTTTTTAAAGCAAAAACCCAATATAACCACTATACACAATATATAGAGGGATTGCAAACACAATATGATAACTTGTCCCAGTCAATGCATGAGTTGCAATCACAAAATGAAAGCCCTAAGCCAACAGGTGGATGAATTACAAAGACAACATGGGATTTTCAATCATCAAATAGACGTGTTGACCCAACAACTTGCTAACTCTCATTTACATAAGCAGGAATTGGGCGATGAAGTTGCTAATTTAAATTCTCAGATAGAAGCATTGGTTCAAATCATTGAACAATTGAGATAAGAGAAAGGCTTTAGGGGCCAAGTGGTGGTCCATTAGGCTCGTGAACACGCTTCTTTGTTTAATAAATTGATATCGAGAGCTGAGTAGCTTGAGCTAGAGGTTCAAGCTATTGAAATACCTGCCACTCATGCACAATTGATAGGGTTGCTAAATCATTGTAGAATTTTGTTGAATGATGTATTTTTGCTTTATTGGCATGACTATGAAATTTAAGAATGGTTATGTAAGCAGACTTTGTTGATGACTGACTTTGATCTTTTTGGAATGAAATATACTTTTACAATCTCATCTTGGTTGTGGTAAAATGCATCTTGCGATCATTTTATATGGTTGCGAGGTTCATTTATTAGCATGTCTTGTGAAATCTGTATGTTTTTACGAGATGTGTTAATGGGCCTATAACGCTGTTCTCAGAGAAATCTCATCTTGCTTGTGGTAAAATGCATCTTGCGATCATTTTATATGGTGGCAGGTTTATTTGTTAGCATGTCTTGTGGTAAAATGCATCTTGCCATTAATTTTCAGTCGTTGAATTTCTTGCTGTTAATTTTCATTCGTCAAATTTCTTTCCATAAACTTTCAGCCATTAAATTTCTCGTCGTTAATTTTCTGCCATTAATCTTCAGCCGTTAATTTTTTGCCGTTAAAGTTTCTGCCCTTAGATTTCTTGCCATTAAATTTCTTGTCGTTAATTTTTGACTGTTAAATTTCTTATCATTAATTTTCACCCGTTAAATTTCTTGCCATTAAGTTTCTTGCCGTTAACTTTTTGCCATTCATCTTCTTGTTATTAATTTTCAAATCATCAACTTTCAGCCGTTAAATTTCTTGCCGTTAAACTTCTTGTTGTTAATTTTCTATTGTTAAGATTTCTCGCGAGTAAATTCCTTATCATAAATTTTCAATCATTATTAAATTTCTTGACAATAATTTCTAGCCATTGAAATTTTTCCCATCGTTAAGTTTTTTTTGCAATTGATTTTCAGCCATTAAAGTATGTTAAAAAAACATAGAGGAGAAAATGAAAAATAAAAAATGGCGATTCTCGAGCCAACTTAATTCAAATAATTACAAATTTCATTTGTTGACTTTTTTCCACCATTAACATTTCGGTCATTTTTGGGTAGCGTATGATTTTGGGGCCAAAATAAGTGTATCTTTTTTATTTTTATTTTTATCTTTACATGTTTCTTACACGAGACGCCTAATAAGCAAACCCTATCTCTCGTCTTTGTAAGAAAATATATAAAGAGGGACAAACTGTGGATATTATATTTTGGCTAAACAATTTATGTTTTATCTTTATTTTGATTTTTATCTTATTTTTTGTTTTTATTTCATTTTTTACTTTTGTTTTTTTAAGAATGAAAAAGGAGAAAAAAAAAAAGAAGAAGAGAAAAACACAAAAGAAAGAAAAAACAAACAAAAAAGGAAAAAAGAAAGCGGTAAACAATGAAAAAAAAGAGAAAAATATAAAAGAATAAAAAAAGAAAGAAAGAAAGGAAAAGACAAAAGAGACTGAGACAGTGACAAAGGTGGCCACCAGTACAGTGAAAACATAGAGAGAGATGGAGCGAGAAGCGTGAAAGGAAAAGAGGCGAAAGAGGTGGAGCAGCAAAGCTGTAGCGGGGCAGAAGGAAAAGGATAGCAGTGGTGGTGGAGGATCTGGAGCAGCAGGCTCCAACGAAGATGGCAGATAAGGAGTGGTGTAGAGGGTAACGGGATTCGTGGAACGAAGGAAAAATTTGTGAAGGCTTTTGAAATATATAGAGCAGAAGAGGGTTTCGAAAGTTTTGGGATTTTTTTTTTTTTTTTTCACTTTTGGCCGCTTGTTTCTTCATCCCCGGGTTCCGATAACTGGAAAAAGAATCAAGAAAGACTGAGAGAACTGTCAACCCAGGTATAGTTCCTTCTTCTATTGATCATGTCTTACGCATAGATGGGTTCCAAGATTTGTGATTGGTCTCTGCTTGAGTTTAACTATCGACCTTAAGTGAAATTCATGATAACTTGTGTTTTAATGTTTATTGTTAAATTGAAGAATGGTTGATTGGTGGAGTATATATAATGGTTAGAAGTTCTCTTGAATGTATTCACCATGTGTTGTAGTGGGAAGTTCACTACTCTATCTTCCATGCTCAATTTATTTTCTTGCTCCGTTGATGTGTGAAAAGATGAGGCAATGCAAGTTCATTTATTTTGATCAAGAAATTAAATTCTCTAGGGTTAACATGAAGTTTATTTTGTTGGAGTTCCACGTTGAGGTCCCCGATATTCCCGTTGGAACTCCTTCAGAAAGTGGTCCATGTTGTGACCAAGCTTCTCCCACTTCCAGCATCATTCCGTAACGTTCCCACGACTCCACACACTTGCTGATTTTCAGCCACGTCTCAACTCCTCCATGATGGGCAGAGGAGTATAAAAGGCGTGCTCCTCCTCTCTGTTGGTCACCAATCCGACTCCTCACTTCAGAAACAAACACCATCGAGTTTGAGAGAGTGAAGGCTTGGAAGAGAAACAGAGACACCAAGAAGAAGCGTTTTGCAATGGCTGGAGGTAGGCTCTCTTGATCCGCTTCCGCATTATGTTTGAATATGCTTGTTATGTTCATTAGCATGTTTGAACATTAAAGAAAATTGTTTTACATATTTTTCCCCATAAACTCATCTGTTATCATTTCCTAAAAATTATGGTTGAAGTGTAGGTTTGCTTTTCATGGTTAACTTGTGGTTTTATGTTTTGGTTCTTGCTCCACTTGATAATATGACTCATTTATTGCTTGTCTATATTATGACTATTTTGGGTAGCTTCAAGACTTTGGATGTTCGCTGTTTGAGTGCTAGATTAATGGCTTGAGAATTCACTGTCTTGGGTCCTTTTCGCACAGAGGCTGGGTGCTGAAATAGGTGTAAATAGAAATTATAGGGGTGTGCAAAGAAAATATTTGGTTAAGGTAAGAAAGGGGTGTAAGTAGGAATTATGGGGGTGTGGAAATAAAAAGTGGGTTCAGAAGGCTGTGTAGGTGAAAATAGGAGTTATGGGGGTGCAGGAAGAAAATAATTGGTTCTGCAAAAGAAAAGTGTAAATAGGAATTATCCGGTTGTGGAAAGAAAAGCATTGGTTCAGAATGTAGAAGTAAATAGGAATTGTGGGGGTGTGAAAAAAGAAGTGTTGGCAGAGAAAGCCTAGGATAGCTTTGTAGAAAAAAAAAAAAAAAAAGGTGTTGAAAGGAAAGAGGGGTGAAAAATAAAAGAGAAGAAATTTATTTCATGCTATATTTCCCATGTAATTTTTTTATGTATCTCGCTCCCAAATTTTGAACTGTAATTAGCATGTATACACATTAGAGTGCATTTAGATCTTTAGGGTCCTGAGACCCCTCACTTATCATGGAAGGGTAGGTGGTCCGGTCTTTTATAAGACTGAGCTTACATTATCTGATCTAGGTGACAATTTATCTGTCTTGAAAGATGGAAGGACTCTAGGTTCATTTAGGGAACTCATGCATACATATTTATTTTCTCGATACTTCATCAAAATTTGTAATGTTATTTTAGCACTAAATAAAATACAATTTCGGGTCATATCTTCATTTTGCATAACTGATTTGGGTAACCGTTTTCGACAGATGCTGTGGGGTGCCTTACACTTTCTAACGCACAATCGACTCCCAAACTCATCTCTGGTTCATATTTTGACGCCTTTCCAATAAATAAAAAAAATAAAATAAATAGGGTTTCTAATTGTACCATAATTTTTAAACAATTGGTGGCGACTCCAAAAATAAAAATTTTAAAAAAATTAATAGTCGTTCCATTCTTCATCACAACGTTTTTACCCCCTAAAGGGTACGTTGTGACAGGAGTGTGATCCTTGTTCCTGTACCCATTAGAGAATCTCCACTAGATCCTTATTTAATCGAAAAAAATTGTCATTCTTAATGCTAATATACACTATGAAAAATCATTTATGAAATACTAATAAAGTGGTGAACCAATTTCTACACTGATAATCACATCCCTACGCATCAACATGGGGCCATTATCTAGTTATCTAGTATCTTATAAAAGTAGAATACACTCTATGAGATGTTGACACTTTGCAAGTTGTTTAAATTACATATTGATAGAGATCTCTCTAGCCAACCTATTGAACCTAAGCATGCAACTGGAGAACCCATGACTAGAGCCAAGGCTAAGAAGATAAAAGAAACTTTGCAAGGCCTTAACATGGAAATGCAAGCTAGGGAAGATGCAATTGGACTCAAATCAACACTAAAATGAGTCACACTTTTACAAATTACTGATGAAGACTTTGACCCAACAAAAGCATAGTTTATTTTGGATCAACCCATTTGAAGATTTAGCTTAAATGCTTTTGGATCAGTCCATTTTCTTATTTTTAGTGAATTTTTGTGCTTATTTTTGGGCTATTATTTTGAACTAATTTTTTGTGTTTTTCAAGTTAGATTTTATGCTTTATAACCTTCAAAGTCCTTTTATTTTTTTCTAGGTAATTTTGTAATATGCATTTATCTACACTTTGTTAATTGCATGATAGTTTAGTCTTGAAGTAAGCTTCTCTAAGAAGCTTGTGAAAGACTTAGCATTTAAGGAAGCTTCTTTAAGAAGCTTGAGGAAACTTAGCCTTTAAGCTAGCTTATCCTAGAAGCCAACTTATTCTATAAATAGGGTTTTTTAACACATGAAAAGAGATGGATGATTAATGAAAATTTGAGAGTTTCCTTTATTGTGAGAGCTTTCCCCTTTGTTCCTGGGTTAAGAACTATATCTTAATAATTTTGGTCCTACGGGCAGGTCGAGGTTAGGGTTAAGTTCTTCTTATTTTGATAGATTTGGTTTCAACAAGTTGCATCCAGGGTCAAGCTCCTCTATCTTCAACCTGTTTCAAGATGGTCCATTAGTTACTTTCTCTTAATAGGGGAAAATCCATCACATATAGCATGATAATATATTTTTATTTTTATTAAAATAAAATCATATATAAAAAAATTTCAAAAATTATCATAAATACTGATTGGAAACATTTAAATAAATTTGTTCAGGAGAATAAAAGCCATCAATAACTAATAAAAAATATTACAGTTATATTATGAATAACTATTAATTATAAAAAGTTTGATTTAAATTTGCAATTGTAAGCAATCAATCAATTGGCTGATATAAGACTAGAAGCGCCTTACTTTTAGCCACGTTTGAAATTGATTCAATTAGATATTGTAAATAAAATCAAATAAACATTGTACATAAAATCAAATCAAAATATTAAATGGTTGCCAAAATAAAGAAAGAATTAATACCTATTGTAATTGTATTAGGCCAACTATGATTCAATTTAAAATAAAATTGATATGGACCAAAGTTATTAGGCTTAGCCCATTTCATATAAATAAAGGATCAGACCAAAAGCCTAACTTTACATCTGCAAGGACTGAGTGAATTATGATAATGCTCCCATAACCAAAGCACTATAAATAGAATTCTTATTAATATGATAAATAATTAAAAAACCTGAAATTACTACAATACTCTTGTTTGCTATTAGCTTAAAAGATTATTACATTGATTTGAGCGTTTGAGTGTTATCACTTGACCAACTTTTTTTTACCTTGTAGGTTAGCTACGACCAACCCAAGAATCCAGCCGACTCCACTCGGGGCCTAATTCAACATTTCCTTATTTAGTTACCAACAAAAATAATATATGGAATTGTTATGTTTCAATCAAGAAAAGAATGAATTGATGACTATTATAATTGTTTTAGGTCAAATATGATCCAATTTAAAATAAAATCCAATTAAAATAATTAGGTGAAGTATTTTATATTTTAAATAATCCCAATTTGATTCCTTAAATATGCATGCAGTCACAATAGTTTATCATTTCAATCTTTCTCACCAATTAGCTTCTCCTCAATTCTTGAAGATACATTTCCTCTGTGTAGTCTATTACTCAGTACCCTTTAATACAATTCCCCAATTTTTTTTTTAATATGTTCATGCCCAATACTAGTTTGCATTGCAAGGGTGTAGTATAAACTTAGGTAGTTCATGTACGAAGGAAGGACGTGCAGTACTTTTTTGGGAATTGGTCCGAACTTGCTTTGAAAATGAAGGGTAAGACCCTCCGGTAAATAATCTTCCAAAATAATTGCTTTATCTCATTATCTTCGGATTCTACCGATGGCTTTTCTTTCTCTTCTCTCTATAAAGCACAGTCATTGTCATAATTATGATAATAGTTTTTTAAGCTTTTTCTATAAGTTTTATGCAAGATTATCAATAGTATTAATTATGTGCAAATCTAGTGATAAGAATCATGTCTCGCAAATTCTGATATTTACTCACTTTGGCTATCCACTGGCACTTAGCTTTGATACAATTTTTGTTTTTAGAATTCACTACTGCTCTAATGTGAATATATTTTCTATTTTTGCAGATTGGGGTACTGTCTACGAGTCAAGCCATTTGAATGGCTAAAGATATTAAGTTTGACCTGGTCTGTTACATTTTCCCTATATATGTTGCTATAAACATATTCCTTGTATTCTTTCTTATGTTAGGAGTTAATATACATGCTTCTGCTCATGTCTCTTTTCAAAGATATGACCTGTTATATGTTTAGGTGTCTCTTTTTAAAGGGTGTAATACAATATATTGAATCATTTTTTTTTTTTTTTATATTTAATTTGTTTTTTAACTATTCTACATATAATAAACTCTATAAGACAACAATACAAACAATATGTAATCTAATCCTCTGTAACATCTTATATGTAGTATTCTTAAGTAAAAACAATAAACCCCACTTCAAGTTTCCAATACTTCACAAGTATCGTTGATTTGTTGAACCTATTAAAATTTTTAAAAAAATAAAAGCATAATACAAATTATATAATAGTGTTAAATATTTCAAGAAAATAGTATTGAGTTTGAAATTATCAATTTAATCTCTAAATAATGACAAGTGATAAAACAAAAATTAGTTAGTTCGGTTGTTATGGATTTATTCAGTTGCACTCAACAACTGAATTGATTAAATCAGTTTTCTTAAAATTTAATCTAATCAATATAATTAAATATTCAGTTTTAGTCAATTTTAAGTTATTTGGATTGGATTATTTGGGTTGAGTTTAGTTTAGTTTGGATCTAACCATTCCTACTCTTTTCTGTTCACGTATCCAATTAAATCTTCATGGTGTGGAAATTAAAATAAGAAAAAGAAAAACACACCAGGGCCAAGCACACGAACTGATGTGGATTCGGATAGGCATTGTAATTGGGAAAAGTGTGTAGAGGTTATTTATTCCACTAAATAGTGGTGGGTTTCTTTTGCTTTGCTAAATAGACGTGCTAAAAATATAGCGTTTTATCTCTACACCAACCTATTCAACGCCCAAGCATTGGCCCAAGACTTAATACTAGATAATAAAATTCAATAAAATCTATAGGTAATAAAATATCGGAGGTAATAAAAATAAGAGGGAGGATTAGATAATTGTATATATGTTTTGTGGGTGATCATTGGTCCCTCTTATGTTAGTTCAATTTGGTGATCATCTTTATTTATTTTCTTTGCTGCTAGATACTCAACTTGACAATTTATGATATTGGGCTAGAGTTTTAGAGGTTAATTTTCCTAGAAAAAATAAAAGTAAAAGTATTTATTAAAATATCATTAACCTAAAACTATTTTTAATAGACTTAAATTTAATTTTTTCTAAAGGCGCCATTGCGACCGATGTACTTAAATTAAAATCACTTACAAGGTGCCTAATTGGATAGTGCCATGTGTGAATAAAAAAGAGAAAACCCCTTTTACCCCCCTTACACATACCTCGTAAACAAGTATTCCTTTGACACTTTAAAATTTCTAATTTTAACCCTAAGATTTCAAACATTTACCAAATTCAACCCTCCGTTCACCTCCGTCACCACCCACTAACGATTTTCCCCTATGTGGCATGTTAAGTGGTGATTTGATCGTTAATGGGTGATGTAGGCAGTATGAGTCATCTAATGTGGTCACATAAGCTCTAAACGCAACCAAGCTCGTCGTTTGGGATGAAAAATTCTAGGGTTTTGCCGGAAGAAAGAGAAAACATTTTGGCAGCTTGGCTTCTAAGTTCTGAACCTATGCTCAGTTCACCATTTTTGCATCTGAGTATAGCTTAGCCTGAATACCAAGGTTTAGTGTCTTTCATTTCTCAAGAACAAAACCAAAGAGAAAACACAGAGATATATATGATACCAACGGAGAAGAAGCCCAAGCGAGAAAGATTTTTCTATTATGTTTAAGAGAGTGATAGATAATTTCTTTCATTTATAGTTTCCTCTGCGCTTCTCGATCTGTGTCTTGCGGAGTTTTCTTCGACTTCAATTGGTATTCATGTTCATTTCAATTTGTTGTTTTCTGGATTCTTTGAATGCCTTTGCGCCGATCTAGGTCAGCAAGCAAGGGTGAGATTGGGGAGGAATTGGGAGAAATTGATAGACCCAGTTTAGTGGAAAGGCAATTTGTGGTTATTTTGAAGGAAACTGGTTGGTAGATGCTTAAGTCCATGGCTAGTTTTGGCTGGTTTCAGAACGATGGAGAAGGAAGAAGATGAAAAGGGCGCCTAGCCAAACAGCATCATTGTTGAGGATTTCAATGGAGAAAGGCATCTAGACGACGAACGACGTCATTTTGGAGCTGCTTTGGCCACATCAGCCACATCCCCTTGGCCACATCACCCATTAACGGCTACATCATCGCTTAACATGCCACGTAAGAGAAAATCGTTAGTGGGCAGTGACGAAGGTGAACGGAGTTCGATTTGGTAAACTTTTGAAGTCTTAGGGTTTAAATTGGGAATTTTAAAGTGTCAGGGGTACTTGTCTACGAGGTTAGTGTGAGGGGGTAAAAGGGGGTTTTCTCAATAAAAAATTTGAAAGAGGACGGTTGATTGTATTGGCTCCCTCCTACCTCAGCAAATTTAAATATTTTCATAGGGATTCTGTGAGCGCCAAAGCATTTGGTGGCTTGCAAAGAAAAACTTATTTTAGAAAGGCGCCTATCATGTTGGCGCCCTTCTACTTCACTTATTTCCCTTTGCTTCTTTGTTACTGGAAAAGAGAGCTTCTCAAACAAATCTTGGGCACCAACAATCTTGTGTGGTATAATTCGAATATGTCCCAATCGATATCTTCTTGTTCAACTATGTTCTACATCTAGCAAAGTCGAGCATTTCTTCTTGCAAGAGATGGGTCTTGCCTAAACAATCATCTGTAGTTGTCTTATGGTTCTAGAAACTACCATATGATCTTCACTTCCGAGTCGAGCAAACCCAAACACACTTTGTCTCTCCACTATATACTGCTATGCAAAGCAAAGACCCCCACATAAAATCATTATTATTATTATTATTTAAAATAGCAAAGTTTATCTTGATAGCTTCATTTTTCTATTGAAAGTTGCGACTTTTTTTTTTTAAGTATGGCACATAAAGGAAGCCCATTTGATCCGAAAGGAATTACACTTGGCAAGAAGTGCAAAATCACAGGGAACAGAGGCAACTAACCAACAAAACATCTGAGTAATAGAGGGGAGAAAAAAAAACATGAAGCATCAAAGTGTCTAAGTTATATGTCACAACTGTAGGCACTTTGCTCCCAATTTTGGATTTGAGTTGAAAGCGAGTTGATTAAATTCATTTTCCATCTAACTTTTCTTTTTAAAATTTTGGCATAAAAGCACCATTTTGACTGATGTGTTTAACATGAATACACCATTCAATTTGGCACCTTCAAAATGAATCCTTTTATAAAGACACCATTTAAGATAACACTTCCTTGGTGATGTCCTTCATGAAGGTGGCATTTCCTTTGGTGCCTTCAAAAATAAATAGATTTATGTTATATTAAAAAACAATTTTAGGTTAGTGGTGTTTTAGTAAATAGTTTTTATTTTTTAAGAAAATTAACCAATTTTAGAGATGCTATGCAAAACCCACGTAATAACAATGTTTGTAGGGATTCAAAGGTATGAAATTTCTTTCTTCCTTCAACCATCAAGTTTCTCAAGGCCAAGCTTTTCATTGCGTTGGCTTTTCTAATTTCACTCATTTGTTTATTCTATAGTTTTTATTATCTTTAGAAAATTCCTCAAGGAAATGTGTTGTTTTATATACTTCAATCTTTTCTACCAATTATTTATTCATTTATTTATTTATATTTGGGGCTATGTGAAACACTACATAGGTGCTCTGTTGAGTGGCGTCACCATAAATGGAATACATATGAGGTTAAAACTCTCAAATATCACTTTCTATCCATAAAAACCAATCTTATAAGGTGACGAAGTGCACAAATAAGAGGTTAAAACTCTCAAATATCTTTTCTATACTTGTAAAAATTTTCTTATACAATGGCAAAGTCCATCATTTTGTCAGCTTTTAAATTAAGGGATGACTATAATACAATTTGTCTATCATGATTCACGTTAAATATGTGTGAACCCATATGCCATTTGTCAAGAGAAAATTATATGTGCATTTATTTAGGGTATTTTTTTTTGCATTTGTTTGTTTTTTGTTGGTAGATCAACAAGGGAATGACGACTTTGGCCTAGGGTAGAGTCAGTTGGACCTAGGTAGGTCGCGGCTAATCTGCAAAGAGAAAAATGGTCAGTCGGGGGTGATATTCCGACTCTAAAGTTAGCACAAGGGTCTTATAGGCTAAGGACAAATAGTAGTACTGTAGAAATTTTAGGATTTCTAACTAACTTACCTCATTAATGAGGGTTTTTATTTATAGTGTCTTGGTCATGGGGTATTTTCGTTATTCACGTGGACTCTGTGAGTGTAAAGTTGAGCCTTGGGCTTAATCCCTCATGCAACATGGGCTGGGCCCAATGACTTAGTCCATATTTCTAATGTTGCTTTTCTTGGCTAATAAGAAAAAGTGGTCATTTAGGTCCAAGCAACACCAAGGTTACAAATATAATATTGAACCATGACTTCCTAAGAGAGTTGAACTTCTAGCATCCCAACTATTAGGATGGCTATGTAATTTCAGTTGAATCATGATGTGGACCATCAACTCATTTGGGTTGCACCCTTGGAATACAACATTGGGCCTGGAAAGGGCCTATAGCCCAAAATCATGCCTACAACACCCCTAGTATGGAAAAGACTTAAAGGCCATGATATTATAAAAAGGGAGGGGAGAGATAACAAAAAAAGCATCATCATCATCATCATCCAAAAGGAGAGGTGAATTCCCTTTTCTGTCTAAAGAGAAACCTTAATCTAAACCCTTGAGAGCTACCAACCAAAAAAGAATGACTATTACCCTAAAGCCAACCTGAGTGTGAGACCTAGAAAAAAACCTTTGTTGACTAACCAACAATTGGTGCAGTGAGCGTGGATTGAACATACTACCTCTAGATCTGCCATATAGATGTCTAAGTCGAACCCAAACACCCCTCAAAAGGTGGACCTAGTACCGCGACCTTCACCGCTGAGACCCCCATCCAACAAACAGTGACGACCATTGGCAAATCAATCGGACCCAAACCAAGCCGTATTGACAACTTTGTTAGCTCATTTGAAAGATATGAAAAAGGAGATAAAGGAGCTGAAAGAGTAGAGGGGGCAAGATATGCATGATGTAACATCCCCTAATTGGATCACCTAATTGAACCATATGTATGATTTTATATGCATGTTGGTGACAAGTGGAAATTTAATACTTAGCATGAACATGTGCAATTAGAATTATGTCATTTCATTCATAAGGACCAAATTGAACAAGACTTTGATAACTAGTTGCACATTCATAAATAACCAAAAGTAGGAAACAACTAGTTTAAATGGAATGAGGGGAGCTAGACTAAGCTAGTTGCATTAGAAGGACCTAGTTCCAATGGAACCAAGAAGGCAGCAGCCTTTCCTCTAGGTTTCCACGCCACTCCCATGTAAATGGACTCCAACACTTGCATGAAATCAGTCAAAGCACCAACCACTAGGAACATGACACTAGTAATTGCATAATTGTGTAAATATCATGATATTTGTGGAGGAAAATAATAAATTAAGGAGGAGGAATAAAATAAAAATTTAGAAAAGTCTAGAGCAAGGGAAAGGCGGCAAGAAAGGGAGCTGAAGAGGGAAGAAAAGAAAATAAAAGAGAAAGAGAAGAGGAGAAGGGCGTGTGAAAGAAGGAGGAGAAGATAAGAGGAGTGTTGTATCTTCAACCACTTGGATAAGCTATTAAATAGAATCAAATAGAAGGAGAGGCTGCTATAAAGACCATAGAAGAGGAAGCGAAGAGTTGTACAAGAAGGAATTGAAGATACAAGGTAGTTAGTTTAATTCAAGCATGGGTAGTTAGTTTAATTCAAGCATGTGTAGTTAGTTTAATTCAAGCATAGGTTATGTGTGCTTGTATGCTAAAATTTTCTGCACTCTTGCTATTGCTAATTCTTGTCACTTATGTACTATGATTTAATGTCATTTTTGTGTGTGTGAATGGATGCTGGATTGCTGTTTTTATGATGGTTTAATGCTATATATGGTCTGCCCTAAAAGAGAAGCATGCAAACTCACAAAGTGTTATGAGAAGAGTATGAAGAAAGTTGTGAAACCTTGAGGTAGGGGTGTGCCAAAAATGAAAGTAAAGGTGGCATTTATGGACATAAGGAATGATTAGTGCCAAAAGGGCGCACTAAACAGACTTTATATGGGTGATTAGTGTCAAAAGGGCGCACTAATCATGCTTCAACAAGCAGTGGTGCCAAAAGGGCGCACCAACCCATGTATGATGTCCATAATGATCCCTAAGCTTGGTTATGATTCTTTCTTTGTAATTTCTTCCAATTAACCTCAGTTTATGGCATCCTTGAGCCTTGTTTGGATGGACTAACTACTGAGAAATCCTTGATTTCTCATATTATTAGTGTGGTGATTTTATGCAGGTAAAGATTCAAAAGAGGTAAATCAAGAATAGCTTGTGTTGCTGGCTGTTTTCTATGTAATTATTGTTGACCTTATGTAATAAATGTTTGAGGTTATGTGATGTAATTTGAATCATATCTAGAGCACTTTATAATGGACATTTAATTCTTGTATACCATGTACTCATGTGACTCATAGAAATGATAAATATGGATTTGTGCACCTTGTGCTGAAATTTTGTTTTCTGGCCAGCTTGATATCACGAACTATTAATACCTTAAAATTACGAGATAATTACATGAAATTATTTTCCCAATCTCATGAAACACTATACTTCATGCATACCAAATTTCAGAATTTTTGGCTTAGCCAATTAGTACAGAAAATTCTTCAAAGTTACACTTCAGGAGTTTTACCGGTAAACAGGACAGTTTACAAACTTTGCTAAATTGACTCATCAAATCAATGAAATTTTCTACAAAATTTTTTCTACATGTTCTGGACACGTTAAAATTGAATTCTGGAGATTTTCATGATTTTTGAACATTTCTACACCACGTTTCCACATTTTGCAAAAACAGGGCAGTAAGCAGTCAAAGCTTGAAAGCTGCCCACCTGAAACCAAAACTTTTATTTTCAATCTCCCTAGTGAATTGATATCAATGGAAAGTGTTCCCACCAACTTGAAGGTTAAAATGGGATGTTACACATGAGATCTAGAGGTTATGCTACGAGAGAGATGAGACACATGTCCTGACTGTGATGGAAGGAACGGCCCAGTCATCCGGACAACGCCTTCTACACCCGAAGCTTGAACTACCCTCGACCAAGTTGATATCCACCACCAATGTGCGTGATACACCCCGTACTACACCCTTTCACCCAAGAAATAATGTCTTTTCCCTTGCTAAGCCACTTCAAACAACCGACATTAGACCTTTATGATGGATCCATAGACACAGTAGAGCATGTCTGAAGCTTTGAGAATGTCATGCTCATCTTCGGAGTCAAGGATAAGATAAAGTTCTAGACTTTCCTAACCTCATTGCAGAAGGTGGCTTTGCAATGGTTTAACAACCTACCTCTGAGATCCATCCCCAGCTTTGACTAGTTGACAAGGCAGTTTATAACACGGTTTTTAACAAACATAGCGCTGCAAAAGACGTTAGCAGTATTGGCCACTCTATGACAAGGAGAAGGTGAGTCCTTAAGATCTTAGATACAAAGGTTTATAGCTTTGTCATTGCAGATTAAAGATCTAAAGGAAGAAGTAACGGTTCATACGTTGATGGCGGGTCTACAGGGTGGAAGGTTTAGAGAAAGTATCACTCTCAATCCCCTAGGGTCTCTCCAAGAGCTATTGCAATAGGCAGGGAAGTATATCAATTTGGAGGAGGTAGAGAGAATGGTGCACAGGCCGATTAGGCCGCAGGAGATGATGAGAGACAGAGAGGGGAGACCCGACCTAATATACTCTCTCAACAAGTCTAGATCATATGTGTTGCGCAAAATTTGCCAAGCGGACCTAGCCCAACTGCCACCACCCATGAGACCAAAACAGGACAAAACGCTCAGGCGTATTGTGAATATCACCGTAGGGTTGGGCACGACACAAAAGGATGCCAAGCTTTAAAATAACTTATTGAGAGCCTTATAAAGAAAGGTCAACTGAAGCAATTTAAGCTACAGGCTAGATCAAGCAGGGCAATGAAAGAATACCGAGCGAGAGTTCGGGATAGATTCCCACTAAGGCAGCGAGATAGGTCGAAAGGGCGGAGAGGAAACCATACCGGGGGTAGTGATAGAGGAAGAGCATCGGGGGTGATCAACATTATTTCCAGAGGATTTGCTTATGGGGAGGCATAAGTAGGAGAACAAAAAAAAAAACACTACAGGGCTGGCAAAAGACATTATCATCAAGTGAATGAGGTAGGTCGAAGCCAAAGAGTTAAGTATGAGAAACTAGACCCCCCAATCATATTCATGGAGGATGACTATGGGCAACTCCAGTGGGAACTCGATGATCCAGTTGTAATTGAGGCCATGATAGTGAATTTTCAGATAAAGAAGATTTTAGTTGACTAAGGCAGCTCGACAGACACTTTTTATGAAAGCATTTGAACATATAGCCATAGCAAAAACAGAGTTGAAGCCATACTGAGGATCATTAGTGGGTTTTTTGGGGATCGAGACAATAATGGCAGGGATAATTTGCTCACAAGCGACCTTTGGTGAGAAGCCCGACCAAGTAATTAAGGCGGTGGAATTCCTTATAGTTGAATGTTCATCCCCATATAACATAATACTTGGATGCCCGACCCTTAATCAACTCAGGGTGGTGGTGTCTACATTACACTTGGTGATAAAATACCCCCGATAGAGGGCAGAGTGGGCATGAATAAGAGAGATTAGATGGTGGCCAGAGAACTATATCAAAGAAGTTTGTCAATGACACCAACAAAAAAAGAAGTGGTCACCAAACGGGGAGATGAGGTTGGAGCAGTAGAGTTAGATGTCAAGGCTGACTTGGAAGAGGAGAGACCGGCACCTATAGGAGAGTTTAGGCAGGTATAGGTCGGAGACCCAGGCCAGATGGTGCAGATATCAACCTATCTTCCTAAGGAGTAGCAAGAACAACTATGACAATTGTTGAAAGACAATGCTGAAACTTTTGCTTGGACAGCTGCCGATATGATAGGTATCTCATAAACTTTACATTAAGCTTGGTACCAGTCCTATAGCTCAAAAGAAAAGGCTTTTTGGACGGAAAGGCAAGTTACCATTAGAGAGGAAGTGCAAAAATTACTTAGGGCAGGATTCATTAGGGAGGTCGAGTACTCATCTTGGATATCTAATGTGGTGATGGTGAAGAAACCAAATGGAAAGTGGAGGATGTGTATAGAATTTACTGATCTTAACAAGACATGCCCTAAAGACCCATACCCCTTACCTAATATCGATTAGTTAGTAGACCAAGTGGTAGGATACTAATTGTTTAGTTTTATGGATGCATATTCGGGCCCAGGATGATGATAAGACTATGTTTATTACCGAAGAAGGGTGTAATTGTTATAGGGTGATGTCATTCAGGGCTAAAGAATGCCGGGGCAACATAACAGCGGCTTATGAATAGAATGTTCAATGACCAGATCTCGAGAAATTTGGCAGGGTATGTGGATGACATCCTTCCTAAGTTAGTAAGTTTTGAACAACACATGGATGATTTGAATGAAACTTTCAATACTTTAAAGAAATATGGGATGAAGATCAACTCAAAAAATGTACGTATGATGTACCGACTAGAAAATTCTTGGGGTTCAAGTTGACACAAAGAGGAATTTAAGCAAATATGGAGAAATGCCGAGCTATTTGTCAAATGGAGTCTCCTAAAACTATAAATGAGGTTAGAAAACTAATAGGAAAAATAGCAGTGTTGGCCCATTTTGTGGCGCAATCTGCCTAAAGGTCACTACCATTTTTCTCAACACTGAAAAAGACTAAAGGTTTCCAGTGGATTGTAGATTGCCATAATGCCTTTGAGGTACTCAAAAAGTACTTGGCATCCCCGCCCATTTTAGCGACACCCCGGCCAAGGGACACACTCTATCTTTATCTATCTACTTGCCATTAGGCTATTAGCTTCGCGTTGATAAAAGAGCAAACGGGAGTCCAAACCCCGATATACTTCACGAGCAAAGCACTTAGCGGTGCTAAACTAAGATATCAACATATCGAAAAGATAGCCTACGCACTAATACATGCCGCCAAATACTTATGGTCGTATTTCCAAAGTCACCAGGTTGTTATGCGTACAAATCAACCTTTAAAGTAGATTCTTCAGAAGCTAAATCTATCTGGTCGAATGTTGGCATGGGTCGTAGAATTGTCCAAGCATTGGTGTGATTTTTGAGCCTAGAGGAGAAATAAAGGCATAGGCATTGGCTGATTTTATTGCAGAATTTACACCTAGAAATTAAGAGGAAGAGTACCCAATCATTAGCCCATGGTGGACCTTGTATGTGGACGGATCCTCAAATAGCAAGGGGGCGGGTGCAAGCGTTATTGTCGAAGGGTCGAATGGAGTAACAATCGAGTGCACCCTCAAATTTGCATTCTCAACATCGAATAATCAAGTTGAGTATGAGGCATTGATCGCGGGTTTAAGATTGGTAAAAGAAATGGGGGCTGATAAGATTAAGGTGCGGTCGGACTCACAGTTGGTAATAAGTTAAGTCGGGGACAATTTCAGGTAGAGAAGAATGCATGCAAAAATATCTCGACTTAGTTAAGAAGGTAATGGAAGGGTTCCAAGAGACTGATTAGAACATATCCCTAGAGACCAAAATGTAAGAGTAGATTTATTATCAAAACTTGCAGGATCCAAACTAATCCAAAACCATCGGACCTTGATACAAGAAATTTTGACTACTCAAAGTATAGCAAATAGAGACGATACCAATACGATAGTAAGAAAGGAGTTGGGATACGATTGGAGGAGACCAATAGAAATGTATTTGCAAAGCGGAGAGTTGCCCTAAGACTAAGCTGAAGCTAAGAGGATAGCTCGGGTATTAGTGTTTTACTATGTTTATGAAGGAGAGTTATATAAAAGAGGATACTCACAACCACTGTTGAAGTGTATTGGCCTTGATAAGCACTATACGTGTTGCGCGAGTTACATGAAGGTGTGTGTGGTCATCATGTTGGAGCACGAACCCTCGTTTCTAAGGTAATGAGGTCGGGATATTTCAAGCCAACGACGAAAGAGGATGCGAAAAGAATGGTAAGGACATGTGATAAATGTCAAAGTTTTGCGACAAATATATTAGCCTCGGCAACCGAGCTTCACAGTGTGTTAGAACCATAGCCCTTCTCGAAATGGGGCTTTGACATCTGGGACCATTCTCACCACAATAGGCTAAAGATGCTTCATAGTAGTGGCCATAGATTATTTTTCCAAATGGGTCGAGGCACAAGCATTGGCAACTATCACTTCTAATTACATATAGAAATTTTTACTTAGTCAAATTTTGTGCAGGTCTGATATCTTAGACAAAAATATTACTACCACCTATAACTGCACAAGTTCTAATCGTACTCTTCATTGGTGCAGGTTCAGCGTCTCCCACACATTAGTAGCAGATAATGACCAAGAGTTTACAGACCAACACTTTCAAAATTTTTATGTCGAGCTAGGCATTCGGCTAACTTTTGTGTCAGTAGACCATCCACATGCAAATGGGCAAGTAGAGGCTATTAATAAGACTATTTTGAAAGGGATAAAGAAAAGGCTGAACGAAAAAAAGGGAATGTTGGTGGATGACCTTCCCCAGGTCCTATGGTCATACTGAACCACCCCACATACTGCCATTGGGCATTCTCCTTTCAGTTTAACATATAGGGCAGAGGTGAAGGTTCTTGTGGAAATTGGAGAACCCACTTTGCAAAGGAAGGTGCCCAATGAGGACAATATTGACATGGTAAATAACCTGGACTTATTAGAAGAAAAGAGGTTAAAAGCATATGGGAGGATGACCACAACAAAAAGGATGCTAACTCGAGAGTACAACAAGAGAGTCCGACCTAAAGATTTCCAACAGGGAGATTTGGTAGTAAGATTCGTATCGCCGGTAAGAAAGAACCCCAGAGAACAGAAGTTAGTGCCCACATGGGAAGGACCCCATGCTATTACTGAGGTACTAGGAAAAATGACTTACCAATTGGCAACAGTACAGGGTTGCCAATTATTGAACACTTGGCATGTGTCTAGTTTAAAGAAGTATTACCCCGACCTTTAACTAAGGTTGACATACCAAAGTTGTAAAAATCCCAATTAGCACATTTTAGGAAGACTTGCTTTTCTTGTAAATTAAGAATATCTACTTAAAATTTTCTTGAAGTCTTTGGCCTAGCACAATTTATTTTAAAATTGCAAAAAAAAAAAAGAGAAAAGAAAGAGAAAGAGAGAAAAGAAGTGGGGGACAAAAGGCAGCGTAAACAGAAGTAATCAATATAGATCATGACAAATGCGAATACATATACTAGTCAAAACAATCGTCAAATACAAGGCCGACACCAAAAGCTAAAAAACATTTCCTACAATTACGCTAATTTTCCCCTTCATTGGCCGCCAGATATCCAAGTCAAAAACTGTCAATGAGATGTCTGGCTCATCTTCATCGTCAGGTTCGATAATCATGCCATCTTAGACCACTTTCAAATAGCTGGTTGCGGATGTGAGCTTATGATGTGAATCAAAGGCCAGATCATGATACTTCAAGTTCCCTATTGCAAATTCTGAGTGGCCCAATTACACGAGCAAGGGTTAAGAAGATCCAAGAAGGTTTCAATGGGCTTGTTCAAGACATTTTAGCCAAATCCAATTTCTTTCAACTTGAGGACAACACTAATCACGTCCATAATGTGATTTAGGCTGAAGATGGATTTGTGGAAGGTGTTTTGGGCTAAAACACAACAAAATAAGGAGCTTAGGCCATTGACCATATAAGGGCACATCTAATTTTGGGCTTATTAATGTTATTTTGAGCTTAAATAAGTATTTTGTAATTTTTATAATTTTATGCATGAATTTTAGTGTGTTAAGTCAAGTTGTCCGTTCATTTTCCTAGGAACATTAAGTATTGTTGAGTTTCTAAAAGACTTGTATTTTCTAGGTTTATTAAGTCTTGTTGAGTCTCTAAGAGCTTTGTATTTTTCTTAGGAGGTATAAGGCTTCACTTGGAAGCTCCCTATAGTCTATAAATGGGGACCTTTGTAATTCAAAAAAAATCAGCATGAATGAATTTGAATGTTTTTCTGGAATTCCCAGATTTGAGAGAAGATTCCCTTTGGTTCTTCATTGAACTTTTCTGACTTATCAAGGTTTGATCAACCTTGTGGCATCTTAAACATTTATGGTCTTTGTTTTTTTGAACTCAAAGGTTCAAGTGGATCACTAAACCTGATTCTTAGTGTTCTTGGGGTGAGTATAATTCATTGTCCGTGGGTTCATAGGTCGTAGACCTCACTGGGTTCGCATCATTTGGTTATCAGAGCTTCGGTACTAAAATTAGGTTATATCCCTTTTAATTTTCCATTTGAATCTATTTTCCTTCTTTATCTAAATTTCTTCTTCTTTTGTCTGTTCATCTTCTCCATCTCTAGATCTCCTCATTTTCCATTTTTCTAGTCTATGTTTCTCTGAATATATATATATATATATATATATATATATATATATATATATATATATATATATATATATATATATATATATATATATATGAAAATTCAAACCAAATTGGAGGAGGGAAGAAAAAGCTATTCAAAAGGAAGCTCCCAAAAGCAAAGATGAGGCTTCAAAAGGCAAAGATAAATCTGATTCCTAACCCTCTAGAAATAGAGATTTTAAATATTTCAAATGCTTGGTAACAGGTCACATAGCATCACAATGCCCTAACAAGAGAGTCGTGATCATGCATGACAATGAAGTTATGACTGAAAGTGATAGTGATGCATCCATACCTTCACAAGAAGATGGTAGTGATGATGAGATTGAATATGCCGTGGAGGGAGAAGCACTTGTGAGTAGACGTATATTGAATTCTCAAGTTAAAGAAGATGACATGGAGCAGCAAAGAGAAAACATCTTTCATACCCACTGCCTCATAAATGACAAGGTATGCAGTATGATTATTGATGGGGGAAGTTGTACAAATGTTGCAAGTACTACCTTAGCTGAGAAGCTGAACTTATCTACCATAAAACATCCTAAACCTTACAAATTGCAATGGTTGAATGATTGTGGAGAGGTTAGGGTTAAAGATCAAGTTCTGGTTTCATTTTCAATTAGTAAATATAGTGATAAGGTACTTTGTGATGTTGTCCCCATGCATGCTGGTCATATACTATTGGGAAGACCATGGGAGTTTGATCGAAGAGCAACTAAGGATGGGTATACTACTAGATACTCATTTGTAATGAACTAAAGATCCATTACTCTTGCACCTCTGTCTCCTAAGCAAGTGTATGAAGATCAACTCAAGATGCAAAAAGAAAGACAAAAAAAAGAGAGTGAGCTAAGAAATGAGAAAGCAAATCTAAAAATAAAAGAAAGTGAGAGTGATAAGTTTAAGAGTTCAAAAAGAGAAATTCGAAAAAAAGATGAGAGAAAAGAGAGAAAAATTGAGAGTCCAAAAAAAGAAATTCAAAAAAAGATGAGAGAAGAGAAAGCTTTTATGCAAAAGAAAGTGAAGTGAGAGTTACTTATTGTACTAAATAGCCAATACTTGTACTAGTTTACAAGGAGGCTTGTTTAAACACTAATTTTCTTGACTTTTCTCTTCCAAGTGCTGTTGGTTCTTTACTACAGGAGTTTGAAGATGTGTTCACTAAAGAAGTTCTTAATGGGTTACTACCTATTAGAAGAATTGAGCATCAAATTGACGTCATTCCTGGAACATCCATTCCCAACCTTCCAGCCTATAGAAGCAATCCAGACGAAACCAAAGAACTTCAAAAGCAAGTTGAAGAGCTTATGGAAAAAGGGTATGTTCGAGAAAGCTTGAGTCCTTGTGCAGTTTTGGTTCTTCTTGTTCCAAAGAAAGATGGATCATGGAGAATGTGCATTGATTGTAGAGCTGTAAATAACATCACAGTAAAGTATCGACACCCCATTCCTAGATTAGATGATATGCTAGATGAATTGCATGGGTTTAGTGCTAAAATTGATTTGAAATCTAGATACCATCAAATTAGAATGAGGGAAGGGGATGAGTGGAAAACAACCTTCAAAACAAGACATGGACTTTATGAATGGCTTGTCATGCCTTTTGGACTCACTAATGCACCAAGCACTTTCATGAGATTAATGAATCATATTTTGCATGCATACATTGGAAAATTTGTTGTGGTTTATTTTGATGATATTTTGATATATAGCAAGAATCTTGATGAACATGAATATCACTTGCAATGTGTGTTGAATGTTTTGAGAAAAGAAAAGTTGTATGCTAACTTGAACAAGTGTAGCTTTTGCATGGACAAGATTGTTTTCCTTGGTTTTGTTGTAAGTGCACAAGGTATAGAAGTGGATGAGGAAAAGGTAAGAGCAATAAAAGAGTGGCCAGCGCCTAAAAGCATGATTGAGGTAAGAAGTTTTCATGGCTTAGCTAGTTTTTATAGGCGTTTTGTAAAAGATTTTAGCACAATTGCTGCATCACTCACTGAAGTCATTAAAAAATCTGTTGGATTTAAATGGGAGGAAGCACAAGATCAAGCATTCAATATTCTTAAAGATAGGTTATGTTCTGCCCCTGTTTTAGCACTGCCTAACTTTAACGAAACTTTTGAAATTGAGTGTGATGCATCAGGAATAGGTATAGGTGCTATTTTGATGCAGGAAAGAAGGCTTATTGCTTATTTCAGTGAAAAAATAAGCGGGGCAACCTTGAACTATCCAACATATGACAAGGAGCTTTAAGCACATGTGAGAGCATTAGAGACATGGCAGCATTACCTTTGGCCAATGCAGTTTGTCGTTCATACTGACCATTAATCCTTGAAGCGTCTAAAAGGGCAGAATAAGTTGAACAAGAGGCATGCTAGGTGGTTTGAATTCATTGAACAATTTCCATATGTCGTCAAGTACAAACAAGATGAAAGAGCTAGTCTTGATGGAAAAAAGAAAGCAGAAACGATGAAGCAACTCCATGAATGTGTTCAACAACATATTGAAAAGACAAATAGGCAATATGCTTCCAAGGCCAACAAAGGAAGAAGGCGTGTAATCTTTCAACTAGGTGACTGGGTTTGGGTGCACGAGGAAAGAGAGGTTTTCAGCTCAAAGAGAATCTAAATTAGCTCCAAGAGGAGAAGGACCATTTCAAGTTCTTGAGAAAATAAATGATAATGCATACAAGATAGATCTTCTAGGTGAGTACAACATTATTGCCACATTCAATGTTGCTGATCTATCTCCTTTTGATGCAGGTGAAGATTCGAGGACGAATCCTTTTGAGGAGAGAGGGAATGATGTGAATCAAAGGCCAGATCATGATACTTCAAGTTCCCCATTGCAAATTCCGAGTGGCCCAATTACATGAGCAAGGGTTAAGAAGATCCAAGAAGGTTTCAATGGGCTTGTTTAAGACATTTTAGTCAAATCCAATTTCTTTCAACTTGAGGACAACACTAATCACATCCATAATGTGATATGGGCTGAAGATGGAGTTGTGGAAGGTGTTTTGCACTAAAACACAACAAAATAAGGAGCTTAGGCCATGGACCATACAAGGGCACATCCAATTTTGGGCTTATTAATGTTATTTTGAGCTTCAATAAGTATTTTTTAATTTTTATAATTTTATGCACGAATTTTAGTGTGTTAAGTCAAGTTGTCCTTTCATTTTCCTAGGAACATTAAGTATTGTTGAATTTCTAAAAGACTTGTATTTTCTAGGTTCATTAAGTCTTGTTAAGTCTCTAAAAGCTTCTTAATTTTCCTAGGAGTGTAAGCCTTCACTTGGAAGCTCCCTATAGTCTATAAATAGGGACCTTTGCAATTCAAAAAAAATCAGCATGAATGAATTTGAATGTTTTTCTAGAATTCCTAGATTTGAGAGAAGATTCTCTTTGGTTTTTCATTGAACTTTTCTGACTTATCAAGGTTTGATCAACCTTGTGGCGTCTCAAACACTTAGGGTCTTTGTTTATTTGTACTCAAAGGTTCAAGTGGATCACCAAACCTGATTCTTAATGTTCTGGGGGTGAGTATAATTCATTGTTCGTGGGTTCATAGGTTGTAGACCTCACTGGGTTCGCATCAGCTTATCTTGTGAAGGCGCCCCTATATAAAGATAAACTTGATCTATATAGTCTTCAAAACCCTCCTTGGTGGCATTTACCAAGGTGCTCACCAACTTGGCCTCTACTTGCTCAATAAGTCGAGTCCTAAATGCGATAGCTCAGTTTGTTTCAACCTTGCATTTACGAGCAAGCTCGATTTACTCCCTTATAAGTGCCTCGGTTGAATCCGCATTTTTCTCCGAAAAGGACTTGGTCACAACCACTTGTCCCTTCAAGAATTTGATCCAATCCGACTTGCCAGTGATAGCAAACTTGGCGGTGGCCAATTTGTTCTCTAAGTATTCTATTTCTGCCAAGGCTTGCTTAAGTTTCTCTTCAGATCAACGAGCATGAAGTGCAGCAGCCTCCTTTTTTTGAAGCTCGACCATATTAGTCTAGGCTTGAGATAACTCTTTCTTGGTCAAATCTAGCTTGCTACCTAGGTTGGCCAACTCAAACACTGCGCTCGAGGCTTTGTCCTCAGTAGACTTCACTTTTGCCTCTGTTGAGACTGCCTTATCTTTAGCCGCTTTAAGATCCCTTTTTAAGGCGGCAATTTATTTCTCGGTCGCAACAACACTCTGTTTGGCAGCATCCTTAGTAGCTTAAAGTCCATACACTTTGACCACAACTCGCTGGTCAGACTTTATGCGGTAATGCACGACTTGAAGCATCTCGAGATGGTATTAAACCCGCTCGCAAATTTACCCAATAACGCATCTGATTGAACATCTTGGAACTTCGAAACTAGAGCTGTGGGGTCAAGTGAGGAAAATAGTCCCTCTTGGTAAGAGACTTAAATTAGAAGCATTGTAAAACAAATGAAAACAAGGGTATATAGAAAGGTCATACTGAAGAAGCATGGGTCGGTTCGCTGTCAGCAGGGGCACCAGCCTGGCGTGGGTGCTAGTATTAGTGGGCATGTCAGAGCCATCGCCAACCCTGGTACTTGCGAAGTGGTCGGTAGGCATGGGATCTGCAAAACGACCATTTTAGAATAAAAATAAAAGCTTAGCTATAACAGAAGAGTCATAGCTTGGTGTATTCCCTCATACCTTCTTGGGGCGGGTTGTCCAAGGTGAAAGGACCCGAACCACGGCCAACTATCACCTCCTTCCTAGAACTCTTCCTAACAAAGGGAGGGTAGATTATCTCCTCTAGCAGGTCATCAGTCGTATGAGCGACCGCCTCGGTAAGAAGTCCCCCGAACTCAAATACGGAAGGAGCTACCATTCCTTCAACATAGAAGCTTAGGTTGGAAGAGGAGCTACCGTTCCTCCACACTCAATGCTTGAAGAATTGTCCAAGATAGTAGGCTCAGCTGAAGAAGAAGCTTGAGAACTTTCCTTAGACCAAGGTTTCTTAGAAGTCAAGGTGCCCATATAGGACTGAGAAAAAGATCCACCAGATGATTTCTTCTTTCTTTTTAACCCCTCAATCCCACAATCTATGCGCTCTATCAATTTCTTCAAGTTCGACATTGTCTTTTGATCTGCATAAGGCAAAAGGAGAACCAAGTCAGGAACTTGTAAAATGTAAATATCTGTAAAGAATAGGCACGCACACACTAATATATCAAATCACGCAGTAAAAAGCTTGTTTATGGTCAGTATAAGTCTTATGTTCTAATTCCTTTATCAGGAAGAAGGCCATTGGCCTGAGGTCGTTTCTACTAATTTCATTGACCTTCCTAAAATATCGTCGCCACTTAAAAAGGAACCTTGGCTTCCTTACTTCGTCTAAGAAAAAAGGTGGGAACCTCGGTCACCCTGAAGAACCATTGCTTAAAATGTTTGGCTGACTCTTTGGCATGAAGTATTAGTGATTTTTCCTTTTTGGCAGAAAAGTACAAGTACCCTACTTCATGCTTCTTAGGGTTTTTCAGGGAATAAAAATAGAAGAAAATCCAGTCGAGGTGACCTATTAAGCTCGGCACATATCTTTGGAAAGTATGAATGGTAGCCCAGGCGTTGGGATGAAGTTGGGTCAGCACTATTTACAGAGTGTTGAGGACGTCCATCTTGAAATGCAAAAAAGGGAGAAACACGCCACATTGGTAAGAATAGTAGAGGTTCTAGGTGAAGAACATATCTCCATACATCGGCCTCGGGTGGACAAGGTTCCACATCAAAACTTCCACCGGGTTCCATAGATCCACGAAGGGAATTCCTAACATGACTTATGTTATCCCCAGTCAGTAAGGAGCTAGTCTCAGTAACTTCCTGTGAGATCCACCAAGCATCTCTTAAATCACTTGTGGAGGGAGCGCCTTCTAAACATAGGTGGTTATAGCGAGAGAAGCCGGAGGGTTAAGTAACCCCAACGCGGTCGGATTCATGAGATGTCCGTGGGATGGCAATTGTCACTTGTGGATGGTCAGTTCTTGAACTCACTTTGGCCATGGAAACCCCTTGAGGCATGTCATGAGATACATCTGCAGTTGACCCTCCCCCACCTCCAGATTGCTCGGATGACTTAGTAAAAGAAGTCGCAATAGTAGCATTGCTTAACTTAATGAACCAGTCCATGAAAATTACAAAACGAGGCTCACAGAAGTAGAAAAATGTAACCTTGACACTAATAATCTCACCGTTGCCAAGGCGAAAGGAAAGTACAAACAAAAGACAACTATGAGAGCACAAAGAAAAGGTGAACTAACCTAGATAGAGACTCATGAGGAAAGGAGGACAAAACACGAAGGGTAATCAGAGAAGGCAAATAATCGCCGAAAAATAGGAAGAGAGCAACCAGACGAGTGCAGACGGGAACAAAGATGGTAAAGGTAAAATGGCGGGCCCCTCACACCCACATTTATAAAATAAATAACAATGGTACAATAATGGCGTGCGTGGGAAAGCAAAATTTGTGTCACAGTAATAATAAAGCTGCAGTAATAATGATGACGGTGAAGTCGAAACGACAAGGCATAGTAAAAGTCAGAAGGTGCAGCGATGGGCTCAAGTGCGTGGCCATAAGGATTCAAAAATGACAAATTTATACGACACAATAAATAATAAGACGATAGAAACATACACCTTTTATGGGATTCCGAAGGGTAACCGTTTGCAGCCAATGCAACAGGCAACGATTAGCTCGGGTGCTTGATTTTTTTAAAGCTCCCAACCCGGGGGGGGGGGGGGGGCTGATGATGTAGACCATCAACTCATTTGGGTTGCATTGGAATACAGCGTTCTAGGCCCAAGGCCCAAATTCAAGCCTACACCCCTTATACAAAAAAGACTTAAAGGCCATGATACTATAAAAATGGGGGGAGATAACCAAAAAAGCATCATCGTCATCATCATCCAAAAGGAGAGGTGAATTCCCTTTTCTGTCCAAAGAGAAACCTTAATCTGAACCCTTGAGAGCTACTGACCAAAAAAGAACGACTATTACCCTCAGGCCAACCAGAGTGTGAGACCTAGAAAGAAACCCTTGTTGACCAACCAATAAATCAAGTTCTCAAAGAATTTTATCAATGAATCCATGATGGTCGTTATGCCATTGTGTGACCAATAGTAAAAAAAGGCTAGCAAGTCTTGTGAAAATGGTCTATGTGAGTAGGTAGGACTCAAGAAGGAGATGACCAAATATAGAAATTTTTTCAGATATACTCAAATTTCTGAAATTAATATAATTAGGTGCTAAGGATTTGATTTAAGTTCTTAAAATGATTACTGGCATGATAATAAAATTGGAAGGATAATGTATGGGAGTCCATAATATACTATCATGAAACTATTGTCCACAACAACCAAGCAAAGGGAGAAACAATTTAGCTTGGATCTTTAATGCTGGGTTCTTAACTAAATTAATTACCAAAATATTCATTGGAATTAGAATCATGGGTAGTTTATTTTGTTGTAACATTGAGCTTTTACATTTTATCATCTTTGAAGAAGTTTGTGACGCACAAAAAAATTGGGGGAAAAGAGTGTAATTTTACTTCATACTCAATGATGAAAATAAATAAGACAAAGAAATTGTCAAAATAAGAACATACTTATAATTTATTTATTTATTTAATATTTTAACATAGACTTGTAACTTGATTTTATAATGTTACCAGCTATCAAGCCTGTGCTAAGCACGGACAAGATATGGCTTATTTGTGTGTGTGTGTGTTTTAATAATAATATTAATTCCATTTGAAAACTGTAGGAGTGGTCATGTAATTCTTGGCATAAAATTACTTAAAAGAAACAATAATTTGCACAATAAAATTGAGCATACCTTAGTTTTGAGTCTGTATCTAAGTGAAAATACAATGAAGATGCGTGCATGAATGAAGATACGTGCATGTAAGAAGAAAACTGTCTTACTACCAAGTTTAGAAAATTGGATGAAAAATAGAGATTAAATAATCAGAGTTTCCAATTAAGGGAAAACATCAGTAACAAACAGAGAAAAAAGAGTAGTTGTGTAGAAAGAAGTAAAATCAGTGCTTTATGCTTTAGAATTTGCAAGATTTAATAAAAATTAAAACAGAAGGAAAAAAAAATAAAGAAAAGAGAATAGTTTAAAAGTAGGGATTACCTTAGTTTAGATTGTGCATCTATGCAAGTTGCAGAAGAAGTGTGGAATGCAATGTTGACAGAGAAGGGAACAATTTAAGCGCATAATAAACAGAGAAGGAAACGGTTTGCGCAGAATAAATAGAGAAGGAAAAGGGTTGCATTTTTTTTAAAAAAATTAAAAACCAACTGACTACGTTTTTTTTTTTTTGCTTTTTAAAATAAAATCAGAAACTTACTCTTTTAAAATAAAATAGGAAAAATATATTTTTAAAAATCAAAAGTATAAATTAATAGGTAACTAACTTTTTTATTTTTAAAGGAAAAATCAAATACCTACGGTGAAAACTCTATTTGGCAAGGAAATTTTTTAAAAAATAAAACCTAAAAAAATGGGTAATTGACTACAAATATTTTATTTCTTAAAAATAAAATCAGAAAATTGCATTTTTAAAATAAATTAGAAAAAATAATTTTTCAAAACATCGAGAAACAATAAATAAAACTGTAACCTCTTGTGAAAAAGTAATACAGAGAATGAAATAGTGAGAATTGATAAAAGAGAAAAATAGAGTCTCCAAAAGAGCGTCATTTATTCATCTACCAAGGGGGTATATATACACAATGAAAGTAAAACCCTAACCCTAGAAAGGATAATGTTTATTTAATAAATTATAAATAAATAAATGTTGAGTCAGCCCTAGAGAATCCTCTATTAAATGGGCATCTAAATATCAAAATATTCATAACATTCCCCCTTTGGATACCCATTACCAAAGAAGGTGTCTCGTTAAAAACCTTACTAGGAAAAACCCTATGGGACAAAAACCTAGTGAGGAAAAGAGTATACAATTTTTTATATACACAATCAAATGCTGCCTCATTAAAAACCTTACCAGGAAAACCCAATGGGAAAAAACCATGGTGAAGGGAAAAAGAGTACAATGTGTATCAATCAAGTTATTTGTGTTGACGGACTCTAATATTGTACAAGATCCTTCAAATATTGTAGAAGTTAATACCATAGTAACAAATTTGCTATATTGTCATATTGATGAACTAGTTAAATTGTACTAAGATTTGGTACTTCATGACCAAATATTTCTTTATCATTCTCACAAGTTCTAAAAAGAATATTTATTTGCATTTAGCGAACTTACATTAGATTGCACAATAGATATAATTTGTACATATAAAACCTCTTTAACACTTTTACTATATAAGCATTTCAATGCAAGTTGTCTCTATAAGTAATTTATAGCTTTAGAAGCTCTTTAAGAGTTCTAATAATAAATCATCGACACAAATTCACTAATATGTGGACAAATGGGTTATTTCAAAATATTTCCTTCAATAAACATTAACCCAAACAATTGTTTAAATTATTTTAGGCAAACCGAATCCTACAAGGATGTCATTATTGAATAAGTCGATTACATCAATATTCATTAGTCGCAAATAATATCATTCATGTACTGCCAGACTAAATAAGTACCATTAGATACTTGCATCCACCACAATTGAGTATATCTATTCAAAATTAATGCCATGTACTTATGAAAACCCTTAAGCATCATTTTCATTTTGTATTCACACAAAAGTCATTTATCCATAACTGGCTTTACACTTTTGGTGTTTAGACTGTAGGTCCAAAAGTTTTCACTTTTTAAGCAAACCTCAATTGCGTCTTTTTCATTTTTGGCCAATCATTTCTTTCTCTGCAGACTTTTACTATTGATCCTTAATATCTTTCATCACATAGCCGTTGCATTATATGTGACATATTATCAACAATATTGATTTCATTCCGGTTCCATCATATTCTATAGAGATCTCTTTATTTTTATGACTTTTAGGTACCTGAGTTTCTTTTGAAACTAAAACATTAGTTATGTCTAAAGACTCTTCTAGAGTTACCTCTAGTAACTTTTCTGGAGCTACCCTATCCTCGGTTTGGCCATCTTTGATTCTTAGCTCCTTTTCTTTTCGAGGATTTGATATTTGGAACCATTATGTTTGTCACTCTTGTGTTTGTAATTATACTTTGATTGGAGCAGTTGCAGTTGGTACACATAATTTTAGTCACATTTACTAGTTAGGCAATGCGTCTGGCAGTTTATATAAATGAATTATCATATAAACTTTTGGTTCATATTTGCTTTTGCATGAGGATCAAGGTGATAATTCATTCTAAATATTCTCCTTTTCCAACTACTTATTCTGTCCCCTCTAATGTTGGAATAAATGATTTACCAAAAAGACAAGTGGCGAACCAAGCCACAAATAAATATCCTTTTAGTGACTCAATATATTTCACTTATATATGGAGATCTATATCCAACATATGTTCTTAACCTCCATTGAGGTCCCATCTTAGTACATTGTGGTGGATCAAGTAACAACTCATTCAAAATTTCATAGATGGGATATCCTTGGCTTATGACTATAAGCCAATTATAAGAGGGGTCAAATAACTTGTTGGCATGAAACGAATCAATTTTACAACCTGAATAATCACATGTTCCCAAATCAATTTTGGAAGTTTAGATTTCATAAGTAATGGTCTTGCAATTAATTTTAGGCGCCTGCAAGTCCATTTTATGTATTCATCAATAGTCAATCTTGAAGAGTGAATTCACTAGCATTAACTAGATGTGTTGCTCAACTAGATATAATTAAGGCATTATGCTCTTAATTCAATCTGTTGAACAAATAATCTCATGAACTTCAGGTTATGAGTTAACCCAAATATGTGATCATTTAGTCAATGCATTAATTAAAATCAAGAAGTATCTAAATTAGCCACTTGGTAGGTCTACAGGCCCACAAATATTTTCACCTCGTGTACATTCTAAAAGATGATGGGTTCACTTTCACTTTTGCTAATGCAAATAAATTTTCTTTGGGAACAAATAGCATAAACTAAGCATTTCGATTGAAGAATCTTCTGGCTCTTCAATGAAAGTTCACATGATTTTTCAATTACTTTCGTATCATTGTTAACTTAGGATGGCTCAACAAGTCATGCCAAACAATAAACTTATTTTGACTTGTAAACTTCCAATTTACAACAACATATGTTTCAGTTGTACTAATATATATGTAGTACAAATTGGAGAAAATGCAAATAATTTCTCAATGTAAACATTTACTAGCTCTTCATGAGCTTTTAATTATGATTTCCATTTCTCCAGCTCTTCAAGAGCCCTAAATTATTTTTGCACTACTGAATAAAGTAGTAGCATTATTTTTGTACAATAAAAATAATGTAGTATCGTATAATATGTGAAATTGATATAGTTTAAACAAGAGAGCAAATAACTTAAATTTATCAAATGTAAATTAAATAAATGAACTACAACAATAATTTCTTATGTATACTCTCATCACCTTCAAGGAAAATAAATTTGGCACATTTGATTGTCATATTAACATGGCCAAAGTCAAAAACATCATCTCATTGAGCAAAATTGTCTCAATAATTAATCTTTTTCTTTCATTGATGCTTAAAAAAAAAAATTAGAAGATGTTTAAATGTACAATAGGTACAAACTTAGTGGCCTTTACTTGCCAAAATGATAGTGGCTTTCTGAATATCCCTTTACCACTTTTCTTCATGGCTCTCCCACTTCTAGTGGATATTATTATAAGCAATACTATATTTGCCTAGTTATGACCATGTATGTGCTCATATTTCTTGATAGCTTCTCCATTCACTTCAGGGAAAAGAGAAAAATCATTTTGAGATAATGACTTATGATTTCTAGAAAAAATGATTTATTTTTCTTTACTGCAATATGATATTTGTAACATCACCTAATTGAATAATTATGCAAGTGTATATGTGTATTATTATCATTTATAAGCATGTACAAGGCATTCTCTCATTGAATTTCTTAAACTGAATTTCTTATATGTATGTTGTTATACTAATTACATTTACACTCTTATGTGAATAAGCATATGTGCATGTTTGTGGCAAATAGAAATTTGATATCTTGCATGAGCATGTGTAAATGGAATCATGTTATTTTATTCATGAGGACCTAATTGAATAAGATTTAGATAACTAGTTGCACACTTGTAAATAATGAAAGTATGAAACAATTAGTTGAAATGGAATGAGAGAAACCAAACTAGGCTAGTTACATTGGAGGGATCAAGTCCTAATTGAACCAAGAAGGCAGCAGCCCCTTTCTCCTTAAGCTCCCACGTCACTCACCATGCATAAGGCCCCAAAGGCTTGCCTTGACTTGGTCAAACTATCAAACAATGAAATAGTGAAACTAGTCAAGGCTTGTATGCATACTTTTATTAATATTTATGCATGTAATAAATGAAGAAAAATTGAGAGAAATCTAGAGCAAGGAGAGGCGGCAAGGCAAGGCTGCAAGGGGGAGAGAAAAGAAAATAAAAAGGGAAAGGGAGAAGGAGGAAGGCGTGAAGAAGAAAGGAAGAGAAACAAGAGAGAAAACAAGCTTGTGTAAACCCTAAGTGGTGTTGCTACTTCAACCACTTGAATCAACCATCTAACTAGCATCAAAAGAGAAGAAAAGCTGTCATAGAGACCCTAGAGCTGTCCAAGAAGGAATTGAAGATAAAAGGTAGTTGGTTTAATTCAAGAATAGGTTGTGGTTTTCTTTGTATGCTGAAAATTCTGCACTTCTTGCTATTGCTATTTCTTATCACTTGTGTATTGGAATTTAATGTTATCTTGCATATTTGAATGGATGCTTCTTGGTTGTTTTATGGTGGTTTGGTGCCACATATATCTGCCTTGGTATGCAAATCCATAAGATGTTATGGGAAGAGTGTGGAGAAAGTTGTGTAACCTTGGGGTAGGTGTAACGTCCCAGGTCTCACCCCGCGGTCTCACCACTCCTTCGTATGTGGTCTCACCTAGCGACATCACTCATAGGACTTCTTGCTTCCCCTTGCAAGTTTTTGCCTTCCGCAAGTCTCGGTCTAATGGTAGCAGGTCTCTATGAATCTAAGTACTTATCCCCAGGTACCGGGTTCGAGACTTGCGGAAGGCAAAAACTTGCAAGGGGAAGCAAGAAGTCCTATGAGTGATGTCGCCAGGTGAGACCGCCGGGTGAGACCACATACGAAGGAGTGGTGAGACCGCGGGGTGAGACCTGGGACGTTACAGTAGAGGTATGCCAAAATAGTACCAAAAGTGGCATTTATGGACAGGGAATGTATGACTGCCTCATAGGGGTAAGTAGTGCCAAAAGGGAGTGCTAAACATGTCTCACCCTATGAACAAGCAGAGGTGCTAAAAGGGGGCACCAACCTATGTATACTGTCCATAAGAATCCCTAAGCTTGGTTATGCTTCTTTCTCTGCAATTTCTTCTAATTATTGCTCAGTGATGCCATTGTTTAACCTTGTTTGAATGGACTAACTACTGATAAATTATTGGTTTCTCATTATTAGTGGTGGTGATTTTATACAGGTGATAATTCAAAAGAGGTAAATCAAGACTAGCTTGTGCTGCTGGCTGTTTTCTATGTTAATTAATGATGAACTTATGTAATAAATGTTTGAGGTCTATGTGACGTAATTTGAATCATATCTAGATCAATTTGTAATGGATATTTAGTCCATGTATATCATGTACTCATGTAACTCATAAAGATGACAAATATGGATTAGTGCACCTTGTGCTAAAATTCTGTTTTCTGGCCAGCTTGAAATAATGAATTATTAGTACCTTCAAACCATGAGATAATTACATGAAATTATTTTTCCAAGCTCACGAACACTATATTTTATGCATGAAAATTTCAAGATTTTTGGCTTAGCCAATTAGTACAGAAAATTCTTCAAATTTACACTTCAGGATTTTTACTGGTAGACAGGACAGGTTACAAACTTTGTTTAATTGACCAACCAAACCAACGAGATTTTGTATAAAAATTTTACCACCTATTCTAGACAAATTGAACTTGTATTCTGGAGCTTTTCACAATTTTTAGACATTTATACGCCACATTTCCATATTTTACAAAAACAGGACAGCAAGCTGTCTAAAACAGTAAACTGTCCAATTGAGGTGTAAACCTTTAATTGGTAATTTCCTTATGAAATAGAGATACATGAAAGGTATTTTTCATAAATATAAGAGTTAAAATAAGGTGTTACAATATTTCAAATACTAAAAAATGAGAGATATATCCAACAAAATAACAATGAATAATATCCATAAATTCCCTTTCCTTGAAGGTTGGGACTTAGGATGCATAACCAAATATGTGTTACATGGGGTCTAAACATAACATTTGCAAGACACCCTACACTTTTGAATATTTCAAATTGAGTGCATAATCCTTCCATAATTTAAAATAGTGAAATACATAGATAATTTGAGAATAAATAGCCTCAAATAACACTCAAGTATCCAAACATTTGTCATAACAACATGCTGAAAGTATGACGAAGAAGCACTAAGAGTGAAGTTGATAAATTTTCAATTTCAACTAAAGTTCTTGAATCGAGGACATAACAATAAACCAAATACCAATAAATGATTCAACATGATTTAACACATACCCAAGGTATGGGTTACTCCATAAACCCCATGCAATGTGAAGTATGCTCAAATAGCTAGCTCAAAGTACCATGGCATTGTACTAGAGGGCTTAGAAGAGGAATAAGTTAATTTTTATCCACCCATGTAATATGCATTTACCAAGCCACTAAAATGATAGATATTTTCTCCAAAATTCAAAATCATTAAACAAAACATATAATTTAAAACAAAGTTAAAATATTCACCCAAATACACTCTAACATTCATATGCCATATATAATCGACTAATTAATGGCATAATATCTTAATTTATGTTGAGTTAGAAGATGGGCACAATAAATGAGGTTATTATGACATAAATAGGAAATAAAATTGATGAATGTCATTTGCTTCATTTTAGTAGAATGTGAAAACTTAGATAAGTGTAACTCCGATTCTTTTAAACCATGCATACAATTATTAAAGAAAATTCAGTCATCATGCTTTATCCATATATGACAACAATTAAAAGATCAATAAACATGCTCACAAAAATTACTACATATAAGCATAATTCAATATCTTAGCTATAGTACCAAAAAAATAAAAATACACTAGAACTAATAAAGGAATAAAAAATTATTTAATCTATTGGAATATGTTAATAAGTAACTAACCAACGGTCCATATAACATCAATGGAGCTGCGTGCAGTAGTTGTGCCTCTATCTTTGGATTAAGACGTTCTGGGTTCGATTCCCACTATGGTCGTCTAATTGTTTATTGCTAATTTTATTGTTGGATTAGGTGTGCACACACAGTCTAGAAAAAAAGGAAAAGACAAAAAAAAATGCACATAGAGTCAGGAAAAAAAGAAAACGAGATTATGTAGATGAATTCAAGATCTATTTTGAATATAGATAATTTCTTTCATATGTTATATGAGTGTATTAACTTTTGGATCTACAATTTTATATCAATTAGGTGGATAATTTCATTAGTTGGATGGATAACTTCAAAATCCACTATTCAGGATCTACTTTCCCATATTTGAATAAAATAATGGATAGCTTCAGAATATACTTTATAAATAGATAACTTTAGGATCCACAAAAATTAATTGTTTATAATAAAATTTCTCATAACTTCTGGATTCACTTTATATCAAATTGATTATTTAATTGTTGATAATAAAATTCCTAATACTTCTGGATGAAGGTGTATCAAATGAATTAAATTGTCTCATACTTCTAAAGGAGACAAATTAAAAGAATTAAATTATCTCATACTTCAAGATGAGAAGTATAAAAGAAATTAAATTATCTCATAGAACAAAAATTAATTGCCTTCATACTGGCAATGAAAACCAATTAAACAATTAAAGCAACCGAAGTTCAATAAACATTTAAAGCTAATTGAAATAGTGTAGGTAGTGCACACTTGGCGATAGAAACCTTTTTCTTGTTAACAAGAAAATAACTTCACAATAGCCTTTTCTCTTGAAAATTAGAAGAGGCTCTTTCTCTTGAAAATTGGAAGTTACAGTACTCAGTTGGTTGATAAAGGTTTATGTTGATAACGTGTTGTGAAAAAGTTGATACAGAAAATGAAGTAGAGAGAATTGAGAGAAGAGAAAAATAGAGCCTCTAAAAGAGCGTCCTTTATTCATCCACCAAGGGGGTATATATACACAAGGAAAGTGAAACTCTAGCACTAGAAAGGATAATGTTTATTTAATAAATTACAAATAAATAAATGTTGAGTCAGCCCTAGAGAATATTTCATTAAATGGGCATCCAAATATCAAAATATTCATAATATAACCAACATATTTTTGTTTTGTTGAAAGATCAAATACCTCAAGAAATCAAAATTCTATAAAAATAAGATTACATGGAATAGAAAACAAAAAAAAAAAATCCTGCATATAATAATTTATTTCGTTTATTGAAGATGTGTATTTTTTAAAATAATACTTTAGAATAAGATTTTAAAATTGTAAGTTTTTAGAGAATTACTGTTCACAATTTCACTTTTAATTTTTTTTTAGAAAACAAAAAACGAAATCACACATTATTCAAACATGCTTTTTGACAATTTGAATTTTATTTAAAATATTTTACAATGGTAACATTTTAGAGAATTATTGTTCAGAATTTCACTTTAATTTTTTTTTAGAAAACAAATAATGAAATCTAGCATTGTACAGACATGCATTTTCACGATTTGAATTTTATTTTTTAACATTACAAATACTTAAAAGAAACCTTGCATTATAAGGAGGTAGTTATATGTAACTAAAAAATCACAAATAAAAAAATCAAAATTCTAGAAATTAAGTAGGCTGACGTGGATAATCTAGGAGGGCTGAAAATCATTCACAATTAGAATAATTGGAGACATTGGCCATTATAAAATTTTGAAGCACTTCTGATTTGCATTGTTTACACATCATTACAGCTTTATTTTTTCATAAGATAAACGCATGAGCATACTTTTTTTAGTTGATCTCTGCATTGCATTGCCTACAACATTGATTAGAATGGGGAATTGCATTCTTATAAAGTATATTGTATTTTGATAAAGTATTAAGAAATTAATTAATATATTTTTGTGAGGATTAAAAAATAAGAAAGAAATTTAAAAAATTAATAAAATCTATTAATTTATTCTTATGAAGATTAAGAAATAAGGGGATGATTAAGAAATTAGAGAATTAGGAAAATTATCTAATATATTCTAGTAAGATTGATACCGGAGTCTCACAAGAAGTAGAAGGCTTAGTTCAAGTCATGCTAAAGTATAAACATTTTTGATTATGCTGCTTGATTATCCAGAATCTTGTCTAACTTTATTGAAGGATTTGGAGGCCCAAATCTGCCTAGATTTTGACAAGTGAGTAGTTATTTTAAAAAGCTTTGGATGTCTAGTTTCACATGAATCAATAATGATGTCGTTTTGAGTTATGAGGCAAAAGTCATGTCATTTTCTTTATTAGCTATCAATCATTAGTTAGTTTAACATACTATCTTGTAACTTTTACAACTTGCTTAGGGACATGAATAAACTTTATTTTTTGATATTTTATATATTTAGAAGGTTGTTCCACGGTTTATTATAAATATCTATGCATTGAAACTGAAAGAGAACATTAAATAGATTATTGAATGAATTGAGAAGCCGTGTGTTCTCTTTATAGGGCTGTGTAACTCACAAGGCAGGTGAGGCATTTGCCTTGGGCTTTACCTTTTCTTTAGGCCCACAATTTATTTATTAATAATAATAATAATAATGTTATTTTTTTTTATAAATTTGTAATGGAAATAGGCGTAATTTTTTTTTGGTAGATGAGATAGGCCTATTGTGATTGTATGCATAACTAATTTGAAGCCCAAAATAATAAATAAATTAATTAAACTTGATAGGCTTGAAAATAATTAAATGAAGAGAAAGGTAATATGAATAATGATTGTATTCAACACAAAAATGAGGCTAGAGTATTTGACAATTTTTAATATTAGATAAACTTATATAACTCTAAGACTTTAAGTATTTGATAAAACATCAACTTTATTTTTCTGATAAAACATCAACAGTTTATCTCTAATTTTTTTTTTTTTTTTTAACTCTCTTCTCGGCCTTATCTTCGTATCCTTTTGAAGTGAATTCTTCTGATGGTCATAATATATTTTCAAACTTAAAAATATTAAGAGAAGTGTTAAAATAAGAAATTAATAATCATTAGAAGTATTAAATTAAATAAATAATTCTTTTTTTAAGGCATGCATTAATTATAGAATATTATATTAACAATTAGTCAATATGACAAAAAGAAGTTCTTCAATTTTAAAATTGCTTAAATCTCATTTAACATCAACTATTTCAGGATAGATCAAATGGATGATAAGTGCATTTTTATACACTTTTTAGTATTTTTTCTTATTGATTATTGCTCCATTTGATAAATTTATGTTAGGAATTGGGCTTAATTGGTTCATATTGTCATTTTTAGGTCCTAATCATCTCCAAAAGTAAAAAGAAGTGAAAATAGGGAGAACTAAGGGAAAAACTCAGTATTTTAGGAATCTCCAACTACATGACCTGAAATACATGGATTACCATGGAATTACATGCTATGTAATCTTCCACTTATACAGCCTGTACATTTTTTGTCAACTGAAGTACACGGAGTATCAGGAAGGAAGTACAAGACATGAAATTCCAGTTTTAAGCTGTGTAGTCTTCATAAGTAGTAGTTACGATTGTTGGAAAGTAACTACACGGCTAAATCTAGATTCCACACCGTGTAGTTGCGTGTGTAATTGCTGCCTGATGCTATAAATAACTAATGCACTCTCTCTTGATATCTTTTGTTTAGTTTTAGAGTTAGAGCGTAGAGAGTCCGAACTAGAGGAGGAACACAGAACTTAGAGCTCTTTGAAGACTTTCCAACCTAGAAGCTTGGGGAATCTTTAAGAGATGAGATTAATTACTCTCCTACCCCTGTTTTTCTTTTTATTTTGATCTAATTATGTATTGCTAGACCCCTAAGAGTTTGGGTGTGATAAGATTGGTGTATTGTGATGCTTAATTTGATGCATTTCTCGGATTACCTTTGGGAAATATGTCTATGATGAACTTCAATTGACAAATTGATGTGAATATGCATGCTATTCCTATGATTTTAGTTGAGAACTGGTCGAGTTGATTGTGACTAATACTTGAGACCCCAACGGTAGATCATGCGTTATAATGATTGCCTAACCAGTTCTGTTTTGAAAGAATATACAGGGGTTTTGGCACTAAATTCCTAGTGAATTTTTGGGGATTCAAGAGCACAATTCACCTAGGTTTATTGAGTGGAGTGGACAAAACCAACTTAATCTCCATGGTGTCAAAGGGTCTTTCAAGTGGACCAAGCCCTTAGATCCTACATGAGGAATCCCCGCCATCATATTTTTCTTACATAATCCAGGAATAAATCATATTTAAGCCATATAAAAACCAATTGAATCATCCTCGCAACCATCCTTATTCCCATTGATTTCTATTCTTCTACTTTCATCATTTACAACTTTATTTTCATTTAATTTTATTTACTTTTAGCACTTTACATTCATGCTTTCTGATCCTTCTATTTTGATTTCAAATGGCTAAACCGTGAGATTGAATTAAGTGTAATTACCAATGACCTCAGGGTTCGACTTAGTACCTGCTATCAGTTATACTTGCGACTAGTGCACTGTCGTATCCTTATAGCTAATAGATAGTATTGAAATTATAAAATTAAAACTTTGGCTGATCTTAAAAAGGATAACAAATTTTTAGTTTTGTTATTAAGGATTGGTAATTCGTAATATGTCGAAAAGATTTATGATCTATACCATCCACTAAATTATTTTATGTATCTTTGGAAAAAATATAAATATATATACAACTTTGATTTCGATTATGATGAGGTTATGAGAAAAATGATTGTTGAATTGAATAATAGAACACCTTATTTCTCATTCTATTACAAATAATGATTCTTACATAGGTGATTGTTGGGATTATGCACATGAAGAACCTGAAATAGAACCTTTTGATGAATGTGATGATTCTCCTTTTGATATCGATTATATTCCTCCATGTATTAGACATTTATTTGTAGGAAATGGCATTTATGCATTTAAGTTGAAAAAAGAAGAAGAGAAGAATCCATTAATGCTAGAGGGAAATTGTATGACAATGATGGACTTAGTTTAGTTCATGATGTTGTTTCTTATGATGTCCCTAGTTCTCAATTTGATAGGGAAGATAATGAGGTTGATGATGATATCATGAAATGGTATCTTATCCATTATGCCTCCATGCTATCTTTCTTAATGTAACTATGCTTGCTCTAGATATCCATTGGTCTTGTTTTGATTTAATGAATAAATTTGAATTATGTCCTTTGGATAGGAGATATATTAGATTGAATGTGGCTAGGATTATCTTAGTTGATCTATCTCTTTCTATTAGTCATATACAAAGACCACAGTTAGAAAATGCTTCCACTTTGAATTTTGATTTGAACAAGTTTCAAGTTAGAATGTGGAATAAATGTCAAGGTGAGGCAAGTACACTTGTTCAACTCTCATCCAATGAGTTTAACTATTTGAAGCAAACTCATTGTTGTCATGCTCATTTGATTAAAGGATACCATGATTTTATTCTTGATGAAGAATTTGGGCTTAAATTGATAGAAAAAAAAGTCTTTGGAATTGTACCCCTAACCAAACTAACACGATAAATCATCTTGTTAGGAAAAATTCAAAGGAAGCCCTACAAAGATACTTAGCTCTACAAGAAACATATTGGGAAGAGTGTAAAGGTAAGTACTCTTTTTCATTTTTTTTTTTTAAATTTGTTTTATCTTTGCAATTTATTTCCTTGAATAAATGCCAAAACTCCTTCTCCAAAAGGAAGAGAGTTTTGCCTTTCCCTAGATACCATCCTCCCTAGGATCGGTATGGTTAGTCAAGCTAATGACTAAAAAAAGTACTTATTGGGAGGCAACCCAACTTTAAAAAGGTAAATTTGATTTGTTAGGATTTATTTTTGTCAATTTTAGGAGTTTAATAAAGTGCTAATTGCTCTTGATGGGTAATATGATCAAATTTTTCATGATTGTTGTTAATTTAGATGCCAGTGGTTATTTGAGGAGCTAAGGAAGTATAATAAATCTAAAAAGGGTGTATAAATTGAATCTAGAATTTTTTTTATAATTTCAAGAATTAAGAATTCCAATTTCACACTGTGTAATGCAAAGGCTAAGCCGTGAAATTTATGTTGTGCGGCAAGCCTATAAAAGGCTGAAGAACACATGCGAAACTCACTCTCTCACAACTGTGACTTTGTGACCCACTTCCCCAACCTCCCAAAGGGAGTTAATTATACCACCTCTCCTGTAAAATTACTTAATTATCCTTATAATAAAAAATTATTATTTCCCCCAAACAGCTGACCACTCCCCCAAAATAGGTTTCCAAGTGCAAACGACCCTTCATGAACACATGCAATGTCAAACGGCCCTAGAGGTCCATCTCTGTTTTGGGTCCAAGATGGACCTCTAGGGCCGTTTCCGCATTGAACGTAATACATGCATTGCTAGATGCATTTAGACCATCTAGGTGTCAATTAGGAGATTGCGTTTTCAGTTTAGACACTTTCTACTTTTTTAAGTTACAATTCACATCAGATTCTATATAAGATTAGATAATTTGGACAAAGTGTTAGTAAAACTGTTTATGTATAGTCATTTGGTAAACAAAGAAGCAAACTCTTAGAATGACTTTACATAAACTGTTTCACTTGCTAGTGACACCAACAACTCATAAGATTCACATAAACTCATAGAAACTCAACAAATAACTTTGATATAAGCAAAACACACAACATCAATTGAAAATATATAATGGATAAAAGTGTAATGTCTATACAAACAATACTATGGGTGCTACAATAACTAGCCACTACATTCAAATATTTGAACAAACATATAATGTTTTGTAAGTATAATGACTGGCTATGTGGACTCATGGATGGTCTTGCATTAGGACTATAGTAATGGCCATTGCGATGGACAGCAGGATCCTTCCATATATGACCAATCTTGGCATATACTTGGTGTAGTATTCATCTAGCCTCAAAATGCTCATCAACTAATTATCTACCAAAGATGGTATGGATATGTCCCACAATAGATGCCATACGCTCCTACATGACAAAACAATGAGAATTTTTCAATTATTGTCCTCCATACAACAAATAAAAAACAACAAATTTTAAACAAACATACCAATGACTCATCATAGTGGCTGGTCTCTTAACACCACCCCTATTTGTCCTAAGGTCAAGCCAAACAAGAGGCTCTATCACACGCAAGGAGTTGGGCAACATGTATAGATGTGATATCCTGTGATACCACTCCATGTAGTCTGGTGATGAGTGTGATTTATAAATATGTTTTTGTATGAATTCTCTTGCATTTAAGTCTCAATTTGAGAGAAAATTAGGTGCTTTTGATGTCAATTGAGTGTTTTGCCAAGCGAGCAAAAGCAAGCAATTTCAACATGTTGACACAAGTTTGGCACTGTGGCATGGGAAGCTGGCGCCGTGGCGCGGAAGAAATCCAGTAGAGTGCAGTTTGGTGCCGTGGAGTGTCGTGGGAGGCCGTGGCTCCAGAGTTCTTCCAGCAAGCAACAATTGGGCACCGTAAGGCTCTATGGTTTGAAAGCAATTCTAGAATAGGCCCAAACAGTACCGTGGTATCAATAAACTCATGTCGTGGAGTCTTGGAGTCCCTGAAACATGAAGTTGAAGTCTTTCAGGCCAATTAGACTATCGTGAGTCCGAGTGAAATTAGGAAGAGTACTATTATAAATAAGCAGCTAGGACTAGAATTGAGTAACTTGGGCACAATTGAGCAGAGAAAGAGGCAGGAGAGATAGGAGCATATAAAGAGTTTTCTTCTCCTTATTTTCTTCATGCTTTCTTATATATATATGATGTATTTGCGTTGCATTATGAGTAACTAATTATCTTTGTAGGGCCTAAGATGTAGCCCAATTCCATGTATAGACTTGAATTATGATTTTATGAAATTCTATGTTTGACTCAATTGAGGTTTATTTCTCTATGCTTTACTCCTTGATTGATATGGCCAATTAGTTAGGGAATTTGTGGGTTACTATGAATGAGGAGGTAAATAGCTAATCTAGACCACGAGAATTAAATCCATAGCGGAGCTTAGGGTAGGAATGTGCCTAGGACCCTGTCTAGCCATTAAAAGGAATCCATAGAACTTAAGGCAATTGTAGTTACTACAATTCACATATGATTGGATTGGTAATTGAAATTAGTTTAATCTGACCTCAAGAGGGACTTTTAAATAAATTAGAGAGATCCTAGCTAACAATTGATATAACTGAAATTAAGAAAGTCTATACGTAGAATTGTGATGAAATTTGAATCCCTAGGTTTTTAATCACTGGTTTTCTTTTTTACATTTGCTCTTGTTTATATTTGTGTATATTTTAATTGTTGTTTTCTTCCTAATTGCATTGCTTTTTCAATCGCTTGAGTAATATTGTGGTTTTAGGCTTCTGGTAATCAGTTCACTGTCCTTTGGGTATGACAACCCTGGGATACTTTTTTGGCTACACCGATAGTGTACGCTTGCACTGTATTCCTATATATATCACACTCAATTTTATACGCATCAAGTTTTTGGCGCTGTTGCTGGGGATTGTGCCAATTGATATTAGAAGAATTAATTAAGTTTTAACTCAAGCATTATTTTTATTCTATTTTGTTTCTTTTTGTGTTAGTGCTTTGACTGTGTTATTCTCAGGTACTATTCGATGTTGCCCCTACTATGAGGAGCTTTCTAGTGTATGAAAAGTGTGAGGAATCACAGTTTACTCCCTTTCGATCCAGAAATTGAGAAGACCTTAAAAGGATTCAAAAAGCAAAGAGAGTAGCCAAAAATCTACAACCAGAGCTAGATAAGATGGCGGCTAACAACCATCATGATGATGAGCACATACCTCTTAGGAGCTTTACTGTACCAAAAATCCAGAATGCAATATCTAGCATCCGGAGGCTAGCAGTGGAGGCAAACAATTTCAAAATTAAGCCTGCTGTAATTCAAATGGTGCAGAATAACCAATTCTCTTGAGCACCGAACGAAGACCCCAACCTACATCTTTCAACCTTCTTAGAGATCCGCGACACATTCAAGTACAATAAGGAGTCAGATGAGGCGATAAAGCTCAGACTATTCTCCTTCTCGCTGAGAGATGGAGCAAGGCTGTGGCTCAACTCATTGCCACCAGGTTATGCAGAGAATTGGGAGTCCTTAGCTCAAAAATTCCTCACCAAGTACTTCCCTCCTTCAAAGACAGCCAAGCTGCATACTGAAATAGTCAACTTCACTCAATTTGATAGAGGATCTCTCTATGATGCTTAGGAGAGATTCAAGGAGCTGCTGAGGAAATGCCCACACCATGGGATGCAAGACTGCCTTGTGATGCAGGTGTTCTATGGAGGATTGGGCTCTCATACAAAGACTGTGGTAGATATAGTAGCTGGAGGAGCTTTTTAAACAAAGACTATGCTGAGGCTTATGAGTTGTTAGAAGAAGTCACCACAAATGCCTCTGATTGGAACTCCAGGAGAGACAATGAGAAGAAAGTAGCTGGCATTCATGATGTAGATGCACTAGCCAAGTTGTCAGCCAAACTTGACTAGGTGCTCTCCTTTCAAACAACAATACTCAAGGGAAACTCTAGGGAAGGCACTGAAGAAGTAGCTAAGGAGGTAAACTACGTGGGGAATAACAATCCCTACTCTAAGACCTACAATCCAAGGTGGAGGAATCACCCTAACTTTTTATAAAAGACTCCAGGTCAAGGAAATCCTCCTTTTCTACAACAACAACAGCAACTTCCCAAGATGAATCTAGAAGAGGCCATGGCTAAGCTGGCAGCATCCCAAGCAAACATCACTGAAAGGACAAATCAATTCATGAGCAGCACTAATGCCTCAATAAAACAACTGGAGAACTAGGTGGGATGGATTTCTCAACTGCTAACCACAAGACAACTAGGTGCACTACCCAGCACCACTAAAGCCAACCCTAGAGAGCTGAAGGTGATCACTTTGAGAAGTGGTAGGGTCATTCAACCTATCACAAAGGAGCCCACGTTTGAAGAAGGGACAGAAGAGCCAGAACCTGAACCTGCGAAGACACCTGAATTCACTCTAGAGAATAGGCTTGAACAGAAACAAGGGGAGAAGCAAAAATCATGCAGGTCTTGGGCAAAGTTTAGAGAATTATTTAGGAAATTCACAACAAAACAGAGCTGGTTTCAAACCTAGAGGTGTCGCGGCCTCAAGACAAGCGCCATGGCACAAGCAAAAATCCAATAAGCCTCCTCTGGGTGCCACGGCGCCACCAAGCAACCACACACATCCACTTTGAAAAAAAAAAGGTAAGAACTTACTTGCGCCACAGCGTGAAGGAGATGGCACCAAGCCAAGTTGGACTTAAACACACATACACGCCCAAACCGTGGTTCACCTTCTTCAACCAAAATTTTCCCCTTTCTCTCGCAACCTCCATACTCAGTCCTCAATCCTTCATTTTTCTCCAATATTTCATCATGAGTGGTCACCAAATCACTTCCAAACACTTCTAAGAAGCAATTCCACTCAAGGGATAGAAGATTGGAGGAGAAAAATCATACTTCAGTAAGCTTTCTCTCTCCTCATATTGAAGAAGTTTTGCACAATTTGGCACTTGTTGGAGGTCTAGAATCATTCCTAAATGGTTCTTAGAGATAAATTCCATCTAACCCACCTCATTTTCATGCTTGGGTGTTGATAATTTGTGAGTTTACTTCCTTAGAATCTCTTAGGCCAAAATTGGGTAATGTAGGAGATGAACTTGCAATTGCTTGATAAGTGAGATTAAATTAGTGTGTGTTTAAGTAATTGTGACTATAATTGACTGAATTTTCAATTGCATGCAAGTGGTTATAGGGGATATTACATATTGCTAATTGGGATTTTGGGCACAAGTGAGTGATATTGTGCAATTGTGATAGTGTGAGTATTATTGGGTAGATAGGGTGCGGTGTGTTTTGTGTTGAATTTTTTTTGCAGATTATAATGCCGCTTAAAAAGCTTGGCAAGTGAAAGGCTTCATCTTCCAAAGCACCGGACTATGACCCGGTGAGATTTGTGAACAAAAAGGCACAAGACCACTATGAGGAGTTGTGTAGCAAGCCATTCATTGTTGAATTTAGGATCAATCTCAACCTGCCCTATTATGCCTCGATCGCCAATGAGATGGCATGGAGACAATGGGTGAAATTTTCCCAACAAACTGCTCCAGCTACCATGAACATAGTGAGGGAGTTCTATGCCAATCTATTGGAGCAACAGTCGCCTTATTAGAGCTAGGTGCGAGGAACTACAGTGAGATTTGGTAACACGATTCCTAGTGACTTATATGAAATCCCATGGAATCTAGTAGGAGAAGTCGACCTGAATCAATTCCTAGTAGAGGGAGACTATGAAGACATCACTCACACACTGTGCATAGAAGGCACACAATGGACTACACGGAATGGCAAGTTCTACCATTTTCCCAAGGCTGGGTTGGACAAAATTTACAAAACTTGGCTACACTTCATCTCCGTGCGCTTACTGCGTTCCACACATGCATCTGATGTCACTAAGATGAGGGCAGAATTCTATGGGTGATACACAACCGATGAGGGTATGACATTGGGGCCACCATCAGAGAAACCTTGTACAATGTGGGGATGATTGAGAACAAGTAAGTCCTTCCCTATCCACACATGATCACAACCTTATGTCAAAGGGCTGGTGTGAGTTGGGAAGTGAATAACCCCTTTTGGAGCCGGGATGCATGCTAGATAAAAAGTTCTTTAACCGGCTCAAGGCCCTAACACTGAGAGGTGCCCTAGCTCAACAAGCTCCCGTTGCTCCTCCACCTCCTGCTCCCTAGGTCGGGCACTCACAGCAGCACCGTCAAGTCCCTGGGCACATTGAGGCAGACTTAGCTTAAAGAATGGAGGCCTTTATGAACTTTGGCTACTAGTGGTTTCAAGTAGCAGGGCAACATATTAGTACTTTATTTGCCAGCCACCTTGGTTTGCCTCCCTTTCCTATTTGGTCACCACCACCACCTGCTGCCCCAGAGCCCGAGGACAATGAATCATCATTAGGAGACCCCTATGGCTCAAACTAGGTTGCCTCACTAGGTTGTCCCTTTCCCTTTCTCTCTTATTCTTTTGCATTGAGGACACTGCAAGTTTTGAGTTTGGGAGGGGGACACTAGTGCCTGTTTTATTGCTCTTTTATAATCATTGTTTGAGTAGGTTGGTAGTTGTTTTTGCATGTTGCATGTTTCCTTATATTCTTGCATTGTTGTGTGTAGTTGATTAGTTTCTGTTTTATTCAAAAAAAAAAAAAAAAATAGACTGAAAACCATGGTCGATGATAAAACTATGCTTGATTAGTGATATTTTAGGATGAGGAGACTTAAACTGATGATTTGCAATGCATGATTACATACATTGTCCTGATAGCCTAATTTGATGATTTGAATTGTTATATCCTGTTAAATTGATGATTGGAAAGCCTTTGGGAATTCTGAGCCAACTCTTGATGTGTGATCCCATATTCATTGTTAATTCCCATTATATGTATAATTACTTTGATAGTGGAGTGAAGGAAACTTCATGAGGATGAATACTAGCTAATTGTGAGCTTTTGAGCCCTAAGAGATGCATATTTGAAGCTCTTAAATTTTTGTGAGTGTGTCATGCATTCTTGGTTTTGCTAGAACTTCCTCTGTTATGCATATTGAAACCACAATGGAGCCATGGACACTAAGGTGATTAGGGCACTTAGGTATAACCCTTTTAGCCTTCAATAGCCCACCATAGTTAGCTTTTGACTCCTATGCGAAATCAATGATGTGTGTAGGCTTCCTATGCTACTTAACTTCTATGAAACTTCACAGCAAAGAAGCCATGCAGCAAAAGAAGCCTGAACATATAAGCATTTTCAAGGGAGGAGTGAGCAAGTCCCAATAACCATTAGTTAACCCAAGTGAGTCTTAGCCTTCCATTCTTTCAACCATCTTTTAAGCCATATACTATCCCTTTGATTCACCCCTATTTTTGAACCCAACACCTTAAAAGGATGTGTGAATTTAAGGCATGGAAAAGGTTACTTGGTTTGTAACTAGGGAAGTGGGAAGAAATAGCCTCAAAAGATGTGAAAATCTCCTAAGAAAAAGAAAAAGGCAAAGTGTAGAAAAAGAAAAGAAAAATCTGGAAAAATTGAAAAAGCTGAAAAAGAAGAAAAAGTGAAGAAAAGAAAAATATCAAGAAAAACAAAAGAATGAGAAAGAAGGAGAAGAAAAATATGCAAGTATGAGGCTGGGTAGTTGGAAAGTAAGTGAGCCAAAGGGTAGCTTGAATTCACATAGTCTCTTCTTGGTGTAATTCATCCTTGACTTCACCACCATTAACTCCTTTCACCTTCCTAAAGCCCCATTACAACCCTTAAAAGCCCCTTTGATTAGTGTTTGTAGTTTATAGTTTAGTGGTGGAGATTTGATATATAAGCAAGCCTATGGAGGAATCTTGAATTGCATTGACTTGAGTGTATGTTCAACCCTCTAAACACTTGAGAGATTGGAGTGTAATTTTATCCATGTGAGGGACTTCATCTTCATTGAATTTAACCTCATGAAACTTCATGAGTTGTTATATATTTGCACTTCATTCCATGCTTTATACCTTTTTGATGGCTTTTCATGATTTGATGACCCATGCATATGGTAACTTTTAGTATGCACTTGAGAGAGAATTTGAGCTTAATCCATTTCTTATGTTGAGAGTTACTTTGGGGGCATGGGACTAGCCTAGCTTGTGATGAATAATCTTGCATTGTGATATGATGCTTAGTTTCTAATGAATCCCATGTGAATAGTTTTTGAGAATAATATGGTTAGTAGGTTCTTGTTTAATTGCCTTAGCTCCCTTGTATGCTTTCCTTCTCTTCAATTTTACGCGGGGACGAGCAAAATGCTGAGTTAGGGGAGTTTGAGGAGTGTGATATATATATATATATATATATATATATATATATATATATATATATATATATATATATATATATATATATATATATTTTGTATGAATTCCTTTGTATTTAAGTCCCAATTTGAGAGAAAATTAGGTGCTTTTGATGTCAATTGAGTGTTTTGCAAGAACCAAGCATTGAAAGGAGCAAAAGCAAGCAAATTCAGCATGTTGACACAAATCTGGCACTGAGGCACGGGAAGCTGGCACCGTGGCGCTGAAGAAATCCAGCAGAGTGCAGTTTGGCACCATGGGGGGCCGTGGTGCTTGAGTTCTTCCAGCAAGCAGCAATTGGGCACTGTGAGGGTGCCGTAGGGCACCATGGCATGAAAGCAATTCCAGAATAGGCCCAAATAGTGTCGTGGCATCAATAAACTCATGCCGTGGAGTCTTGGAGTCCCTGAAACATGAAGTTGAAGTCTTTTAGGCCAATTAGACTATCGTGAGTCCTAGTTTAAGTGAAATTAGGAAGAGTGCTATTATAAATAGGCAGCTAGGACTAGAATTGAGTAACTTGGGCACAATTGAGCAGAGAAAGAGGCGGGAGAGCTAGGAGCATACAAACAGTTTTCTTCTCCTTATTTTCTTCATGCTTTCTTATATCTATATGATGTATTTGCATTGCATTATGAGTAAATAATTATCTTTCTAGGGGCTAAGATGTAGCCCAATTCCATGTATAGACTTGAATTATGATTTTATGAAATTTTATGTTTGACTCAACTGAGGTTTATTTTCTGTGCTTTACTCCTTGATTGATTTGGCCAATTAGTTAGGGAATTTGTGGGTTACTATGAACTGGGAGGTAAATAGCTAATCTAGACCACGAGAATTAAATCTATAGTGGAGCTTAGGGCAGGAATATGCCTAGGACCTTGTGAAGCCATTAAAAGGAATCTTTAGAACTTAAGGCAATTACAGTTACTACAATTCACATAGGGATATGATTTGATTGGTAATTGTAATTAGTTTAATCTAACATCGGGAGGGGCTTTTTAATAAATTAGGGAGATCATGGCTAGCAATTGATATAATTGGAATTCATAATTGAAATTAGGAGAGTCTATACCTAGAATTATGGTGAAATTTGAATTCATAGGCTTTTAATTATAGGTTTTCTTTACACCTTTGTTCTTATTTCTATTTGCGTATATTTTAATTGTTGTTTTCTTCCTAATTGCATTGCTTTTTCGATCGCTTGAGTAATACTGTGGTTTTAGTATTCTAGTAATCAGTTCACAGTCCCTTGGGTACGACAACCCTGGGATACTTTGCCAGCTACACCGATAGTGTACGCTTGCATTGTATTCCTATATATATCACACACTCAATTTTATACACATCATCTACCATGACTTTGCTAAGCACCACCATAATAGGCCCATGTAACTCAGCACTCAGGACATGCTGGTCAAAATGCTCCCACATCAGATCCACCTCTCTTAAATAGAAAGCCTCATTTGCCACACAAATAAGAGGGCGTGGGATTGACTAGACATGGACAGCTGGCGAAGCACCCCGCTTTGGCTGATGAGGCTCACACCACAATCTAAATCTCAATATGCCAAAAAAGAAGGTGACAGGGTGAAGTGGATGATGGATCCGTGCATTGGAGTATGGTGTCCACTCCACATCCTTATATCTTAATCGATCCACTCCCTTGATGAGATATCTATTGTGTTGCTCGTGGGAGTTCCTCATGGTATGCTACATTCATGCAAGTGGTGTGGCAAAAGCCAAGGAAGTTTTCATATATCCACTTCTATAAATATGCACAAATAAGTTAGTCTAGACAACAAGAAAAATAATTATATAAGCTAAACTTAGATGCATAATTGTCATACTAGTACAAGCAATAAGTAGCTAGCCATTTGCTTCGCTTTGTGCCTATAAGCATAACCTAGATGCCTGTACATATGGGTGAGACATGGCTCCTCAAGGAATATCACCAATGGCATCTAAGTCCCGTAGTAGCTCCAGACACTCTACCCACATAGAGGTGAAGGATTTGTCATCGAAGATCATGCATCTATGCACACACAACGCCATTGTTCTATAAATGCAGCTAACATTGCTTTGCTGGCCATAGAATAATCGAGCCCGATAAGTGGCTCTAACCCTAAATGCCTGACAATACGATGGATCTCCTTAGGCATTGCCTCGTACTGCAAGGCCCTCACTTTATTGTCGTGTATGACCGTTTTCAAAAGATTACAATCTTGTGTTATAACAACAGCCTGTTAGATTCACATTTTAACACAACAACAATGAATGATTGTACATACATCCTTTACAATTGTTGTAACTTATTGGCTACTCTATCCATACATGTCGTGTAGTGTGCCCGCCATACCTCTTGAGCATTGAAATATTATAAGAACCAACTAGGGTTGGAGCCATAAGGAGGTTCTGTCTTTGAATCACATATGTTAATTAATCAAGTCTTACTCCCCATCCACATCTGCATAATTTGAGTCATCGGAGGGAGCCATTGGACGAATACCAATAGTGAATTTTTATAATAAACATAAAATTAAAAATTTAAATCTAATGTGGTTACAGTACCAAATGGTTGTGGACAACTGTTGGGTGTTTCTTGGAGGGCCAAATGACTCTACAAGTCTGTTTGTAGCTCCAAACAGCTCTACAGGTCTATTTGGAGCCCCAAATGGCTCTATAAGTCCGTTTGGAGTATCAAGTGACTCTACACAACTATTTGGCACTCCAAACGTACTTGTAGAGCCGTTTGGGGCTACAAATAGACTTGTAGGGCCATTTTTCACTCCAAATGCACCTATAGAGCTGTTTGGCCTTCAACCATCGTGCATGGCCATTTTTACATCAATAGAACCAATTTAAAAACCAATAACAAAGAAAAAAAGAGTGTGAAGAACTTACGTGAAGGATAGAGAAGAGAACCACTTGAAATGGAAAAAATTTGAGTTTGAAGACCTTGGTTGTAATGGAGGTTAGAGGTTTGGGGGGATGGTGGAGTTGGAGTCTTTGGTTAAGAGCTAAGAGGAAAGAAGAGGAAGAGATGGGAGAGGGAGTATGTGGTGATGGAAATGTCAAGAGGGGGGTTTGCGGCTAGGTTAAAGGGTATTGTTGGTATTTAGTTGTGATAATTTTATGAGGGGGTGGGTTTGATTAAAGTGAGGGAGTTATAAAATGAACACCCCCCCCCCCCCCCCCCCAAAAAAAATCTTCATTTATGCTTATCACTTGCACTCAATTCATTTCATTTAGCCACTAATTTTGCAAGTAGAAATTGGGTTTTAGCTAGTTGAATCAAGTATTTGAACTATCATTTGAAGGATATTGTTTGAGCTACTCTAAGCACCCAAATTTCTATCTCAAATTCCAGGTTGTTTTTGCACTTCTCTGCTTCCACTTATTTGTTTGAGTTTTATAGAATCTGTTTAAGCTACAATGTGATAGTTTGCATGGGATTATTTGAGAATTTTCAAATTTATAGGTATGAACACAATGCCATGTGAAATTTAGGATTTTTGAGGTTGCTTCGTAGTTTTCTAGGATAGAAATGGTTTATAAAAAGGTTAATGCACCTGTATGAATAGAAAAGTTTGGAAATTTTTGTTGTTCTTGGATTTCTAGAAAATTCTGCAAAAGGTGGCAATTACATAGATTGCAAAGGAAATTACACAACGTGTAATTCAGCCTTGCTAAACCGTGTAATATGAATCTTTGAAATGTCTATTTTTTTTTTCTGATTTTTATGCAATTTTAGCTTATTTGATATCTGCCACTTCATGATTTAGTGAGATTAGAAAAGTTTGGGCGCGCTTTAGCTGATGCGTACCTTCCATAGAACTCATGCATGACTAAGCATGGAAAATTTCCCTAAATCCAAAGTTGATTGAGCATGAATTGAATGATTTGATGAACTAAGTTGATTTATGAGTAATTTTGGTAGTGAAAAGCATTTGCTTGCCTTGGAATTCATTTTTCTGCTACATGGCTGGATTACACGGATTGGAGACTTGAAATCACACCATGTATTTACCATAAAGTATGTTTCTATTTTTTCTATTTTTGATTTTTGATAAAAGATATACTATTAAATTGTTAAAGTGAAAAGAAATTTTTGGTAGAAGTTAAGTGAGAATGGTTGTAGGATACATTTGTAATGGATTGAATATGCACTTTTGTTTTGTAATATCCTTTTAAGTAGCTATGGGTCATAGTTAGATAAAAGCTTTACACACGAGTGATGAATATGAGAATGGGGTGAAAGAGAGTTTTTGGAATTTGCTAAGAGAAACGAACCTGATAATTATGGGAGGTTGAAGGGCATGCTTCTAGAAGGCAATACACTACCGGATCACAATTATGAGGCGAAGAAGATATTGTGTCTGATGGATGGAGTATAAGGAGATACATGCTTGCTCTAATGATTGTTTATTGTACTGGGGAGAATTCGAGGGTTGCATGAGTACCCAAAATGTGGGTTATAAAGCAATAAAGTCAAAGATGATGATTCTAGTTGTGATTTGAACACCCAGGAGCCTCATCAAGGTGTTATGGTATTTTCCAATAATCCCAAGTTTCAAGCAATTGTTTGCTAATGCAAAGGATGCAAAGAACTTAAGATGACACACAAATGAGAGACTATCCGATAGCAAGCTTCGCCATCTGGCATATTCTTTGCAATGGAAGAAAATCAGTCAATTGTTTCCTTAGTTTGGTGATGAGCCAAGAAACCTTAAGCATGGACTTGCTATGGATGAAATGAATCCTTATGGTAACTTATTACCAAGCATAGTTCATGGCATGTTCTCTTGGTGATTTACAATATATCTCATCAATTGTGCATAAAGCGAAAGCATATTATGTTGTCTATAATAGTTTTGAGCTTGAGACAATTGAGGAAAGACATACATCTTTTTCTTCGGCCTTTGATTGAAGACTTGAAGATCTTGTGGGAGGAAGGCGTGGATGTATTTGACGAGTATCGCAAGGACTCTTTCAAGATGCATGCCACAATCTTCTGTACCTTTAATGACTTTTCAAAATATGGGAACATGTTCGGATACAGAGTTAAGGGGCATAGAGTATGCCCTATCTGTGAAGAAGGCACTTGCTACCATCAATTGTAACATGGAAAGGAGACAGTTTACCTTTGGCAGCGAAGATTCTTGAGATGGGATCACCTATATTATAAATTAAGAAAAATCTTCAATGGTTTCCAAAGGGTAAAATTGCTCCGGGGACGTTAACTGGAGATGAAGTTTACTTGCGGGTGAAGGACATCAATGTCATATTCGGTAAGACCCAAATGCAGGCACATGAAAAAAGCTTGTGGAAGAAGAGTTGTATCTTCTTTGATCTTCCTTATTGGTGTATTCTTAATGTGAGACATTATGTTGATGTGATGTACGTGGAGAAAAATGTGTGTGACAATCTTATGGGAATGTTTCTCAACATATCAGGCAAGACAAAGGATGGTGTGAATGCTTGATTTGGTAGTGATGGGGATATGAGAGGAGTTAGCTCCGCAATCGAGAGATAAACGGACTTATTTGCCCCGACCAATCATAGATTGTCAAAAAATGAGAGAAGAAGTTTTTGTGAGTGTCTATGTAGCACCAAAGGTCGCAGGTCTTTTGTGCAAATGTTAAGATGCTTGTCTCTATGAAAGATCTCAAGTTGGTTGGCCTAAAGTCTCATGATTGCCACATCTTGATGCAACAACTACTATTGGTGACTATTCGTGACATTTTGCCCAAAACTATTAGGCACGTCATAACTAGATTGTGCTTCTTCAATGCTATATGTCACAAGCCTAGGGACCTAACTCTAAAAATCGACCTGTTTGGCACCCCACCCCTGACTCATTGGCAAGGGTCAGCCTTCTCATCTCTTTATGTTGGAGGTTCACTAGTTTCATCTTGCCATGGACTCATTAGGGGATTGGCCATAACTCTCGACTAGTGAAGTGTCTTGGGGACCAACCCCAAGAACACACACTCAACCCTCAATTGTTTAGACACTCCCTACCATAGAACAAAAGCAAAACCAAGTGAACCTTACAATGAAGTGCAGATGCCCACGACCTCTGTCCTCTTGGCTTTCGAGCCATGACACTATATGCAGTAAGGTAATTGACCCTCAAAAATTGGATGAATATGAAAATGATGTTGTTGTTATCTTGTGTCAAATGGAGATGTACTGTCTTCCTTCATTTTTTGACATCATGGTACACTTAATTGTTCATTTACAATGGATGTATCCAATTAAGCGATATATGAATATTCTTAAAGGGTATGTGAAAAATTCACAATGACCTGAAGCTTCTGTTGTTGAAAGATACATTGTCAAAGAAGCTGTTGAGTTTTATATAGACTACTTGTAGAAGTGGAAGCTATAAGCCCTTGTCATAATGGAAGATGTACAAGGGTACATGGGGTTGAACAGTGATGAGCATAGGCCATGAGGAAGTGCTTCAAGCTCATTTTGTACATCCTAAATAACATTGATGAGGTTCAACCTTACTTATCTACTCACAAAAGCATTATCAAAGAAAAACACCCTCGAATGAATGAGAAATGGTTTTTGAACGAGTATAACAAGACTTTATTAACATGGTTTAAAGAACATGTTTTTTAGGATGACGGTGCTTCCAAAATAGTCAAATGGTTAGCATCTAGGCTCAACTAAGAAGTCATATGTTTGAGCAAATATGATATCTATAAGTATTCCTTCTACACAAAGTCTCAGGATGACAGGAGTACTGTGCAAAACAGTGGGGTTATGGTAGTGGCTAAGTTAATGAACTTTTGCTAGTTTGAATGAACAAAACCTTGTATTGACTTCTATATCTTATTTTGGAGTCATTGTAGAGATTTGGAAGGTCAATTACACTAAATTTAGATTGATGGTATTCAAGTGTAAGTGGGTTGACAATAATAGTGGTGTACAAACTGATGAATTGGGATTTACACTAGTGGATCTTGATAGAGCAGGCTACAAGGATGCACCTTTCATTATGGCGGTCCGAGCAAAACAGATGTTTTTGTCATTGATCCATCTAATGTAAGGTGGTCAGTGGTCCTCCAACGAAGAAGGATGGTCAGTGGTGGAAAAATTCAATATTCAAGTCTTGATATTTTTGAGGCTATTTCTTTCTCATCAAGGATGCATACTTTCAACGAGGATAATGACGAGGACGATGTACATGCCACTCAAGATGGTCATCATGAAGGGATATGGGAGAATATCCCTCAATATGACAAGTCTTCATGGTAAGCTAAGTCATATTTTTGTGAACTGTTAATTATGTATTTACTTTGAAATATGTGAATTATGTGGTTATTGTGAATTGTGTTTACTTTGAATTGTTTCATATTTACTTGCATTAAGTTAACTAAAGTTACTAACCTTACTTTGGTTTTATTGTCTCTACAGGCACATTGATCATCCAAATAGTAACCCATCTACAAAGGGTGTGTCAAATAGTCAGTCTACACGTAAGAAGGGTAGACATGTCACACGATTGAACTAGTTGATAGTTAACTGCTTTAGTGAGCAGAGAATATCAATTGAGTTTGATCTAGGCACTAGGAATCTTTTGGGGGAGAATATAAAGCAATTTAAGAGTTTTGTGGCCTTACTAGCATGATAGAAAGCTAGTATCCAGAAGTGTTGGGACAATGGAGAGCTCTGGCTAAAAGAGTAAATTTGGCATAGTATCATGGTGAAGACCGATAACCGTTTAAATGGGCTTCAATTATTACATTTTATCCACATCAATGTTATCTAACTCTGTTCATATTTCGTGTGCTTTTGTATCTCATATATGAGGTTTCGAAAACTGACTTCTTAAAGAGGAAGTGGCTATCATTCGTTGGGAAAAATTGGAGGGCCTTCAAGACACAACTCACCAATAAATACATTTTCGAGTTGCCAAAGGACGTCAATCCATGCAAGGAGTATCAATTCCTAGATGAGAAGACTTGGCGGCAATTTGTTGAAAGTCACCAAAACACTACCTTCTTGGTTAGTTAATATATTCATTTTTCATTTGATTAATTTTTGTTCGCTATAGTTCCTTGATGATGCCTCATTCATTTACTCTAGTTCCTTTTGTTAATAGGAGAAAAGGAAGAAAGCACATCATATACAAGCAAATAACTTGCACCACATATATTGTCTCATGGGGGTTGTGAGTTTCTTCAAGAGAGAATTATGGCAAAGAATTTAAGGCAATGTTAGGAAGCATCATGGTTAGACCCATCGAGAGTTACTTCTCCTCCATCTTCGCTCTCACATCATGAGAAATGAAAGAGAGCACAATAAAGAAAATCGGGGGAGTAGACATTCGAAGAGACTCTCGTTGTGGTTGAGAAGATTGTAAATAATTTATTATGCATTTTCAAATTTTGGATTAAAAAATATTAGTAAGCAATATGGTATAATTGTTAATATGATGTTACAACATTCTCTCAAGACACACAGCACATAGGGAAGCTTTGTGCCAGAAGGACGCTGGGATATATTGACTGTTGCAATTGGGATGATGGAGCACCTCAGGTGTGTTCATGCTGTTAGGCGAGGTGTGGGCTTACGACAATACTTTGGAGCTCTGTCATGCTTGAGCTAGAGTCATGATTATGAACAATAAAATGCAAAGATGATGGCAAAGATCCAAGTGGATATGATGGAAAAGCTTCGATAGGAGCTACGACAAGAACTGTTCACAATGAGTATTTCTAAAGCAAACACAACTCCCTCGCCTCCTCATTCCCCTATGCGTGTGAGCACAATAGGGAGTTGTGCTCCTGAGGATGTACCGAGGAAGATGTAGATGCATTGGTCCCTATCCCAAGTGAAGAGGTACAGACTGTGGGGCAATCCATTAGGACCTTCATTTTATGGCCAAGGAGACTCTTGTTTTTTTTTTTTTTTTTCTCATGAATGTGTTTTTACATATTAATTATGTATTATGTACCATTTCATCACTTAGGCAATTAGAGCATCGAATAGGCTTGCAACACTGCCACAACCTGGCAGCAATGAAATTTCAATCGCAGCCTATCACATTGTTTATGAATACTAACGTCATAAGCTGGCCCAGTTCCATCCCATTCTATATATACTCCAAAAATATTCTAGAACTGTGTATGGGTACAAAGATGCTTTGCATATCAGTGAGTGGTTGATTAAAGTACAATTTTATTTTTACTTCAATAATTAATAATTAAACTCTTACAATTTGAATTTTTTATAATATGTAAGTATTTACATTTTTTTTGCATCTTGAGGGCCCACAGTGATAAATGTAAATTTATTAATCCACTGCAAATTCAATCTATCAAGAATAAGCGAGAAGAGAGGAAAAAAAGTTACTTAGTTGATTGTTGTTACATATTTATTTAGAAAGTTTTTTTTTTGTATTTTTTAAAAAGAAAGAGAAGGTTTATAAAGAAAAAAAGATAGTTTGTAGGACCTATTTAAAAAATTTTAAGAGTAATATAAGTAGAAGAAAAAAATTATTATAGTATTCACAAAAATAATATAAATAATACTATATAAAACTCTTTATAAATTTCATGACTAAAGATGGTAGGGGTGAGCGTCGGTCGGTTACAATTAGTTTTGACTATATTTTTAACCGACCGACATTAACCGATTATATAATTTTGTCAAACCGATAACCGACTGACTATTCCTTAAAATCAACGGTTCGATTTTAGTCAGTTAAGCGGTCAGTTTCGATCGGTTAATAGTTAACTTACAGTAACAATTTTTTTTTTTTTTAAAAAGAGTTTTTGTTTCCATTTTAGTGCTGTGTCTACTTAGAATATATATTTAATTATTTTATCGTAAATTAAGAATATAATTATTAGATAAGTTAAAATAAATTATTTTTTAAAAGTATCTATAACATCTTATTAAGAATTATATAAGTAAAAATAAAAATACATATATTTAAAAACTTAAAAATATATAAAGATATTTATGGAAGCTAATTTCTTTCGGTTCTAAACATATGCACAAATGCTTAGAGAATGCAAAATTAACATAAATAAATGTCTATACATAACAAAAGTAATATTTTTTTTTAATTTCTTTACTAGAAAATTTTTATTTTCAATAAACATATTTACCCAAGACTAAAGGATATATCAAATTAGTAATGTATAATTATTTTTATACATCAAGATGACACAGTATTTGAGTGATTTAATCAATTAATAAAATAATTGAATCACTATTAACATGGTATATGAAAATATTAAAGTTTATAATGTTTTAGTTAGTCAATTCGGTTTTTATCGGTTAAGAAAAATATAAAACCGAAACCGACCGACGTTAATTGATTTGTTCAAATTTTAAAACTGTAACCGACCGACACTAATCGATCGTTTTCGGTTCGATCAGTTTCAGTCAATTAATTGAATTTTGGTCGTGGGTAGGTGAAACTTTCAGTTGGGTTATATCAGTTGAATCGGTTAGCCCTGTTCAAAAAATATATAAAAGTCGGCTTATATGGTAGTTTTCGGTTTGAAACTTTGCAAACCGATCGGTAGCCAAACCAACCGACTATCATCTTGAGATGCACCTGTGCTTCCTGACCGAAGATGTCCACTCTAGAGTTGAAGGGTATGGTATAGGTCTAAAAAAGTAGCATAGCTTTAGCTGTTAGCTTTGGGTCTTGGTATCAGTGCAAAGGAATTAAAAATTATTGATACTGCAAAAACATTGGTAACGTAAAATTTGACCTCTGAAACTTGTTTATCTATTATAATTTCTCAGTTTATAACAAAATTATCTCCTAAAGAAAACTAATCAAACCTTACCTTTATCCATGGTTAACAGATAAAAATACAACTTGTAAAGTTAGAGAAAAAGTTTTTTTTTTCTTTTTTTTCAAATATTTATGAAACAATATTGTAGGTTGTAGATAATATTCATCTACAATGTTAATTAACAGTATTTTTTACATAATAAAATAATACAGTTAATAATATAACTCTTAAAAAACACTTAGGTTAAAAAAGAATATTGATTATATATTTGATAAATCTTTGCGAATATAAAATAATTTTGACATTGTGCCATTCTTAACATACACATTCGGACCTCTTGATTGGATTCTTTTATATCTAAAAAAAATATACAATAAAAAAGTATTTAAAAATGCTAGTACGTGTGTAAATGGGAATGTCAAGAGGTCCAAGTTATACTTTTGGTTAGATACAAAAGAAAATAAATGTATAAATGGGAGGTTCTGGAAAGACGTAAAGCATTGGGAACACAATATCTCAGAGAAAATTTGCCAGTCCGAGTTCCAACACCACACACAGACCCACTATCTCAAAGGACCTCTTCTGCTGGGTTGAAAGAGGCTTTTAGATTGGTTGAGTAAAAAAGAAAATCTCTCTTTATTAAAGAAGTCTCGTTCTCTCTATTGAAACCTTTAGAACTTTGAATGAAGTTGAAGAGAACACCACAGTGGCAACTTGCAAACGCAGAGTGTTATACTATGAATGAGCCAAAGTTTTACATTTATATATTTATCAATATTTTGTATTGGTTATGGGATACAATAATGCACCGTATAGTTGATAGTAAGTATTTAGTCAAACCTTAAGATCAGCAATAACTACACTTACTTTGATCTTATAATCTAGTCATCCAAAATCAGAATGAAAGGAGTAGAAAACATAGAAGTAAAATATTGAAATTAAACTGAATAAAATAAATGAAAATAAGACTATAAATGGCAAATGTAAATAGAATAGAAACAAATGGAAACAAGGGCGAGTCATGGGGAGTGATCGAATTTGTCTCATGTGGTTGACAATCAACTCAGGATTCGTTTGATTCGCTTTAAAATAATAGACTGAACAGGACAAAAAATTTTGTACTCTGTTTGATTTTAAAAAAGACAATGGTACTAGAAAAAAATATTCTGAAATACTAGACAAATTTTTTATTTTTTGTCCCTCAAAAAATCAAAGGACAAAAATTTTGTCCACAGTACAAAAACTTAAAAAGATAAATTTAACCCCACCTCCTCAAAATTTTTTTTATTGTGCAAAATGAACATATGCAATATCTGGATTAGTTTTTTTTTTTTTCTCTTACAATTTCAATTTTATAAAATCCAAAAATAAAAATTTTTAATAACAAATATTGTATAACACAGAGGGTATTATAGTAAATTTCACATTATTCTATCAAGTACTTAAGTTAATCAAATAGTTAACAACATAATTTTTTGTCCTGTGCATTAACTAACAAACAGTAAACAAGACTAAAAGTTGTCCTGTAACTTAACTACTTGTTGTGCTGTTTTGCTTGTACTATTCTGTACTGTGTATCAAACGGAACCTCATTCTCGGATTATGTAAGTGAATTACGCAGCGGGAATTCCTCATGTATAGTCTAAAGGCTTGGTCCACCTCAAACTCTTGACACTTTGGAAACTAAGCTAGCTTGATGCATCTATGAAGAATATAGGAAGGGTAGAATTGAATCTCATCTATGAAGAATCTTCAAGCTTGATGTTGAAAACTTCTTGAAGATATTCCAAATTGGTGTGCAGCTCCTCTACTCTAGACTCTAACTACAACTCTATCTAAAACTAAAGATACTCATAGAAACGCGCTCTAGCTATTTATAATAATAGAGCAAAATTGCACAAACAACTATACAACATGTAATCTAGATCTAGCCATGTAGTTGCTTTTCGATAATCGTAATCTTTACTTGTGAAGATTACATCGCTGAGGAGTGCATTTTACATGACATGTAATTGTTTTCTAATAATCCATATAATTTCTTCAATTAAAAAAGTATGGGCCGCATTTAGGATGGATTACATAGCTGTGTAATCTCTTGCAGTCCATGTAATTCAAGTCTATGTAATTTGTCTCTTCTTGAAAACACATTTTTCTTGCCCAAAATCTCTCTGATTTCACTCATTTTCACTTCTAAGGGCAATTAGGACCTGAAAATGATAAAAGAAACCATTCAAGTATAAATCCTAATATTATTTCATAATTGGGGCATTAATCAACAAGAAAATGTGTCAAATAAGTGCATGAAAATGCACTTATTAAACTCTCTACACTTGAACTTTTGCTTGTCCTCAAGAAAAGACAAAAATTAAGACATTCTAGAATTCTATGGCAATGAGTATAAACCAAGGAAGGAACTCAAGAGCCATCCCGACATGTATGTTTTTATGTACTTTTTTTTACTATTTAGCTTTATCCATCTTGACACATCTTGACACCTTTCGTGAATTATTTTGGTCTAGGGCTAAACATACAATGTTATGCGTGGTATGCACACGCAAGTAGAAAAAAGGCAACACGGACTACTCCTCAAGTAAGTACCTCTTGAATCCGATATGCTAGCATTTTACCTTTTTCTTGAAAAGATGCACTTTGAAAAATGTTTCAATGCATATTGGTTTTGATTTGTAGTGTCGTAGACAAATTGAGAGCACAAAGTGTGGATTTTATGTCGTGTGAAGTATGTTCAATATTGTCTCCATAAACATTATTGATTTATGTGACGAGGTAATCATATTTTTATGGCTTAGTTTTGCTTGCATTCTTATGAACCCAAACATTTTTTTTTTTTTTTAATGTGCTTTGAAATTTCAAAGATTTGATAATTCAGATCCATTCTCTAAAGAGGAGATTGATGACATGTAAAAACGATGGGCTAAATTTCTTATTCATATTGCCGAACTGTGATTTAGGTTTGTTAACTTGTGATTCAAAACTTTTAAACTAATTGTAGTGGCTTCTTATTATAATGAATGATAGTTCATTTTAATTTATTGTAGTTTTGAATCTGGGATTTAATGTTTCTATATGTTTATGATTTAACGAATGTTAAACAAGGCGGAAAGATCCAAATATAGAGGAAGTCTTTTTTTTTATTATTAAGAAAATAGGCACCTTTTACATCAGTTATGGACTAAACTGACGTAAAAAGTATGATTTTTTATATTGTCTAATTCTACGTCAATATTGAGACTAACATAAAAAGTCAATTTTACTCCATTTAATTATTATTTTTTTTTCAATAGTTCTAGTTTCAACTTTCAAGGTGACAAGTTTACAATCCCTTTTATTGGTAAGATCCCGTGGACCAAAACGGCGCCATCCACAGACGCAGTTATCATATACACTCAGTCGTCTTTTGGGTATAACTAAGACTTGTTACCTGTTAAAGGCTATTCCACATTCGTTACATCATTGGCTTGGACTGTGATATCATAGTTTCAAAATGTCAATCGTCTTTGATTAAAACAAGCGTGAGATTAAAAACCTAGCAACTCATTGAAAGAAGATTCAAACTTATTACATGTGTGCTATTCAAAATCAAATGAACACTCAGGAATAGAAGTATTCGAGCAAGTCAACTAAAAAGATAGCCACCAATATAGAGTAGATTTCTTTTAAGTACCCCATGAGAGAGAGAGAATAAATAAAAACAAAAACAGAAAAGAACACCTCTTAAAGTGCAAAAAAAAAAAAAAAATCCCCTTGCTTTCTTATTTTGGAATATCATCTAAACGTTGGACCAGTTCAAAGATTTAGAGAAGACCTGGAGTGAAAAGAGCATTCCTCAAAACTTCAACCATAAAAAACCATTTTGATTAAGCACGCAACTATATAGTGCATAAATAACAAGCGGTAAAGGTTCTACACGGTTGGGGTCCAGGTTGAAATACTCACTCCCCCAATATCCACTACTAGAAAATCTAGGTTTGTCTATCCGACGGCCAAAAGAAAACGACAATTAAACAACTAAGGAAAATAAATTGCATTCCATTAGGCACATTCAGAAGGGTCTAAATAGTTTCTAAACTATGTTCTTAAAGTGCAAAAAGCTTATTGATCTCGACAAACAGTACCAACCTCCTAGAATTAGAATACATTTGCGAGTGTGGAAGGGCTAAGGAAAACAAAACTAACTATGAGAGATCGTGAAAAATACCATTAAGCTGTGCGAAGAGCCTGGGATTAAAGGAGAGGACAAGTACATTGGAATCCATGGTTGACTTTATCATTTTCAAGCTTGGGAAGAATGTACAGGCCATTGCTACTGAGGCAGAGGCAGTGGACAAAGACACCCAGTTGCAGAAGGTGGCAACTGGGAGTGAAAGCAGTAGCAGTATGCCACACAGACACATGACATGAGCATTTGGTTCGTGTTCCAGTGTGCCACTTCCTCCCAGTTCAGGATCATCTTGTCTGGCTAAGGCTTCCAAGTACAATTGATTCATCACACAACGCAAACTTCGGCTTATTTGTCCCATCAACACAACAGCAAGCACTTTGAAGATCACAACTCAAATTCTCTATTCAGTATTTCCTTTGTGTATACAAGTTGAATGGCAAGTTTGCTTTTCGTTGAATCTACAAGTGTTTTAAACTGACCCTAACTGTTTACTAGGAAAAACTTACCGTTGTCGGAATTTTAACAGAATGATTAATAATCATACTTTTAGGATTTAAATGTTTTATTCTTCTTTCTTTTCTTGTCTTATATTCTGCCCTAATTAACAAAAGAAAATAATATAATTTAATAATAACTGTAATATTATTTTATTAAAATAATAAAAAGTTTCATTTTCGAAATTCTAAAAATTTAATCACATTAAAACGATATAACTTTAATTTAAAAAGTTTCAATTTGTACTCATCATAGTGTGTTACAGACCACTTGCCTTTTGACAAGTTAGTATTCCACTTGATGGTACGAGTGGTGCCAATGAAATCTAGCAGGAGCAAGTTCAAAGTATTTAAAGTGATATTATATCCAGCTCAATTTGTTTATATGACTTCTTCTTTGGGTATATTTTTATCTTACTTTTTTTTGTCTCTCATTTTATCTTTGTAATCAACTAACAAACACAAGAAAAGATATACACAAATTCAAAGTACAAACAATTTATTGGTGCGCGTACAAGTTTTAGTGTCCTGTACAAAAATTGACAACTATTCTATTCTTACAGACAGCCACAGTTCACCTCTTCACTTTACATTTGCCTTGAACTATATATACAAAATCACCCCATGCTCGGGATATGTTGACGACAACATAAACATCTGCGAAAACACCCAAAAGAAATTTAGAAGGATTCGTGAATGGTAGCCCACAGAAACTCATTGCCACTTCCTTCTCTCCTCATCTGTTGCCAAAGGGAGCTGCCATGGAGTAATCAAGTAATCACTTTATCCCTGTAACCTCACCATCTCCGTCATTCTGGATCCTTTTCCATTTACAGTTGCTGACAATCATGAAGAACAAGATCCTCGTGTGCTTTGGGATTCCGTGCTGTGTGAACCATCAACAAATTGATCAGGCGTGAGAGGCTCCAAAGATCCCCATGTTCTTCTAACCTTAAGTTTAACATGCAAAGGAACTGCAAAAAACATATATATGAGAGTGAATATGGGGTCCTAGTATAAGAGCCCTCAATCCCCTTTGCCAAATTTGTACAGGATACAAACCAAGAAGTGAAACAGCATTCTCCATGCTAGTCTGCAATAGCAGGGCAGCTTCTTTTATAACACAAGGATCGACTTCAAGCACTAATTCGTCATGTACCTAGATAACACAATCACTCAGAAGATATAAATACACAGATAAATAAACATAAGAGGGGAATACCTCTACACTTACCTGCAACAGAATCCGGCAGCGATCTCTGAGCATGTGAAACTTGGTGGCTAGTGAAGAACTCGAATCCGGGCCATCAACTCCAGGAACAATTATGGAGTAAATGTTTATCATTGCAATCTTAATTATGTCAGCAGCGGATCCCTATAAAAATAACACGAATTTGAGTGCTAACATCTGAAGGAAAGGCAACCCAACTCTAGAAAAGAGAAAGAGAAAGTTATTCCTGACAGATGGAATTCACAGCTTGCCTCTGAGCTCTCGATTCGCTACCAAATTTTATTTTTGACAGAAATCGTTTTCTTCCCTTAAGTGTCTCCACATATCTGGACCATGAATATAAATATACATGAATAGTTTTACAAAACGTGCTCAAAAAGTAACATGAGAGAGATCACAGATAAGGAAAATTAGATACTGTTAACAAGAGAGAACAAAAGATACAAACACCAAATAGTAAACAGATAACTGTACAGAGACCAAATAGACCTTCAAGTAATTGTTTAACAAAACAAAGTCACAACAGATGATTACTCTAATTTTTCAAATCAGATAGTATCCAATGGTTGCATTGCCAAACGAAGTAAACGTGTGGTTACAATCTAAAAGGGCAAACAAGATGTCCTCACCCTCTGTTACGACAAGTTGCAACCGCTTCCTGAAGCCAGGACGCAACACCAGGAAAAGAGCTTCTAAAGTTCTTAATCTCTTCTACAGCTTCATCTGAAGTACAATCCAGTTGCTCTGCAAGGCTCTTGGCACCCATACCGTAAAGAATGACGTACACCATCCTTTTGGTCTGATCTCTTTCTTTGGAGCCAACAGAATCCAGCGTACAATTCAAGAGCTTTGCTAATGTTCGGTGCTCTTTAATGACTGGAACAATGGGATGCTTATGCCTGAAATAATATCAAATTGCCTAAAACAAAGTCTACCAAACAATAAAAGAAGAAATCTTAAATGTTGCATGCAATGAGACTTGGATTGGAGGTCCAATAACATTTGGTTTAAATTCATATTTGCATAATTTTCCAGTAAGTTCCAAAGGTTGTTTCTATGTGGCCTATGTTAAAACAGATGATCGCAAATGCCTAACACATTCTACATGTGCCTATGTCCAGCGTTTACCTTCTATCGCAGTGATGGTGCATCACCGTTACGAGGTAGTCCAGTGATGTTTACCTATTTAAAATAGTTTGGGAATAAAATCCATGACATTTAGTGTTCCTTATTTTAAAAGGCATCTGATGTTTTCACAATTTGAGTAAAACAAAGCAAACAACATATTAATTGCATTAACTGAAGCTTCTCTTCTAAGCATCGACCTGCCTGCCCTAATTTTTAGCTTATATTAAGTTATACTGTTAAAGAGGATAAATCGAATGTAAAAAAGTAGTTTTATTTATTTATCCACAAAACAACAGTCAAGCATCAAAATCTTTGTAATATTCTATTTACTATTGGGCTGTGATTCACCTTAGTGCTTCCAAACTGTGTTTATCAGTACTTAGATGCTGCTTTCCCTTAGTGCATCCATCAGATATGGGCAACTTCAAGTGTTCATACAGCACCTTTGCAATATCTGCTGGCATATACAATGAAAATGTCATCCCAGCCAGCTTAGAAGCTTCCTTCTCGAGAATCTTTAGCCTCTTCACCAACCATTTATGAGCCTGGATACATCTCTCAAGGTCAACACCAATTCCCCAAAGCTCCAAGTCAGCAAGTACATTTACCTAAAACCCATACCAAGGAAAATGTTATAGAAACAAATAATGTTTCAGCTAACAAGTTAAAGGAGAAATATCCAAAATTCCAATGTCATAAGTGTAAAAAGGGAGAGGAAACTAAAAACAAGCAAGGCAACTCGAAAGAGCAGCAAAGAAAATAACCGAAAATAGGCCAGAACAGCTTAGGGAAGGTGAAAAACAAAAGGGAATCGAGGGGAGGATGACAGAAATAGAAGCAAAAGGATGGGGGAGAGGGGAAGAAGTTCAGTCGCAGAAAGGGGGAAGGGATCAGCCGGAAATAACCTTAAAATTTTAACCAAAACTCGCAGATTTGGTGGAGTGCCAGGATAGCGCCACAATGCCGCTCCAGGAACACAGCCACAACACCCAAACATGCTGCAATCAGAGAAGCCGTCGCCAATTAGCCCAAATCCGCACTGCAAAACCGTGATCTCACACAATCCCGGCAGGATTGATAACTATGTTGTCATAAAGGTTGAGATCTTAGGTTCAAATCCCAATTCTCTGACATTGACACATTCCAGAGTGAAAAATTAGCTCTATCCACACTCTTCAATTCGAGTAGTCCAGCATTCTTAAGTAAAGCAAATAGCAAGCTCAAAATCAGTAGCAATCAGAGAAATGGAATAAATTCAACAACCTATGACGTGAATATTGACAGCAACTCTGCATTTTTCTTCTCAGGTGTATCAGAAACCCACTTTCTTGTTAGCCTATCTGCTTTAGAACAGTTCTTAAAATATAATTTAATATCACAGAGGAAACTCTAGTATAGCAAGTTTAACATTAAACCATAAACATCATGGGCTGAAAATTTTCTGCTTTCGGGAAATACACATCTATTTTCATATCCACTGGTGTGGATGAGCAACTTGTCAAAAAGGGATCCAATGCCCATTTTCTATAGTCAAAATCAGGCAATAAAGATATTTTTCTTGGGGTTGGGGATACGCATTAGATTTATATTTTGTCGCAGTTAAGGCCCAAACAGAACTGTGTTCCTAAGCTCTACTTTCTTGTTAAAGAATATAGGAACAAAATCCTATAACACAACTACAGAACAATCTAGAAAAAGCCTTACAGTAGATAGTGATACCACTTCAGTTATAAACATAAAACTTCAATACTAGATATCGAAAGACCAAAGCTTTAGGATGTTTCTTCTCAAGTCAAGCAACTCAAAGCTCTCAGGTGAACAACAAACCACTAAAATCTTTTTATTTTTCTTATTTTGTTTTATTCAATCTTGTGCAAGACGAAAAAAGCAAGAAAATGTTTATGCTGAGGCAATCAGAGGAAACCCTTCCCCCTCTTTCATTGGTGGAAGATAGAAGTTAAAAGCATTACACTGCACGAAACCTTACACAAGAGACACAACTCATCTCAGCAATTAGTGAAAATGACACAACTACATATAATATTATTGAACTTGAGAACAAGATTCAATCAGGAAAGGAATTTATTGTAAAAAAAAGAAAAGCATAATTTTGAGTTGTCATATTGAAATTGAATCAGGCCAAACAACAGGTAAATTAATAATGCAATGCACAAGACCAAATGTAGGTTGGAGTATAGGCAGTTTTACAATTTCTTCTGCTCAACATTCATTTTTGCCTGATATGGCTTAAGTAGTTCATCGGCTTCACTTCCATGACACAGGATAAACTTCTCCAAGAAGACTTCTTCACTCAAGTAAAATATTTTCCGGAAGGCGAACTGTTTCACAAGACCTTTTGACAACAAAACTTGGAAAACAGAAGCCCTTGGAACTATTCGCTTGTGAAAGCTATAGCTCAGCAATGCTGGATATCTGGCAATAGTAGAAGATTCAATGACCATCTGATTGACAAAAAAGTCCATTGTCTTCTCAATCTTATCCTCTGAAAGTGCCATTAAGATTGGAAACCTTCCAAATGCTGCTAAAATCTCATCATCTGACCAACCCCACCCTTTATAGAGATCAGCCTTCCTTGTCCATGTGGATTTGCCTATACAAGTTATCACAGCAACAGCCATAACAAATTGCCCCGTCAAAGCATTAAACCCCATTTCATTCACTTCCGCTACAGTCTCCTGGAATCGTTCATGTTTCATAGTCAAACCCCGGGGCTGCCTTTCTAATAATTTAACAATATTACATTTAGGAACCCCTACCTCTATCAATACTTCAATGTTACGTACAACATTAGACTTATGAACAAGAATGGCAGAAAAACGTTTAAGAGCTTTAATGAACTTGTCTTCAGATTTAAGCAAGCTCATAAAGAAATCAAAAGAGGGGATGATATGTTTCTGAAGGTTACTTGTCAGAAAACGAGGACTGGATGCTATGATTTTAGGCAAGTCAGAACATAAGACACCTTTGGACTTCAAAAACTCAATTTTGGGCAGAAAGGTTTTTTGAGGATCACATAGAAGCAAACGTGGATTTGATTTTATGAGGCTTAACATCTGGGTTTGAGAGAAACCTTGTTTCTTGAAGAACTCAATGATCAAATCAGGCTTTTCTCTAGTTTGAAAATTAATGTACTTGGAAACAGAAGCAGCTTTTTCAGGAGAGAACCCAAGAGTGTTAATGAGATATGAGACTGCAAAAGGCTGGAGATTTGAAGTGGTGGACATGTATTTCAGAGAAATCCATGAATTTTGTAGAGAAAAGCGTTGAAGTGAAGTTAGAGAAATGGTGGTTATAATGATATGCCTCTGAGTCTGAGAAAGAATGGTTTTGCAGAGAAAGCAAAGCATTGTTGCGATATTACAGAGCATGGGAGAAGTTACTCACCGATTGGAAAAGATTTTCTCTGTAGTGTCGGGTTCAGCCGAAGGAGAACAAAACCTCATTGGCTTTGTTAATTTAATAAGGAAATGCACACTCCCCACCCCACTCGTGTTTCTTCTGGTATAATGCCATTTGTGGTTATCATTATCATTATCATATTTAAATTTAAATTTGTTGTCATTTTATTTTTTTTCACTTATAATAATTTAGTTTAATTATACTTTTAAAAAAAGTTCAGTTAAAAATTTGTTCAAAAAGGATTTTCTTTTGCCGGTCAATTAATTTCATATTATTAATTCTCTTAAATTTATATAAAATTAAAAATAATTTTTATAATTTAAATTTTATTAAAAATTTGTTGTTGAATTATATAAATATTTATAAAATAATATTTATATTAATAAATATTTATAAATTATAAAAAAATATATTTTAATTTTTAAAATTATAATGACTAATTTATAAATATTTATAAACTATAAAAAGAAATTATTAAAACCATTACTTAACATTTATAATAGGAGAGTGAGTATGTTATTTTATAAAATACACGGAAGAATGTGTAAAAAAAATTAAAGAGTATGTTAAGCATTTTTTACTATAAAAATTAATTTTTATTTTAAATTTTAAATTTTTTAAATTTTTTCTAAAATTATAAAGATTATTATAATTAAAGTTAATCATTTTTTTTGCATAATCCTAAATTTTTTAAATGAAGACATAATAGAGTCGATTTTTATGCAAATAATGATATATAATGGGTATTCGAACATAAGAGCTCTATTTAGAAGATAACTAAAATAATTATAATTAAAAAATAAAATAATAGTAGTAGCAATTGAATATTTTTCTTAGAAATGTATTTGATGCTTTTATTCAAGGATCATTCATAATTTTAAGTAGCTATGTCCATGACCCAATCTAAATCAACACAAGTCAATCCAGTTAGTTTGGGATAGGTTTTGCATTTGATTGAGTTAAGTTGAGTTTTAATATGACTATTCAAAATTCATCGAATTAGGTGATAAATTTAAAGTAAATAAATCTTATCTCATACATTAAAAAATTTAAAATTAAAATATATAAAATATAAATTAAATATGTCAAATTAAATATTTGTGTTTCATTACCCTATATAAGAGGGACAAATATGTATATTATAGACGGGTAAGTTACTTTTATTTATGATAATTTTTATATATTTTTCTTTGTTAGTTTATTTATATGTTGTTGTTTAAGTGATAATTTTTTACTTTGTTTATCTCAATTAAAAAAATATAATATATATTTTTATATCTTAAAATTTCATCAAAAATTTCACAATTATTTAAATTTGTTTAACTTATTTTTTAAAGAATTGTATAGATATTTTTTTTTGTAAAAGAAATGTTTTGACTCATTGATCCAACCCAATCCCACCTCACAAATCATAGGTTTGATTGAGTTGGGTTGGTAAAATTTTGTGTTTAGGGTTGAATAAGAAAATGTACTTGATCTTGCCAAACCCGACACATGAATATCTCTACGTTTAAGTTTAAAGCCTATTTAAAATAACAATAATAATGGATAATTTTTTTATTGAGTGTAATTTTAAGGATTTTTTTATTAGACACGAGCTAAGATTTTGAACTTTGTTTTAAAATGTATTTATTATATAATATTTTCTCAAACCAGAATTTTTGATAAAGTGCAATATGATATCACATAAACTAATATTGTTATTTCGGGTTAGACCCTTGTAAGAATTAGACTTTTTTAAAATTTTCTTTTCTTTTTCTTGGATTAGTTTTGAAATGAAGCTATATTTTTATTTAACAAGTGACCAACCTTTATAAATTTATTTATTTAATTAATTAATTAATTTTAATTTTAATTTTAATATAAGGTAAATATACCATAAGATTGATGTGATTGTTCTTTGCCGGCCTTACATTTTTTAAACATTGAATTGGAGTGACTGCATCCAATACTACCAGCAAATTATTCTGATGAGCTTCATGCTTTAGCGATGGTGACTGGCTTCCCCCATTTACAGAATTTCTGAACAATGCCTTCATTCTCTTCAAAACCATTCTTCCTGAGATTCACCCTTTGCAGGTATATCACCACCATTTTCTCCAACTTCTATTCCTTCTCTTCCAACAGGTTTCTATACACAATCCAATTTTCTCTGAAATACTTCTATTCCTTCTAACCTGGAGAAGTTGCAGCAGCTTCCAAGTACATCCATTTTCAAACTACAGAAAAAAGTTAGATCTAATGATAAAAAATTTTCAAGAGACAAGGCAAGTCTTGAACTGTAAAGAGGTGTAATAGCCTCACAAATTAAATCACTACTCTCTTAAAATATAATATAGTATAGGGTAAGTAGGATTGTTCCCACAAGGAAGACTTAATTCAATCTAATAGGATTGCTTTCGAAAAAATAATAAACTACTAGAAATAAAAGAAATAATACACTACTAACTATAAGAATAACCTAATATGTCACGCACAAAATTAAGGAAAGGGGGGTGTTTTGAATATAAACTACTACTAAAAAATTCTGGGCAGCTTATAAAGAAAATAAAGAAAAGTAAATAGAGTGAATCAAATGAATTGAGTATGCTTAGCATCAACATATCTTCACAATGATTGACACAAATTCGATCATTGACATGTATAGGTAAACCAATTTTGAATAGCTAGACTATAGAATTTTGTACGACAAAATTTCCTATTTTCCCTTACTATTTGTTTTGTAACTAGAACATCTGAGAACAAAACCTATCGGGTTCAATAACCTCAATACACTAGCGCATGAAATTTAATTGAACTCTGAGCATTAAGATCCATGGAAAACATCATCTAACTTGAACCATAAAGGTCCACTAGCGGCTTTATGTAATTCAGATGTGAAATCATTCTAATCAATCCAATTCCAAGATTAACTAGTTGTTACTTGTGCCAAACTAATTAAGGATTCAGTCTTAACTAATTGACTAACATTATGAATGAGTTGAAGATGTTGGTTAGCTACTCCAATAAATCCAAATAGATTCAATGACAATGCTAACAAATAATTTCAGAATATTCAAAACAATTTATCTAACATTCAAACCATAGCCTTGTCTCACAAATTTGGCACCATGGCTTAGATAAGTCTAGCTAAGCATATACGAAATTAAGCTACCATTAGAAAAGATCAAGTAAAATTCTGGAATAAAGTCATGTTCACCTTAACCGGAAATAAACATAAGAAATATAAGCTTTAGGTTGCGGCAAAAGGGAACAAGCAATGAGATTTTGTATGAAATTTTTACCACATATTCTAGACACATTGAACTTGTATTCTGGAGCTTTTCACGATTTTTAGACATTTATACACCACGTTTCCATATTTTACAAAAACAGGACAGCAAACTGTCTAAAATAGTAAATTGTCCAATTGAGGTTTAAACTTTTAATTGGTAATTTTCTTATGAAATAGAGTTAAATAAAAAGTGTTTTTCATAAGTATAAGGATTAAAATAAGGTGTTACATATCCCATTTACCAATAAGAATTTTTTTTTTCAAATTTTACAATATAACTATAGAAAAAAATACTCAAAATTATAAATTAATATGATTATTAAAATTCAAATTTAAAACAATATAACATAAATAACTTAAAAAGAAATTTCCATCTCAATCAATGTGATAAAAATAAATAGTTATCAATCATAAATATCTAATATAATACATAATGCTATTTATATACATTAAATTACAAGTACTACACTACCCATCCCCGGCCTATACCCATAAAATTATACATTAAAATTCTCATTGCATCCTTATATGCAAATCTTTTTCTCCATCCCCATATCCAATCAGGTAAAAATGATGAAGTCGCATCAAATTTGCCTCAAATTGTCGTCCCTAAGTCTAATTACAGGAAGGCATTTATATTTTACTCCAGTTTCAAGAGCTATGGACCCTCTTCCCTCTGCATCATTTATCAGTTTTACTTAAACTTGGGATTGGGAAGAAACATTGGCAGGATACATGCAACAAAACCCAACATCTTAGGATCATATCAAAACAAACATGGCCTTGCTCGTATTATTCTTAATGTCTGGGTTCATGTTAGGACTCATTTTGATCATATTTTAGTCCCATATTTCCATGGATTATTGACAAATTTCCAGCCCATTTTATTTGATTTAGGCTACTTTTCAAATTCTTGAGTTCATATAGATGAAAATATAAATTGGGCCTAATTGCATATTTTTAGTTGAATTTTGTATTCTCATTAGTATTTGAATTCTTGATGGATATTAACTCCTCTTTTATATAGGATATGTTAAAAGAATAGGTGAGCTGAAAATAAGGAATGAGAGTCCTAATCCAAATAAAAGATTGCTTGGCAAATATTTCAGAAATTTCATTCAAGATCACGTGGCCAAGAAGAGAAGAAGAGTTGGAGCTGAAAAGGGATTCTGTTCTCCCTTTGCTGGAGGAGTCCAAGCCTGATTAGGAAACTAGGATTTAATTCTCTATTTCAAGAAGGCAGATCAGATCTGGACACCGCCTTTGTTTAATTGACCCACAAACTAGGATATAATCCATTTCAACTAGTTGTTTCCTACTTTTGGTTATTTATGAATGTGCAACCACTTATCAAAATCTTATTCAATTTGATCCTTATGAATGAAATAACATAATTCTAATTACACATGTTCATGCAAAATATCAAATTTTCATAGGCCACAAACATGCACATATACTTATTCACATAATAATGCAAGTGTAATTTGTATAACCACATACATATAAGGAACTCAGCTTTAAGAAATTCCATTAGGGAATGTCTTGTGCATGCTTATAAATGAGAATAATGCACATGTACACTTACCTAACTATTCAATTAGGAGATGTTACATACAGCTTCTTATTTCTCTTAGTTTCCAACTAAGTGGCATCATTTAGTTCCTTTTATAATGCCTTCTATATATGTGTATTCTTATTAGATTTGGGCTATTATGCAACCATATAAATACATAACATCAATTCCGTAGCTATATGTGCATGTACACGTAAATATTATTCTTATATATATCCTTAGTATTCTCATACTTCCCATTTGCATTTAGCAAACATACCACTAATTAACTTATTCTAATGTAGATTTATATTCTTCTCTTAGGAAATTCGGGATGTTACAGCATAGGTATCAAGACAATGAGTATTTAAATGAGTGGGATGAAAGTCTTAATAAAAACAAGGAGTTAGGGCTGGGAATGAAGTTGCCACTAAACATTGGTAATGGGGCGAGAATGGGGCATTCCAAATTTTACTTGAAACCAACGGGGGCAGCTCTAATCTGACCATCAAAGTTCTAGTTAACATGCACTGGGTATTCATTCTGCAGAAGATTTCTATACAATCAAGCTGTTGTCCAAGATTTAGTCAAAAAGATGAACTAACAATGCTTGCAGGAAATGTCCTTATCAAGTGTAGCTAGTTTTTTTTTGCAACAAAACTGTCATAATAATATTTAATATTACCAATTTTTCTTGGTCAACAATTTGCTATAGGGGTTTGAACTTTGAACGCAATGCAGAAAATTAAACTGGCTCAATATGGCATAATCACCATGAAAATATAATTATAGGAGGCAAATAGAACTTTATTAAAACAACATCTTAAGAAAAGTTAACCAAATCAATACTAAGGGGAAGCGGGGAACTAAACTGCTTTCTTTTATTGGAGCCTTAGGAGGAATTGATATCTTCAGGAAGCCATTGTCTATCCAAATAATAGTTAGAGAAAGATCTAAAACAACCTTTTAGCACCATCTTAACACATCTTTCTTCTAAAAGAAGAGTAGTAAAATAATTTTATCACTAAAGCATGAGCTCTAAAACTCGATACGGTGGTACCAGGGATGCGTCTACAAGATTCAAGTAATAGATAAAGCCATTGGAAAATGAATATCGTATATGGATCTATGGAGTATGAAATTGGTGCTCCTGGTAAAGCTTACACTTGTCACTGGTTTTGAATGGATTAGCGCAAGCAACATGATGCTCCTGATCCTATTATCAACATTTGCAATGGCTTTTATTGAGATTACTTCTCTCCAAATGAGGCATATAAACCAAAGATGTGGACAGAATCTTAGAATGGCTGGTATACTGAATTTGGAGGTGCAGTTCCTCAACAACCTAATGTAGATATGGCATTGGCTGTTGCTAAATTTATACAGAATGGGGATTCATTTGTTATGATGTGGGAATAAACTGTTGTTGAACTAATGGGGTTCAAGTTCTCGCTACAAGCCATCAAGAAAATCCTTTTTATTTCAATTATGCACTGGATGACCTATATCTTGATGCCACTAACGTTCCTCCAACAAAGACCCTTTTGCAGCTCAGTCTTCCAATTGAGCTCATGTCACAGCAAGCATGATAAGCATGTCAAATGATAGAGATCCAACTAGCCAACTTAAAGATCCCCTACAAGGAATTGGAGGTCCCATGACTAGAGCCAAGACAAAGAGAATGAAGCAAGCATTACAAGGCCTAATTATGGAGATCCAAGAGAAGGAAGTCCAACATGGAGTAGAGGCTGCACCTAAATGGGTCAATTACCTATAACTTGAAGAAGAGGATTTAAGCCCAAGCTAAGGATCAATTCAGAAGAGCCCAATCAGCATGTCCAAGATGCATTCATGATGGGCTACACTTATGAAGGTTAAAAGCCCATTATAGTTAGACCAAACTAGCTATTAAATAAAGTCTAACTTTCTTATTTTTCTATCTATTTTCGTAGGTATTTTTGGGCTTAATTTTCAGATGACCTTTTTAATTCCCTAAGTCATGTTTACAATGTCTTTTAGTTCCCCAAGTAGTGATAATTGCTTGTGGGTTATTTCTTTTTAAGAGTTTATCTTATTATTAGAGTAGAAGTCTTATTATTGTAATTCAGAAACAACAAGACTTTTATGAATAATAATTTGAGATTTCTCATAGTGAGAGCTTCCCTTTGTTCTTGGGTAAAGAACTACACCTTATAGTGTTGGTTCTACCGGCAGGTCGCAGTTAGGGTCACGCTTCTTTGATAGCTTTGGTTCCAACGGTAGGTCGCGTTCGGGGTCAAGCTCATTTATTTGTTAACCTATTTCAAGACGGTCTGATTGTTGGATTAACTGTTGGTTTCTCCCAATTAGGGAAACCTATCAGAAATCCATCATTGGGTATTAGAGCTTAGGCTCTTGAAATCAGGTGTTATCTATCCATTACTTTTTTTTATCTTCCATTGTGTTTAAATTCCAAAAAAAAACACACCAAAAAAAAAAAAAAAGAGTGCTTCAACATAGAAAAGAGAAAAGAAAGCACCAAAAAAAAAAATTTGGGCAGAATTGAGTTTGTGCTTCAAAATACATATTGCACAACTTAGAAAAAAAAGTCTGCAAAAATAAAAAAAGGGTGTGAATTCAGCACTTCTATCTTCTGTCTTGTTTTAGTTTGATAATTCCCTTTCCTTTGTATTGTTCTTGTCTCATATCCCTTGTGGAATTTTTTTTCTGTTTCAATTCTAATCTATCTTCTTGCTGTCAAGCTATCATTGTTAGCTACCTCATTGCTTCTTGTTGAATAGAACCATCAAAAGTTCTCTTCTTAAGAGCTCTAAGGTGAAGCTTGAGTGGTAAAAGGCAAGAGTGAATATCATTAGAGAAAAAGCCAAATTTGAGTGAAAACACGAGTGGTTAAATTATCAATTGCGTGTAAACACGTGAGGGGGTGTGTGAGGATTTTTTTTATTCTCTTCTAACATATTTCATGCAGAACCAATCATGAGTAATGGTGCAGATGATGTTGGAAGTGATTTGAAATTGTTAATGAAGGAGTTCCAAGATGGATTCAAGGCCATAAACAAGCAGTTGGAGACATTAGGATCCCCTTCCAAAACCTATAGTCATTATGCATTCAAGAAGAAAGAAGAGGGTGAAGATAAAATATCAACATTGAAGGGTTATAATAGTAGAGGCTTTAGAGAACCCATTCATGGAGATGCCCTACCCATTAGGCAGCTTGAGGGAGTTGGTGGTGAGAGGCAACCTAAACATTTCCAAACTAGATGCCATGTGAGTGAAAAAGTATGTAGCATGATCATTGATGGTGATAAGAATGCTAACTTTGCTAGTACTTTGATGGTTGAGAAGCTAAGTTTACCCACCTTAAAGCACCCTAAACCGTATAGTTTGAAGTGGCTGGAAGGTAGTGGAGACATATGGGTAACAAAGCAGGTGTTAGTTGCTTTTTCCATTGAAAACTATAAGGATGAAGTGCTTTGTGATGTGGCACCAATATCTGATTGTCACTTCCTCTTGGGGCATCCTTGGGAGGTTGGAAGAAAGTTACTCATGATAAGAAAAATAGATACATCTTATCCATTAATAATCGAAAAATTATGTTAACTTCTCTTAAACCAGAAGAGGCACTTGAAGATCAAAAAAGGATTCGAAGGCAAAATTTTGAAAGAATAGTGAAGGAGAGTGCAAAAGAAAATGAGGCCATTTTTGAAAAAGAAAATAGTGATACAAATGAAAGTGAGAGTCCAAAAGAAAAGAATAGAGTGATTGAATGTGAGATTGCTGAGAAAAGTGAGGAGAAAAAGAATGAGAAAGAAAAAGAACTAGAGAGAAAATTTGAGATAAAAGAAAAATTCTTGCATGAGTGCACAAGAAAAAGTGAGGATAAGAATGTGAGTTTTTCTCATGATTACATCTCCTAACTCTTGTCTAGTGATGCTTCTTTCTTGCAGAATTTTCATAGAGGTTTCTCAAAGGAATTGCCAAGTGGATCATCATTTGTTATAAAGGCAAAAAATCTAATAGATCCTAGAGGTAAATCTAAATTGATTGAGAAATTTGAATACTTGTTTGAGTATGAGCCTAATATTATCATTATGCTTGATATTTGTGGTGGAATAGCTCATAAAAATTTCTGCATAGGTGATTTTATTCTCCTCTCTAGTAGTAGAGCAAAATCTTTAGGAATTGAGCATGTTAATACATTGTATGAGGATCATGTTACTTGTTCTAACATGTTGAATGCAATTGGAACTGCTGAACATAAATCTGTCAATAGGCATGTTAATTCCTTGATTTGGGAGCTTGAAACTCATATACATGAAGGTCACATATGTAAATCCTATTGTCATGAAAAGGAGTGATGAATTTTTCTTGACTTGAGCTATTGATTCCTTGCTGCACTTTAAGGATAATATGATTCTTGATTCTTCATGTCAAAGTAAAGTATCAATCCTTAATGCAAAGACGTTGGAATTTGTCTACGATGCTTTTGTGCCTTTCTTGCATGATTTTAAAAGTCATTTCATTCTTGATTCAGTATCAACAAGGAATATACTTGTCTTTGCACTTGATTTGAATTCATTGGAATTTGATTTTATTAAAACTTCAAGTACTGCTAAGTTGAATTGCTTTCATGTCTTCAATGGATGTGGAATTACATTGGACAAGCTTGATAGACCACTTTTCTTAAAGGGAAATCAGTTGCATGTGATTCATAGTTTCTTTTGTGCATTTTTGTGTAATTTTGCTGTTGAATATTTTGGAGATGCTTTGGTCTATAATGGGAATTTCATTGGATATCTTGAGCATTTGCAAAATGTGTTAACTTATTTGAGAAAAAGAAATTTGAAGAAATGGCATGAGAAGTGGCTTGAATTCATGGAGCCCTTGCTATATGTGATCAAATGCAAGCATGAAAAGGAACATGCAAGTGTTGAAACTCTTCCTTTAAGGTACATTCTTATTCCTATTTTATGTGAAGTGTCATTGGGATGTAAGTCCGATAGAAGATTACATGCTGCTGATCTTGATTTTCAGAAAAAGCTTAATGCTTGTTTGGCAATTGCTTTTATGCAAATGTGTGAACATGTGAAATTTTGGAGAAATCAATTTGTGAGGCCAAAATGATTAAGCTGAATAATGTGCATGAGAGAGATTTGAATGCTTTCAAGGAGCTTTCTAATACATCATTGTTGTGTATGCTACTGCATAGAGAAATTGAGTGTGATAAATTTGTTCATTCTAAAACTTCATATTCTCTTTTTGCAAGTGTGTGTGGTGATGCAAGTATCCATAAGAATACTCATGTTTATGACACTATGAATCCTAATTTGGTTTATATTCCTTCAATAAGGGGAATTTCTGATCCAATTTGGGATGAAGAGTTGTTAGAATATAAGTACTTTGGAGAGTCTTGTGTTCTTGGCAATCCTTGTAACATGTTTAGTACTTGTTTGGAAATTGAGTTTCCAATGTTCTTTCAGCATTTTACTTCCTTACTTGAAGAAGACAACAAGTTTGTGTTTCAAAATTCTTTGTATGAATGGGAAGAACATTTCATAGGATTAGTAGATTTTATCATTCCTAGTAAGACATCATTTGGTGATCCTATGGCATATGGAATGAAATTTAAATGGCCCATAAATGGAAAAGTATTTGAAGTATTGGTGTTAATTACTGGTATGTTCTTATTTCACTTTGGTTATAATTCATTGACCCACATGAATCAAGTACTATAACATGGTGATAAGTATACTAGCTTAAGTGGGAAAGTGAAAGTTTTATTTGTGGTAAAATTGCATGAGAAAGTTCAACACAATGCTGTCCAAAGGATAATATTTGACCTTGGAGGATTATTACACAAGAGAAAAAAGAAACATATGTTCCTAACAAGATTTCAATTGAAGACAATAGAAGAATATTTGATCTAAGTTTTTGAATATGTCAATACTGAAGTTGATATATTAGAGCTTTAAGGTAAGTATAATTTGGGTGATGTAATTCTTGTTTCTAATATTTCCCCTTTTTGTTATGTAGCTTGAAGATTCGAGGACGAATCCTTTCAAAGAGGGAGGGAATGATAGAGATCCAGCTAGCCAACTTAAAGATCCCCTACAAGGAATTGGAGGTCCCATGACTAGAGCCAAGACAAAGAGAATGAAGCAAGCATTACAAGGCCTAATTATGGAGATCCAAGAGAAGGAAGTCCAACATGGAGTAGAGGCTGCACCTAAATGGGTCAATTACCTACAATTTGAAGAAGAGGATTTAAGCCCAAGCTAAGGATCAATTCAGAAGAGCCCAATCAGCATGTCCAAGATGCATTCATAGGCTACACTTATGAAGATTAAAAGCCCATTATAGTTACACCAAGCTAGCTATTAAATAAAGTCTAACTTTCTTATTTTTCTATCTATTTTCGTAGGTATTTTTGGGCTTAATTTTCAGATGACCTTTTTAATTCCCTAAGTCATGTTTACAATGTCTTTTAGTTCCCCAAGTAGTGATAATTGCTTGTGGGTTATTTCTTTTTAAGAGTTTATCTTATTATTAAAGTAGAAGTCTTATTATGGTAGAAGTCTATCAAGGTTTCAGTGCTTAATATTATAAATAGGACCATTGTAATTCAGAAACAACAAGACTTTTATGAATGATAATTTGAGATTTCTCATAGTGAGAGCTTCCCTTTGTTCTTGGGTAAAGAACTACACCTTATAGTGTTAGTTCCACCGGCAGGTCGCGGTTAGGGTCACGCTTCTTTGATAGCTTTGGTTCCAATGGCAGGTCGTGTTCGAGGTCAAGCTCCTTTATTTGTTAATCTATTTCAAGACGGTCCGATTGTTGGATTAACTGTTGGTTTCTCCCAATTAGGGAAACCTATCAGAAATTGATCATCAAACATCAGTTTAAGAAGTAGAGGGATGAACTGGATGCTGAGCAAGAATGGAAAGATCAGAAAGTCTTATGGTTTGTCTCAACTTGATACTGTTTCTGCTCCTTTGAAGCCAATTTTTGTTTTACTCTTTTGGCAAGACAGCAACAATTTCTCATATATTTTTTGATCAAGAGCATCATGTAAATTCTCTAGCTAAAGATGCAAAAATTATGAAGAAGCTTCCCAAAGACCTAGTATATTCATATCTACACTTTGAGAACAAGGTATTTTTGATAGGGGTCGAAATGTTAGGCACTTGGACCAAGAATTCGTAAATTCTGATGGGCTAACCAATTCTATGAAACCAAAGTCAATTCTTTATACACACTCAATGTCTTTACAGATCTTGATGAGATCTTAAAATAAAAATGACTATACGAATCTTGAGATTCGTGTGATTTATGTAGTATGCGTTAAAAATTTGCTTAAAAATAATATGATAGTTTCTTTTCATACAAAAAATTCTTTTATTCTTAACCCATTTTCATTTTCTTAAAATTAAATTTAAATATCCCTTATAAATAAAAAACACAACTGATACGAACCCCGCCAACATTGTGACGAAACCCGTAACGAAATTGTTTAAGGATCGTTTCTACTTCAGGCTTGGATGGACAAACCGCAACCCAGCACCTATATTGAGGTGTGAACCTTGGTATAGTGAAGACGCCACAATCAAGGATGGATGCTTGATTGATAAGTCGAATAGCTCACAACGAACTAGAGAGAATATGAAAAACTCACAATTTGGTTTAAACGCATATTCTAAATATTATTGAATTAAAGAGGCCTATTTAAAGGCTTTACAAGATTAGGAAATCTTGTTTAAACAGAAAAGGAAATAAAATAAAAGTAATCTAATGTAATGTAATCAAATCATATTACTTCTAAAATTAGGAAACTAAATAAAGTAACTAATCCTAATACAATCAGCTCTGTAATTTCCTAATCTAATACAATCAATTTGTTGGCCAGCTTGACCATGGGCCTCCACGAATTAGCTTGTTCCAATGCTTCTTGCACCATCCCATTTAGGGCTTCCTTGAACCTCTTTGCCCTAGCTCTTGTCATGGGACCAAGTGGCACTTCAAGTGGGTCTCTACTCCACTTGGCAGCAACATTTCCATGTGCAGTGCTGGCAGCAACGTCTCCATTGGCAGTGCTGGCATCAATGCCTCCATTGGCAGCATTGGTGGCAATGTTTCCATCATTCCCCTCCTCTTGAAAAGGATTTGTCCTCAAATCTGCAAGGTATACATAAAAAAAGGAATATATATTAGAAACAAGAGTTACATTACCCAAATTGGACTTACCTTGATGCTCTAATATATCAACTTCAGTATTGATATATTCAAAAACTTGGATCAAATCTTCTTCTCTTGTTTTTAGCTGAAATCTTGTTGGAAACATATGTATCTTCTTTCTCTTGTGTAATAATCCTCCAGGGTCAAATATTATCCTTTGGACAGCATTGTGTTGAACTTTCTCATGCAATTTTACTACAAAGAAAACTTTCAATTTCCCACTTAAGCTAGTATACTTATCAACATGTGATAGTAATCGATTCATGTGGGTTAATGAATTATAACCAAAGTGAAATAACAGCATATCAGTAGTCAACATAAAAACTTTTCCATTTATGGGCCATGTGAATTTCACTACATATGCCATAGGATCACCACACAAACTTGCAAAAAGAGAATATGAAGTTTTAGAATGAACAAACCTATCACACTCAAATTATCTATGCAATAGCAAACATAACAATGATGCATTAGAAAGCTCCTTGAAAGTATTGAAAACTCTCTCATGCACATTATTCAGCTTAATCATTTTGGCTTCACAGAATGGATTTCTCCAAAATTTCACATGTTTATGGATTTGCATAAAAGCAATTGCAAAACAAGCATTGGGCTTTTTCTGAAAATCAATATCAGCAACATGTAATTTTCTATTGGACTTATATCCCAATGACACTTCACATAAACTAGGAATAAGAATGTACCTTAAAGGAAGATTTTCAACACCTACATGTTCCTTTTCATGCTTGCATTTGCTTGCATATAGCAAGGGCTCCATGACATCAGGCCACTTCTCATGCCATTTCTTCAAATTTCTTTTTCTCAGATCAGTTAACACATTTTGCCAATGTTCAAGATGATCAATGAAATTCCCATTATAGACCAAAGCATCTCCAAAATATTCAACAGCAAAATTACACAAAAATGCACAAAAGAAACTATGAATCACACACAACGGATTTCCTTTTAAGAAAAGACTATCATGTTTATCAAGCTTGTCAAATGTAATTCCACATTCATTGAAGACATGAAAATAGTTCAACTTAGCAGTAGTTGAAGCTTTAACGAAATCCAATTCCAATGAATTCAAATCAAGTGCAAAGACAAGTATATTCCTTGGTGATACTAAATCAAGAATGAAACAACTTTTAAAATCATGCAAGAAAGACATAGAAGCATAGTAGTCAAATCCCAACTTATTTGCATTAAGGATTGATACTTTCCTTTGACATGAAGAATTAAGAACCATATTATCCTTAAAGTGCAGCAAGGAATCAATAGCACAAGTCAAGAAAAATTCATCACTCCTTTTCATGACAGTAGGATCATGACAATAGGATTTACATATGTGACCTTCATGCATATGAGTTTCAAGCTCCCCAATCAAGGAATTAACATCCCTATTGACAGATTTATGTTCAGCAGTTCCAATTGCATTCAACATGTTAGAACAAGTAACATGATCCTCATACAATGTATTAGCATGCTCAAGTCCTAAAGATTTTGCTCTACTACTAGAGAGTAGAATAAAATCGCCTATGCAGAAAGTTTTATGAGCTAATCCACCACACACATCAATCGTAATGATAATATTAGGATCATACTCAAACAAATATTCAAATTTCTCAATCAATTTAGATTTACCTCTAGGATCCATTGGAGTTTTCTCCTTTATAACACATGATGATCCACTAGGCAGTTCCTTTGAGAAATCTATATGAAAATTCTGCAAGAAAGAAAAATCACTAGAACAAGAGTTAGGAGATCTAATTATGAAATCATGAGAAAAACCCACACTCTTATCCTCACTTTTTCTCGTGCACTCAGGCAGAAAGTTTTCTTTTATCTTAAGCACTCTCTCATTTTTGCATTGCTGTCCACATTCTTCACTCTTATTTTTCTTAATTACACTTCTTTTTCAGACTCATGTAATTTCTTTTGTCTCAAATTTTCTCTCTATTTCTTTTTCATCCTCATTCTTTTTCTCCTCACTTTTCTCACATTCAATCACTCTATTCTTTTCTTCTGGACTCTCACTTCCATTTTTATCACCATTTTCTTTTTCAGAAGTTGCCTCATTTTCTTTTGCACTCTCATTCACTATTCTTTCAGAATTTTTCCTTTGAATTCTCTTTTGATCTTCAAGTGCCTCTTCTAGTTTGAGAGAAACTAACTTACATTTTCGGTCATTCATGGAAAGAATGTATCTATCCTTTTTATCATGAGTACCCTTTCTTCCACCCTCCCAAGGATGCCCCAAGAGTAAGTGACAATCATACATTGGTGCCATATCACAAAGCACTTCATCCTTATATTTGCCAATTGAGAATGCAACTAACACTTGCTTTGTTACCCATATGTCTCCATTGCCTTCCAGCCACTTCAACCTATAAGGTTTAGGGTGCTTTAAGGTGGGTAAACTTAGCTTCTCAACCATATAAGTACTAGCAAAGTTAGCATTCTTCTCACCATCAATGATCAAGCTACATACTTTTTTGTTCACATGGCATCTAGTTTGGAAATACTTAGGTTGCCTCTCACCACCAACTCCCTCAAGCTGCCTAATGGGTAGGGCATCTTCATGAATGGGTTCTCTAAATCCTCTGAACCGTCCACCATACCTCCTAGGGTCAATGGTTGAACCCCAATCATCTTCATCATCAAAGCCTTCCCCTTCATACTCCTCGGGTTCAGCTCTTGCTCTCCTTGGTGGAGCTCGTCCTCCTCTAGGCACACGAGGCGGCTCCCTTTGGGCATTTTCTCTGCGGTCTATTCTGTTATGTAAGGCTTCCAGCTCCGCTCTCATCATTCTCCTCACCTCTCTTGTCACTGCCTCCATCATCGGTTGTGGATCTACACCACCCTTGCACCTATCGAAGCACTTTCATGAGACATGCTTGCTGCAAGAAGAAAATGTTAGTAAAAAAAAATCCTCACTTCACACAACTCACGTGTTTCCTCTCAAGGATTGGCACTCTAATTCACTCGTGTTTACAAGGAGAATAATTTGGCTTTTGCTCTCCGTAATGTATGTCACTCTTGCCTTTTTCCACTCCTAATCCTCTCAAGAGTTCTTATTAAGCTACTCAACCCAAAACAGAATTTTCTGGGCAAGTTTCTCAACAGAACAAGGTCAATCAATTCTGGAAAATTGCAGAATTTTCTGAGCACAATTCACACCCGAAATAAGATAATTAAATCTGGAAAAATTCAGAATTTTCTGGGCACAATTCACACCCAAAACAAGGCAATCAAATCTGGAAAATTTTCAGAATTTTCTGGGCATAAAGGTATACGAATTAAGTGGCCAATTCTGGAACAATTAATTGGCAACACAACAAATCTGAATTCTGGAAAAACAAGGATGCAGAATTCAAGCAAACAATTTAAATCTGAAAGATATCTTGCAATAAACCAAATCTGAAATCTGGGAAACAAGCATGCAAGACACCAATTCAAAAATTCTGGAATATACCAATTCAAGACATCAATTCAAAATTCTGGACAATTCAAGACAATAACCGAATCTGAATTCTGGAAAGTAAGAGTGCAGAATTCAAATAGTCAAATCTGGAAACCAAGAATGCAATAACCAAATCTGGACAATTTTTTTTTTCGTTTTTTTTTTTTTTGAATATGGGAAAACTAAGAACACGTTCTCCCCTTTGCTGTTTCTATTTTCTATTGTTGTTCTCTATTTTTATTTTTTTTTATCAGATTTCTGAATGGAGAAGAAGTTCAGAATTGAAATAAACTAAAAGAAAGCAATTAAAGATAAGCAAACCTGAGACTAGAAGCAGTCTCTGATACCAACTGATACGAACCCCGCCAACATTGTGACGAAACCCGTAACGAAATTGTTTAAGGATCGTTTCTACTTCAGGCTTGGATGGACAAACCGCAACCCAGCACCTATATTGAGGTGTGAACCTTGGTATAGTGAAGACGCCACAATCAAGGATGGATGCTTGATTGATAAGTTGAATAGCTCACAAAGAACTAGAGAGAATATGAAAAACTCATAATTTGGTTTAAACGCATATTTTGAATATTATTGAATTAAAGAGGCCTATTTAAAGGCTTTACAAGATTAGGAAATCTTGTTTAAACAGAAAAGGAAATAAAATAAAAGTAATCTAATGTAATGTAATCAAATCATATTACTTCTAAAATTAGGAAACTAAATAAAGTAACTAATCCTAATACAATCAGCTCTGTAATTTCCTAATCTAATACAATCAATTTGTTGGCCAGCTTGACCATGGGCCTCCACGAATTAGCTTGTTCCAATGCTTCTTGCACCATCCCATTTAGGGCTTCCTTGAACCTCTTTGCCCTAGCTCTTGTCATGGGACCAAGTGGCACTTCAAGTGGGTCTCTACTCCACTTGGCAGCAACATTTCCATGTGCAGTGCTGGCAGCAATGTCTCCATCGGCAGCAGCAACATTCCCATTGGCAGTGCTGGCATCAATGCCTCCATTGGCAGCATTGGTGGTCATGTTTCCATCAACAACTCTATCTCAACCGTTTTTGTTTTGGCTCATTCCCAGTCTCTCTCCGTTCAGGTATGGTTTAACCCATTTTTTTTATTCTCTGTTTCACTCTCTATTTTGCCAATTTTCTGTGTGATTTCAGCAACCACCAAACGTGATAAAAGAAGCCCAGCAATAAAAGCACCAAGTATTAACAAAATAGAGTTTCTATTTGAGTTTAAATTGAGTGTTAACTCTTTTCTCCATTTGTCTTCTGAGCCAAGACATGCATTTTTTGATGTAAGAAACCAAAGAAAAAGAAAAAAAAAGAGGGTTAAACCATACCTGAGCCAAAACAAAGAGATAGAAAGAGACGGGGTGGTAAGCCAAAACAAAGGGAGGGGCGGTGTGTGAGTTATGGGAGTGAGGAAAATTGTTTTTTTTTTTTTTAATCTTTAAGAAAAAAAGTGAGTAAATTTTTTTTTTTAAAAGAAAGATGGTAAGAAAAGTACATTTTTATTAAGACCCTAATATTTCTATTCTCATCCCTATATCATCATTTTCATTTGTGAAAGTACAAAGTTATCCTCGTCCCATTTCCTTCCCACCCCAATCAACATCTTCACCCCCAACTTACTCTCTATAGTATGTGTCTGGTTTTTATGATGTGATTTTGTAACTTAAGTTTTTTTATGATGAGGGATTTGTTTGGATGAAATTTTGTGATTTGATATCCTAATATTTGACCAAGGGTGGATTTTTTTATTTTGCGTTTTGGATCTATGATCTTGGGTTGTCTAATTTGTGTTTTATTATAACAGATTTTGTAAGCCAGAACATAATTTTTTGTGACGAATTATACAAAATTTGAAACACAAGAAAAAAAATTCATGTTTTGAATTTTATAAAATTTATAACACAAAAATTTGTAAGATAATTTATGTTATAAATTTTATAAAAATCTAAAAAAAAATTCAAACTTTAAAAATTTATAACAAAATATTCGCAATATAATTTTTATTTGAGTCATAAAATTCATAACACAAGAAAATTGATAAAGAGAGTGCTAAATGGAATTGTTGCGGTGAAATAGAGTGAGACGGAAATACTGAGATAGAGAAAGAGAACGAAGAGAGAGAGAGAGAGAGAGAGAAGCGGATAATGGTTGTGCTATAACCGGGGATATTTACACAGATATATCACAAAAAAACTTATTACCAATATATACTACTTTTAAAATTATAAATCAATATATACTACTTTTTCAGATATTGCAGTAGGTTATGCAATATCTTAATAATATTGCATCACTCTAATACAATATTTAACCAAAAAGTTGACAACTCACAAATATCACAATACAGATCGCATTATAGTCCTATGATATTACTAATATTGCATTACCATACTGCGATATTAATATCGCATTACCGTACTACGATATTAGTAATATTGCAGATAAATGGGAAGAGTGAATTAGATTATTTTGTAAATAAAATAAAACATAAAAATATAAATTTTCATAGAGAAGATAAAATGAGATGTCATCTCACTTTATTAGATCATACTTTGCAAAATTTTGTTTTTATTTTTTTGCAAATAAAACTTAAAAAAATCTTTATAGAGTTTTTTAGACACATATACAATATGCCCAAAATTATCACCAATACATACCACTTCTATAAATATTTACTAATATATAATACTTTTAATAAAATTGCATCATCCTCTTACAAATTTACTTTGTTTAATTTAAATTTATTATACTTTGTAATTTAATTAAATAAGTTATTAATTAAAATAAAATAAAATACATAATTAAATATTAATGTAATTTTATTAATAAATAAAAATTGAAAATAAAAATAAAAAATAAATTATTTAATTTTTTTTCTTTTTTATCTTTTTCTTCACTTTCGTAAAAAAATTTATTTTTATTATATATTTTACACATTTATTTTATTTAATTACATGTTTTAATTTTTTGATAAATTAAATTATTAAAAAAATTTAAATGAGTAATTAATTAAAATAAAAATATATAATTAAAATATAATGTAATTTCGTTAATAAATAAAGCATTGTAAATAAACAAAAAATACATGATTAAATTTTAATTTTTAATTTTTTTTGTTTTCGTCTCCATCCATGACCTTTGTGTCCACCTATACCATAGTGAGGTTCTTTAAAAGTGGAACGTAAGCCACTTAACCTCCCAATTGCACTTGTGAGTCCTCTCCTCCGGCAATGACTTTCTAATAGTTGGAACGACTATTCAAGATGCTGCATCGATGAAGGTAAGGGTGAGCAAAATTCAATTAACCGACCGAAACTGACCGAACCAAAAATAATTTGTTAATGTCGGTCGGTTAGTATCAGTTTAGTAGGCCGGTTATGGTTTTGAAATTTAAAAAAAAATTGGTTAATGTCGGTCAGTTTCAGTTTTGCATTTTTCCTGACCAATAAAAACCGAACTGACCGACTAAAACATTATAAACTTTAATGTTTTTATATACCATGCTAATTAATGATTCAATTATTTTATTAATTGATTAAATCACTCAAATATTGTGTCATTTGATGTATAAAAATAATTATATATTATTAATTTGATATATACTTAGTCTTGTGTAAATATGTTTATTAAAAATAGTAATTTTCTAATTAAAAATTAAAAAATGTTACTTTTGTTATGTATAGACATCTATTTAAGTTAATTTTACCTTCTCCAAGCATTTGTGCATGTTTGGAACCGAAAGAAGTTTGCTTTCATAAATATCTTTATATATTTATAGGTTTTTAAATTTATGTATTTTTGTTTTTACTTATATGATTCTTAGTAAGATGTCACAGATACTTTTAAAAAATAATTTATTTTGACTTATCTAATAGTCACATTCTTAATTTACGATAAAGTAATTAAATATATATTCCAAGTAGACACAACACTAAAATAGAAACAAAGCTTTTTTTTAAAAAAAAAATTGTTATTGTCGGTTAACTATTAACCGACCGAAACCGACTAAAATCGAACCGTCGGTTTTAAGGTATAGTCGGTTGGTTATCAGTTTGACAAAATTACGCAATCGGTTAGTATCAGTCGGTTAAAAATATAGTCAAAACCGACCATAATCGACCGACACTCACCCCTAAGTGAAGGAGGTTGTTTATCATCTTCTTCATTTTCTTCCAGATCTTGATCCTATGAACTTTGTTGTCCACTAATGTAAAACTCTATCTCCACAAGATCTCTAAACTCACATTGAGTTCAGGTTAGAGTCCTAATAGTTGCAGCAAACTTAGAAAATTATGGGGTGTCATGTTGCTGCAGTGATGAGGATAAATGAGGATTACACAATTCATTTGAATTGTAAACTGGTCTAGCATGAGTCTTATGTGAGTAATTTTGTTTGAACGAAGAAGATACCTGTTGCATTAGTGATGAACCATAAGTTCTGAATAATGTAAAGTCAACCGAACTAAAACTAGACCGACATGGATCCTGTGTAGTCCCACTAGGCCTTGCTCTATGTAGATCAGAAACAGGTGGCATTGGACAGTAAACATGCTCATAAAAACTAGGCGTTGGCTCACACTAGGACTGTTGAGGTGCGACATATTGTGGCTGCTAAGGTTTGTCATCCTCTGACTATTGTTGGGCCCTTTTAACATAAGGTTGTTGTATAGGGTGTTGGCTATGAAGAATTTGTCGTGCAGCATTGCGAGGAATATCCTTAGAATACCATTGCGTTTGGACATAATGGACACCTAGAGGCGGATCTTGTCGTGAAGGGTCCACTGATAGCCTACCTGGCTCAACTATGGTATGCAGAATGGTTGCAGCTATATCATGATGATTTTGTGGCATATTTTTTGCATGATATGTCCATTTTGTTTGTTCAGCCTACAAAAAAACAAAATCTAATTTTATTAAAATGCAACTAAAATACATAAATTATAAAGTGTATTGCACATATACAATGTAATAGTGTAATTACCACTAGGGTCCTAAAAGCATTGGATGGATTAATCCATTAATGAGTGACAGTAAAATACCATGTCATATAAGCCGATCGATGATGCAAAGAGTGAAATGATGAAGTATTGACACCAATTAAACTGTTAGACCAGCTATTTCACTTGGCATTAATAGTAGTCCAATCCTCGCTAGAATGGCCTTACATAGACTGAGTGTTGTAAGTCCAAATCCCAAGGGTCATTTGGAATAGACTAATCTAAACTAAATTGGTGCATCACTCTATCAACTTGATGTACCTCAACAATGTGAAAATGTAATAATGGTATAACTGCTCGCCATATTTGTTGTCTGTTAAAGAGTATGAAGGTGCATCATAATGAACTATAAATAAGAACATGTTAGTTCATGGTTAAAAGAAATGACAAATATAAGATATGCAAATCAAGTAACATAACACTAATTTGTTCTTCTCTACATGTGTCAAACCAAAGATGATACACATGTAATAATTTTTGTTGTCCAGATTGATTAGGTCTCATCTGGTCAGACCACCTGTTTAAAAGTAAAACATTGCATAATAATAAAAATTTTAATTTTAATTAATAATAAATATTGGCCAATTTTATTGTGTTAAAAAATTAATATAATGTACTAGCATCCAAAGGGAGTTGGATATGGATATGGATATGGATATGTATGTGCTTGCTCCATATCTCGATTAGCTAGGAGGCTAGTTAGTCATGGAAAAATGCCAAGAAATTGTTCCAAGCCCACATGCATACCAATATGTGACATCCTACAAAATTAACAGTGATTGGCTCTGAAGCCTTACAAAGGGCACGATATAGATGTGCGAGGACTGCTAAACCCTAACTATATCTATTGGTTGCTTGAAAACCAGCCAGAATGGTAGATACATGGTAAACACCGATCTAGATGATGCATCCTCCAGTAGCCATCCTCTCAACATGCGTAAGATATATGTACAAGCATGTTGTTGAATCGTATTATCATCTGCATGCTCATGTAGTGATCTAAATCTACTAACAAGCCATCTCATTTGAATCTTTTGCCCACTCCACTCATTAGGTACATCTCCAAGAAGCCTCATTGTTTCATTTCATAGCTGGTTTGTTGTGAATTGATGTATAATTGGGTCACCATCAATAGGAAGGCCTAAAAGTATTGCCACATCTTATACAGTGATAGTACACTCCCCAAATGGCAAGTGGAATGTATGTGTTTCAGGCCTCTATCTCTCTACCAATGCAGATACAAGAGGCATACACAACTCTACTTTATATGAGATACCCTACAGAATCTTGCCTGAATGAGGTATGGAACAATTCGAGCATTTGGGGTGTCATTTAATGCATTTGTTGCGTGTCTTGAACAAAGTACTTGATTAGCCTACAATTATAAAGACAAGTGACTTAATACTTTTAAAATAATATTGAAACTTCAACTGACAAAATTTACATAACTCACATTATTTCCATTTGCAACAAATTGGGAAATGTGCCTCTCTTGCAACTTGAGTAATCGTTGGTCAGATTGTCTAGGATCCATACTAAAATTGAAGTAAATATATAAAAGACAACATCAAAATAATTAAATAATTATCAATGGCATTATAAGAAATCATGTAATAGAAATTACGGCACACTTTCATATTACAAAATAAAAATTACATCACACATGTTTAAGTTACATCTAGGTTTATATAATAAACATTAGGAAATGACATAAATATTCTTCAATCATCATAGTGGACGTCTAAAGTTTGATTTGGACATTGAGAGCGATTATGTCCTCGGACTCTACATAGTAAACATCTCAAGCTCTCATTTGGCTCCCTGCAATCCATCTCATTTCGGAATCTTGTTGATTTTGGACGACCATTGTTTAGTCGGCGTGTGTCTGGATCTAGGAGTAACATTGGACCTGCAACAGACGACCAAAATTCCTTGCTAGCAATAGGGTAAAACTCAGACCTATACGCATTGATCATGTGATCTAATATGTATACAAGGTCTACAAATGAGGTGTAATCACTCGAGATAGACAAATAGCTAACACATGAGAGCAAGGGTAGTGCAAAGCTTGAAACTCCCCACATGTACAAGTCTTTCTAATAAAATAAACTACATATGTGCTAGGAATTCTGTAATTAGGATCACCTCCAACATCTATCACTTGAAATGTATTGTGTTCTCTGTTAAAGGACTGCATACTATGTGCAGTCATAAGATGGACATTATTTTTTAATTTTTTCTCAATGCACTCACTAAACTTGAAACCGACTGACTTTTGAGCAATGTACTAGTTACTATACTCAATGAAGTAAGTTGCAAGCTTCCCCAATGTCGCATCAGCAATGGCGGTAATTGGGAGATGTCTAATACTTTTCAAGGAGGTATTCATGCATTTAGCAAGATTTGTGGTCATATGACCAAAACGTCTCCCACTATCATATGCTTCACTCCATTGTCTTGGGTCTAATTTATCAACCCATTCACAAACCTACTCATTTGAAGCACGCAACTGATTCACTTTTTGTTGAAACATGTGTGGCATGTATTGGTATCCTATTAACATATAAAATTTGTTAGATACAAATTGCATAATCCATCTATAAGTAAAATAAATATAATTTTAAAGTTATAAATAAAATTACATGCACTTACTAATAATTCTTTCAATTTCTTGTTTTTGAAAGTTGAGTTGAGGTTGGAGGCAAGATGACGAAGGCAAAAATACATGGTATCCCCATGGTTCATTCCATCGCAATCTCTCATCATGCACAACTTTTAGTATGCCTTGGTGATGATCTAATATAAGAAAAATACCTTGCCTATCCTTCATCAAATGTCGACGTACTAACTTTAAGAACCATGGCCAAGAGTAGGTGCTTTTGCTTTTGACAATTGCAAAAGCAAGTGGGATTACTTTTTAGTTACCATCTTGGCTACCACGCGATCAATAATGTCCCACGATATTTCCCATAAAGGTGGGTTCCATCAACCTATATTAATGGCTTTAAATACGGGAATGCATCTATGCATGGCTTAAATGCCCAAAACACATGAAAGAATATTGCTTTTCTAGGAGCCTTGTCATGAACTCAACAATACTACCTGACATATACTACCTAATAGGGTACAGGAACTCTAGCAACAAATTGTATGAATCAGCCCAGTCACCATACACCTTTTGAAGGGCCTTTTGTTTGGCAATCCATGCATTCCTGTACGAGATGGTATAGTTATGCATGTTATTCATGTGTTGAATAATCTCGGAGGGCTTTAAGTCTAGGTTTACCCTCACAAGTCCAACAATTTCTTCACAAATTAAACCAGAGTTCAGGTGGTATGGTCTTGATTAAGCATGCCTGACATGCAAGTGTGAGGAGCCATATATTTTGTAATCATCCAGCCATCACACTTTTTCAATTTCCTTGCCCTTAGCCTCCATGAACATCTAGCATTAGACTGTTTACAACATATATTGTACCATTGCCTCGTATGTTTTTTAACTTTGAATTGAACGTTATGCTTGACACTATACAATTTAACAGCATTGCTAACATCTTCCACAGTAGGCCATTGTAACCTTATATCAAGCTCATGTTCAGGGTTCTACCTAGGAGGCAATATCTATTCTAACTCATCAATTGGTATATTGTTCATAGCTTCCCAATTAATTTGCCTTAAAAATAGAGTTGTCAGCTCAAAACAGCTTGAAATTGGGTTAGGAGACACAAAATCTCCATTCTCAAGATGATAAGGGTTATCTTAACTCATATTCTGAGTCGACATGCTCATCGTCAGTAAAATCTGACATATTAGCATCTATTAGTACATCTTCATTTTGTAAAACGTCATGATGTGGTTCAGTTTCATCGTATGGTTCATTAAGATTAAATTAAGCCACTGAAGATGATGCATGTTTTGCTCTCTGAGTTGAATTGACTAAAATGCATCAGCTATGTTTTGATCTGTTAATGCCATATACGAAAACAAATTTTGTTGCTCCTCTTCACCAAATCCTTTATTATAATAAGTGTTGTAGCTTCCCTTCATAAAATGCAGCTCGGCTCACCGACAGCTGCACACTCAACATATAACTCGATGCAATTATTGTTGAGATTGTTTTCATAATGACATAACATCACTTCCACATTTTAAGGCATATTTATTTCTATAATATTATATCTTGGACGAGGAAATTGTTCAACCAAAATTCTATATGTCACAATTTGCTCATATCTTAACCCAAGAAAATTGTGAATTTTTCTCCAAAGGGATTCCAAGGTAACGTCATGTTTGATCTGAATCATTTTTAATAATGGACCATCATACATATATCCATATGGGGCACAATAAACCTTCCCACCATGATACGTGAGACAAGATATGTCACTCATGGTTATTATTAATAATATAAACTTGCAACTATTGTTATAATTAAAGAAAATTTGACAATTATAAGATATTCAAAATAATATCATTAATAATACCCACACTCATATTAAATTTCAAATTAAAAGTAATGTAAATTCATAGGATTATATTAGTGTTATTATTTTTAAATCATAACACTAATATAAATTGATTAAACTACTTGTTACCTAAATACTAGTATTATAAAATTACATTTTTAATTCAATCACATAAATAATTTTAATTTAAATATTCTTAAACTTACATAATAATACTAAATATATTTATACCTGATTAATTTAATACAACATTAAAAATAATTTAAAAATAAAATAATACTAGTAATTATATACAACAATATAATATTAATAAATTACAAAAATTTTAAAATAAAACTTACAATAAATACATTTTTTATAATAATATAAAAATTAAGAAAATCATAATTAAAATAACAAGCATTACCTTTGATTATAAAACTTACTTTGAATAACTCAAATTTTATAAATAATAACGGTAATATAAAATATAAAAATATTATTAACTTGTGTATATAGATAAATACTATTATTAAATTATAAAAATTTTAAAATAAAACTTAAAATAAATAAAATTAAGTTTATATTATAAAATTAAAATAACAAAAAAATATCTTTGATTAAAAAATTATTTTTAACAATGGTAATTTTATAATTAATAACATAAATAGAAAATAAAATATATTGATATAACAAATAAATCAAATATATTATTAGTATATATATATTGACAATCTATTATTATTAAATTATAAATTTTTTAAATTAAAACATAAAATAAAAAAATAATTTTATAATAATATAAATTTAAAATAATAAAAATAATATCTTTGATTAAAAAATTATTTTGAACAATTTTAATTTCATAATTAATAACATAAATAAAAATATTAAATATTAATATAACAAATAAATTTTATATATATATATATATATATATATATATATATATATATATATATATATATATGATAATCTACTATTATTAAAGTACAAAATTTTTAAACTAAAATTTAAAATAAAGAAAATAATTATATAATAATATAAACATAAAATAATAGAAAATAATATCTTAAATTAAAAAATTATTTTGAAGAACATTAATTTTATAAATATATATTAATATAATAAATAAATCAAATATATATATATTGATAATAAACTATTATTAAATTACAAAACTTTTAAAGTAAAACTTGAAAATAAAGAAAATATTTTTATAATAATATCAAATTAAAATAATAAAATAATATCTTCATTATAAAAAAACTATTGAATAACTTTAATTTCATAAATAATAACACTAATTTGAAATATAAAATATTAATACTAGAAATTTTAAATCCAAAAGGCATTACGTTCCATTCATAATGTCTAAAAGGGACTGTGAATGTTGTTTTGTATTTAACTTTCTTGGTTATCCTTCTTTGGTAATAACCTGATTTCATATCAAACTTTGAAAATATTGAAGCACTAGATAATCTACCTAATAAATCTTTTTTATTGGGTAATGGATACATAATCCATTTAAGAACTTTATTGAGTGGTTTATAATTAATGACTAACCTAGGAGCTCCTTTTTCTATTTCAGCCTGCTTTTAAACATAGAAGGCTGCATAGCTCCAGGGAGACTTAATAGGTCTAATGAGTTTTTTAACTAAGTATTATTGAATTTCTTTTTTACAGTATTCTAGTAATTCTTGATTCATTTGAATTGGTCTAGCTTTTGTTGGAATTTTTGACTCATCGAAGTTATCTTCACAAGGAAGACTAACTTCATATTTCTTTCTATCCTAAAAAGCATTGGGATGGGAAGAACAAACTTCATTTTTGAATTTTTCTACAAGCTTTTCTATCCTAATAATAATATTATGATTTTTAATTTGTTCTTCTATCCTTTGGTAATGAAATTCTTTTTGTAAAAAGTTTAATTGACTCTTTTTCCTATTAATCATATTAATAGTTATGAAATCTTGTTTTAATGAGTTTATTTCCTTTTCTATTGGAGGACTCATCCATTCGAACAGAATATTTTGACCTAGAATTTTTGAACTAAGACCATGACTAGTTATTTGAAAGGGTATTATCTGTTAGAGGAAAGGGGTTCCTAATATCATGGCTTCAGACATATTTTTGACTAATATGAACACATTATGAAAACATAATCCTTGATTACAAATATGAGCATTTGGTAATTTATATTGAATTTTTAATTTATTTCTACCTACTCCAAAGGCGGATTTTGTTGCTTTTTCATAGTATTGAGTAGGAATAAGACCTTCTTGAATACAATTTAGGTCAGCACCTGAATCTATCAGAGTGACCATAGTTTTTGAAAATTCTTTTCCTGTTACTAATTTGACTTGACAGTACCATTTTTGAAAGGTTATTCTTTCAATAGTTTGACTAAACTTTTCTTGATTATGTTGAGCTTCTCTAGGTAATTCTAGTGGCTCGGGCTCACTATTTAATGAAGAACTCAATTGAGCTTTTAATTGAAGTATTTCTAAATCTTGACTTAAATCTTTGTCTTTTAATTCTTTTATTTCAGTTTTTAAATTTTTTATTTCTATTTGGAATTCTTGTAAAGTTGTAGGATGGCTTTCTTCTTTAAACTTACCTATAACTTTATATATCTTGAGAGGCCTAATAGCTAGTTGTTTTTGACTATTATTATCTTCAGTAATTATTTCTTGAAGTTTTAATAAATATTGTTTTTTAATATCTTCATCTTGAATTTTATCTATCATTTCTATTAAAACTTGAGCTTTTTCTAATGAAATCATATTGACTATTTTCTTACTAGAACAATCTTCGCAATCACAAGGTCCGAAGATTGAGCCTGGACAAGTTTGTAATAAGGTTTCATCTAAACCTAGCTCGTTATTAGATTCTATATCTAACTCTTGGTCTTGATTAATTTGATTAACCTTTATATTGTTCTTGAATTTCTTCTCTTTCTGAGCTAGAAGGATAATTTGATGATTTCGTTAAATCTTCATTAATGAGTACTCTAATTAATGCTTCCTTTTGATCCTCATCTATTTCTAACTGTTGAATTTTCTTTTTGGTTTTACAATTACTAGCATAATGACTATTTAGAACCTAATCAATAGGCTTGATGAGTGTAAATTATATAGATATTTTGGCATGAATTCCCTTGCATTTAAGTCCCAAATTAATATAGATTAAGGTGCTTTTAATGTCATTTTATTATTTTGTAGGAACCAAGCACCAAAAGGAACCAAATGCAGGAAAACATAAAATTACGAAAATACCACTTGTCGTGGCGAGCTCTACCCGAGAGCACAAGGAGCATTCTGCCATAACTCACCGTGGCGAGCTGGATGACCTCTGGAGCTGTTTTGAAGAGTTCTGACCCAATTTGACTTCTGGGAATCCTTCTCCTACAAGAATCAAGACTCCAAGACATAAAAGACTCTCTAGAATTATTATTCAAGTGGGATTGAAGTCTTGGAAGTATGCAGCTATTTGGAATCCTAATTCAAGTAAAACTCTACTTGGAATCCTAGTTGGAGTGAAATTAAAAGAGATATGCATCCATAGGAGTTAAATTCTCAAGAGTCCTAGTTTGAGTGGGATTAAAGTTGTTAAATCCTACTAGAATGATGTGTCCTAGTTAGACTATGATTAGGAATGACTTTGTAATTAAAGTAGTAATTCATCTAAGAGTCATAATTCAAGTAGGACTAGGAAGAGGATTGTTCTAAATAGAATCCTAATTAAAGTATGATTAGCATTACATTATAGCTAAGAATTATAACTCAACTTAGAATCCTAGAATGAGTCTAACTAGGAATGGAGGGATTATAAATAGGAAGGAGGGCTAAGAAGCAAACTACCATCCATCCACGCATCCAAGAGTCCACAAAGTAGCAAGCAAGCAAGGCGTCACTCCCATCCATCTCTATGTTCTTTTATTTCAGCATTATGTTTTCTTCTACCATCTTGTGTAACTAAATTCTTCTCTAGGGGCTAAGATGTAGCCCAAGTACTTGTATAGACATGATTGATGATGTTATGACAATTCTAGCTTTTATTTAATTGAGGTTTAACTTTCTAATCTTCACTCTCGACTTTTCTGGCCAATTAGTTAGGGGAAACTTGTGGGTTTTCTATGACTCGGAAGATGATTAGTTAACCTAGACCACGAGGGTTAAATCCATAGGGTTCTGTGGCGGTCTATACCCAGAATTCTGTGTAGTTACAAGGGAGCTAGGGAGATCCTCTGGAATACCCGAAAGGGATGTCCATAAAGCTTAATGCAATTAAGGTTACTACAACTCACACTAGCCCGTAGCAAGGTTGGTAATTGTAATTAGATTCAATCGGACCTCATGCCAAGGCTGGTTAATTAGATTAGGGAATCCTAGCTAGCAATTAATAGTTATGGAAGTCATAACTGAATCATAAATGTCTATGTCAAGGACTTGTGGTGAAATTTGAATCCCTAGGCTTTTATTCCTTATTTCTTCTACTCATATTCTTACTTTAATTCTCTTTACTGTTATGCTGTTTTCTTTTATTTTATATTGCTGTTATCACTCTCTTTCGATTGCTTGAGCATTATTGGAGTTTTAGTACTCTAGTAATCAATCACAATCCCTTGGGTACGACAACCCCGAAATACTTGCTGGCTACATTGATAGTGTACGCTTGCACTTCATTCCATCATTATTTCACATCCATTCTATACCTAATTCTTCCACCCATAATCCGCACATCAAGTTTTTGGCACCGTTGCCGGGGATTGTGCTATTGATATTAGAGGAATTAACAAGATAGTGACTCAAGCACTTTTATTTTATTTTTTTGTTTTACTTTGAAATTTCTTTCTTCTTCTTTTCAGAAAAATTTTTTTGGTGCATGAAGAAAACCTTAATCCCTTTGGATCCAGAAATTGAAAAGACAATTCGAAGAATTCGAAAGGAGAAAAGGGTAGTCTAAAATTTGCAGCCATAATTAGAGGAGATGACAGCCCCAAACAACAACCCAAATGGAGGACATATTCCTCTTCGAACCTTTGTTGTCCCAAAATCCAAAATGCCATGTCAAGCATTCGGAGTCCAGCTGTAGAAGCAAACAATTTTGAGATCAAACCAACTGTGATCCAAATGGAGCAAAATAACCAATTTTCAGGAGCACCTAATGAAGATCCATATCTGCACCTTTCTTCTTTCTTACAGATATGTGACACATTCAAATATAACGGGGTGTCAGAAGAGGCAATTAAGCTGAGATTATTTTCTTTTTCTCTCAGAGATGGAGCAAGAAGGTGGCTGAATTCCTTGCCATCCGGTTCAGTTGACACATGGGATGGCTTAATATAGAAATTTCTCACTAAATATTTTCCTCCATCAAAGACTACCAAGCTAAGAACTGAGATTGTCAACTTTAATCAATTTGACAGAGAATCTCTTTATGATGCTTGGGAAAGATTCAAGGAGCTGCTAAGGAAGTGTCCACATCATGGCATGCAAAATTGGCTTTAATGTAAGTATTTTATGGAGGATTGAGCACAAACACCAAGACAGTGGTAGATGCAGCAGCTGGAGGAGCTTTTCTGAACAAAGATTATGCTAAAGCCTATGAGTTACTTTAAGAGGTCACTACAAATGCCTCTGATTGGAGCTCTAGGAGGGATAATGACAAGAAAGTAGCTAATATTCAAGATTCTGATGCAATTGCAAAGCTTTCATCCAAATTGGATTAGGTACTTTCTCTCCACACTGCCCTACTCAAAGGAAATTCCATGGGAGGCATGCAAGAAGAAGCTGAGGAGGTGAGCTATCTAAGGAATAACAATCACTACTCCAGCACCTACAATAATGGGTGGAGAAATCAACCCAATTTCGCATGGAAGAATTCAGGTCAAGGAGTGCTGCCTTTTCAACAACAACAACCTCCAAGGATGAATTTAGAGGAAGCAATGACCAAGCTGGCAGCATCACAAGCGGACCTCACAGAGAGAACTAATCAATTCATGGTCACCACCAATGCTTCCATAAAGCAACTAGAGGACTAGGTGGGGTAGATTGCTCAACTTCTGATAACAAGACAACCTGGTTCACTACCTAGCACCACTGAAGCAAATCCAAGAGAGCATGTCAATGCCATTTTTCTGAGAAGTGGGAAGGTAGCTGAGATTGACTTGAAAGAGACCTCCACAGTTGAAGTGGAGAAAGAAGAGGAGCCCATGCCTGAAGAAGGGACCGAAAAAGCTGTACCTGAACCTAAGAAAGCACTTGAATGCACACCAGAGGAAAGGCAAAAACCGCAGAAGCAAGAGGAGAAGCCAAAGTCCATACTTTTTCCTAACAATTCTCCACCATACAAACCGCCTCTTCCTTTTCTTAATAGGTTCAAAAAGCAAAAGCTAGACCAAGAGACTACCAAATTTCTGGAGGACCATGAGACAGTTTCACTCACTGAAGAGTGCAGTGTAATCCTCCAAGGGAAGTTACCAACCAAGGCAAAAGATCCCAGAAAATTCACTGTACCCTACAAAATAGGTAATATGGATATGGGTAAGGCATTGTGTGACCTAGGGGCTAGTGTGAATCTAATGCCTCTTTCTTTATTCAAGAAATTGGGCATTAGGAAAGTAAAGCCCACCAAGATGATTCTAGAATTTGCTGATAGATCCCTTAAACGCCCATATGGTTTGGTGGAAAATGTCCTAATCAAAGTAGGTAAATTCTTCTTCTCAATGGACTGTGTGGTACTTGATATGGGGGAGGATGCATATATCCCCTTAATATTGGGAAGATCTTTCTTAGCAACTGGTAGAGCCATAATAGATCTAGCTACTAGAGAGCTCAGATTGAGGGTCAATGAAGATCATGCCACTTTCAAACTTTTTGAAGACCTTGAGCCATGCAATACAAATGAAAAGCCCCAAGAAGAGAAGGTTGAAGTCAAGGCTGTGAAACTAGTCCAACATGATGTCAAAGCCCCAAATGAAAAGAAAAAGAAAGCCAAGAATAAAAAGAGTAAAGGCAAGAGAATTCCAGAGTGGTGCTGTTCTGGATTCCCAACTTGCCTTAAGAAGATTCTGAAGATGGTAGGCTGCCCAAGCAAGCAAGGAAAGGGAGTAGGACAATTGATGATCTCTCCCTACGGTCCTTTAGATGTGCCATGAAGCACCTGAGATAGTCAGGCTGAGGACTATAAACTAAGCTCCTGTTGGGAGGCAACCCAACGGTTTTTCTTCCTTTCTCTTTTCCTTCTTTTTGTGTTTAATTTTACACTTTGTTTCTTTATTTTACTCAGTAATTTCTACTACTTAGAGCCACTTAAACAATTATTTGAAGCTTATGTAGGTGTTAGGTGTCAAATGGGAGCATAATGGATCAAATTCGGGACAAAAATGGGCAAAAATTGAAGTTTTGCTCGCCACGGCAAAGTACCAAGTTGCCACGGTGAGCTCTTCCAAAATCAATTTTGCTAGAGCTCGCCACGGCGAGCTACCCAACTCACCACAGCGAGCTGCACTGTTCACCCACCCGAAAAAAAATAGAAAAAAAAAAAATTTTCGAAAATTTTTTTTCTTGCACCCCAGCACCCCTTCCAGTACTTGTGAACTTTAAGCAACCCCTACGGCTGCCCAAGAACTGAGAAAAAAAAATTCATCACCTATCATGGACGACTCCGAGTAGGCTACTTCTATCAAGTTGGACCTTTCCTTTACTTTTTTATTTTGCATTGAGGACACTGCAAATTTTAAGTGTGAGGGAGGGACACATGTGTTTAGTTGAATAATTAAGTAGCCTAGTAATTGAGTATTTGAGTAGTAGTAGTATTTGTTTAGTTTGCATAATTGCATGAAAATTTTTATTTTTGTTTTGTGTGATTGTGTGATTGCATGATTGTGTCTTTTGACTGAAAACCATGGCTAAAGATGAAAATTTTGCTTAATTTATAATATCATGGGATGAGGAAACTTGAGTTAATATAGAAACAATGCATGATTATTCATTATCTCTTATTCCATTGATTATTGGAAAGCCTATGGGAATTTTGAGCTAACTTTGATTATGTGAGATCCCATATTGATAATTCCTATTATGTGCATAATTACTTTGATAGTAGAATGAATGAGAATGCATGAGGATGAATATTAGCCAATTGTGAGCTTTTGAGCCATAAGAGTTACATATTTAAAGCTCTTAAAATTGTTTCTGAGTGTGTCATGCAAATTTTTTTGATTTTTCTAGAACTTGCTCTATTATTCATGTTGAGACCACATTGAAACCATGACACTAAGGTGATTAGGGCACCTAGGTTTAGCCATTTTAGCCTTTTATAGCCCACCTTGCATAATTACCACTAGTTGACCCTTTTTAAGCCTTAGCCTTTAATTTCCTTCTTTTATCCACATTTCAAGCCTTATATCCTTCCTTTGATTTACCTATATTTTAAACCCAACACCTTGATGGATTGTGTGAATCTAAGGCATGGAATTGTTGCCTAGTTAGTAACTAGGGAAGTGGAAAGAAAGAGCCTCAAAAAGATGTGAAAATCTCCCCAGAAAAAGGAAAAATCCAGAAAAGAAAAAAAAAAAAAAAAAAGAGAAAAAGAAAATCTGGAAAAAGAAATGAAAAGAAAAACAGCAAGAAAAGCAAAAGAATGAGAAGGAAGGGAGAAGAAAAATATGCAAGTATGACGCTTGGTAAGTTGGAGAGTAAGTGAGCTAAAGGGTAGCCTTATATTCACATAATCTCTTCTTGGTGTATTTTAACCCTTGAATTCATCACCATCATTTACCCTTTTTACCTTCCTAAAGCCCCATTACAACCCATAAAAAGACCCTTTGATTGGTGTTTGTGGTTTATTATTAAAGCGGTGGAGATTTGATATATGAGCAAGCTTATGGAAAAATTTCCAATTGCATTGACTTGAGTGTATGATTAACCCTCTAAACACTTGAGAGATTGGAGTGAATTTATTCTTGTGAGGGAATTCATCTTCATTGCATTTAATTCATGAAACTTGATGAGTTATTATGTACATGTGCACTTCACTTTATACCTTATACCTTTCTTGTAGCTTTCTATGATTTGATAACCCTTTCATATGGTAACTTTCAACATCCACTTGAGTGAGAAATTGATACTAAACCATAGTTTATTTTGAGAGTTACTTGGGGTGTGGGACTATTTCATCTTGAATTGAGTAATCTTGCATTGTGACATGTTGATTAGTTTCCAATACATCCCATGTGAATAAATTCTGAAGCCAATATGGTTACTAGGTCCTTTTTGAAAGTCTTGCTGCCTTGCTTATTTTATTTCTCTTTAATTTTACACGAGGATGAGCAAAAAGCTAAGTGTGGGGGAGTTTGATGAGTGTAAATTATATAAATATTTTGACATGAATTTCCTTGCATTTAAGTCCCAAATTAATATAGATTAAGGTGCTTTTAATGTCATTTTACTATTTTGTAGGAACCAAGCACCAAAAGGAACCAAATGCAGGAAAACAAAAAATTACAAAAATGCCACTCGCCATGGCGAGCTCTACCCGAGAGCACAAGGAGCATTCTACCATAACTCGCCGTGGCGAGCTAGATGACCTCTGGAGCTGTTTTGAAGAGTTCTGACCTAATTTGACTTCCAAGAATCCTTCTCCTACAAGAATCAAGACTCTAAGACATAAAAGACTCTCCAGAATTATTATTCAAGTGGGATTGAAGTCTTGGAAGTATGCAGCTATTTGGAATCCTAATTCAAGTAAAACTCTACTTGGAATCCTAGTTGGAGTGAAATTAAAAGAGATATGCAACCATAGGAGTTAAATTCTCAAGAGTCCTAGTTTGAGTGGGATTAAAGTTGTTAAATCCTACTAGAATGATGTGTCCTAGTTAGACTATGATTAGGAATGACTTTGTAATTAAAGTAGTAATTCATCTAAGAGTCATAATTCAAGTAGGACTAGGAAGAGGATTGTTCTAAATAGAATCCTAATTAAAGTATGATTAGGATTACATTATAGCTAAGAATTATAACTCAACTTAGAATCCTAGAATGAGTCTAACTAGGAATGAAGGGATTATAAATAGGAAGGAGGGCTAAGAAGCAAACTACCATCCATCCACGCATCCAAGAGTCCACAAAGTAGCAAGCAAGCAAGGCGTCACTCCCATCCATCTCTATGTTCTTTTATTTCAGCATTATGTTTTCTTCTACCATCTTGTGTAACTAAATTCTTCTCTAGGGGCTAAGATGTAGCCCAAGTACTTGTATAGACATGATTGATGATGTTATGACAATTCTAGCTTTTATTTAATTGAGGTTTAACTTTCTAATCTTCACTCTCGACTTTTCTGGCCAATTAGTTGGGGAAACTTGTGGGTTTTCTATAACTCGAAAGATGATTAGTTAACCTAGACCACGAAGGTTAAATCCATAGGGTTCTGTGGCGGTCTATACCCAGAATTCTGTGTAGTTACAAGGGAGTTAGGGAGATCCTCTAGAATACCCGAAAGGGATGTCCATGAAGCTTAATGCAATTAAGGTTACTACAACTCACACTAGCCCATAGCAGGGTTGGTAATTGTAATTAGATTCAATCGGACCTCATGCCAAGGCTGGTTAATTAGATTAGGGAATCCTGGCTAGCAATTAATAATTATGGAAGTCATAACTGAATCATAAATGTCTATGTCAAGGACTTGTGGTGAAATCTGAATCCCTAGGCTTTTATTCCTTATTTCTTCTACGCATATTCTTACTTTAATTCTCTTTACCGTTATGCTATTTTCTTTTATTTTATGTTGTTGTTATCACTCTCTTTTGATTGCTTGAGCATTATTGGAGTTTTAGTACTCTAGTAATCAATCACAATCCCTTGGGTACGACAACCCCGGAATACTTGCTGGCTACATTGATAGTGTACGCTTGCACTTCATTCCATCATTATTTCACATCCATTCTATACCTAATTCTTCCACCTATAATCCGCACATCAAGGCTCTGATACCAAAACTCTAAGGATCAATAGATATAAGCAATAAGGAGTAGAAGAACACTTTACACTCTATTGAGGAATTATATAAGTTGGATATTCATTAAATAAATCGTTGGACCCGGCAGTAAGACTCGAGAGGGGCAGTGAGACCGTTGGATTACCTTCTACCTGGTTAGGCTAAGAAAAACCTCTACCTTAGTTAAGATGACTAGTTGGATAGGAAGAATCTTTTCAAGAAGCTCCAGTACTGGATCTGTGAGATCGCAGTCTAGTAGTAGTAGGAGTATAGAAAAATCCTTTCAAAATCATCTTGTAGTAAACATGCAAGCAGAGGAAATATCCTCTGTAGAGCAACAACTTCAAAATTGGTCTTTACCTAGATTTGAACCCTCTCAAATCTACAAAACTTCAACCTTTGATTTTAATTTTAAACTATAGTCAAAATAATAGAATTAGATATAGATATTAAGAATGAATACGATAGTGTTCATCTTATTACTCAAAATATTATTAACAAATATAGTCAAGATTATACTTATTTACATATAGGTTTAATCCAGATAGAAGCCAAACCTCTGCATAGGTTAGGTATAAATTCTCCAATATTAATATGTCTAAGAGACAAGAGAAATAATAATTTTAACGAATCAATAATTAGTATTTTAGAACATAGTGGCCCAGCCTACTGTAATTGTTTTCCAAATTTTACCATAAATATTAAAGACTCAACAGCTACTAATAGCTTAGTATTAGATATCTGTCAAAATAACAAAAATTGGATTAAAGGAACATCTACTGTCAATACTATTTACAAAATAGCTTTTAAAGTATCAAAAACAAATATAATTTTTAAGGCCTTAGATAATCATCTAAAGAGGAAACAATAATTTTTTAAGCCAATCTTCAACATTCAAATGTAACTACTCCTAAAACACTACAACATAATCAAATAACTTTTCCCTGAAGAATGGGTTTTAACTCAAGCAGTTAAACCTAAAAGTCCAAAATTTAAAATTCTTAGTTATTCCATAACCAATCGGGAAGGAGATGCTATTCTGAGGATGAATAGATCTCAATCCTTTAGAACAACTAGTACTTCAGTACCATCTTCATCTAGAAGATCAGTAGATTCCTTACCTCAATACAAATTAAGAGGAATAAATTTTGATTCTAGAATTCCTAAACCAATATACACTCCATACATAGATCCAATAGAAAATCCCATATTATTAGATAAGAAATATTTTCAACAAGAAGAAGTAGAACCCACTCCTTCACAATTAGCTTCAGAGTTTGATAATAATAGTCAATCTCCTAATAGTAAACAAATCACGATGATTAGAAAAGAAGGATTTTCAATAAATAAGGATTTGATTAGAGAAGATTTTATGTCTTCAGAAAATCAAGAAAAAAGAAACTGGTTTTTCAACAATTTTACAAAATAAGAAAGAAATGATATTAGAGAAAAGTGGTATTCAGAAATGAATACTCTTTGAACTAATATTTATTTCTTTACTTAGTTTGATCAATATACCTTCAATAATGATATTCCTTATCCCTTTCCAAAATTTCAAAAATAAATACAGACAATAGGGTAACCCAGACCTGGATACCAACCAATAGTCAGCCAGTAGTATCAATACACCCACCATTAACAGAATTTAAATTCAAAGTAGGAAACTACGAGTTAGTTGCCTCTCCCTTTAAGACTGTAGATCCAAAAGAACTAGGAGTGCCTGCAATTAAAAAAGAAACATTTAATATTCAACAACAAAATAATTTTACAAATAATGCTATATCAACTATATGTCAACAACTAGATAGGATTGAAGATAAAGTCCATAGGAAACCAGAAGCTTCAACCTCTACTAGTCTTCCAAAAACTAATAATCATCTAAACCCATTAAGGCCCATATTCAAACATGAAGCTCTATCAGCTTCTAAAGCCAAAGAAATTAAATTTCAAAATAATGATGATATTTTAAGAGAGATTGTTTAGAAAATATCTGAGCTATCTCTTAAAGACAAAACTATCAAAACCATAACTAAAGAAGAAAATACAGTTAGCAAGATCAAAACTCATAGAATAGAAACTTCAAAAACCAGAAATTATTATCCTAGACCTTCATTGCCCGATCTTCAATTCGAAGAACGAGAGCAATTTAAATCAATAGGATATGATGGAATCGCCATCTATGAATGCAACATAGATGGTATGAGTGAAGCAAAAATTCTCAATACAATTTACGAAATGACTATAGTCGTTACCCCCTTTAGAGTTAAGGGTAATAATGACCATAGGATATTTGAACTAATTACAACAGGTTTTACTGGAACTTTGCGAGGATGGTGGGATAACATCATCTCAGCAAAAGAAAAGCTCATCATTCAAAATGCAGTTAAAACTAAAATAGTAGAAGGACAAGCAGTATAATCTTCTGATTGTAATACTAGACTTCTGTATACAATAGTCAAACATTTTATAGGAGACCCTCTCCAATATCAAGATAGGTAATTAGCAATATTAGCCAACCTAAAATGTCTTAAATTATCAGATTTTAGATGGTATAAAGATAATTTTCTCCCAAAAGTCTGTAGTAGACCAGATGGCAATGCAGATTATTGGAAAGAAAAATTTATATCAGGTCTTCCCAAACTCTTATCATAAAGAGTTAGGGAATCGATTAGACAAAAATTTGACAACCAAAATCCTTATAATCAATTAACTTATGGTCAAATTATCAAAATAATTATTTCTGAAGGTGTTAAAATCTGTAATGATTTTAAACTTCAGAATAAATATAGACAACACTCATTAGAAGGGAGAAGAGAGTTAGGAACTTTCTGTGATCAATATGATTGTGGAACAACTAAAGCTCCTTCTTCATTAGAGAAAAAATCTACCAAAAAATATCATAGGTCAAAACCTTCATCTTCAAAACAACCTCAAAAATATAGAAAGAATAAAAAATATTATTCTAAACCTTCAAAAAATCCTAAAAAAGAAAAGAAGAGATCAAAAAAGGATGTAGTCTGTTATAAGTGTAATCAAAGAGGTCATCATGCTAGTAATTGTAAAACCAAAAAGAAAATTCAACAGTCAGAAAATAGATGAGGATAAAAAAGAAGCATTAATTAGAGTACTCATTAATGAAGATTTAACGGAATCATCAGATTATCCTTCTAGCTCAGAAAGAGAAGAAATTCAAGAACAAAATAAGGTTAATCAAATTAGTCAAGACCAAGAGTTAGATATAGAATCTGATAATGAGCTAGGTTTAGATGAAACATTATTACAAACTTGTCCAAGCTCAATCTTTGGACCTTGTGATTGCGAAGATTGTTCTAGTAAGAAAACAGTCAATATGATTTCACTAGAAAAAGCTCAAGTTTTAATAGAAATAATAGATAAAATTCAAGATGAAGATATTAAAAAACTATTTATTAAAACTTAAAGAAATAATTATTGAAGATAATAATAGTCAAAAACAACCAGCTATTAGGCCTCTCAAGATATCTGAAGTTATAGGTAAGTTTAAAGAAGAAAGCCATCCTACAACTTTACAAGAATTACAAATAGAAATAAAAAATTTTAAAAATGAAATAAAAGAATTAAAAGACAAAGATTTAAGTCAAGATTTAGAAATACTTCAATTAAAAGCTCAATTGAGTTCTTCATTAAATAGTGAGCCTGAGCCACTAGAATTCCCTAGAGAAGCTCAACATAATCAAGAAAAGTTTACTCAAACTATTGAAAGAATAACCTTTCAAAAATGATACTGTCAAGTCAAATTAGTAATAGGAAAAGAACTTTCAAAAACTATGGTCGCTCTGATAGATTCAGGTGTTGACCTAAATTGTATTCAAGAAGGTCTTATTCCTACTCAATACTATGAAAAAACAAAAGAATCTGCCTTTGGAGTAGGTAGAAATAAATTAAAAATTCAATATAAATTATCAAATGCTCATATTTGTAATCAAGGATTATGTTTTCATAATGTGTTCATATTAGTCAAAAATATGTCTGAAGCCATGATATTAGGAACCCCTTTCCTCCAATAGATAATACCCTTTCAAGTAACTAGTCATGGTCTTAGTACAAAAATTCTAGGTCAAAATATTCTATTCGAATGTATGAGTCCTCTAATAGAAAAGGAAATAAACTCATTAAAACAAGATTCCATAACTACTAATATGATTAATAGGAAAAAGAGTCAATTAAACTTTTTACAAAAAGAATTTCATTACCAAAGGATAGAAGAACAAATTAAAAATCATAATATTATTATTAGGATAGAAAAGCTTGTAGAAAAATTCAAAAATGAAGTTTGTTCTTCCCATCCCAATGCTTTTTAGGATAGAAAGAAATATGAAGTTTGTCTTCCTTATGAAGATAACTTCGATGAGTCAAAAATTCCAACAAAAGCTAGACCAATTCAAATGAATCAAGAATTACTAGAATACTATAAAAAAAGAAATTCAAGAATACTTAGATAAAAAACTCATTAGACCTAGTAAGTCTCCGTGGAGCTATGCAGCCTTCTATGTTCAAAATTAGGCTGAAATAGAAAGAGGAGCTCCTAGGTTAGTCATTAATTATAAACCACTCAATAAAGTTCTTAATGGATTAGGTATCCATTACCCAATAAAAAAGATTTATTAGGTAGATTATCTAGTGCTTCAATATTTTCAAAGTTTGATATGAAATCAAGTTATTACCAAATACGAATAACCGAGAAAGATAAATACAAAACAACATTCACAGTCTCTTTTGGACATTACGAATGGAATGTAATGCCTTTTGGACTTAAAAATGCTCCATCTGAATTTCAAAATATTATGAATGACATTTTAATCCCATATAGTCAATTTGCAAAAGTATAATTAAATGATGTTTTAATCTTCTCAAGATCTATAGAACAACACTTTCAACATCTAGATCAATTTCTTCAATTAATTAAAAGAAATGGATTAGTTTTATCCGAGAAAAAGATGAAACTATTCCAGACAAAAGTTAGGTTTTTAGGTTTCAAAATATATCAGGAGAAAATTACTCCCATAAGTAGATCAATAGAATTTGCAGATAAATTCCCAGATGAAATCAAAAATAAAAACCAATTACAAACATTTTTAGGATGTCTAAACTATGTTTTGGATTTTATTCCAAATATTAGAATTATATGTAAACCTCTATTCAAAAGACTTAAGAAAAATCCTCTTGCTTGGAGTCAAGATATGACTAAAGCAATTCAACAAGTCAAGAGTCTTGTCAAACATCTTTCGTGCCTAGGAATCCCAGACCTTCAAGCCTTTAAAATAGTAGAAACAGATGCATCAGACATAGGCTATGGTGGGATCCTTAAGCAAAAATTTCAAGAAGGGGGAGAACAGGTAGTTAGATACCATTTAGGTGCCTAGTCAGAAACCCACTATCAAAAAAGAAATTTTATCAATTATTTTATGCATCATGAAATTTCAAGATGATTTAATTAATCAAAAGTTTTTATTACGAATAGATTGTAAAGTTGCAAAAGAAATTTTACAAAAAGATGTTCAAATTTTGGTTTCAAAACATATTTTTGCCAGATGGCAAGCATTATTATCTTGTTTTGATTTCAAAATTGAATTTATCAAAGGAGAACAAAATTCTTTACCGGATTTCCTTACAAGAGAATTCCTACAGGGAAAAACAATATGAGGCCCACTGCCTTAGCATTTAGGGGAAAAGCCCCTTTATCTCAACAACCAGGGTTACTTCAACAAAAGGTATTGTCCCCACTGGACTATGCCATACAAGTGTCGTCATCAACAAGCTCATCAACATCAAGTCCCAGGCCTACCATCAATAAAAATCAATCCTATGCCCAAGCAGCCAACCCATCAACACCCCAGACAAAAACCCATCAATATATCACAAAAAATAACTACATGATAATATGTTCATTAGAGCCAGAACATCCAAGAGACAATCCTGCTGAAGCAGCGAAAGCTATATTTCCTCCAGACTCAATATACCCGTGGCACTTTATACCTTCATCTTTTCAAAAATCAAGAATCTTTTATGAACTAATCCTTGTTGACTCCAAATCAATTCAAATTTCTCATGTTCATGGTCAAGAAGGAATACAATTTTCAAAAGTACAAATCCTTCAAGTACTCAAACCCCAAGATTGGAACCAAAATCCATATACCAAGAAAAAATTCTCTGTAAGATTTCAGCCATCCTCTTATAATTATCAAGACTATCAACATGCATGATATAACTTTTTATACTATCAAAATTATTCCCATTCCTAGTTCATTCATTTCCACTAGGATTGCCAAAAAAAATTCCCTAATTGGTTTGATGTTTTCGGACCCATAAAACTAATTCTTCCAAATCCCATTGAACAAGCCTATATGCAATTTTCAAATCTCACCAAATTCATTCAAGAACTAGAACCCTTTTACTTCTTTGTGTACTTCAAAATCCCATGGATCATGTGCTGATATTACGAAGTAAAAAGCCATTCCAAAAATTCTTCAATATTTGTCCTCACCAAAACTATCAGGGTCAAATGGTTGAACAAGTATGATTTTAAGTTCTGCACATGGACTCGGTTAAGAATTGGGTAGCTAAAAACCCAAAATTTACTTTCAAAAAGGAAATTATTCCAAAATTACAAGATCAACGATATTTGAATGAAAAATCAGTTATAATGTCTCAATTAGCTCAAGCCAAGAATCCTCAAGAATTCAGGAAGAAGCTTGAAGAAATAATGTCAACAGTCTCCAATTCGGAAGATGCTGCAGAAGCAGATAATCAAAATGAAGATGATAGTTTTGGAATAAATCAAGAACAAGAGTTTTCCAATCAATAATGCTTCCCCAGATTGCTTTGTCGGCCATTCTAAAGTGTCGGCACAAGGAGCCAAAGTTCCTGTTCAAAAGCAAAAGCAGATTTCAAACAGCTTTTATCAAAAGATGTTCTCGCCAGCTCAATAATCCACATTCAAGATTCCTTTCAGATTTGAAGTCCTTTAAAGTCCACTCCAAATTCCAAATGAGTTGAAGGCTGAAGCTCCTCTCAAGACTTCTATAAATAGGCTTCATTAGTTTTTAAGAGGTATCGATCGAAATATCGTTCAAAAAAAAAAAAAACCTTGTTCTCTTTCAAATATTTTTCTAATTCTGCTGATTTTGAAGAAGTGTATTTCAAGAAACAATTCAGCAAACTTGTAAGTTGTAATGTTTCTTATTTCAATACAAATATCTGCATATTTATCAAATTTTGAAGCTGTTTCTTAATTCCTTTCTTCATTATATTCACTAATAGTAAAGATAGATTTCCATAATGATTTATTTAATGAATATCCAACTTATATAATTCCTCAATAGAGTGTAAAGCGTTCTTATACTCCTTATTGCTTCTACCTATAAATAAATCAAAAATATATATATTGATAATAAACTATTATTGAATTACAAAATTTTTAAAGTAAAACTTAAAATAAAGAAAATAATTTTATAATAATATCAAAGTAAAATAATAAAATAATATCTTCATTATAATGAATAACTTTAATTTCATAAATAATAACGCTAATTTGAAATATAAAATATTAATACTAGAAATAAATCATATATATATATATATATATATATATATATATAAGATAGACTTCTCCTTATTCTTAATTTTCTAAATGATTATTTAGAACCTATATCAATAGGCTCTGATACCAAATGTTGTGGATCGACTAATCGAATAGGTTCTAAGGGGTAATAGTTATAGTTTTGTCTGGGAAGTGGATATTGATTTGAATAGTCATGTTTCTATATGTTTTACTTAAATGATAATTTCTTAAATTAATGATATATCTGTTGAAATTATATAAGGCAATTCTAAGGGGTTCTATATCAGAATATTGGTCAGGGAAATTATAATGAATATCTAAAATAATATGCATAAATTCTAATGAATAAACAGATTCCAGAACTTTAATTAAATTCAATAATAAAGTGTATAAAAACTCTAGTATTGAAATATAATTCAATTAAATCTAATGATGTTCTAATGCGATTTAATAAAATCATATACAACTTCAAAATCATGATCAGAGTATATTGAAACATGAATAATTATCATTGATAAAATATTGAACTTACAAGATTGCCGAAAATTTCTTGAAAACTTGAAAATTTGAATACAGACTGTTGGAGACTATCAATGAACAGAGTTCAGAGAGAAAGTTTTCTAAATATTCTAAACGATAATTTACAACAATGATAAAAGCTTATTTATAGACCTAAGGACCCGGACTTAAAACTTAATAAAATCCAAAGCGGACTTGAAATCATCTTAATTCCGGAAAACATAATTATTGCTTCTTTTGAAAAGGTTGTCGGGAAAGTATTTGCCGACACTTACTTTTTGCTGTTGACGAGACACTGGTTGAGTTGTAAAGATGCTTTATTGAGAACCTTTGCTTTTGCTGTTGACAAGTCACTGATTGAGCTGTAAAAGATGCTTTATTGATTAGAAAACTCCTGTTCCAGATTGATTCTGAAACAATCGTCTTCATTCTGGTTGTCCTCATCTGCTTTTTCTAAGCTTGAAACATTGGACATTATCTCTTCGAGTTTCTTCTTGAGCTCTTGAGGAGATTTGTCTTGAGAGAGTTGAGTAATAATAATATTTTTCTCATTTAGATATTGCTGCTCTTGACTGATTGGATCTTTTTCTTTCTTGAGGGTAAACTGAGGATTTTTAGCACTCCAACTGTTGACTGATTCTTCTGTGCAGAATTTGAAATCATATTTGGGCCACCATTTAACTTTAATGATGCGGGTCAAAATTGAAATCGAAGAAAATTTGGCATGAGGTATGATATCATAATCCCAACTCATTATCCATGGGATTTTGAAAACGACAATAAAATAAAATGATTTTTGTTCTGGGAAAAAGGTTGTGGCATTAGAGAATTGACAATATCTTTCATATGTCGGTACAAGAAGGATATCTCTAGCTGGTCCAAAGGATTTGAACCAATCAAAGAACCAATTTGGAAATTGTTTTAGACAATCTTTATGGAAATGAATAAACCAGGAATGAAAGAAATTTTTAAGAAAAAAAAATTATATCAGGCATTTTGATAATCATTATAATCAAAGGAAGGAGGATGAAAAGATATTGAGAATTTTTTGGCTATGTACAGGTTTTGATTCCAATCTCTTGGGCGAAGGACTTTTAAAATTTGAACTTTAGAGAACTTAATTCTATCCAAACCTTTTGTATGAGTGATTTGAATAGCACCAGTATCTAGTAAGATTAAATCATAAAATATTCGGGTTTTGAATAAGTCAAAGGGTAAAAAGTGCCATTCAAACATGGGTGAAGAAGGAAAGATATTCATGGCTGTTTCTATTAGAGTAGATCTTTTTTCTTCTGGTTCAAGGAATCTAATATTGAGAGTTTTTGGTTTTTCGAAATATTGATCTAGAAGGTTATTGGTTTCAGAAATATTTTCTTTTTTTTTTACGGTTTGGGCATAACTTTGTTCTTTCTTAATAGTAGGTCTTGGAATAGGTTGAGGACTTGTTGTTGATGATGAACTGGAGGACGGTTGTATTGCATAATCTGCTGCAAATAATGTTTTTTGAGAATATTGTTGATATGGTATCAGAGTTTTTCCCCTGATATTTGGAGAAGCAATGGGCCTCATATTCATTTTGCTTTTTCCTGTAAGAATTCTCTCGTAAGAAAATCTGGAATGTTGTTCTTGTCTCCTTTAATGTATTCAATATCAAAATCAAAACATGCAAGTAAAGTTTGCCATCTTGCAAATATTTGTTTAGAAACAAGATTTTAAACATCTTTTTGTAAAACTTCTTTTGCTGATTTGCAATCAATCCTAAGTAAAAACTTTTGATTTATCAAATCATCCTGAAACTTTTGTATGCATAAAACAATGAAGAAAATTTCTTTTTTAATAGTACTATAATTTAGTTGAGTGGGTGACTAGGTTCCTGAATAATATCTAACTATCTGTTCCTTTCCCCCCTCAATTTCTTGTTTAAGAATACCTCCAAATCCTATATCAGAGGCGTCTGTTTCTACTATCTTAAAGGTAAGAAGGTCAGGAATACCTAGACAAGGTAGTGTTTTGACTAATAATTTGATTTGTTGAACATCTTTAGTCATCTTATTATTCCATTCTGGAGGATTTTTGTTTAATCTTAAAAATAAAGGTTTATAAATAACTCTAATATATGGAATAAAATCTGCTACATAATTAAGACATCCTAAAAATCTTTGTAATTGGGTTTTATTGAGAATTTTGTCTGGAAACTTATCAGCAAATTCTATTGCTCTTCTTATAGGAGTGATCTTTGATTGATATATTTCAAATCCTAAAAACCTAATTTTTACTTGGAACAAATTAATTTTCTTTTCAGATATAACTAATCCATTTTGTTTAATAATAGTAATAAATTGTTCTAGAAGTTAAAAATGTTGCTCAATAGAATTAGAGAAAATTAACACATTACCTAGATATACTATTGCAAATTTACTATAAGGATTTAAAATATTATTCATAATGTTTTTAAATTCTTGGTTCATTTTTTAATCCAAAAGGCATGACATTCCATTCACATTGGCCAAATGGTACATTAAAAGTTGTTTTATATTTATCTTTTTCTACGATTCTTATTTGATAATATCCTGATTCATGTCAAATTTTAAAAATATTGAAGCATTAGATATTCTTCCTAATATATCTTTTTTATTTGGTAAGGGATATCTAATCCATTTTAAAACTTTATTAAGGGGTTTATAATTTATAACTAGTCTGGGTGCACCTCTTTCTATTTCAGCTTGATTTTGAACATAAAAGGCTGCACAACTCCAAGGCGATCTACTTGGTCTAACAAGCTTTTTATCAAGATAATCTTGTATTTCTATCTTACAGTATTCTAGAAGTTTTTTATTCATTTGCATTGGTTTGGCTTTAGTAGAAATTTTTGATTCATCAAAGCTAGCTTCATAAGGAAGTTCTACGTCATATTTCTTTCTATTCCAGAATGCATTAGGATGAGAAGAACAAACTTCTTTTTGAAATCTTTCTTGAATTTTTTCTATTCTAATGTTATATTTGGGCTTTTCAAATTTTCTTCTATTTTTATATAATGAATTTCTTTCTGTAAAAATTTTAAATGATTTTTCTTTTTAATTCTTTTTATGGTTATAGAATCTTGTTTTAATTCATTAATTTCTTTTTCTCTAGGAGGACTCATCCATTCAAATAAAATATTTTGACCAGCTATAGCAGTACTAAGACCTTGAGAAGTAATTTTAAAAGGTATGAGTTGTTGAAGAAAAGGGGTTCCTAAAATCATACTATCTGACATTTTTTTACTAAAACAAAAATATTATGAAAACATATTCCTTGATTACAAACATAAGCATTTGTTAATTTATATTGAATATTTAATTTATTTTGTCCTATTCCAAAAGCTACTTTTGTGGTTTTTTCATAATATTGAGTAGGAATTAATCCTTCTTGTATGCAATTTAAATCTGCTCTTGAATCTATTAGAGCTACTAATGTTCTTGAAAATTCTTTTCCTATATGTAGATTGACTTGACAATACCATTTTTTAAATATAAATTTTTCTATTTTATTAATAAAATTTTCTTGATCTAAATTTTCTTCTTTTTCTAATTGTGTCAGATCAGGTTCTTGTTCTAAAGAAATAATTTGTGCTTTTAATTGTAATATTTCTAAGTCTTGATTGGTTTCTTTTTCTTTTAATTCTTTTATTTCATTTTTAATATTTTTAATTTCTTGCTGTAATTCTTGAATAGTAGTAGGATGATTTTCTTCTTTAAATCTTCCTAAAACTTCTGATAAATGTAAGGGTTTAAAAGGAAAAGATTTGTTATTATTATCTTCTATTATTATTTCTTGTAATTTTTTCAAGTATTCTTTTTTAATTTCTTCATCTTGAATTTTATCTATTATTTCTATAAGAAATTGAGCTTTTTCTAAAGATATAATTTTTATTTCTTTTTTCTTTGAACAATTTTCACAATCACATATACCAAATATTGATTTAGGACATTGTTGAATAATATTTTCGTCTGTTCCTAATGATTCTTCTTCTTCATTATCTAAAGATTCTACTTGCTCTATTTTATTTATCTGATGAGACTCTTCTTCTTCTTCTTCTGAACTAGAAGGGTAATCAGAAGATTCAGAAAAATCTTCATTAATAATTATTCTAATTAATGCTTCCTTTTGTTCTTCGTCTACATCTAATTGTTGAATTTCTTTTTGGTTGAACAGTTACTGGCATAATGACCTCTTTGATTACATTTATAACATATTATATTTTTCTTATTTATTTTCTTTTCTCTTTTTGGATTTTTAGAAGGTTTTGTATAATATTTATGATTTTTATATTTTTTTATATGGTTTTGTAGACATTTTAGATTTGTAACGTTTTTTACTCTGTCTTTTTCTAAGGATGAGGGTGCTCTAATGTTTCCACAATCATATTGTTCACAAAAATTTCGAAGAAGGAGATATTATTCTAAGAATGAATAGATCCCAATCTTTTAGGCAAAGGACTTTTAAAATTTGAACTTTAGAGAACTTAATTCTATCCAAACCTTTTGTATGAGTGATTTGAATAGCACCAGTATCTAGTAAGATTAAATCATAAAATATTCGGGTTTTGAATAAGTCAAAGGGTAAAAAGTGCCATTCAAACATGGGTGAAGAAGGAAAGATATTCATGGCTATTTCTATTAGAGTAGATCTTTTTTCTTCTGGTTCAAGGAATCTAATATTGAGGGTTTTTGGTTTTTCGAAATATTGATCTGGAAGGTTATTGGTTTCAGAAATATTTTCTTTTTTTTACGGTTTGGGCATAACTTTGTTCTTTCTTAATAGTAGGTCTTGGAATAGGTTGAGGACCTGTTGTTGATGATAAATTGGAGGACGGTTGTATTGCATAATCTGCTGCAGATAATGTTTTTTGAGAATATTGTTGATAGGGTGCCAGGGTTTTCCCCCTGATATTTGGAGAGGCAGTGGGCCTCATATTCATTTTGCTTTTTCCTGTAAGAATTCTCTCGTAAGAAAATCTGGAATGTTGTTCTTGTCTCCTTTAATGTATTCAATATCAAAATCAAAACATGCAAGTAAAGCTTGCCATCTTGCAAATATTTGTTTAGAAACAAGATTTTGAACACCTTTTTTTAAAACTTCTTTTGCTGATTTGCAATCAATCCTAAGTAAAAACTCTTGATTTATCAAATCATCCTGAAACTTTTGTATGAATAAAATAATGGATAAAATTTCTTTTTCAATAGTACTATAATTTAGTTGAGTGGGTGACCAGGTTCCTGAATGATATCTAACTATCTGTTCCTTCCCCCCCCTCAATTTCTTGTTTAAGAATACCTCCAAATCCTATATCAGAGGCATCTGTTTCTACTCTCTTAAAGGTATGAAGGTCAGGAATACCTAGACAAGGTAGTGTTTTGACTAATAATTTGATTTGTTGAACATCTTTAGTCATCTTATTATTCCATTCTGGAGGATTTTTGTTTAATCTTAAAAATAAAGGTTTTACAAATAACTCTAATATTTGGAATAAAATCTACTAAATAATTAAGACATCCTAAAAATCTTTGTAATTGGGTTTTATTGAGAATTTTGTCTGGAAACTTATCAGCAAATTCTATTGCTCTTCTTATAGGAGTGATCTTTGATTTATATATTTCAAATCCTAAAAACCTAATTTTTACTTGAAACAATTTAATTTTCTTTTCAGATATAACTAATCCATTTTGTTTAATAATAGTAATAAATTGTTCTAGATGTTGAAAATGTTGCTCAATAGAATTATACATACATATATATATATATATATATACAAACAATATAATATTAATAAATTACAAAAATTTTAAAATAAAACTTACAGTAAATAGAAACATTTTTATAATAATATAAAATAAAAATATGATAATTAAAGTAATAAAAATAATATCTATGATTATAAAAATTATTTTAAATAACTTTAATTTTATATATTATCGCTTAAACTAAAAAAATCTTATTTAAAAATATAAATTAACAAAAAAAATATACCTAAATATAAATATGATTTATTAATGAAAAAATATTATATCAAATATTTAATAAGAAATATATGAATTAAAATAATTATACCAAATATACAATAATAATCAAATATAAATCTATGTTAACATAAAAAAAAATACAATCTTAAGTCCTATAATATCATTAAATTTTTTACCATAAAAATTTAACAATAATTACAAAAATAGTTATGTTGTTGATGATTAATAACAAAAAAAAATTACATATAACATACTATGAAAATGTAAGTGTACCTTTTGAAGACCTAATAACCCAAAGAGCCAAAGTTGAGAAGATGACACTGCTAAAGAGGAACCAAGGAAAAAAAGCATATAAGCAAACTAAAAAGAAAGAAAAACAAGGAAAAGAGGATGTGTAAATTAAAAATTAAACTCTACATCTAATTTTTAAAGTATACCTGTTGAAGACCCAAAGAGTGAAAGTTGAGAAAATAACACTACTAAAGAGGAACTATGGGAGAATGCATATAAGGAAACTAGAAAGGAAGAAAAACAAGGAAAAGAAGAAGATGTGAAGATGAAAAATGAACAATGCAGCTCATGCTTTTATAGATGAAAATGAACAAGGTTCTCACCTTGTCTAGCTTTTCGTCTTGCCTATCACACTTTTAGCAAGATTTCTAATGGATTCTTTTCTTTTCTTTTTTTTTTTAAAAAAAAATTCTACGTTTGTAATTTTGATTGGTTCATCTAAATTTTAATTAAAAAGAATTATAAAATTTATTTACAACTGGTGTATCGTCATATCACAACTTTTTAATTTTTTTGTTTATTTGCCAAAAAAAATCTAAACCTTTAATCAATTAACACATAGATTTTTTATCTTTAATTTTATTTTTTTTACATAAATATAAATTTAAAAATTGTGTTGTGGTAAGATGAGATGATATCTTACTCTACTCTCTCCACCTAAAATTACTTCATTATATTTTATTTTACTTTTAATTTTTTTTAAAAAAAGGGTACATGTTGAAGGACGTAAAGGTGAAAATTTAGTCTTTTAGTATGTTTTATTTTACTTTAATTTAAAAAAATAAAAAATGGTACATGTTAAGAGACATAAAGGTGAAACTTTTAGTCTTTTAATATGTTTTATTTTACTTTAATTTTAAAAAAAAAAAAAAAATGCATGTTGAAAGACGTAAAGACCATATCCTTCAATGAATCTTTTACTCTTTCAGTGAATATTTTACTTGTTAAAAAGACTAAAGTGTGATAGTGCTTGCAAAGTCTAAAAAAGCCATTATTATGTTGCAAATAAAATAAAAAATTGAAAAGTTATTAGTGAAGTGACGCTTTACTTTTTCCACTCCACATAAAAATGCATGGAGAGATGATATTGTAGTACGGTAAGACGATATTACTGTACTATAATATTTGTGAATTGTCAACTTTTTAGTCAAATATTGTATTAAGATGATGCAATATTATTCAAATATCGTATTACCATATTGCAATATCTGAAAAAGTAATATATATTAATACATATTTTTAAAAGTGTATATATATTAGTAATAATTTTTTTTTATGTGAACTGGGGTGAGAAGAAGGTTAGAGGTGAGTTTTTAGGTACACAAGAAAAAAAAAAAAAAGTCATGGGAAAAAACGGTTTGGGTGTGAATAGAAATAATAGGGGTTATTAAAAAAATCTACTGAGAAAAAGAAACCACAAAACAATGTCCACAGCACTGTCTAGCCCAGAACGTATAACAGAGCAAGAAAAGCCCAATAGAGCAACCAATAGGCCTGCTGAGTGGAGTATTTCGAACAAAAAAAGACGCATTTAAATTTATGTTTACCACGTGGAAGTGCAAGGTGAAGGCAATACCGCCGATAAGAGCTCTTCTCATTTTCATTTTATTTTATTTTTTATTAATAATATATTACTAAAAAGAAAATAAATAAATTACAGCCAAAGAAAGCAATTTCCCATATTTTGTCCAAGAGACATTTTCAAGAATAGGCAAATGCAATTACGAACCGGAGTTTTTACGCTATCCCATGCAACATAACATGATGGCATATTAATTTTATTTTACACATCATTCATATGTATTTTAGTGATTTGACACAATTAATAAATTCAAATTTCAGTCAATCTATATAATTTTTTCTTGGATAATCAGGTAGCTGTCTTCATCTAAAATGGGTTCAAGGGGACCATTTCTCAGACAATATTTTTTGGAGTTATTTTTTTCTTTTTTTTTAAAAAAAATTGAATGCCAAAACTTTATTTTATTTTTTTTTATTCAACTCAAATTTAAACTATGTTTAAGATAAAATCAATAAACATGACAAAAAAAATGGTATAATATAATATCACTTAGATTTTGCCCCGTTGGTTAGTTGAGTTGGAAGTTCACTTTATGCACTACCCGCCTGAAACGTGTTATTGGTTGGTCAACAAAGAATAGATAGGAGTACATCTAAAGGTGTAAGCTATAAACGAGCGGGTGACGTTTTTGGGTTGGACAAGTCTTTGGTTTGAGAATTTGCTTTGAGATACTTGTAATAAAAGAAAAGAATGAGTTAAGCTAAAAGCTTCTTCCGCCTAAATTAATATAACAGTTTTTTTAACTAAAGATTAATAAGAGTTTTATGATAATTTTTAATTTTTCAATTACATATATCATTAATATGAGTCTTTATTTATAGTGCTTTAATTATAAGAACTTCTTTATAATTTACTTAAATCTTATGAATATTAAATTGAGCCTTGACCTTAATTTTTTATTTATACTGCATGGGCTGAGCTTAATTTTGGTTCATATCATATATCACATTTGATGAGAAAATAATTCTGGTTCATATCTCATGTGATGAGAAAGCTGGCTGTTGATGCTACAGGGGTGAATATACCCAATCGTGTGCGCCCTAGGTGGTTTTTTCTTTTGGTCTTGTGTTTGGGGTTTTGCCCCGTTGTTATTACTAAAAGAAAATATCATTTGGATTTTCAATTTCTTTATCTAGGGAGCCTTTTTTTAAAAAAAAAAACATTTGATAAATGTGGAGCTAAGCAACAACTCTCCAACCGAACCGAAGGCCAATCTAAGGGATTAGTCGGTTTATGATGGGTAAGGCAGTTGGAAATGGTTGCAAATTTTTTTATATTCGGTTGCACTCGATTGATGCCGGTTTCTGGGATTTCCAATTGTCGGTATCCGAAACCGACCGATGGTAATAAATGAGCTCCTATTACACTTATTAAAACGATGTCGTACGAGGCTATGAGCTCCAATTTTTAGATTACAGAATTTTCCTTCTCTCTGGTACTGGAGCATGCATTATGGAGTATACTATTGGCCTGTTGCTATCCAAACTAAATAGTTGAAGAATAACTGAATCTTGTGAATCTATGATGTGCTGAGGTAGGATTTCAACCTTTTACTCGTGTGTGGTGTGGACTCTGAATAATGGAATATTAATGTTGGGTGTTGCATTTTGCTGTTGCTTGCTGCCATTGGTGTATTAGTTTGCATTATTTTGGTTTTGATTCGTGGGAGTATGCTGTTTGCCCAACTTTTCATTTGAATGGACTCTTCTGTTGCTTTGAAGGAAGTGATTGTATTTGGATTTTGGTCAATTTTGAATTTTATTTTTTGTCTACTGGCAGTGGTAGTTTTGGGCAATGCTGGGTAATTCCTCATCTCAGTCAGTTCTAGTTTGACTTACCGAAATTGACCAATAAGCCGATACAAACCGAACATTCGGTTCTACTATGTGATTCGATCGGTGTTGGCTCAATTTTTTCATGGTCTCGGTTTGAACAGTCAGTTGGGTAAGTGTCCGGTCTTAACCGACGAATGCTCAACCCTAGATCATACATGGGAGCCGCCTATCCACTAATATTCACGTGGGAGTCAAAAATGCCATTCAGAGTCCACTAGATTAGTGCTTGACGACCCAGAATTATTCTTTATCATAAATACATAGCAATATTTATAATGTATTAGTTTGTATTTTTTTTGTTATGAAATTTATTAATTGGTATTTATTATAAATATTTTAATTTTTAGATGTTTATTTAATGAAATATTTTCTTACAGTTGACTTAATATTTAATTATTTATAATTTATTAAATATTTAATATATTTTTTTAAAATTAAAATTTCACTTACTTTATATATAAATATCTCCTTAATGAATTAACAAATGACTACTTTGGAGGCACTATACTTGCTTTTCTCTCAACTCTACGTGACTCATTCTTTGTTATCTACTTTTTTACATGATGCTTTACCCGTCACCACTTTTTGCTCAACTCTCAGCAACATAACCCTAGCCTTTACGTCTTCAACTTAAAAAAGTCGTAGATGCATAGCCTCACTGAAAGACAAACAAGACCATCACTTGTCTTGTTGCAATCCAAAGGTATGCTTTTCAACTTTTAATTCATTGTTTATTGAACCTTTGTTACTTTAATTATTTAATTATTTTTAAAAAATTACATGTTTTTTTTGAAAATTCAAAGGGATGATGTACTTTTAGTATATAGATTATTTAATTTATTTTTTATTTAATATGTCTCGTTCTAAAGTATAAAAGCGACTAATTTTATCTTATAAGATAATTTATTTTTATTTTTATATTTTTTATCTAGAAACATGAGAAAATTTAAATATTTTAATTTATCCTATTTAAAAATATAAGATAATTTAATTTTTTTTATTTGTCTCATTTAAAAGTACGAGATAATTTAATTCATTTAATATATACTCATTCAAAAGTATGAGAAATTTTATTATGAACAATTAATTTTAATATAGAGTGGATCTTGAAGTTGTTAATTCAAATATGATGAATATTATTATTATGAATAATTAATTTTTTATAAAGTAAATTCTGAAATTATCCATTCAAATAGAATAAAATAAATCTTAAAATTATTATCTCAATTGATATAAAACAGTAGATCTTAAAATTTATCTACACTCAAAATAAATTTTAAAATCATCTACACTCAAATAATGTGTAGAATATAATTATGCATATATATATATATTTTATTTTTTCTTTCACCCTTTTATTTTTTTATTCTTCTTTTCTTCTTAATCTCAAAGTGTATTTTTTTTTTTTTACTTTTCTTTTCCCTTTTTTCTTTTTCTTTCCCCCTCTTATTTTTTTCTTCTTTTCTTAATCTCAAAGTGCAATTTGTTTTTGGCTTTTTTTTACCATTTTTTTCTTTATTTCTTTTTTTTCTCTTCTGTCCAGGCCTAACACAAAAATATTGAACTCACGAGCTCCTAATCCTACGTCAGGCACGCCATCACTATGCCACAAATCCATTAATGTCCTATAAACTGTTGGTTAATTACTTATTCAATAAATTTAATAGATTAAATAATTTTTTTATCCCTTTATTAGTTCAATGCATTTTTTCTTTGGTACCCACTATATTGAATTATGCTTAATAATAATAATAATAATAATAATATTATTATTATTATTTAATTCCTATAGTCCAAACCCAAAGTAATTTTACAAGATTTGATAATTTTACTAGAACCGTTTACTAGTAGGCTCAAAAAGTCGACATGAGAATTCTTACAATGCGTTGGAAATAGAATTCCTAAGGCCTCTTACCACTTGATAGGAACCATCTATGATTTACAAAGCCAAAGCTAAACTTGATAAAGTTCGAGTTCTCAGTTCTATGCTGGAATCACAACATCCAAAACGGTATACTCAAATTGAAACGTCAAATTTACGAAACATAGGTTTGATATCATAGTACACGAACAGGAAATAGAAGTTCTGACCATTTATTAAAAACATTTTCTAAGACAATAGTCATCCAGCTTAAGTATAGCAGATAGCACAAAAGAAACTTGCAGTAGAAAATTCCTGTAAACCACTCTGCCTCAAAACCTTTACTGATGGCTGCACTTACACTCATCAGATTGCACATGAGAAATTTAGATTTAACAAAAAAAAAAAATAGAGATTCCTAGAAGGCTACTCATGGTATCCACATTCAATCCTCTTGGCCAAAGAGAAGGCGAAGTCGAGAAGCGAAGAGGCCAGTGGAGTCTAGAGAAGCTTCGTGGAGTAGTGCACGTTTGATGTTCTTCATACGCTCCGTCAGTGATTCTTGCTCCTCCTTAAGCGCACGAGTTTCTTTGCTAAGGTCATGGATCATATACTTCTGCGATAAAGATCTCATGCTTAAGAACAGAATTCCTGTCATGACAAAGAATTGAAAGAAGCTTTCTTTTCGTTTCATTGCATTGGCAATTAACCCTAAAGGTTTCTTAGAATTCTGGACAGCAGTGGCTGAGTTCGGTGGGGATGAGGAAGAAGACATGGAGACACAGTCACCCTAGAGTCAAATTGATGGTATCAAATTGCAAGCATAAAATAAGTGTTACAATAACCTTGTTGCATGCAAACACAAAAGGAATCAAATTGATGGTATCATGTTGATATTATGGAGGTTTTCTGCCACATGGGAAAAACTAGAGATTTGTGACACAATCAATCAGAACGAAGTTCATAATAAGATATTGATTTGAAGATTATCATCATGTTTTATTACAGGCAATGTGCCTTCAGAGGACATGCCAACTTATCCTCAGTGACGATCATTGAAGACAATGACATTAAGGAAAGAGTAAACATAGAAAAAGAAAATAATGAGAAATTCCATCAATCACGAACTTTAATAGGAAAAACCACAAATTAAATTTAGAAGAACATGAACAATGGACAAGATAAATCTTATTATCTGCTGTCAATCATTTCAGACGGAAAGTGCAGAGGAATAGGAAAAGGCTATCTCTCGTGATTCAGGCACACTGACATAGAAGGTGAAGATGATTCCTTTTATAAGTGTTGGGGTAAAGTCATTTTAAAGGGGTTATATACATCATATTACTCTCTAATACCCTTTTTTCTGAACAGAATTTCCAAAAATTGCTTTCCTTTCTAATTCGTTTTTATAATTATATATGTGCCATAACAATATACGTTCACCTTAATTACAGTTTTGGTTCCCCAATTCTCAAACTGGACTGCACTGTCTAAGTTTCAGAATAGGTCCACATTCAGCACCTTCAAAAATAAAAAATTAATAATAAAGGTGAAGTTAACATGGCAGCCACATGGCACTGATGTGGCAATGAAAATTATTTTTATTCAAAAGCCTAAATTCTGTATCCCTAATCCATTTTAAAAATAAAGACATAAATCAGCAAGTGCAGGTCCTACGACATTCAAATAGTCCTGCAAAGAAAAGACTTTCCCGTGGAAAATAGACATCCAGAACTCCAAATCTGAACTAGGTCCCAAAAGCAAAGAAGGGAGCTAAAGATAAACTTTGCAAAACTTGATTTAGAAAGATTAGGTTAAAGACCACTGAAACATTCCTTAGATTATTGAGCCCAACAAAAGAATTTCAACTCAAATCATATGACCACAGAAAAATGAATTCATTAATTCCATTCAGGATTAAGCGACAAAATTCCAAAAACATATCTCCTCCAAATTTCCAAACTTCTAACAAGAGACTAAATATGACAGAATTAAGCTTTTCTAATCATTCCGAAGAATGAAAAAGTTGGCATTGATTAAGAATACCCACTTCATAAGGGATTGGCATATATCTAATAGAAGCTAAAAAAAATTATTTAATAATAATTAAACAAAAAACTATAGTCTTCTCTCAAAGAACTATTATGACACTATGTTACCTCTTTCTTTACTCAGTTAGAAATTTAAAATATTTGCTCAAGTATTTTAGTTAACGATGCATAACATGAGTACGATTGAAAGGAATTTTAACTATGCGTACAATTTCCGATTTCTTTAAATCCGGAAAAATATTTATACAAAAACTAGATTTCGAAGCAATACTACGGTAAAATTTCGAAAAAGAAAATTAACACCGTCATCACATAACCGGGAAATATAGGCATGCAACAGAACTACGATTGGAAGAAATTGAAAGAAATCAGAAATTGCAGAGATAGAGAGGACAGGAACAACGCACCTTGGAGAAGAAGAGAGAGGGGGACGACGCAGAGAGGCGAAGAAAGAGCGAGATGAGAACGCGATTGGGTTAGGACTCTCCCTTGAGACTTGGTGAGGCGAGTGCGAGAAGCAGCGTGAGAGAGAGCATAGAGCATAAAGTCGATTAAACATCGGATCTCCCATCTTGACCCGACCCGAAATTGCGGCCCAAATATTGTAGATATATAAGTATTTTCTATATATATATACACTAAAGCGAAAAATGAAATCAGAATATATATATTACACTTTACTGAGGTTTTTTTGAATTTTTTTAATTTAATTAAACAAAATAAAAAGTTCATCGAATCAGAATAATTACAAAAAATGATTGTTAGATAGTGTTGATGAAATCATGTTGTCAAATTTTGTGTTCTCCCCAAATTATTTTAAATAGCAGTTTTTTCAATTTTCATATCTTTCCTAAAAATTTAAAATTTGAATTGAATTTTAATTTTCACAAAGCACCATGATGTTTATCTGCAATTTTTAATATTTCAATAAATATTATATTTTAAATTTTGAATTGGATTTTAATTTTGACAAAGCAGCATTTATCGATGTTTATTTGAATTTTAATAAGCAATAAATGTATTATATTTCTATGCTTACCTCCCCTAAAGCCTTCGTTATCTCTCTCACCCTCCCCAATCATGGTTCTTATTCTTTCTCTCATCTTTGTGTCAACGCCACTCTCTACTCTATCTACAACACTGTATTACGAGTATACTTGGAAAAAGTAGATTATAGCTTCTTGACATTGATTAAGAAATTAGTAAAATTACATGGTAAACTAAAAATAAAATAAAAATACCTTTTGAAAACTAGTAACATTTGTCTTTTGGAAGCTACAAATAATTCAATATCATTTTTACCCTTAATTTTTTTAACAAATGATAATATTCACCTTTCATATAATTAATCCTACTCACTCTCGTCTCTCGCCCCCATCCATTTTCTCTCTCTCTTTTTTTTTTTTCTCTTCTCTCCTCATTTTATTTAATTATTTAAATAATTGTTTGATAATAAATAAATTATTTAATTAATTTTTGATAATAAATTAAAAATAAGTAAAATAAGTTATATTTAGTCTTAATATTATATTACATATCCTTTTAAGTCATTTAATACATTTAAACTAGTTAAACAGTTAGTTTTGTTAAACAAGTTCAATTCAATTATTAACTATACAATTATAAGCTTTTAGCTACAATCTCAACTATCAACTAATTTTGTCAAACAAACTTTATGACCCAATCCATTCTAATTTATTCTTTTCATCTTTTTAATTTTTATTTGGTTAAATTCATCAAATATTTCATCTTATTCCCAACTAAGAAGTCCCTTTTTATCGTTCTTAAGTTCCTTTTCTTTGGATTGGTTATTGTATGCTCATTGTATCACTTCTTGAGCATGCAGTGGAAGAGTTTGGATGGATTATGAGGGACAGAAGAAACGAAGAAAATGCTTTATTTTTGGAAAAGGAATCTAGCTTATATATACTCGAGATTAAATACTCTATATGAATAATTCAACTGTGTATATATATATATGTATACATTGTTTGCTAAATATGGTGAAGAAGGAGTTAGTCATTCGTAGAATTCGTAACTCCCCATTTCCCCTTCAGTAGGATAGGTGGACTAAATTGCTCATTAGAATCTTGATAAAATTTTTGAGTTGGTTTTTATATTATTTAATTTTATCCTCGTTTAGTCTTCTTTTTAATGCTTTGATTTTGTTCATTACATTTCCCACCCCGGAGAAACAAGATCAATGCATATCTCCTTTACTCAACCTTTGCATATTCTCAAAATATATTGGTATATCAGGTATTCCTATTAACAATTGCTTTTTGATGCAGTGTCCTATTTTGATTAAGATTTTAGTAGTCACCAAAACATGTTTAACTATGGAGTTTTGATGGCATTCGGTGCATTAATGTTGGTATGATTATGCTCATCAATAATTGTGTGCACAATGCATATGTAACGAATGCCAACAGGTCATTAACCTCAGTAGTTTTGGGCGGGTTTAGATAGAAAAAACCTTACTTTTGACAAAAAGGGTGCAACATGAAGACTTCCCAGGAGGTCACCTATGCTAATACTACTCTCACCCAAGCATGCTTGACTATAGAATTTTGATGATGTTCGGTGCATTAGTGCTAGTATGATTGCATCCATCAAGGATTGTATGCACAATCCATATGTGAGGAAGGTAGGTGGGGCATTAACATCAATAATTCTGTGGTGAGAAAGTAGGAAAAGCATTAGAGTCCTAATTTGAGTAAAACTAGGAAAAACATCATTATAAATAAGCAGCTAGGGCTAGAAGGAGGGGAGCATCGGCATCATTGGCACAAGTGGGCAGAATTGGAGACGGCAAGGAGCAAGGATCCACACGACATTCTTCTCTCCTTTTTGTTTTCTTTCATGTTTTATTTCACATACATGATGTATTTCATTTGCTACATGAGTAACTAATTTTCTTTTTAGGGGCTAAGATGTAGCCCAATTATATGTGTAGACTTGAATTATGATTTTATGAAACTCTATGTTTTATTCAATTGAGGTTTAACTTTCTACACTTCATTCCCTGATTGATCTGGCCAATTAGTTAGGGAATTTGTGGATTGCTATGACCCGGGAGCCAATTAGCTAATCTAGACCACGGGAATTAGATCCACAGTGGAGCTTAGGGGAGGAATGTGCCTAGGACCCTGTGTAGCCACAAGGAATCTATAGCAAGAATCTATAGAACTCCTTACAAGGAATCTACAAAACTTAATGCAATTGCAATTACTACAATTCACATAGGAATATGAATGGATTGGTAATCGTAATTAGTTTAATCTGACCTCGGGAGGGGCTTTTTAATGTATTAGGGAGATCTTGGCTAGCAATTAATAAAACTAGAATTCATAATTGAAATTAGGGGAGTCTATACATAGGATTGTTGTGAAATTTGAATACCTAGGTTTCAATCAATTGTTTTCTTGCATCCTTATTCTTGTTTTTCTTCACGTGTGCTTTAATTGCTATCTTCTTTCTAATTGCTCTTCTTCATTCACTATATTTTAATTGCTTGAGTAATACTAGAGTTTTAGCATTCTAGTAATCAATTCAAAGTCCCTTGGGTACGACAATCCTGGAGTACTTTGCCAGCTAATTTGGTCTCAAATTTGGACAAACTTTAAAGCTAATCGAAATAAAGATTGATGTAATATGACACAATAAGACATGTGGAGAAGTTTGAGACCAAGGAAGAGCCATTTGGTCCAAGAATCATCCAACTTAACCAAGTTCGTCCGTTTTGGTCTTTCTTCCTTTTGTCTAGTTCAAAGTTGACCGAAGCCAAATGTCAAGCATAGATTGTTGTAATATGAGACAATAAACCATGTGAAGAAGTTCGAGACCAAGGAAGAGCCATTTGGTCCAAGAATCAAACAATTAACCAAGTTCGTCCGTCTTGGTCTTTCTTCCATCCGTCTAGCTTCAAAGTTGACAGAAACCAAATGTCAAGAATAGAGTGTTGTAATATGACACAATAAACCATGTGAAGAAGTTTGAGACCAAGGAAGAGCGATTTGGTCCAAGAATCATCTAACTTAACCAAGTTCATCCATTTTGGTCTTTCTTCGTTTTAACTAGCTTCAAAGTTGACCGAAGCCAAATTTCAAGCATAGATTGATGTAATATGACACAATAAACCATGTGGAGATGTTTGAGACCAAGGAAGACCATTAGGTCCAAGAATCATCCAACTTGACCAAGTTTGTCCATTTTCGTCTTTCTTCGTTTTGACTAGCTTCAAAGTTGACCGAAGCCAAATGTCAAGCATAGATTGATGTAATATGACACAATAAACCATGTGGAGAAGTTTGAGACCAAGGAAGAGCCATTTGGTCCAAGAATCAAAAATTAACCCAGTTCGTCCGTCTTGGTCTTTCTTCCATCCATCTAGCTTCAAAGTTGACAGAAGCCAAATGTCAAGAATAGAGTGTTGTAATATGACACAATAAACCATGTGAAGAAGTTTGAGATCAAGGAAGAGCGATTTGGTCCAAGAATCATCTAACTTAACCAAGTTCTTCCATTTTGGTCTTTCTTCGTTTTAACTAGCTTCAAAGTTTACCGAAGCCAAATGTCAAGCATAGATTGTTGTAATATGACACAATAAACCATGTGGAGAAGTTTGAGACCAAGGAAGAGTCATTTGGTCAATGAATCAGACAACTTAACCAAGTTCGTCCATTTTGGTCTTTCTTCATTTTGACTAGCTTCAAAGTTGACCGAAGCCAAATGTCAAGCATAGATTGATGTAATATGACACAATAAACCATGTGGATAATTTTGAGACCAAGGAAGAGCCATTTGGTCCAAGAATCATTTAACTTAACCAAGTTCGTCCATTTTGGTGTTTCCTCATTTCGACTAGCTTCAAAGTTTACCGAAGCCAAATGTCAAGCATAAATTGATGTAATATGACACAATAAACCATGTGGAGATGTTTGAGACCAAGGAAGACCATTTGGTCCAAGAATCATCCAACTTGACCAAGTTCGTCCATTTTGGTCTTTCTTCGTTTTGACTAGCTTCAAAGTTTACCGAAGCCAAATGTCAAGCATAGATTGATGTAATATGACACAATAAACCATGTGGATAATTTTGAGACCAAGGAAGAGCCATTTGGTCCAAGAATCATTTAACTTAACCAAGTTCGGCCATTTTGGTGTTTCCTCATTTCGACTAGCTTCAAAGTTTACCGAAGCCAAATGTCAAGCATAAATTGATGTAATATGACACAATAAACCATGTGGAGATGTTTGAGACCAAGGAAGACCATTTGGTCCAAGAATCATCCAACTTGACCAAGTTCGTCCATTTTGGTCTTTCTTCGTTTTGACTAGCTTCAAAGTTTACCGAAGCCAAATGTCAAGCATAGATTGATGTAATATGACACAATAAACCATGTGGATAAGTTTGAGACCAAGGAAGAGCCATTTGGTCCAAGAATCATTTAACTTAACCAAGTTCGTCCATTTTGGTGTTTCCTCATTTCGACTAGCTTCAAAGTTTACCGAAGCCAAATGTCAAGCATAAATTGATGTAATATGACACAATAAACCATGTTGAGATGTTTGAGACCAAGGAAGACCATTTGGTCCAAGAATCATCCAACTTGACCAAGTTCGTCCATTTTGGTCTTTCTTCGTTTTGACTAGCTTCAAAGTTTACCGAAGCCAAATGTCAAGCATAGATTGATGTAATATGACACAATAAACCATGTGGATAAGTTTGAGACCAAGGAAGAGCCATTTGGTCCAAGAATCATTTAACTTAACCAAGTTCGTCCATTTTGGTCTTTCCTCATTTCGACTAGCTTCAAAGTTTACCAAAAGCCAAATGTCAAGCATAGATTGATGTAATATGACACAATAAACCATGTGGAGATGTTTGAAACCAAGGAAGACCATTGGGTCCAAGAATCATCCAACTTGACCAAGTTTGTCCATTTTGGTCTTTCTTCGTTTTGACTAGCTTCAAAGTTGACCGAAGCTAGATGTTAAGAATAAATTGTTGTAATATCACCCAATAAACCATGTGGAGAAGTTTGAGACCAAGGAAGAGTCATTTGGTCCATGAATCAGACAACTTAACCAAGTTCGTCCATTTTGGTCTTTCTTCCTTTTGACTAGCTTCAAAGTTGACCGAAGCCAAATGTCAAGCATAGATTGATGTAATATGACACAATAAACCATGTGGAGAAGTTTGATACCAAGGAAGAGCCATTTGGTCCAAGAATCATTTAACTTAACCAAGTTCGTCCATTTTGGTCTTTCCTCATTTCGACTAGCTTCAAAGTTTACCGAAGCCAAATGTCAAGCATAGATTGATGTAATATGACACAATAAACCATGTGGAGATGTTTGAGACCAAGGAAGACCATTTGGTCCAAGAATCATCCAACTTGACCAAGTTTGTCCATTTTGGTCTTTCTTCGTTTTGACTAGCTTCAAATTTGACCGAAGCTAGATGTTAAGAATAAATTCTTGTAATATGACCCAATAAACCATGTGGAGAAGTTTGAGACCAAGGAAGAGTCATTTGGTCCATGAATCCGAGAACTTAACCAAGTTCGTCCATTTTGGTCTTTCTTCATTTTGACTAGCTTCAAAGTTGACCGAAGCCAAATGTCAAGCATAGATTGATGTAATATGACACAATAAACCATATGGAGAAGTTTGAGACCACGGAAGAGCCCTTTGATCCAAGAATCATCCAACTTAACCAAATTCGTCCATTTTGGTCTTTCCTCATTTCGACTAGCTCCAAAGTTTACCGAAGCCAAATGTCAAGCATAGATTGATGTAATATGACACAATAAACCATGTGGAGATGTTTGAGACCAAGGAAGACCATTGGGTCCAAGAATCATCCAACTTGACCAAGTTTGTCCATTTTGGTCTTTCTTCGTTTTGACTAGCTTCAAAGTTGACCGAAGCTAAATGTTAAGAATAAATTCTTGTAATATGACACAATAAACCATGTGGAGAAGTTTGAGACCAAGGAAGAGCCATTTGGTCCAAGAATCATCCAACTTAACCAAGTTCGTCCATTTTGGTCTTTCTTCGTTTTGACTAGCTTCAAAGTTGACCGAAGCCAAATGTCAAGCATAGATTGGTGTAATATGACACAATAAACCATGTGGATAAGTTTGAGACCAAGGAAGAGCCATTTGGTCCAAGAATCATTTAACTTAACCAAGTTCGTCCATTTTGGTCTTTCCTCATTTCGACTAGCTTCAAAGTTTACCGAAGCCAAATGTCAAGCATAGATTGATGTAATATGACACAATAAACCATGTGGAGATGTTTGAGACCAAGGAAGACCATTTGGTCCAAGAATCATCCAACTTGACCAAGTTTGTCCATTTTGGTCTTTCTTCGTTTTGACTAGCTTCAAATTTGACCGAAGCTAGATGTTAAGAATAAATTTGTAATATGACACAATAAACCATGTGGAGAAGTTTGAGACCAAGGAAGAGTCATTTGGTCCATGAATCCGAGAACTTAACCAAGTTCGTCCATTTTGGTCTTTCTTCATTTTGACTAGCTTCAAAGTTGACCGAAGCCAAATGTCAAGCATAGATTGATGTAATATGACACAATAAACCATGTGGAGAAGTTTGAGACCACGGAAGAGCCCTTTGGTCCAAGAATCATCCAACTTAACCAAATTCGTCCATTTTGGTCTTTCCTCATTTCGACTAGCTCCAAAGTTTACCGAAGCCAAATGTCAAGCATAGATTGATGTAATATGACACAATAAACCATGTGGAGATGTTTGAGACCAAGGAAGACCATTGGGTCCAAGAATAATCCAACTTGACCAAGTTTGTCCATTTTGGTCTTTCTTCGTTTTGACTAGCTTCAAAGATGACCGAAGCTAAATGTTAAGAATAAATTGATGTAATATGACACAATAAACCATGTGGAGAAGTTTGAGACCAAGGAAGAGCCATTTGGTCCAAGAATCATCCAACTTAACCAAGTTCGTCCATTTTGGTCTTTCTTCGTTTTGACTAGCTTCAAAGTTGACCGAAGCCAAATGTCAAGCATAGATTGATGTAATATGACACAATAAACCATGTGGATAAGTTTGAGACCAAGGAAGAGCCATTTGGTCCAAGAATCATTTAACTTAACCAAGTTCGTCCATTTTGGTCTTTCCTCATTTCGACTAGCTTCAAAGTTTACCAAAGCCAAATGTCAAGCATAGATTGATGTAATATGACACAATAAACCATGTGGAGATGTTTGAGACCAAGGAAGACCATTGGGTCCAAGAATCATCCAACTTGACCAAGTTTGTCCATTTTGGTCTTTCTTCGTTTTGACTAGCTTCAAAGTTGACCGAAGCTAAATGTTAAGAATAAATTGTTGTAATATGACCCAATAAACCATGTGGAGAAGTTTGAGACCAAGGAAGAGTCATTTGGTCCAAGAATCAGACAACTTAACCAAGTTCGTCCATTTTGGTCTTTCTTCCTTTTGACTAGCTTCAAAGTTGACTGAAGCCAAATGTCAAGCATAGATTGATGTAATATGACACAATAAACCATGTGGAGAAGTTTGAGACCAAGGAAGAGCCATTTTGTCCAAGAATCATTTAACTTAACCAAGTTCGTCCATTTTGGTCTTTCCTCATTTCGACTAGCTTCAAAGTTTACCGAAGCCAAATGTCAAGCATAGATTGATGTAATATGACACAATAAACCATGTGGAGATGTTTGAGACCAAGGAAGACCATTTGGTCCAAGAATCATCCAACTTGACCAAGTTTGTCCATTTTGGTCTTTCTTCGTTTTGACTAGCTTCAAATTTGACCGAAGCTAAATGTTAAGAATAAATTCTTGTAATATGACCAATAAACCATGTGGAGAAGTTTGAGACCAAGGAAGAGTCATTTGGTCCATGAATCCGAGAACTTAACCAAGTTCGTCCATTTTGGTCTTTCTTCATTTTGACTAGCTTCAAAGTTGACCGAAGCCAAATGTCAAGCATAGATTGATGTAATATGACACAATAAACCATGTGGAGAAGTTTGAGACCACGGAAGAGCCATTTGGTCCAAGAATCATCCAACTTAACCAAATTCGTCCATTTTGGTCTTTCCTCATTTCGACTAGCTTCAAAGTTTACCGAAGCCAAATGTCAAGCATAGATTGATGTAATATGACACAATAAACCATGTGGAGATGTTTGAGACCAAGGAAGACCATTGGGTCCAAGAATCATCCAACTTGACCAAGTTTGTCCATTTTGGTCTTTCTTCGTTTTGACTAGCTTCAAAGTTGACCGAAGCCAAATGTTAAGAATAAATTCTTGTAATATGACACAATAAATCATGTGGAGAAGTTTGAGACCAAGGAAGAGCCATTTGGTCCAAGAATCATCCAACTTAACCAAGTTCGTCCATTTTCATCTTTCTTCGTTTTGACTAGCTTCAAAGTTGACCGAAGCCAAATGTCAAGCATAGATTGGTGTAATATGACACAATAAACCATGTGGAGAAGTTTGAGACCAAGGAAGAGCCATTTGGTCCAAGAATCATTTAACTTAACCAAGTTCGTCCATTTTGGTCTTTCCTCATTTCGACTAGCTTCAAAGTTTACCGAAGCCAAATGTCAAGCATAGATTGATGTAATATGACACAATAAACCATGTGGAGATGTTTGAGACCAAGGAAGACCATTTGGTCCAAGAATCATCCAACTTGACCAAGTTTGTCCATTTTGGTCTTTCTTCGTTTTGACTAGCTTCAAATTTGACCGAAGCTAAATGTTAAGAATAAATTGATGTAATATGACCCAATAAACCATGTGGAGAAGTTTGAGACCAAGGAAGAGTCATTTGGTCCAAGAATCCGAGAACTTAACCAAGTTCGTCCATTTTGGTCTTTCTTCATTTTGACTAGCTTCAAAGTTGACCGAAGCCAAATGTCAAGCATAGATTGATGTAATATGACACAATAAACCATGTGGAGAAGTTTGAGACCACGGAAGAGCCTTTGGTCCAAGAATCATCCAACTTAACCAAGTTCGTCCATTTTGGTCTTTCCTCATTTCGACTAGCTCAAAGTTTACCGAAGCCAAATGTCAAGCATAGATTGATGTAATATGACACAATAAACCATGTGGAGATGTTTGAGACCAAGGAAGACCATTGGGTCCAAGAATCATCCAACTTGACCAGGTTTGTCCATTTTGGTCTTTCTTCGTTTTGACTAGCTTCAAAGATGACCGAAGCCAAATGTTAAGAATAAATTCTTGTAATATGACACAATAAATCATGTGGAGAAGTTTGAGACCAAGGAAGAGCCATTTGGTCCAAGAATCATCCAACTTAACCAAGTTCGTCCATTTTCATCTTTCTTCGTTTTGACTAGCTTCAAAGTTGACCGAAGCCAAATGTCAAGCATAGATTGGTGTAATATGACACAATAAACCATGTGGATAAGTTTGAGACCAAGGAAGAGCCATTTGGTCCAAGAATCATTTAACTTAACCAAGTTCGTCCATTTTGGTGTTTCCTCTTTTCGACTAGCTTCAAAGTTTACCGAAGCCAAATGTCAAGCATAAATTGATGTAATATGACACAATAAACCATGTGGAGATGTTTGAGACCAAGGAAGACCATTGGGTCAAAGAATCATCCAACTTGACCAAGTTCGTCCATTTTGGTCTTTCTTCGTTTTGACTAGCTTCAAAGTTTACCGAAGCAGAAATGTCAAGCATAGATTGATGTAATATGACACAATAAACCATGTGAATAAGTTTGAGACCAAGGAAGAGCCATTTGGTCCAAGAATCATTTAACTTAACCAAGTTCGTCCATTTTGGTCTTTCCTCATTTCGACTAGCTTCAAAGTTTACCGAAGCCAAATGTCAAGCATAGATTGATGTAATATGACACAATAAACCATGTGGAGATGTTTGAGACCAAGGAAGACCATTGGGTCCAAGAATCATCCAACTTGACCAAGTTTGTCCATTTTGGTCTTTCTTCGTTTTGACTAGCTTCAAAGTTGACCGAAGCTAAATGTTAAGAATAAATTGATGTAATATCACCCAATAAACCATGTGGAGAAGTTTGAGACCAAGGAAGAGTCATTTGGTCCAAGAATCAGACAACTTAACCAAGTTCGTCCATTTTGGTCTTTCTTCATTTTGACTAGCTTCAAAGTTGACCGAAGCCAAATGTCAAGCATAGATTGATGTAATATGACACAATAAACCATGTGGAGAAGTTTGAGACCAAGGAAGAGCCATTTGGTCCAAGAATCATCCAACTTAACCAAGTTCGTCCATTTTGGTCTTTCCTCATTTCGACTAGCTTCAAAGTTTACCGAAGCCAAATGTCAAGCATAGATTGATGTAATATGACACAATAAACCATGTGGAGATGTTTGAGACCAAGGAAGACCATTGGGTCCAAGAATCATCCAACTTGACCAAGTTTGTCCATTTTGGTCTTTCTTAGTTTTGACTAGCTTCAAAGTTGACCGAAGCCAAATGTTAAGAATAAATTGTTGTAATATGACCCAATAAACCATGTGGAGAAGTTTGAGACCAAGGAAGAGTCATTTGGTCCAAGAATCATCCAACTTAACCAAATTCGTCCATTTTGGTCTTTCTTCATTTTGACTAGCTTCAAAGTTGACCGAAGCCAAATGTCAAGCATAGATTGATGTAATATGACACAATAAACCATGTGGAGAAGTTTGAGACCAAGGAAGAGCCATTTGGTCCAAGAATCATCCAACTTAACCAAATTCGTCCATTTTGGTCTTTCCTCATTTCGACTAGCTTCAAAGTTTACCGAAGCCAAATGTCAAGCATAGATTGATGTAATATGACACAATAAACCATGTGGAGATGTTTGAGACCAAGGAAGACCATTGGGTCCAAGAATCATCCAACTTGACCAAGTTTGTCCATTTTGGTCTTTCTTCGTTTTGACTAGCTTCAAAGTTGACCGAAGCCAAATGTCAAGCATAGATTGATGTAATATGACACAATAAACCATGTGGAGAAGTTTGAGACCAAGGAAGAGCCATTTGGTCCAAGAATCATCCAACTTAACCAAATTCGTCCATTTTGGTCTTTCCTCATTTCGACTAGCTTCAAAGTTTACCGAAGCCAAATGTCAAGCATAGATTGATGTAATATGACACAATAAACCATGTGGAGATGTTTGAGACCAAGGAAGACCATTGGGTCCAAGAATCATCCAACTTGACCAAGTTTGTCCATTTTGGTCTTTCTTAGTTTTGACTAGCTTCAAAGTTGACCGAAGCTAAATGTTAAGAATAAATTGTTGTAATATGACCCAATAAACCATGTGGAGAAGTTTGAGACCAAGGAAGAGTCATTTGGTCCAAGAATCAGACAACTTAACCAAGTTCGTCCATTTTCATCTTTCTTCGTTTTGACTAGCTTCAAAGTTGACCGAAGCCAAATGTCAAGCATAGATTGATGTAATATGACACAATAAACCATGTGGATAAGTTTGAGACCAAGGAAGAGCCATTTGGTCCAAGAATCATTTAACTTAACCAAGTTCGTCCATTTTGGTCTTTCCTCTTTTCGACTAGCTTCAAAGTTTACCGAAGCCAAATGTCAAGCATAAATTGATGTAATATGACACAATAAACCATGTGGAGATGTTTGAGACCAAGGAAGACCATTGGGTCAAAGAATCATCCAACTTGACCAAGTTCGTCCATTTTGGTCTTTCTTCGTTTTGACTAGCTTCAAAGTTGACCGAAGCCAAATGTCAAGCATAAATTGATGTAATATGACACAATAAACCATGTGGAGAAGTTTGAGACCAAGGAGGAGCCATTTGGTCCAAGAATCATCCAACTTAACCAAGTTCGTCCATTTTGGTCTTTCCTCATTTCGACTAGCTTCAAAGTTTACCGAAGCCAAATGTCAAGCATAGATTGATGTAATATGACACAATAAACCATGTGGAGATGTTTGAGACCAAGGAAGACCATTTGGTCCAAGAATCATCTAACTTGACCAAGTTCGTCGATTTCGGTCTTTCTTCGTTTTGACTAGCTTCAAAGTTGACCGAAGCCAAATGTCAACCATAGATTGATGTAATATGACCCAATAAACCATGTGGATAAGTTTGAGACCAAGGAAGAGCCATTTGGTCCAAGAATCATTTAACTTAACCAAGTTCGTCCATTTTGGTCTTTCCTCGTTTCCACTAGCTTCAAAGTTGACCGAAGCCAAATGTCAAGCATAGATTGATGTAATATGACACAATAAACCATGTGGAGATGTTTGAGACCAAGGAAGACCATTTGGTCCAAGAATCATCCAACTTGACCAAGTTCGTCCATTTCGGTCTTTCTTCGTTTTGACTAGCTTCAAAGTTGACCGAAGCCAAATGTCAAGCATAGATTGATGTAATATGACCCAATAAACCATGTGGATAAGTTTGAGACCAAGGAAGAGCCATTTGGTCCAAGAATCATTTAACTTAACCAAGTTCGTCCATTTTGGTCTTTCCTCGTTTCCACTAGCTTCAAAGTTGACCGAAGCCAAATGTCAAGCATAGATTGATGTAATATGACACAATAAACCATGTGGAGATGTTTGAGACCAAGGAAGACCATTGGGTCCAAGAATCATCCAACTTGACCAAGTTTGTCCATTTTCGTCTTTCTTCATTTTGACTAGCTTCAAAGTTGACCGAAGCCAAATGTCAAGCATAGATTGATGTAATATGACACAATAAACCATGTGGATAAGTTTGAGACCAAGGAAGAGCCATTTGGTCGAAGAATCATCCAACTTAACCAATTCGTCCATTTTGGTCTTTCCTCATTTCGACTAGCTTCAAAGTTTACCGAAGCCAAATGTCAAGCATAGATTGATGTAATATGACACAATAAACCATGTGGAGAAGTTTGAGACCATGGAAGACCATTTGGTCCAAGAATCATCTAACTTGACCAAGTTCGTCCATTTCGGTCTTTCTTCGTTTTGACTAGCTTCAAAGTTGACCGAAGCCAAATGTCAACCATAGATTGATGTAATATGACACAATAAACCATGTGGAGAAGTTTGAGACCAAGGAAGAGCCATTTGGTCCAAGAATCATTTAACTTAACCAAGTTCGTCCATTTTGGTCTTTCCTCGTTTCGACTAGCTTCAAAGTTTACCGAAGCCAAATGTCAAGCATAGATTGATGTAATATGACACAATAAACCATGTGGAGAAGTTTGAGACCAAGGAAGACCATTTGGTCCAAGAATCATCCAACTTGACCAAGTTCGTCCATTTTGGTCTTTCTTCGTTTTGACTAGCTTCAAAGTTGACCGAAGCCAAATGTCAAGCATAGATTGATGTAATATGACCCAATAAACCATGTGGATAAGTTTGAGACCAAGGAAGAGCCATTTGGTCCAAGAATCATTTAACTAAACCAAGTTCGTCCATTTTGGTCTTTCTCCTTTCGACTAGCTTCAAAGTTTACCGAAGCCAAATGTCAAGCATAGATTGATGTAATATGACACAATAAACCATGTGGAGATGTTTGAGACCAAGGAAGACCATTGGGTCCAAGAATCATCCAACTTGACCAAGTTTGTCCATTTTCGTCTTTCTTCGTTTTGACTAGCTTCAAAGTTGACCGAAGCCAAATGTCAAGCATAGATTGATGTAATATGACACAATAAACCATGTGGATAAGTTTGAGACCAAGGAAGAGCCATTTGGTCCAAGAATCATCCAACTTAACCAAATTCGTCCATTTTGGTCTTTCCTCATTTTGACTAGCTTCAAAGTTTACCGAAGCCAAATGTCAAGCATAGATTGATGTAATATGACACAATAAACCATGTGGAGAAGTTGGAGACCAAGGAAGAGCCATTTGGTCTAAGAATCAATCAATTAACCAAATTCGTCCGTTTTGGTTTTTCTTTCTTCCATCTAGTTTCAAAGTTGACCGAAGCCAAATGTCAAGCATAGATTGTCGTAATATGACACAATAAACCATGTGGAGAAGTTGGAGACCAAGGAAGAGCCATTTGGTCTAAGAATCAAACAATTAACCAAGTTCGTCATTTTGGTTTTTCTTCCTTCCGTCTAGTTTCAAAGTTGACCGAAGCCAAATGTCAAGCATAGATTGTTGTAATATGACACAATAAACCATGTGGAGAAGTTTGAGACCAAGGAAGAGCCATTTGGTGTAAGAATCAAACAATTAACCAAGTTCGTCATTTTGGTTTTTCTTCCTTCGTCTAGTTTCAAAGTTGACCGAAGCCAAATGTCAAGCAAAGATTGTTTTAATATGACACAATAAACTATGTGGAGAAGTTTGAGACCAAGGAAGAGCGATTTGGTTAAAGAATCATCCAACTTAACCAAGTTCGTCCATTTTGCCTCTCTTCATTTTGACTAGCTTCAAAGTTAACCGAAGCCAAATGTCATGCATAGATTGATGTAATATGACACAATAAACCATGTGGAGAAGTTTTAGACCAAGGAAGAGCGATTTGGTCAAAGAATCATCCAACATAACCAAGTTCGTCCATTTTTGTCTTTCTTCATTATGACTAGCTTCGAAGCTGACCGAACCCAAATGTTAAGAATAGAGTGTTTTAATAAGACACAATAAACCACGTGGAGAAGTTTGAGACCAATGAAGAGCCATTTGGCCAAAGATTATCCAACTTAACCAAGTTCGTCCATTTTCGTCCTTCCTCGTTTTGACTAGTTTCAAAGTTAACCGAAGCCAAATGTCAAGCATAGATTGATGTAATATGACACAATAAACCATGTGGATAAGTTTGAGACCAACGAACAGCCATTTGGTTGAAGAATCAAACAATTAACCAAGTTCGTCCATTTTGGTTTTTCTTCCTTCCGTCTAGTTTCAAAGTTGACCGAAGCCAAATGTCAAGCATAGAGTGTTGTAATATGACACAATAAACCATGTGGAGATGATTGAGACCAAGGAAGAGCCATTTGGCCCAAGAATCATCCAACATAACCAAGTTCGTCCATTTTTGTCTTTACTAGCTTCGACTAATTGAAAGTTTACCGAAGCCAAATGTCAAGCATAGATTGATGTAATATGACACAATAAACCATGTGGAGATGTTTGAGACCAAGGAAGAGCCATTTGGTCCAGGAATCATCCAACATAACCAAGTTCGTACATTTTGGTCTTTCCTTGTTTCGACTTGCTTCAAAGTTTACCGAAGTCAAATGTTAAGCATAGATTGATGTAATATGACACAATAAACCATGTGGACAAGTTTGAGACCATGGAAGAGCCAGTTGGTCCAGAATCATCCAACATAACTAAGTTCGTCCATTTATGTCTTCCTCCCTTTCGACTAGCTTCAAAGTTTTCTGAAGCCAAATGTCAAGCATAGATTGATGTAATATGACACAATAAACCATGTGGAGAAGTTTGAGACCAAGGAAGAGCCATTTGGTCCCTGAATCATCCAACATACCCAAGTTCGTCCATTTTGGTCTTTCCTCGTTTCGACTAGCTTTAAAGTTTTCTGAAGCCAAATGTCAAGCATAGATTGACTTAATATGACCAAATAAACCGTTTGTATAAGTTTGAGACCAAGGAAGAGCCGTTTGGTCCAAGAATCATCCAACATAACCAAGTTCGTCCATTTTGGTCTTTCCTCGTTTCGACTAGCTTCAAAGTTTATCGAAGCCAAATGTTAAGAATAGATTGTTGTAATATGACACAATAAACCTTGTGGAGAAGTTTGAGACCAAGGAAGAGCCATTTGGTCCAAGAATCATCCAACTTAACCAAGTTCGTCCATTTATGTCTTCCTTCCTTTCGACTAGGTTCAAAGTTTTCTGAAGCCAAATGTCAACCATAGATTGTTGTAATATGACACAATAAACCTTGTGGAGAAGTTTGAGACCAAGGAAGAGCCATTTGGTCCAAGAATCATCCAACTTAACAAAGTTCGTCCATTTTGGTTTTTGTTCGTTTTGATTAGCTTCAAAGTTGACCGAAGCCTAATGTCAAGAATAGATTGCTGTAATGTGACACAATAAACCATGTGGAGAAGTTTGAGATGAAGGAAGAGCCATTTGGTCCATGAATCATCCAACATAACCAAGTTCGTCCATTTTGGTGTTTCCTCGTTTTAACTAGCTTCAAAGTTTACCGAAGCCAAATGTGAAGCATAGATTGATGTAATATGACACAATAAACCATGTGGAGATGTTTGAGACTAAGGAAGAGCCATTTGGTCCAAGAATCATCCAACTTAACCAAGTTCGTCCATTTTTGTCTTTCCTCATTTCGAATAGCTTCAAAGTTTACCGAAGCCAAATGTCAACCATAGATTGTTGTAATATGACACAATAAACCTTGTGGAGAAGTTTGAGACCAAGGAAGAGCCATTTGGTCCAAGAATCATCCAACATAACCAAGTTCGTCCATTTTGGTCTTTCCTTGTTTCGACTAGCTTCAAAGTTTACCGAAGCCAAATGTTAAGCATAGATTGATGTAATATGACACAATAAACCATGTGGAGAAGTTTGAGACCAAGGAAGAGCCAATTGGTTCCAGAATCATTCGACATAACCAAGTTCGTCCATTTTGTCTTCCATCCTTTCGACTAGCTTCAAAGTTTTCTGAAGCCAAATGTCAAGCATAGATTGACTTAATATGACACAATAAACTATGTGGAGAAGTTTCAGACCAAGGAAGAGCCATTTGGTCCAAGAATCATCCCACTTGACCAAGGTCGTCCATTTTGGTCTTTCTTCGTTTCACTAGCTATAAAGTTTACCGAAGCCAAATGTCAAGCATAGATTGTTGTAATATGACCCAATAAACCATTTGTATAAGTTTGAGACGAAGGAAGAGCCATTTGGTCCAAGAATCATCCAACATAACCAAGTTCGTCCATTTTGGTCTTTCCTTGTTTCGACTAGCTTTAAAGTTTACCGAAGCCAAATGTCAAGCATAGATTGTTGTAATATGACACAATAAACCATGTGGATAAGTTTGAGACGAAGGAAGAGCCATTTGGTCCAAGAATCATCCAACATAACCAAGTTCGTCCATTTTGGTCTTTCCTTGTTTCGACTAGCTTTAAAGTTTACCGAAGCCAAATGTCAAGCATAGATTGATGTAATATGACACAATAAACCATGTGGAGATGTTTGAGACCAAGGAAGAGCCATTTGGTCCAAGAATCATCCAACATAACCAAGTTCGTCCATTTTTGTCTTTATTTGTTTTACGTAGCTACAAAGTTGACCGAAGCCTAATGTCAAGAATAGATTGTTGTAATATGACACAATAATGCATGTGGAGAAGTTTGTGACGAAGGAAGAGCCATATAGTCTAAGAATCATCCAACTTAACCAAGTGTGTGCATTTTGGTGTTTCTTCGTTTTGACTAGCTTCAAAGTTGACCAAAGCCAAATGTCAAGCATAGATTAATGTAGTCTGACACAATAAACCCTGTGGAGAAGTTTGAGACCAAGGAAGAGCCATTTGGTCCATGAATCATCCAACTTAACCATGTTCGTTTGTTTTGGTCTTTCTTCCTTTCGTCTAGCTTCAAAGTTGACCGAAGCCAAATGTCAAGCATAGATTGATGTAATAGGACACAATAAACCATGTGGAGAAGTTTGAGACCAAGGAAGATCGATTTGCTCTAAGAATCATCCAACTTAACCAAGTTCGTCCATTTTGGTGTTTCTTCATTTTGACTAGCTTCGAAGTTAACCGAAGCCAAATGTCAAACATAGATTGATATAATACGAAACAATAAACCATCTGGAGAAGTTTGAGACCAAGGAAGAGCCATTTAGTCCAAGAATCAAAGTTAACCAAGTTCGTCTATTTTGGTCTTTTGTCCGTCCATCGGGCTTCAAAGTTGGCCGAAACCAAATGTCAAGCATAGGTTGTTGTAATTTGACACAATAAAGCATGTGGAGAAGTTTGAGACAAGGAAGAGCCATTTGGTCCAAGAATCATCTAACTTAACCAAGATCGTTCATTTTGATCTTTCTTCCTTCCATCTAGTTCAAAGTTGACCGAAGCCAAATGTCAAGCATAGATTATTGTAATATGACATAATAAACCAGGTGGAGAAGTTTGAGACCAAGGAAGGCCCATTTGGTCCAAGAATCCTCTAACTTAACGAAGTTCGTCCATTTTGGTCTTTCTTCATTTTGACTAGCTTCAAAGTTGACCAAAGCCAAATGTTAAGCATAGATTGATGTAATATTAGACAATAAACCATGTGGAGAAGTTGGAGACCAAGGAAGAACCATTTGGTCCAGGAATCATCAAACTTAACAAAGTTCTTCCAGTTTGGTCTTCTTCGTTGTGACTAGCTTCAAATTTGACCGATGCCAAAGGGCAAGCCTAGATTGATGTAATAAGACACAATAAACCATATGGAGAAGTTTGAGACCTCGGAAGAGCCATTTGGTCCAAGAATCATCCACCTTAACCAAGTACGTCTGTTTTGGTCTTTCTTCCTTCTGTCTAGCTTCAAAGTTAACCGATGCCAAATGTCAAGCATAGATTGTTGTAACATGACAAAATAATCCATGTGGAGAAGTTTGAGACCAAGGAAGCGCCATTTGGTCCAAGAATCATCCAACTTAACCAAGTTCGTCCATTTTGGTCTTTCTTCATTTTGACTAGCTTCAAAGTTGACCGAAGCCAAATGTCAAGCATAGATTGTTGTAATATGACACAATAAACCATATGGTGAAGTTTGAGGCCAAGGAATAGCAATTTGGCCTAAGAATAATCCAACTTAACCAAGTTCGTCCATTTTGGTGTTTCTTCATTTTGACTTGCTTCAATGTTAACCGAAACCAAATGTCAAGCATAGATTGATGTAATCTGACACAATAAACCATGTCAAGAAGTTTGAGAGTAAGGAAGAGCTCTTTGGTCCAAGAATCATCCAACTTAACCAAGTTCATCTATTTTGGTCTTTTGTCCATCCATCTAGCTTCAAAGTTGACCGAAACCAAATGTCAAGCATAGATTGTTGTAATTTGACACCATAAACCAGGTGGAGAAGTTTGAGTGCAAGGAACAGCCATTTGGTCCAAGAATCATCTAACTTAACCAAGTTCGTCCATTTTGGTCTTTCTTCGTTTTGATTAGCTTCAAAGTTGACCGAAGACCAATGTCAAGAATAGATTGATGTAATATGACACAATAAACAATGTGGAGATGTTTGAGACCAAGGAAGAGCCATTTGGTCCTAGAATAATCCAACATAACCAAGTTCGTCCATTTTGGTCTTTCCTCGTTTTGACTAGCTTCAAAGTTTACCGAAGCCAAATGTCAAGCATATTGATGTAATATGACACAATATACCATGTGGATAAGTTGGAGACCAAGGAAGAGACATTTGGTCCAAGAATCATCCAACATAACAAAGTTCGTCCATTTTAGTCTTTCCTCGTTTCGACTAGCTTCAAAGTTTACCGAAGCCAAATGTCAAGCATAGGTTGTTGTAATTTGACACAATAAAGCATGTGGAGAAGTTTGAGACAGGGAAGAGCCATTTGGTCCAAGAATCATCTAACTTAACTAAGATCGTTCGTTTTGATCTTTCTTCCTTCTGTCTAGTTCAAAGTTGACCGAAGCCAAATGTCAAGCATAGATTATTGTAATATGACATAATAAACCAGGTGGAGAAGTTTGAGACCAAGGAAGGCCCATTTGGTCCAAGAATCATCCAACTTAACGAAGTTCGTCCATTTTGGTCTTTCTTCATTTTGACTAGCTGCAAAGTTGACCAAAGCCAAATGTTAAGCATAGATTGATGTAATATGACACAATAAACCATGTGGTGATGTTTGAGACTAAGGAATATCCATTTAGTCCAAGAGTCATCCCACTTGACCAAGTTCATCCATTTTGGTTTTTTTTTTCGATTTAACTAGCTACAAAGTTGACCGAAGCCTAATGTCAAGAATAGATTGTTGTAATATGACACAATAAACCATGTGGAGAAGTTTGAGATGAAGGAAGAGCCATTCGGTCTAAGAATCATCTAATATAACCATGCTCGTTTGTTTTGGTCTTTCCTCGTTTCGACTAGCTTCAAAGTTGACCGAAGCCAAATGTCAAGCGCAAAGTGATGTAATAGGAGACAATAAGCCATGTCGAGAAGTTTGAGAACAAGGGAGAACCATTCGGTCCAAGAATCATCGAACTTAACCAAGTTCTTTCATTTTTGACTTTCTTCGTTGTGACTAGCTTCAAAGTTGACCGAAACCAAATGTCAAGCATAGATTGTTGTAATATGACACAATAAACCATATGGAGAAGTTTGAGACCAAGGAACAACAATTTGGCCTAAGAATCATCCAACTTAACCAAGTTCATCCATTTGGGTGTTTCTTCGTTTTAACTAGCTTCAAAGTTTACCGAGCCAAATGTCAAGCATAGATTGATGTAATATGACACAATAAACCATGTGGATAAGTTTGAGACCAAGGCAGAGCCAATTGGTCCAAGAATCATCCAACTTAACCAAGTTCGTCCATTTTGGTCTTTCTTCATTTTGATTAGCTTCAAAGTTGACCGAAGCCTAATGTCAAGAATAGATTGATGTAACATGACACAATAAACAATGTGGAGATGTTTGAGACCAAGGAAGAGCCATTTGGTCCTAGAATCATCCATCCAAGTTCGTCCATTTTGGTCTTTCCTCGTTTCGACTAGCGTCAAAGTTTACCGAAGCCAAATGTCAAGCATAGATTGATGTAATATGACACAATAAACCATGTGGATAAGTTTGAGACCAAGGAAGAGCCAATTGGTCCAAGAATCATCCAACTTAACCAAGTTCGTCCATTTATGTCTTCCCTCCTTTCGACTAGCTTCAAAGTTTTCTGAAGCCAAATGTCAACCATAGATTGATGTAATATGACACAATAAACCATGTGGATAAGTTTGAGACCAAGGAATAGCCATTTAGTCCAAGAATTTTCCCACTTGACCAAGTTCGTCCATTTTGGTCTTTCTTCGTTTTAACTAGCTACAAAGTTAACCGAAGCCTAATGTCAAGAATAGATTGTTGTAATATGACACAATAAACCATGTGGAGAAGTTTGAGACGAAGGAAGAGCCATTCGGTCTAAGAATCATCTAACATAACCATGTTCGTTTGTTTTGATCTTTCCTCGTTTCGACTAGCTTCAAAGTTTACCGAAGCCAAATGTCAAGCATAAATTGATGTAATAGGACACAATTAGCCATGTGGAGAAGTTTGAGACCAAGCAAGAGCCATTTGGTCCAAGAATCATTCAACTTAACCAAGTGCGTCCATTTTGGTATTTCTTCATTCCGACTAGCTTCAAAGTTTACCGAAGCCAAATGTCAAACATAGATTGATGTAATATGACACAATAAACCATCTGGAGAAGTTTGAGACCAAGGAAGAGCCATTTGGTCCAAAAATCATCCAACTTAACCAAGTTCATCCATTTCGGTCTTTTGTCCATCCATCGGGCTTCAAAGTTGACCTAAACCAAATGTCAAGCATAGATTGTTGTAATTTGACACAATACAGCATGTGGAGAAGTTTGAGACCAAGGAAGAGCCATTTGCTCCAAGAATCATTCAACTTAACCAAGATCGTTCGTTTTGATCTTTCTTCCTTCCGTCTACTTCAAAGTTGACCGAAGCCAAATGTCAAGCATAGATTATTGTAATATGACACAATAAACCAGGTGGAGAAGTTTGAGACCAAGGAAGGCCCATTTGGTCCAAGAATCATCTAACTTAACCAAGTTCGTCCATTTTGGTCTTTCTTCATTTTAACTAGCTTCAAAGTTGACCGAAGTCAAATGTTAAGCATAGATTGATGTAATATGAGACAATAAAACATGTGGAGAAGTTGGAGACTAAGGAAGAACCATCTGGTCCAAGAATCATCAAACTTAACCAAGTTCTTCCAGTTTGGTCTTCTTCGTTGTGACTAGCTTCAAAGTTTACCGATGCCAAAGGTCAAGCATAGATTGATGTAATAAGACACAATAAACCATGTGGAGAAGTTTGAGACCTCGGAAGAGCCATTTGGTCCAAGAATCATCTAACTTAACCAAGTTCGTCCATTTTGGTCTTTCTTAATTTTGACTAGCTTCAAAGTTGACCAAAGCCAAATTTCAAGCATAGATTGTTGTAATATGACACAATAAACCATATGGAGAAGTTTGAGGCCAAGGAAGAGCAATTTGGCCTAAGAATCATCAAACTTAACCAAGTTCGTCCATTTTGGTGTTTCTTCGTTTTGACTCGCTTTAATGTTGACCGAAACCAAATGTCAAGCATAGATTGATTTAATCTGACACAGTAAACCACGTCAAGAAGTTTGAGAGTAAGGAAGAGCTATTTGGTCCAAGAATCATCCAACTTAACCAAGTTCATCTATTTTAGTCTGTTGTCCATCCATCTAGCTTCAAAGTTCACCGAAACGAAATGTCAAGCATAGATTGTTGTAATTTGACACAGTAAACCACGTGGAGAAGTTTGAGAGCAAGGAACAACCATTTGGTCCAAGAATCTTCCAACTTAACCAAGTTCGTTCGTTTTGGTCTTTCTTCCTTCCGTCTAGTTCAAAGTTGACCGAAGCCAAATGTCAAGCATAGATTATTGTAATATGACACAATAAACCAGGTGGACAAGTTTGAGACCAAGGAAGAGCCATTTGGCCCAAGAGTCATCTAACTTAACATAGTTCGTCCATTTTGATCTTTCTTCGTTTAAACGCGCTTCAAAGTTGACCGAAGCCAAATGTCAAGCATAGATTGATGTAATATGACACAATAAACCTTGTGGAGAAGTTTGAGACCAAGGAAGAACCATTTGGTCCAAGAATCATCCAACTTAACCAAGTTCGTCTATTTTGGTCTTTTGTCTGTCCATCTAGCTTCCAAGTTGACTGAAACCAAATGTCAAGCATAGAGTGTTGTAGTTTGACACAATAAACCATGTGGAGAAGTTTGAGAGAAAGGAAGAGCCATTTGGTCCAAGAATCATCCAACTTAACCAAGTTCGTTTGTTTTGGTCTTTCTTCCTTCTGTCTAGTTCAAAGATGACTAAAGCCAAATGTCAAGCATATATTATTGTTATATGACACAATAAACCAGGTGGAGAAGTTTGATACCAAGGAAAAGCCATTTGGTCCAAGAATCATCCAAATTAACCAAGTTCGTCCATTTTGGTCTTTCTTCATTTTGACTAGGTTCAAAGTTGACTGAAGCCAAATGTCAAGCATAGATTGATGTAATATGACACAACAAGCCCTGTGGAGAAATTTGAGACCAAGGAAGAGCCATTTGGTCCCAGAATCATCCAACTTAACCAAGCTCGTCCATTTTGGTCTTTCTTCATTTTGACTAGCTTCAAAGTTAACCGAAGCCAAATGTCAAGCATAGATTGATGTAATATGACACAATAAGTCATATCGAGAAGTTTGAGAAGAAGGAAGAGTCATTTGGTCCAAGAATGATCTCGCTTAACCAAGTTCGTTCGTTTTGGTCTTTCTTCATTTCGACTACCTTCAAAGTTGACCGATGCCAAATGTCGAGCCTAGATTGATGTAATATGTGACACAATAAACCATGTCGAGAAGTTTGAGACCAGGGAAGATCGATTTGGTCAAAGAATCATCCAATGTAACCAAGTTCCTCCATTTTGGTCTTTCTTCGATTTGACTAGCTTCAGAGTTGACCGAAGCCAAATGTCAAGCCTAGATTGATGTAATATGTGACACAATAAACCATGTCGAGAACTTTGAGACCAAGGAAGAGCCATTTGGTCCAAGAATCATCTAACTTAACCAAGTTCGTCCATTTGGGTCTTTCTTCGTTTTGACTAGATTCAAAGTTAACCGAAGCTAAATGTTAAGCATAGATTGTTGTAATATGACACAATAAACCACGTGGAGAAGTTTGAGACCAAGGAAGAGCCATTTGGTCCAAGAATCATCCAACTTAACGAAGCTCATACATGTTGATCTGTCTTCGTTTTGACTAGCTTTAGAGTTGATCGAAGCCAAACGTCACGCATAGATTGTTGTAATATGACACGAAAAACAACGTGGAGAAGTTTCAGACCAAGGAAGAGCAATTTGGTCTAAGAATCATCGAACTTAACCAAATGACAAGCATAGATTGATGTAATATGACAAAATAAACCATGTGGAGATGTTTGACACCATGGAAGAGCCATTTGGTCCAAGAATCATCCAACTTAACCAAGTTCATCTGTTTTGGACTTTTATCTTTCCATCTAGCTTCAAAGTTGACCGAAGCCAAATGTCAAGCATAGATTGTTGTATTATGACAGAATAAACCACGTGGAGGAGTTGGAGACCAAGGAAGAGCCATTTGGTCCAAGAATCATCCAACTTAACCAAGTTCGTCCATTTTGGTCTTTCTTTGTTTTCACTAGGTTCAACGTTGACCGAAGCTAAATATCAGGGATAGATTGTTGTGATATGACGCAATAAACCATGTGGAGAAGTTTGAGACCAAGGAAGAGCCATTTGGTCCATGAATCATGCAGCTTAACCAAGTTCTTCCATTTTGGTCTTTCTACTTTTTGACTAGCTTCAAAGTTGACCGAAGCCAAATGTTAAGCATAGATTGATGTAATATGACACAATAAACGATGTGGGGAAGTTTGAGACCAAGGAAGAGCCGTTTGGTTCAAGAATCATCCAACTTAACCAAGTTCGTCCATTTTGGTCTTTCTTCATTTTCACTAGCTTCAGAGTTGACCAAAGCCAATTGTCAACCATAGATTGTTGTAATATGACACAATAAAAACGTGGAGAAGTTTAAGACCAAGGAAGAGCGATTTGGTCCAAGAATGATCCAACTTACCCAAGTTCATCCACTTTGATCTGTCTTCGTTTTGACTAGCTTCAAAGTCGACCGAAGCTAAATGTCAAGCATAGATTGTTGTAATATGACGCAATAAACCATGTGGAGAAGTTTGAGACCAAGGAAGAGCCATTTGGTCCAAGAATCATCCAGCTTAACCAAGTTCTTCAATTTTGGTCTTTCTACGTTTTGACTAGCTTCAGAGTTGACCGAAGCTAAATGTCAGGGATAGATTGTTGTAATATGACGCAATAAACCATGTGTAGAAGTTTGAGACCAAGGAACAACCATTTGGTCCAAGAATCATCCAACTTAACGAAGTTCATACATGTTGATCTGTCTTCGTTTTGACTAGCTTCAGAGTTTATCGAAGCCAAACGTTACGCATATATTGTTGTAATATGACACGAAAAACAACGTGGAGAAGTTTCAGACCAAGGAAGAGCAATTTGGTCCAAGAATCATCGAACTTAACCAAGTTCGTCCATTTTGGTCTTTCTTCATTTCTACTAGCTTCGAAGTTGATCGAAGCCAAATGACAAGCATAGATTGATGTAATATCACACAATAAACCATGTGGAGTTGTTTGACACCAAGGAAGAGCCATTTGGTCCAAGAATTATCCAACTTAACCAAGTTCATCTGTTTTGGACTTTTGTCTTTCCATCTAGCTTCAAAGTTGACCGAAGCCAAATGTCAAGCATAGATTGTTGTATTATGACACAATAAACCATGTGGAGAAGTTGGAGACCAAGGAAGAGCCATTTGGTCCAAGAATCATCCAGCTTAACCAAGTTCTTCAATTTTGGTCTTTCTACGTTTTGACTAGCTTCAGAGTTGACCGAAGCTAAATGTCAGGGATAGATTGTTGTAATATGACGCAATAAACCATGTGTAGAAGTTTGAGACCAAGGAACAGCCATTTGGTCCAAGAATCATCCAACTTAACGAAGTTCATACATGTTGATCTGTCTTCGTTTTGACTAGCTTCAGAGTTTATCGAAGCCAAACGTTACGCATATATTGTTGTAATATGACACGAAAAACAACGTGGAGAAGTTTCAGACCAAGGAAGAGCAATTTGGTCCAAGAATCATCGAACTTAACCAAGTTCGTCCATTTTGGTCTTTCTTCATTTCTACTAGCTTCAGAGTTGACCGAAACTAAATGTCAAGCATAGATTGTTGTAATATGACGCAATAAACCATGTGGAGAAGTTTGAGACCAAGGAAGAGCGATTTGGTTCAAGAATCATCCAACTTAACCAAGTTTGTCCATTTTGATCTGTCTTCATTTTGACTAGCTTTAGAGTTGACAGAACCCATATGTCAAGCATAGATTGTTGTAATATGACACAATAAATAACGTGGAGAAGTTTAAGACCAAGGAAGAGCGATTTGGTCCAAGAATCATCCAACTTAACCAAGTTCGTCCATGTTGATTTGTCTTCAATTTGACTAGCTTCAGAGTTGACCGAAGGCAAATGTCACGCATAGATTGTTGTAATATGACACAAAAAACAACGTGGAGAAGTTTCAGACCAAGGAAGAGCAATTTGGTCCAAGAATCATCCAACTTACCCAATTTCTTCCACTTTGATCTGTCTTCGTTTTGACTAGCTTCAGAGTTTACCGAAGCTAAATGTCAAGCATAGATTGTTGTAATGTGACATAATAAACCACGTGGAGAAGTTTGAGACCAAGGAAGAGCCATTTGGTCCAAGAATCATCCAACTTAACCAAGTTCGTCCATTTTGGTCTTTTCTCGTTTCGACTAGGTTGAAAGTTTACCGAAGCCAAATGTCAAGCATAGATTGATGTAATATGACACAATAAACCATGTGGAGATAGTTGACACCACGGAAGAGCCATTTGGTCCAAGAATCATCCAACTTAACCAAGTTCGTCTGTTTTGGACTTTCGTATTTCCATCTAGCTTCAAAGTTGACCGAAGCCAAATGTCAAGCATAGATTGTTGTATTATGACACAATAAACCTTGTGGAGATTTTTCATACCAAGGAAGAGCGATTTGGTCCAAGAATTATCCAACTTAACTAAGTTCGTCCATTTTGATCTGTCTTCGTTTTGACTAGCTTCAGAGTTGACTGAAGCTAAATGTCAGGGATAGTTGTTGTAATATGACGCAATAAACCATGTGGAGAATTTTGAGACCAAGGAAGAGCTATTTCGTCCAAGAATCATCGAACTTAACCAAGTTCGTCCATTTTGGTCTTTCTTCATTTTGACTAGCTTCGAAGTTAACCGAAGACAAATGACAAGTATAGATTGATGTAATATGACACAATAAACCATGTGGAGATGTTTGACACCAAGGAAGAGCCATTTGGTCCAAGAATCATCCAACTTTACCACGTTCGTCTGTTTTGGTTTTGTCTTTCCATCTAGCTTCAAAGTTGACCGAAGCCAAATGTCAAGCATAGATTGTTGTATTATGACACAATAAACCACGTGGAGAAGTTTGAGACCAAGGAAGAGCCATTTGGTCCAAGAATCATCCAACTTAACCAAGTTCGTCCATTTTGGTCTTTCTTCGTTTTCACTAGGTTCAACGTTGATCGAAGCTAAATGTCAGGGATAGATTGTTGTAATATGACGCAATAAACCATGTGGAGAAGTTTGAGACCAAGGAACAGTCATTTGGTCCAAGAATCATCCAACTTAACCAAGTTGTTCCATTTTGGTCTTTCTTCGTTTTGACTGGCTTCAAAGTTGACCGAAGCCAAATGTTAAGTATAGATTGATGTAATATGACACAATAAAGCATGTGGAGAAGTTTGAGACCAAGGAAGAGCCAATTGGTTCGAGAATCATCCAACTTCACCAAGTTCGTCCATTTTGGTCTTTCCTCGTTTCGACTTGCTTCAAAGTTTACCGAAGCCAAATGTCAAGCATAGATTGATGTAATATGACACAATAAACCATGTGGAGATGTTTGACACCAAGGAAGAGCGATTTTGTCTAACAATCATCCAACTTAACCAAGTTCATACATTTTGATCTGTCTTCGTTTTGACTAGCTTCAGAGTTTATCGAAGCCAAATGTCAAGCACAGATTGTTGTAATATGACTCAAAAAACATCGTGGAGAAGTGTAAGACCAAGGAAGTGCCATTTGGTCCAAGAATCATCCAACTTACCGAAGTTCGTCCATTTTGATCTGTATTCGTTTTGAGTAGCTTCAGAGTTGATCGAAGCCAAATGTGAAGCATAGATTGATGTAATTTGACACAATAAAGCATGTGGAGATGTTTGACACCAAGAAAGAGCCATTTGGTCCAAGAATCATCCAACGTAACCAAGTTCGTCTGTTTTGGACTTTCGTTTTTCCATCTAGCTTGAAAGTTGACCGAAGCCAAATGTCAAGCATAGATTGATGAAATATGACACAATAAACCATGTGGAAAAGTTTGAGACCAAGGAAGAGCCATTTTGTCCAAGAATCATCCAACTTAGCCAAGTTCGTCCACTTTAGTCGTTCTTCATTTTGACTAGCTTGAAAGTTGACCGAAGCCAAATGTCAAGCATATATTCATGTTATATAACACAATAAACCATGTGGGGAAGTTTGAGACCAAGGAAGAGCCATTTGGTCCAAGAATCATCCAACCTAACCGAGTTTGTCTGTTTTAGTATTTCTTCATTTCGACTAGCTTCAAAGTTAATCGAAGCCAAATGTCAAGGATAGATTGATGTAATATGACACAATAAACCATGTGGAGAAGTTTAAGACCTAGGAAGAGCCATTTTGTCCAAGAATCATCCAACTTAACCAAGGTCGTCAATTTTGGCCTCTAATCATTTCGACAAGCTTCAAAGTTGACCGAAGCCAAATGTCAAGCATAAATTGATGTAATAGGACACAATAAACCATGTGGAGAAGTTTAAGACCAAGGAAGAGCCTTTTTGTCCAAGCATCATCCAACTTAGCAAAGTTCGTCCACTTTAGTCGTTCTTCATTTTGACTAGCTTGAAAGTTGATCGAAGCCAAATGTCAAGCATGTATTCATGTTATATAACAATAAACCATGTGGGGAAGTTTGAGACCACGCAAGAGCCATTTGGTCCAAGAATCATCCAACCTAACCAAGTTCGTCCATTTTGATATTTCTTCATTTCGACTAGCTTCAAAGTTAATCGAAGCCAAAAGTCAAGCGTAGATTGATGTAATATGACACAATAAACCATGTGGAGAAGTTTGAGACCAAGGAAGAGCCATTTGGTCCAAGAATCATCCAACTTAACCAAGTTCGTCCATTTTGGCCTCTAATCATTTCGACAAGCTTCAAAGTTGACCGAAGCCAAATGTCAAGCATAAATTGATGTAATAGGACACAATAAACCATGTGAAGAAGTTTGAGACCAAGGAAGAGCCATTTGGTCCAAGAATCATCCAACTTAACCGAGTTTGTCTGTTTTGGTCTTTCTTTCTTCCGTCTAGCTTAAAAGTTGACCGAAGCCAAACGCGAAACATAAATTGTTGTAATATGACACCATAAACCATGTGGAAAAGTTTGAGACCAAGGAAGAGCCATTTGGTCCAAGAATCATCCAACTTAAACACGTTCGTCCATTTTAATCCCTCTTTGTTTTGACTAGCTTCAGAGTTGACCGAAGCGAAATGTCAAGCATAGATTATTGTAATATGACACAATAAACCATTTGGAGTAGTTTAAGACCAAGGAAGAGCGATTTTGTCCAAGAATCATCTAACTTAACCAAGTTCGCCCATTTTGGTCTTTCTTGAATTTGACTAGCTTGAAGGTTGACCGAAGCCAAATGTCAAGCATAGATTGATGTAATATGACACAATAAACCATGTGGAGAAGTTTGAGACCAAGGAAGAGCCATTTGGTCCAAGAATCATCCAACTTAACCAAGATCGTCAATTTTGGGCTTTTCTCGTTTCAACAAGCTTCAAAGTTGACCGAAGCCAAATGTCAAGCATAGATTGATGTAAAATGACACAATAAATCATGTGGAGAAGTTTGAGACCTCGTAAGAGCCATTTGGTCCAAGAATCATCCAACTTAACCAAGTTCGTCCGTTTTGGTGTTTCTTCAGTCCGTCTAGCTTCAAAGTTGACCAAAGCCAAACGTCAAGCATAGATTATTTTAATATGACAAAATAAACCGTGAGGAGAAGTTTGAGACCAAGGAAGAGCTATTTGGTCCAAGAATCATCGAACTTAACCAAGCTCGTCCATTTTGGTCTTTCTTAATTTTGGCTCGCTTCAAAGTTGACCGAAGTCAAATGTCAAGCATAGACTGATGTAATATGACACAATAAACCATGTGGAAAAGTTTGAGACCAAGGAAGAGCTATTTGGTCTAAGAATCATCGAACTTAACCAAGTTCGTCCATTTTGGTCTTTCTTAATTTTGGCTAGATTCAAACTTGACCGAAGCCAAATGTCAAGCATAGATTGATATAATATGACACAATAAACCACGTGGAAAGTTTGAGACCAAGGAAGAACCATTTGGTCCGACAATCATCCAACTTACCCAAGTTCGTCCATTTTGGTCTTTCTTCGTTTTGAGTAGATTCAATGCTAACCGAAGCCAAACTTGAAGCATACATTGTTGTAATATGACAACATAAACCATGTGGAGAAGTTTGAGACCAAGGAAGAGCTATTTGGTCCAAGAATCATCGAACTTAACCAAGTTCGTCCATTTTGGTATTTCTTCGTTTTGACTAGCTTCAAAGTTAACTAAAGCCAAATGTCAAGCATAGACTAATGTAATATGACACAATAAACTATGTGGAGAAGTTTGAGACCAAGGACGAGCCATTCGGTCCAAGAATCATCCAACTTAACCAAGTTTGTCTGTTTTGGCCTTTCTTCATTCCGTCTAGCTTCAAAGTTGACCGAAGCCAAACGTGAAGCATACATTGTTGTAATATGATAACATAAACCATGTGGAGAAGTTTGAGACCAAGTAAGAGCTATTTGGTCCAAGAATCATAGAACTTAACCAAGTTCGTCCATTTTGGTATTTCTTCATTTTGACTAGCTTCAAAGTTAACCGAAGCCAAATGTCAAGCATAGATTGATGTAATAGGACACAATAAACCATGTGGAGAAGTTTGAGACCAAGGAAGAGCTATTTGGTCCAAGGATCATCCAATATAACCAAGTTCGTCCATTTTGGTATTTCTTCATTTTGACTAGCTTCAAGGTTAACTGAAGCCAAATGTCAAGCATAGATTGATGTAATATGACACAATAAACCATGTGGAGATGTTTGAGACCTCGGAAGAGCCATTTATTCTAAGAATCATCAAACTTAACCAAGTTCGTCCGTTTTGGTCTATCCTCCTTCCATCTAGCTTCAAAGTTGACCGAAGCCAAATGTCAAGCATAGATTGATGTAATATGACACAATAAACCACGTGGAGATATTTGAGACCAAGGAAGAGCCATTCGGTCCAAGAATCATTCAACTTAACCAAGTTCGTCTCTTTTGGTCTTTCTTCATTTCGACTATCTTCATAGTTAACTGAAGGCAAATGTCAAGCATAGATTGATGTAATATGACACAATAAACCATGTGGAGAAGCTTGAGACCAAGGAAGAGACATTTGGTCCAAGAATCTGCCAACTTAACCATGTTCTTCCAATTTGGTCTTTGTTTGTTTTGCCAAGCTTCAAAGTTAACTGAACCCAAATGTTAACCATAGATTGATGTAATATTACACAAGGAGATGTTGTGAGCAAGGAAGAGCCATTCGGTCCAAGAATCATCCAACTTAACCAAGTTCGTCCATTCTGGTCTTTTTTCATTTCGACTATCTTCAAAGTTAACTGAAGGAAATGTCAAGCATAGATTGATGTAATATGACACAATAAACCATGTGGGGAAGTTTGAGACCTCGAAAGAGCCATCTGGTCCAAGAATCATCCAAATTATCCAAGTTTGTCCGTTTTGGTCTTTCTTCCTTCCGTCTAGTTTCAAAGTTGACCGAAGCCAAATGTCAAGCAAACATTGATGTAATATGACACAATAAACCATGTGGAGAAGTTTGAGACGAAGGAAGAGTCATCTAGTCCAAGAATCATCCAAATTAACGAAGTTCATCCTTTTTGGTCTTTCTTCATTTCGACTAGCTTCCAAGTTATCCGAAGCCAAACGTCAAGCATACATTTATGTAATATGACACTATAAACCATGTGCACAAGTTTGAGACCAAGGAAGAGCCATTTGGTCCAAGAATCATCCAACTTAACCAAGTTCGTCCATTTTGGTCTTTCTTCGTTTTGACTAGCTTCAAAGTTATCCAAAGCCAAATGTCAAGCATAGATTGATGTAATATGACAAAATAAACCATGTGGAGAAGTTTGAGACGAAGGAAGAGCCATCTGGTCCAAGAATCATCCAAATTAACTAAGTTCGTCCATTTTGGTCTTTCTTCATTTCGACTAGCTTCAAAGTTATCCGAAGCCAAATGTCAAGCATACATTGATGTAATATGACACAATAAACCATGTGCACAAGTTTGAGACCAAGGAAGAGCCATTTGGTCTAAGAATCATCCAATTTAACCAAGTTCGTCCATTTTGGTCTTTCTTCATTTCGACTAGCTTCCAAGTTATCCGAAGCCAAATGTCCAACATACATTGATGTAATATGACACAATAAACTATGAGCACAAGTTTGAGACCAAGGAAGAGCTATTTGTTCCAAGAATCATCCAACTTAACCAAGTTCGTCCATTTTGGTCTTTCTTCGTTTTGACTTGTTTCAAAGTTGACCGAAGCCAAATGTCAAGCATTGATTGATGTAATATGACAAAATAAACCATTTGGAGAAGTTTGAGACGAAGGAAGAGTCATCTGGTCCAAGAATCATCCAAATTAACTAAGTTCGTCCATTTTGGTCTTTCTTCATTTCGACTAGCTTCCAAGTTATCCGAAGCCAAACGTCAAGCATACATTTATGTAATATGACACTATAAACCATGTGCACAAGTTTGAGACCAAGGAAGAGCCATTTGGTCCAAGAATCATCCAACTTAACCAAGTTCCTCCATTTTGGTCTTTCTTCATTTTGACTAGCTTCAAAGTTATCCAAAGCCAAATGTCAAGCATAGATTGATGTAATATGACAAAATAAACCATGTGGAGAAGTTTGAGACGAAGGAAGAGCCATCTGGTCCAAGAATCATCCAAATTAACTAAGTTCGTCCATTTTGGTGTTTCTTCATTTCGACTAGCTTCCAAGTTATCCGAAGCCAAATGTCAAGCATACATTGATGTAATATGACACAATAAACCATGTGCACAAGTTTGAGACCAAGGAAGAGCCATTTGGTCCAAGAATCATCCAACTTAACCAAGTTCGTCCATTTTGGTCTTTCTTCGTTTTGACTAGCTTCAAAGTTATCCAAAGCCAAATGTCAAGCATAGATTGATGTAATATGACAAAATAAACCATGTGGAGAAGTTTGAGACGAAGGAAGAGCCATCTGGTCCAAGAATCATCCAAATTAACTAAGTTCGTCCATTTTGGTCTTTCTTCATTTCGACTAGCTTCAAAGTTATCCAAAGCCAAATGTCAAGCATACATTGATGTAATATGACACAATAAACCATGTGCACAAGTTTGAGACCAAGGAAGAGCCATTTGGTCCAAGAATCATCCAACTTAACCAAGTTCGTCCATTTTTGTCTTTCTTCGTTTTGACTAGCTTCAAAGTTATCCACAGCCAAATGTCAAGCATAGATTGATGTAATATGACAAAATAAACCATGTGGAGAAGTTTGAGACGAAGGAAGAGCCATCTGGTCCAAGAATCATCCAAATTAACTAAGTACGTCCATTTTGGTCTTTCTTCATTTCGACTAGCTTCAAAGTTATCCGAAGCCAAATGTCAAGCATACATTGATGTAATATGACACAATAAACCATGTGCACAAGTTTGAGACCAAGGAAGAGCCATCTGGTCCAAGAATCATCCAAATTAACTAAGTTCGTCCATTTTGGTCTTTCTTCATTTCGACTAGCTTCAAAGTTATCCGAAGCCAAATGTCAAGCATACATTGATGTAATATGACACAATAAACCATGTGCACAAGTTTGAGACCAAGGAAGAGTCATCTGGTCCAAGAATCATCCAAATTAACTAAGTTCGTCCATTTTGGTCTTTCTTCATTTCGACTAGCTTCAAAGTTATCCGAAGCCAAATGTCAAGCATACATTGATGTAATATGACACAATAAACCATGTGCACAAGTTTGAGACCAAGGAAGAGCCATTTGGTCCAAGAATCATCCAATTTAACCAAGTTCGTCCATTTTGGTCTTTCTTCATTTCGACTAGCTTCCAAGTTATCCGAAGCTAAATGTCCAACATACATTGATGTAATATGACACAATAAACTATGAGCACAAGTTTGAGACCAAGGAAGAGCTATTTGTTCCAAGAATCATCCAACTTAACCAAGTTCGTCCGTTTTGGTCTTTCTTCGTTTTGACTTGTTTCAAAGTTGACCGAAGCCAAATGTCAAGCATTGATTGATGTAATATGACAAAATAAACCATTTGGAGAAGTTTGAGACGAAGGAAGAGTCATCTGGTCCAAGAATCATCCAAATTAACTAAGTTCGTCCATTTTGGTCTTTCTTCATTTCGACTAGCTTCCAAGTTATCTGAAACCAAATGTCAAGCATACATTGATGTAATATGACACAATAAACCATGTGCACAAGTTTGAGACCAGGGAAGAGCCATTTGTTCCAAGAATCATCCAACTTAACCAAGTTCGTCCATTTTGGTCCTTCTTCATTTTGACTAGCTTCAAAGTTATCCGAAGCCAAATGTCAAGCATACATTGATGTAATATGACACAATAAACCATGTGGAGAAGTTTGAGACCAAGGAAGAGCTATCTGGTCCAAGAATCATCCAAATTAACTAAGTTCGTCCATTTTGGTCTTTCTTCATTTCGACTAGCTTCAAAGTTATCCGAAGCCAAATGTCAAGCAAACATTGATGTAATATGACACAATAAACCATGTGCACAAGTTTGAGACCAAGGAAGAGCCATTTGGTCCAAGAATCATCCAACTTAACCAAGTTCGTCCATTTTGGTCTTTCTTAATTTTGGCTAGCTTCAAAGTTGACCGAAGCCAAATGTCAATCATAGATTGATGTAATATGTCAAAAGAAACCATTTGGAGAAGTTTGAGGCCAAGGACGAGCCATTCGGTCCAAGAATCATCCAACTTAACCAAGTTTGTCTGTTTTGGCCTTTCTTCATTCCGTCTAGCTTCAAAGTTGACCGAAGCCAAACGTGAAGCATACATTGTTGTAATATGATAACATAAACCATGTGGAGAAGTTTGAGACCAAGTAAGAGCTATTTGGTCCAAGAATCATAGAACTTAACCAAGTTCGTCCATTTTGGTCTTTCTTCATTTTGACTAGTTTCAAAGTTAACCGAAGCCAAATGTCAAGCATAGATTGATGTAATAGGACACAATAAACCATGTGGAGAAGTTTGAGACCAAGGAAGAGCCATTTATTCCAAGAATCATCCAACTTACCCAAGTTCGTCCGTTTTGGTCTATCCTCCTTCCATCTAGCTTCAAAGTTGACCGAAGCCAAATGTCAAGCATAGATTGATGTAATATGACACAATAAACCACGTGGAGACATTTGAGACCAAGGAAGAGCCATCGGTCCAAGAATCATTCAACTTAACCAAGTTTGTCTCTTTTGGTCTTTCTTCATTTCGACTATCTTCATAGTTAACTAAAGGCAAATGTCAAGCATAGATTGATGTAATATGACACAATAAACCATGTGGAGAAGCTTGACACCAAGGAAGAGCCATTTGGTCCAAGAATTTGCCAACTTAACCATGTTCTTCTAATTTGGTCTTTCTTCGTTTTGCCAAGCTTCAAAGTTAACTGAAGCCAAATGTTAACCATAGATTGATGTAATATGACACAAGGAGATGTTGTGAGCAAGGAAGAGCCATTCGGTCCAAGAATCATCCAACTTAACCAAGTTCATCCATTTTGGTCTTTTTTCATTTCGACTATCTTCAAAGTTAACTGAAGGAAATGTCAAGCATAGATTGATGTAATATGACACAATAAACCATGTGAGGATGTTTGAGACCTCGGAACAGCCATCTGGTCCAAGAATCATCCAAATTATCCAAGTTCGTCCGTTTTGGTCTTTCTTCCTTCCGTCTAGTTTCAAAGTTGACCGAAGCCAAATGTCAAGCATAGATTGATGTAATATGACAAAATAAACCATGTGGAGAAGTTTGAGACGAAGGAAGAGTCATCTGGTCCAAGAATCATCCAAATTAACTAAGTTCCTCCATTTTGGTCTTTCTTCATTTCGACTAGCTTCCAAGTTATCCGAAGCCAAACGTCAAGCATACATTGATGTAATATGACACAATAAACCATGTGCACAAGTTTGAGACCAAGGAAGAGCCATTTGTTCCAAGAATCATCCAACTTAACCAAGTTCGTCCATTTTGGTCTTTCTTCATTTTGACTAGCTTCAAAGTTATCCGAAGCCAAATGTCAAGCATACATTGATGTAATATGACACAATAAACCATGTGCACAAGTTTGAGGCCAAGGAAGAGCCATTTGGTCCAAGAATCATCTAACTTAACCAAGTTCGTCCATTTTGGTCTTTCTTCATTTTGACTAGCTTCAAAGTTATCCAAAGCCAAATGTCAAGCATAGATTGATGTAATATGACAAAATAAACCATGTGGAGAAGTTTGAAACGAAGGAAGAGCCATCTGGTCCAAGAATCATCCAAATTAACTAAGTTCGTCCATTTGGTCTTTCTTCATTTCGACTAGCTTCCAAGTTATCCGAAGCCAAATGTCAAGCATACATGGATGTAATATGACACAATAAACCATGTGCACAAGTTTGAGACCAAGGAAGAGCCATTTGGTCCAAGAATCATCCAACTTAACCAAGTTCATCAATTTTGGTCTTTCTTAATTTTGGCTAGCTTCAAAGTTGACCGAAGCCAAATGTCAATCATAGATTGATGTAATATGTCAAAATAAACCATGTGCACAAGTTTGAGACGAAGGAAGAGTCATCTGGTTCAAGAATCATCCAAATTAAGTAAGTTCGTCCATTTTGGTCTTTCTTCATTTCGACTAGCTTCCAAGTTATCCGAAGCCAAATGTCAAGCATACATTGATGTCATATGACACAATAAACCATGTGCACAAGTTTGAGACCAAGGAAGAGCCATTTGGTCCAAGAATCATCCAACTTAACCAAGTTCGTCCATTTTGGTCTTTCTTAATTTTGGCTAGCTTCAAAGTTGACCGAAGCCAAATGTCAATCATAGATTGATGTAATATGTCAAAATAAACCATGTGCACAAGTTTGAGACGAAGGAAGAGTCATCTGGTCCAAGAATCATCAAAATTAAGTAAGTTCGTCCATTTTGGTCTTTCTTCATTTCGACTAGCTTCCAAGTTATCCGAAGCCAAATGTCAAGCATAGATTGATGTAATATGACACAATAAACCATGTGCACAAGTTTGAGACCAAGGAAGAGCCATTTGGTCCAAGAATCATTCATCTTAACCAAGTTCTTCCACTTTGGTCGTTCTTCGTTTTGACTAGCTTCAAAGTTGACCGAAGCAAAATGTCAAGCATAGATCGATGTAATATGACACAATAAACCATGTGGAGAAGTGTGAGACCAAGGAAGAGCTATTTGGTCCAAGAATCATCCAAATAAACCAAGTTCGTCCATTTTGGTCTTTCTTCCTTCCGCCTAGCTTCAAAGTTAACCGAAGCCAAATGTCAAGCATAGATTCATGTAATATGTCACAATAAACTATGTGGAGAAGTTTGAGACCAAGGAAGAGCCATTTGGTCTAAGAATCTTCCAACTTAACCAAGTTCCTCCCATCTGGTCTTTCTTCGTTTTGACTAGCTTCAAAGTTGGCCGAAGCCAAATGTCAAGCATAGATTATTGTAATATGATATAATAAACTATGTGGAGAAGTTCGAGACTGATAATTACATTTTATATATACTTTTTTTATTTAATTCGCTTGCATTTACATTCTTAATTAAGGTAAAACATGTTGCATTTGATGTGATTTCCTTTTGTTTTAGGTTTAGACTTCAAATAGAAGCAAAACAGAAAGCTCAGCAATCTGCCCAAGCTCGCCTTGGTGAGCTGCCTTGCTCGTTGTGGCGAGCCTTACCCGAGAGGTCCAGAGGCCAAGCATCATGAGGTCACCGTGGTGAGACCCCTGAATTGCTGTGGCATGGTCTTCCAAAGAGCAATTTGCAGTTTCACGCACTGGCTCGATGTGGCGAGGCTATCCTTCGGCATGGCGACCTGAAAGCCTTCCGAAGAATAATTGAGGAGTTCCAAACCATCTGAACTTTTGGGAATCCTTCTCCTACAAGAATTGAGACTCCAAGACGTAGAAGACTCTCCAGAAATATTAATTAAGTAGGATTAGAGTTGTGCAATTATTATGTAATTAAAATCTTAATTAAAGGATGATTAGGATTAGGAATTATAACACAACGTAAAGTCCTAAGTTGAGTCTAACTAGGATTGGAGGCTACATAAATAAGAAGGAGGACTGAGAGGAAAGGGAGGCCATCCAGAACAGAACCATCCACACTCGCAATAGTAGGCAAGCAAGCTTCAAGGCATCTCCAAGGCGTCACCCATCTTCATCACCACCATGCTTTCTTATTTTATTATTCTGTCTTCTTCCATCATCATGTGTAGCTAATCTTCTATCTAGGAGATAAGATGTAGCCCAAGTACTTGTATAGACACGATTGATGAAGTTATGACAAATTTAGCTTTTAATTAATTGACATTTAATTTTTTGCACTTACTCTTGACTGATCTGGCCTATTAGAAAGGAGGAATCTGTGGGTTTTGTATGAATCTGAAGATGATTAGTTAACCTAGACCATGAGGGTTAAATCCATAGGGTTCTGTGGCGGTCTATACCCAAAATTCTATGTAGTTACAAGGGAGCTAGTGAGATCCCCTAGAATACCCGAAAGGGATGTCCAGAGAACTTAATGCAATTATGGTTATTATAACTCGCACTGGCCCGTAGCAGGGTTGGTAATCGTAATTAGGGTTATTCCGACCTCACGCCAAGGTTAGATAATTAGATTAGGGAATCCTGGCTAGCAATTAATAATCCTAGAAGTCATAACTGAATCATGAATGTCTATGTCAAGGCTTATGGTGAAATCTGAATCCCTAGGCCTTACTTCTCTGAATTCTCACTCACAAATCTCTTCTCTATTTTAATGCTGTTTTATTTTATGATCTTCTGTTGCTATCACTCTTATTCGATCGCTTGAGCATTATTGGAGTTAATACACTCTAGTAATCAATTACAATCCCTTGGGTACGACAACCCTGGAATACTTGTTGGCTACACTGATAGTGTTCGCTTGCACTTTATACCACCTCTATTTCACACCCATTTTCACCTATTTTCTACACCATAATTCACACATCAAGTTCTTGGCACTGTTGCCGGGGATTGTATGATTGATATTAGAGAAATTAACAAGATAGTGACTCAAGCACTTTTATTTTTCTGTTATACTTTGAAATTCTTTCTTTTTCTTTTCAGGAATTTTTTTGGTGTATGAGAAGAACAAGATCCAGAAATTTACTTCCCTTTGATCCAAAAATTGAAAAGACAATCAAAAGAAATCTGCGAGCAAAGAGAGTAGTTTGGAACTTGTAGCCAGAACTGGAAAGGATGGCAGCGCCAAACGAGCAACCGAATGAGGGACACATCCCTCTTCGCACCTTTGCTGTCCCAAAAATTCAAAATGCAATGTCAAGCATCCGAAATCCAACAGTAGAGGTGAAAAACTTTGAGATCAAGCCAGCCCTAATATAAAGAGGTGTTGTAGCCTCACAAATTAATTCACTACTTCCTTGAAATTATATAATATAATATAATATAGTATAGGGCAAGTGATGAGTGTAATTTGTATAGATATTTTGGCATGAATTCCCTTGCATTTAAGTCTCAAATTAATATATAGATTAAGGTGCTTTTAATGTCATTTTACTATTTTGTAGGAAGCAAGCACCAAAAGGAACCAAAAGCAGAAAAGGGAAAAATAGCAATTCTGCTAGAGCTCACCGTGGCGAGGTGAACCCGAGAGCAACATGACCTTTTCTGCCTTAGCTCGCTGTGGCGAGCTACCCGATTCACCGTGACGAGCTGGATGACATCTAGAGCTGTTTTGAAGAGTTCTAAACTAAATTGACTTATGGGAAGTAGTGTCCTACAAGGACTAGGACTCTTAAGCCTAGAAGACTCTCCGGAACCATTGTTCAAGTAAGATTGAAGTCTTGGAAGTGTGCAGCCATTTGGAATCCTAATTCAAGCATGAATGGGAATGATTTTGTGGATAGAGTTTTAATTCAACTAAGAGTCCTAATTCAAGTAAAACTCTACTTGGAATCCTAGTTGGAGTGGAACTAAAAGATATATGCAACCATAGGAAATAAATTCTCAAGAGTCCTAGTTTGAGTGGGATTAAAGTTGTTAAATCCTACTAGAATGATGTGTCCTAGTGAGACTATGATTAGGAATGACTTTGTAATTAAAGTAGTAATTCATCTAAGAGTCATAATTCAAGTAAGACTAGGAAGAGGATTATTCTAATTAGAATCCTAATTAAAGTATGATTAGGATTACATTATAACTAAGAATTATAATTAAACATAGAGTCCTAGAATGAGTCTAACTAGGAATGGAGGGATTATAAATAGGAATGAGGGTTGAGAAGCAAAGAACCATCTATCCACGCATCCAAGAGTCCACAAAGCAGCAAGCAAGCAAGGTGTCACTCCCATCCATCTCCATGTTCTTTTATTTCAGAATTATGTTTTCTTTTATCATCATGTGTAACTAATTTCTTCTCTAGGGGCTAAGATGTAGCCCAAGTACTTGTATAGACATGATTGATGATGTTATGACAATTCCATCTTTTATTTAAATGAGGTTTAACTTTCTGCACTTACTCTTGACTGATCTGGCCAATTAGAAAGGAGAAATCCGTGGGTTATCTATGACTCGAGAGATGATTAGTTAACCTAGGCCATGAGGATTAAATCCATAGGGTTTTGAGGCTGTCTATACTTAGAATTCTATGTAGTTACAAGGAAGCTAGGGAGATCCCCTAGAATACCCGAAAGGGATGTCCATGGAACTCAATGCACTTATGGTTATTACAACTCGCACTGGCCAGTAGTAGGGTTGGTAATTGTAATTAGGATCACTCCGACCTCACGCCAAGGTAGGATGATTAGATCAGGGAATACTGGCTAGCAATTAATAATTGTAGAAGTCATAATTGAATCATGAAAGTCTATACCAAGGACTTGTGGTGAAATCTGAATCCCTAGACCTTTATTTCTGATTTCATCTACTCTTATTCATCATCTATTTCTTTTACTGTTATGCTATTTTCCTTTACATTATTTTGCTGTTATCACTCTCTTTCAATCGCTTGAGCATTATTGGAGTTAATACACTCTAGTAATCAATTACAATCCCTTGGGTACGACAACCCCGGAATACTTGTTGGCTACATTGATTGTGTACGCTTGCACTTTATTCCATCTTTAATTTACATCCTTTTCTTCCACCCATAATTCTCACATCAAGTTTTTAGCACCGTTGTCAGGGATTGTTTCATTGATATTAGAGGAATTAACAAGATAGTGACTCAAGCACTTTTATTTTATTTTTCTATTTTACTTTGAAATTTCTTTCTTCTTCTTTTCAGAAAAAATTTTCTGGTGCATGAAGCAAACATTAATCCCTTTGGATCCAGAAATTGAAAAGACAATTCGAAGAATCCGAAAGGAGAAAAGAGTGGTTCAAAATTTGTAGCCAGAACTGGAAAGGATGGCAGCCCGAAACAATCAACCTAATGAAGGACATATTCCCCTTCGCACCTTTGTTGTCCCAAAGATTCAAAACGCAATGTCGAGCATTCGAAATCCAACAGTAGAGGCGAGCAATTTTGAGATCAAACTAGCTCTGATTCAGATGGTTCAAAATAATCAATTTTCAGGAGCACCTAATGAGGATCCAAACCTGCACCTCTCTTCTTTTCTGGAAATCTGCAACACATTCAAATATAATGGAGTGTCAGAGGAGGCAATCAAGCTCCGGTTATTTTCTTTTTCACTCAGAGAAGGAGCAAGAAGGTTGTTAAATTCTTTGCCACCTAGTTCAGTTGACACATGGGACTCTTTAGCCCAGAAATTTCTTACTAAATACTTCCCTCTTTCGAAGACTACCAAGCTAAGAACTGAAATTGTGAATTTCACACAATTTGATAGAGAATCTCTCTATGATGCTTGGGAAAGATTTAAGGAGCTGCTAAGGAAGTGTCCACACCATGGCATGCAAGATTGGCTAGTTATGCAAGTATTCTATGGTGGATTGAGCACAAACACCAAAATTGTGGTAGATGCAGCTACTGGAGGAGCCTTTTCTAAATAAGGATTATGCTGAAGCCTATGAGTTGCTTGAAGAGGTCACCACAAATGCCTCTGATTGGAGCTCTAGGAGGGATAATGACAAGAAAGTAGTTGGTATTCAAGATACTGATGCAATTGCAAAGCTTTCATCAAAATTGGATCAAGTACTTTCTGCATTTCTAAAAAGAAACTCCATGGGAGGTGTGAAAGAAGAAGCTGAGGAGGCAAACTATCTGGGGAATCACAATTCCTACTCCAGCACCTACAATAATGGGTGGAGAAATCAACCCAATTTCGCATTGAAGAATTCAGGTCAAGGAGTGCTACCTTTTCAACAACAACAACCTCCAAGGATGAATTTGGAGGAAGCAATGGCTAAGCTGGCATCATCACAAGCGGACCTCACTGAGAGGACCAATCAATTCATGGTCACTACTAATGCTTCCATAAAGCAACTAGAGAACCAAGTAGGGCAGATCTCTCAACTTCTGACAACAAGACAACCTGGCTCACTAGCTAGCACCACTGAAGCAAATCCAAGAGATCATGTCAATGCCATTTTTCTGAGAAGTGGGAAGGTAGCTGAGATTGACTTGAAAGAGACCTTCATAGCTGAAGTGGAGAAAGAAGAGGAGCCCAAGCCTGAAGGAAAAGCAAAAGAGTCGGAACCTAAACATGAGAAAGCACTTGAAGTCATCCCAGAAAAGAGGCCAGAACCGCAAAAGCAGGAGGAGAAGCCAAGATCTAAACTTTTTCCTGACAATCCTCCACCATACAAGCCACCTCTTCCTTTTCCTAATAGGTTCAAAAAGCAGAAGCTGGACCAAGAGACTACTAAAATTCTAGAGGACCATGAGACAATTGCACTCACTGAAGAGTGCAGTGCAATCCTCCAAGGGAAGTTACCAACAAAGGCAAAAGACCCAGGAAAATTCACTGTACCCTACAAAATAGGTAACACTGATGTGGGTAAGGCATTGTGTGATCCAGGGGCTAGTGTGAATCTAATGCCTCTCTCTTTGTTCAAGAAATTGGGCATTAGGAAAGTAAGGCCAACCAAGATGATTATAGAATTTACTGATAGATCCATTAAATGCCCATATGGTTTGGTGGAAAACATCCTGATCAGAGTAGGCAAATTCATCTTCCCAGTGGACTGCGTAGTACTTGATATGGGAGAGGATGCAGATATCCCTTTAATCCTAGGAAGATCCTTCTTGGCAATTGGTAAAGCCATAATAGATCTAGCTGCTAGAGAGCTCAGATTAAGTGTTGATGGAGACCATGCTACTTTTAAACTCTTTAAAGACCTTGAGCCATGCAATACAAATGAAAAGCCCCAGGAAGAGAAGGTTGAAGTCAAAGCTGTGAAACTAGTCCAACCTACTTCAAAGGTAAAGAAGAAGAAAGCCCAGAATAAAAGAGGAAAGGCAAGAGAATTCCAGAGTGGTGCTATTCTAGATTCCCAACTTGCCTTGAGAAGATATTAAAGATGGTTGGTTGCCCAAGCAAGAAAGGAAAGGGAGTTGGAGAGCTTATGATCTCTCCCTATATCCCTCTAGATGTGCCATGAAGTTTCTGAGATAGTCAGGCTAAAGACTATAAACTAAGCACTTGTTGGGAGGTAACCCAACGGTTTTTCTTCCTTTCTCTTTTCCTTCTTTTTGTGTGTTTAAGTTTGCACTTTGTTTCTTTATTTTAGTCAGTAATTTCTACTACTTATAGCCACTCAAACAATTATTTGAAGCTATGCAGGTGTTAGATATCAAATGGGAGCATAATGGATCAAATTCGGGATAGAAATAGGCAAAAATCGAAGTTCTACTCGCCACGGCGAGCTCTTCCAGAATCAATTATGCCAAATGACCAAAAAAAAAAATTAAAATTTTTTTTCCAGTACCCCAGCACCCTTTCCAGTGCCTTTGAACTTCCAGAAGCCCCTCCTACTACCCAAGAACCGAGAAAAAAAAAATAATTCATCACCTGCCATGGACGACTCCGAGTAGGTTACTTCTATCAAGTTGGCCCTTTCCTTTACTTTTTTTATTTTGCATTGAGGACACTGTAAATTTTAAGTGTGGGGGAGGGACACATGTGTTTAGTTGAATAATTAAGTAGCCTAGTAAGTAAGTATTTGAGTAGTAGTAGTATTTGTTTTGTTTTGCATATTTTTTTTTGTTTTTTGCATGATTGTGTGAATGTGTGATTGTGTGTTTTGACTGAAAACCATGGCTAAAGATGAAATTGCGCTTAACTGATTATATCATAGGATGAGGAAAATTGATTTGATATAGAAACAATGCATCATTATTCATTTTATCCTATTCCATTAATTATTGGAAAGCTTATGGGAAATTTGAGCTAACTTTGATTATGAGAGATCCCATATTAATAATTCCCATTATGTGCATAATTACTTTGATAGTGGAATGAATGAGAATGCGTGAGGATGAATATTAGCCAATTGTGAGCTTTTGAGCCATAAGAGTTGCATATATGAAGCTCTTAAATTGTTTCTGAGTGTCATGCAATATTTTTTGATTTTTCTAGAACTTGCTCTATTATTCATGTTGAGGCCACATTGAAACCATGACACTAAGGTGATTAGGGCACCTAGGTTCAGCCATTTTAGCCTTTTATAGCCCACCTTGCATAATTACCACTAGTTGACCCTTTTTGAGCCTTAGCCTTTAATTTCCTTCTTTTATCCACATTTCAAGCCATATATCCTTCCTTTGATTTACCTATATTTTGAACCCAACACCTTGATGGATTTTGTGAATTTAAGGCATGGAATTGTTGCCTAGTTAGTAACTAGGGAAGTGGAAAGAAAGAGCCTCAAAAAGATGTGAAAATCTCCCAAGAAAAAGGAAAAATCCAGAAAAGAAAAAGAAGAAAAAAATGTGGAAAAATTCTGGAAAAATAAGAAGAAAAGAAAAACAGCAAGAAAAGCAAAAGAATGAGAAAGAAGGGAGAAAAATATGCAAGTATGAGGCTTGGTAAGCTGGAGAGTAAGTGAGCTAAAGGGTAGCTTATATTCACATAGTCTCATCTTGGTGTATTTTACCTTTAAATTTCACCACCATCATTTACCCTTAACCTTCCTAAAGCCCCATTACAACCCTTAAAGACCCTTTGATTAGTGTTTATGGTTTATTATAAAGTGGTGGACATTTGATATATGAGCAAGCCTATGGAAAAATTTCCAATTGCATTGACTTGAGTGTATGATTAACCCTCTAAACACTTCAGAGATTGGAGTGAAGTTTTATCCTTGTGAGGGAATTCATCTTCATTGCATTTAATTTCATGAAACTTGATGAATTGTTATGTACATGTGCACTTACTTTGATACCATACACCTTTCTAATGACTTTCCATGATTTGTTAACCCAATTATATGGTAACTTTCAACATCCACTTGAGTGAGAAATTGAGACTAAACCATAGTTTATTTTGAGAGTTACTTGGGGTGTGGGACTATTTCATCTTAATTGAGTGATCTTGCATTGCGACATGTTGATTAGTTTCCAATACATCCCATGTGAATAAATTCTGAAGCCAATATGGTTAGTGAGTCATTTTTGAAAGTCTTGCTGCCTTGCTTATTTTATTTCTCTTTAATTTTACTCGAGGACGAGCAAAAAGCTAAGTGTGGGGGAGTTTGATGAGTGTAATTTGTATAGATATTTTGGCATGAATTCCCTTGCATTTAAGTCCCAAATTAATATAGATTAAGGTGCTTTTAATGTCATTTTACTATTTTGTAGGAAGTAAGCACCAAAAGGAATCAAAAGCAGAAAAGGGAAAAATAGCAATTCTGCTAGAGCTCGTCATAGCGAGCTCCCTTCCTCGCCGTGGCGAGGTGAACCCAAGAGCAACATGACCTTTTCTGCCTTAGCTCGCCGTGGCGAGCTGGATGACATCTGGAGCTGTTTTGAAGAGTTCTAAACCAAATTGACTTATGGGAAGTAGTGTCCTACAAGGACTAGGACTCTCAAGCCTAGAAGACTTTCCGGAATCATTGTTCAAGTAGGATTGAAGTCTTGGAAGTGTGCAGCCATTTGGAATCCTAATTCAAGCATGATTGGGAATGATTTTGTGGATAGAGTTTTAATTCAACTAAGAGTCCTAATTCAAGTAAAACTCTACTTGGAATCCTAGTTGGAGTGGAACTAAAAGAGATATGCAACCATAGGAATTAAATTCTCAAGAGTCCTAGTTTGAGTGGGATTAAAGTTGTTAAATCCTACTAGAATGATGTGTCCTAGTGAGACTATGATTAGGAATGTCTTTGTAATTAAAGTAGTAATTCATCTAAGAGTCATAATTCAAGTAAGACTAGGAAGAGGATTGTTCTAATTAGAATCCTAATTAAAGTATGATTAGGATTACATTATAACTAAGAATTATAATTAAACATAGAGTCCTAGAATGAGTCTAACTAGGAATGGAGAGATTATAAATAGGAAGGAGGGCTGAGAAGCAAATAACCATCCATCCACGCATCCAAGAGTCCACAAAGCAGCAAGCAAGCAAGGTGTCACTCCCATCCATCTCCATGTTCTTTTATTTCAGCATCATGTTTTCTTTTATCATCATGTGTAACTAATTTCTTCTCTAGGGGCTAAGATGTAGCCCAAGTACTTGTATAGACATGATTGACGATGTTATGACAATTCCATCTTTTATTTAATTGAGGTTTAATTTTCTACACTTACTCTTAACTGATCTGGCCAATTAGAAAGGAGAAATCCGTGGGTTATCTATGACTCGAGAAATGATTAGTTAACCTAGACCATGAGGATTAAATCCATAGGGTTTTGAGGCTGTTTATACTTAGAATTCTATGTAGTTACAAGGAAGCTAGGGAGATCCCCTAGAATACCCGAAAGGGATGTCCATGGAACTTAATGCAATTATGGTTATTACAACTTGCACTGGCCCGTAGCAGGGTTAGTAATTGTAATTAGGATCACTCCGACCTCACGCCAAGGTAGGATGATTAGATCAGGGAATCCTGGCTAGCAATTAATAATTGTAGAAGTCATAACTGAATCATGAAAGTCTATACGAAGGACTTGTGGTGAAATCTGAATCCCTAGACCTTTATTTCTGATTTCATCTACTCTTATTCATCATCTATTTCTTTTACTGTTATGCTATTTTCTTTACATTATTTTGCTATTATCACTCTCTTTCGATCGCTTGAGCATTATTGGAGTTAAACACTCTAGTAATCAATTACAATCCCTTGGGTACAACAACCCCGAAATACTTGCTGGCTACATTGATAGTGTATGCTTGCACTTTATTCCATCTTTAATTTACATCCTTTTCTTCCACCCATAATTCTCACATCAGCAAGTAGGATCAATCCCACGAGGAAGCGAGTATTTAATCTAATAGGATTAAAAGAAAGTAAACTAGTAATTGAAATAACATAAAATTAAACTATTAACTAACCTAATCTAAGCACACGAAAAGAGGGGGGGTTGGAATTGGTTTGTTGAATAAAAATAAATTATGGGCAGAATGTAAAGAAAGCATAGCAAAGAGAATAAAGAGAAGTAAAGCAAGTAAATCGAGTGATAGAATTAATAAAGCATGCTTAGCATCGACATATCTTCACCATGATAACACAAATTCGATCATTGACACATAGGTAAATTAATTTTGAATAGCTAGATTGTAGAACTTTGTACAACAAAATTCCCTATCTTCCCTTACCGTTTGTTTTGTAACTAGAACGTTTGAGCTCAAAACCTACCAAGTTTAATAACCCCAATACGCCAGCGCATGAGATTTAACCGAACTTGGAGCATTAAGATCCATGGAAAACATCATCTAACCTAAACCATAAAGGTCCACCAGTGGCTTTATGTAATTCAGATTTGAAATTATTCTAATTAATCTAATTCTAAGATTAACTAGTTGTTACTTGTGCCGATTAATTAAGGTTCCAGATTTACTTAATTGGCTAACAATATGAATCATTCAAATAGGTTGGTTAGCTACTCCAAATAGATTCAATAACAATGCTATCAAATAATTTCAGAATACTCAAATTAATTTATCTAACATTAAAATCATAATCTTGTCTAACAAATTTGGTATCATGGCTTAGATATGTCTAGCTAAGCATAAAAGAATTTAAGCGACCATACTAATAGATCCAACAGAATTATGGACTGCAAGCATGGTTACTTGAACAAAAATAAAACAAAGAGAAAGAGTACTAGTTATTCGGCAAAAGGGACAATGGATGAAAGTCTTCTTTCTTGATGAGTGGCTCTTGATTCGGTTGTGTGGTCCTAGATCTGGTAGCAGCTGTGGCGTTGATGGTTGTGTGGTGGCGTGGTGTCTCTGCTCTCCAACCCCTTTGGCTATTTATAATATATCCATTCCTAGTTCTACTTGAAATAGGATTCTTAATTAAATTATATCTATAAGTACAAGTCAATCCTAATCATATCCTAACTAGGACACTAAGTGGATTTATTTTATCAAGACTTTAATTCCACTTTAATCATGACTTTGGAGAGTCTTCCAAGCTTAGGAGTCCCAATTCTTGTATGATAAGGCTTCCCGGTAATTGACTTGGCATAAAACTCCTCAAAATCGCATCAATGTAGGCTCTGGGCGCCACGGTGGTGAGGTATGGGCACCACGGCGGTGACTAGCAGAATTGGCAGCGATTGTCTCTGGAATGCAGCGCCATGGCACTGGGGCTTGGGCGCCACGGCGCCCACTAGTAGCATTGCCACTTTTCTGTTTTCTAGCTTTGCTCTTCAATGCTTGTTTTTGGCATAGAAATTAATCACTTGTGAAAATATAAATGTTAGTTAAAAACATGCAATTAAGCTTAATTTATATTATCATCCATATGAATTCAAGAATCTAAAAAGTGATTTAAATTAATTGAAATAGTCTAAGAATGTGTCACTAAACTAAGAAAATATGGGGCTGAAATGTGACTAAAATGAGTCAAAAGGAATTTTCCTTGGTTGTAATGGGGCTTTTGGTAAGGTAAGAAAATGAAGATGGAATCAAGGGTTAAGCTACACCAAGAAGAGATTATGTGAATTCAAAGCATACTCTTTTCAAGCTCGCTCACTTTCCACTATCAAGCCTCAAACTTACATATTTTGCTTCTCCCTTTTCATTCTTTTGCTTTTGCTTTTCTTGCATATTTCTTTTTCTTTTCTTTTTCCAGAATTTGTTTCCAGAAATTTTTGTTCTTTCCAAAATTTTTTTTTTTTCTGCACTTTGCTTTGGGAGATTTTGACATCTTATAAGGCTCTGTCTTCCCGCTTCCCTAGTTACTATCTAGGCAGCAAATTTTTATGACTCAAATTCACATAGTCCTTCAAGGTTTGGGTTCAAAATTGGGGATACATTAAAGGAATGGTATGCAGCTTATAATGTGCTTAAAAGAAAGGAAAGGCTAAGGCTCAGAAGTGGTCTACTAGTGGTAATTATGCAAGGTGGGCTATAAAAGGCTAAATTGGTTATACCTAAGTGCCAAAATCACTTTCAAGCATGCAGATATAACTCTAAATATGTGGCAAGGCTTAGAGCAAATTCTAGAGATCTATACCCTAGATTGAACAAAATACACATAAAGAAAATTATTATATGAACTCTCAAGTTGGCATGAATGTCCCAACCTTTCACTCAGCTCAAATAGCTCACTTGGATCTCATGATCAATCACATTATACAATAAACCATGTGGACAAGTTTGACACCAAGAAAGAGCCATTTGGTCCAAGAATCATCCAACTTAACCAAGTTCGTCTATTTTAGTCTTTCTTCGTTTTAACTAGCTTCAAAGTTGACCGAATCCAAATGTCAAGCATAGATTAATGTAATATGACACAATAAACCATGTGGAGAAGTTTGAGACCAAGGAAGAGCCATTTCGTCCAAGAATCATCCAACTTAACCAAGTACGTCCATTTTGGTCATTCCTCGTGTCAACTAGCTTCAAAGTTTACCAAAGCCAAATGTCAAGCCTAGATTGATGTAACATGACACAATAAACCATGTGGAGAAGTTCGAGACCAAGGAAGAGCTAGTTGGGCCAAGAATCATCCAACTTAACAAAGTTCATCCGTTTTGGTCTTTCTTCCTTCCTTCTAGCTCAAAGTTGACCGAAGCCAAATGCCAAGCATAGATTGTTGTAATATGACACAATAAACCATGTGGAGAAGCTTGAGACCAAGGAAGAGCCATTTGGTCCAAGAATCATCAAACTTAACCAACTTCGTCCATTTTGGTCTACTTTCATTTTGACTAGCTTCAAAGTTGTCCAAAGCCAAATGTCAAGTACAGATTAATGGAATATGACACAGTAAACCATGTGGAGAAGTTTGAGACCTAGGAAGAGCCATTTGGTCCAAGAATCATCTAACTTCCTTTTGGTTTTTCTTCATTTCGAATAGCTTCAAAGTTGACCAAAGCCAAATGCCAAGTATCGATTGTTGTAATATGACACAATAAACCATGTGGAGAGGTTTGAGACCAAGGAAGAGCCATTTGGTCCAAGAATCATCCAACTTAACCAAGTTCGTCTGTTTTGGTCTTTCTTCCTTCCCTCTAGTTCAAAGTTGACCGAAGCCAAACGCCAAGCATAGATTGTTGTAATATGACACAATAAACCATGTGGAGAAGTTTGAGACCAAGGAAGAGCCATTTGGTCCAAGAATCATCCAACTTAACCAAGTTCTTCCATTTTGGTCTTTTTTCGTTTTGACTAGCTTCAAAGTTGTCCGAAGCCAAATGTCAAGCATAGATTGATGGAATATGACATAATAAACCATGTGGAGAAGTTTGAGACCAAGGTAGAGCCATTTGGTCTAAGAATCATCCAACTTAACCAAGTTCTTCCATTTTGGCCTTTTTTCATTTTGACTAGCCTCAAAGTTGACCGAAGCCAAATGCCAAGCATAGATTGTTGTAATATGACACAATAAACCATGTGGAGAAGTTTGAGGCCTCGGAAGAGCCATTTGGTCCAAGAATCATCCAACTTAACCAAGTTCGTCCATTTTAGTCTTTCTTCGTTTTTGACTAGGTTCAAAGTTGACCGAATCCAAATGTCAAGCATAGATTAATGTAATATGACACAATAAACCATGTGGAGAAGTTTGAGACCAAGGAAGAGCCATTTGGTCAAAGAATCATCCAACTTAACCAACTTCGTCCATTTTGGTCATTCCCCGTGTCAACTAGCTTCAAAGTTTACCAAAGCCAAATGCCAAGCATAGATTGTTGTAATATGACACAATAAACCATGTGGAGAAGTTTGGGACCAAGGAAGAGAGATGTGGTCTGATAATGATCCAACTTAACCAAGTTCGTCTATTTTGGTCTTTCCTCATTTCGACTATCTTCAAAGTTGACCAAAGCGAAATGTGAAGCATAGATAGATGTAATATGACACAAGAAACCATGTGGAGATGTTTGAGACCTTGGAAGAGCCATTTGGTCCAAGAATCAACCAACTTAACCAAGTTCGTCCGTTTTGGTCTTTCTTCTTCCATCTAGTTCAAAGGTGACCGAAGCCAAACGACAAGCACAGATTGTTGTAATATGACACAATAAAACATGTGGAGAAGTTTGAGACAAAGGAAGAGCCATTTGGTCGAAGAATCATCCAACTTAACCAAGTTCTTCCATTTTGGTATTTTTTCGTTTTGACTAGCCTCAAAGTTGACCGAAGCCAAATGCCAAGCATAGATTGTTGTAATATGACACAATAAACCATGTGGAGAAGTTTGAGACCAAGGAAGAGCCATTTGGTCCAAGAATCATCAAACTTAACCAAGTTCGTCCATTTTGGTCATTCCTCGTGTCAACTAGCTTCAAAGTTTACCAAAGCCAAATGGCAAGCATAGATTGTTGTAACATGACACAATAAACCATGTGGAGAAGTTCGAGACCAAGGAAGAGCTAGTTGGGCCAAGAATCATCCAACTTAACAAAGTACGTCCGTTTTGGTCTTTCTTCCTTCCCTCTAGTTCAAAGTTGACCGAAGCCAAATGCCAAGCATAGATTTTTGTAATATGACACAATAAACCATGTGGAGAAGTTTGGGACCAAGCAAGAGAGATTTGGTCTGATAATCATCCAACTTAACCAAGTTCGTCTATTTTGGTCTTTCCTCATTTTGACTATCTTCAAAGTTGACCAAAGCCAAATGTGAAGCATAGATTGATGTAATATGACACAAGAAAGCATGTGGAGATGTTTGAGACCTTGGAAGAGCCATTTGGTCCAAGAATCATCCAACTTAACCAAGTTCGTCCGTTTTCGTCTTTCTTCTTCTATCTAGTTCAAAGTTGACCGAAGCCAAACGCCAAGCACAGATTGTTGTAATATGACACAATAGAACATGTGTAGAAGTTTGAGACAAAGGAAGAGCCATTTGGTCGAAGAATCATCCAACTTAACCAGGTTCTTCCATTTTGGTATTTTTTCGTTTTGACTAGCCTCAAAGTTGACCGAAGCCAAATGCCAAGCATAGATTGTTGTAATATGACATAATAAACCATGTGGAGAAGTTTGAGACCAAGGAAGAGCCATTTGGTCCAAGAATCATCAAACTTAAATAACTTCGTCCATTTTGGTCTATTTTCATTTTGACTAGCTTCAAAGTTGTCCGAAGCCAAATGTCAAGTACAGATTAATGTAATATGACACAATAAACCATGTGGAGAAGTTTGAGACCTACGAAGAGCCATTTGGTCGAAGAATCATCCAACTTAACCATGTTCGTCCATTTTAGTCTTTCTTCGTTTTGACTAGCTTCAAAGTTGACCGAATCCAAATGTCAAGCATAGATTAATGTAATGTGACACAATAAACCATGTGGAGAAGTTTGAGACCTAGGAAGAGCCATTTGGTCCAAGAATCATCAAACTTAACCAACTTCGTCCATTTTGGTCTATTTTCATTTTGACTAGCTTCAAAGTTGTCCGTAGCCAAATGTCAAGTACAGATTAATGTAATATGACACAATAAACCATGTGGAGAAGTTTGAGACCTAGGAAGAGCCATTTGGTCCAAGAATCATCCAACTTAACCAAGTTCGTCCGTTTTGGTCTTTGTTCATTTTGGCTAGCTTCAAAGTTGACCGACAACCAAATGTCAGGTATAGATTGTTGTAATATGACACAATAAACCATGTGGAGAAGTTTGAGACCAAGGAAGAGCCATTTGGTCCAAGAATCATCAAACTTAACCAAGTTCGTCCGTTTTCGTCTTTCTTCCTTCCCTCTAGTTAAAAGTTGACCGAAGCCAAATGCCAAGCATAGATTGTTGTAATATGACACAATAAACCATGTGGAGAAGTTTGGGACCAAGCAAGAGAGATTTGGTCTGATAATCATCCAACTTAACCAAGTTCGTCTATTTTGGTCTTTCCTCATTTTGACTATCTTCAAAGTTGACCAAAGCCAAATGTGAAGCATAGATTGATGTAATATGACACAAGAAACCATGTGGAGATGTTTGAGACCTTGGAAGAGCCATTTGGACCAAGAATCATCCAACTTAACCAAGTTCGTCCGTTTTCGTCTTTCTTCTTCTATCTAGTTCAAAGTTGACCGAAGCCAAACACCAAGCACAGATTGTTGTAATATGACACAATAAACCATGTGGAGAAGTTTGAGACAAAGGAAGAGCCATTTGGTCGAAGAATCATCGAACTTAACCAGGTTCTTCCATTTTGGTATTTTTTCGTTTTGACTAGCCTCAAAGTTGACCGAAGCCAAATGCCAAGCATAGATTGTTGTAATATGACACAATAAACCATGTGGAGAAGTTTGAGACCAAGGAAGAGCCATTTGGTCAAAGAATCATCCAACTTAACCATGTTCGTCCATTTTAGTCTTTCTTCGTTTTGACTAGCTTCAAAGTTGACCGAATCCAAATGTCAAGCATAGATTAATGTAATGTGACACAATAAACCATGTGGAGAAGTTTGAGACCTAGGAAGAGCCATTTGGTCCAAGAATCATCAAACTTAACCAACTTCGTCCATTTTGGTCTATTTTCATTTTGACTAGCTTCAAAGTTGTCCGTAGCCAAATGTCAAGTACAGATTAATGTAATATGACACAATAAACCATGTGGAGAAGTTTGAGACCTAGGAAGAGCCATTTGGTCCAAGAATCATCCAACTTAACCTAGTTCGTCCGTTTTGGTCTTTGTTCATTTTGGCTAGCTTCAAAGTTGACCGACAACCAAATGTCAGGTATAGATTGTTGTAATATGACACAATAAACCATGTGGAGAAGTTTGAGACCAAGGAAGAGCCATTTGGTCAAAGAATCATCAAACTTAACCAAGTTCATCCGTTTTCGTCTTTCTTCCTTCCCTCTAGTTAAAAGGTTACCGAAGCCAAATGCCAAGCATAGATTGTTGTAATATGACACAATAAACCATGTGGAGAAGTTTGGGACCAAGCAAGAGAGATTTGGTCTGATAATCATCCAACTTAACCAAGTTCGTCTATTTTGGTCTTTCCTCATTTTGACTATCTTCAAAGTTGACCAAAGCCAAATGTGAAGCATAGATTGATGTAATATGACACAAGAAACCATGTGGAGATGTTTGAGACCTTGGAAGAGCCATTTGGTCCAAGAATCATCCAACTTAACCAAGTTCGTCCGTTTTCGTCTTTCTTCTTCTATCTAGTTCAAAGTTGACCGAAGCCAAACACCAAGCACAGATTGTTGTAATATGACACAATAAACCATGTGGAGAAGTTTGAGACAAAGGAAGAGCCATTTGGTCGAAGAATCATCGAACTTAACCAGGTTCTTCCATTTTGGTATTTTTTCGTTTTGACTAGCCTCAAAGTTGACCGAAGCCAAATGCCAAGCATAGATTGTTGTAATATGACACAATAAACCATGTGGAGAAGTTTGAGACCAAGGAAGAGCCATTTGGTCCAAGAATCATCAAACTTAACCAAGTTCGTCCGTTTTCGTATTTCTTCTTCTATCTAGTTCAAAGTTGACTGAAGCCAAACGCCAAGCACAGATTGTTGTAATATGACACAATAAACCATGTGGAGAAGTTTGAGACAAAGGAAGAGCCATTTGGTCGAAGAATCATCCAACTTAACCAAGTTCGTCCATTTTAGTCTTTCTTCATTTTGACTAGCTTCAAAGTTGACCGAATCCAAATGTCAAGCATAGATTAATGTAATGTGACACAATAAACCATGTGGAGAAATTTGAGACCAAGGAAGAGCCATTTGGTCCAAGAATTATCAAACTTAACCAACTTCGTCCATTTTGGTCTATTTTCATTTTGACTAGCTTCAAAGTTGTCCGTAGCCAAATGTAAAGTACAGATTAATGTAATATGACACAATAAACCATGTGGAGAAGTTTGAGACCTAGGAAGAGCCATTTGGTCCAAGAATCATCCAACTTAACCAAGTTCGTCCGTTTTGGTCTTTGTTCATTTTGGCTAGCTTCAAAGTTGACCGACAGCCAAATGTCAAGTATAGATTGTTGTAATATGACACAATAAACCATGTGGAGAAGTTTCAGACCAAAGAAGAGCCATTTGGTCCAGGAATCATCCAATTTAACCAAGTTCGTCCGTTTTGGTCTTTGTTCATTTTGACTAGCTTCAAAGTTATCCGGAGCCAACTGTCAAGCATAGATTGATGAAATATGACACAATAAACCATGTGGAGAAGTTTGAGACCTAGGAAGAGCCATTTGGACCAAGAATCATGCAACTTAACAAAGTTCTTCCATTTTAGTCTTTTTTCATTTTAAGTAGCCTCAAGGTTGACCGAAGCCAAATGCCAAGCATAGATTGTTGTAATATGATACAATAAACCCTGTGGAGAAGTTTGAGACCAAGGAAGAGCCATTTGGTCTAAGAATCATCCAACTTAACCAAGTTCGTCCATTTTAGTCTTTCTTCGTTTTGACTAGCTTCAAAGTTGACCGAATCCAAATGTCAAGCATAGATTAATGTAATGTGACACAATAAACTATGTGGAGAAATTTGAGACCAAGGAAGAGCCATTTGGTCCAAGAATTATCAAACTTAACCAACTTCGTCCATTTTGGTCTATTTTCATTTTGACTAGCTTCAAAGTTGTCCGTAGCCAAATGTCAAGTATAGATTAATGTAATATGACACAATAAACCATGTGGAGAAGTTTGAGACCTAAGAAGAGCCATTTGGTCCAAGAATCATCCAACTTAACCATGTTTGTCCGTTTTGGTCTTTGTTCATTTTGGCTAGCTTCAAAGTTGACCGAAAGCCAAATGTCAAGTATAGATTGTTGTAATATGACACAATAAACCATGTGGAGAAGTTTCAGACCAAAGAAGAGCCATTTGGTCCAGGAATCATCCAATTTAACCAAGTTCGTCCCTTTTGGTCTTTGTTCATTTTGACTAGCTTCAAAGTTGTCCTGAGCCAACTGTCAAGCATAGATTGATGAAATATGACACAATAAACCATGTGGAGAAGTTTGAGACCTAGGAAGAGCCATTTGGTGCAAGAATCATCCAACTTAACCAATATCGTCCATTTTGGTCTTTCTTCATTTTGACTAACTTCAAAGTTGACCGAAGCCAAATGTCAAGCTTAGATTGTTTTAATATGACACAATAAACCATGTGGAGAAGTTTGAGACCAAGGAAGAGCCATTTGGTCCAAGAATCATCCAACTTAACCAAGTTCGTCCATTTTGGTCATTCCTCGTGTCAACTAGCTTCAAAGTTTACCAAAGCCAAATGGCAAGCATAGATTGTTGTAACATGACACAATAAACCATGTGGAGAAGTTCGAGACCAAGGAATAGCTAGTTGGGCCAAGAATCATCCAACTTAACAAAGTACGTCCGTTTTGGTCTTTCTTCCTTCCCTCTAGTTCAAAGTTAACCGAAGCCAAATGCCAAGCATAGATTGTTGTAATATGACACAATAAACCATGTGGAGAAGTTTGGGACCAAGCAAGAGAGATTTGGTCTGATAATCATCCAACTTAACCAAGTTCGTCTATTTTGGTCTTTCCTCATTTTGACTATCTTCAAAGTTGACCAAAGCCAAATGTGAAGCATAGATTGATGTAATATGACACAAGAAACCATGTGGAGATGTTTGAGACCTTGGAAGAGCCATTTGGTCCAAGAATCATCCAACTTAACCAAGTTCGTCCGTTTTCGTCTTTCTTCTTCTATCTAGTTCAAAGTTGACCGAAGCCAAACACCAAGCACAGATTGTTGTAATATGACACAATAAACCATGTGGAGAAGTTTGAGACAAAGGAAGAGCCATTTGGTCGAAGAATCATCGAACTTAACCAGGTTCTTCCATTTTGGTATTTTTTCGTTTTGACTAGCCTCAAAGTTGACCGAAGCCAAATGCCAAGCATAGATTGTTGTAATATGATATAATAAACCATGTGGAGAAGTTTGAGACCAAGGAAGAGCCATTTGGTCCAAGAATCATCAAACTTAACTAACTTCGTCCATTTTGGTCTATTTTCATTTTGACTAGTTTCAAAGTTGTCCGAAGCCAAATGTCAAGTACAGATTAATGTAATATGACACAATAAACCATGTGGAGAAGTTTGAGACCTACGAAGAGCCATTTGGTCGAAGAATCATCCAACTTAACCATATTCGTCTATTTTAGTCTTTCTTCGTTTTGACTAGCTTCAAAGCTCACCGAAGCCAAATTCAGGCATAGATTGTTTTAATATGACGCAATAAACCATGTGGAGAAGTTTAAGACCAAGGAAGAGACATTTGGTCCAAGAATCATCTAACTTAACCAAGTTCGTCCATTTTGGTCTTTCTTCGTTTTGACTAGCTTCAAAATTGACTCAAGCCGAATGTCAAGCATAGATTGTTGTTATATGACACAATAAACCATGTGGAGAAGTTTGAGACCTAGGAAGAGCCATTTGGTCCAAGAATCATCCAACTTAACCAATATCGTCCTTTTTGGTCTTTCTTCATTTTGACTAGCTTCAAAGTTGACCGAAGCCAAATTCAGGCATAGATTGTTTTAATATGACGCAATAAACCATGTGGAGAAGTTTGAGACCAAGGAAGAGACACTTGGTCCAAGAATCATCCAACCTAACCAAGTTCGTCCGTTTTGGTATTTCTTCCTTTTGTCTAGTTCAAAGTTGACCGAACCAAAATGCCAAGCATAGATTGTTGTAATATGACACAATAAACCGTGTAGAGAAGTTTGAGACCTAGGAAGAGCCATTTGGTCTAAGAATCATCCAACTTAACCAATATCGTACGTTTTGGTCTTTCCTCATTTTGACTAGCTTCAAAGTTGACCGAAGCCAAATGTCAAGCTTAGATTTTTGTAATATAACGCAATAAACCATGTGGAGAATTTTGAGACCAAGGAAGAGCCATTTGGTCCAAGAATCATCTAACTTAACCATGTTCGTCCATTTTGGTCTTTCTTCGTTTTGACTAGCTTAAAAGTTGTCCGAAGCCAATTGTCAAGCATAGATTGATGTAATATGACACATTAAACCATGTGGAGAAGTTTGAGACCAAAGAAGAGCCATTTGGTCCAAGACTCATCCAACTTAAGCAAGTTCGTCTCTTTTGCTCTGTTTTTATTATGACTAGCTTCAAAGTTGTCCGAAGCCAATTGTCATGCATAGATTGATGTAATATGACACAATAAACCATGTGGAGAAGTTTGAGGCCTTGGAAGAGCCATTTGGTCCAACAATCATCCAACTTAACCAAGTTCGTCCATTTTGGTTGTTCTTCGTTTTGACTAGCTTCAAAGTTGTCCGAAGCCAATTGTCAAGCATAGATTGATGTAATATGACACATTAAACCATGTGGAGAAGTTTGAGAACTAGGAAGAGCCATTTGGTCTAAGAATCATCCAACTTAACCCATATCGTACGTTTTGGTCTTTCTTCATTTTGACTAGCTTCAAAGTTGACCGAAGCCAAATGTCAAGCTTAGATTTTTGTAATATAACGCAATAAACCATGTGGAGAATTTTGAGATCAAGGAAGAGCCATTTGGTCCAAGAATCATCTAACTTAACCAAGTTCGTCCATTTTGGTCTTTCTTCATTTTGACTAGCTTCAAAGTTGTCCGAAGCCAATTTTCAAGCATAGATTGATGTAATATGACACAGTAAACCATGTGGAGAAGTTTGAGACCTTGCAAGAGCCATTTGGTCCAAGAATCATCCAACTTAACCAAGTTCATCTGTTTTGGTCTTTCTTCCTTCCGTCTAGGTTCAAATTTACCGAAGCCAACTATCAAGCATAGATTAATGTAATCTAACACCATTAACCATGTGGAGATGTTTGAGACCAAGGAAGAGCCATTTGGTCCAACAATCATCTCACTTAACCAAGTTCGTCCGTTTTGGTATTTCTTCCTTCTGTCTAGTTCAAAGTTGACCGAAGCCAAATGCCAAGCATAGATTGTTGTAATATGACACAATAAACCATGTGGAGAAGTTTGAGACCAAAGAAGAGCCATTTGGTCCAAGAATTATCCAACTTAAGCAAGTTCGTCTCTTTTGGTCTTTGTTCATTATGACTAGCATCAAAGTTGTCCGAAGCTAATTGTCAAGCATAGATTGATGTGATATGACACATTAAACCATGTGGAGAAGTTTGAGACCAAAGAAGAGCCATTTGGTCCAAGAATCATCCAACTTAAGCAAGTTCGTCTCTTTTGCTCTTTTTTTATTATGACTAGCTTCAAAGTTGTCCGAAGCCAATTGTCATGCATAGATTGATGTAATATGACACAATAAACCATGTGGAGAAGTTTGAGGCCTTGGAAGAGCCATTTGGTCCAAGAATCATCCAACTTAACCAAGTTCGTCCATTTTGGTTTTTCTTCGTTTTGACTAGCTTCAAAGTAGTCCGAAGCCAAATTGTCAAGCATAGATTGATGTAATATGACACATTAAACCATGTGGAGAAGTTTGAGACCTAGGAAGAGCCATTTGGTCTAAGAATCATCCAACTTAACCCATATCGTACGTTTTGGTCCTTCTTCATTTTGACTAGCTTTAAAGTTGACCGAAGCCAAATGTCAAGCTTAGATTTTTGTACTATAACGCAATAAACCATGTGGAGAATTTTGAGACCAAGGAAGAGCCATTTGGTCCAAGAATCATCTAACTTAACCAAGTTCGTCCATTTTGGTCTTTCTTCGTTTTGACTAGCTTCAAAGTTGTTCGAAGCCAATTGTCAAGCATAGATTGATGTAATATGACACATTAAATCATGTGGAGAAGTTTGAGGCCAAAGAAGAGCCATTTGGTCCAAGAATCATCCAACTTAAGCAAGTTCGTCTCTTTTGCACTTTTTTTATTATGACTAGCTTCAAAGTTTACCAAAGCCAAATATCAAGCATAGATTAATGTAATATGACACCATAAACCATGTGGAGATGTTTGAGACCAAGGAAGAGCCATTTGGTCCAACAATCATCTAACTTAACCAAGTTCGTCCATTTTGGTCTTTCTTCGTTTTGACGGGCTTCAAAGTTGACAAAAGCCAAATGTCAAGCATAGATTGTTGTAATATGACACAATAAACCATGTGGAGAAGTTTGAGACCAAAGAAGAGCCATTTGGTCCATGTATCATCCAACTTAAGCAAGTTCGTCTCTTTTGGTCTTTGTTCATTATGACTAGCTTCAAAGTTGTCCGAAGCCAATTGTGAAGCATAAATTGATGTAATATGACACAATAAACCATGTGGAGAAGTTTAAGACCAAAGAAGAGCCATTTGGTCCAACAATCATCCAACTTAACCAAGTTCGTCCATTTTGGTCTTTCGTCGTTTTGACTGGCTTCAAAGTTGACCAAAGCCAAATGTCAAGCATAGGTTGTTGTAATATGACACAGTAAACCATGTGGAGAAGTTTGAGACCTTGGAAGAGCCATTTGGTCCAAGAATCATCCAACTTAACCAAGTTCATCTGTTTTGGTCTTTCTTCTTTCCGTCTAGCTTCAAATTTACCGAAGCCAAATATTAAGCATAGATTAATGTAATATGACACCATTAACCGTGTGGAGATATTTGAGACCAATGAAGAGCCATTTGGTCCAACAATCATCTCACTTAACCAAGTTCGTCCGTTTTGGTATTTCTTCCTTCTGTCTAGTTCAAAGTTGACCGAAGCCAAATGCCAAGCATAGATTGTTGTAATATGATACAATAAACCATGTGGAGAAGTTTGAGGCCTTGGAAGAGCCATTTGGTCCAAGAATCATCCAGCTTAACCAAGTTCGTCTATTTTGATCTTTCGTCCTTCTATCAAGCTGCAAAGTTGACCGAAGACAAATGTCAAGCTTAGATTGTTGTAATCTGACACAATAAACCATGTGGAGAAGTTTGAGACCTTGGAAGAGCAATTTGGTCCAAGAATCATTAAACTTAACTAAGTTCATCTGTTTTGGCCTTTCTTCCTTCCGTCTAGCTTCAAATTTACCGAAGCCAAATGCCAAGCTTAGATTGTTGTAATCTGACACAATAAACCATGTGGAGAAGTTTGAGACCTTGGAAGAGCCATTTGGTCCAAGAATCATCCAACTAAACCAAGTTCGTCCATTTTGGTTTTTCTTCATTTTGACTAGCTTCAAAGTTGTCCGAAGCCCATTGTCAAGCATAGATTGATGTAATATGACACATTAAACCATGTGGAGAAGTTTGAGACCAAGGAAGAGCCATTTGGTCCAAGAATCATCCAACTTGACCAAGTTCGTCCATTTTGGTCTTTATTCGTTTTGACTATCTTCAAAGTTGACCGAAGCCAAATGTCAAGCATAGATTGTTGTAATATCACACAGTAAACCATGTGTAGAAGTTTGAGGCCTTGGAAAAGCCATTTGGTCCAACAATCATCAACTAAACCAAGTTCGTCCAATTTGGTTTTTCTTCGTTTTGACTAGCTTCAAAGTTGTCCGAAGCCCATTGTCAAGCATAGATTGATGTAATATGACACATTAAACCATGTGGAGAAGTTTGAGACCAAGGAAGAGCCATTTCGTCAAAGAATCATCCAACTTGACCAAGTTCGTCCATTTTGGTCTTTCTTCGTTTTGACTATCTTCAAAGTTGACCGAAGCCAAATGTCAAGCATAGATTGTTGTAATATGACACAGTAAACCATGTGGAGAAGTTTCAGTCGTTGGAAGAGCCATTTGGTCCAAGAATCATCTAACTTAACCAAGTTCATCTGTTTTGGTCTTTCTTCCTTCCGTCTAGCTTCAAATTTACCGAAGCCAAATATCAAGCATAGATTAATGTAATATGACACCATAAACCATGTGGAGATGTTTGAGACCAAGGAAGAGCCATTTGGTCCAACAATCATCTAACTTAACCAAGTTCGTCCGTTTTGGTATTTCTTCCTTCTGTCTAGTTCAAAGTTGACCGAAGCTAAATGCCAAGCATAGATTGTTGTAATATGACACAATAAACCTTTTGTAGAAGTTTGAGACCAAAGAAGAGCCATTTGGTCCATGAATCATCCAACTTAAGCAAGTTTGTCTCTTTTGGTCTTTGTTCATTATGACTAGCTACAAAGTTGTTCGAAGCCAAATGCCAAGCATAGATTGACGTCATATGACACAATAAACCATGTGGAGAAGTTTGAGGCCTTGGAAGAGCCATTTGGTCCAAGAATCATCCAACTTAACCAAGATGGTCTATTTTGGTCTTTCGTGCTTCTATCAAGCTTCAAAGTTGACCGAAGACAAATGTCAAGCTTAGATTGTTGTAATCTGACACAATAAACCATGTGGAGAAGTTTGAGACCTTGGAAGAGCCATTTGGTCTAAGAATCATCCAACTTAACTAAGTTAATCTGTTTTGGTCTTTCTTCATTTTGACTAGCTTCAAAGTTGACCGAAGCCAAATGTCAAGCTTAGATTGTTTTAATATGACGAAATAAACTATGTGGAGAAGTTTGAGACCTTGGAAGAGCCATTTGGTCCAAGAATCATCCAACTTAACTAAGTTAATCTGTTTTGGTCTTTCTTCCTTCCGTCTAGCTTCAAATTTACCGAAGCCAAATATCAAGCATAGATTAATGTAATATGACACCATAAACCATGTGGAGATGTTTGAGACTAAGGAAGAGCCATTTGGTCCAAGAATCATCCAACTTAACCAAGTTTGTCCATTTTTGTCTTTCTTCATTTTGACTAGCTTCAAAGTTGACTGAAGCCAAATGTCACGCATAGATTGTTGTAATATGACACAATCAACCATGCGGAGAAGTTTGAGACAAAGGAAGAGTGATTTGGTCCAAGAATCATCAAACTTAACCAAGTTCATCCATTTTTGTCTTTCTTCATTTTGAATAGCTTCAAACTTGACTGAAGCCAAATGTCAAGCATAGATTGTTGTAATACGACACAATAAACCATCTAGAGAAGTTTAAGACCAAGGAAGAGCGATTTGGTACAAGAATCATCCAACTTAACCAAGTTTGTCCATTTTTGTCTTTCTTCGTTTTGACTAACTTGAAAGTTGACTGAAGCGAAATGTCAAGCATAGATTGTTGTAATATGACACAATAAACCATGCGGAGAAGTTTGAGACAAAGGAAGAGCGATTTGGTCCAATAATCATCAAACTTAACCAAGTTCGTCCATTTTTGTCTTTCTTCCTTTTGACTAGCTTCAAAGTTGACCGAAGCCAAATGTCAAGCATAGATTATTGTAATACGACACAATAAACCATCTAGAGAAGTTTGAGACCAAGGAAAAGCCATTTGGTCGAAGAATCATCCAACTTAACCAAGTTTGTCTATTTTGGTTTTTCTTCTTTTTGACTAGCTTCAAAGTTGACTGAAGCGAAATGTCAAGCAAAGATTGTGGTAATATGACACAATAAACCATGCAGAGAAGTTTGAGACAAAGGAAGAGCGATTTGGTCCAAGAATCATCCAAATTAACCAAGTTCATCCATTTTTGTCTTTCTTCATTTTGACTAGCTTCAAACTTGACCGAAGCCAAATGTCAAGGATAGATTGTTGTAATACGACACAATAAACCGTCTAGAGAAGTTTAAGACCAAGGAAGAGCGATTTGGTCCAAGAATCATCCAACTTAACCAAGTTTGTCCATTTTGGTCTTTCTTTGTTTTGTCTAGCATCAAAGTTGACCGAAGCCAAACGTCAAGCGTAGATTTGTCGAAACGAAGAAAGACCAAAAGGGACGAACTTCGTTAAGTTAGATGATTCTTACGTCAAATGGCTCTTCCTTGGTCTCAAACTTCTGCACATGGTTTATTGTGTCATATTACATCAATCTATGCTTGACATTTGGCTTCGGTTAATTTTGAAGCTAGTTGAAATGAAGAAAGACCAAAATAGACGAACTTGGTTAAGTTAGATGATTCTTAGGCCAAATGGCTCTTCCTTGGTCTCAAACTTCTCCACATGGTTTATTGTGTCATATTACATCAATCTATGCTTGACATTTGGCTTCGGTTAATTTTGAAGCTAGTTGAAACGAAGAAAGGCCAAAATAGACGAACTTGGTTAAGTTGGATGATTCTTGAACCAAATTGCTCCTCCTCGGTCTCAAACTTCTCCACATCGTTTATTGTGTCATATTACATCAATCTATGCTTGACATTTAGCTTTAGTTAACTTTGAAGCTAGTCGAAACGAAGAAAGACCAAAATGGACGAACTTGGAAGTTGGATGATTCTTGGACCAAATGGCTCTTCCTTAGTCTCAAACTTCTCCACATGGTTTATATTTTCATATTACATCAATTTTAGCTTGACATTTGGCTTTAGTTAGCTTTGAAGCTAGTCGAAACGAACAAAGACCAAAATGGACGAACTTGGTTAAGTTGGATGATTCTTGGACCAAATTGCTCTTCCTTTGTCTCAAACTTCTCCACATTGTTTATTCTGTCATATTACATCAATCTATGCTTGACATTTGGCTTTAGTTAACTTTGAAGATAGTGGGAACGAAGAAAGACGAAAATAGACGAACTTGGTTAAGTTGGATGATTCTTTGACCAAATTGCTCTTCCTTGGTCTCAAACTTCTCCACATGGTTTATTGTGTCACATTACATCAATCTATGCTTAAGATTCGGCTTCGGTCAACTTTGAAGCTAGACGAAACGAAAGACCAAAATGGACGACCTTGGCTAAGTTGGAGGACTCTTGGACCAAATGGCTCTTCCTTCGTCTCAAACTTCTCCACATGGTTTATTGTGTCAAATTACATTAATCTATCCTTGACATTTAGCTTTGGTTAACTTTGAAGCTAGTCGAAACGAAGAAACACCAAAATGGACGAACTTGGTGAAGTTGGATGATTCTTGGACCAAATGCCTCTTCCTTGGTCTCAAACTTTCCACATCATTTACTGTGTCATATTACATCAATCTATGCTTGACATTTGCTTTAGTTAACTTTGAAGCGAGACGAAACGAAGAAAGACCAAAATGAACGAACTTGGTTATGTTGGATCATTCTTGGACCAAATGGTCTTCGTTGGTCTCAAACTTCTCCACATGGTTTATTGTGCCATATTACATCAATCTATGCTTAAGATTTAGCTTTGGTCAACTTTGAAGCTAGACGGAGGGAAGAAAGACCAAAACGGACGAACTTAGATAAGTTTGGATGATTCTTGGGCAAAATAACACTTCCTTGGTCTCAAACTTCTCCACATGGTTTAATGTGTCATATTACATCAATCTATGCTTGACATTTGGCTTTGGTTAACTTTGAAGCTAGTCGAAACGAAGAAAGACCAAAATGGACGAACATGGTGAAGTTAGATGATTCTTGGACCAAATGGCTCTTCCTTGATCTCAAACTTCTCCACATCATTTATTGTGTCATATTACATAAATCTATGCTTGACATTTGGCTTTGGTTAGCTTTGAAGCTAGACGGAGGGAAGAAAGACCAAAACGGACGAACTTAGATAAGTTTGGATGATTCTTGGGCAAAATAACACTTCCTTGGTCTCAAACTTCTCCACATGGTTTAATGTGTCATATTACATCAATCTATGCTTGACATTTGGCTTTGGTTAACTTTGAAGCTAGTCGAAACGAAGAAAGACCAAAATGGACGAACATGGTGAAGTTAGATGATTCTTGGACCAAATGGCTCTTCCTTGATCTCAAACTTCTCCACATCATTTATTGTGTCATATTACATAAATCTATGCTTGACATTTGGCTTTGGTTAGCTTTGAAGCTAGACGGAGGGAAGTAAGACCAAAACGGACGAACTTGGATAAGTTTCGATGATTCTTGGGCCAAATAACACTTCCTTGGTCTCAAACTTCTCCACATCGTTTATTGTGTCATATTACATAAATCTATGCTTGACACTTGGCTTTAGTTAACTTTGAAGCTAGACAAAACGAAGAAAGACCAAAATGGACGAACTTGTTATGTTGGATCATTCTTGGACCAAATTGCTCTTCCTTGGTCTCAAACTTATCCACAGGGTTTATTGTGTCTTATTACATCAATCTATGCTTAACATTTGGCTTTGGTTAACTTTAAAGCTAGTCGAAACGAAAGACCAAAATGGACGACCTTGGTTAAGTTGGAGGACTCTTGGACCAAATGGCTCTTCCTTGGTCTCAAACTTCTCCACATGGTTTATTGTGTCATTTTACATCAATCTATCCTTGACATTTAGCTTTGGTTAACTTTGAAGCTAGACGGAGGGAAGTAAGACCAAAATGGACAAACTTGGATAAGTTTGGATGATTCTTCGACCAAATGGCTCTTCTTTAGTCTCAAACTTCTCCACATGGTTTATTGTTTCATATTACATCAATTTTTGCTTGACATTTGGCTTTAGTTAGCTTTGAAGCTAGTCAAAACGAACAAAGACCAAAATGGACGAACATGGTTAAGTTGGATGATTCTTGGACCAAATTGCTCTTCCTTGGTCTCAAACTTATCCACATGGTTTATTGTGTCTTATTACATCAATCTATGCTTAACATTTGGCTTTGGTTAACTTTAAAGCTAGTTGAAACGAAAGACCAAAATGGACGACCTTGGTTAAGTTGGAGGACTCTTGGACCAAATGGCTCTTCCTTGGTCTCAAACTTCTCCACATGGTTTATTGTGTCATATTACATCAATCTATCCTTGACATTTAGCTTTGGTTAACTTTGAAGCTAGTCGAAACGAAGAAAGACCAAAATGGACGAACTTGGTGAAGTTGGATAATTCTTGGACCAAATGGCTATTCCTTGGTCTCAAACTTCTCTATATGGTTTATTGTGTCATATTACGTCAATCTAAGCTTGACATTTGGCTTCCGTTAATTTTGAAGCTAGTTGAAACGAAGAAAGGCCAAAATGGATGAACTTGGTTAATTTGGATGATTCTTGGACCAAATGGCTCTTCGTTGGTCTCAAACATATCCACATGGTTTATTGTGTCTTATTACATCAATCTATGCTTGACATTTAGCTTTGGTTAAATTTAAAGCTAGTCGAAAAGAAGAAAGACAAAAATGGACGACCTTGGTTAAGTTGGAGGACTCTTGGACCAAATGGCTCTTCCTTGGTCTCAAACTTCTCCACATGGTTTATTGTGTCATATTACATCAATCTATCCTTGACATTTAGCTTTGGTTAACTTTGAAGCTAGTCAAAACGAAGAAAGACCAAAATGGACGAACTTGGTGAAGTTGGATGATTCTTGGACCAAATGGTTCTTCCTTGGTCTCAAACTTCTCCACATCGTTTACTGCGTCATATTACATTAATCTATGCTTGACATTTGGCTTTAGTTAACTTTGAAGCGAGACGAAACGAAGAAAGACCAAAATGGACGAACTTGGTTATGTTGGATCATTCTTGGACCAAATGGTCTTCGTTGGTCTCAAACTTCTCCACATGGTTTATTGTGCCATATTACATCAATTTATGCTTAAGATTTAGCTTCGGTTAACTTTGAAGCTAGACAGAGGGAAGAAAGACCAAAACGGATGAACTTGGATAAGTTTGGATGATTCTTGGGCCAAATAACACTTCCTTGGTCTCAAACTTCTCCACATTGTTTATTGTGTCATATTACATCAATCTATGCTTGACATTTGGCTTCGGTGAATTCTAAGCCAGTCGAAACGAAGAAAGACCAAAATGGACGAACTTGGTTAGGTTAGATGATTCTTGGACCAAATGGCTATTCCTTGGTCTCAAACTTCTCTATATGGTTTATTGTGTCATATTACGTCAATCTAAGCTTGACATTTGGCTTCCGTTAATTTTGAAGCTAGTTGAAACGAAGAAAGGCCAAAATGGATGAACTTGGTTAATTTGGATGATTCTTGGACCAAATGGCTCTTCGTTGGTCTCAAACATATCCACATGGTTTATTGTGTCTTATTACATCAATCTATGCTTGACATTTAGCTTTGGTTAAATTTAAAGCTAGTCGAAAAGAAGAAAGACAAAAATGGACGACCTTGGTTAAGTTGGAGGACTCTTGGACCAAATGGCTCTTCCTTGGTCTCAAACTTCTCCACATGGTTTATTGTGTCATATTACATCAATCTATCCTTGACATTTAGCTTTGGTTAACTTTGAAGCTAGTCAAAACGAAGAAAGACCAAAATGGACGAACTTGGTGAAGTTGGATGATTCTTGGACCAAATGGTTCTTCCTTGGTCTCAAACTTCTCCACATCGTTTACTGCGTCATATTACATTAATCTATGCTTGACATTTGGCTTTAGTTAACTTTGAAGCGAGACGAAACGAAGAAAGACCAAAATGGACGAACTTGGTTATGTTGGATCATTCTTGGACCAAATGGTCTTCGTTGGTCTCAAACTTCTCCACATGGTTTATTGTGCCATATTACATCAATTTATGCTTAAGATTTAGCTTCGGTTAACTTTGAAGCTAGACAGAGGGAAGAAAGACCAAAACGGATGAACTTGGATAAGTTTGGATGATTCTTGGGCAAAATAACACTTCCTTGGTCTCAAACTTCTCCACATTGTTTATTGTGTCATATTACATCAATCTATGCTTGACATTTGGCTTCGGTGAAATTCTAAGCCAGTCGAAACGAAGAAAGACCAAAATGGACGAACTTGGTTAGGTTAGATGATTCTTGGACCAAATGGCTATTCCTTGGTCTCAAACTTCTCTATATGGTTTATTGTGTCATATTACGTCAATCTAAGCTTGACATTTGGCTTCCGTTAATTTTGAAGCTAGTTGAAACGAAGAAAGGCCAAAATGGATGAACTTGGTTAATTTGGATGATTCTTGGACCAAATGGCTCTTCGTTGGTCTCAAACATATCCACATGGTTTATTGTGTCTTATTACATCAATCTATGCTTGACATTTAGCTTTGGTTAAATTTAAAGCTAGTCGAAAAGAAGAAAGACAAAAATGGACGACCTTGGTTAAGTTGGAGGACTCTTGGACCAAATGGCTCTTCCTTGGTCTCAAACTTCTCCACATGGTTTATTGTGTCATATTACATCAATCTATCCTTGACATTTAGCTTTGGTTAACTTTGAAGCTAGTCAAAACGAAGAAAGACCAAAATGGACGAACTTGGTGAAGTTGGATGATTCTTGGACCAAATGGTTCTTCCTTGGTCTCAAACTTCTCCACATCGTTTACTGCGTCATATTACATTAATCTATGCTTGACATTTGGCTTTAGTTAACTTTGAAGCGAGACGAAACGAAGAAAGACCAAAATGGACGAACTTGGTTATGTTGGATCATTCTTGGACCAAATGGTCTTCGTTGGTCTCAAACTTCTCCACATGGTTTATTGTGCCATATTACATCAATTTATGCTTAAGATTTAGCTTCGGTTAACTTTGAAGCTAGACAGAGGGAAGAAAGACCAAAACGGATGAACTTGGATAAGTTTGGATGATTCTTGGGCCAAATAACACTTCCTTGGTCTCAAACTTCTCCACATTGTTTATTGTGTCATATTACATCAATCTATGCTTGACATTTGGCTTCGGTGAAATTCTAAGCCAGTCGAAACGAAGAAAGACCAAAATGGACGAACTTGGTTAGGTTAGATGATTCTTGGACCAAATGGCTATTCCTTGGTCTCAAACTTCTCTATATGGTTTATTGTGTCATATTACGTCAATCTAAGCTTGACATTTGGCTTCCGTTAATTTTGAAGCTAGTTGAAACGAAGAAAGGCCAAAATGGATGAACTTGGTTAATTTGGATGATTCTTGGACCAAATGGCTCTTCGTTGGTCTCAAACATATCCACATGGTTTATTGTGTCTTATTACATCAATCTATGCTTGACATTTAGCTTTGGTTAAATTTAAAGCTAGTCGAAAAGAAGAAAGACAAAAATGGACGACCTTGGTTAAGTTGGAGGATTCTTGGACCAAATGGTTCTTCCTTGGTCTCAAACTTCTCCACATGGTTTATTATGTCATAGTACATCAATCTATGCTTAAGATTTTTGCTTCGGTTAACTTTGAAGTTAGACGGAGGGAAGAAAGACCAAAATGGACGTGCTTGGTTAAGTTGGATCATTCTTGTACCAAATGGCTCTTCGTTGGTCTCAAACTTCTCCACATGGTTTATTGTGTCATATTACATCAATTTATTCTTGACATTTGGCTTTGGTTAACTTTGAAGCTAGTTGAAACGAAGAAAGACCAAAATGGACGAACTTGGTTAAGTTGGATGATTCTTGAACCAAATTGCTCCTCCTCGGTCTCAAACTTCCCCACATCATTTATTGTGTCATATTACATCAATCTATGCTTGACATTTGGCTTTCGTTAACTTTGAAGCTAGTCGAAACAAAGAAAGACCAAATTGGACGAACTTGGAAGTTGGATGATTCTTTGACCAAATGGCTCTTCCTTGGTCTCAAACTTCTCCACATGGTTTATTTTGTCATATTACATCAATCTATGCTTGATATTTGGCTTTGGTTAACTTTAAAGCTCGTCGAAACGAAAGACCAAAATGGACGACCTTGGTTAAGTTGGAGGACTCTTGGACCAAATGGCTCTTCCTTGGTCTCAAACTTTTCGATATGGTTTATTGTGTCATATTACGTCATCTAAGCTTGACATTTGGCTTCGGTTAATTTTGAAGTTAGTTGAATTGAAGAAAGGCCAAAATGGACGAACTTGGTTAATTTGGATGATTCTTGGACCAAATGGCTATTCCTTGGTGTCAAACTTCTCCACATGGTTTATTGTGTCATATTACATCAATCTATGCTTGACATTTGGCTTCGGTGAAATTTAAGCCTGTCGAAACGAAGAAAGACCAAAATGGACGAACTTGGTTAGGTTAGATGATTCTTGGACCAAATGGCTATTCCTTGGTCTCAAACTTCTCCATATGGTTTATTGTGTCATATTACGTCAATCTAAGCTTGACATTTGGCTTCGGTTAATTTTGAAGCTAGTTGAAACGAAGAAAGGCCAAAATAGACGAACTTGGTTAATTTGGATGATTCTTGGACCAAATGGCTCATCGTTGGTGTAAAAAATATCCACATCGTTTATTGTGTCTTATTACATCAATCTATGCTTGACATTTAGCTTTGGATAATTTTAAAGCTAGTCGAAACGAAGAAAGACCAAAATGGACGAACTTGGATAAGTTGGATGATTCTTTGACAAATGGCTCTTCGTTCGCCTCAACATTCTCCACATGGTTTATTGTTTCTTATTACATCAATCTATGCTTGACATTTGGCTTCGGTTAACTTTGAAGCTAGTCGAAACGAAGAAAGACCAAAATGGACGAACTTGGTTAAGTGGGATGATTCTAGGACCAAATGGCTCTTCCTTTATCTCAAACTTCTCCACATGGTTTATTGTGTCATATTACATCAATCTAGGCTTGACATTTGGCTTCGGTTAATTTGAAGCTAGTCGAAAAGAAGAAAGACCAAAACAGTCGAATTTGGAAGTTTGATGATTCTCGGACCAAATGGCTCTTTATTGGTCTCAAACTTCTCCACATGGTTTATTGTTTCATATCACACCAATCTATGCTTGATATTTGGCTTTGGTTAACTTTGAAACGAAGAAAAACCAAAATGGACGAACTTGGTTAAGTTGGATGATTCATGGACCAAATGGCTCTTCCTTGATCTCAAACTTCTCCACATGGTTTATTGTTTCTTATTACATCAATCAATGCTTGACATTTGGCTTCGGTTAACTTTTAAGCTGGTCGAAACGAAGAAAGACCAAAATGGACGAACTTGGTTAATTTGGATGATTCTTGGACCAAATGGCTATTCCTTGGTGTCAAACTTCTCCACATGGTTTATTGTGTCATATTACATCAATCTATGCTTGACATTTGGCTTCGGTGAAATTTAAGCTGTCGAAACGAAGAAAGACCAAAATGGACGAACTTGGTTAGGTTAGATGATTCTTGGACCAAATGGCTATTCCTTGGTCTCAAACTTCTCCACATGGTTTATTGTGTCATATTACATCAATCTAAGCTTGACATTTGGCTTCGGTTAATTTTGAAGCTAGTTGAAACGAAGAAAGGCCAAAATGGACGAACTTGGTTAATTTGGATGATTCTTGGACCAAATGGCTCATCGTTGGTGTAAAAAATATCCACATCGTTTATTGTGTCTTATTACATCAATCTATGCTTGACATTTAGCTTTGGATAATTTTAAAGCTAGTCGAAACGAAGAAAGACCAAAATGGACGAACTTGGATAAGTTGGATGATTCTTTGACCAAATGGCTCTTCGTTGCCTCAACATTCTCCACATGGTTTATTGTTTCTTATTACATCAATCTATGCTTGACATTTGGCTTCGGTTAACTTTGAAGCTAGTCGAAACGAAGAAAGACCAAAATGGACGAACTTGGTTAAGTTGGATGATTCTTGGACCAAATGGCTCTTCGTTGTTCTCAAACTTCTCCACATGGTTTATTGTGTCATATTACATCAATCTATGCTTGACATTTGGCTTTGGTTAACTTTGAAGCTTGTCGAAAAGAAGAAAGACCAAAACAGTCGAATTTGGAAGTTTGATGATTCTCGGACCAAATGGCTCTTTATTGGTCTCAAACTTCTCCACATGGTTTATTGTTTCATATTACATCAATCTATGCTTGATATTTGGCTTTGGTTAACTTTGAAACGAAGAAAAACCAAAACGGACGAACTTGGTTAAGTTGGATGATTCATGGACCAAATGGCTATTCCTTGATCTCAAACTTCTCCACATGGTTTATTGTTTCTTATTACATCAATCAATGCTTGACATTTGGCTTCGGTTAACTTTAAGCTGGTCGAAACGAAGAAAGACCAAAATGGACGAACTTGGTTAAGTTGGATGATTCTTGGCCAAATGGCTCTTCGGTCTCAACATTCTCCACATGGTTTATTGTTTCTTATTACATCAATCAATGCTTGACATTTGGCTTCGGTTAACTTTAAAGCTGGTCGAAACGAAGAAAGACCAAAATGGACGAACTTGGTTAAGTTGGATGATTCTTGGGCCAAATGGCTCTTCCTTTGTCTCAACTTCTCCACATGGTTTATTGTGTAATATTACATCAATCTATGCTTGACATTTGGCTTCGGTTAACTTTGAAGCTAGTCGAAACGAAGAAAGACCAAAATCGTCAAACTTGGTTAAGTTGGATGATTCTTTGACCAAATGGCTCTTCCTTTGTCTCAAACTTCTCCACATGGTTTATTGTGTCATATTACATCAATCTGCGCTTGACATTTGGCTTCGGTTAACTTTGAAGCTGGTCGAAACGAAGAAAGACCAAAAGGGACGAACTTGGTTAAGTTGGATGATTCTTGGACCAAATGGTTCTTCCTTTGTCTCAAACTTCTCCACATGGTTTATTGTGTCATATTACATCAATCTATGCTTGACATTTGGCTTCGGTTAACTTTGAAGATAGTCGAAACAAAGAAAGACCAAAATGGACAAACTTGGTTAAGTTGGATGATTCTTTGACCAAATGGCTCTTCGTTGGTCTCAACATTCTCCACATGGTTTATTGTTTCTTATTACATCAATCAATGCTTGACATTTGGCTTCGGTTAACTTTGAAGCTAGTCGAAACGAAGAAAGACCAAAATGGACGAACTTGGTTAAGTTGGATGATTCTTGGACCAAATGGCTCTTCCTTTGTCTCAAACTTCTCCACATGGTTTATTGTGTCATATTACATCAATCTATGCTTGACATTTGGCTTCGGTTAACTTTGAAGCTAGTCGAAACGAAGAAAGACCAAAATGGACGAACTTGGTTAAGTTGGATGATTCTTTGACCAAATGGCTCTTCCTTTGTCTCAAACTTCTCCACATGGTTTATTGTGTCATATTACATCAATCTATGCTTGACATTTGGCTTCGGTTAACTTTGAAGCTAGTCGAAACAAAGAAAGACCAAAATCGACAAACTTGGTTAAGTTGGATGATTCTTTGGCCAAATGGCTCTTCGTTGGTCTCAACATTCTCCACATGGTTTATTGTTTCATATTACATCAATCAATGCTTGACATTTGGCTTTGGTTAACTTTAAGCTAGTCAAAACGAAGAAAGACCAAAATGGACGAACTTGGTAAGTTGGATGATTCTTGGAAAAAATGGCTCTTCCTTGATCTCAAACTTCTCCACATGGTTTATTTTTTCTTATTACATCAATCAATGCTTGACATTTGGCTTCGGTTAACTTTGAAGCTGGTCGAAACGAAGAAAGACCAAAATGGACGAACTTGGTTAAGTTGGATGATTCTTGGGCCAAATGGCTCTTCGTTGGTCTCAACATTCTCCACATGGTTTATTGTTTCTTATTACATCAATCTATGCTTGACATTTGGCTTCGGTTAAATTTGAAGCTAGTCGAAACAAAGAAAGACCAAAATGGACAAACTTGGTTAAGTTGGATGATTCTTTGACCAAATGGCTCTTCGTTGGTCTCAACATTCTCCACATGGTTTATTGTTTCTTATTACATCAATCAATGCTTGACATTTGGCTTCGGTTAACTTTTAAGCTGGTTGAAATGAAGAAAGACCAAAATGGACAAACTTGGTTAAGTTGGATGATTCTTGGACCAAATGGCTCTTCGGTCTCAACATTCTCCACATGGTTTATTGTTTCTTATTACATCAATCTATGCTTGACATTTGGCTTCGGTTAACTTTAAAGCTAGTCGAAACGAAGAAAGACCAAAATGGACGAACTTGGTTAAGTTGGATGATTCTTGGACCAAATGGCTCTTCCTTGGTCTCAAACTTCTCCACATGGTTTATTGTTTAATATTACATCAATCTATGCTTGACATTTGGCTTCGGTTAACTTTGAAGCTAGTCGAAACGAAGAAAGACCAAAATGGACGAACTTGGTTAAGTTGGATGATTCTTTGACCAAATGGCTCTTCCTTTGTCTCAAACTTCTCCACATGGTTTATTGTGTCATATTACATCAATCTAGCTTGACATTTGGCTTCGGTTAACTTTGAAGCTAGTCGAAACAAAGAAAGACCAAAATGGACAAACTTGGTTAAGTTGGATGATTCTTTGGCCAAATGGCTCTTCGTTGGTCTCAACTTCTCCACATGGTTTATTGTTTCTTATTACATCAATCAATGCTTGACATTTGGCTTTGGTTAACTTTAAGCTAGTCAAAACGAAGAAAGACCAAAATGGACGAACTTGGGTAAGTTGGATGATTCTTGGAAAAAATGGCTATTCCTTGGTCTCAAACTTCTCCACATGGTTTATTTTTTCTTATTACATCAATCAATGCTTGACATTTGGCTTCGGTTAACTTTGAAGCTGGTCGAAACGAAGAAAGACCAAAATGGACGAACTTGGTTAAGTTGGATGATTCTTGGACCAAATGGCTCTTCGTTGGTCTCAACATTCTCCACATGGTTTATTGTTTCTTATTACATCAATCTATGCTTGACATTTGGCTTCGATTAAATTTGAAGCTAGTCGAAACAAAGAAAGACCAAAATGGACAAACTTGGTTAAGTTGGATGATTCTTTGACCAAATGGCTCTTCGTTGGTCTCAACATTCTCCACATGGTTTATTGTTTCTTATTACATCAATCAATGCTTGACATTTGGCTTCGGTTAACTTTTAAGCTAGTCGAAACGAAGAAAGACCAAAATGGACAAACTTGGTTAAGTTGGATGATTCTTGGACCAAATGGCTCTTCGGTCTCAACATTCTCCACATGGTTTATTGTTTCTTATTACATCAATCAATGCTTGACATTTGGCTTCGGTTAACTTTGAAGCTGGTCGAAACGAAGAAAGACCAAAATGGACGAACTTGGTTAAGTTGGATGATTCTTGGGCCAAATGGCTCTTCCTTGGTCTCAAACTTCTCCACATGGTTTATTGTTTCATATTACATCAATCTATGCTTGACATTTGGCTTCGGTTAACTTTGAAGCTAGTCGAAACGAAGAAAGACCAAAATGGACGAACTTGGTTAAGTTGGATGATTCTTTGACCAAATGGCTCTTCCTTTGTCTCAAACTTCTCCACATGGTTTATTGTGTCATATTACATCAATCTAGCTTGACATTTGGCTTCGGTTAACTTTGAAGCTAGTCGAAACAAAGAAAGACCAAAATCGACAAACTTGGTTAAGTTGGATGATTCTTTGGCCAAATGGCTCTTCGTTGGTCTCAACATTCTCCACATGGTTTATTGTTTCTTATTACATCAATCAATGCTTGACATTTGGCTTTGGTTAACTTTAAGCTAGTCAAAACGAAGAAAGACCAAAATGGACGAACTTGGGTAAGTTGGATGATTCTTGGAAAAAATGGCTATTCCTTGTCTCAAACTTCTCCACATGGTTTATTTTTTCTTATTACATCAATCAATGCTTGACATTTGGCTTCGGTTAACTTTGAAGCTGGTCGAAACAAAGAAAGACCAAAATGGACGAACTTGGTTAAGTTGGATGATTCTTGGACCAAATGGCTCTTCGTTGGTCTCAACATTCTCCACATGGTTTATTGTTTCTTATTACATCAATCTATGCTTGACATTTGGCTTCGATTAAATTTGAAGCTAGTCGAAACAAAGAAAGACCAAAATGGACAAACTTGGTTAAGTTGGATGATTCTTTGACCAAATGGCTCTTCGTTGGTCTCAACATTCTCCACATGGTTTATTGTTTCTTATTACATCAATCAATGCTTGACATTTGGCTTTGGTTAACTTTGAAGCTTGTCGAAAAGAAGAAAGACCAAAACAGACGAATTTGGAAGTTTGATGATTCTTGGACCAAATGGCTCTTTATTGGTCTCAAACTTCTCCACATGGTTTATTGTTTTATATTACATCAATCTATGCTTGACATTTGGCTTTGGTTAACTTTGAAACGAAGAAAAACCAAAATGGACGAACTTGGTTAAGTTGGATGATTCTTGGACCAAATGGCTCTTCCTTGATCTCAAACTTCTCCACATGGTTTATTGTTTCTTATTACATCAATCAATGCTTGACATTTGGCTTCGGTTAACTTTGAAGCTGGTCGAAACGAAGAAAGACCAAAATGGACGAACTTGGTTAAGTTGGATGATTCTTGGACCAAATGGCTCTTCGGTCTCAACATTCTCCACATGGTTTATTGTTTCTTATTACATCAATCAATGCTTGACATTTGGCTTCGGTTAACTTTAAAGCTGGTCGAAACGAAGAAAGACCAAAATGGACGAACTTGGTTAAGATGGATGATTCTTGGGCCAAATGGCTCTTCCTTGGTCTCAAACTTCTCCACATGGTTTATTGTTTCATATTACATCAATCTATGCTTGACATTTGGCTTCGGTTAACTTTGAAGCTAGTCGAAACGAAGAAAGACCAAAATGGACGAACTTGGTTAAGTTGGATGATTCTTTGACCAAATGGCTCTTCCTTTGTCTCAAACTTCTCCACATGGTTTATTGTGTCATATTACATCAATCTGCGCTTGACATTTGGCTTCGGTTAACTTTGAAGCTAGTCGAAACAAAGAAAGACCAAAATCGACAAACTTGGGTAAGTTGGATGATTCTTGGACCAAATGGCTATTCCTTGATCTCAAACTTCTCCACATGGTTTATTGTTTCTTATTACATCAATCAATGCTTGACATTTGGCTTCGGTTAACTTTGAAGCTGGTCGAAACGAAGAAAGACCAAAATGGACGAACTTGGTTAAGTTGGATGATTCTTTGACCAAATGGCTCTTCGTTGGTCTCAACATTCTCCACATGGTTTATTGTTTCTTATTACATCAATCAATGCTTGACATTTGGCTTCGGTTAACTTTGAAGCTGGTCGAAACGAAGAAAGACCAAAATGGACGAACTTGGTTAAGTTGGATGATTCTTAGGCCAAATGGCTCTTCGTTGGTCTCAACATTCTCCACATGGTTTATTGTTTCTTATTACATCAATCTATGCTTGACATTTGGCTTCGGTTAACTTTGAAGCTTGTCAAAACAAAGAAAGACCAAAATCGACAAACTTGGTTAAGTTGGATGATTCTTTGACCAAATGGCTCTTCGTTGGTCTCAACATTCTCCACATGGTTTATTGTTTCTTATTACATCAATCAATGCTTGACATTTGGCTTCGGTTAACTTTGAAGCTAGTCAAAACAAAGAAAGACCAAAATGGACGAACTTGGTTAAGTTGGATGATTCTTTGACCAAATGGCTCTTCGTTGGTCTCAACATTCTCCACATGGTTTATTGTTTCTTATTACATCAATCAATGCTTGACATTTGGCTTCGGTTAACTTTGAAGCTGGTCGAAACGAAGAAAGACCAAAATGGACGAACTTGGTTAAGTTGGATGATTCTTGGCCAAATGGCTCTTCGTTGGTCTCAACATTCTCCACATGGTTTATTGTTTCTTATTACATCAATCAATGCTTGACATTTTGCTTCGGTTAACTTTGAAGCTGGTCGAAACGAAGAAAGACCAAAATGGACGAACTTGGTTAAGTTGGATGATTCTTGGACCAAATGGCTCTTCCTTTGTCTCAAACTTCTCCACATGGTTTATTGTGTCATATTACATCAATCTATGCTTGACATTTGGCTTCGGTTAACTTTGAAGCTAGTCGAAACAAAGAAAGACCAAAATGGACAAACTTGGTTAAGTTGGATGATTCTTTGACCAAATGGCTCTTCGTTGGTCTCAACATTCTCCACATGGTTTATTGTTTCTTATTACATCAATCAATGCTTGACATTTGGCTTCGGTTAACTTTGAAGCTGGTCGAAACGAAGAAAGACCAAAATGGACGAACTTGGTTAAGTTGGATGATTCTTGGACCAAATGGCTCTTCCTTTGTCTCAAACTTCTCCACATGGTTTATTGTGTCATATTACATCAATCTATGCTTGACATTTGGCTTCGGTTAACTTTGAAGCTAGTCGAAACGAAGAAAGACCAAAATGGACAAACTTGGTTAAGTTGGATGATTCTTTGACCAAATGGCTCTTCCTTTGTCTCAAACTTCTCCACATGGTTTATTGTGTCATATTACATCAATCTGAGCTTGACATTTGGCTTCGGTTAACTTTGAAGCTAGTCGAAACAAAGAAAGACCAAAATGGACAAACTTGGTTAAGTTGGATGATTCTTTGGCCAAATGGCTCTTCGTTGGTCTCAACATTCTCCACATGGTTTATTGTTTCTTATTACATCAATCAATGCTTGACATTTGGCTTTGGTTAACTTTAAGCTAGTCAAAACGAAGAAAGACCAAAATGGACGAACTTGGGTAAGTTGGATGATTCATGGAAAAATGGCTATTCCTTGATCTCAAACTTCTCCACATGGTTTATTTTTTCTTATTACATCAATCAATGCTTGACATTTGGCTTCGGTTAACTTTGAAGCTGGTCGAAACGAAGAAAGACCAAAATGGACGAACTTGGTTAAGTTGGATGATTCTTGGCCAAATGGCTCTTCGTTGGTCTCAACATTCTCCACATGGTTTATTGTTTCTTATTACATCAATCTATGCTTGACATTTGGCTTCGGTTAACTTTGAAGCTAGTCGAAACAAAGAAAGACCAAAATGGACAAACTTGGTTAAGTTGGATGATTCTTTGACCAAATGGCTCTTCGTTGGTCTCAACATTCTCCACATGGTTTATTGTTTCTTATTACATCAATCAATGCTTGACATTTGGCTTTGGTTAACTTTGAAGCTTGTCGAAAAGAAGAAAGACCAAAATGGACAAACTTGGAAGTTTGATGATTCTTGGACCAAATGGCTCTTTATTGGTCTCAAACTTCTCCACATGGTTTATTGTTTTATATTACATCAATCTATGCTTGACATTTGGCTTTGGTTAACTTTGAAACGAAGAAAAACCAAAACGGACGAACTTGGTTAAGTTGGATGATTCTTGGACCAAATGGCTCTTCCTTGATCTCAAACTTCTCCACATGGTTTATTGTTTCTTATTACATCAATCAATGCTTGACATTTGGCTTCGGTTAACTTTGAAGCTGGTCGAAACGAAGAAAGACCAAAATGGACGAACTTGGTTAAGTTGGATGATTCTTGGACCAAATGGCTCTTCGGTCTCAACATTCTCCACATGGTTTATTGTTTCTTATTACATCAATCAATGCTTGACATTTGGCTTCGGTTAACTTTGAAGCTGGTCGAAACGAAGAAAGACCAAAATGGACGAACTTGGTTAAGTTGGATGATTCTTGGGCCAAATGGCTCTTCCTTGGTCTCAAACTTCTCCACATGGTTTATTGTGTAATATTACATCAATCTATGCTTGACATTTGGCTTCGGTTAACTTTGAAGCTAGTCGAAACGAAGAAAGACCAAAATGGACGAACTTGGTTAAGTTGGATGATTCTTTGACCAAATGGCTCTTCCTTTGTCTCATACTTCTCCACATGGTTTATTGTGTCATATTACATCAATCTATGCTTGACATTTGGCTTCGGTTAACTTTGAAGCTAGTCGAAACAAAGAAAGACCAAAATCGACAAACTTGGTTAAGTTGGATGATTCTTTGACCAAATGGCTCTTCGTTGGTCTCAACATTCTCCACATGGTTTATTGTTTCTTATTACATCAATCAATGCTTGACATTTGGCTTTGGTTAACTTTGAAGCTAGTCAAAACGAAGAAAGACCAAAATGGACGAACTTGGTTAAGTTGGATGATTCTTGGACCAAATGGCTCTTCCTTGGTCTCAAACTTCTCCACATGGTTTATTGTTTCTTATTACATCAATCAATGCTTGACATTTGGCTTCGGTTAACTTTGAAGCTGGTCGAAACGAAGAAAGACCAAAATGGACGAACTTGGTTAAGTTGGATGATTCTTGGCCAAATGGCTCTTCGTTGGTCTCAACATTCTCCACATGGTTTATTGTTTCTTATTACATCAATCTATGCTTGACATTTGGCTTCGGTTAACTTTGAAGCTTGTCGAAACAAAGAAAGACCAAAATGGACAAACTTGGTTAAGTTGGATGATTCTTTGACCAAATGGCTCTTCGTTGGTCTCAACATTCTCCACATGGTTTATTGTTCTTATTACATCAATCAATGCTTGACATTTGGCTTCGGTTAACTTTGAAGCTAGTCGAAACGAAGAAAGACCAAAATGGACGAACTTGGTTAAGTTGGATGATTCTTGGACCAAATGGCTCTTCGTTGGTCTCAACTTCTCCACATGGTTTATTGTTTCTTATTACATCAATCAATGCTTGACATTTGGCTTCGGTTAACTTTGAAGCTAGTCGAAACGAAGAAAGACCAAAATGGACGAACTTGGTTAAGTTGGATGATTCTTGGCCAAATGGCTCTTCGTTGGTCTCAACATTCTCCACATGGTTTATTGTTTCTTATTACATCAATCTATGCTTGACATTTGGCTTCGGTTAACTTTGAAGCTAGTCAAAACAAAGAAAGACCAAAATGGACGAACTTGGTTAAGTTGGATGATTCTTGACCAAATGGCTCTTCGTTGGTCTCAACATTCTCCACATGGTTTATTGTTTCATATTACATCAATCAATGCTTGACATTTGGCTTCGGTTAACTTTGAAGCTAGTCAAAACAAAGAAAGACCAAAATGGACAAACTTGGTTAAGTTGGATGATTCTTTGACCAAATGGCTCTTCGTTGGTCTCAACATTCTCCACATGGTTTATTGTGTCATATTACATCAATCTATGCTTGACATTTGGCTTCGGTTAACTTTGAAGCTAGTCGAAACGAAGAAAGACCAAAATGGACGAACTTGGTTAAGTTGGATGATTCTTGGACAAATGGCTCTTCGTTGGTCTCAACATTCTCCACATGGTTTATTGTTTCTTATTACATCAATCAATGCTTGACATTTGGCTTCGGTTAACTTTGAAGCTAGTCGAAACGAAGAAAGACCAAAATGGACGAACTTGGTTAAGTTGGATGATTCTTGGACCAAATGGCTCTTCTTTGTCTCAAACTTCTCCACATGGTTTATTGTGTCATATTACATCAATCTATGCTTGACATTTGGCTTCGGTTAACTTTGAAGCTAGTCGAAACAAAGAAAGACCAAAATGGACGAACTTGGTTAAGTTGGATGATTCTTGGCCAAATGGCTCTTCGTTGGTCTCAACATTCTCCACATGGTTTATTGTTTCTTATTACATCAATCAATGCTTGACATTTGGCTTCGGTTAACTTTGAAGCTAGTCGAAACGAAGAAAGACCAAAATGGACGAACTTGGTTAAGTTGGATGATTCTTGGACCAAATGGCTCTTCCTTTGTCTCAAACTTCTCCACATGGTTTATTGTGTCATATTACATCAATCTATGCTTGACATTTGGCTTCGGTTAACTTTGAAGCTAGTCGAAACAAAGAAAGACCAAAATGGACGAACTTGGTTAAGTTGGATGATTCTTTGACCAAATGGCTCTTCGTTGGTCTCAACATTCTCCACATGGTTTATTGTGTCTTATTACATCAATCTATGCTTGACATTTGGCTTCGGTTAACTTTGAAGCTAGTCGAAACAAAGAAAGACCAAAATGGACGAACTTGGTTAAGTTGGATGATTCTTGGACCAAATGGCTCTTCGTTGGTCTCAAACTTCTCCACATGGTTTATTGTGTCATATTACATCAATCTATGCTTGACATTTGGCTTCGGTTAACTTTGAAGCTAGTCGAAACGAAGAAAGACCAAAATGGACGAACTTGGTTAAGTTGGATGATTCTTTGACCAAATGGCTCTTCCTTTGTCTCAACTTCTCCACATGGTTTATTGTGTCATATTACATCAATCTATGCTTGACATTTGGCTTCGGTTAACTTTGAAGCTAGTCGAAACAAAGAAAGACCAAAATGGACGAACTTGGTTAAGTTGGATGATTCTTTGGCCAAATGGCTCTTCGTTGGTCTCAACTTCTCCACATGGTTTATTGTTTCTTATTACATCAATCAATGCTTGACATTTGGCTTTGGTTAACTTTGAAGCTAGTCGAAACGAAGAAAGACCAAAATGGACGAACTTGGTTAAGTTGGATGATTCTTGGACCAAATGGCTCTTCCTTGGTCTCAAACTTCTCCACATGGTTTATTGTTTCTTATTACATCAATCTATGCTTGACATTTGGCTTCGGTTAACTTTGAAGCTAGTCGAAACGAAGAAAGACCAAAATGGACGAACTTGGTTAAGTTGGATGATTCTTGGACCAAATGGCTCTTCGTTGGTCTCAACATTCTCCACATGGTTTATTGTTTCTTATTACATCAATCTATGCTTGACATTTGGCTTCGGTTAACTTTGAAGCTAGTCGAAACAAAGAAAGACCAAAATGGACGAACTTGGTTAAGTTGGATGATTCTTTGACCAAATGGCTCTTCGTTGGTCTCAACATTCTCCACATGGTTTATTGTTTCTTATTACATCAATCTATGCTTGACATTTGGCTTCGGTTAACTTTGAAGCTAGTCGAAACGAAGAAAGACCAAAATGGACGAACTTGGTTAAGTTGGATGATTCTTGGCCAAATGGCTCTTCCTTTGTCTCAAACTTCTCCACATGGTTTATTGTGTCATATTACATCAATCTATGCTTGACATTTGGCTTCGGTTAACTTTGAAGCTAGTCGAAACAAAGAAAGACCAAAATGGACGAACTTGGTTAAGTTGGATGATTCTTGGACCAAATGGCTCTTCGTTGGTCTCAACATTCTCCACATGGTTTATTGTTTCTTATTACATCAATCTATGCTTGACATTTGGCTTTGGTTAACTTTGAAGCTAGTCGAAACGAAGAAAGACCAAAATGGACGAACTTGGTTAAGTTGGATGATTCTTGGACCAAATGGCTCTTCCTTGGTCTCAAACTTCTCCACATGGTTTATTGTGTCATATTACATCAATCTATGCTTGACATTTGGCTTCGGTTAACTTTGAAGCTAGTCGAAACGAAGAAAGACCAAAATGGACGAACTTGGTTAAGTTGGATGATTCTTGGACCAAATGGCTCTTCGTTGGTCTCAACATTCTCCACATGGTTTATTGTTTTTATTACATCAATCTATGCTTGACATTTGGCTTCGGTTAACTTTGAAGCTAGTCGAAACAAAGAAAGACCAAAATGGACGAACTTGGTTAAGTTGGATGATTCTTTGACCAAATGGCTCTTCGTTGGTCTCAAATTCTCCACATGGTTTATTGTGTCATATTACATCAATCAATGCTTGACATTTGGCTTCGGTTAACTTTGAAGCTAGTCGAAACGAAGAAAGACCAAAATGGACGAACTTGGTTAAGTTGGATGATTCTTGGACCAAATGGCTCTTCCTTTGTCTCAAACTTCTCCACATGGTTTATTGTGTCATATTACATCAATCTATGCTTGACATTTGGCTTCGGTTAACTTTGAAGCTAGTCGAAACGAAGAAAGACCAAAATGGACGAACTTGGTTAAGTTGGATGATTCTTTGACCAAATGGCTCTTCCTTTGTCTCAAACTTCTCCACATGGTTTATTGTGTCATATTACATCAATCTATGCTTGACATTTGGCTTCGGTTAACTTTGAAGCTAGTCGAAAGAAAGAAAGACCAAAATGGACGAACTTGGTTAAGTTGGATGATTCTTGGACCAAATGGCTCTTCGTTGGTCTCAACATTCTCCACATGGTTTATTGTTTCTTATTACATCAATCTATGCTTGACATTTGGCTTCGGTTAACTTTGAAGCTAGTCGAAACGAAGAAAGACCAAAATGGACGAACTTGGTTAAGTTGGATGATTCTTTGACCAAATGGCTCTTCGTTGGTCTCAACTTCTCCACATGGTTTATTGTTTCTTATTACATCAATCTATGCTTGACATTTGGCTTCGGTTAACTTTGAAGCTAGTCGAAACGAAGAAAGACCAAAATGGACGAACTTGGTTAAGTTGGATGATTCTTGGACCAAATGGCTCTTCGTTGGTCTCAACATTCTCCACATGGTTTATTGTTTCTTATTACATCAATCTATGCTTGACATTTGGCTTTGGTTAACTTTGAAGCTAGTCGAAACGAAGAAAGACCAAAATGGACGAACTTGGTAAGTTGGATGATTCTTGGACCAAATGGCTCTTCCTTGGTCTCAAACTTCTCCACATGGTTTATTGTTTCTTATTACATCAATCTATGCTTGACATTTGGCTTCGGTTAACTTTGAAGCTGGTCGAAACGAAGAAAGACCAAAATGGACGAACTTGGTTAAGTTGGATGATTCTTGGCCAAATGGCTCTTCGTTGGTCTCAACATTCTCCACATGGTTTATTGTTTCTTATTACATCAATCAATGCTTGACATTTGGCTTCGGTTAACTTTGAAGCTAGTCGAAACGAAGAAAGACCAAAATGGACGAACTTGGTTAAGTTGGATGATTCTTGGACCAAATGGCTCTTCGTTGGTCTCAACATTCTCCACATGGTTTATTGTTTCTTATTACATCAATCAATGCTTGACATTTGGCTTCGGTTAACTTTGAAGCTAGTCGAAACGAAGAAAGACCAAAATGGACGAACTTGGTTAAGTTGGATGATTCTTGGACCAAATGGCTCTTCCTTGGTCTCAAACTTCTCCACATGGTTTATTGTGTCATATTACATCAATCTATGCTTGACATTTGGCTTCGGTTAACTTTGAAGCTAGTCGAAACGAAGAAAGACCAAAATGGACGAACTTGGTTAAGTTGGATGATTCTTGGACCAAATGGCTCTTCGTTGGTCTCAACATTCTCCACATGGTTTATTGTTTCTTATTACATCAATCTATGCTTGACATTTGGCTTCGGTTAACTTTGAAGCTAGTCGAAACGAAGAAAGACCAAAATGGACGAACTTGGTTAAGTTGGATGATTCTTGGACCAAATGGCTCTTCCTTTGTCTCAAACTTCTCCACATGGTTTATTGTGTCATATTACATCAATCTATGCTTGACATTTGGCTTCGGTTAACTTTGAAGCTAGTCGAAACGAAGAAAGACCAAAATGGACGAACTTGGTTAAGTTGGATGATTCTTTGACCAAATGGCTCTTCGTTGGTCTCAACATTCTCCACATGGTTTATTGTTTCTTATTACATCAATCTATGCTTGACATTTGGCTTCGGTTAACTTTGAAGCTAGTCGAAATGAAGAAAGACCAAAATGGACGAACTTGGTTAAGTTGGATGATTCTTGGACCAAATGGCTCTTCCTTTGTCTCAAACTTCTCCACATGGTTTATTGTGTCATATTACATCAATCTATGCTTGACATTTGGCTTCGGTTAACTTTGAAGCTAGTCGAAACGAAGAAAGACCAAAATGGACGAACTTGGTTAAGTTGATGATTCTTGGACCAAATGGCTCTTCGTTGTTCTCAAACTTCTCCACATGGTTTATTGTGTCATATTACATCAATCTATGCTTGACATTTGGCTTTAGTTAACTTTGAAGCTAGTCGAAACGAAGAAAGACCAAAATGGACGAACTTGGTTAAGTTGGATGATTCTTTGACCAAATGGCTCTTCGTTGGTCTCAACATTCTCCACATGGTTTATTGTTTCTTATTACATCAATCAATGCTTGACATTTGGCTTCGGTTAACTTTGAAGCTAGTCGAAATGAAGAAAGACCAAAATGGACGAACTTGGTTAAGTTGGATGATTCTTGGACCAAATGGCTCTTCCTTGGTCTCAAACTTCTCCACATGGTTTATTGTGTCATATTACATCAATCTATGCTTGACATTTGGCTTCGGTTAACTTTGAAGCTAGTCAAACGAAGAAAGACCAAAATGGACGAACTTGGTTAAGTTGGATGATTCTTGGACCAAATGGCTCTTCCTTGGTCTCAAACTTCTCCACATGGTTTATTGTGTCATATTACATCAATCTATGCTTGACATTTGGCTTTGGTTAACTTTGAAGCTAGTCAAAACGAAGAAAGACCAAAATGGACGAACTTGGTTAAGTTGGATGATTCTTGACCAAATGGCTCTTCCTTGGTCTCAAACTTCTCCACATGGTTTATTGTGTCATATTACATCAATCTATGCTTGACATTTGGCTTCGGTTAACTTTGAAGCTAGTCGAAACGAAGAAAGACCAAAATGGACGAACTTGGTTAAGTTGGATGATTCTTGGACCAAATGGCTCTTCCTTGGTCTCAAACTTCTCCACATGGTTTATTGTGTCATATTACATCAATCTATGCTTGACATTTGGCTTTGGTTAACTTTGAAGCTAGTCAAAACGAAGAAAGACCAAAATGGACGAACTTGGTTAAGTTGGATGATTCTTGAACCAAATGGCTCTTCCTTGGTCTCAAACTTCTCCACATGGTTTATTGTGTCATATTACATCAATCTATGCTTGACATTTGGCTTCGGTTAACTTTGAAGCTAGTTGAAACGAAGAAAGACCAAAATGGACGAACTTGGGTAAGTTGGATGATTCTTGGACCAAATGGCTCTTCCTTGGTCTCAAACTTCTCCACATGGTTTATTGTGTCATATTACATCAATCTATGCTTGACATTTGGCTTTAGTTAACTTTGAAGCTAGTCGAAACGAAGAAAGACCAAAATGGACGAACTTGGTGAAGTTGGATGATTCTTGGACCAAATGGCTCTTTGTTGGTCTCAAACTTCTCCACATGGTTTATTGTGTCATATTACATCAATCTATGCTTGACATTTGGCTTCGGTCAACTTTGAAGCTAGTCGAGGGAAGAAAGACCAAAATGGACGAACTTGGTTAAGTTGGATGATTCTTGGACCAAATGGCTCTTCCTTGGTCTCAAACTTCTCCACATGGTTTATTGTGTCATATTACATCAATCTATGCTTGACATTTGGCTTCGGTTAACTTTGAAGCTAGTCGAAACGAAGAAAGACCAAAATGGACGAACTTGGTTAAGTTGGATGATTCTTGGACCAAATGGCTCTTCCTTGGTCTCAAACTTCTCCACATGGTTTATTGTGTCATATTACATCAATCTATGCTTGACATTTGGCTTCGGTTAACTTTGAAGCTAGTCGAAACGAAGAAAGACCAAAATGGACGAACTTGGTTAAGTTGGATGATTCTTGGACCAAATGGCTCTTCCTTGGTCTCAAACTTCTCCACATGGTTTATTGTGTCATATTACATCAATCTATGCTTGACATTTGGCTTTGGTTAACTTTGAAGCTAGTCGAAATGAAGAAAGACCAAAATGGACGAACTTGGTTAAGTTGGATGATTCTTGGACCAAATAGCTCTTCGTTGGTCTCAAACTTCTCCACGTGGTTTATTGTGTCATATTACATCAATCTATGCTTGACATTTGGCTTTGGTTAACTTTGAAGCTAGTCAAAACGAAGAAAGACCAAAATGAACGAACTTGGTTAAGTTGGATGATTCTTGGACCAAATGGTCCTTCGTTGGTCTCAAACATCTCCACATGGTTTGTTGTGTCATATTACATCAATCTATGCTTGACATTTGGCTTCGGTTAACTTTGAAGCTAGTCGAAACAAAGAAAGACCAAAATGGACAACTTGGTTAAGTTGGATGATTCTTTGACCAAATGGCTCTTCCTTGGTCTCAAACTTCTCCACATGGTTTATTGTGTCATATTACATCAATCTATGCTTGAGATTTGGCTTTGGTCAACTTTGAGCTAGTCGAAGGGAAGAAAGACAAAAATGGACGAACTTGGTGAAGTTGGATGATTCTTGGACCAAATGCTCTTCGTTGGTCTCAAACATCTCCACATGGTTTATTGTGTCATATTACATCAATCTATGCTTGACATTTGGCTTGGTTAACTTTGAAGCTAGTTAAAACGAAGAAAGACCAAAATGAACGAACTTTGTTAAGTTGGATGATTCTTGGACCAAATGGTCCTTCGTTGGTCTCAAACTTCTCCACATGGTTTATTGTGTCATATTACATCAATCTATGCTTGACATTTGGCTTTGGTTAACTTTGAAGCTAGTCGAAGGGAAGAAAGACCAAAATGGACGAACTTGGTTAAGTTGGATGATTCTTGGACCAAATTGCTCTTCCTTGGTCTCAAACTTCTCCACATGGTTTATTTGTCTTATTACATCAATCTATGCTTGACATTTGGCTTTGGTTAACTTTGAAGCTAGTCGAAACAAAGTAAGACCAAAATGGACGAACTTGGTTAAGTTGGATGATTCTTGAACCAAATGGCTCTTCGTTGGTCTCAAACTTCTCCACATGGTTTATTGTGTCATATTACATCAATCTATGCTTGACATTTGGCTTTGGTTAACTTTGAAGCAGTTAAAACGAAGAAAGACCAAAATGAACGAACTTGGTTAAGTTGGATGATTCTTGGACCAAATGGCTCTTCGTTGGTCTCAAACTTCTCCACATGGTTTATTGTGTCATATTACATCAATCTATGCTTGACATTTGGCTTTGGTTAACTTTGAAGCTAGTCGAAACAAAGAAAGACCAAAATGGACGAACTTGGTTAAGTTGGATGATTCTTGACCAAATGGCTCTTCCTTGGTCTCAAACTTCTCCACATGGTTTATTGTGTCATATTACATCAATCTATGCTTGACATTTGACTTTGGTTAACTTTGAAGCTAGTCGAAACGAAAAAAGACCAAAATGGACGAACTTGGTTAAGTTGGATGATTCTTTGGCCAAATGGCTCTTCCTTTGTCTCAAACTTCTCCACATGGTTTGTTGTATCTTATTACATCAATTTATGTTTGACATTTGGCTTTGGTCAACTTTGAAGCTAGACGAAAGGAAGAAAGACCAAAATGGACGAACTTGGTTAAGTTGGATGATTCTTTGACCAAATAGCTCTTCCTTGATCTCAAACTTCTCCACATGGTTTATTGTGTCATATTACATCAATCTATGCTTGACATTTGGCTTTGGTTAACTTTGAAGCTAGTCGAAACGAAAAAGACCAAAATGGACGAACTTGGTTAAGTTGGATGATTCTTGACCAAATGGCTCTTCGTTGGTCTCAAACTTCTCCACATGGTTTATTGTGTCATATTACATCAATCTATGCTTGACATTTGGCTTTGGTTAACTTTGAAGCTAGTCGAAAGGAAGAAAGACCAAAATGGACGAACTTGGTTAAGTTGGATGATTCTTGGACCAAATGGCTCTTCCTTGGTCTCAAACTTCTCCACATGGTTTATTGTGTCATATTACATCAATCTATGCTTGACATTTGGTTTGGTTAACTTTGAAGCTAGTCGAAACGAAAAAAGACCAAAATGGACGAACTTGGTTAAGTTGGATGATTCTTTGGCCAAATGGCTCTTCCTTTGTCTCAAACTTCTCCACATGGTTTGTTGTGTCTTATTACATCAATCTATGCTTGAGATTTAGCTTTGGTCAACTTTGAAGCTAGTCGAAGGGCAGAAAGACCAAAATGGACGAACTTGGTTAAGTTGGATGATTCTTTGGCCAAATGGCTCTTCCTTGGTCTCAAACTTCTCCACATGGTTTATTGTGTCATATTACATCAATCTATGCTTGACATTTGGCTTTGGTTAACTTTGAAGCTAGTCGAAACGAAAAAAGACCAAAATAGACGAACTTGGTTAAGTTGGATGATTCTTGAACCAAATGGCTCTTCGTTGGTCTCAAACTTCTCCACATGGTTTATTGTGTCATATTACATCAATCTATGCTTGACATTTGGCTTTGGTTAACTTTGAAGCTAGTTGAAAGGAAGAAAGACCAAAATGGACGAACTTGGTTAAGTTGGATGATTCTTGGACCAAATGGCTCTTCCTTGGTCTCAAACTTCTCCACATGGTTTGTTGTGTCATATTACATCAATCTATGCTTGACATTTGGCTTCGGTTAACTTTGAAGCTAGTGGAAAGGAAGAAAGACCAAAATGGACGAACTTGGTTAAGTTGGATGATTCTTGGACCAAATGGCTCTTCCTTGGTCTCAAACTTCTCCACATGGTTTGTTGTGTCATATTACATCAATCTATGCTTGACATTTGGCTTTGGTTAACTTTGAAGATAGTCGAAACAAAGAAATACCAAAATGGACGAACTTGGTTAAGTTGGATGATTCTTGGACCAAATGGCTCTTCCTTGGTCTCAAACTTCTCCACATGGTTTGTTGTGTCATATTACATCAATCTATGCTTGATGGCTTCGGTTAACTTTGAAGCTAGTCAAAACAAAGAAAGACCAAAATGGACGAACTTGGTTAAGTTGGATGATTCTTGGACAAATGGCTCTTCCTTGGTCTCAAACTTCTCCACATGGTTTGTTGTGTCATATTACATCAATCTATGCTTGACATTTGGCTTTGGTTAACTTTGAACTAGTTAAAACGAGGAAACACCAAAATGAAAGAACTTTGTTAAGTTGGATGATTCTTGGACCAAATGGTCCTTTGTTAGTCTCAAACATCTCCACATGGTTTATTGTGTCATATTACATCAATCTATGCTTGACATTTGGCTTTGGTTAACTTTGAAGCTAGTCGAAACAAAGAAAGACCAAAATGGACGAACTTGGTTAAGTTGGATGATTCTTGGGCCAAATGGCTCTTTCTTTGTCTCAAACTTCTCCACATGGTTTATTGTGTCTTATTACATCAATCTATGCTTGACATTTGGCTTTGGTTAATTTTGAAGCTAGTCGAAACAAAGTAAGACCAAAATAGACGAACTTGGTTAAGTTGGATGATTCTTGGACCAAATGGCTCTTTCTTTGTCTCAAACTTCTCCACATGGTTTATTGTGTCATATTACATCAATCTATGCTTGACATTTGGCTTTGGTTAACTTTGAAGCTAGTCGAAACAAAGTAAGACCAAAATGGACGAACTTGGTTAAGTTGGATGATTCTTGGACCAAATGGCTCTTCGTTGGTCTCAAACTTCTCCACATGGTTTTTGTGTCATATTACATCAATCTATGCTTGACATTTGGCTTTGGTTAACTTTGAAGCTAGTCGAAAGAAAGAAAGACCAAAATGGACGAACTTGGTTAAGTTGGATGATTCTTGGACCAAATGGCTCTTCCTTGGTCTCAAACTTCTCCACATGGTTTATTGTGTCATATTACATCAATCTATGCTTGACATTTGGCTTTGGTTAACTTTGAAGCTAGTCGAAACAAAGAAAGACCAAAATGGACGAACTTGGTTAAGTTGGATGATTCTTGGACCAAATGGCTCTTCGTTGGTCTCAAACTTCTCCACATGGTTTATTGTGTCATATTACATCAATCTATGCTTGACATTTGGCTTTGGTTAACTTTGAAGCTAGTTGAAACGAAGAAAGACCAAAATGGACGAACTTGGTTAAGTTGGATGATTCTTGGACCAAATGGCTCTTCCTTGGTCTCAAACTTCTCCACATGGTTTATTGTGTCATATTACATCAATCTATGCTTGACATTTGGCTTTGGTTAACTTTGAAGCTAGTCGAAAGGAAGAAAGACCAAAATGGACGAACTTGGTTAAGTTGGATGATTCTTGGACCAAATGGCTCTTCCTTGGTCTCAAACTTCTCCACATGGTTTATTGTGTCATATTACATCAATCTATGCTTGACATTTGGCTTTGGTTAACTTTGAAGCTAGTTAAAACAAGAAAGACCAAAATGGACGAACTTGGTTAAGTTGGATGATTCTTGGACCAAATGGCTCTTCCTTGGTCTCAAACTTCTCCACATGGTTTATTGTGTCTTATTACATCAATCTATGCTTGACATTTGGCTTTGGTCAACTTTGAAGCTAGTCGAACGAAGAAAGACCAAAATGGACGAACTTGGTTAAGTTGGATGATTCTTGGACCAAATGGCTCTTCCTTGGTCTCAAACTTCTCCACATGGTTTATTGTGTCATATTACATCAATCTATGCTTGACATTTGGCTTTGGTTAACTTTGAAGCTAGTCGAAACGAAGAAAGACCAAAATGGACGAACTTGGTTAAGTTGGATGATTCTTGGACCAAATGGCTCTTCCTTGGTCTCAAACTTCTCCACATGGTTTATTGTGTCATATTACATCAATCTATGCTTGACATTTGGCTTTGGTTAACTTTGAAGCTAGTCGAAACGAAAAAAGACCAAAATGGACGAACTTGGTTAAGTTGGATGATTCTTGGACCAAATGGCTCTTCGTTGGTCTCAAACTTCTCCACATGGTTTATTGTGTCATATTACATCAATCTATGCTTGACATTTGGCTTCGGTTAACTTTGAAGCTAGTCGAAAAAAGAAAGACCAAAATGGACGAACTTGGTTAAGTTGGATGATTCTTGGACCAAATGGCTCTTCCTTGGTCTCAAACTTCTCCACATGGTTTATTGTGTCATATTACATCAATCTATGCTTGACATTTGGCTTTGGTTAACTTTGAAGCTAGTCGAAAGGAAGAAAGACCAAAATGGACGAACTTGGTTAAGTTGGATGATTCTTGGACCAAATGGCTCTTCCTTGGTCTCAAACTTCTCCACATGGTTTATTGTGTCATATTACATCAATCTATGCTTGACATTTGGCTTTGGTTAACTTTGAACTAGTAAAACGAAGAAAGACCAAAATGGACGAACTTGGTTAAGTTGGATGATTCTTGGACCAAATGGCTCTTCCTTGGTCTCAAACTTCTCCACATGGTTTATTGTGTCATATTACATCAATCTATGCTTGACATTTGGTTTGGTTAACTTTGAAGCTAGTCGAAACGAAAAAAGACCAAAATGGACGAACTTGGTTAAGTTGGATGATTCTTGGACCAAATGGCTCTTGTTGGTCTCAAACTTCTCCACATGGTTTATTGTGTCATATTACATCAATCTATGCTTGACATTTGGCTTTGGTTAACTTTGAAGCTAGTCGAAAGGAAGAAAGACCAAAATGGACGAACTTGGTTAAGTTGGATGATTCTTGGACCAAATGGCTCTTCCTTGGTCTCAAACTTCTCCACATGGTTTATTGTGTCATATTACATCAATCTATGCTTGACATTTGCTTCGGTTAACTTTGAAGCTAGTCGAAACAAAAAAAAGACCAAAATGGACGAACTTGGTTAAGTTGGATGATTCTTGGACCAAATGGCTCTTCCTTGGTCTCAAACTTCTCCACATGGTTTATTGTGTCATATTACATCAATCTATGCTTGACATTTGGCTTTGGTTAACTTTGAAGCTAGTCGAAACGAAGAAAGACCAAAATGGACGAACTTGGTTAAGTTGGATGATTCTTGGACCAAATGGTCTTTGTTGGTCTCAAACTTCTCCACATGGTTTATTGTGTCATATTACATCAATCTATGCTTGACATTTGGCTTTGGTTAACTTTGAAGCTAGTCGAAACAAAGAAGACCAAAATGGACGAACTTGGTTAAGTTGGATGATTCTTGGACCAAATGGCTCTTCGTTGTCTCAAACTTCTCCACATGGTTTATTGTGTCATATTACATCAATCTATGCTTGACATTTGGCTTTGGTTAACTTTGAAGCTAGTCGAAACGAAGAAAGACCAAAATGGACGAACTTGGTTAAGTTGGATGATTCTTGGACCAAATGGCTCTTCGTTGGTCTCAAACTTCTCCACATGGTTTATTGTGTCATATTACATCAATCTATGCTTGACATTTGGCTTCGGTTAACTTTGAAGCTAGTCGAAACAAAGAAAGACCAAAATGGACGAACTTGGTTAAGTTGGATGATTCTTGGACCAAATGGCTCTTCCTTGGTCTCAAACTTCTCCACATGGTTTATTGTGTCATATTACATCAATCTATGCTTGACATTTGGCTTTGGTTAACTTTGAACTAGTTAAACGAAGAAAGACCAAAATGGACGAACTTGGTTAAGTTGGATGATTCTTGGACCAAATGGTCTTTCGTTGTCTCAAACTTCTCCACATGGTTTATTGTGTCATATTACATCAATCTATGCTTGACATTTGGCTTGGTTAACTTTGAAGCTAGTCGAAACAAAGAAAGACCAAAATGGACGAACTTGGTTAAGTTGGATGATTCTTGGACCAAATGGCTCTTCCTTGGTCAAACTTCTCCACATGGTTTATTGTGTCATATTACATCAATCTATGCTTGACATTTGGCTTCGGTTAACTTTGAAGCTAGTCGAAACAAAGAAAGACCAAAATGGACGAACTTGGTTAAGTTGGATGATTCTTGGACCAAATGGCTCTTCCTTGGTCTCAAACTTCTCCACATGGTTTATTGTGTCATATTACATCAATCTATGCTTGACATTTGGCTTTGGTTAACTTTGAACTAGTCGAAACGAAGAAAGACCAAAATGGACGAACTTGGTTAAGTTGGATGATTCTTGGACCAAATGGTCTTTGTTGGTCTCAAACTTCTCCACATGGTTTATTGTGTCATATTACATCAATCTATGCTTGACATTTGGCTTTGGTTAACTTTGAAGCTAGTCGAAAGGAAGAAAGACCAAAATGGACGAACTTGGTTAAGTTGGATGATTCTTGGACCAAATGGCTCTTCCTTGGTCTCAAACTTCTCCACATGGTTTATTGTGTCATATTACATCAATCTATGCTTGACATTTGGCTTTGGTTAACTTTGAAGCTAGTCGAAACAAAAAAGACCAAAATGGACGAACTTGGTTTGGATGATTCTTGGACCAAATGGCTCTTCTTGGTCTCAAACTTCTCCACATGGTTTGTTGTGTCATATTACATCAATCTATGCTTGACATTTGGCTTTGGTTAACTTTGAAGCTAGTTGAAAGGAAGAAAGACCAAAATGGACGAACTTGGTTAAGTTGGATGATTCTTGGACCAAATGGCTCTTCCTTGGTCTCAAACTTCTCCACATGGTTTATTGTGTCATATTACATCAATCTATGCTTGACATTTGGCTTCGGTTAACTTTGAAGCTAGTCGAAACGAAGAAAGACCAAAATGGACGAACTTGGTTAAGTTGGATGATTCTTGGACCAAATGGCTCTTCCTTGGTCTCAAACTTCTCCACATGGTTTATTGTGTCATATTACATCAATCTATGCTTGACATTTGGCTTTGGTTAACTTTGAAGCTAGTTGAAACGAAGAAAGACCAAATGGACGAACTTGGTTAAGTTGGATGATTCTTGGACCAAATGGTCCTTCGTTGGTCTCAAACTTCTCCACATGGTTTATTGTGTCATATTACATCAATCTATGCTTGACATTTGGCTTTGGTTAACTTTGAAGCTAGTCGAAACAAAGAAAGACCAAAATGGACGAACTTGGTTAAGTTGGATGATTCTTTGACCAAATGGCTCTTCCTTGGTCTCAAACTTCTCCACATGGTTTATTGTGTCATATTACATCAATCTATGCTTGACATTTGGCTTTGGTTAACTTTGAAGCTAGTCGAAACGAAAAAAGACCAAAATGGACGAACTTGGTTAAGTTGGATGATTCTTGGACCAAATGGCTCTTCCTTGGTCTCAAACTTCTCCACATGGTTTATTGTGTCATATTACATCAATCTATGCTTGACATTTGGCTTTGGTTAACTTTGAAGCTAGTCGAAACAAAGAAAGACCAAAATAGACGAACTTGGTTAAGTTGGATGATTCTTGGACCAAATATCTCTTCCTTGGTCTCAAACTTCTCCACATGGTTTATTGTGTCATATTACATCAATCTATGCTTGACATTTGGCTTCGGTTAACTTTGAAGCTAGTCGAAACAAAGAAGACCAAAATGGACGAACTTGGTTAAGTTGGATGATTCTTGGACCAAATGGCTCTTCCTTGGTTTCAAACTTCTCCACATGGTTTGTTGTGTCATATTACATCAATCTATGCTTGACATTTGGCTTTGGTTAACTTTGAAGCTAGTCGAAAGGAAGAAAGACCAAAATGGACGAACTTGGTTAAGTTGGATGATTCTTGGACCAAATGGCTCTTCGTTGGTCTCAAACTTCTCCACATGGTTTTTTGTCATATTACATCAATCTATGCTTGACATTTGGCTTTGGTTAACTTTGAAGCTAGTCGAAACGAAAAAGACCAAAATGGACGAACTTGGTTAAGTTGGATGATTCTTGGACCAAATGGCTCTTCCTTGGTCTCAAACTTCTCCACATGGTTTATTGTGTCTTATTACATCAATCTATGCTTGACATTTGGCTTTGGTCAACTTTGAAGCTAGTCGAAGGAAGAAAGACCAAAATGGACGAACTTGGTGAAGTTGGATGATTCTTTGACCAAATGGCTCTTCCTTTGTCTCAAACTTCTCCACATGGTTTATTGTGTCATATTACATCAATCTATGCTTAACATTTGGCTTTGGTCAACTTTGAAGCTAGTCGAAGGAAGAAAGACCAAAATGGACGAACTTGGTTAAGTTGGATGATTCTTGGACCAAATGGCTCTTTCTTGGTCTCAAACTTCTCCACATGGTTTATTGTGTCATATTACATCAATCTATGCTTGACATTTGGCTTCGGTTAACTTTGAAGCTAGTCGAAACGAAGAAAGACAAAATGGACGAACTTGGTTAAGTTGGATGATTCTTGGACCAAATGGCTCTTCCTTGGTCTCAAACTTCTCCACATGGTTTATTGTGTCTAATTACATCAATCTATGCTTGACATTTGGCTTTGGTCAACTTTGAAGCTAGTCGAAGGAAGAAAGACCAAAATGGACGAACTTGGTTAAGTTGGATGATTCTTGGACCAAATTGCTCTTCTTGGTCTCAAACTTCTCCACATGGTTTATTGTGTCATATTACATCAATCTATGCTTGACATTTGGCTTCGGTTAACTTTGAAGCTAGTCGAAATGAAGAAAGACCAAAATGAACGAACTTGGTGAAGTTGGATGATTCTTTGACCAAATGGCTCTTCCTTTGTCTCAAACTTCTCCACATGGTTTATTGTGTCATATTACATCAATCTATGCTTGACATTTGGCTTTGGTTAACTTTGAAGCTAGTCGAAGGAAGAAAGACCAAAATGGACGAACTTGGTTAAGTTGGATGATTCTTGGACCAAATGGCTCTTCGTTGGTCTCAAACTTCTCCACATGGTTTATTGTGTCATATTACATCAATCTATGCTTGACATTTGGCTTTGGTTAACTTTGAAGCTAGTCGAAACAAAGAAAGACCAAAATGGACGAACTTGGTTAAGTTGGATGATTCTTGGACCAAATGGCTCTTCCTTGGTCTCAAACTTCTCCACATGGTTTATTGTGTCATATTACATCAATCTATGCTTGACATTTGGCTTCGGTTAACTTTGAAGCTAGTCGAAACAAAGAAAGACCAAAATGGACGAACTTGGTTAAGTTGGATGATTCTTGGACCAAATGGCTCTTCCTTGGTCTCAAACTTCTCCACATGGTTTATTGTGTCATATTACATCAATCTATGCTTGACATTTGGCTTTGGTTAACTTTGAACTAGTTAAAATGAAGAAAGACCAAAATGGAAGAACTTGGTTAAGTTGGATGATTCTTGGACCAAATGGTCCTTTGGTAGTCTCAAACTTCTCCACATGGTTTATTGTGTCATATTACATCAATCTATGCTTGACATTTGGCTTGGTCAACTTTGAAGCTAGTCGAAACAAAGAAAGACCAAAATGGACGAACTTGGTTAAGTTGGATGATTCTTGGACCAAATGGCTCTTCCTTGGTCTCAAACTTCTCCACATGGTTTATTGTGTCATATTACATCAATCTATGCTTGACATTTGGCTTTGGTTAACTTTGAAGCTAGTCGAAACAAAGAAAGACCAAAATGGACGAACTTGGTTAAGTTGGATGATTCTTGGACCAAATGGCTCTTCCTTGGTCTCAAACTTCTCCACATGGTTTATTGTGTCATATTACATCAATCTATGCTTGACATTTGGCTTTGGTTAACTTTGAAGCTAGTCGAAAAGAAGAAAGACCAAAATGGACGAACTTGGTTAAGTTGGATGATTCTTGGACCAAATGGCTCTTCGTTGGTCTCAAACTTCTCCACATGGTTTATTGTGTCATATTACATCAATCTATGCTTGACATTTGGCTTTGGTTAACTTTGAAGCTAGTCGAAACGAAAAAAGACCAAAATGGACGAACTTGGTTAAGTTGGATGATTCTTGGCCAAATGGCTCTTCCTGGTCTCAAACTTCTCCACATGGTTTATTGTGTCATATTACATCAATCTATGCTTGACATTTGGCTTTGGTTAACTTTGAAGCTAGTCGAAGGAAGAAAGACCAAAATGGACGAACTTGGTTAAGTTGGATGATTCTTTGACCAAATGGCTCTTCCTTTGTCTCAAACTTCTCCACATGGTTTATTGTGTCATATTACATCAATCTATGCTTGACATTTGGCTTTGGTCAACTTTGAAGCTAGTCGAAAGGAAGAAAGACCAAAATGGACGAACTTGGTTAAGTTGGATGATTCTTGGACCAAATGGCTCTTCGTTGGTCTCAAACTTCTCCACATGGTTTATTGTGTCATATTACATCAATCTATGCTTGACATTTGGCTTTGGTTAACTTTGAAGCTAGTCGAAACAAAGAAAGACCAAAATGGACGAACTTGGTTAAGTTGGATGATTCTTGGACCAAATGGCTCTTCCTTGGTCTCAAACTTCTCCACATGGTTTATTGTGTCATATTACATCAATCTATGCTTGACAAGGCTTCGGTTAACTTTGAAGCTAGTCGAAACAAAGAAAGACCAAAATGGACGAACTTGGTTAAGTTGGATGATTCTTGGACCAAATGGCTCTTCCTTGGTCTCAAACTTCTCCACATGGTTTATTGTGTCATATTACATCAATCTATGCTTGACATTTGGCTTTGGTTAACTTTGAAGCTAGTCGAAAGGAAGAAGACCAAAATGGACGAACTTGGTTAAGTTGGATGATTCTTGGACCAAATGGCTCTTCCCTGGTCTCAAACTTCTCCACATGGTTTTTGTGTCATATTACATCAATCTATGCTTGACATTTGGCTTCGGTTAACTTTGAAGCTAGTCGAAAGAAAGAAAAACCAAAATGGACGAACTTGGTTAAGTTGGATGATTCTTGGACCAAATGGCTCTTCGTTGGTCTCAAACTTCTCCACATGGTTTATTGTGTCATATTACATCAATCTATGCTTGACATTTGGCTTTGGTTAACTTTGAAGCTAGTCGAAACAAAGAAAGACCAAAATGGACGAACTTGGTTAAGTTGGATGATTCTTGGACCAAATGGCTCTTCCTTGGTCTCAAACTTCTCCACATGGTTTATTGTGTCATATTACATCAATCTATGCTTGACATTTGGCTTCGGTTAACTTTGAAGCTAGTCGAAACAAAGAAAGACCAAAATGGACGAACTTGGTTAAGTTGGATGATTCTTGGACCAAATGGCTCTTCTTTGGTCTCAAACTTCTCCACATGGTTTGTTGTGTCATATTACATCAATCTATGCTTGACATTTGGCTTTGGTTAACTTTGAAGCTAGTCGAAAGGAAGAAAGACCAAAATGGACGAACTTGGTTAAGTTGGATGATTCTTGGACCAAATGGCTCTTCCCTGGTCTCAAACTTCTCCACATGGTTTTTTGTGTCATATTACATCAATCTATGCTTGACATTTGGCTTCGGTTAACTTTGAAGCTAGTCGAAAGAAAGAAAGACCAAAATGGACGAACTTGGTTAAGTTGGATGATTCTTGGACCAAATGGCTCTTCGTTGGTCTCAAACTTCTCCACATGGTTTATTGTGTCATATTACATCAATCTATGCTTGACATTTGGCTTTGGTTAACTTTGAAGCTAGTCGAAACAAAGAAAGACCAAAATGGACGAACTTGGTTAAGTTGGATGATTCTTGGACCAAATGGCTCTTCGTTGGTCTCAAACTTCTCCACATGGTTTATTGTGTCATATTACATCAATCTATGCTTGACATTTGGCTTCGGTTAACTTTGAAGCTAGTCGAAACGAAGAAAGACCAAAATGGACGAACTTGGTTAAGTTGGATGATTCTTGGACCAAATGGCTCTTCCTTGGTCTCAAACTTCTCCACATGGTTTATTGTGTCATATTACATCAATCTATGCTTGACATTTGGCTTCGGTTAACTTTGAAGCTAGTCGAAACAAAGAAAGACCAAAATGGACGAACTTGGTTAAGTTGGATGATTCTTGGACCAAATGGCTCTTCCTTGGTCTCAAACTTCTCCACATGGTTTATTGTGTCATATTACATCAATCTATGCTTGACATTTGGCTTTGGTTAACTTTGAAGCTAGTCGAAACGAAGAAAGACCAAAATGGACGAACTTGGTTAAGTTGGATGATTCTTGGACCAAATGGCTCTTCTTTGGTCTCAAACTTCTCCACATGGTTTATTGTGTCATATTACATCAATCTATGCTTGACATTTGGCTTTGGTTAACTTTGAAGCTAGTCGAAATGAAAAAAGACCAAAATGGACGAACTTGGTTAAGTTGGATGATTCTTGGACCAAATGGCTCTTCCTTGGTCTCAAACTTCTCCACATGGTTTATTGTGTCATATTACATCAATCTATGCTTGACATTTGGCTTCGGTTAACTTTGAAGCTAGTCGAAACAAAGAAAGACCAAAATGGACGAACTTGGTTAAGTTGGATGATTCTTGGACCAAATGGCTCTTCTTTGTTGTCAAACTTCTCCACATGGTTTATTGTGTCATATTACATCAATCTATGCTTGACATTTGGCTTCGGTTAACTTTGAAGCTAGTCGAAACAAAGAAAGACCAAAATGGACGAACTTGGTTAAGTTGGATGATTCTTGGACCAAATGGCTCTTCCTTGGTCTCAAACTTCTCCACATGGTTTATTGTGTCATATTACATCAATCTATGCTTGACATTTGGCTTCGGTTAACTTTGAAGCTAGTCGAAATGAAGAAAGACCAAAATGGACGAACTTGGTTAAGTTGGATGATTCTTGGACCAAATGGCTCTTCCTTGTCTCAAACTTCTCCACATGGTTTATTGTGTCATATTACATCAATCTATGCTTGACATTTGGCTTCGGTTAACTTTGAAGCTAGTCGAAATGAAGAAAGACCAAAATGGACGAACTTGGTGAAGTTGGATGATTCTTGACCAAATGGCTCTTCCTTGTCTCAAACTTCTCCACATGGTTTATTGTGTCATATTACATCAATCTATGCTTGACATTTGGCTTTGTTTAACTTTGAAGCTAGTCGAAACGAAGAAAGACCAAAATGGACGAACTTGGTTAAGTTGGATGATTCTTTGACCAAATGGCTCTTCCTTGATCTCAAACTTCTCCACATGGTTTATTGTGTCATATTACATCAATCTATGCTTGACATTTGGCTTCGGTTAACTTTGAAGCTAGTCGAAATGAAGAAAGACCAAAATGGACGAACTTGGTGAAGTTGGATGATTCTTTGACCAAATGGCTCTTCTTTTGTCTCAAACTTCTCCACATGGTTTATTGTGTCATATTACATCAATCTATGCTTGACATTTGGCTTTGGTTAACTTTGAAGCTAGTCGAAACGAAAAAAGACCAAAATAGGCGAACTTGGTTAAGTTGGATGATTCTTGGACCAAATGGCTCTTCCTTGGTCTCAAACTTCTCCACATGGTTTATTGTGTCATATTACATCAATCTATGCTTGACATTTGGCTTCGGTTAACTTTGAAGCTAGTCGAAACAAAGAAAGACCAAAATGGACGAACTTGGTTAAGTTGGATGATTCTTGGACCAAATGGCTCTTCTTTGTTGTCAAACTTCTCCACATGGTTTGTTGTGTCATATTACATCAATCTATGCTTGACATTTGGCTTCGGTTAACTTTGAAGCTAGTCGAAATGAAGAAAGACCAAAATGGACGAACTTGGTGAAGTTGGATGATTCTTTGACCAAATGGCTCTTCCCTTGTCTCAAACTTCTCCACATGGTTTATTGTGTCATATTACATCAATCTATGCTTGACATTTGGCTTTGGTTAACTTTGAAGCTAGTCGAAACGAAGAAAGACCAAAATGGACGAACTTGGTTAAGTTGGATGATTCTTGGACCAAATGGCTCTTCCTTGGTCTCAAACTTCTCCACATGGTTTATTGTGTCATATTACATCAATCTATGCTTGACATTTGGCTTCGGTTAACTTTGAAGCTAGTCGAAATGAAGAAAGACCAAAATGGACGAACTTGGTGAAGTTGGATGATTCTTGGACCAAATGGCTCTTCCTTGGTCTCAAACTTCTCCACATGGTTTATTGTGTCATATTACATCAATCTATGCTTGACATTTGGCTTTGGTCAACTTTGAAGCTAGTCGAACGAAGAAAGACCAAAATGGACGAACTTGGTTAAGTTGGATGATTCTTTGACCAAATGGCTCTTCCTTGGTCTCAAACTTCTCCACATGGTTTATTGTGTCATATTACATCAATCTATGCTTGACATTTGGCTTCGGTTAACTTTGAAGCTAGTCGAAATGAAGAAAGACCAAAATGGACGAACTTGGTTAAGTTGGATGATTCTTTGACCAAATGGCTCTTCCTTGTCTCAAACTTCTCCACATGGTTTATTGTGTCATATTACATCAATCTATGCTTGACATTTGGCTTGGTTAACTTTGAAGCTAGTCGAAACAAAGAAAGACCAAAATGGACGAACTTGGTTAAGTTGATGATTCTTTGACCAAATGGCTCTTCCTTGGTCTCAAACTTCTCCACATGGTTTATTGTGTCATATTACATCAATCTATGCTTGACATTTGGCTTCGGTTAACTTTGAAGCTAGTCGAAACGAAGAAAGACCAAAATGGACGAACTTGGTGAAGTTGGATGATTCTTTGACCAAATGGCTCTTCCTTGTCTCAAACTTCTCCACATGGTTTATTGTGTCATATTACATCAATCTATGCTTGACATTTGGCTTGGTTAACTTTGAAGCTAGTCGAAATGAAGAAAGACCAAAATGGACGAACTTGGTGAAGTTGGATGATTCTTTGACCAAATGGCTCTTCCTTGTCTCAAACTTCTCCACATGGTTTATTGTGTCATATTACATCAATCTATGCTTGACATTTGGCTTTGGTTAACTTTGAAGCTAGTCGAAACGAAGAAAGACCAAAATGGACGAACTTGGTGAAGTTGGATGATTCTTGGACCAAATGGCTCTTCTTTTGTCTCAAACTTCTCCACATGGTTTATTGTGTCATATTACATCAATCTATGCTTGACATTTGGCTTTGGTTAACTTTGAAGCTAGTCAAAACGAAAAAAGACCAAAATGGACGAACTTGGTTAAGTTGGATGATTCTTGGACCAAATGGCTCTTCCTTGGTCTCAAACTTCTCCACATGGTTTATTGTGTCATATTACATCAATCTATGCTTGACATTTGGCTTCGGTTAACTTTGAAGCTAGTCGAAACAAAGAAAGACCAAAATGGACGAACTTGGTTGAGTTGGATGATTCTTGGACCAAATGGCTCTTCTTTGTTGTCAAACTTCTCCACATGGTTTATTGTGTCATATTACATCAATCTATGCTTGACATTTGGCTTCGGTTAACTTTGAAGCTAGTCGAAACAAAGAAAGACCAAAATGGACGAACTTGGTTAAGTTGGATGATTCTTGGACCAAATGGCTCTTCCTTGATCTCAAACTTCTCCACATGGTTTATTGTGTCATATTACATCAATCTATGCTTGACATTTGGCTTCGGTTAACTTTGAAGCTAGTCGAAACGAAGAAAACCAAAATGGACGAACTTGGTGAAGTTGGATGATTCTTTGACCAAATGGCTCTTCCTTGTCTCAAACTTCTCCACATGGTTTATTGTGTCATATTACATCAATCTATGCTTGACATTTGGCTTCGGTTAACTTTGAAGCTAGTCGAAATGAAGAAAGACCAAAATGGACGAACTTGGTGAAGTTGGATGATTCTTTGACCAAATGGCTCTTCCTTGTCTCAAACTTCTCCACATGGTTTATTGTGTCATATTACATCAATCTATGCTTGACATTTGGCTTTGGTTAACTTTGAAGCTAGTCGAAACGAAGAAAGACCAAAATGGACGAACTTGGTGAAGTTGGATGATTCTTGGACCAAATGGCTCTTCCCTTGTCTCAAACTTCTCCACATGGTTTATTGTGTCATATTACATCAATCTATGCTTGACATTTGGCTTCGGTTAACTTTGAAGCTAGTCGAACTGAAGAAAGACCAAAATGGACGAACTTGGTGAAGTTGGATGATTCTTTGACCAAATGGCTCTTCCTTGTCTCAAACTTCTCCACATGGTTTATTGTGTCATATTACATCAATCTATGCTTGACATTTGGCTTCGGTTAACTTTGAAGCTAGTCGAAATGAAGAAAGACCAAAATGGACGAACTTGGTGAAGTTGGATGATTCTTGGACCAAATGGCTCTTCCTTGTCTCAAACTTCTCCACATGGTTTATTGTGTCATATTACATCAATCTATGCTTGACATTTGGCTTTCGTTAACTTTGAAGCTAGTCGAAACGAAGAAAGACCAAAATGGACGAACTTGGTTAAGTTGGATGATTCTTGGACCAAATGGCTCTTCTTTGGTCTCAAACTTCTCCACATGGTTTATTGTGTCATATTACATCAATCTATGCTTGACATTTGGCTTTGGTTAACTTTGAAGCTAGTCAAAACGAAAAAAGACCAAAATGGACGAACTTGGTTAAGTTGGATGATTCTTGGACCAAATGGCTCTTCCTTGGTCTCAAACTTCTCCACATGGTTTATTGTGTCATATTACATCAATCTATGCTTGACATTTGGCTTCGGTTAACTTTGAAGCTAGTCGAAACAAAGAAAGACCAAAATGGACGAACTTGGTTAAGTTGGATGATTCTTGGACCAAATGGCTCTTCTTTGTTGTCAAACTTCTCCACATGGTTTATTGTGTCATATTACATCAATCTATGCTTGACATTTGGCTTCGGTTAACTTTGAAGCTAGTCGAAACAAAGAAAGACCAAAATGGACGAACTTGGTTAAGTTGGATGATTCTTGGACCAAATGGCTCTTCCTTGGTCTCAAACTTCTCCACATGGTTTATTGTGTCATATTACATCAATCTATGCTTGACATTTGGCTTTGGTTAACTTTGAAGCTAGTCGAAACGAAGAAAGACCAAAATGGACGAACTTGGTGAAGTTGGATGATTCTTGGACCAAATGGCTCTTCTTTCTTGTCAAACTTCTCCACATGGTTTATTGTGTCATATTACATCAATCTATGCTTGACATTTGGCTTCGGTTAACTTTGAAGCTAGTCGAAACGAAGAAAGACCAAAATGGACGAACTTGGTGAAGTTGGATGATTCTTGGACCAAATGGCTCTTCCCTTGTCTCAAACTTCTCCACATGGTTTATTGTGTCATATTACATCAATCTATGCTTGACATTTGGCTTTGGTTAACTTTGAAGCTAGTCGAAACGAAGAAAGACCAAAATGGACGAACTTGGTGAAGTTGGATGATTCTTGGACCAAATGGCTCTTCTTTTGTCTCAAACTTCTCCACATGGTTTATTGTGTCATATTACATCAATCTATGCTTGACATTTGGCTTCGGTTAACTTTGAAGCTAGTCGAAAGAAGAAAGACCAAAATGGACGAACTTGGTGAAGTTGGATGATTCTTTGACCAAATGGCTCTTCCTTGTCTCAAACTTCTCCACATGGTTTATTGTGTCATATTACATCAATCTATGCTTGACATTTGGCTTCGGTTAACTTTGAAGCTAGTCGAAATGAAGAAAGACCAAAATGGACGAACTTGGTGAAGTTGGATGATTCTTGACCAAATGGCTCTTCCTTGTCTCAAACTTCTCCACATGGTTTATTGTGTCATATTACATCAATCTATGCTTGACATTTGGCTTCGGTTAACTTTGAAGCTAGTCGAAACAAAGAAAGACCAAAATGGACGAACTTGGTTGAGTTGGATGATTCTTGGACCAAATGGCTCTTCTTTCTTGTCAAACTTCTCCACATGGTTTATTGTGTCATATTACATCAATCTATGCTTGACATTTGGCTTCGGTTAACTTTGAAGCTAGTCGAAACGAAGAAAGACCAAAATGGACGAACTTGGTTAAGTTGGATGATTCTTTGACCAAATGGCTCTTCCTTGTCTCAAACTTCTCCACATGGTTTATTGTGTCATATTACATCAATCTATGCTTGACATTTGGCTTTGGTTAACTTTGAAGCTAGTCGAAACGAAGAAAGACCAAAATGGACGAACTTGGTGAAGTTGGATGATTCTTGGACCAAATGGCTCTTCTTTGTCTCAAACTTCTCCACATGGTTTATTGTGTCATATTACATCAATCTATGCTTGACATTTGGCTTTGGTTAACTTTGAAGCTAGTCAAACGAAAAAAGACCAAAATGGACGAACTTGGTTAAGTTGGATGATTCTTGGACCAAATGGCTCTTCCTTGGTCTCAAACTTCTCCACATGGTTTATTGTGTCATATTACATCAATCTATGCTTGACATTTGGCTTCGGTTAACTTTGAAGCTAGTCGAAACAAAGAAAGACCAAAATGGACGAACTTGGTTAAGTTGGATGATTCTTGGACCAAATGGCTCTTCTTTGTTCTCAAACTTCTCCACATGGTTTATTGTGTCATATTACATCAATCTATGCTTGACATTTGGCTTCGGTTAACTTTGAAGCTAGTCGAAACAAAGAAAGACCAAAATGGACGAACTTGGTTAAGTTGGATGATTCTTTGACCAAATGGCTCTTCCTTGGTCTCAAACTTCTCCACATGGTTTATTGTGTCATATTACATCAATCTATGCTTGACATTTGGCTTCGGTTAACTTTGAAGCTAGTCGAAACGAAGAAAGACCAAAATGGACGAACTTGGTGAAGTTGGATGATTCTTTGACCAAATGGCTCTTCCTTGTCTCAAACTTCTCCACATGGTTTATTGTGTCATATTACATCAATCTATGCTTGACATTTGGCTTCGGTTAACTTTGAAGCTAGTCGAAACAAAGAAAGACCAAAATGGACGAACTTGGTTAAGTTGGATGATTCTTGGACCAAATGGCTCTTCTTTGTTCTCAAACTTCTCCACATGGTTTATTGTGTCATATTACATCAATCTATGCTTGACATTTGGCTTCGGTTAACTTTGAAGCTAGTCGAAATGAAGAAAGACCAAAATGGACGAACTTGGTTAAGTTGGATGATTCTTTGACCAAATGGCTCTTCCTTGTCTCAAACTTCTCCACATGGTTTATTGTGTCATATTACATCAATCTATGCTTGACATTTGGCTTTCGGTTAACTTTGAAGCTAGTCGAAACGAAGAAAGACCAAAATGGACGAACTTGGTGAAGTTGGATGATTCTTGGACCAAATGGCTCTTCTTTGGTCTCAAACTTCTCCACATGGTTTATTGTGTCATATTACATCAATCTATGCTTGACATTTGGCTTTGGTTAACTTTGAAGCTAGTCGAAACGAAAAAAGACCAAAATGGACGAACTTGGTTAAGTTGGATGATTCTTTGACCAAATGGCTCTTCCTTGTCTCAAACTTCTCCACATGGTTTATTGTGTCATATTACATCAATCTATGCTTGACATTTGGCTTCGGTTAACTTTGAAGCTAGTCGAAACAAAGAAAGACCAAAATGGACGAACTTGGTTAAGTTGGATGATTCTTGGACCAAATGGCTCTTCCTTGGTCTCAAACTTCTCCACATGGTTTATTGTGTCATATTACATCAATCTATGCTTGACATTTGGCTTCGGTTAACTTTGAAGCTAGTCGAAACGAAGAAAGACCAAAATGGACGAACTTGGTGAAGTTGGATGATTCTTTGACCAAATGGCTCTTCCTTGTCTCAAACTTCTCCACATGGTTTATTGTGTCATATTACATCAATCTATGCTTGACATTTGGCTTCGGTTAACTTTGAAGCTAGTCGAAACGAAGAAAGACCAAAATGGACGAACTTGGTTAAGTTGGATGATTCTTTGACCAAATGGCTCTTCCTTGTCTCAAACTTCTCCACATGGTTTATTGTGTCATATTACATCAATCTATGCTTGACATTTGGCTTCGGTTAACTTTGAAGCTAGTCGAAACAAAGAAAGACCAAAATGGACGAACTTGGTTAAGTTGGATGATTCTTGGACCAAATGGCTCTTCTTTGTTCTCAAACTTCTCCACATGGTTTATTGTGTCATATTACATCAATCTATGCTTGACATTTGGCTTCGGTTAACTTTGAAGCTAGTCGAACGAAGAAAGACCAAAATGGACGAACTTGGTGAAGTTGGATGATTCTTTGACCAAATGGCTCTTCCTTGTCTCAAACTTCTCCACATGGTTTATTGTGTCATATTACATCAATCTATGCTTGACATTTGGCTTCGGTTAACTTTGAAGCTAGTCGAAATGAAGAAAGACCAAAATGGACGAACTTGGTGAAGTTGGATGATTCTTTGACCAAATGGCTCTTCTCTTGTCTCAAACTTCTCCACATGGTTTATTGTGTCATATTACATCAATCTATGCTTGACATTTGGCTTTGGTTAACTTTGAAGCTAGTCGAAACGAAGAAAGACCAAAATGGACGAACTTGGTGAAGTTGGATGATTCTTGGACCAAATGGCTCTTCCTTGTCTCAAACTTCTCCACATGGTTTATTGTGTCATATTACATCAATCTATGCTTGACATTTGGCTTCGGTTAACTTTGAAGCTAGTCGAACGAAGAAAGACCAAAATGGACGAACTTGGGTGAAGTTGGATGATTCTTGGACCAAATGGCTCTTCCTTGTCTCAAACTTCTCCACATGGTTTATTGTGTCATATTACATCAATCTATGCTTGACATTTGGCTTCGGTTAACTTTGAAGCTAGTCGAAATGAAGAAAGACCAAAATGGACGAACTTGGTGAAGTTGGATGATTCTTTGACCAAATGGCTCTTCCTTGTCTCAAACTCTCCACATGGTTTATTGTGTCATATTACATCAATCTATGCTTGACATTTGGCTTCGTTAACTTTGAAGCTAGTCGAAACGAAGAAAGACCAAAATGGACGAACTTGGTGAAGTTGGATGATTCTTGGACCAAATGGCTCTTCTTTGGTCTCAAACTTCTCCACATGGTTTATTGTGTCATATTACATCAATCTATGCTTGACATTTGGCTTTGGTTAACTTTGAAGCTAGTCGAAACGAAAAAAGACCAAAATGGACGAACTTGGTTAAGTTGGATGATTCTTTGACCAAATGGCTCTTCCTTGTCTCAAACTTCTCCACATGGTTTATTGTGTCATATTACATCAATCTATGCTTGACATTTGGCTTCGGTTAACTTTGAAGCTAGTCGAAATGAAGAAAGACCAAAATGGACGAACTTGGTGAAGTTGGATGATTCTTTGACCAAATGGCTCTTCCCTTGTCTCAAACTTCTCCACATGGTTTATTGTGTCATATTACATCAATCTATGCTTGACATTTGGCTTCGGTTAACTTTGAAGCTAGTCGAAACAAAGAAAGACCAAAATGGACGAACTTGGTTAAGTTGGATGATTCTTGGACCAAATGGCTCTTCTTTGTTCTCAAACTTCTCCACATGGTTTATTGTGTCATATTACATCAATCTATGCTTGACATTTGGCTTCGGTTAACTTTGAAGCTAGTCGAAAACAAAGAAAGACCAAAATGGACGAACTTGGTTAAGTTGGATGATTCTTTGACCAAATGGCTCTTCCTTGGTCTCAAACTTCTCCACATGGTTTATTGTGTCATATTACATCAATCTATGCTTGACATTTGGCTTCGGTTAACTTTGAAGCTAGTCGAAACGAAGAAAGACCAAAATGGACGAACTTGGTGAAGTTGGATGATTCTTTGACCAAATGGCTCTTCCTTGTCTCAAACTTCTCCACATGGTTTATTGTGTCATATTACATCAATCTATGCTTGACATTTGGCTTTGGTTAACTTTGAAGCTAGTCGAAACGAAGAAAGACCAAAATGGACGAACTTGGTGAAGTTGGATGATTCTTGGACCAAATGGCTCTTCCTTGTCTCAAACTTCTCCACATGGTTTATTGTGTCATATTACATCAATCTATGCTTGACATTTGGCTTCGGTTAACTTTGAAGCTAGTCGAAACGAAGAAAGACCAAAATGGACGAACTTGGTGAAGTTGGATGATTCTTGACCAAATGGCTCTTCCTTGTCTCAAACTTCTCCACATGGTTTATTGTGTCATATTACATCAATCTATGCTTGACATTTGGCTTTCGTTAACTTTGAAGCTAGTCGAAACGAAGAAAGACCAAAATGGACGAACTTGGTGAAGTTGGATGATTCTTGGACCAAATGGCTCTTCTTTGGTCTCAAACTTCTCCACATGGTTTATTGTGTCATATTACATCAATCTATGCTTGACATTTGGCTTTGGTTAACTTTGAAGCTAGTCGAAACGAAAAAAGACCAAAATGGACGAACTTGGTTAAGTTGGATGATTCTTGGACCAAATGGCTCTTCCTTGGTCTCAAACTTCTCCACATGGTTTATTGTGTCATATTACATCAATCTATGCTTGACATTTGGCTTCGGTTAACTTTGAAGCTAGTCGAAACAAAGAAAGACCAAAATGGACGAACTTGGTTGAGTTGGATGATTCTTGGACCAAATGGCTCTTCTTTGTTGTCAAACTTCTCCACATGGTTTATTGTGTCATATTACATCAATCTATGCTTGACATTTGGCTTTGGTTAACTTTGAAGCTAGTCGAAACAAAGAAAGACCAAAATGGACGAACTTGGTTAAGTTGGATGATTCTTTGACCAAATGGCTCTTCCTTGGTCTCAAACTTCTCCACATGGTTTATTGTGTCATATTACATCAATCTATGCTTGACATTTGGCTTTGGTTAACTTTGAAGCTAGTCGAAACGAAGAAAGACCAAAATGGACGAACTTGGTGAAGTTGGATGATTCTTGGACCAAATGGCTCTTCTTTGGTCTCAAACTTCTCCACATGGTTTATTGTGTCATATTACATCAATCTATGCTTGACATTTGGCTTTGGTTAACTTTGAAGCTAGTCGAAACGAAAAAAGACCAAAATGGACGAACTTGGTTAAGTTGGATGATTCTTGGACCAAATGGCTCTTCCTTGGTCTCAAACTTCTCCACATGGTTTATTGTGTCATATTACATCAATCTATGCTTGACATTTGGCTTCGGTTAACTTTGAAGCTAGTCGAAACAAAGAAAGACCAAAATGGACGAACTTGGTTGAGTTGGATGATTCTTGGACCAAATGGCTCTTCTTTGTGTCAAACTTCTCCACATGGTTTATTGTGTCATATTACATCAATCTATGCTTGACATTTGGCTTCGGTTAACTTTGAAGCTAGTCGAAACAAAGAAAGACCAAAATGGACGAACTTGGTTAAGTTGGATGATTCTTTGACCAAATGGCTCTTCCTTGGTCTCAAACTTCTCCACATGGTTTATTGTGTCATATTACATCAATCTATGCTTGACATTTGGCTTTGGTTAACTTTGAAGCTAGTCGAAACGAAGAAAGACCAAAATGGACGAACTTGGTGAAGTTGGATGATTCTTGGACCAAATGGCTCTTCTTTGGTCTCAAACTTCTCCACATGGTTTATTGTGTCATATTACATCAATCTATGCTTGACATTTGGCTTTGGTTAACTTTGAAGCTAGTCAAAACGAAAAAAGACCAAAATGGACGAACTTGGTTAAGTTGGATGATTCTTGGACCAAATGGCTCTTCCTTTGTCTCAAACTTCTCCACATGGTTTATTGTGTCATATTACATCAATCTATGCTTGACATTTGGCTTCGGTTAACTTTGAAGCTAGTCGAAACAAAGAAAGACCAAAATGGACGAACTTGGTTGAGTTGGATGATTCTTGGACCAAATGGCTCTTCTTTGTTGTCAAACTTCTCCACATGGTTTATTGTGTCATATTACATCAATCTATGCTTGACATTTGGCTTCGGTTAACTTTGAAGCTAGTCGAAACAAAGAAAGACCAAAATGGACGAACTTGGTTAAGTTGGATGATTCTTTGACCAAATGGCTCTTCCTTGGTCTCAAACTTCTCCACATGGTTTATTGTGTCATATTACATCAATCTATGCTTGACATTTGGCTTCGGTTAACTTTGAAGCTAGTCGAAACGAAGAAAGACCAAAATGGACGAACTTGGTGAAGTTGGATGATTCTTTGACCAAATGGCTCTTCCTTGTCTCAAACTTCTCCACATGGTTTATTGTGTCATATTACATCAATCTATGCTTGACATTTGGCTTCGGTTAACTTTGAAGCTAGTCGAAATGAAGAAAGACCAAAATGGACGAACTTGGTGAAGTTGGATGATTCTTTGACCAAATGGCTCTTCCTTGTCTCAAACTTCTCCACATGGTTTATTGTGTCATATTACATCAATCTATGCTTGACATTTGGCTTTGGTTAACTTTGAAGCTAGTCGAAACGAAGAAAGACCAAAATGGACGAACTTGGTGAAGTTGGATGATTCTTGGACCAAATGGCTCTTCCTTGTCTCAAACTTCTCCACATGGTTTATTGTGTCATATTACATCAATCTATGCTTGACATTTGGCTTCGGTTAACTTTGAAGCTAGTCGAACTGAAGAAAGACCAAAATGGACGAACTTGGTGAAGTTGGATGATTCTTTGACCAAATGGCTCTTCCTTGTCTCAAACTTCTCCACATGGTTTATTGTGTCATATTACATCAATCTATGCTTGACATTTGGCTTCGGTTAACTTTGAAGCTAGTCGAAATGAAGAAAGACCAAAATGGACGAACTTGGTGAAGTTGGATGATTCTTTGACCAAATGGCTCTTCCTTGTCTCAAACTTCTCCACATGGTTTATTGTGTCATATTACATCAATCTATGCTTGACATTTGGCTTCGGTTAACTTTGAAGCTAGTCGAAATGAAGAAAGACCAAAATGGACGAACTTGGTGAAGTTGGATGATTCTTGGACCAAATGGCTCTTCCTTGTCTCAAACTTCTCCACATGGTTTATTGTGTCATATTACATCAATCTATGCTTGACATTTGGCTTCGGTTAACTTTGAAGCTAGTCGAAACGAAGAAAGACCAAAATGGACGAACTTGGTGAAGTTGGATGATTCTTTGACCAAATGGCTCTTCCTTGTCTCAAACTTCTCCACATGGTTTATTGTGTCATATTACATCAATCTATGCTTGACATTTGGCTTTGGTTAACTTTGAAGCTAGTCGAAATGAAGAAAGACCAAAATGGACGAACTTGGTGAAGTTGGATGATTCTTGGACCAAATGGCTCTTCCTTGGTCTCAAACTTCTCCACATGGTTTATTGTGTCATATTACATCAATCTATGCTTGACATTTGGCTTTGGTTAACTTTGAAGCTAGTCGAAACGAAGAAAGACCAAAATGGACGAACTTGGTTAAGTTGGATGATTCTTTAACCAAATGGCTCTTCCTTGGTCTCAAACTTCTCCACATGGTTTATTGTGTCATATTACATCAATCTATGCTTGACATTTGGCTTCGGTTAACTTTGAAGCTAGTCGAAATGAAGAAAGACCAAAATGGACGAACTTGGTGAAGTTGGATGATTCTTTGACCAAATGGCTCTTCCTTGTCTCAAACTTCTCCACATGGTTTATTGTGTCATATTACATCAATCTATGCTTGACATTTGGCTTGGTTAACTTTGAAGCTAGTCGAAATGAAGAAAGACCAAAATGGACGAACTTGGTGAAGTTGGATGATTCTTTGACCAAATGGCTCTTCCTTGTCTCAAACTTCTCCACATGGTTTATTGTGTCATATTACATCAATCTATGCTTGACATTTGGCTTTGGTTAACTTTGAAGCTAGTCGAAACGAAGAAAGACCAAAATGGACGAACTTGGTGAAGTTGGATGATTCTTGGACCAAATGGCTCTTCTTTTGTCTCAAACTTCTCCACATGGTTTATTGTGTCATATTACATCAATCTATGCTTGACATTTGGCTTTGGTTAACTTTGAAGCTAGTCAAAACGAAAAAAGACCAAAATGGACGAACTTGGTTAAGTTGGATGATTCTTGGACCAAATGGCTCTTCCTTGGTCTCAAACTTCTCCACATGGTTTATTGTGTCATATTACATCAATCTATGCTTGACATTTGGCTTCGGTTAACTTTGAAGCTAGTCAAAATGAAGAAAGACCAAAATGGACGAACTTGGTGAAGTTGGATGATTCTTTGACCAAATGGCTCTTCACTGTCTCAAACTTCTCCACATGGTTTATTGTGTCATATTACATCAATCTATGCTTGACATTTGGCTTTTCTTAACTTTGAAGCTAGTCGAAAAGAAGAAAGACCAAAATGGACGAACTTGGTGAAGTTGGATGATTCTTGGACCAAATGGCTCTTCTTTGGTCTCAAACTTCTCCACGTTTATTGTGTCATATTACATCAATCTATGCTTGACATTTGGCTTCGGTTAACTTTGAAGCTAGTCGAAACAAAGAAAGACCAAAATGGACGAACTTGGTTAAGTTGGATGATTCTTTGACCAAATGGCTCTTCCTTGATCTCAAACTTCTCCACATGGTTTATTGTGTCATATTACATCAATCTATGCTTGACATTTGGCTTCGGTTAACTTTGAAGCTAGTCGAAATGAAGAAAGACCAAAATGGACGAACTTGGTGAAGTTGGATGATTCTTTGACCAAATGGCTCTTCCTTGTCTCAAACTTCTCCACATGGTTTATTGTGTCATATTACATCAATCTATGCTTGACATTTGGCTTCGGTTAACTTTGAAGCTAGTCGAAATGAAGAAAGACCAAAATGGACGAACTTGGTGAAGTTGGATGATTCTTTGACCAAATGGCTCTTCCTTGTCTCAAACTTCTCCACATGGTTTATTGTGTCATATTACATCAATCTATGCTTGACATTTGGCTTTGGTTAACTTTGAAGCTAGTCGAAACAAAGAAAGACCAAAATGGACGAACTTGGTTAAGTTGGATGATTCTTTGACCAAATGGCTCTTCCTTGGTCTCAAACTTCTCCACATGGTTTATTGTGTCATATTACATCAATCTATGCTTGACATTTGGCTTCGGTTAACTTTGAAGCTAGTCGAAACGAAGAAAGACCAAAATGGACGAACTTGGTTAAGTTGGATGATTCTTTGACCAAATGGCTCTTCCTTGTCTCAAACTTCTCCACATGGTTTATTGTGTCATATTACATCAATCTATGCTTGACATTTGGCTTTGGTTAACTTTGAAGCTAGTCGAAACGAAGAAAGACCAAAATGGACGAACTTGGTTAAGTTGGATGATTCTTTGACCAAATGGCTCTTCCTTGTCTCAAACTTCTCCACATGGTTTATTGTGTCATATTACATCAATCTATGCTTGACATTTGGCTTCGGTTAACTTTGAAGCTAGTTAAAATGAAGAAAGACCAAAATGGACGAACTTGGTGAAGTTGGATGATTCTTGGACCAAATGGCTCTTCTTTGGTGTCAAACTTCTCCACATGGTTTATTGTGTCATATTACATCAATCTATGCTTGACATTTGGCTTTGGTTAACTTTGAAGCTAGTCAAAACGAAAAAAGACCAAAATGGACGAACTTGGTTAAGTTGGATGATTCTTGGACCAAATGGTCTTCCTTGGTCTCAAACTTCTCCACATGGTTTATTGTGTCATATTACATCAATCTATGCTTGACATTTGGCTTTGGTCAACTTTGAAGCTAGACGGAGGAAGAATACGAACTTGGTTAAGTTGGATGATTCTTGGACCAAATGGCTCTTCGTTGGTCTCAAACTTCTCCACATGGTTTATTGTGTCATATTACATCAATCTATGCTTGACATTTTCTTGGGTTCACTTTGAAGCTAGTCGAAACAAAGAAAGACCAAAATAGACGAACTTGGTTAAGTTGGATGATTCTTGGACCAAATGACTCTTCCATGGTGTCAAACATCTCCATAAGGTTCTGTGTCAAACTTCCACATGGTTTACTGTGTCATATTACATCAATCTATGCTTGACATTTGGCTTCGGTTAACTTTGAAGCTAGTCGAAACAAAGAAAGACCAAAATGGACAACTTGGTTAAGTTGGATGATTCTTGGACCAAATGGCTCTTCCTTGGTCTCAAACTTCTCCACATGGTTTATTGTGTCATATTACATCAATCTATGCTTGACATTTGGCTTTCGTTAACTTTGAAGCTAGTCGAAACAAAGAAAGACCAAAATGGACGAACTTGGTTAAGTTGGATGATTCTTTGGCCAAATGGCTCTTCCTTGATCTCAAACTTCTCCACATGGTTTATTGTGTCATATTACATCAATTATGCTTGACATTTTGCTTTGGTTAACTTTGAAGCTAGTCGAAACGAAGAAAGACCAAAATGGACGAACTTGGTTAAGTTGGATGATTTTTACCAAATGGCTCTTCGTTGGTCTCAAACTTCTCCACATGGTTTATTGTGTCATATTACATCAATCTATGCTTGACATTTGGCTTCAGATAACTTTGAAGCTAGTCGAAACGAAGAAAGACCAAAATGGACGAACTTGGTTAAGTTGGATGATTCTTGGACCAAATGGCTCTTCCTTGGTCTCAAACTTCTCCACATGGTTTATTGTGTCATATTACATCAATCTATGCTTGACATTTGGCTTCGGTTAACTTTGAAGCTAGTCGAAACAAAGAAAGACCAAAATGGACGAACTTGGTTAAGTTGGATGATTCTTGGACCAAATGGCTCTTCCTTGGTCTCAAACTTCTCCACATGGTTTATTGTGTCATATTACATCAATCTATGCTTGACATTTGGCTTTGGTTAACTTTGAAGCTAGTCGAAAGGAAGAAAGACCAAAATGGACGAACTTGGTTAAGTTGGATGATTCTTGGACCAAATGTCTCTTCTTTGGTCTCAAACTTCTCCACATGGTTTATTGTGTCATATTACATCAATCTATGCTTGACATTTGGCTTCGGTTAACTTTGAAGCTAGTCGAAACGAAGAAAGACCAAAATGGACGAACTTGGTTAAGTTGGATGATTCTTGGACCAAATGGCTCTTCCGTGGTCTCAAACTTCTCCACATGGTTTATTGTGTCATATTACATCAATCTATGCTTGACATTTGGCTTTGGTTAACTTTGAAGCTAGTCGAAACAAAGAAAGACCAAAATGGACGAACTTGGTTAAGTTGGATGATTCTTGGACCAAATGGCTCTTCCTTGGTCTCAAACTTCTCCACATGGTTTATTGTGTCATATTACATCAATCTATGCTTGACATTTGGCTTTGGTTAACTTTGAAGCTAGTCGAAACAAAGAAAGACCAAAATGGACGAACTTGGTTAAGTTGGATGATTCTTTGACCAAATGGCTCTTCGTTGGTCTCAAACTTCTCCACATGGTTTATTGTGTCATATTACATCAATCTATGCTTGACATTTGGCTTGGTTAACTTTGAAGCTAGTCGAAACAAAGAAAGACCAAAATGGACGAACTTGGTTAAGTTGGATGATTCTTGGACCAAATGGCTCTTCGTTGGTCTCAAACTTCTCCACATGGTTTATTGTGTCATATTACATCAATCTATGCTTGACATTTGGCTTCGGTTAACTTTGAAGCTAGTCGAAACAAAGAAAGACCAAAATGGACGAACTTGGTTAAGTTGGATGATTCTTGGACCAAATGTCTCTTCTTTGGTCTCAAACTTCTCCACATGGTTTATTGTGTCATATTACATCAATCTATGCTTGACATTTGGCTTCGGTTAACTTTGAAGCTAGTCGAAAGGAAGAAAGACCAAAATGGACGAACTTGGTTAAGTTGGATGATTCTTGGACCAAATGGCTCTTCGTTGGTCTCAAACTTCTCCACATGGTTTATTGTGTCATATTACATCAATCTATGCTTGACATTTGGCTTCGGTTAACTTTGAAGCTAGTCGAAACGAAGAAAGACCAAAATGGACGAACTTGGTTAAGTTGGATGATTCTTGGACCAAATGGCTCTTCTTTGTCTCAAACTTCTCCACATGGTTTATTGTGTCATATTACATCAATCTATGCTTGACATTTGGCTTTGGTTAACTTTGAAGCTAGTCGAAACAAAGAAAGACCAAAATAGACGAACTTGGTTAAGTTGGATGATTCTTGGACCAAATGGCTCTTCGTTGGTCTCAAACTTCTCCACATGGTTTATTGTGTCATATTACATCAATCTATGCTTGACATTTGGCTTCGGTTAACTTTGAAGCTAGTCGAAACAAAGAAAGACCAAAATAGACGAACTTGGTTAAGTTGGATGATTCTTGGACCAAATGGCTCTTCGTTGGTCTCAAACTTCTCCACATGGTTTATTGTGTCATATTACATCAATCTATGCTTGACATTTGGCTTTGGTTAACTTTGAAGCTAGTCAAAACAAAGAAAGACCAAAATAGACGAACTTGGTTAAGTTGGATGATTCTTTGACCAAATGGCTCTTCTTTGGTCTCAAACTTCTCCACATGGTTTATTGTGTCATATTACATCAATCTATGCTTGACATTTGGCTTCGGTTAACTTTGAAGCTAGTCGAAACAAAGAAAGACCAAAATAGACGAACTTGGTTAATTGGATGATTCTTGGACCAAATGGCTCTTCCTTGGTCTCAAACTTCTCCACATGGTTTATTGTGTCATATTACATCAATCTATGCTTGACATTTGGCTTGGTTAACTTTGAAGCTACATGAAACAAAGAAAGACCAAAATAGACGAACTTGGTTAAGTTGGATGATTCTTGGACCAAATGGCTCTTCCTTGGTCTCAAACTTCTCCACATGGTTTATTGTGTCATATTACATCAATCTATGCTTGACATTTGGCTTCGGTTAACTTTGAAGCTAGTCGAAACAAAGAAAGACCAAAATAGACGAACTTGGTTAAGTTGGATGATTCTTGGACCAAATGGCTCTTCCTTGGTCTCAAACTTCTCCACATGGTTTATTGTGTCATATTACATCAATCTATGCTTGACATTTGGCTTTGGTTAACTTTGAAGCTAGTCGAAACAAAGAAAGACCAAAATAGACGAACTTGGTTAAGTTGGATGATTCTTGGACCAAATGGCTCTTCGTTGGTCTCAAACTTCTCCACATGGTTTATTGTGTCATATTACATCAATCTATGCTTGACATTTGGCTTCGGTTAACTTTGAAGCTAGTCGAAACAAAGAAAGACCAAAATAGACGAACTTGGTTAAGTTGGATGATTCTTTGACCAAATGGCTCTTCGTTGGTCTCAAACTTCTCCACATGGTTTATTGTGTCATATTACATCAATCTATGCTTGACATTTGGCTTTGGTTAACTTTGAAGCTAGTCAAAACAAAGAAAGACCAAAATAGACGAACTTGGTTAAGTTGGATGATTCTTTGACCAAATGGCTCTTCTTTGGTCTCAAACTTCTCCACATGGTTTATTGTGTCATATTACATCAATCTATGCTTGACATTTGGCTTCGGTTAACTTTGAAGCTAGTCGAAACAAAGAAAGACCAAAATAGACGAACTTGGTTAAGTTGGATGATTCTTGGACCAAATGGCTCTTCCTTGGTCTCAAACTTCTCCACATGGTTTATTGTGTCATATTACATCAATCTATGCTTGACATTTGGCTTGGTTAACTTTGAAGCTAGTGAAACAAAGAAAGACCAAAATGGACGAACTTGGTTAAGTTGGATGATTCTTGGACCAAATGGCTCTTCCTTGGTCTCAAACTTCTCCACATGGTTTATTGTGTCATATTACATCAATCTATGCTTGACATTTGGCTTCGGTTAACTTTGAAGCTAGTCGAAACAAAGAAAGACCAAAATAGACGAACTTGGTTAAGTTGGATGATTCTTGGACCAAATGGCTCTTCCTTGGTCTCAAACTTCTCCACATGGTTTATTGTGTCATATTACATCAATCTATGCTTGACATTTGGCTTTGGTTAACTTTGAAGCTAGTCGAAACAAAGAAAGACCAAAATAGACGAACTTGGTTAAGTTGGATGATTCTTGGACCAAATGGCTCTTCGTTGGTCTCAAACTTCTCCACATGGTTTATTGTGTCATATTACATCAATCTATGCTTGACATTTGGCTTCGGTTAACTTTGAAGCTAGTCGAAACAAAGAAAGACCAAAATAGACGAACTTGGTTAAGTTGGATGATTCTTTGACCAAATGGCTCTTCGTTGGTCTCAAACTTCTCCACATGGTTTATTGTGTCATATTACATCAATCTATGCTTGACATTTGGCTTGGTTAACTTTGAAGCTAGTCGAAACAAAGAAAGACCAAAATGGACGAACTTGGTTAAGTTGGATGATTCTTGGACCAAATGGCTCTTCTTTGGTCTCAAACTTCTCCACATGGTTTATTGTGTCATATTACATCAATCTATGCTTGACATTTGGCTTCGGTTAACTTTGAAGCTAGTCGAAACAAAGAAAGACCAAAATAGACGAACTTGGTTAAGTTGGATGATTCTTGGACCAAATGGCTCTTCCTTGGTCTCAAACTTCTCCACATGGTTTATTGTGTCATATTACATCAATCTATGCTTGACATTTGGCTTTGGTTAACTTTGAAGCTAGTCGAAACAAAGAAAGACCAAAATAGACGAACTTGGTTAAGTTGGATGATTCTTTGACCAAATGGCTCTTCTTTGGTCTCAAACTTCTCCACATGGTTTATTGTGTCTTATTACATCAATCTATGCTTGACATTTGGCTTGGTTAACTTTGAAGCTAGTCGAAACAAAGAAAGACCAAAATAGACGAACTTGGTTAAGTTGGATGATTCTTGGACCAAATGGCTCTTCGTTGGTCTCAAACTTCTCCACATGGTTTATTGTGTCATATTACATCAATCTATGCTTGACATTTGGCTTTGGTTAACTTTGAAGCTAGTCGAAACAAAGAAAGACCAAAATAGACGAACTTGGTTAAGTTGGATGATTCTTTGACCAAATGGCTCTTCGTTGGTCTCAAACTTCTCCACATGGTTTATTGTGTCATATTACATCAATCTATGCTTGACATTTGGCTTTGGTTAACTTTGAAGCTAGTCAAAACAAAGAAAGACCAAAATGGACGAACTTGGTTAAGTTGGATGATTCTTGGACCAAATGGCTCTTCTTGGTGTCAAACTTCTCCACATGGTTTATTGTGTCATATTACATCAATCTATGCTTGACATTTGGCTTCGGTTAACTTTGAAGCTACATGAAACAAAGAAAGACCAAAATAGACGAACTTGGTTAAGTTGGATGATTCTTGGACCAAATGGCTCTTCCTTGGTCTCAAACTTCTCCACATGGTTTATTGTGTCATATTACATCAATCTATGCTTGACATTTGGCTTTGGTTAACTTTGAAGCTAGTCGAAACAAAGAAAGACCAAAATGGACGAACTTGGTTAAGTTGGATGATTCTTGGACCAAATGTCTCTTCTTTGATCTCAAACTTCTCCACATGGTTTATTGTGTCATATTACATCAATTTATGCTTGACATTTGGCTTCGGTTAACTTTGAAGCTAGTCGAAACAAAGAAAGACCAAAATAGACGAACTTGGTTAAGTTGGATGATTCTTTGACCAAATGGCTCTTCGTTGGTCTCAAACTTCTCCACATGGTTTATTGTGTCATATTACATCAATCTATGCTTGACATTTGGCTTTGGTTAACTTTGAAGCTAGTCGAAACAAAGAAAGACCAAAATAGACGAACTTGGTTAAGTTGGATGATTCTTTGACCAAATGGCTCTTCGTTGGTCTCAAACTTCTCCACATGGTTTATTGTGTCATATTACATCAATCTATGCTTGACATTTGGCTTTGGTTAACTTTGAAGCTAGTCGAAACAAAGAAAGACCAAAATGGACGAACTTGGTTAAGTTGGATGATTCTTGGACCAAATGGCTCTTCCTGGTCTCAAACTTCTCCACATGGTTTATTGTGTCATATTACATCAATCTATGCTTGACATTTGGTTCGGTTAACTTTGAAGCTAGTGAAACAAAGAAAGACCAAAATAGACGAACTTGGTTAAGTTGGATGATTCTTGGACCAAATGGCTCTTCCTTGGTCTCAAACTTCTCCACATGGTTTATTGTGTCATATTACATCAATCTATGCTTGACATTTGGCTTTGGTTAACTTTGAAGTAGTCGAAACAAAGAAAGACCAAAATGGACGAACTTGGTTAAGTTGGATGATTCTTGGACCAAATGTCTCTTCTTTGGTGTCAAACTTCTCCACATGGTTTATTGTGTCATATTACATCAATTTATGCTTGACATTTGGCTTCGGTTAACTTTGAAGCTAGTCGAAACAAAGAAAGACCAAAATAGACGAACTTGGTTAAGTTGGATGATTCTTTGACCAAATGGCTCTTCGTTGGTCTCAAACTTCTCCACATGGTTTATTGTGTCATATTACATCAATTTATGCTTGACATTTGGCTTGGTTAACTTTGAAGCTAGTCGAAAAAAAGAAAGACCAAAATAGACGAACTTGGTTAAGTTGGATGATTCTTTGACCAAATGGCTCTTCGTTGGTCTCAAACTTCTCCACATGGTTTATTGTGTCATATTACATCAATTTATGCTTGACATTTGGCATTGGTTAACTTTGAAGCTAGTCAAAACAAAGAAAGACCAAAATAGACGAACTTGGTTAAGTTGGATGATTCTTTGACCAAATTACTCTTCTTTGGTCTCAAACTTCTCCACATGGTTTATTGTGTCATATTACATCAATCTATGCTTGACATTTGGCTTCGGTTAACTTTGAAGCTAGTCGAAACAAAGAAAGACCAAAATAGACGAACTTGGTTAAGTTGGATGATTCTTTGACCAAATGGCTCTTCGTTGGTCTCAAACTTCTCCACATGGTTTATTGTGTCATATTACATCAATTTATGCTTGACATTTGGCTTGGTTAACTTTGAAGCTAGTCAAAACAAAGAAAGACCAAAATAGACGAACTTGGTTAAGTTGGATGATTCTTTACCAAATGGCTCTTCGTTGGTCTCAAACTTCTCCACATGGTTTATTGTGTCTAATTACATCAATCTATGCTTGACATTTGGCTTCGGTTAACTTTGAAGCTAGTCGAAACAAAGAAAGACCAAAATGGACGAACTTGGTTAAGTTGGATGATTCTTGGACCAAATGGCTCTTCTTTGGTCTCAAACTTCTCCACATGGTTTATTGTGTCATATTACATCAATCTATGCTTGACATTTGGCTTCGGTTAACTTTGAAGCTAGTCGAAACAAAGAAAGACCAAAATGGACGAACTTGGTTAAGTTGGATGATTCTTGGACCAAATGGCTCTTCCTTGGTCTCAAACTTCTCCACATGGTTTATTGTGTCATATTACATCAATCTATGCTTGACATTTGACTTTGGTTAACTTTGAAGCTAGTCGAAAAAAGAAAGACCAAAATAGACGAACTTGGTTAAGTTGGATGATTCTTTGACCAAATGGCTCTTCGTTGGTCTCAAACTTCTCCACATGGTTTATTGTGTCATATTACATCAATTATGCTTGACATTTGGCATTGGTTAACTTTGAAGCTATTCAAAACAAAGAAAGACCAAAATAGACGAACTTGGTTAAGTTGGATGATTCTTTGACCAAATGGCTCTTCGTTGGTCTCAAACTTCTCCACATGGTTTATTTTGTCATATTACATCAATCTATGCTTGACATTTGCTTCGGTTAACTTTGAAGCTAGTCGAAACAAAGAAAGACCAAAATAGACGAACTTGGTTAAGTTGGATGATTCTTGGACCAAATGGCTCTTCGTTGGTCTCAAACTTCTCCACATGGTTTATTGTGTCATATTACATCAATTTATGCTTGACATTTGGCTTGGTTAACTTTGAAGCTATTCAAAACAAAGAAAGACCAAAATAGACGAACTTGGTTAAGTTGGATGATTCTTTGACCAAATGGCTCTTCGTTGGTCTCAAACTTCTCCACATGGTTTATTTTGTCATATTACATCAATCTATGCTTGACATTTGCTTCGGTTAACTTTGAAGCTAGTCGAAACAAAGAAAGACCAAAATAAACGAACTTGGTTAAGTTGGATGATTCTTGGACCAAATGGCTCTTCCTTGGTCTCAAACTTCTCCACATGGTTTATTGTGTCATATTACATCAATCTATGCTTGACATTTGGCTTCGGTTAACTTTGAAGCTAGTGGAAACTAAGAAAGACCAAAATGGACGAACTTGGTTAAGTTGGATGATTCTTGGACCAAATGGCTCTTCGTTGGTCTCAAACTTCTCCACATGGTTTATTGTGTCATATTACATCAATCTATGCTTGACATTTGGCTTTGGTTAACTTTGAAGTTAGTCAAAATGAAGAAAGACCAAAATAGACGAACTTGGTTAAGTTGGATGATTCTTGGACCAAATGGCTCTTCCTTGGTCTCAAACTTCTCCACATGGTTTATTGTGTCATATTACATCAATCTATGCTTGACATTTGGATTTGGTTAACTTTGAAGCTAGTTGGAACGAAGAAAGACCAAAATAGACGAACTTGGTTAAGTTGGATGATTCTTGGACCAAATGGCTTTCCTTGGTCTCAAACTTCTCCACATGGTTTATTGTGTCATATTACATCAATCTATGCTTGACATTTGGCTTCGGTTAACTTTGAAGCTAGTCGAAACGAAGAAAGACCAAAATGGACGAACTTGGTTAAGTTGGATGATTCTTGGACCAAATGGCTCTTCGTTGGTCTCAAACTTCTCCACATGGTTTATTGTGTCATATTACATCAATTTATGCTTGACATTTGGCTTCGGTTAACTTTGAAGCTAGTCGGAGGGAAGAAAGACCAAAATGGACGAACTTGGTTAAGTTGGATGATTCTTGGACCAAATGGCTCTTCCTTGGTCTCAAACTTCTCCACATGGTTTATTGTTTCATATTACATCAATATATGCTTGACATTTGGCTTTGGTTAACTTTGAAGCTAGTCGGAGGGAAGAAAGACCAAAATAGACGAACTTGGTTAAGTTGGATGATTCTTGGACCAAATGGCTCTTCGTTGGTCTCAAACTTCTCCACATGGTTTATTGTTTCATATTACATCAATTTATGCTTGACATTTGGATTTGGTTAACTTTGAAGCTACTTGGAACGAAGAAAGACCAAAAAGGACGAACTTGGTTAAGTTGGATGATTCTTGGACCAAATGGCTCTTCGTTGGTCTCAAACTTCTCCACATGGTTTATTGTTTCATATTACATCAATCTATGCTTGACATTTGGCTTTGGTTAACTTTGAAGCTAGTGGAAACGAAGAAAGACCAAAATGGACGAACTTGGTTAAGTTGGATGATTCTTGGACCAAATGGCTCTTCGTTGGTCTCAAACTTCTCCACATGGTTTATTGTGTCATATTACATCAATCTATGCTTGACATTTGGCTTTGGTTAACTTTGAAGCTAGTCAAAACGAAGAAAGACCAAAATAGATAAACTTGGTTAAGTTGGATGATTCTTGGACCAAATGGCTCTTCCTTGGTCTCAAACTTCTCCACATGGTTTATTGTGTCATATTACATCAATCTATGCTTGACATTTGGCTTTGGTTAACTTTGAAGCTAGTTGGAACGAAGAAAGACCAAAATGGACGAACTTGGTTAAGTTGGATGATTCTTGGACCAAATGGCTTTTCCTTGGTCTCAAACTTCTCCACATGGTTTATTGTTTCATATTACATCAATCTATGCTTGACATTTGGCTTGGGTTAACTTTGAAGCTAGTGGAATGAAGAAAGACCAAAATGGACGAACTTGGTTAAGTTGGATGATTCTTGGACCAAATGGCTCTTCCTTGGTCTCAAACTTCTCCACATGGTTTATTGTGTCATATTACATCAATTTATGCTTGACATTTGGCTTCGGTTAACTTTGAAGCTAGATAGAGGGAAGAAAGACCAAAATAGACGAACTTGGTTAAGTTGGATGATTCTTGGACCAAATGGCTCTTCCTTGGTCTCAAACTTCTCCACATGGTTTATTGTGTCATATTACATCAATCTATGCTTGACATTTGGCTTTGGTTAACTTTGAAGCTAGTCAAAACGAAGAAAGACCAAAATAGACGAACTTGGTTAAGTTGGATGATTCTTGGACCAAATGGCTCTTCCTTGGTCTCAAACTTCTCCACATGGTTTATTGTGTCATATTACATCAATCTATGCTTGACATTTGGCTTTGGTTAACTTTGAAGCTAGTTGGAACGAAGAAAGACCAAAATGGACGAACTTGGTTAAGTTGGATGATTCTTGGACCAAATGGCTCTTCCTTGGTCTCAAACTTCTCCACATGGTTTATTGTTTCATATTACATCAATCTATGCTTGACATTTGGCTTCGGTTAACTTTGAAGCTAGTGGAAACGAAGAAAGACCAAAATGGACGAACTTGGTTAAGTTGGATGATTCTTGGACCAAATGGCTCTTCTTGGTCTCAAACTTCTCCACATGGTTTATTGTGTCATATTACATCAATTTATGCTTGACATTTGGTTTCGGTTAACTTTGAAGCTAGACGGAGGGAAGAAAGACCAAAATAGACGAACTTGGTTAAGTTGGATGATTCTTGGACCAAATGGCTCTTCGTTGGTCTCAAACTTCTCCACATGGTTTATTGTTTCATATTACATCAATCTATGCTTGACATTTGGATTTGGTTAACTTTGAAGCTACTTGGAATGAAGAAAGACCAAAATAGACGAACTTGGTTAAGTTGGATGATTCTTGGACCAAATGGCTCTTCCTTGGTCTCAAACTTCTCCACATGGTTTATTGTTTCATATTACATCAATCATGCTTGACATTTGGATTTGGTTAACTTTGAAGCTACTTTGAACGAATAAGACCAAAATAGACGAACTTGGTTAAGTTGGATGATTCTTGGACCAAATGGCTCTTCCTTGGTCTCAAACTTCTCCACATGGTTTATTGTGTCATATTACATCAATCTATGCTTGACATTTGGCTTTTGTTAACTTTGAAGCTAGTGGAAACGAAGAATGACCAAAAAAGACGAACTTGGTTAAGTTGGATGATTCTTGGACCAAATGGCTCTTCCTTGGTCTCAAACTTCTCCACATGGTTTATTGTGTCATATTACATCAATTTATGCTTGACATTTGGCTTCGGTTAACTTTGAAGCTAGACGGAGGGAAGAAAGACCAAAATAGACGAACTTGGTTAAGTTGGATGTTTATTGGACCAAATGGCTCTTCCTTGGTCTCAAACTTCTCCACATGGTTTATTGTTTCATATTACATCAATCTTGCTTGACATTTGGATTTGGTTAACTTTGAAGCTAGTGGAAGAAAGAAAGACCAAAATGGACGAACTTGGTTAAGTTGGATGATTTTTGGACCAAATGGCTCTTCGTTGGTCTCAAACTTCTCCACATGGTTTATTGTGTCATATTACATCAATCTATGCTTGACATTTGGCTTGGTTAACTTTGAAGCTAGTCAAAACGAAGAAAGACCAAAATAGACGAACTTGGTTAAGTTGGATGATTCTTGGACCAAATGGCTCTTCCTTGGTCTCAAACTTCTCCACATGGTTTATTGTGTCATATTACATCAATCTATGCTTGACATTTGGCTTCGGTTAACTTTGAAGCTAGTCGAAATGATGAAAGACCAAAATAGACGAACTTGGTTAAGTTGGATGATTCTTGGACCAAATGGCTCTTCCTTGGTCTCAAACTTCTCCACATGGTTTATTGTGTCATATTACATCAATATATGCTTGACATTTGGCTTCGGTTAACTTTGAAGCTAGACGGAGGGAAGAAAGACCAAAATAGACGAACTTGGTTAAGTTGGATGATTCTTGGACCAAATGGCTTTTCCTTGGTCTCAAACTTCTCCACATGGTTTATTGTGTCATATTACATCAATATATGCTTGACATTTGGCTTCGGTTAACTTTGAAGCTAGTCAAAACGATGAAAGACCAAAATAGACGAACTTGGTTAAGTTGGATGTTTCTTGGACCAAATGGCTCTTCCTTGGTCTCAAACTTCTCCACATGGTTTATTGTTTCATATTACATCAATGTATGCTTGACATTTGGATTTGGTTAACTTTGAAGCTACTTGGAACGAATATAGACCAAAATAGACGAACTTGGTTAAGTTGGATGATTCTTGGACCAAATGGCTTTTCCTTGGTCTCAAACTTCTCCACATGGTTTATTGTGTCATATTACATCAATATATGCTTGACATTTGGCTTCGGTTAACTTTGAAGCTAGTCAAAACGATGAAAGACCAAAATAGACGAACTTGGTTAAGTTGGATGATTCTTGGACCAAATGGCTCTTCCTTGGTCTCAAACTTCTCCACATGGTTTATTGTGTCATATTACATCAATTTATGCTTGACATTTGGTTTGGTTAACTTTGAAGCTAGACGGAGGGAAGAAAGACCAAAATAGACGAACTTGGTTAAGTTGGATGATTCTTGGACCAAATGGCTCTTCCTTGGTCTCAAACTTCTCCACATGGTTTATTGTTTCATATTACATCAATGTTTGCTTGACATTTGGATTTGGTTAACTTTGAAGCTAGTGGAAAGAAAGAAAGACCAAAATGGACGAACTTGGTTAAGTTGGATGATTCTTGGACCAAATGGCTCTTCGTTGGTCTCAAACTTCTCCACATGGTTTATTGTGTCATATTACATCAATTTATGCTTGACATTTGGATTCGGTTAACTTTGAAGCTACTTGGAACGAATATAGACCAAAATAGACGAACTTGGTTAAGTTGGATGATTCTTGGACCAAATGGCTCTTCGTTGGTCTCAAACTTCTCCACATGGTTTATTGTGTCATATTACATCAATCTATGCTTGACATTTGGCTTCGGTTAACTTTGAAGCTAGACGGAGGAAGAAAGACCAAAATAGACGAACTTGGTTAAGTTGGATGATTCTTGGACCAAATGGCTCTTCGTTGGTCTCAAACTTCTCCACATGGTTTATTGTTTCATATTACATCAATGTATGCTTGACATTTGGATTCGGTTAACTTTGAAGCTACTTGGAACGAATATAGACCAAAATAGACGAACTTGGTTAAGTTGGATGATTCTTGGACCAAATGGCTCTTCGTTGGTCTCAAACTTCTCCACATGGTTTATTGTGTCATATTACATCAATTTATGCTTGACATTTGGCTTCGGTTAACTTTGAAGCTAGTCGAAACGAAGAAAGACCAAAATAGACGAACTTGGTTAAGTTGGATGATTCTTGGACCAAATGGCTCTTCGTTTGTCTCAAACTTCTCCACATGGTTTATTGTTTCATATTACATCAATGTATGCTTGACATTTGATTTTGGTTAACTTTGAAGCTACTATGAACGAATATAGACCAAAAAGGACGAACTTGGTTAAGTTGGATCCAGATGGCTCTTCCTTGGTCTCAAACTTCTCCACATGGTTTATTGTGTCATATTACATCAATTTATGCTTGACATTTGGCTTCGGTTAACTTTGAAGCTAGACAGAGGGAACTTGGTTAAGTTGGATGATTCTTGGACCAAATGGCTCTTCCTTGGTCTCAAACTTCTCCACATGGTTTATTGTGTCATATTACATCAATTTATGCTTGACATTTGGATTTGGTTAACTTTGAAGCTAGTTGGAACGAAGAAAGACCAAAATAGACGAACTTGGTTAAGTTGGATGATTCTTGGACCAAATGGCTTTTCCTTGGTCTCAAACTTCTCCACATGGTTTATTGTGTCATATTACATCAATATATGCTTGACATTTGGCTTCGGTTAACTTTGAAGCTAGTCAAAACGATGAAAGACCAAAATAGACGAACTTGGTTAAGTTGGATGATTCTTGGACCAAATGGCTCTTCCTTGGTCTCAAACTTCTCCACATGGTTTATTGTTTCATATTACATCAATGTATGCTTGACATTTGGATTTGGTTAACTTTGAAGCTACTTGGAACGAATATAGACCAAAATAGACGAACTTGGTTAAGTTGGATGATTCTTGGACCAAATGGCTTTTCCTTGGTCTCAAACTTCTCCACATGGTTTATTGTGTCATATTACATCAATATATGCTTGACATTTGGCTTCGGTTAACTTTGAAGCTAGTCAAAACGATGAAAGACCAAAATAGACGAACTTGGTTAAGTTGGATGTTTCTTGGACCAAATGGCTCTTCCTTGGTCTCAAACTTCTCCACATGGTTTATTGTTTCATATTACATCAATGTATGCTTGACATTTGGATTTGGTTAACTTTGAAGCTACTTGGAACGAATATAGACCAAAATAGACGAACTTGGTTAAGTTGGATGATTCTTGGACCAAATGGCTTTCCTTGGTCTCAAACTTCTCCACATGGTTTATTGTGTCATATTACATCAATATATGCTTGACATTTGGCTTCGGTTAACTTTGAAGCTTGTCAAAACGATGAAAGACCAAAATAGACGAACTTGGTTAAGTTGGATGATTATTGGACCAAATGGCTCTTCCTTGGTCTCAAACTTCTCCACATGGTTTATTGTTTCATATTACATCAATGTATGCTTGACATTTGGATTTGGTTAACTTTGAAGCTACTTGGAACGAATATAGACCAAAATAGACGAACTTGGTTAAGTTGGATGATTCTTTGACCACATGGCTTTTCCTTTGTCTCAAACTTCTCCACATGGTTTATTGTGTCATATTACATCAATATATGCTTGACATTTGGCTTCGGTTAACTTTGAAGCTAGTCAAAATGATGAAAGACCAAAATAGACGAACTTGGTTAAGTTGGATGATTATTGGACCAAATGGCTCTTCCTTGGTCTCAAACTTCTCCACATGGTTTATTGTGTCATATTACATCAATTTATGCTTGACATTTGGTTTGGTTAACTTTGAAGCTAGACGGAGCGAAGAAAGACCAAAATAGACGAACTTGGTTAAGTTGGATGATTCTTGGACCAAATGGCTCTTCCTTGGTCTCAAACTTCTCCACATGGTTTATTGTTTCATATTACATCAATGTTTGCTTGACATTTGGATTTGGTTAACTTTGAAGCTAGTGGAAAGAAAGAAAGACCAAAATGGACGAACTTGGTTAAGTTGATGATTCTTGGACCAAATGGCTCTTCGTTGGTCTCAAACTTCTCCACATGGTTTATTGTGTCATATTACATCAATCTATGCTTGACATTTGGCTTTGGTTAACTTTGAAGCTAGTCAAAACGAAGAAAGACCAAAATAGACGAACTTGGTTAAGTTGGATGATTCTTGGACCAAATGGCTCTTCCTTGGTCTCAAACTTCTCCACATGTTTTATTGTGTCATATTACATCAATCTATGCTTGACATTTGGCTTCGGTTAACTTTGAAGCTAGACGGAGGGAAGAAAGACCAAAATAGACGAACTTGGTTAAGTTGGATGATTCTTGGACCAAATGGCTCTTCGTTGGTCTCAAACTTCTCCACATGGTTTATTGTTTCATATTACATCAATCTATGCTTGACATTTGGCTTCGGTTAACTTTGAAGCTAGACGGAGGGAAGAAAGACCAAAATAGACGAACTTGGTTAAGTTGGATGATTCTTGGACCAAATGGCTCTTCGTTGGTCTCAAACTTCTCCACATGGTTTATTGTGTCATATTACATCAATTTATGCTTGACATTTGGCTTCGGTTAACTTTGAAGCTAGTCGAAACGATGAAAGACCAAAATAGACGAACTTGGTTAAGTTGGATGATTCTTGGACCAAATGGCTCTTCGTTGGTCTCAAACTTCTCCACATGGTTTATTGTTTCATATTACATCAATGTATGCTTGACATTTGGATTTGGTTAACTTTGAAGCTACTTGGAACGAATATAGACCAAAATAGACGAACTTGGTTAAGTTGGATGATTTTTGGACCAAATGGCTCTTCGTTGGTCTCAAACTTCTCCACATGGTTTATTGTTTCATATTACATCAATGTATGCTTGACATTTGGATTTGGTTAACTTTGAAGCTACTTGGAACGGATATAGACCAAAATAGAAGAACTTGGTTAAGTTGGATGATTTTTGGACCAAATGGCTCTTCGTTGGTCTCAAACTTCTCCACATGGTTTATTGTTTCATATTACATCAATTTATGCTTGACATTTGGATTCGGTTAACTTTGAAGCTACTTGGAACGAATATAGACCAAAATAGACGAACTTGGTTAAGTTGGATGATTCTTGGACCAAATGGCTCTTCGTTGGTCTCAAACTTCTCCACATGGTTTATTGTTTCATATTACATCATTGTATGCTTGACATTTGGATTCGGTTAACTTTGAAGCTACTTGGAACGAATATAGACCAAAATAGACGAACTTGGTTAAGTTGGATGATTTTTGGACCAAATGGCTCTTCGTTGGTCTCAAACTTCTCCACATGGTTTATTGTTTCATATTACATCATTGTATGCTTGACATTTGGATTCGGTTAACTTTGAAGCTACTTGGAACGAATATAGACCAAAATAGACGAACTTGGTTAAGTTGGATGATTTTTGGACCAAATGGCTCTTCGTTGGTCTCAAACTTCTCCACATGGTTTATTGTTTCATATTACATCATTGTATGCTTGACATTTGGATTCGGTTAACTTTGAAGCTACTTGGAACGAATATAGACCAAAATAGACGAACTTGGTTAAGTTGGATGATTCTTGGACCAAATGGCTCTTCGTTGGTCTCAAACTTCTCCACATGGTTTATTGTTTCATATTACATCAATTTATGCTTGACATTTGGCTTCGGTTAACTTTGCAACTAGACAGAGGGAAGAAAGACCAAAATAGACGAACTTGGTTAAGTTGGATGATTCTTGGACCAAATGGCTCTTCGTTGGTCTCAAACTTCTCCACATGGTTTATTGTTTCATATTACATCAATGTTTGCTTGACATTTGGATTTGGTTAACTTTGAAGCTACTTGGAACGAATATAGACCAAAATAGACGAACTTGGTTAAGTTGGATGATTTTTGGACCAAATGGCTCTTCGTTGGTCTCAAACTTCTCCACATGGTTTATTGTTTCATATTACATCAATGTATGCTTGACATTTGGATTTGGTTAACTTTGAAGCTACTTGGAACGAATATAGACCAAAATATACGAACTTGGTTAAGTTGGATGATTTTTGGACCAAATGGCTCTTCGTTGGTCTCAAACTTCTCCACATGGTTTATTGTATCATATTACATCAATTTATGCTTGACATTTGGCTTCGGTTAACTTTGCAACTAGACAGAGGGAAGAAAGACCAAAATAGACGAACTTGGTTAAGTTGGATGATTCTTGGACCAAATGGCTCTTCGTTGGTCTCAAACTTCTCCACATGGTTTATTGTTTCATATTACATCAATGTTTGCTTGACATTTGGATTTGGTTAACTTTGAAGCTACTTGGAAATAATATAGACCAAAATAGACGAACTTGGTTAAGTTGGATGATTTTTGGACCAAATGGCTCTTCGTTGGTCTCAAACTTCTCCACATGGTTTATTGTTTCATATTACATCAATGCATGCTTGACATTTGGATTTGGTTAACTTTGAAGCTACTTGGAACGAATATAGACCAAAATAGACGAACTTGGTTAAGTTGGATGATTTTTGGACCAGATGGCTCTTCGTTGGTCTCAAACTTCTCCACATGGTTTATTGTTTCATATTACATCAATGTATGCTTGAAATTTGGATTCGGTTAACTTTGAAGCTACTTGGAACGAATATAGACCAAAATAGACGAACTTGGTTAAGTTGGATGATTTTTGGACCAAATGGCTCTTCGTTTGTCTCAAACTTCTCCACATGGTTTATTGTTTCATATTACATCAATTTATGCTTGACATTTGGCTTCGGTTAACTTTGCAGCTAGACAGAGGGAAGAATGACCAAAATAGACGAACTTGGTTAAGTTGGATGATTCTTGGACCAAATGGCTCTTCGTTGGTCTCAAACTTCTTCACATGGTTTATTGTTTCATATTACATCAATTTATGCTTGACATTTGGCTTCGGTTAACTTTGAAGCTACACGGAGGGAAGAAAGACCAAAATAGACGAACTTGGTTAAGTTGGATGATTCTTGGACCAAATGGCTCTTCGTTGGTCTCAAACTTCTCCACATGGTTTATTGTTTCATATTACATCAATTTATGCTTGACATTTGGCTTCGGTTAACTTTGCAACTAGACAGAGGGAAGAAAGACCAAAATAGACGAACTTGGTTAAGTTGGATGATTCTTGGACCAAATGGCTCTTCGTTGGTCTCAAACTTCTCCACATGGTTTATTGTTTCATATTACATCAATTTATGCTTGACATTTGGCTTCACTTAACTTTGAAGCTACACGGAGGGAAGAAAGACCAAAATAGACGAACTTGGTTAAGTTGGATGATTCTTGGACCAAATGGCTCTTCGTTGGTCTCAAACTTCTCCACATTGTTTATTGTGTCATATTACATCAATTTATGCTTGACATTTGGCTTCGGTTAACTTTGCATCTAGACAGAGCGAAGAAAGACCAAAATAGACGAACTTGGTTAAGTTGGATGATTCTTGGACCAAATGGCTCTTCGTTGGTCTCAAAATTAACAAAAGGCTCTTCGTTGGTCTCAAACTTCTTCACATGGTTTATTGTTTCATATTACATCAATGTTTGCTTGACATTTGGATTTGGTTAACTTTGAAGCTACTTGGAACGAATATAGACCAAAATAGACGAACTTGGTTAAGTTGGATGATTTTTGGACCAAATGGCTCTTCGTTGGTCTCAAACTTCTCCACATGGTTTATTGTTTCATATTACATCAATGCATGCTTGACATTTGGATTTGGTTAACTTTGAAGCTACTTGGAACGAATATAGACCAAAATAGACGAACTTGGTTAAGTTGGATGATTTTTGGACCAAATGGCTCTTCGTTGGTCTCAAACTTCTCCACATTGTTTATTGTTTCATATTACATCAATTTATGCTTGACATTTGGCTTCGGTTAACTTTGCAACTAGACAGAGGGAAGAAAGACCAAAATAGACGAACTTGGTTAAGTTGGATGATTCTTGGACCAAATGGCTCTTCGTTGGTCTCAAACTTCTCCACATGGTTTATTGTTTCATATTACATCAATGTTTGCTTGACATTTGGATTTGGTTAACTTTGAAGCTACTTGGAAATAATATAGACCAAAATAGACGAACTTGGTTAAGTTGGATGATTTTGGACCAAATGGCTCTTCGTTGGTCTCAAACTTCTCCACATGGTTTATTGTTTCATATTACATCAATGCATGCTTGACATTTGGATTTGGTTAACTTTGAAGCTACTTGGAACGAATATAGACCAAAATAGACGAACTTGGTTAAGTTGGATGATTTTTGGACCAGATGGCTCTTCGTTGGTCTCAAACTTCTCCACATGGTTTATTGTTTCATATTACATCAATGTATGCTTGAAATTTGGATTCGGTTAACTTTGAAGCTACTTGGAACGAATATAGACCAAAATAGACGAACTTGGTTAAGTTGGATGATTTTTGGACCAAATGGCTCTTCGTTTGTCTCAAACTTCTCCACATGGTTTATTGTTTCATATTACATCAATTTATGCTTGACATTTGGCTTCGGTTAACTTTGCAGCTAGACAGAGGGAAGAATGACCAAAATAGATGAACTTGGTTAAGTTGGATGATTCTTGGACCAAATGGCTCTTCGTTGGTCTCAAACTTCTTCACATGGTTTATTGTTTCATATTACATCAATTTATGCTTGACATTTGGCTTCGGTTAACTTTGAAGCTACACGGAGGGAAGAAAGACCAAAATAGACGAACTTGGTTAAGTTGGATGATTCTTGGACCAAATGGCTCTTCGTTGGTCTCAAACTTCTCCACATTGTTTATTGTTCATATTACATCAATTTATGCTTGACATTTGGCTTCGGTTAACTTTGCAACTAGACAGAGGGAAGAAAGACCAAAATAGACGAACTTGGTTAAGTTGGATGATTCTTGGACCAAATGGCTCTTCGTTGGTCTCAAACTTCTTCACATGGTTTATTGTTTCATATTACATCAATTTATGCTTGACATTTGGCTTCACTTAACTTTGAAGCTACACGGAGGGAAGAAAGACCAAAATAGACGAACTTGGTTAAGTTGGATGATTCTTGGACCAAATGGCTCTTCGTTGGTCTCAAACTTCCCCACATTGTTTATTCTGTCATATTACATCAATTTATGCTTGACATTTGGCTTCGGTTAACTTTGCATCTAGACAGAGCGAAGAAAGACCAAAATAGACGAACTTGGTTAAGTTGGATGATTCTTGGACCAAATGGCTCTTCGTTGGTCTCAAAATTCAAAAGGCTCTTCGTTGGTCTCAAACTTCTGCACATGGTTTATTGTTTCATATTACATCAATGTATGCTTGACATTTGGATTTGGTTAACTTTGAAGCTACTTGGAAATAATATAGACCAAAATAGACGAACTTGGTTAAGTTGGATGATTTTTGGACCAAATGGCTCTTCGTTGGTCTCAAACTTCTCCACATGGTTTATTGTTTCATATTACATCAATGCATGCTTGACATTTGGATTTGGTTAACTTTCAAGCTACTTGGAACGAATATAGACCAAAATAGACGAACTTGGTTAAGTTGGATGATTTTTGGACCAGATGGCTCTTCGTTGGTCTCAAACTTCTCCACATGGTTTATTGTGTCATATTACATCAATTTATGCTTGACATTTGGCTTCGGTTAACTTTGCAGCTAGACAGAGCGAAGAAAGACCAAAATAGACGAACTTGGTTAAGTTGGATGATTCTTGGACCAAATGGCTCTTCGTTGGTCTCAAAATTAACAAAAGGCTCTTCGTTGGTCTCAAACTTCTGCACATGGTTTATTGTTTCATATTACATCAATGTATGCTTGACATTTGGAGTTGGTTAACTTTGAAGCTACTTGGAAATAATATAGACCAAAATAGACGAACTTGGTTAAGTTGGATGATTTTTGGACCAAATGGCTCTTCGTTGGTCTCAAACTTCTCCACATGGTTTATTGTTTCATATTACATCAATGCATGCTTGACATTTGGATTTGGTTAACTTTGAAGCTACTTGGAACGAATATAGACCAAAATAGACGAACTTGGTTAAGTTGGATGATTTTTGGACCAAATGGCTCTTCGTTGGTCTCAAACTTCTCCACATGGTTTATTGTTTCATATTACATCAATGTATGCTTGAAATTTGGATTCGGTTAACTTTGAAGCTACTTGGAACGAATATAGACCAAAATAGACGAACTTGGTTAAGTTGGATGATTTTTGGACCAAATGGCTCTTCGTTTGTCTCAAACTTCTCCACATGGTTTATTGTTTCATATTACATCAATTTATGCTTGACATTTGGCTTCGGTTAACTTTGAAGCTAGACAGAGGGAAGAATGACCAAAATAGACGAACTTGGTTAAGTTGGATGATTCTTGGACCAAATGGCTCTTCGTTGGTCTCAAACTTCTTCACATGGTTTATTGTTTCATATTACATCAATTTATGCTTGACATTTGGCTTCACTTAACTTTGAAGCTACACGGAGGGAAGAAAGACCAAAATAGACGAACTTGGTTAAGTTGGATGATTCTTGGACCAAATGGCTCTTCGTTGGTCTCAAACTTCTCCACATTGTTTATTGTATCATATTACATCAATTTATGCTTGACATTTGGCTTCGGTTAACTTTGCAGCTAGACAGAGGGAAGAAAGACCAAAATAGACGAACTTGGTTAAGTTGGATGATTCTTGGACCAAATGGCTCTTCGTTGGTCTCAAACTTCTTCACATGGTTTATTGTTTCATATTACATCAATTTATGCTTGACATTTGGCTTCGGTTAACTTTGAAGCTAGACGGAGGGAAGAAAGACCAAAATAGACGAACTTGGTTAAGTTGGATGATTCTTGGACCAAATGGCTCTTCGTTGGTCTCAAACTTCTCCACATTGTTTATTCTGTTATATTACATCAATTTATGCTTGACATTTGGCTTCGGTTAACTTTGCATCTAGACAGAGCGAAGAAAGACCAAAATAGACGAACTTGGTTAAGTTGGATGATTCTTGGACCAAATGGCTCTTCGTTGGTCTCAAAATTCAAAAGGCTCTTCGTTGGTCTCAAACTTCTGCACATGGTTTATTGTTTCATATTACATCAATGTATGCTTGACATTTGGATTTGGTTAACTTTGAAGCTACTTGGAAATAATATAGACCAAAATAGACGAACTTGGTTAACTTGGATGATTTTTGGACCAAATGGCTCTTCGTTGGTCTCAAACTTCTCCACATGGTTTATTGTTTCATATTACATCAATGCATGCTTGACATTTGGATTTGGTTAACTTTCAAGCTACTTGGAACGAATATAGACCAAAATAGACGAACTTGGTTAAGTTGGATGATTTTTGGACCAGATGGCTCTTCGTTGGTCTCAAACTTCTCCACATGGTTTATTGTTTCATATTACATCGATGTATGCTTGAAATTTGGATTCGGTTAACTTTGAAGCTACTTGGAACGAATATAGACCAAAATAGACGAACTTGGTTAAGTTGGATGATTTTTGGACCAAATGGCTCTTCGTTTGTCTCAAAATTCTCCACATGGTTTATTGTTTCATATTACATCAATTTATGCTTGACATTTGGCTTCGGTTAACTTTGCAGCTAGACAGAGGGAAGAATGACCAAAATAGACGAACTTGGTTAAGTTGGATGATTCTTGGACCAAATGGCTCTTCGTTGGTCTCAAACTTCTTCACATGGTTTATTGTTTCATATTACATCAATTTATGCTTGACATTTGGCTTCGGTTAACTTTGAAGCTACACGGAGGGAAGAAAGACCAAAATAGACGAACTTGGTTAAGTTGGATGATTCTTGGACCAAATGGCTCTTCGTTGGTCTCAAACTTCTCCACATGTTTATTGTATCATATTACATCAATTTATGCTTGACATTTGGCTTCGGTTAACTTTGCAGCTAGACAGAGGGAAGAAAGACCAAAATAGACGAACTTGGTTAAGTTGGATGATTCTTGGACCAAATGGCTCTTCGTTGGTCTCAAACTTCTTCACATGGTTTATTGTTTCATATTACATCAATTTATGCTTGACATTTGGCTTCACTTAACTTTGAAGCTAGACGGAGGGAAGAAAGACCAAAATAGACGAACTTGGTTAAGTTGGATGATTCTTGGACCAAATGGCTCTTCGTTGGTCTCAAACTTCTCCACATTGTTTATTGTGTCATATTACATCAATTTATGCTTGACATTTGGCTTCGGTTAACTTTGCAGCTAGACAGAGGGAAGAAAGACCAAAATAGACGAACTTGGTTAAGTTGGATGATTCTTGGACCAAATGGCTCTTCGTTGGTCTCAAAATTACCAAAAGGCTCTTCGTTGGTCTCAAACTTGTTCACATGGTTTATTGTTTCATATTACATCAATGTTTGCTTGACATTTGGATTTGGTTAACTTTGAAGCTACTTGGAACGAATATAGACCAAAATAGACGAACTTGGTTAAGTTGGATGATTTTTGGACCAAATGGCTCTTCGTTGGTCTCAAACTTCTCCACATGGTTTATTGTTTCATATTACATCAATGCATGCTTGACATTTGGATTTGGTTAACTTTGAAGCTACTTGGAACGAATATAGACCAAAATAGACGAACTTGGTTAAGTTGGATGATTTTTGGACCAAATGGCTCTTCGTTGGTCTCAAACTTCTCCACATGGTTTATTGTTTCATATTACATCATTGTATGCTTGACATTTGGATTCGGTTAACTTTGAAGCTACTTGGAACGAATATAGACCAAAATAGACGAACTTGGTTAAGTTGGATGATTCTTGGACCAAATGGCTCTTCGTTGGTCTCAAACTTCTCCACATGGTTTATTGTTTCATATTACATCAATTTATGCTTGACATTTGGCTTCGGTTAACTTTGAAGCTAGACAGAGGGAAGAAAGACCAAAATAGACGAACTTGGTTAAGTTGGATGATTCTTGGACCAAATGGCTCTTCGTTGGTCTCAAACTTCTCCACATTGTTTATTGTGTCATATTACATCAATTTATGCTTGACATTTGGCTTCGGTTAACTTTGCAGCTAGACAGAGGGAAGAAAGACCAAAATAGACGAACTTGGTTAAGTTGGATGATTCTTGGACCAAATGGCTCTTCGTTGGTCTCAAATTCAAAAGGCTCTTCGTTGGTCTCAAACTTCTTCACATGGTTTATTGTTTCATATTACATCAATGTATGCTTGACATTTGGATTTGGTTAACTTTGAAGCTACTTGGAACGAATATAGACCAAAATAGACGAACTTGGTTAAGTTGGATGATTTTTGGACCAAATGGCTCTTCGTTGGTCTCAAACTTCTCCACATGGTTTATTGTTTCATATTACATCAATGTATGCTTGACATTTGGATTCGGTTAACTTTGAAGCTACTTGGAACGAGTATAGACCAAAATAGACGAACTTGGTTAAGTTGGATGATTTTTGGACCAAATGGCTCTTCGTTTGTCTCAAACTTCTCCACATGGTTTATTGTTTCATATTACATCAATTATGCTTGACATTTGGCTTCGGTTAACTTTGAAGCTAGACAGAGGGAAGAATGACCAAAATAGACGAACTTGGTTAAGTTGGATGATTCTTGGACCAAATGGCTCTTCGTTGGTCTCAAACTTCTCCACATGGTTTATTGTTTCATATTACATCAATTTATGCTTGACATTTGGCTTCGGTTAACTTTGAAGCTACACGGAGGGAAGAAAGACCAAAATAGACGAACTTGGTTAAGTTGGATGATTCTTGGACCAAATGGCTCTTCGTTGGTCTCAAACTTCTCCACATGGTTTATTGTGTCATATTACATCAATTTATGCTTGACATTTGGCTTCGGTTAACTTTGAAGCTAGACAGAGGGAAGAAAGACCAAAATAGACGAACTTGGTTAAGTTGGATGATTCTTGGACCAAATGGCTCTTCGTTGGTCTCAAACTTCTTCACATGGTTTATTGTTTCATATTACATCAATTTATGCTTGACATTTGGCTTCGGTTAACTTTGAAGCTAGACGAAGGGAAGAAAGACCAAAATAGACGAACTTGGTTAAGTTGGATGATTCTTGGACCAAATGGCTCTTCGTTGGTCTCAAACTTCTCCACATGGTTTATTGTGTCATATTACATCAATTTATGCTTGACATTTGGCTTCGGTTAACTTTGCAGCTAGACAGAGGGAAGAAAGACCAAAATAGACGAACTTGGTTAAGTTGGATGATTCTTGGACCAAATGGCTCTTCGTTGGTCTCAAAATTACTAAAAGGCTCTTCGTTGGTCTCAAACTTCTTCACATGGTTTATTGTTTCATATTACATCAATGTATGCTTGACATTTGGATTTGGTTAACTTTGAAGCTACTTGGAACGAATATAGACCAAAATAGACGAACTTGGTTAAGTTGGATGATTTTTGGACCAAATGGCTCTTCGTTGGTCTCAAACTTCTCCACATGGTTTATTGTTTCATATTACATCAATGCATGCTTGACATTTGGATTTGGTTAACTTTGAAGCTACTTGGAACGAATATAGACCAAAATAGACGAACTTGGTTAAGTTGGATGATTTTTGGACCAAATGGCTCTTCGTTGGTCTCAAACTTCTCCACATGGTTTATTGTTTCATATTACATCAATGTATGCTTGACATTTGGATTCGGTTAACTTTGAAGCTACTTGGAACGAATATAGACCAAAATAGACGAACTTGGTTAAGTTGGATGATTTTTGGACCAAATGGCTCTTCGTTTGTCTCAAACTTCTCCACATGGTTTATTGTTTCATATTACATCAAATTATGCTTGACATTTGGCTTCGGTTAACTTTGAAGCTAGACAGAGGGAAGAAAGACCAAAATAGACGAACTTGGTTAAGTTGGATGATTCTTGGACCAAATGGCTCTTCGTTGGTCTCAAACTTCTCCACATGGTTTATTGTTTCATATTACATCAATTTATGCTTGACATTTGGCTTCGGTTAACTTTGAAGCTAGACGGAGGGAAGAAAGACCAAAATAGACGAACTTGGTTAAGTTGGATGATTCTTGGACCAAATGGCTCTTCGTTGGTCTCAAACTTCTCCACATGGTTTATTGTTTCATATTACATCAATTTATGCTTGACATTTGGCTTCGGTTAACTTTGAAGCTAGACAGAGGGAAGAAAGACCAAAATAGACGAACTTGGTTAAGTTGGATGATTCTTGGACCAAATGGCTCTTCGTTGGTCTCAAACTTCTCCACATGGTTTATTGTTTCATATTACATCAATTTATGCTTGACATTTGGCTTCGGTTAACTTTGAAGCTAGACGGACGAAGAAAGACCAAAATAGACGAACTTGGTTAAGTTGGATGATTCTTGGACCAAATGGCTCTTCGTTGGTCTCAAACTTCTCCACATGGTTTATTGTTTCATATTACATCAATTTATGCTTGACATTTGGCTTCGGTTAACTTTGAAGCTAGACGGAGGGAAGAAAGACCAAAATAGACGAACTTGGTTAAGTTGGATGATTCTTGGACCAAATGGCTCTTCGTTGGTCTCAAACTTCTCCACATGGTTTATTGTGTCATATTACATCAATTTATGCTTGACATTTGGCTTCGGTTAACTTTGAAGCTAGACAGAGGGAAGAAAGACCAAAATAGACGAACTTGGTTAAGTTGGATGATTCTTGGACCAAATGGCTCTTCGTTGGTCTCAAACTTCTTCACATGGTTTATTGTTTCATATTACATCAATTTATGCTTGACATTTGGCTTCGGTTAACTTTGAAGCTAGACGAAGGGAAGAAAGACCAAAATAGACGAACTTGGTTAAGTTGGATGATTCTTGGACCAAATGGCTCTTCGTTGGTCTCAAACTTCTCCACATGGTTTATTGTGTCATATTACATCAATTTATGCTTGACATTTGGCTTCGGTTAACTTTGCAGCTAGACAGAGGGAAGAAAGACCAAAATAGACGAACTTGGTTAAGTTGGATGATTCTTGGACCAAATGGCTCTTCGTTGGTCTCAAAATTACTGGCTCTTCGTTGGTCTCAAACTTCTTCACATGGTTTATTGTTTCATATTACATCAATGTATGCTTGACATTTGGATTTGGTTAACTTTGAAGCTACTTGGAACGAATATAGACCAAAATAGACGAACTTGGTTAACTTGGATGATTTTTGGACCAAATGGCTCTTCGTTGGTCTCAAACTTCTCCACATGGTTTATTGTTTCATATTACATCAATGCATGCTTGACATTTGGATTTGGTTAACTTTGAAGCTACTTGGAACGAATATAGACCAAAATAGACGAACTTGGTTAAGTTGGATGATTCTTGGACCAAATGGCTCTTCGTTGGTCTCAAACTTCTCCACATGGTTTATTGTTTCATATTACATCAATGTATGCTTGACATTTGGATTCGGTTAACTTTGAAGCTACTTGGAACGAATATAGACCAAAATAGACGAACTTGGTTAAGTTGGATGATTTTTGGACCAAATGGCTCTTCGTTGGTCTCAAACTTCTCCACATGGTTTATTGTTTCATATTACATCAATTATGCTTGACATTTGGCTTCGGTTAACTTTGAAGCTAGACAGAGGGAAGAATGACCAAAATAGACGAACTTGGTTAAGTTGGATGATTCTTGGACCAAATGGCTCTTCGTTGGTCTCAAACTTCTCCACATGGTTTATTGTTTCATATTACATCAATTTATGCTTGACATTTGGCTTCGGTTAACTTTGAAGCTAGACGGAGGGAAGAAAGACCAAAATAGACGAACTTGGTTAAGTTGGATGATTCTTGGACCAAATGGCTCTTCGTTGGTCTCAAACTTCTCCACATGGTTTATTGTTTCATATTACATCAATTTATGCTTGACATTTGGCTTCGGTTAACTTTGCAGCTAGACAGAGGGAAGAAAGACCAAAATAGACGAACTTGGTTAAGTTGGATGATTCTTGGACCAAATGGCTCTTCGTTGGTCTCAAACTTCTTCACATGGTTTATTGTTTCATATTACATCAATTTATGCTTGACATTTGGCTTCGGTTAACTTTGAAGCTAGACGGACGGAAGAAAGACCAAAATAGACGAACTTGGTTAAGTTGGATGATTCTTGGACCAAATGGCTCTTCGTTGGTCTCAAACTTCTCCACATGGTTTATTGTTTCATATTACATCAATTTATGCTTGACATTTGGCTTCGGTTAACTTTGAAGCTAGACGGAGGGAAGAAAGACCAAAATAGACGAACTTGGTTAAGTTGGATGATTCTTGGACCAAATGGCTCTTCGTTGGTCTCAAACTTCTCCACATTGTTTATTGTGTCATATTACATCAATTTATGCTTGACATTTGGCTTCGGTTAACTTTGCAGCTAGACAGAGGGAAGAAAGACCAAAATAGACGAACTTGGTTAAGTTGGATGATTCTTGGACCAAATGGCTCTTCGTTGGTCTCAAAATTACTAAAAGGCTATTCGTTGGTCTCAAACTTCTTCACATGGTTTATTGTTTCATATTACATCAATGTATGCTTGACATTTGGATTTGGTTAACTTTGAAGCTACTTGGAACGAATATAGACCAAAATAGACGAACTTGGTTAAGTTGGATGATTTTTGGACCAAATGGCTCTTCGTTGGTCTCAAACTTCTCCACATGGTTTATTGTTTCATATTACATCAATGCATGCTTGACATTTGGATTTGGTTAACTTTGAAGCTACTTGGAACGAATATAGACCAAAATAGACGAACTTGGTTAAGTTGGATGATTTTTGGACCAAATGGCTCTTCGTTGGTCTCAAACTTCTCCACATGGTTTATTGTTTCATATTACATCAATGTATGCTTGACATTTGGATTCGGTTAACTTTGAAGCTACTTGGAACGAATATAGACCAAAATAGACGAACTTGGTTAAGTTGGATGATTTTTGGACCAAATGGCTCTTCGTTTGTCTCAAACTTCTCCACATGGTTTATTGTTTCATATTACATCAAATTATGCTTGACATTTGGCTTCGGTTAACTTTGCAGCTAGACAGAGGGAAGAATGACCAAAATAGACGAACTTGGTTAAGTTGGATGATTCTTGGACCAAATGGCTCTTCGTTGGTCTCAAACTTCTCCACATGGTTTATTGTTTCATATTACATCAATTTATGCTTGACATTTGGCTTCGGTTAACTTTGAAGCTAGACGGAGGAAAGAAAGACCAAAATAGACGAACTTGGTTAAGTTGGATGATTCTTGGACCAAATGGCTCTTCGTTGGTCTCAAACTTCTCCACATGGTTTATTGTTTCATATTACATCAATTTATGCTTGACATTTGGCTTCGGTTAACTTTGCAGCTAGACAGAGGGAAGAAAGACCAAAATAGATGAACTTGGTTAAGTTGGATGATTCTTGGACCAAAGGTTAACTTGGATGATTTTTGGACCAAATGGCTCTTCGTTGGTCTCAAACTTCTCCACATGGTTTATTGTTTCATATTACATCAATGCATGCTTGACATTTGGATTTGGTTAACTTTGAAGCTACTTGGAACGAATATAGACCAAAATAGACGAACTTGGTTAAGTTGGATGATTCTTGGACCAAATGGCTCTTCGTTGGTCTCAAACTTCTCCACATGGTTTATTGTTTCATATTACATCAATTTATGCTTGACATTTGGCTTCGGTTAACTTTGCAGCTAGACAGAGGGAAGAAAGACCAAAATAGACGAACTTGGTTAAGTTGGATGATTCTTGGACCAAATGGCTCTTCGTTGGTCTCAAACTTCTCCACATGGTTTATTGTTTCATATTACATCAATTTATGCTTGACATTTGGCTTCGGTTAACTTTGAAGCTAGACGGACGAAGAAAGACCAAAATAGACGAACTTGGTTAAGTTGGATGATTCTTGGACCAAATGGCTCTTCGTTGATCTCAAACTTCTCCACATGGTTTATTGTTTCATATTACATCAATTTATGCTTGACATTTGGCTTCGGTTAACTTTGCAGCTAGACAGAGGGAAGAAAGACCAAAATAGACGAACTTGGTTAAGTTGGATGATTCTTGGACCAAATGGCTCTTCGTTGGTCTCAAACTTCTCCACATGGTTTATTGTTTCATATTACATCAATGTATGCTTGACATTTGGATTTGGTTAACTTTGAAGCTACTTGGAACGAATATAGACCAAAATAGACGAACTTGGTTAAGTTGGATGATTCTTGGACCAAATGGCTCTTCGTTGGTCTCAAACTTCTCCACATGGTTTATTTTGTCATATTACATCAATTTATGCTTGACATTTGGCTTCGGTTAACTTTGAAGCTAGACGGGGAAGAAAGACCAAAATAGACGAACTTGGTTAAGTTGGATGATTCTTGGACCAAATGGCTCTTCGTTGGTCTCAAACTTCTCCACATGGTTTATTGTGTCATATTACATCAATTTATGCTTGACATTTGGCTTCGGTTAACTTTGCAGCTAGACGGAGGGAAGAAAGACCAAAATAGACGAACTTGGTTAAGTTGGATGATTCTTGGACCAAATGGCTCTTCGTTGGTCTCAAAATTACCAAATGGCTCTTCGTTGGTCTCAAACTTCTTCACATGGTTTATTGTTTCATATTACATCAATGTATGCTTGACATTTGGATTTGGTTAACTTTGAAGCTACTTGGAACGAATATAGACCAAAATAGACGAACTTGGTTAACTTGGATGATTGTTGGACCAAATGGCTCTTCGTTGGTCTCAAACTTCTCCACATGGTTTATTGTTTCATATTACATCAATGCATGCTTGACATTTGGATTTGGTTAACTTTGAAGCTACTTGGAACGAATATAGACCAAAATAGACGAACTTGGTTAAGTTGGATGATTCTTGGACCAAATGGCTCTTCGTTGGTCTCAAACTTCTCCACATGGTTTATTGTTTCATATTACATCAATGTATGCTTGACATTTGGATTTGGTTAACTTTGAAGCTACTTGGAACGAATATAGACCAAAATAGACGAACTTGGTTAAGTTGGATGATTCTTGGACCAAATGGCTCTTCTTGATCTCAAACTTCTCCACATGGTTTATTTTGTCATATTACATCAATTTATGCTTGACATTTGGCTTCGGTTAACTTTGCAGCTAGACGGAGGGAAGAAAGACCAAAATAGACGAACTTGGTTAAGTTGGATGATTCTTGGACCAAATGGCTCTTCGTTGGTCTCAAACTTCTCCACATGGTTTATTGTTTCATATTACATCAATGTATGCTTGACATTTGGATTCGGTTAACTTTGAAGCTACTCGGAACGAATATAGACCAAAATAGACGAACTTGGTTAAGTTGGATGATTTTTGGACCAAATGGCTCTTCGTTGGTCTCAAACTTCTCCACATGGTTTATTGTTTCATATTACATCAATTTATGCTTGACATTTGGCTTCGGTTAACTTTGAAGCTAGACGGAGGGAAGAAAGACCAAAATAGACGAACTTGGTTAAGTTGGATGATTCTTGGACCAAATGGCTCTTCGTTGGTCTCAAACTTCTCCACATGGTTTATTGTTTCATATTACATCAATGTATGCTTGACATTTGGATTCGGTTAACTTTGAAGCTACTCGGAACGAATATAGACCAAAATAGACGAACTTGGTTAAGTTGGATGATTTTTGGACCAAATGGCTCTTCGTTGGTCTCAAACTTCTCCACATGGTTTATTGTTTCATATTACATCAATTTATGCTTGACATTTGGCTTCGGTTAACTTTGAAGCTAGACGGAGGGAAGAAAGACCAAAATAGACGAACTTGGTTAAGTTGGATGATTCTTGGACCAAATGGCTCTTCGTTGGTCTCAAACTTCTCCACATGGTTTATTGTGTCATATTACATCAATTTATGCTTGACATTTGGCTTCGGTTAACTTTGAAGCTAGACGGAGGGAAGAAAGACCAAAATAGACGAACTTGGTTAAGTTGGATGATTCTTGGACCAAATGGCTCTTCGTTGGTCCAAATGGCTCTTCGTTGGTCTCAAACTTCTTCACATGGTTTATTGTTTCATATTACATCAATGTATGCTTGACATTTGGATTTGGTTAACTTTGAAGCTACTTGGAACGAATATAGACCAAAATAGACGAACTTGGTTAAGTTGGATGATTGTTGGACCAAATGGCTCTTCGTTGGTCTCAAACTTCTCCACATGGTTTATTGTTTCATATTACATCAATGCATGCTTGACATTTGGATTTGGTTAACTTTGAAGCTACTTGGAACGAATATAGACCAAAATAGACGAACTTGGTTAAGTTGGATGATTCTTGGACCAAATGGCTCTTCGTTGGTCTCAAACTTCTCCACATGGTTTATTGTTTCATATTACATCAATGTATGCTTGACATTTGGATTTGGTTAACTTTGAAGCTAGACGGAGGGAAGAAAGACCAAAATAGACGAACTTGGTTAAGTTGGTTGATTCTTGGACCAAATGGCTTTTCGTTGGTCTCAAATGGCTCTTCGTTGGTCTCAAACTTTTTCACATGGTTTATTGTTTCATATTACATCAATGTATGCTTGACATTTGGATTTGGTTAACTTTGAAGCTACTTGGAACGAATATAGACCAAAATAGACGAACTTGGTTAAGTTGGATGATTGTTGGACCAAATGGCTCTTCCTTGGTCTCAAACTTCTCCACATGGTTTATTTTGTCATATTACATCAATTTATGCTTGACATTTGGATTTGGTTAACTTTGAAGCTACTTGGAACGAATATAGACCAAAATAGACGAACTTGGTTAAGTTGGATGATTCTTGGACCAAATGGCTCTTCGTTGGTCTCAAACTTCTCCACATGGTTTATTGTTTCATATTACATCAATGTATGCTTGACATTTGGATTCGGTTAACTTTGAAGCTACTCGGAACGAATATAAACCAAAATAGACGAACTTGGTTAAGTTGGATGATTTTTGGACCAAATGGCTCTTCGTTGGTCTCAAACTTCTCCACATGGTTTATTGTTTCATATTACATCAATTTATGCTTGACATTTGGCTTCGGTTAACTTTGAAGCTAGACGGAGGGAAGAAAGACCAAAATAGACGAACTTGGTTAAGTTGGATGATTCTTGGACCAAATGGCTCTTCGTTGGTCTCAAACTTCTCCACATGGTTTATTGTGTCATATTACATCAATTTATGCTTGACATTTGGCTTCGGTTAACTTTGCAGCTAGACGGAGGGAAGAAAGACCAAAATAGACGAACTTGGTTAAGTTGGATGATTATTGGACCAATGGCTCTTCGTTGGTCTCAAAATTACCAAATGGCTCTTCGTTGGTCTCAAACTTCTTCACATGGTTTATTGTTTCATATTACATCAATGTATGCTTGACATTTGGATTTGTTAACTTTGAAGCTACTTGGAACGAATATAGACCAAAATAGACGAACTTGGTTAAGTTGGATGATTGTTGGACCAAATGGCTCTTCGTTGGTCTCAAACTTCTCCACATGGTTTATTGTTTCATATTACATCAATGCATGCTTGACATTTGGATTTGGTTAACTTTGAAGCTACTTGGAACGAATATAGACCAAAATAGACGAACTTGGTTAAGTTGGATGATTTTTGGACCAAATGGCTCTTCGTTGGTCTCAAACTTCTCCACATGGTTTATTGTTTCATATTACATCAATGTATGCTTGACATTTGGATTTGGTTAACTTTGAAGCTACTTGGAACGAATATAGACCAAAATAGACGAACTTGGTTAAGTTGGATGATTGTTGGACCAGATGGCTCTTCCTTGATCTCAAACTTCTCCACATGGTTTATTTTGTCATATTACATCAATTTATGCTTGACATTTGGCTTCGGTTAACTTTGCAGCTAGACAGAGGGAAGAAAGACCAAAATAGACGAACTTGGTTAAGTTGGATGATTCTTGGACCAAATGGCTCTTCTTTGGTCTCAAAATTACCAAATGGCTCTTCGTTGGTCTCAAACTTCTTCACATGGTTTATTGTTTCATATTACATCAATGTATGCTTGACATTTGGATTTGGTTAACTTTGAAGCTACTTGGAACGAATATAGACCAAAATAGACGAACTTGGTTAAGTTGGATGATTCTTGGACCAGATGGCTCTTCCTTGATCTCAAACTTCTCCACATGGTTTATTTTGTCATATTACATCAATTTATGCTTGACATTTGGCTTCGGTTAACTTTGAAGCTAGACGGAGGGAAGAAAGACCAAAATAGACGAACTTGGTTAAGTTGGATGATTCTTGGACCAAATGGCTCTTCGTTGGTCTCAAACTTCTCCACATGGTTTATTGTTTCATATTACATCAATGTATGCTTGACATTTGGATTCGGTTAACTTTGAAGCTACTCGGAACGAATATAGACCAAAATAGACGAACTTGGTTAAGTTGGATGATTTTTGGACCAAATGGCTCTTCGTTGGTCTCAAACTTCTCCACATGGTTTATTGTTTCATATTACATCAATTTATGCTTGACATTTGGCTTCGGTTAACTTTGAAGCTAGACGGAGGGAAGAAAGACCAAAATAGACGAACTTGGTTAAGTTGGATGATTCTTGGACCAAATGGCTCTTCGTTGGTCTCAAACTTCTCCACATGGTTTATTGTGTCATATTACATCAATTTATGCTTGACATTTGGCTTCGGTTAACTTTGAAGCTAGACGGAGGGAAGAAAGACCAAAATAGACGAACTTGGTTAAGTTGGATGATTCTTGGACCAAATGGCTCTTCGTTGGTCTCAAACTTCTCCACATGGTTTATTGTTTCATATTACATCAATGTATGCTTGACATTTGGATTGGTTAACTTTGAAGCTACTTGGAACGAATATAGACCAAAATAGACGAACTTGGTTAAGTTGGATGATTGTTGGACCAAATGGCTCTTCGTTGGTCTCAAACTTCTCCACATGGTTTATTGTTTCATATTACATCAATGCATGCTTGACATTTGGATTTGGTTAACTTTGAAGCTACTTGGAACGAATATAGACCAAAATAGACGAACTTGGTTAAGTTGGATGATTCTTGGACCAAATGGCTCTTCGTTGGTCTCAAACTTCTCCACATGGTTTATTGTTTCATATTACATCAATGCATGCTTGACATTTGGATTTGGTTAACTTTGAAGCTACTTGGAACGAATATAGACCAAAATAGACGAACTTGGTTAAGTTGGATGATTTTTGGACCAAATGGCTCTTCGTTGGTCTCAAACTTCTCCACATGGTTTATTGTTTCATATTACATCAATGTATGCTTGACATTTGGATTTGGTTAACTTTGAAGCTACTTGGAACGAATATAGACCAAAATAGACGAACTTGGTTAAGTTGGATGATTGTTGGACCAAATGGCTCTTCGTTGGTCTCAAACTTCTCCACATGGTTTATTGTGTCATATTACATCAATTTATGCTTGACATTTGGCTTCGGTTAACTTTGCAGCTAGACGGAGGGAAGAAAGACCAAAATAGACGAACTTGGTTAAGTTGGATGATTCTTGGACCAAATGGCTCTTCGTTGGTCTCAAACTTCTCCACATGGTTTATTGTTTCATATTACATCAATGTATGCTTGACATTTGGATTTGGTTAACTTTGAAGCTACTTGGAACGAATATAGACCAAAATAGACGAACTTGGTTAAGTTGGATGATTGTTGGACCAAATGGCTCTTCGTTGGTCTCAAACTTCTCCACATGGTTTATTGTTTCATATTACATCAATGCATGCTTGACATTTGGATTTGGTTAACTTTGAAGCTACTTGGAACGAATATAGACCAAAATAGACGAACTTGGTTAAGTTGGATGATTCTTGGACCAAATGGCTCTTCGTTGGTCTCAAACTTCTCCACATGGTTTATTGTTTCATATTACATCAATGTATGCTTGACATTTGGATTTGGTTAACTTTGAAGCTACTTGGAACGAATATAGACCAAAATAGACGAACTTGGTTAAGTTGGATGATTTTTGGACCAAATGGCTCTTCGTTGGTCTCAAACTTCTCCACATGGTTTATTGTTTCATATTACATCAATGTATGCTTGACATTTGGATTTGGTTAACTTTGAAGCTACTTGGAACGAATATAGACCAAAATAGACGAACTTGGTTAAGTTGGATGATTCTTGGACCAAATGGCTCTTCGTTGGTCTCAAACTTCTCCACATGGTTTATTTTGTCATATTACATCAATTTATGCTTGACATTTGGCTTCGGTTAACTTTGAAGCTAGACAGAGGGAAGAAAGACCAAAATAGACGAACTTGGTTAAGTTGGATGATTCTTGGACCAAATGGCTCTTCGTTGGTCTCAAACTTCTCCACATGGTTTATTGTTTCATATTACATCAATGTATGCTTGACATTTGGATTTGGTTAACTTTGAAGCTACTTGGAACGAATATAGACCAAAATAGACGAACTTGGTTAAGTTGGATGATTCTTGGACCAGATGGCTCTTCCTTGGTCTCAAACTTCTCCACATGGTTTATTTTGTCATATTACATCAATTTATGCTTGACATTTGGCTTCGGTTAACTTTGCAGCTAGACGGAGGGAAGAAAGACCAAAATAGACGAACTTGGTTAAGTTGGATGATTCTTGGACCAAATGGCTCTTCGTTGGTCTCAAACTTCTCCACATGGTTTATTGTTTCATATTACATCAATGTATGCTTGACATTTGGATTCGGTTAACTTTGAAGCTACTCGGAACGAATATAGACCAAAATAGACGAACTTGGTTAAGTTGGATGATTTTTGGACCAAATGGCTCTTCGTTGGTCTCAAACTTCTCCACATGGTTTATTGTTTCATATTACATCAATTTATGCTTGACATTTGGCTTCGGTTAACTTTGAAGCTAGACGGAGGGAAGAAAGACCAAAATAGACGAACTTGGTTAAGTTGGATGATTCTTGGACCAAATGGCTCTTCGTTGTCTCAAACTTCTCCACATGGTTTATTTTGTCATATTACATCAATTTATGCTTGACATTTGGCTTCGGTTAACTTTGAAGCTAGACGGAGGGAAGAAAGACCAAAATAGACGAACTTGGTTAAGTTGGATGATTCTTGGACCAAATGGCTCTTCGTTGGTCTCAAACTTCTCCACATGGTTTATTGTTTCATATTACATCAATGTATGCTTGACATTTGGATTTGGTTAACTTTGAAGCTACTTGGAACGAATATAGACCAAAATAGACGAACTTGGTTAAGTTGGATGATTGTTGGACCAAATGGCTCTTCGTTGGTCTCAAACTTCTCCACATGGTTTATTGTTTCATATTACATCAATGCATGCTTGACATTTGGATTTGGTTAACTTTGAAGCTACTTGGAACGAATATAGACCAAAATAGACGAACTTGGTTAAGTTGGATGATTCTTGGACCAGATGGCTCTTCCTTGGTCTCAAACTTCTCCACATGGTTTATTTTGTCATATTACATCAATTTATGCTTGACATTTGGCTTCGGTTAACTTTGAAGCTAGACGGAGGGAAGAAAGACCAAAATAGACGAACTTGGTTAAGTTGGATGATTCTTGGACCAAATGGCTCTTCGTTGGTCTCAAACTTCTCCACATGGTTTATTGTTTCATATTACATCAATGTATGCTTGACATTTGGATTTGGTTAACTTTGAAGCTACTTGGAACGAATATAGACCAAAATAGACGAACTTGGTTAAGTTGGATGATTGTTTGACCAAATGGCTCTTCGTTGGTCTCAAACTTCTCCACATGGTTTATTGTGTCATATTACATCAATTTATGCTTGACATTTGGCTTCGGTTAACTTTGAAGCTAGACGGAGGGAAGAAAGACCAAAATAGACGAACTTGGTTAAGTTGGATGATTCTTGGACCAAATGGCTCTTCGTTGGTCTCAAACTTCTCCACATGGTTTATTGTTGTCATATTACATCAATTTATGCTTGACATTTGGCTTCGGTTAACTTTGAAGCTAGACGGAGAAATAAAGACCAAAATAGACGAACTTGGTTAAGTTGGATGATTCTTGGACCAAATGGCTCTTCGTTGGTCTCAAACTTCTCCACATGGTTTATTGTTTCATATTACATCAATGTATGCTTGACATTTGGATTTGGTTAACTTTGAAGCTACTTCGAACGAATATAGACCAAAATAGACGAACTTGGTTAAGTTGGATGATTTTTGGATGGCTCTTCGTTGGTCTCAAACTTCTCCACATGGTTTATTGTTTCATATTACATCAATGTATGCTTGACATTTGGATTTGGTTAACTTTGAAGCTACTTGGAACGAATATAGACCAAAATAGACGAACTTGGTTAAGTTGGATGATTCTTGGACCAAATGGCTCTTCGTTGGTCTCAAACTTCTCCACATGGTTTATTTGTCATATTACATCAATTTATGCTTGACATTTGGCTTCGGTTAACTTTGAAGCTAGACGGAGGGAAGAAAGACCAAAATAGACGAACTTGGTTAAGTTGGATGATTCTTGGACCAAATGGCTCTTCGTTGGTCTCAAACTTCTCCACATGGTTTATTGTTTCATATTACATCAATGTATGCTTGACATTTGGATTTGGTTAACTTTGAAGCTACTTGGAACGAATATAGACCAAAATAGACGAACTTGGTTAAGTTGGATGATTGTTGGACCAAATGGCTCTTCGTTGGTCTCAAACTTCTCCACATGGTTTATTGTTTCATATTACATCAATGCATGCTTGACATTTGGATTTGGTTAACTTTGAAGCTACTTGGAACGAATATAGACCAAAATAGACGAACTTGGTTAAGTTGGATGATTTTTGGACCAAATGGCTCTTCGTTGGTCTCAAACTTCTCCACATGGTTTATTGTTTCATATTACATCAATGTATGCTTGACATTTGGATTTGGTTAACTTTGAAGCTAGTGGAACGAAGAAAGACCAAAAAGACGAACTTGGTTAAGTTGGATGATTCTTGGACCAAATGGCTCTTCGTTGGTCTCAAACTTCTCCACATGGTTTATTGTTTCATATTACATCAATGTATGCTTGACATTTGGATTTGGTTAACTTTGAAGCTACTTGGAACGAATATAGACCAAAATAGACGAACTTGGTTAAGTTGGATGATTTTTGGACCAAATGGCTCTTCGTTTGTCTCAAACTTCTCCACATGGTTTATTGTTTCATATTACATCAATTTATGCTTGACATTTGGCTTCGGTTAACTTTGAAGCTAGACGGAGGGAAGAAAGACCAAAATAGACGAACTTGGTTAAGTTGGATGATTCTTGGACCAAATGGCTCTTCGTTGGTCTCAAACTTCTCCACATGGTTTATTGTTTCATATTACATCAATGTATGCTTGACATTTGGATTTGGTTAACTTTGAAGCTACTTGGAACGAATATAGACCAAAATAGACGAACTTGGTTAAGTTGGATGATTCTTGGACCAAATGGCTCTTCGTTGGTCTCAAACTTCTCCACATGGTTTATTGTTTCATATTACATCAATGTATGCTTGACATTTGGATTTGGTTAACTTTGAAGCTACTTGGAACGAATATAGACCAAAATAGACGAACTTGGTTAAGTTGGATGATTTTTGGACCAAATGGCTCTTCGTTTGTCTCAAACTTCTCCACATGGTTTATTGTTTCATATTACATCAATTTATGCTTGACATTTGGCTTCGGTTAACTTTGAAGCTAGACGGAGGGAAGAAAGACCAAAATAGACGAACTTGGTTAAGTTGGATGATTCTTGGACCAAATGGCTCTTCGTTGGTCTCAAACTTCTCCACATGGTTTATTGTTTCATATTACATCAATGTATGCTTGACATTTGGATTTGGTTAACTTTGAAGCTACTTGGAACGAATATAGACCAAAATAGACGAACTTGGTTAAGTTGGATGATTCTTGGACCAAATGGCTCTTCCTTGGTCTCAAACTTCTCCACATGGTTTATTGTGTCATATTACATCAATTTATGCTTGACATTTGGCTTCGGTTAACTTTGAAGCTAGACGGAGGAAAGAAAGACCAAAATAGACGAACTTGGTTAAGTTGGATGATTCTTGGACCAAATGGCTCTTCGTTGGTCTCAAACTTCTCCACATGGTTTATTGTTTCATATTACATCAATGTATGCTTGACATTTGGATTTGGTTAACTTTGAAGCTACTTGGAACGAATATAGACCAAAATAGACGAACTTGGTTAAGTTGGATGATTTTTGGACCAAATGGCTCTTCGTTGGTCTCAAACTTCTCCACATGGTTTATTGTTTCATATTACATCAATGTATGCTTGACATTTGGATTTGGTTAACTTTGAAGCTAGTGGAACGAAGAAAGACCAAAAAGACGAACTTGGTTAAGTTGGATGATTGTTGGACCAAATGGCTCTTCGTTGGTCTCAAAATTACCAAATGGCTCTTCATTGGTCTCAAACTTCTTCACATGGTTTATTGTTTCATATTACATCAATGTATGCTTGACATTTGGATTTGGTTAACTTTGAAGCTACTTGGAACGAATATAGACCAAAATAGACGAACTTGGTTAAGTTGGATGATTGTTGGACCAAATGGCTCTTCGTTGGTCTCAAACTTCTCCACATGGTTTATTGTTTCATATTACATCAATGCATGCTTGACATTTGGATTTGGTTAACTTTGAAGCTACTTGGAACGAATATAGACCAAAATAGACGAACTTGGTTAAGTTGGATGATTTTTGGACCAAATGGCTCTTCGTTGGTCTCAAACTTCTCCACATGGTTTATTGTTTCATATTACATCAATGTATGCTTGACATTTGGATTTGGTTAACTTTGAAGCTAGTGGAACGAAGAAAGACCAAAATAGACGAACTTGGTTAAGTTGGATGATTCTTGGACCAAATGGCTCTTCGTTGGTCTCAAACTTCTCCACATGGTTTATTGTTTCATATTACATCAATGTATGCTTGACATTTGGATTTGGTTAACTTTGAAGCTACTTGGAACGAATATAGACCAAAATAGACGAACTTGGTTAAGTTGGATGATTTTTGGACCAAATGGCTCTTCGTTGGTCTCAAACTTCTCCACATGGTTTATTGTTTCATATTACATCAATTTATGCTTGACATTTGGCTTCGGTTAACTTTGAAGCTAGACGGAGGGAAGAAAGACCAAAATAGACGAACTTGGTTAAGTTGGATGATTCTTGGACCAAATGGCTCTTCGTTGGTCTCAAACTTCTCCACATGGTTTATTGTTTCATATTACATCAATGTATGCTTGACATTTGGATTTGGTTAACTTTGAAGCTACTTGGAACGAATATAGACCAAAATAGACGAACTTGGTTAAGTTGGATGATTCTTGGACCAAATGGCTCTTCGTTGGTCTCAAACTTCTCCACATGGTTTATTGTTTCATATTACATCAATGTATGCTTGACATTTGGATTTGGTTAACTTTGAAGCTACTTGGAACGAATATAGACCAAAATAGACGAACTTGGTTAAGTTGGATGATTCTTGGACCAATGGCTCTTCCTTGATCTCAAACTTCTCCACATGGTTTATTGTGTCATATTACATCAATCTATGCTTGACATTTGGCTTCGGTTAACTTTGAAGCTAGACGGAGGAAAGAAAGACCAAAATAGACGAACTTGGTTAAGTTGGATGATTCTTGGACCAAATGGCTCTTCGTTGGTCTCAAACTTCTCCACATGGTTTATTGTTTCATATTACATCAATGCATGCTTGACATTTGGATTTGGTTAACTTTGAAGCTACTTGGAACGAATCTAGACCACAATAGACGAACTTGGTTTAGTTGGATGATTTTTGGACCAGATGGCTCTTCGTTGGTCGCAAACTTCTCCACATGGTTTATTGTTTCATATTACATCAATGTATGCTTGACATTTGGATTTGGTTAACTTTGAAGCTAGTGGAACGAATATAGACCAAAATAGACGAACTTGGTTTAGTTGGATGATTTTTGGACCAGATGGCTCTTCGTTGGTCGCAAACTTCTCCACATGGTTTATTGTTTCATATTACATCAATGTATGCTTGACATTTGGATTTGGTTAACTTTGAAGCTAGTGGAAACGAAGANAGACCAAAAAGACGAACTTGGTTAAGTTGGATGATTGTTGGACCAAATGGCTCTTCGTTGGTCTCAAAATTACCAAATGGCTCTTCATTGTCTCAAACTTCTTCACATGGTTTATTGTTTCATATTACATCAATGTATGCTTGACATTTGGATTTGGTTAACTTTGAAGCTACTTGGAACGAATATAGACCAAAATAGACGAACTTGGTTAAGTTGGATGATTGTTGGACCAAATGGCTCTTCGTTGGTCTCAAACTTCTCCACATGGTTTATTGTTTCATATTACATCAATGCATGCTTGACATTTGGATTTGGTTAACTTTGAAGCTACTTGGAACGAATATAGACCAAAATAGACGAACTTGGTTAAGTTGGATGATTTTTGGACCAAATGGCTCTTCGTTGGTCTCAAACTTCTCCACATGGTTTATTGTTTCATATTACATCAATGTATGCTTGACATTTGGATTTGGTTAACTTTGAAGCTAGTGGAACGAAGAAAGACCAAAATAGACGAACTTGGTTAAGTTGGATGATTTTGGACCAAATGGCTCTTCGTTGGTCTCAAACTTCTCCACATGGTTTATTGTTTCATATTACATCAATGCATGCTTGACATTTGGATTTGGTTAACTTTGAAGCTACTTGGAACGAATATAGACCAAAATAGACGAACTTGGTTAAGTTGGATGATTTTTGGACCAAATGGCTCTTCGTTTGTCTCAAACTTCTCCACATGGTTTATTGTTTCATATTACATCAATTTATGCTTGACATTTGGCTTCGGTTAACTTTGAAGCTAGACGGAGGGAAGAAAGACCAAAATAGACGAACTTGGTTAAGTTGGATGATTCTTGGACCAAATGGCTCTTCGTTGGTCTCAAACTTCTCCACATGGTTTATTGTTTCATATTACATCAATGTATGCTTGACATTTGGATTTGGTTAACTTTGAAGCTACTTGGAACGAATATAGACCAAAATAGACGAACTTGGTTAAGTTGGATGATTCTTGGACCAAATGGCTCTTCGTTGGTCTCAAACTTCTCCACATGGTTTATTGTTTCATATTACATCAATGCATGCTTGACATTTGGATTTGGTTAACTTTGAAGCTACTTGGAACGAATATAGACCAAAATAGACGAACTTGGTTAAGTTGGATGATTTTTGGACCAAATGGCTCTTCGTTTGTCTCAAACTTCTCCACATGGTTTATTGTTTCATATTACATCAATTTATGCTTGACATTTGGCTTCGGTTAACTTTGAAGCTAGACGGAGGGAAGAAAGACCAAAATAGACGAACTTGGTTAAGTTGGATGATTCTTGGACCAAATGGCTCTTCGTTGGTCTCAAACTTCTCCACATGGTTTATTGTTTCATATTACATCAATGTATGCTTGACATTTGGATTTGGTTAACTTTGAAGCTACTTGGAACGAATATAGACCAAAATAGACGAACTTGGTTAAGTTGGATGATTCTTGGACCAAATGGCTCTTCGTTGGTCTCAAACTTCTCCACATGGTTTATTGTGTCATATTACATCAATTTATGCTTGACATTTGGCTTCGGTTAACTTTGAAGCTAGACGGAGGAAAGAAAGACCAAAATAGACGAACTTGGTTAAGTTGGATGATTGTTGGACCAAATGGCTCTTCGTTGGTCTCAAACTTCTCCACATGGTTTATTGTTTCATATTACATCAATGCATGCTTGACATTTGGATTTGGTTAACTTTGAAGCTACTTGGAACGAATATAGACCAAAATAGACGAACTTGGTTAAGTTGGATGATTTTTGGACCAAATGGCTCTTCGTTGGTCTCAAACTTCTCCACATGGTTTATTGTTTCATATTACATCAATGTATGCTTGACATTTGGATTTGGTTAACTTTGAAGCTAGTGGAACGAAGAAAGACCAAAAGGACGAACTTGGTTAAGTTGGATGATTGTTGGACCAAATGGCTCTTCGTTGGTCTCTTACCAAATGGCTCTTCATTGGTCTCAAACTTCTTCACATGGTTTATTGTTTCATATTACATCAATGTATGCTTGACATTTGGATTTGGTTAACTTTGAAGCTACTTGGAACGAATATAGACCAAAATAGACGAACTTGGTTAAGTTGGATGATTGTTGGACCAAATGGCTCTTCGTTGGTCTCAAACTTCTCCACATGGTTTATTGTTTCATATTACATCAATGTATGCTTGACATTTGGATTTGGTTAACTTTGAAGCTACTTGGAACGAATATAGACCAAAATAGACGAACTTGGTTAAGTTGGATGATTTTGGACCAAATGGCTCTTCGTTGGTCTCAAACTTCTCCACATGGTTTATTGTTTCATATTACATCAATGTATGCTTGACATTTGGATTTGGTTAACTTTGAAGCTACTTGGAACGAATATAGACCAAAATAGACGAACTTGGTTAAGTTGGATGATTTTTGGACCAAATGGCTCTTCGTTGGTCTCAAACTTCTCCACATGGTTTATTGTTTCATATTACATCAATTTATGCTTGACATTTGGCTTCGGTTAACTTTGAAGCTAGACGGAGGGAAGAAAGACCAAAATAGACGAACTTGGTTAAGTTGGATGATTCTTGGACCAAATGGCTCTTCGTTGGTCTCAAACTTCTCCACATGGTTTATTGTTTCATATTACATCAATGTATGCTTGACATTTGGATTTGGTTAACTTTGAAGCTACTTGGAACGAATATAGACCAAAATAGACGAACTTGGTTAAGTTGGATGATTCTTGGACCAAATGGCTCTTCGTTGGTCTCAAACTTCTCCACATGGTTTATTGTTTCATATTACATCAATGTATGCTTGACATTTGGATTTGGTTAACTTTGAAGCTACTTGGAACGAATATAGACCAAAATAGACGAACTTGGTTAAGTTGGATGATTCTTGGACCAAATGGCTCTTCCTTGGTCTCAAACTTCTCCACATGGTTTATTGTGTCATATTACATCAATTTATGCTTGACATTTGGCTTCGGTTAACTTTGAAGCTAGACGGAGGAAAGAAAGACCAAAATAGACGAACTTGGTTAAGTTGGATGATTCTTGGACCAAATGGCTCTTCGTTGGTCTCAAACTTCTCCACATGGTTTATTGTTTCATATTACATCAATGTATGCTTGACATTTGGATTTGGTTAACTTTGAAGCTACTTGGAACGAATATAGACCAAAATAGACGAACTTGGTTAAGTTGGATGATTTTTGGACCAAATGGCTCTTCGTTGGTCTCAAACTTCTCCACATGGTTTATTGTTTCATATTACATCAATGTATGCTTGACATTTGGATTTGGTTAACTTTGAAGCTAGTGGAACGAATATAGACCAAAATAGACGAACTTGGTTAAGTTGGATGATTTTTGGACCAAATGGCTCTTCGTTGGTCTCAAACTTCTCCACATGGTTTATTGTTTCATATTACATCAATGTATGCTTGACATTTGGATTTGGTTAACTTTGAAGCTAGTGGAACGAAGAAAGACCAAAATAGACGAACTTGGTTAAGTTGGATGATTCTTGGACCAAATGGCTCTTCGTTGGTCTCAAATGGCTCTTCATTGTCTCAAACTTCTTCACATGGTTTATTGTTTCATATTACATCAATGTATGCTTGACATTTGGATTTGGTTAACTTTGAAGCTACTTGGAACGAATATAGACCAAAATAGACGAACTTGGTTAAGTTGGATGATTGTTGGACCAAATGGCTCTTCGTTGGTCTCAAACTTCTCCACATGGTTTATTGTTTCATATTACATCAATGTATGCTTGACATTTGGATTTGGTTAACTTTGAAGCTACTTGGAACGAATATAGACCAAAATAGACGAACTTGGTTAAGTTGGATGATTTTTGGACCAAATGGCTCTTCGTTGGTCTCAAACTTCTCCACATGGTTTATTGTTTCATATTACATCAATGTATGCTTGACATTTGGATTTGGTTAACTTTGAAGCTAGTGGAACGAAGAAAGACCAAAATAGACGAACTTGGTTAAGTTGGATGATTCTTGGACCAAATGGCTCTTCGTTGGTCTCAAACTTCTCCACATGGTTTATTGTTTCATATTACATCAATGTATGCTTGACATTTGGATTTGGTTAACTTTGAAGCTACTTGGAACGAATATAGACCAAAATAGACGAACTTGGTTAAGTTGGATGATTTTTGGACCAAATGGCTCTTCGTTGGTCTCAAACTTCTCCACATGGTTTATTGTTTCATATTACATCAATTTATGCTTGACATTTGGCTTCGGTTAACTTTGAAGCTAGACGGAGGGAAGAAAGACCAAAATAGACGAACTTGGTTAAGTTGGATGATTCTTGGACCAAATGGCTCTTCGTTGGTCTCAAACTTCTCCACATGGTTTATTGTTTCATATTACATCAATGTATGCTTGACATTTGGATTTGGTTAACTTTGAAGCTACTTGGAACGAATATAGACCAAAATAGACGAACTTGGTTAAGTTGGATGATTCTTGGACCAAATGGCTCTTCGTTGGTCTCAAACTTCTCCACATGGTTTATTGTTTCATATTACATCAATGCATGCTTGACATTTGGATTTGGTTAACTTTGAAGCTACTTGGAACGAATATAGACCAAAATAGACGAACTTGGTTAAGTTGGATGATTTTTGGACCAAATGGCTCTTCGTTGGTCTCAAACTTCTCCACATGGTTTATTGTTTCATATTACATCAATTTATGCTTGACATTTGGCTTCGGTTAACTTTGAAGCTAGACGGAGGAAGAAAGACCAAAATAGACGAACTTGGTTAAGTTGGATGATTCTTGGACCAAATGGCTCTTCGTTGGTCTCAAACTTCTCCACATGGTTTATTGTGTCATATTACATCAATGTATGCTTGACATTTGGCTTCGGTTAACTTTGAAGCTAGACGGAGGGAATAAAGACCAAAATAGACGAACTTGGTTAAGTTGGATGATTCTTGGACCAAATGGCTCTTCGTTGTCTCAAATTCTGGCTCTTCGTTGGTCTCAAACTTCTTCACATGGTTTATTGTTTCATATTACATCAATGTATGCTTGACATTTGGATTTGGTTAACTTTGAAGCTACTTGGAACGAATATAGACCAAAATAGACGAACTTGGTTAAGTTGGATGATTTTTGGACCAAATGGCTCTTCGTTGGTCTCAAACTTCTCCACATGGTTTATTGTTTCATATTACATCAATGTATGCTTGACATTTGGATTTGGTTAACTTTGAAGCTACTTGGAACGAATATAGACCAAAATAGACGAACTTGGTTAAGTTGGATGATTCTTGGACCAAATGGCTCTTCGTTGGTCTCAAACTTCTCCACATGGTTTATTGTTTCATATTACATCAATGTATGCTTGACATTTGGATTTGGTTAACTTTGAAGCTACTTGGAACGAATATAGACCAAAATAGACGAACTTGGTTAAGTTGGATGATTTTTGGACCAAATGGCTCTTCGTTGGTCTCAAACTTCTCCACATGGTTTATTGTTTCATATTACATCATTGTATGCTTGACATTTGGATTTGGTTAACTTTGAAGCTACTTGGAACGAATATAGACCAAAATAGACGAACTTGGTTAAGTTGGATGATTGTTGGACCAAATGGCTCTTCCTTGGTCTCAAACTTCTCCACATGGTTTATTTTGTCATATTACATCAATTTATGCTTGACATTTGGCTTCGGTTAACTTTGCAGCTAGACGGAGGGAATAAAGACCAAAATAGACGAACTTGGTTAAGTTGGATGATTCTTGGACCAAATGGCTCTTCGTTGGTCTCAAACTTCTCCACATGGTTTATTGTTTCATATTACATCAATGTATGCTTGACATTTGGATTTGGTTAACTTTGAAGCTACTTGGAACGAATATAGACCAAAATAGACGAACTTGGTTAAGTTGGATGATTGTTGGACCAAATGGCTCTTCGTTGGTCTCAAACTTCTCCACATGGTTTATTGTTTCATATTACATCAATGTATGCTTGACATTTGGATTCGGTTAACTTTGAAGCTACTCGGAACGAATATAGACCAAAATAGACGAACTTGGTTAAGTTGGATGATTTTGGACCAAATGGCTCTTCGTTGGTCTCAAACTTCTCCACATGGTTTATTGTTTCATATTACATCAATTTATGCTTGACATTTGGCTTCGGTTAACTTTGAAGCTAGACGGAGGGAAGAAAGACCAAAATAGACGAACTTGGTTAAGTTGGATGATTCTTGGACCAAATGGCTCTTCGTTGGTCTCAAACTTCTCCACATGGTTTATTGTTTCATATTACATCAATTTATGCTTGACATTTGGCTTCGGTTAACTTTGAAGCTAGACGGAGGGAATAAAGACCAAAATAGACGAACTTGGTTAAGTTGGATGATTCTTGGACCAAATGGCTCTTCGTTGGTCTCAAACTTCTCCACATGGTTTATTGTTTCATATTACATCAATGTATGCTTGACATTTGGATTTGGTTAACTTTGAAGCTACTTCGAACGAATATAGACCAAAATAGACGAACTTGGTTAAGTTGGATGATTTTTGGATGGCTCTTCGTTGGTCTCAAACTTCTCCACATGGTTTATTGTTTCATATTACATCAATGTATGCTTGACATTTGGATTTGGTTAACTTTGAAGCTACTTGGAACGAATATAGACCAAAATAGACGAACTTGGTTAAGTTGGATGATTCTTGGACCAAATGGCTCTTCCTTGGTCTCAAACTTCTCCACATGGTTTATTTGGTCATATTACATCAATTTATGCTTGACATTTGGCTTCGGTTAACTTTGAAGCTAGACGGAGGGAATAAAGACCAAAATAGACGAACTTGGTTAAGTTGGATGATTCTTGGACCAAATGGCTCTTCGTTGGTCTCAAACTTCTCCACATGGTTTATTGTTTCATATTACATCAATGTATGCTTGACATTTGGATTTGGTTAACTTTGAAGCTACTTGGAACGAATATAGACCAAAATAGACGAACTTGGTTAAGTTGGATGATTCTTGGACCAAATGGCTCTTCGTTGGTCTCAAACTTCTCCACATGGTTTATTGTGTCATATTACATCAATTTATGCTTGACATTTGGCTTCGGTTAACTTTGAAGCTAGACGGACGGAAGAAAGACCAAAATAGACGAACTTGGTTAAGTTGGATGATTCTTGGACCAAATGGCTCTTCGTTGGTCTCAAACTTCTCCACATGGTTTATTGTTTCATATTACATCAATGTATGCTTGACATTTGGATTTGGTTAACTTTGAAGCTACTTGGAACGAATATAGACCAAAATAGACGAACTTGGTTAAGTTGGATGATTCTTGGACCAAATGGCTCTTCCTTGGTCTCAAACTTCTCCACATGGTTTATTGTTTCATATTACATCAATGTATGCTTGACATTTGGCTTCGGTTAACTTTGAAGCTAGACGGGGAAGAAAGACCAAAATAGACGAACTTGGTTAAGTTGGATGATTCTTGGACCAAATGGCTCTTCGTTGGTCTCAAACTTCTCCACATGGTTTATTTTGTCATATTACATCAATTTATGCTTGACATTTGGCTTCGGTTAACTTTGCAGCTAGACAGAGGGAAGAAAGACCAAAATAGACGAACTTGGTTAAGTTGGATGATTCTTGGACCAAATGGCTCTTCGTTGGTCTCTACCAAACTCTTCGTTGGTCTCAAATTTCTTCACATGGTTTATTGTTTCATATTACATCAATGTATGCTTGACATTTGGATTTGGTTAACTTTGAAGCTACTTGGAACGAATATAGACCAAAATAGACGAACTTGGTTAAGTTGGATGATTGTTGGACCAAATGGCTCTTCGTTGGTCTCAAACTTCTCCACATGGTTTATTGTTTCATATTACATCAATGCATGCTTGACATTTGGATTTGGTTAACTTTGAAGCTACTTGGAACGAATATAGACCAAAATAGACGAACTTGGTTAAGTTGGATGATTCTTGGACCAAATGGCTCTTCCTTGATCTCAAACTTCTCCACATGGTTTATTTTGTCATATTACATCAATTTATGCTTGACATTTGGCTTCGGTTAACTTTGCAGCTAGACGGAGGGAAGAAAGACCAAAATAGACGAACTTGGTTAAGTTGGATGATTCTTGGACCAAATGGCTCTTCGTTGGTCTCAAACTTCTCCACATGGTTTATTGTTTCATATTACATCAATGTATGCTTGACATTTGGATTTGGTTAACTTTGAAGCTACTTGGAACGAATATAGACCAAAATAGACGAACTTGGTTAAGTTGGATGATTGTTGGACCAAATGGCTCTTCGTTGGTCTCAAACTTCTCCACATGGTTTATTGTTTCATATTACATCAATTTATGCTTGACATTTGGCTTCGGTTAACTTTGAAGCTAACAGAGGGAAGAAAGACCAAAATAGACGAACTTGGTTAAGTTGGATGATTTTTGGACCAAATGGCTCTTCGTTGGTCTCAAACTTCTCCACATGGTTTATTGTTTCATATTACATCAATGTATGCTTGACATTTGGATTTGGTTAACTTTGAAGCTACTTCAAACGAATATAGACCAAAATAGACGAACTTGGTTAAGTTGGATGATTCTTGGACCAAATGGCTCTTCGTTGGTCTCAAACTTCTCCACATGGTTTATTTTGTCATATTACATCAATTTATGCTTGACATTTGGCTTCGGTTAACTTTGAAGCTACACGGAGGGAAGAAAGACCAAAATAGACGAACTTGGTTAAGTTGGATGATTCTTGGACCAAATGGCTCTTCGTTGGTCTCAAACTTCTCCACATGGTTTATTGTTTCATATTACATCAATGTATGCTTGACATTTGGATTTGGTTAACTTTGAAGCTACTTGGAACGAATATAGACCAAAATAGACGAACTTGGTTAAGTTGGATGATTCTTGGACCAAATGGCTCTTCGTTGGTCTCAAACTTCTCCACATGGTTTATTGTTTCATATTACATCAATGTATGCTTGACATTTGGATTTGGTTAACTTTGAAGCTACTTGGAACGAATATAGACCAAAATAGACGAACTTGGTTAAGTTGGATGATTTTTGGACCAAATGGCTCTTCGTTGGTCTCAAACTTCTCCACATGGTTTATTGTTTCATATTACATCAATGTATGCTTGACATTTGGATTTGGTTAACTTTGAAGCTACTTGGAACGAATATAGACCAAAATAGACGAACTTGGTTAAGTTGGATGATTCTTGGACCAAATGGCTCTTCGTTGGTCTCAAACTTCTCCACATGGTTTATTTTTCATATTACATCAATTTATGCTTGACATTTGGCTTCGGTTAACTTTGAAGCTAGACGGAGGAAGAAAGACCAAAATAGACGAACTTGGTTAAGTTGGATGATTTTTGGACCAAATGGCTCTTCGTTGGTCTCAAACTTCTCCACATGGTTTATTGTTTCATATTACATCAATGTATGCTTGACATTTGGATTTGGTTAACTTTGAAGCTACTTGGAACGAATATAGACCAAAATAGACGAACTTGGTTAAGTTGGATGATTTTTGGACCAAATGGCTCTTCGTTGGTCTCAAACTTCTCCACATGGTTTATTGTTTCATATTACATCAATGTATGCTTGACATTTGGATTTGGTTAACTTTGAAGCTACTTGGAACGAATATAGACCAAAATAGACGAACTTGGTTAAGTTGGATGATTCTTGGACCAAATGGCTCTTCGTTGGTCTCAAACTTCTCCACATGGTTTATTGTTTCATATTACATCAATTTATGCTTGACATTTGGCTTCGGTTAACTTTGAAGCTAGACGGAGGGAAGAAAGACCAAAATAGACGAACTTGGTTAAGTTGGATGATTCTTGGACCAAATGGCTCTTCGTTGGTCTCAAACTTCTCCACATGGTTTATTGTTTCATATTACATCAATGTATGCTTGACATTTGGATTCGGTTAACTTTGAAGCTACTCGGAACGAATATAGACCAAAATAGACGAACTTGGTTAAGTTGGATGATTTTTGGACCAAATGGCTCTTCGTTGGTCTCAAACTTCTCCACATGGTTTATTGTTTCATATTACATCAATTTATGCTTGACATTTGGCTTCGGTTAACTTTGAAGCTAGACGGAGGGAAGAAAGACCAAAATAGACGAACTTGGTTAAGTTGGATGATTCTTGGACCAAATGGCTCTTCGTTGGTCTCAAACTTCTCCACATGGTTTATTGTTTCATATTACATCAATGTATGCTTGACATTTGGATTTGGTTAACTTTGAAGCTACTTGGAACGAATATAGACCAAAATAGACGAACTTGGTTAAGTTGGATGATTTTTGGACCAAATGGCTCTTCGTTGGTCTCAAACTTCTCCACATGGTTTATTGTTTCATATTACATCAATGTATGCTTGACATTTGGATTTGGTTAACTTTGAAGCTACTTGGAACGAATATAGACCAAAATAGACGAACTTGGTTAAGTTGGATGATTCTTGGACCAAATGGCTCTTCTTGGTCTCAAACTTCTCCACATGGTTTATTTTGTCATATTACATCAATTTATGCTTGACATTTGGCTTCGGTTAACTTTGAAGCTAGACGGAGGGAAGAAAGACCAAAATAGACGAACTTGGTTAAGTTGGATGATTTTTGGACCAAATGGCTCTTCGTTGGTCTCAAACTTCTCCACATGGTTTATTGTTTCATATTACATCAATGTATGCTTGACATTTGGATTTGGTTAACTTTGAAGCTACTTGGAACGAATATAGACCAAAATAGACGAACTTGGTTAAGTTGGATGATTTTTGGACCAAATGGCTCTTCGTTGGTCTCAAACTTCTCCACATGGTTTATTGTTTCATATTACATCAATGTATGCTTGACATTTGGATTTGGTTAACTTTGAAGCTACTTGGAACGAATATAGACCAAAATAGACGAACTTGGTTAAGTTGGATGATTCTTGGACCAAATGGCTCTTCGTTGGTCTCAAACTTCTCCACATGGTTTATTTTGTCATATTACATCAATTTATGCTTGACATTTGGCTTCGGTTAACTTTGAAGCTAGACGGAGGGAAGAAAGACCAAAATAGACGAACTTGGTTAAGTTGGATGATTCTTGGACCAAATGGCTCTTCGTTGGTCTCAAACTTCTCCACATGGTTTATTGTTTCATATTACATCAATGTATGCTTGACATTTGGATTCGGTTAACTTTGAAGCTACTTGGAACGAATATAGACCAAAATAGACGAACTTGGTTAAGTTGGATGATTCTTGGACCAAATGGCTCTTCGTTGGTCTCAAACTTCTCCACATGGTTTATTGTTTCATATTACATCAATGTATGCTTGACATTTGGATTTGGTTAACTTTGAAGCTACTTGGAACGAATATAGACCAAAATAGACGAACTTGGTTAAGTTGGATGATTCTTGGACCAAATGGCTCTTCGTTGGTCTCAAACTTCTCCACATGGTTTATTGTTTCATATTACATCAATTTATGCTTGACATTTGGCTTCGGTTAACTTTGAAGCTAGACGGAGGGAAGAAAGACCAAAATAGACGAACTTGGTTAAGTTGGATGATTCTTGGACCAAATGGCTCTTCGTTGGTCTCAAACTTCTCCACATGGTTTATTGTTTCATATTACATCAATTTATGCTTGACATTTGGCTTCGGTTAACTTTGAAGCTAGACGGAGGGAAGAAAGACCAAAATAGACGAACTTGGTTAAGTTGGATGATTTTTGGACCAAATGGCTCTTCGTTGGTCTCAAACTTCTCCACATGGTTTATTGTTTCATATTACATCAATGTATGCTTGACATTTGGATTTGGTTAACTTTGAAGCTACTTGGAACGAATATAGACCAAAATAGACGAACTTGGTTAAGTTGGATGATTTTTGGACCAAATGGCTCTTCGTTGGTCTCAAACTTCTCCACATGGTTTATTGTTTCATATTACATCAATGTATGCTTGACATTTGGATTTGGTTAACTTTGAAGCTACTTGGAACGAATATAGACCAAAATAGACGAACTTGGTTAAGTTGGATGATTCTTGGACCAAATGGCTCTTCGTTGGTCTCAAACTTCTCCACATGGTTTATTTTGTCATATTACATCAATTTATGCTTGACATTTGGCTTCGGTTAACTTTGCAGCTAGACGGAGGGAAGAAAGACCAAATGGCTCTTCGTTGGTCTCAAACTTCTCCACATGGTTTATTGTTTCATATTACATCAATTTATGCTTGACATTTGGCTTCGGTTAACTTTGAAGCTAGATGGAGGGAAGAAAGACCAAAATAGACGAACTTGGTTAAGTTGGATGATTCTTGGACCAAATGGCTCTTCGTTGGTCTCAAACTTCTCCACATGGTTTATTTTGTCATATTACATCAATTTATGCTTGACATTTGGCTTCGGTTAACTTTGAAGCTAGACGGAGGGAAGAAAGACCAAAATAGACGAACTTGGTTAAGTTGGATGATTCTTGGACCAAATGGCTCTTCGTTGGTCTCAAACTTCTCCACATGGTTTATTGTTTCATATTACATCAATGTATGCTTGACATTTGGATTCGGTTAACTTTGAAGCTACTCGGAACGAATATAGACCAAAATAGACGAACTTGGTTAAGTTGGATGATTTTTGGACCAAATGGCTCTTCGTTGGTCTCAAACTTCTCCACATGGTTTATTGTTTCATATTACATCAATTTATGCTTGACATTTGGCTTCGGTTAACTTTGAAGCTAGACGGAGGGAAGAAAGACCAAAATAGACGAACTTGGTTAAGTTGGATGATTCTTGGACCAAATGGCTCTTCGTTGGTCTCAAACTTCTCCACATGGTTTATTGTTTCATATTACATCAATGTATGCTTGACATTTGGATTCGGTTAACTTTGAAGCTACTTGGAACGAATATAGACCAAAATAGACGAACTTGGTTAAGTTGGATGATTTTTGGACCAAATGGCTCTTCGTTGGTCTCAAACTTCTCCACATGGTTTATTGTTTCATATTACATCAATTTATGCTTGACATTTGGCTTCGGTTAACTTTGAAGCTAGATGGAGGGAAGAAAGACCAAAATAGACGAACTTGGTTAAGTTGGATGATTCTTGGACCAAATGGCTCTTCGTTGGTCTCAAACTTCTCCACATGGTTTATTGTTTCATATTACATCAATTTATGCTTGACATTTGGCTTCGGTTAACTTTGAAGCTAGACGGAGGGAAGAAAGACCAAAATAGACGAACTTGGTTAAGTTGGATGATTCTTGGACCAAATGGCTCTTCGTTGGTCTCAAACTTCTCCACATGGTTTATTGTTTCATATTACATCAATGTATGCTTGACATTTGGATTTGGTTAACTTTGAAGCTACTTGGAACGAATATAGACCAAAATAGACGAACTTGGTTAAGTTGGATGATTTTTGGACCAAATGGCTCTTCGTTGGTCTCAAACTTCTCCACATGGTTTATTGTTTCATATTACATCAATGTATGCTTGACATTTGGATTTGGTTAACTTTGAAGCTACTTGGAACGAATATAGACCAAAATAGACGAACTTGGTTAAGTTGGATGATTTTTGGACCAAATGGCTCTTCGTTGGTCTCAAACTTCTCCACATGGTTTATTGTTTCATATTACATCAATGTATGCTTGACATTTGGATTTGGTTAACTTTGAAGCTACTTGGAACGAATATAGACCAAAATAGACGAACTTGGTTAAGTTGGATGATTTTTGGACCAAATGGCTCTTCGTTGGTCTCAAACTTCTCCACATGGTTTATTTTTCATATTACATCAATTTATGCTTGACATTTGGCTTCGGTTAACTTTGAAGCTAGACGGAGGGAAGAAAGACCAAAATAGACGAACTTGGTTAAGTTGGATGATTCTTGGACCAAATGGCTCTTCGTTGGTCTCAAACTTCTCCACATGGTTTATTGTTTCATATTACATCAATGTATGCTTGACATTTGGATTCGGTTAACTTTGAAGCTACTTGGAACGAATATAGACCAAAATAGACGAACTTGGTTAAGTTGGATGATTTTTGGACCAAATGGCTCTTCGTTGGTCTCAAACTTCTCCACATGGTTTATTGTTTCATATTACATCAATTTATGCTTGACATTTGGCTTCGGTTAACTTTGAAGCTAGACGGAGGGAAGAAAGACCAAAATAGACGAACTTGGTTAAGTTGGATGATTCTTGGACCAAATGGCTCTTCGTTGGTCTCAAACTTCTCCACATGGTTTATTGTTTCATATTACATCAATGTATGCTTGACATTTGGATTCGGTTAACTTTGAAGCTACTCGGAACGAATATAGACCAAAATAGACGAACTTGGTTAAGTTGGATGATTTTGGACCAAATGGCTCTTCGTTGGTCTCAAACTTCTCCACATGGTTTATTGTTTCATATTACATCAATTTATGCTTGACATTTGGCTTCGGTTAACTTTGAAGCTAGATGGAGGGAAGAAAGACCAAAATAGACGAACTTGGTTAAGTTGGATGATTCTTGGACCAAATGGCTCTTCGTTGGTCTCAAACTTCTCCACATGGTTTATTGTTTCATATTACATCAATTTATGCTTGACATTTGGCTTCGGTTAACTTTGAAGCTAGACGGAGGAAGAAAGACCAAAATAGACGAACTTGGTTAAGTTGGATGATTCTTGGACCAAATGGCTCTTCGTTGGTCTCAAACTTCTCCACATGGTTTATTGTTTCATATTACATCAATGTATGCTTGACATTTGGATTTGGTTAACTTTGAAGCTACTTGGAACGAATATAGACCAAAATAGACGAACTTGGTTAAGTTGGATGATTTTTGGACCAAATGGCTCTTCGTTGGTCTCAAACTTCTCCACATGGTTTATTGTTTCATATTACATCAATGTATGCTTGACATTTGGATTTGGTTAACTTTGAAGCTACTTGGAACGAATATAGACCAAAATAGACGAACTTGGTTAAGTTGGATGATTTTTGGACCAAATGGCTCTTCGTTGGTCTCAAACTTCTCCACATGGTTTATTGTTTCATATTACATCAATGTATGCTTGACATTTGGATTTGGTTAACTTTGAAGCTACTTGGAACGAATATAGACCAAAATAGACGAACTTGGTTAAGTTGGATGATTCTTGGACCAAATGGCTCTTCGTTGGTCTCAAACTTCTCCACATGGTTTATTTTGTCATATTACATCAATTTATGCTTGACATTTGGCTTCGGTTAACTTTGAAGCTAGACGGAGGGAAGAAAGACCAAAATAGACGAACTTGGTTAAGTTGGATGATTCTTGGACCAAATGGCTCTTCGTTGGTCTCAAACTTCTCCACATGGTTTATTGTTTCATATTACATCAATGTATGCTTGACATTTGGATTCGGTTAACTTTGAAGCTACTCGGAACGAATATAGACCAAAATAGACGAACTTGGTTAAGTTGGATGATTTTTGGACCAAATGGCTCTTCGTTGGTCTCAAACTTCTCCACATGGTTTATTGTTTCATATTACATCAATTTATGCTTGACATTTGGCTTCGGTTAACTTTGAAGCTAGATGGAGGGAAGAAAGACCAAAATAGACGAACTTGGTTAAGTTGGATGATTCTTGGACCAAATGGCTCTTCGTTGGTCTCAAACTTCTCCACATGGTTTATTGTTTCATATTACATCAATTTATGCTTGACATTTGGCTTCGGTTAACTTTGAAGCTAGACGGAGGGAAGAAAGACCAAAATAGACGAACTTGGTTAAGTTGGATGATTCTTGGACCAAATGGCTCTTCGTTGGTCTCAAACTTCTCCACATGGTTTATTGTTTCATATTACATCAATGTATGCTTGACATTTGGATTTGGTTAACTTTGAAGCTACTTGGAACGAATATAGACCAAAATAGACGAACTTGGTTAAGTTGGATGATTCTTGGACCAAATGGCTCTTCGTTGGTCTCAAACTTCTCCACATGGTTTATTGTTTCATATTACATCAATGTATGCTTGACATTTGGATTTGGTTAACTTTGAAGCTACTTGGAACGAATATAGACCAAAATAGACGAACTTGGTTAAGTTGGATGATTCTTGGACCAAATGGCTCTTCGTTGGTCTCAAACTTCTCCACATGGTTTATTGTTTCATATTACATCAATGTATGCTTGACATTTGGATTTGGTTAACTTTGAAGCTACTTGGAACGAATATAGACCAAAATAGACGAACTTGGTTAAGTTGGATGATTCTTGGACCAAATGGCTCTTCGTTGGTCTCAAACTTCTCCACATGGTTTATTGTTTCATATTACATCAATGTATGCTTGACATTTGGATTTGGTTAACTTTGAAGCTACTTGGAACGAATATAGACCAAAATAGACGAACTTGGTTAAGTTGGATGATTCTTGGACCAAATGGCTCTTCGTTGGTCTCAAACTTCTCCACATGGTTTATTGTTTCATATTACATCAATGTATGCTTGACATTTGGATTTGGTTAACTTTGAAGCTACTTGGAACGAATATAGACCAAAATAGACGAACTTGGTTAAGTTGGATGATTTTTGGACCAAATGGCTCTTCGTTGGTCTCAAACTTCTCCACATGGTTTATTGTTTCATATTACATCAATGTATGCTTGACATTTGGATTTGGTTAACTTTGAAGCTACTTGGAACGAATATAGACCAAAATAGACGAACTTGGTTAAGTTGGATGATTTTGGACCAAATGGCTCTTCGTTGGTCTCAAACTTCTCCACATGGTTTATTGTTTCATATTACATCAATGTATGCTTGACATTTGGATTTGGTTAACTTTGAAGCTACTTGGAACGAATATAGACCAAAATAGACGAACTTGGTTAAGTTGGATGATTCTTGGACCAAATGGCTCTTCGTTGGTCTCAAACTTCTCCACATGGTTTATTTTGTCATATTACATCAATTTATGCTTGACATTTGGCTTCGGTTAACTTTGAAGCTAGACGGAGGGAAGAAAGACCAAAATAGACGAACTTGGTTAAGTTGGATGATTCTTGGACCAAATGGCTCTTCGTTGGTCTCAAACTTCTCCACATGGTTTATTGTTTCATATTACATCAATGTATGCTTGACATTTGGATTCGGTTAACTTTGAAGCTACTTGGAACGAATATAGACCAAAATAGACGAACTTGGTTAAGTTGGATGATTTTTGGACCAAATGGCTCTTCGTTGGTCTCAAACTTCTCCACATGGTTTATTGTTTCATATTACATCAATTTATGCTTGACATTTGGCTTCGGTTAACTTTGAAGCTAGATGGAGGGAAGAAAGACCAAAATAGACGAACTTGGTTAAGTTGGATGATTCTTGGACCAAATGGCTCTTCGTTGGTCTCAAACTTCTCCACATGGTTTATTGTGTCATATTACATCAATTTATGCTTGACATTTGGCTTCGGTTAACTTTGAAGCTAGACGGAGGGAAGAAAGACCAAAATAGACGAACTTGGTTAAGTTGGATGATTCTTGGACCAAATGGCTCTTCGTTGGTCTCAAACTTCTCCACATGGTTTATTGTTTCATATTACATCAATGTATGCTTGACATTTGGATTTGGTTAACTTTGAAGCTACTTGGAACGAATATAGACCAAAATAGACGAACTTGGTTAAGTTGGATGATTTTTGGACCAAATGGCTCTTCGTTGGTCTCAAACTTCTCCACATGGTTTATTGTTTCATATTACATCAATTTATGCTTGACATTTGGCTTCGGTTAACTTTGAAGCTAGATGGAACGAAGATAGACCAAAATAGACGAACTTGGTTAAGTTGGATGATTCTTGGACCAAATGGCTCTTCGTTGGTCTCAAACTTCTCCACATGGTTTATTGTTTCATATTACATCAATGTATGCTTGACATTTGGATTTGGTTAACTTTGAAGCTACTTGGAACGAATATAGACCAAAATAGACGAACTTGGTTAAGTTGGATGATTCTTGGACCAAATGGCTCTTCGTTGGTCTCAAACTTCTCCACATGGTTTATTGTTTCATATTACATCAATTTATGCTTGACATTTGGCTTCGGTTAACTTTGAAGCTAGACGGAGGAAGAAAGACCAAAATAGACGAACTTGGTTAAGTTGGATGATTCTTGGACCAAATGGCTCTTCGTTGGTCTCAAACTTCTCCACATGGTTTATTGTTTCATATTACATCAATGTATGCTTGACATTTGGATTTGGTTAACTTTGAAGCTACTTGGAACGAATATAGACCAAAATAGACGAACTTGGTTAAGTTGGATGATTCTTGGACCAAATGGCTCTTCGTTGGTCTCAAACTTCTCCACATGGTTTATTGTTTCATATTACATCAATGTATGCTTGACATTTGGATTTGGTTAACTTTGAAGCTACTTGGAACGAATATAGACCAAAATAGACGAACTTGGTTAAGTTGGATGATTCTTGGACCAAATGGCTCTTCGTTGGTCTCAAACTTCTCCACATGGTTTATTGTTTCATATTACATCAATGTATGCTTGACATTTGGATTCGGTTAACTTTGAAGCTACTCGGAACGAATATAGACCAAAATAGACGAACTTGGTTAAGTTGGATGATTTTTGGACCAAATGGCTCTTCGTTGGTCTCAAACTTCTCCACATGGTTTATTGTTTCATATTACATCAATTTATGCTTGACATTTGGCTTCGGTTAACTTTGAAGCTAGATGGAACGAAGAAAGACCAAAATAGACGAACTTGGTTAAGTTGGATGATTCTTGGACCAAATGGCTCTTCGTTGGTCTCAAACTTCTCCACATGGTTTATTGTTTCATATTACATCAATGTATGCTTGACATTTGGATTTGGTTAACTTTGAAGCTACTTGGAACGAATATAGACCAAAATAGACGAACTTGGTTAAGTTGGATGATTCTTGGACCAAATGGCTCTTCGTTGGTCTCAAACTTCTCCACATGGTTTATTGTTTCATATTACATCAATGCATGCTTGACATTTGGATTTGGTTAACTTTGAAGCTACTTGGAACGAATATAGACCAAAATAGACGAACTTGGTTAAGTTGGATGATTCTTGGACCAAATGGCTCTTCGTTGGTCTCAAACTTCTCCACATGGTTTATTGTTTCATATTACATCAATGTATGCTTGACATTTGGATTCGGTTAACTTTGAAGCTACTCGAAACGAATATAGACCAAAATAGACGAACTTGGTTAAGTTGGATGATTTTTGGACCAAATGGCTCTTCGTTGGTCTCAAACTTCTCCACATGGTTTATTGTTTCATATTACATCAATTTATGCTTGACATTTGGCTTCGGTTAACTTTGAAGCTAGACGGGGAAGAAAGACCAAAATAGACGAACTTGGTTAAGTTGGATGATTCTTGGACCAAATGGCTCTTCGTTGGTCTCAAACTTCTCCACATGGTTTATTGTTTCATATTACATCAATGTATGCTTGACATTTGGATTTGGTTAACTTTGAAGCTACTTGGAACGAATATAGACCAAAATAGACGAACTTGGTTAAGTTGGATGATTCTTGGACCAAATGGCTCTTCGTTGGTCTCAAACTTCTCCACATGGTTTATTTTGTCATATTACATCAATTTATGCTTGACATTTGGATTTGGTTAACTTTGAAGCTACTTGGAACGAATATAGACCAAAATAGACGAACTTGGTTAAGTTGGATGATTCTTGGACCAAATGGCTCTTCGTTGGTCTCAAACTTCTCCACATGGTTTATTGTTTCATATTACATCAATGTATGCTTGACATTTGGATTTGGTTAACTTTGAAGCTACTTGGAACGAATATAGACCAAAATAGACGAACTTGGTTAAGTTGGATGATTGTTGGACCAAATGGCTCTTCCTTGGTCTCAAACTTCTCCACATGGTTTATTTTGTCATATTACATCAATTTATGCTTGACATTTGGATTTGGTTAACTTTGAAGCTACTTGGAACGAATATAGACCAAAATAGACGAACTTGGTTAAGTTGGATGATTCTTGGACCAAATGGCTCTTCCTTGGTCTCAAACTTCTCCACATGGTTTATTGTTTCATATTACATCAATGTATGCTTGACATTTGGATTCGGTTAACTTTGAAGCTACTTGGAACGAATATAGACCAAAATAGACGAACTTGGTTAAGTTGGATGATTTTTGGACCAAATGGCTCTTCGTTGGTCTCAAACTTCTCCACATGGTTTATTGTTTCATATTACATCAATTTATGCTTGACATTTGGCTTCGGTTAACTTTGAAGCTAGATGGAACGAAGAAAGACCAAAATAGACGAACTTGGTTAAGTTGGATGATTCTTGGACCAAATGGCTCTTCGTTGGTCTCAAACTTCTCCACATGGTTTATTGTTTCATATTACATCAATGTATGCTTGACATTTGGATTTGGTTAACTTTGAAGCTACTTGGAACGAATATAGACCAAAATAGACGAACTTGGTTAAGTTGGATGATTCTTGGACCAAATGGCTCTTCGTTGGTCTCAAACTTCTCCACATGGTTTATTGTTTCATATTACATCAATGTATGCTTGACATTTGGCTTCGGTTAACTTTGAAGCTAGACGGAGGGAAGAAAGACCAAAATAGACGAACTTGGTTAAGTTGGATGATTCTTGGACCAAATGGCTCTTCGTTGGTCTCAAACTTCTCCACATGGTTTATTGTGTCATATTACATCAATTTATGCTTGACATTTGGCTTCGGTTAACTTTGAAGCTAGATGGAACGAAGAAAGACCAAAATAGACGAACTTGGTTAAGTTGGATGATTCTTGGACCAAATGGCTCTTCGTTGGTCTCAAACTTCTCCACATGGTTTATTGTTTCATATTACATCAATGTATGCTTGACATTTGGATTTGGTTAACTTTGAAGCTACTTGGAACGAATATAGACCAAAATAGACGAACTTGGTTAAGTTGGATGATTCTTGGACCAAATGGCTCTTCGTTGGTCTCAAACTTCTCCACATGGTTTATTGTTTCATATTACATCAATTTATGCTTGACATTTGGCTTCGGTTAACTTTGAAGCTAGACGGAGGGAAGAAAGACCAAAATAGACGAACTTGGTTAAGTTGGATGATTCTTGGACCAAATGGCTCTTCGTTGGTCTCAAACTTCTCCACATGGTTTATTGTTTCATATTACATCAATGTATGCTTGACATTTGGATTTGGTTAACTTTGAAGCTACTTGGAACGAATATAGACCAAAATAGACGAACTTGGTTAAGTTGGATGATTGTTGGACCAAATGGCTCTTCGTTGGTCTCAAACTTCTCCACATGGTTTATTGTTTCATATTACATCAATGCATGCTTGACATTTGGATTTGGTTAACTTTGAAGCTACTTGGAACGAATATAGACCAAAATAGACGAACTTGGTTAAGTTGGATGATTCTTGGACCAAATGGCTCTTCGTTGGTCTCAAACTTCTCCACATGGTTTATTGTTTCATATTACATCAATGTATGCTTGACATTTGGCTTCGGTTAACTTTGAAGCTAGACGGAGGGAAGAAAGACCAAAATAGACGAACTTGGTTAAGTTGGATGATTCTTGGACCAAATGGCTCTTCGTTGGTCTCAAACTTCTCCACATGGTTTATTGTTTCATATTACATCAATGTATGCTTGACATTTGGATTTGGTTAACTTTGAAGCTACTTGGAACGAATATAGACCAAAATAGACGAACTTGGTTAAGTTGGATGATTCTTGGACCAAATGGCTCTTCGTTGGTCTCAAACTTCTCCACATGGTTTATTGTTTCATATTACATCAATGTATGCTTGACATTTGGATTCGGTTAACTTTGAAGCTACTCGGAACGAATATAGACCAAAATAGACGAACTTGGTTAAGTTGGATGATTTTTGGACCAAATGGCTCTTCGTTGGTCTCAAACTTCTCCACATGGTTTATTGTTTCATATTACATCAATTTATGCTTGACATTTGGCTTCGGTTAACTTTGAAGCTAGATGGAACGAAGAAAGACCAAAATAGACGAACTTGGTTAAGTTGGATGATTCTTGGACCAAATGGCTCTTCGTTGGTCTCAAACTTCTCCACATGGTTTATTGTTTCATATTACATCAATGCATGCTTGACATTTGGATTTGGTTAACTTTGAAGCTACTTGGAACGAATATAGACCAAAATAGACGAACTTGGTTAAGTTGGATGATTGTTGGACCAAATGGCTCTTCGTTGGTCTCAAACTTCTCCACATGGTTTATTGTTTCATATTACATCAATGCATGCTTGACATTTGGATTTGGTTAACTTTGAAGCTACTTGGAACGAATATAGACCAAAATAGACGAACTTGGTTAAGTTGGATGATTCTTGGACCAAATGGCTCTTCGTTGGTCTCAAACTTCTCCACATGGTTTATTGTTTCATATTACATCAATGTATGCTTGACATTTGGATTCGGTTAACTTTGAAGCTACTCGAAACGAATATAGACCAAAATAGACGAACTTGGTTAAGTTGGATGATTTTTGGACCAAATGGCTCTTCGTTGGTCTCAAACTTCTCCACATGGTTTATTGTTTCATATTACATCAATTTATGCTTGACATTTGGCTTCGGTTAACTTTGAAGCTAGACGGAGGGAAGAAAGACCAAAATAGACGAACTTGGTTAAGTTGGATGATTCTTGGACCAAATGGCTCTTCGTTGGTCTCAAACTTCTCCACATGGTTTATTGTTTCATATTACATCAATGTATGCTTGACATTTGGATTTGGTTAACTTTGAAGCTACTTGGAACGAATATAGACCAAAATAGACGAACTTGGTTAAGTTGGATGATTCTTGGACCAAATGGCTCTTCGTTGGTCTCAAACTTCTCCACATGGTTTATTGTTTCATATTACATCAATTTATGCTTGACATTTGGCTTCGGTTAACTTTGAAGCTAGACGGAGGAAGAAAGACCAAAATAGACGAACTTGGTTAAGTTGGATGATTCTTGGACCAAATGGCTCTTCGTTGGTCTCAAACTTCTCCACATGGTTTATTGTTTCATATTACATCAATGTATGCTTGACATTTGGATTTGGTTAACTTTGAAGCTACTTGGAACGAATATAGACCAAAATAGACGAACTTGGTTAAGTTGGATGATTGTTGGACCAAATGGCTCTTCGTTGGTCTCAAACTTCTCCACATGGTTTATTGTTTCATATTACATCAATTTATGCTTGACATTTGGCTTCGGTTAACTTTGAAGCTAGACGGAGGGAAGAAAGACCAAAATAGACGAACTTGGTTAAGTTGGATGATTCTTGGACCAAATGGCTCTTCGTTGGTCTCAAACTTCTCCACATGGTTTATTGTTTCATATTACATCAATGTATGCTTGACATTTGGATTTGGTTAACTTTGAAGCTACTTGGAACGAATATAGACCAAAATAGACGAACTTGGTTAAGTTGGATGATTCTTGGACCAAATGGCTCTTCGTTGGTCTCAAACTTCTCCACATGGTTTATTGTTTCATATTACATCAATGTATGCTTGACATTTGGATTCGGTTAACTTTGAAGCTACTTGGAACGAATATAGACCAAAATAGACGAACTTGGTTAAGTTGGATGATTTTTGGACCAAATGGCTCTTCGTTGGTCTCAAACTTCTCCACATGGTTTATTGTTTCATATTACATCAATTTATGCTTGACATTTGGCTTCGGTTAACTTTGAAGCTAGATGGAACGAAGAAAGACCAAAATAGACGAACTTGGTTAAGTTGGATGATTCTTGGACCAAATGGCTCTTCGTTGGTCTCAAACTTCTCCACATGGTTTATTGTTTCATATTACATCAATGTATGCTTGACATTTGGATTTGGTTAACTTTGAAGCTACTTGGAACGAATATAGACCAAAATAGACGAACTTGGTTAAGTTGGATGATTCTTGGACCAAATGGCTCTTCGTTGGTCTCAAACTTCTCCACATGGTTTATTGTTTCATATTACATCAATGTATGCTTGACATTTGGATTTGGTTAACTTTGAAGCTACTTGGAACGAATATAGACCAAAATAGACGAACTTGGTTAAGTTGGATGATTCTTGGACCAAATGGCTCTTCGTTGGTCTCAAACTTCTCCACATGGTTTATTGTTTCATATTACATCAATGTATGCTTGACATTTGGATTCGGTTAACTTTGAAGCTACTCGAAACGAATATAGACCAAAATAGACGAACTTGGTTAAGTTGGATGATTTTTGGACCAAATGGCTCTTCGTTGGTCTCAAACTTCTCCACATGGTTTATTGTTTCATATTACATCAATTTATGCTTGACATTTGGCTTTGGTTAACTTTGAAGCTAGACGGAGGGAAGAAAGACCAAAATAGACGAACTTGGTTAAGTTGGATGATTCTTGGACCAAATGGCTCTTCGTTGGTCTCAAACTTCTCCACATGGTTTATTGTTTCATATTACATCAATGTATGCTTGACATTTGGATTTGGTTAACTTTGAAGCTACTTGGAACGAATATAGACCAAAATAGACGAACTTGGTTAAGTTGGATGATTCTTGGACCAAATGGCTCTTCGTTGGTCTCAAACTTCTCCACATGGTTTATTGTTTCATATTACATCAATGTATGCTTGACATTTGGATTCGGTTAACTTTGAAGCTACTGGAACGAATATAGACCAAAATAGACGAACTTGGTTAAGTTGGATGATTTTTGGACCAAATGGCTCTTCGTTGGTCTCAAACTTCTCCACATGGTTTATTGTTTCATATTACATCAATTATGCTTGACATTTGGCTTCGGTTAACTTTGAAGCTAGATGGAACGAAGAAAGACCAAAATAGACGAACTTGGTTAAGTTGGATGATTGTTGGACCAAATGGCTCTTCGTTGGTCTCAAACTTCTCCACATGGTTTATTGTTTCATATTACATCAATGTATGCTTGACATTTGGATTTGGTTAACTTTGAAGCTACTTGGAACGAATATAGACCAAAATAGACGAACTTGGTTAAGTTGGATGATTGTTGGACCAAATGGCTCTTCGTTGGTCTCAAACTTCTCCACATGGTTTATTGTTTCATATTACATCAATGCATGCTTGACATTTGGATTTGGTTAACTTTGAAGCTACTTGGAACGAATATAGACCAAAATAGACGAACTTGGTTAAGTTGGATGATTCTTGGACCAAATGGCTCTTCGTTGGTCTCAAACTTCTCCACATGGTTTATTGTTTCATATTACATCAATGTATGCTTGACATTTGGATTCGGTTAACTTTGAAGCTACTCGGAAACGAATATAGACCAAAATAGACGAACTTGGTTAAGTTGGATGATTTTTGGACCAAATGGCTCTTCGTTGGTCTCAAACTTCTCCACATGGTTTATTGTTTCATATTACATCAATTTATGCTTGACATTTGGCTTCGGTTAACTTTGAAGCTAGACGGAGGGAAGAAAGACCAAAATAGACGAACTTGGTTAAGTTGGATGATTCTTGGACCAAATGGCTCTTCGTTGGTCTCAAACTTCTCCACATGGTTTATTGTTTCATATTACATCAATGTATGCTTGACATTTGGATTTGGTTAACTTTGAAGCTACTTGGAACGAATATAGACCAAAATAGACGAACTTGGTTAAGTTGGATGATTCTTGGACCAAATGGCTCTTCGTTGGTCTCAAACTTCTCCACATGGTTTATTTTGTCATATTACATCAATTTATGCTTGACATTTGGATTTGGTTAACTTTGAAGCTACTTGGAACGAATATAGACCAAAATAGACGAACTTGGTTAAGTTGGATGATTGTTGGACCAAATGGCTCTTCCTTGGTCTCAAACTTCTCCACATGGTTTATTGTTTCATATTACATCAATGTATGCTTGACATTTGGATTTGGTTAACTTTGAAGCTACTTGGAACGAATATAGACCAAAATAGACGAACTTGGTTAAGTTGGATGATTCTTGGACCAAATGGCTCTTCTTGGTCTCAAACTTCTCCACATGGTTTATTTTGTCATATTACATCAATTTATGCTTGACATTTGGATTTGGTTAACTTTGAAGCTACTTGGAACGAATATAGACCAAAATAGACGAACTTGGTTAAGTTGGATGATTCTTGGACCAAATGGCTCTTCGTTGGTCTCAAACTTCTCCACATGGTTTATTGTTTCATATTACATCAATGTATGCTTGACATTTGGATTCGGTTAACTTTGAAGCTACTTGGAACGAATATAGACCAAAATAGACGAACTTGGTTAAGTTGGATGATTTTTGGACCAAATGGCTCTTCGTTGGTCTCAAACTTCTCCACATGGTTTATTGTTTCATATTACATCAATTTATGCTTGACATTTGGCTTCGGTTAACTTTGAAGCTAGATGGAGCGAAGAAAGACCAAAATAGACGAACTTGGTTAAGTTGGATGATTCTTGGACCAAATGGCTCTTCGTTGGTCTCAAACTTCTCCACATGGTTTATTGTTTCATATTACATCAATGTATGCTTGACATTTGGATTTGGTTAACTTTGAAGCTACTTGGAACGAATATAGACCAAAATAGACGAACTTGGTTAAGTTGGATGATTCTTGGACCAAATGGCTCTTCGTTGGTCTCAAACTTCTCCACATGGTTTATTGTTTCATATTACATCAATTTATGCTTGACATTTGGCTTCGGTTAACTTTGAAGCTAGACGGAGGGAAGAAAGACCAAAATAGACGAACTTGGTTAAGTTGGATGATTCTTGGACCAAATGGCTCTTCGTTGGTCTCAAACTTCTCCACATGGTTTATTGTGTCATATTACATCAATTTATGCTTGACATTTGGCTTCGGTTAACTTTGAAGCTAGATGGAGCGAAGAAAGACCAAAATAGACGAACTTGGTTAAGTTGGATGATTCTTGGACCAAATGGCTCTTCGTTGGTCTCAAACTTCTCCACATGGTTTATTGTTTCATATTACATCAATGTATGCTTGACATTTGGATTTGGTTAACTTTGAAGCTACTTGGAACGAATATAGACCAAAATAGACGAACTTGGTTAAGTTGGATGATTCTTGGACCAAATGGCTCTTCGTTGGTCTCAAACTTCTCCACATGGTTTATTGTTTCATATTACATCAATGCATGCTTGACATTTGGCTTCGGTTAACTTTGAAGCTAGACGGAGGGAAGAAAGACCAAAATAGACGAACTTGGTTAAGTTGGATGATTCTTGGACCAAATGGCTCTTCGTTGGTCTCAAACTTCTCCACATGGTTTATTGTTTCATATTACATCAATGCATGCTTGACATTTGGATTTGGTTAACTTTGAAGCTACTTGGAACGAATATAGACCAAAATAGACGAACTTGGTTAAGTTGGATGATTGTTGGACCAAATGGCTCTTCGTTGGTCTCAAACTTCTCCACATGGTTTATTGTTTCATATTACATCAATGCATGCTTGACATTTGGATTTGGTTAACTTTGAAGCTACTTGGAACGAATATAGACCAAAATAGACGAACTTGGTTAAGTTGGATGATTCTTGGACCAAATGGCTCTTCGTTGGTCTCAAACTTCTCCACATGGTTTATTGTTTCATATTACATCAATGTATGCTTGACATTTGGATTCGGTTAACTTTGAAGCTACTCGGAACGAATATAGACCAAAATAGACGAACTTGGTTAAGTTGGATGATTTTTGGACCAAATGGCTCTTCGTTGGTCTCAAACTTCTCCACATGGTTTATTGTTTCATATTACATCAATTTATGCTTGACATTTGGCTTCGGTTAACTTTGAAGCTAGATGGAGCGAAGAAAGACCAAAATAGACGAACTTGGTTAAGTTGGATGATTCTTGGACCAAATGGCTCTTCGTTGGTCTCAAACTTCTCCACATGGTTTATTGTTTCATATTACATCAATGCATGCTTGACATTTGGATTTGGTTAACTTTGAAGCTACTTGGAACGAATATAGACCAAAATAGACGAACTTGGTTAAGTTGGATGATTCTTGGACCAAATGGCTCTTCGTTGGTCTCAAACTTCTCCACATGGTTTATTGTTTCATATTACATCAATGTATGCTTGACATTTGGATTTGGTTAACTTTGAAGCTACTTGGAACGAATATAGACCAAAATAGACGAACTTGGTTAAGTTGGATGATTCTTGGACCAAATGGCTCTTCGTTGGTCTCAAACTTCTCCACATGGTTTATTGTTTCATATTACATCAATGTATGCTTGACATTTGGATTCGGTTAACTTTGAAGCTACTCGAAACGAATATAGACCAAAATAGACGAACTTGGTTAAGTTGGATGATTTTTGGACCAAATGGCTCTTCGTTGGTCTCAAACTTCTCCACATGGTTTATTGTTTCATATTACATCAATTTATGCTTGACATTTGGCTTCGGTTAACTTTGAAGCTAGACGGAGGGAAGAAAGACCAAAATAGACGAACTTGGTTAAGTTGGATGATTCTTGGACCAAATGGCTCTTCCTTGGTCTCAAACTTCTCCACATGGTTTATTGTTTCATATTACATCAATGCATGCTTGACATTTGGATTTGGTTAACTTTGAAGCTACTTGGAACGAATATAGACCAAAATAGACGAACTTGGTTAAGTTGGATGATTGTTGGACCAAATGGCTCTTCGTTGGTCTCAAACTTCTCCACATGGTTTATTTTGTCATATTACATCAATTTATGCTTGACATTTGGATTTGGTTAACTTTGAAGCTATTGGAACGAATATAGACCAAAATAGACGAACTTGGTTAAGTTGGATGATTGTTGGACCAAATGGCTCTTCCTTGGTCTCAAACTTCTCCACATGGTTTATTGTTTCATATTACATCAATGTATGCTTGACATTTGGATTTGGTTAACTTTGAAGCTACTTGGAACGAATATAGACCAAAATAGACGAACTTGGTTAAGTTGGATGATTGTTGGACCAGATGGCTCTTCCTTGATCTCAAACTTCTCCACATGGTTTATTTTGTCATATTACATCAATTTATGCTTGACATTTGGATTTGGTTAACTTTGAAGCTACTTGGAACGAATATAGACCAAAATAGACGAACTTGGTTAAGTTGGATGATTCTTGGACCAAATGGCTCTTCCTTGGTCTCAAACTTCTCCACATGGTTTATTGTTTCATATTACATCAATGTATGCTTGACATTTGGATTCGGTTAACTTTGAAGCTACTTGGAACGAATATAGACCAAAATAGACGAACTTGGTTAAGTTGGATGATTTTTGGACCAAATGGCTCTTCGTTGGTCTCAAACTTCTCCACATGGTTTATTGTTTCATATTACATCAATTTATGCTTGACATTTGGCTTCGGTTAACTTTGAAGCTAGATGGAGCGAAGAAAGACCAAAATAGACGAACTTGGTTAAGTTGGATGATTCTTGGACCAAATGGCTCTTCGTTGGTCTCAAACTTCTCCACATGGTTTATTGTTTCATATTACATCAATGTATGCTTGACATTTGGATTTGGTTAACTTTGAAGCTACTTGGAACGAATATAGACCAAAATAGACGAACTTGGTTAAGTTGGATGATTCTTGGACCAAATGGCTCTTCGTTGGTCTCAAACTTCTCCACATGGTTTATTGTTTCATATTACATCAATGCATGCTTGACATTTGGCTTCGGTTAACTTTGAAGCTAGACGGAGGAAGAAAGACCAAAATAGACGAACTTGGTTAAGTTGGATGATTCTTGGACCAAATGGCTCTTCGTTGGTCTCAAACTTCTCCACATGGTTTATTGTGTCATATTACATCAATTTATGCTTGACATTTGGCTTCGGTTAACTTTGAAGCTAGATGGAGCGAAGAAAGACCAAAATAGACGAACTTGGTTAAGTTGGATGATTCTTGGACCAAATGGCTCTTCGTTGGTCTCAAACTTCTCCACATGGTTTATTGTTTCATATTACATCAATGTATGCTTGACATTTGGATTTGGTTAACTTTGAAGCTACTTGGAACGAATATAGACCAAAATAGACGAACTTGGTTAAGTTGGATGATTCTTGGACCAAATGGCTCTTCGTTGGTCTCAAACTTCTCCACATGGTTTATTGTTTCATATTACATCAATGCATGCTTGACATTTGGCTTCGGTTAACTTTGAAGCTAGACGGAGGGAAGAAAGACCAAAATAGACGAACTTGGTTAAGTTGGATGATTCTTGGACCAAATGGCTCTTCGTTGGTCTCAAACTTCTCCACATGGTTTATTGTTTCATATTACATCAATGCATGCTTGACATTTGGATTTGGTTAACTTTGAAGCTACTTGGAACGAATATAGACCAAAATAGACGAACTTGGTTAAGTTGGATGATTGTTGGACCAAATGGCTCTTCGTTGGTCTCAAACTTCTCCACATGGTTTATTGTTTCATATTACATCAATGCATGCTTGACATTTGGATTTGGTTAACTTTGAAGCTACTTGGAACGAATATAGACCAAAATAGACGAACTTGGTTAAGTTGGATGATTCTTGGACCAAATGGCTCTTCGTTGGTCTCAAACTTCTCCACATGGTTTATTGTTTCATATTACATCAATGTATGCTTGACATTTGGATTCGGTTAACTTTGAAGCTACTCGGAACGAATATAGACCAAAATAGACGAACTTGGTTAAGTTGGATGATTTTTGGACCAAATGGCTCTTCGTTGGTCTCAAACTTCTCCACATGGTTTATTGTTTCATATTACATCAATTTATGCTTGACATTTGGCTTCGGTTAACTTTGAAGCTAGATGGAACGAAGAAAGACCAAAATAGACGAACTTGGTTAAGTTGGATGATTCTTGGACCAAATGGCTCTTCGTTGGTCTCAAACTTCTCCACATGGTTTATTGTTTCATATTACATCAATGTATGCTTGACATTTGGATTTGGTTAACTTTGAAGCTACTTGGAACGAATATAGACCAAAATAGACGAACTTGGTTAAGTTGGATGATTGTTGGACCAAATGGCTCTTCGTTGGTCTCAAACTTCTCCACATGGTTTATTTTTCATATTACATCAATTTATGCTTGACATTTGGATTTGGTTAACTTTGAAGCTACTTGGAACGAATATAGACCAAAATAGACGAACTTGGTTAAGTTGGATGATTGTTGGACCAAATGGCTCTTCCTTGGTCTCAAACTTCTCCACATGGTTTATTGTTTCATATTACATCAATTTATGCTTGACATTTGGCTTCGGTTAACTTTGAAGCTAGATGGAACGAAGAAAGACCAAAATAGACGAACTTGGTTAAGTTGGATGATTCTTGGACCAAATGGCTCTTCGTTGGTCTCAAACTTCTCCACATGGTTTATTGTTTCATATTACATCAATGCATGCTTGACATTTGGATTTGGTTAACTTTGAAGCTACTTGGAACGAATATAGACCAAAATAGACGAACTTGGTTAAGTTGGATGATTGTTGGACCAAATGGCTCTTCGTTGGTCTCAAACTTCTCCACATGGTTTATTGTTTCATATTACATCAATGCATGCTTGACATTTGGATTTGGTTAACTTTGAAGCTACTTGGAACGAATATAGACCAAAATAGACGAACTTGGTTAAGTTGGATGATTCTTGGACCAAATGGCTCTTCGTTGGTCTCAAACTTCTCCACATGGTTTATTGTTTCATATTACATCAATGTATGCTTGACATTTGGATTCGGTTAACTTTGAAGCTACTCGAAACGAATATAGACCAAAATAGACGAACTTGGTTAAGTTGGATGATTTTTGGACCAAATGGCTCTTCGTTGGTCTCAAACTTCTCCACATGGTTTATTGTTTCATATTACATCAATTTATGCTTGACATTTGGCTTCGGTTAACTTTGAAGCTAGACGGAGGGAAGAAAGACCAAAATAGACGAACTTGGTTAAGTTGGATGATTCTTGGACCAAATGGCTCTTCCTTGGTCTCAAACTTCTCCACATGGTTTATTGTTTCATATTACATCAATGCATGCTTGACATTTGGATTTGGTTAACTTTGAAGCTACTTGGAACGAATATAGACCAAAATAGACGAACTTGGTTAAGTTGGATGATTTGGACCAAATGGCTCTTCGTTGGTCTCAAACTTCTCCACATGGTTTATTTTGTCATATTACATCAATTTATGCTTGACATTTGGATTTGGTTAACTTTGAAGCTACTTGGAACGAATATAGACCAAAATAGACGAACTTGGTTAAGTTGGATGATTCTTGGACCAAATGGCTCTTCGTTGGTCTCAAACTTCTCCACATGGTTTATTGTTTCATATTACATCAATGTATGCTTGACATTTGGATTTGGTTAACTTTGAAGCTACTTGGAACGAATATAGACCAAAATAGACGAACTTGGTTAAGTTGGATGATTTTTGGACCAAATGGCTCTTCGTTGGCTCAAACTTCTCCACATGGTTTATTGTTTCATATTACATCAATGTATGCTTGACATTTGGTTTTGGTTAACTTTGAAGCTACTTGGAACGAATATAGACCAAAATAGACGAACTTGGTTAAGTTGGATGATTCTTGGACCAAATGGCTCTTCCTTGGTCTCAAACTTCTCCACATGGTTTATTGTTTCATATTACATCAATGTATGCTTGACATTTGGATTCGGTTAACTTTGAAGCTACTTGGAACGAATATAGACCAAAATAGACGAACTTGGTTAAGTTGGATGATTGTTGGACCAAATGGCTCTTCTTGGTCTCAAACTTCTCCACATGGTTTATTTTGTCATATTACATCAATTTATGCTTGACATTTGGATTTGGTTAACTTTGAAGCTATTTGGAACGAATATAGACCAAAATAGACGAACTTGGTTAAGTTGGATGATTGTTGGACCAAATGGCTCTTCCTTGGTCTCAAACTTCTCCACATGGTTTATTGTTTCATATTACATCAATGCATGCTTGACATTTGGATTTGGTTAACTTTGAAGCTACTTGGAACGAATATAGACCAAAATAGACGAACTTGGTTAAGTTGGATGATTCTTGGACCAAATGGCTCTTCGTTGGTCTCAAACTTCTCCACATGGTTTATTGTTTCATATTACATCAATGTATGCTTGACATTTGGATTCGGTTAACTTTGAAGCTACTCGGAACGAATATAGACCAAAATAGACGAACTTGGTTAAGTTGGATGATTTTTGGACCAAATGGCTCTTCGTTGGTCTCAAACTTCTCCACATGGTTTATTGTTTCATATTACATCAATGTATGCTTGACATTTGGATTTGGTTAACTTTGAAGCTACTTGGAACGAATATAGACCAAAATAGACGAACTTGGTTAAGTTGGATGATTCTTGGACCAAATGGCTCTTCCTTGGTCTCAAACTTCTCCACATGGTTTATTGTTTCATATTACATCAATGCATGCTTGACATTTGGATTTGGTTAACTTTGAAGCTACTTGGAACGAATATAGACCAAAATAGACGAACTTGGTTAAGTTGGATGATTGTTGGACCAAATGGCTCTTCGTTGGTCTCAAACTTCTCCACATGGTTTATTTTGTCATATTACATCAATTTATGCTTGACATTTGGATTTGGTTAACTTTGAAGCTACTTGGAACGAATATAGACCAAAATAGACGAACTTGGTTAAGTTGGATGATTGTTGGACCAAATGGCTCTTCGTTGGTCTCAAACTTCTCCACATGGTTTATTTTGTCATATTACATCAATTTATGCTTGACATTTGGATTTGGTTAACTTTGAAGCTACTTGGAACGAATATAGACCAAAATAGACGAACTTGGTTAAGTTGGATGATTGTTGGACCAAATGGCTCTTCTTGGTCTCAAACTTCTCCACATGGTTTATTGTTTCATATTACATCAATGCATGCTTGACATTTGGATTTGGTTAACTTTGAAGCTACTTGGAACGAATATAGACCAAAATAGACGAACTTGGTTAAGTTGGATGATTCTTGGACCAAATGGCTCTTCGTTGGTCTCAAACTTCTCCACATGGTTTATTGTTTCATATTACATCAATGTATGCTTGACATTTGGATTCGGTTAACTTTGAAGCTACTCGGAACGAATATAGACCAAAATAGACGAACTTGGTTAAGTTGGATGATTTTTGGACCAAATGGCTCTTCGTTGGTCTCAAACTTCTCCACATGGTTTATTGTTTCATATTACATCAATTTATGCTTGACATTTGGCTTCGGTTAACTTTGAAGCTAGGCGGAGGGAAGAAAGACCAAAATAGACGAACTTGGTTAAGTTGGATGATTCTTGGACCAAATGGCTCTTCGTTGGTCTCAAACTTCTCCACATGGTTTATTGTTTCATATTACATCAATGTATGCTTGACATTTGGATTTGGTTAACTTTGAAGCTACTTGGAACGAATATAGACCAAAATAGACGAACTTGGTTAAGTTGGATGATTTTTGGACCAAATGGCTCTTCGTTGGTCTCAAACTTCTCCACATGGTTTATTGTTTCATATTACATCAATGTATGCTTGACATTTGGTTTGGTTAACTTTGAAGCTACTAGGAACGAATATAGACCAAAATAGACGAACTTGGTTAAGTTGGATGATTCTTGGACCAAATGGCTCTTCCTTGGTCTCAAACTTCTCCACATGGTTTATTGTTTCATATTACATCAATGCATGCTTGACATTTGGATTTGGTTAACTTTGAAGCTACTTGGAACGAATATAGACCAAAATAGACGAACTTGGTTAAGTTGGATGATTCTTGGACCAAATGGCTCTTCGTTGGTCTCAAACTTCTCCACATGGTTTATTGTTTCATATTACATCAATGTATGCTTGACATTTGGATTCGGTTAACTTTGAAGCTACTTGGAACGAATATAGACCAAAATAGACGAACTTGGTTAAGTTGGATGATTCTTGGACCAAATGGCTCTTCCTTGGTCTCAAACTTCTCCACATGGTTTATTGTTTCATATTACATCAATGCATGCTTGACATTTGGATTCGGTTAACTTTGAAGCTACTTGGAACGAATATAGACCAAAATAGACGAACTTGGTTAAGTTGGATGATTTTTGGATGGCTCTTCGTTGGTCTCAAACTTCTCCACATGGTTTATTGTTTCATATTACATCAATGCATGCTTGACATTTGGATTTGGTTAACTTTGAAGCTACTTGGAACGAATATAGACCAAAATAGACGAACTTGGTTAAGTTGGATGATTCTTGGACCAAATGGCTCTTCCTTGGTCTCAAACTTCTCCACATGGTTTATTGTTTCATATTACATCAATGCATGCTTGACATTTGGATTCGGTTAACTTTGAAGCTACTTGGAACGAATATAGACCAAAATAGACGAACTTGGTTAAGTTGGATGATTGTTGGACCAAATGGCTCTTCGTTGTCTCAAACTTCTCCACATGGTTTATTGTTTCATATTACATCAATGCATGCTTGACATTTGGATTTGGTTAACTTTGAAGCTACTTGGAACGAATATAGACCAAAATAGACGAACTTGGTTAAGTTGGATGATTTTTGGACCAAATGGCTCTTCGTTGGTCTCAAACTTCTCCACATGGTTTATTGTTTCATATTACATCAATTTATGCTTGACATTTGGCTTCGGTTAACTTTGAAGCTAGACGGAGGGAAGAAAGACCAAAATAGACGAACTTGGTTAAGTTGGATGATTCTTGGACCAAATGGCTCTTCCTTGGTCTCAAACTTCTCCACATGGTTTATTGTGTCATATTACATCAATTTATGCTTGACATTTGGCTTCGGTTAACTTTGAAGCTAGACGAAGGGAAGAAAGACCAAAATGGACGAACTTGGTTAAGTTGGATGATTCTTGGACCAAATGGCTCTTCGTTGGTCTCAAACTTCTCCACATGGTTTATTTTGTCATATTACATCAATTTATGCTTGACATTTGGCTTCGGTTAACTTTGAAGCTAGACGGAGGAAGAAAGACCAAAATAGACGAACTTGGTTAAGTTGGATGATTCTTGGACCAAATGGCTCTTCGTTGGTCTCAAACTTCTCCACATGGTTTATTGTTTCATATTACATCAATGCATGCTTGACATTTGGATTCGGTTAACTTTGAAGCTACTTGGAACGAATATAGACCAAAATAGACGAACTTGGTTAAGTTGGATGATTGTTGGACCAAATGGCTCTTCGTTGGTCTCAAACTTCTCCACATGGTTTATTGTTTCATATTACATCAATGCATGCTTGACATTTGGATTTGGTTAACTTTGAAGCTACTTGGAACGAATATAGACCAAAATAGACGAACTTGGTTAAGTTGGATGATTCTTGGACCAAATGGCTCTTCGTTGGTCTCAAACTTCTCCACATGGTTTATTGTTTCATATTACATCAATGCATGCTTGACATTTGGATTCGGTTAACTTTGAAGCTACTTGGAACGAATATAGACCAAAATAGACGAACTTGGTTAAGTTGGATGATTGTTGGACCAAATGGCTCTTCTTGGTCTCAAACTTCTCCACATGGTTTATTGTTTCATATTACATCAATGCATGCTTGACATTTGGATTTGGTTAACTTTGAAGCTACTTGGAACGAATATAGACCAAAATAGACGAACTTGGTTAAGTTGGATGATTTTTGGACCAAATGGCTCTTCGTTGGTCTCAAACTTCTCCACATGGTTTATTGTGTCATATTACATCAATCTATGCTTGACATTTGGCTTTGGTTAACTTTGAAGCTAGTGGAAACGAAGAATGACCAAAAAAGACGAACTTGGTTAAGTTGGATGATTCTTGGACCAAATGGCTCTTCCTTGGTCTCAAACTTCTCCACATGGTTTATTGTTTCATATTACATCAATTTATGCTTGACATTTGGTTTCGGTTAACTTTGAAGCTAGACGGAGGGAATAAAGACCAAAATAGACGAACTTGGTTAAGTTGGATGATTCTTGGACCAAATGGCTCTTCGTTGGTCTCAAACTTCTCCACATGGTTTATTTTGTCATATTACATCAATTTATGCTTGACATTTGGCTTCGGTTAACTTTGAAGCTAGACGGAGGAAGAAAGACCAAAATAGACGAACTTGGTTAAGTTGGATGATTCTTGGACAAATGGCTCTTCGTTGGTCTCAAACTTCTCCACATGGTTTATTGTTTCATATTACATCAATGTATGCTTGACATTTGGATTTGGTTAACTTTGAAGCTACTTGGAACGAATATAGACCAAAATAGACGAACTTGGTTAAGTTGGATGATTTTTGGACCAAATGGCTCTTCCTTGATCTCAAACTTCTCCACATGGTTTATTGTTTCATATTACATCAATGCATGCTTGACATTTGGATTCGGTTAACTTTGAAGCTACTTGGAACGAATATAGACCAAAATAGACGAACTTGGTTAAGTTGGATGATTGTTGGACCAAATGGCTCTTCCTTGATCTCAAACTTCTCCACATGGTTTATTGTTTCATATTACATCAATGCATGCTTGACATTTGGATTTGGTTAACTTTGAAGCTACTTGGAACGAATATAGACCAAAATAGACGAACTTGGTTAAGTTGGATGATTTTTGGACCAAATGGCTCTTCGTTGGTCTCAAACTTCTCCACATGGTTTATTGTTTCATATTACATCAATTTATGCTTGACATTTGGCTTCGGTTAACTTTGAAGCTAGACGGAGGAAGAAAGACCAAAATAGACGAACTTGGTTAAGTTGGATGATTCTTGGACCAAATGGCTCTTCCTTGATCTCAAACTTCTCCACATGGTTTATTGTGTCATATTACATCAATTTATGCTTGACATTTGGCTTCGGTTAACTTTGAAGCTAGACGAAGGGAAGAAAGACCAAAATAGACGAACTTGGTTAAGTTGGATGATTCTTGGACCAAATGGCTCTTCGTTGGTCTCAAACTTCTCCACATGGTTTATTTTGTCATATTACATCAATTTATGCTTGACATTTGGCTTCGGTTAACTTTGAAGCTAGACGGAGGGAAGAAAGACCAAAATAGACGAACTTGGTTAAGTTGGATGATTCTTGGACCAAATGGCTCTTCGTTGGTCTCAAACTTCTCCACATGGTTTATTGTTTCATATTACATCAATGCATGCTTGACATTTGGATTCGGTTAACTTTGAAGCTACTTGGAACGAATATAGACCAAAATAGACGAACTTGGTTAAGTTGGATGATTGTTGGACCAAATGGCTCTTCCTTGGTCTCAAACTTCTCCACATGGTTTATTGTTTCATATTACATCAATGCATGCTTGACATTTGGATTTGGTTAACTTTGAAGCTACTTGGAACGAATATAGACCAAAATAGACGAACTTGGTTAAGTTGGATGATTCTTGGACCAAATGGCTCTTCCTTGATCTCAAACTTCTCCACATGGTTTATTGTTTCATATTACATCAATGCATGCTTGACATTTGGATTCGGTTAACTTTGAAGCTACTTGGAACGAATATAGACCAAAATAGACGAACTTGGTTAAGTTGGATGATTGTTGGACCAAATGGCTCTTCGTTGGTCTCAAACTTCTCCACATGGTTTATTGTTTCATATTACATCAATGCATGCTTGACATTTGGATTTGGTTAACTTTGAAGCTACTTGGAACGAATATAGACCAAAATAGACGAACTTGGTTAAGTTGGATGATTTTTGGACCAAATGGCTCTTCGTTGGTCTCAAACTTCTCCACATGGTTTATTGTTTCATATTACATCAATCTATGCTTGACATTTGGCTTTGGTTAACTTTGAAGCTAGTGGAAACGAAGAAAGACCAAAAAGACGAACTTGGTTAAGTTGGATGATTCTTGGACCAAATGGCTCTTCGTTGGTCTCAAACTTCTCCACATGGTTTATTGTTTCATATTACATCAATTTATGCTTGACATTTGGTTTCGGTTAACTTTGAAGCTAGACGGAGGGAATAAAGACCAAAATAGACGAACTTGGTTAAGTTGGATGATTCTTGGACCAAATGGCTCTTCGTTGGTCTCAAACTTCTCCACATGGTTTATTTTGTCATATTACATCAATTTATGCTTGACATTTGGCTTCGGTTAACTTTGAAGCTAGACGGAGGGAAGAAAGACCAAAATAGACGAACTTGGTTAAGTTGGATGATTCTTGGACAAATGGCTCTTCGTTGGTCTCAAACTTCTCCACATGGTTTATTGTTTCATATTACATCAATGTATGCTTGACATTTGGATTTGGTTAACTTTGAAGCTACTTGGAACGAATATAGACCAAAATAGACGAACTTGGTTAAGTTGGATGATTTTTGGACCAAATGGCTCTTCGTTGGTCTCAAACTTCTCCACATGGTTTATTGTTTCATATTACATCAATTTATGCTTGACATTTGGCTTCGGTTAACTTTGAAGCTAGATGGAACGAAGAAAGACCAAAATAGACGAACTTGGTTAAGTTGGATGATTTTTGGATGGCTCTTCGTTGGTCTCAAACTTCTCCACATGGTTTATTGTTTCATATTACATCAATCTATGCTTGACATTTGGATTTGGTTAACTTTGAAGCTAGACGGGAAGAAAGACCAAAATAGACGAACTTGGTTAAGTTGGATGATTCTTGGACCAAATGGCTCTTCGTTGGTCTCAAACTTCTCCACATGGTTTATTGTGTCATATTACATCAATTTATGCTTGACATTTGGCTTCGGTTAACTTTGAAGCTAGATGGAACGAAGAAAGACCAAAATAGACGAACTTGGTTAAGTTGGATGATTCTTGGACCAAATGGCTCTTCGTTGGTCTCAAACTTCTCCACATGGTTTATTGTTTCATATTACATCAATGTATGCTTGACATTTGGATTTGGTTAACTTTGAAGCTACTTGGAACGAATATAGACCAAAATAGACGAACTTGGTTAAGTTGGATGATTGTTGGACCAAATGGCTCTTCGTTGGTCTCAAACTTCTCCACATGGTTTATTGTTTCATATTACATCAATGCATGCTTGACATTTGGATTTGGTTAACTTTGAAGCTACTTGGAACGAATATAGACCAAAATAGACGAACTTGGTTAAGTTGGATGATTTTTGGACCAAATGGCTCTTCGTTGGTCTCAAACTTCTCCACATGGTTTATTGTTTCATATTACATCAATTTATGCTTGACATTTGGCTTCGGTTAACTTTGAAGCTAGACGGAAGGAAGAAAGACCAAAATAGACGAACTTGGTTAAGTTGGATGATTCTTGGACCAAATGGCTCTTCCTTGGTCTCAAACTTCTCCACATGGTTTATTGTTTCATATTACATCAATGTATGCTTGACATTTGGATTTGGTTAACTTTGAAGCTACTTGGAACGAATATAGACCAAAATAGACGAACTTGGTTAAGTTGGATGATTTTGGACCAAATGGCTCTTCGTTGGTCTCAAACTTCTCCACATGGTTTATTGTTTCATATTACATCAATGTATGCTTGACATTTGGTTTGGTTAACTTTGAAGCTACTTGGAACGAATATAGACCAAAATAGACGAACTTGGTTAAGTTGGATGATTCTTGGACCAAATGGCTCTTCCTTGGTCTCAAACTTCTCCACATGGTTTATTGTTTCATATTACATCAATGCATGCTTGACATTTGGATTTGGTTAACTTTGAAGCTACTTGGAACGAATATAGACCAAAATAGACGAACTTGGTTAAGTTGGATGATTTTGGACCAAATGGCTCTTCCTTGGTCTCAAACTTCTCCACATGGTTTATTTTGTCATATTACATCAATTTATGCTTGACATTTGGATTTGGTTAACTTTGAAGCTATTTGGAACGAATATAGACCAAAATAGACGAACTTGGTTAAGTTGGATGATTCTTGGACCAAATGGCTCTTCCTTGGTCTCAAACTTCTCCACATGGTTTATTGTTTCATATTACATCAATGCATGCTTGACATTTGGATTTGGTTAACTTTGAAGCTACTTGGAACGAATATAGACCAAAATAGACGAACTTGGTTAAGTTGGATGATTGTCGGACCAGATGGCTCTTCCTTGATCTCAAACTTCTCCACATGGTTTATTTTGTCATATTACATCAATTTATGCTTGACATTTGGATTTGGTTAACTTTGAAGCTATTTGGAATGAATATAGACCAAAATAGACGAACTTGGTTAAGTTGGATGATTGTTGGACCAAATGGCTCTTCCTTGATCTCAAACTTCTCCACATGGTTTATTGTTTCATATTACATCAATGCATGCTTGACATTTGGATTTGGTTAACTTTGAAGCTACTTGGAACGAATATAGACCAAAATAGACGAACTTGGTTAAGTTGGATGATTTTTGGACCAAATGGCTCTTCGTTGGTCTCAAACTTCTCCACATGGTTTATTGTTTCATATTACATCAATTTATGCTTGACATTTGGCTTCGGTTAACTTTGAAGCTAGACGGAGGGAAGAAAGACCAAAATAGACGAACTTGTTTAAGTTGGATGATTCTTGGACCAAATGGCTCTTCCTTGATCTCAAACTTCTCCACATGGTTTATTGTGTCATATTACATCAATTTATGCTTGACATTTGGCTTCAGTTAACTTTGAAGCTAGACGGAGGGAAGAAAGACCAAAATGGACGAACTTGGTTAAGTTGGATGATTCTTGGACCAAATGGCTCTTCGTTGGTCTCAAACTTCTCCACATGGTTTATTGTGTCATATTACATCAATCTATGCTTGACATTTGGCTTTGGTTAACTTTGAAGCTAGTGGAAACGAAGAAAGACCAAAAAAGACGAACTTGGTTAAGTTGGATGATTCTTGGACCAAATGGCTCTTCTTGGTCTCAAACTTCTCCACATGGTTTATTGTCTCATATTACATCAATTTATGCTTGACATTTGGCTTTGGTTAACTTTGAAGCTAGTGGAAACGAAGAAAGACCAAAAAGGACGAACTTGGTTAAGTTGGATGATTCTTGGACCAAATGGCTCTTCCTTGGTCTCAAACTTCTCCACATGGTTTATTGTGTCATATTACATCAATTTATGCTTGACATTTGGCTTCGGTTAACTTTGAAGCTAGACGGAGGGAAGAAAGACCAAAATAGACGAACTTGGTTAAGTTGGATGATTCTTGGACCAAATGGCTCTTCTTGGTCTCAAACTTCTCCACATGGTTTATTGTGTCATATTACATCAATTTATGCTTGACATTTGGCTTCGGTTAACTTTGAAGCTAGACGGAGGGAATAAAGACCAAAATAGACGAACTTGGTTAAGTTGGATGATTCTTGGACCAAATGGCTCTTCGTTGGTCTCAAACTTCTCCACATGGTTTATTGTTTCATATTACATCAATGTATGCTTGACATTTGGATTTGGTTAACTTTGAAGCTACTTCGAATGAATATAGACCAAAATAGACGAACTTGGTTAAGTTGGATGATTTTTGGATGGCTCTTCGTTGGTCTCAAACTTCTCCACATGGTTTATTGTTTCATATTACATCAATCTATGCTTGACATTTGGATTTGGTTAACTTTGAAGCTACTTGGAACGAATATAGACCAAAATAGACGAACTTGGTTAAGTTGGATGATTCTTGGACCAATGGCTCTTCCTTGGTCTCAAACTTCTCCACATGGTTTATTTTGTCATATTACATCAATTTATGCTTGACATTTGGCTTCGGTTAACTTTGAAGCTAGACGGAGGAAGAAAGACCAAAATAGACGAACTTGGTTAAGTTGGATGATTCTTGGACCAAATGGCTCTTCGTTGGTCTCAAACTTCTCCACATGGTTTATTGTTTCATATTACATCAATGTATGCTTGACATTTGGATTTGGTTAACTTTGAAGCTACTTGGAACGAATATAGACCAAAATAGACGAACTTGGTTAAGTTGGATGATTTTTGGACCAAATGGCTCTTCGTTGGTCTCAAACTTCTCCACATGGTTTATTGTTTCATATTACATCAATTTATGCTTGACATTTGGCTTCGGTTAACTTTGAAGCTAGATGGAACGAAGAAAGACCAAAATAGACGAACTTGGTTAAGTTGGATGATTCTTGGACCAAATGGCTCTTCGTTGGTCTCAAACTTCTCCACATGGTTTATTGTGTCATATTACATCAATTTATGCTTGACATTTGGCTTCGGTTAACTTTGAAGCTAGATGGAGCGAAGAAAGACCAAAATAGACGAACTTGGTTAAGTTGGATGATTCTTGGACAAATGGCTCTTCTTGGTCTCAAACTTCTCCACATGGTTTATTGTTTCATATTACATCAATGCATGCTTGACATTTGGATTCGGTTAACTTTGAAGCTACTTGGAATGAATATAGACCAAAATAGACGAACTTGGTTAAGTTGGATGATTCTTGGACCAAATGGCTCTTCCTTGGTCTCAAACTTCTCCACATGGTTTATTGTTTCATATTACATCAATGCATGCTTGACATTTGGATTTGGTTAACTTTGAAGCTACTTGGAACGAATATAGACCAAAATAGACGAACTTGGTTAAGTTGGATGATTTTTGGACCAAATGGCTCTTCGTTGGTCTCAAACTTCTCCACATGGTTTATTGTTTCATATTACATCAATTTATGCTTGACATTTGGCTTCGGTTAACTTTGAAGCTAGACGGAGGGAAGAAAGACCAAAATAGACGAACTTGGTTAAGTTGGATGATTCTTGGACCAAATGGCTCTTCCTTGGTCTCAAACTTCTCCACATGGTTTATTGTGTCATATTACATCAATCTATGCTTGACATTTGGCTTCGGTTAACTTTGAAGCTAGTCGAAACGAAGAAAGACCAAAAAGACGAACTTGGTTAAGTTGGATGATTCTTTAACCAAATGGCTCTTCTTTGGTCTCAAACTTCTCCACATGGTTTATTGTTTCATATTACATCAATCTATGCTTGACATTTGGCTTCGGTTAACTTTGAAGCTAGTGGAAACGAAGAAAGACCAAAATAGACGAACTTGGTTAAGTTGGATGATTCTTGGACCAAATGCTCTTCGTTGGTCTCAAACTTCTCCACATGGTTTATTGTTTCATATTACATCAATCTATGCTTGACATTTGGCTTCGGTTAACTTTGAAGCTAGTGGAAACGAAGAAAGACCAAAATGGACGAACTTGGTTAAGTTGGATGATTCTTGGACCAAATGGCTCTTCCATGGTCTCAAACTTCTCCACATGGTTTATTGTGTCATATTACATCAATTAAGCTTGACATTTGGATTTGGTTAACTTTGAAGCTAGTGGAAACGAAGAAAGACCAAAATGGACGAACTTGGTTAAGTTGGATGATTCTTGGACCAAATGGCTCTTCGTTGGTCTCAAACTTCTCCACATGGTTTATTGTTTCATATTACATCAATCTATGCTTGACATTTGGCTTCGGTTAACTTTGAAGCTAGTGAAACGAAGAAAGACCAAAATAGACGAACTTGGTTAAGTTGGATGATTTTTGGACCAAATGGCTCTTCGTTGGTCTCAAACTTCTCCACATGGTTTATTGTTTCATATTACATCAATTTATGCTTGACATTTGGCTTCGGTTAACTTTGAAGCTAGACGAGGGAAGAAAGACCAAAATAGACGAACTTGGTTAAGTTGGATGATTCTTGGACCAAATGGCTCTTCCTTGGTCTCAAACTTCTCCACATGGTTTATTGTTTCATATTACATCAATGTATGCTTGACATTTGGATTTGGTTAACTTTGAAGCTACTTGGAACGAATATAGACCAAAATAGACGAACTTGGTTAAGTTGGATGATTTTTGGACCAAATGGCTCTTCGTTGGTCTCAAACTTCTCCACATGTTTTATTGTTTCATATTACATCAATGTATGCTTGACATTTGGATTTGGTTAACTTTGAAGCTATTGGAACGAATATAGACCAAAATAGACGAACTTGGTTAAGTTGGATGATTGTTGGACCAAATGGCTCTTCCTTGGTCTCAAACTTCTCCACATGGTTTATTGTTTCATATTACATCAATCATGCTTGACATTTGGATTTGGTTAACTTTGAAGCTACTTGGAACGAATAAAGACCAAAATAGACGAACTTGGTTAAGTTGGATGATTCTTGGACCAAATGGCTCTTCCTTGGTCTCAAACTTCTCCACATGGTTTATTTTGTCATATTACATCAATTTATGCTTGACATTTGGATTTGGTTAACTTTGAAGCTAGTTGGAATGAATATAGACCAAAATAGACGAACTTGGTTAAGTTGGATGATTCTTGGACCAAATGGCTCTTCCTTGATCTCAAACTTCTCCACATGGTTTATTGTTTCATATTACATCAATGCATGCTTGACATTTGGATTTGGTTAACTTTGAAGCTACTTGGAACGAATAAAGACCAAAATAGACGAACTTGGTTAAGTTGGATGATTTTTGGACCAAATGGCTCTTCGTTGGTCTCAAACTTCTCCACATGGTTTATTGTTTCATATTACATCAATTTATGCTTGACATTTGGCTTCGGTTAACTTTGAAGCTAGACGGACGAAGAAAGACCAAAATAGACGAACTTGTTTAAGTTGGATGATTCTTGGACCAAATGGCTCTTCCTTGATCTCAAACTTCTCCACATGGTTTATTGTGTCATATTACATCAATTTATGCTTGACATTTGGCTTCGGTTAACTTTGAAGCTAGACGGAGGGAAGAAAGAACAAAATGGACGAACTTGGTTAAGTTGGATGATTCTTGGACCAAATGCCTCTTGTTGGTCTCAAACTTCTCCACATGGTTTATTGTGTCATATTACATCAATCTATGCTTGACATTTGGCTTTGGTTAACTTTGAAGCTAGTGGAACGAAGAAAGACCAAAAAAGACGAACTTGGTTAAGTTGGATGATTCTTGGACCAAATGGCTCTTCCTTGGTCTCAAACTTCTCCACATGGTTTATTGTCTCATATTACATCAATTTATGCTTGACATTTGGCTTTGGTTAACTTTGAAGCTAGACGGAGGGAAGAAAGACCAAAATAGACGAACTTGGTTAAGTTGGATGATTCTTGGACCAAATGGCTCTTCGTTGGTCTCAAACTTCTCCACATGGTTTATTGTTTCATATTACATCAATATATGCTTGACATTTGGCTTTGGTTAACTTTGAAGCTAGTGGAAACGAAGAAAGACCAAAAAGGACGAACTTGGTTAAGTTGGATGATTCTTGGACCAAATGGCTCTTCCTTGGTCTCAAACTTCTCCACATGGTTTATTGTGTCATATTACATCAATTTATGCTTGACATTTGGCTTCGGTTAACTTTGAAGCTAGACGGAGGAAGAAAGACCAAAATAGACGAACTTGGTTAAGTTGGATGATTCTTGGACCAAATGGCTCTTCGTTGGTCTCAAACTTCTCCACATGGTTTATTGTGTCATATTACATCAATTTATGCTTGACATTTGGCTTCGGTTAACTTTGAAGCTAGACGGAGGGAATAAAGACCAAAATAGACGAACTTGGTTAAGTTGGATGATTCTTGGACCAAATGGCTCTTCGTTGGTCTCAAACTTCTCCACATGGTTTATTGTTTCATATTACATCAATGTATGCTTGACATTTGGATTTGGTTAACTTTGAAGCTACTTCGAAAAATATAGACCAAAATAGACGAACTTGGTTAAGTTGGATGATTTTTGGATGGCTCTTTGTTGGTCTCAAACTTCTCCACATGGTTTATTGTTTCATATTACATCAATCTATGCTTGACATTTGGATTTGGTTAACTTTGAAGCTACTTGGAACGAATATAGACCAAAATAGACGAACTTGGTTAAGTTGGATGATTCTTGGACCAAATGGCTCTTCCTTGGTCTCAAACTTCTCCACATGGTTTATTTTGTCATATTACATCAATTTATGCTTGACATTTGGCTTCGGTTAACTTTGAAGCTAGACGGAGGGAAGAAAGACCAAAATAGACGAACTTGGTTAAGTTGGATGATTCTTGGACAAATTGCTCTTCGTTGGTCTCAAACTTCTCCACATGGTTTATTGTTTCATATTACATCAAGGTATGCTTGACATTTGGATTTGGTTAACTTTGAAGCTACTTGGAACGAATATAGACCAAAATAGACGAACTTGGTTAAGTTGGATGATTTTTGGACCAAATGGCTCTTCGTTGGTCTCAAACTTCTCCACATGGTTTATTGTTTCATATTACATCAATTTATGCTTGACATTTGGCTTCGGTTAACTTTGAAGCTAGATGGAGCGAAGAAAGACCAAAATAGACGAACTTGGTTAAGTTGGATGATTCTTGGACCAAATGGCTCTTCGTTGGTCTCAAACTTCTCCACATGGTTTATTGTGTCATATTACATCAATTTATGCTTGACATTTGGCTTCGGTTAACTTTGAAGCTAGATGGAACGAAGAAAGACCAAAATACACGAACTTGGTTAAGTTGGATGATTCTTGGACCAAATGGCTCTTCCTTGGTCTCAAACTTCTCCACATGGTTTATTGTTTCATATTACATCAATCATGCTTGACATTTGGATTCGGTTAACTTTGAAGCTACTTGGAACGAATAAAGACCAAAATAGACGAACTTGGTTAAGTTGGATGATTCTTGGACCAAATGGCTCTTCCTTGGTCTCAAACTTCTCCACATGGTTTATTGTTTCATATTACATCAATCATGCTTGACATTTGGATTTGGTTAACTTTGAAGCTACTTGGAACGAAGAAAGACCAAAATAGACGAACTTGGTTAAGTTGGATGATTTTTGGACCAAATGGCTCTTCGTTGGTCTCAAACTTCTCCACATGGTTTATTGTTTCATATTACATCAATTTATGCTTGACATTTGGCTTCGGTTAACTTTGAAGCTAGTCGGAGGAAGAAAGACCAAAATAGACGAACTTGGTTAAGTTGGATGATTCTTGGACCAAATGGCTCTTCCTTGGTCTCAAACTTCTCCACATGGTTTATTGTGTCATATTACATCAATCTATGCTTGACATTTGGCTTCGGTTAACTTTGAAGCTAGTCGAAACGAAGAAAGACCAAAATGGACGAACTTGGTTAAGTTGGATGATTCTTGGACCAAATGGCTCTTCGTTGGTCTCAAACTTCTCCACATGGTTTATTGTTTCATATTACATCAATCTATGCTTGACATTTGGCTTCGGTTAACTTTGAAGCTAGTGGAAACGAAGAAAGACCAAAATAGACGAACTTGGTTAAGTTGGATGATTCTTGGACCAAATGCCTCTTCGTTGGTCTCAAACTTCTCCACATGGTTTATTGTTTCATATTACATCAATCTATGCTTGACATTTGGCTTCGGTTAACTTTGAAGCTAGTGGAAACGAAGAAAGACCAAAATGGACGAACTTGGTTAAGTTGGATGATTCTTGGACCAAATGGCTCTTCGTTGGTCTCAAACTTCTCCACATGGTTTATTGTGTCATATTACATCAATTATGCTTGACATTTGGATTTGGTTAACTTTGAAGCTAGTGGAAACGAAGAAAGACCAAAATGGACGAACTTGGTTAAGTTGGATGATTCTTGGACCAAATGGCTCTTCCTTGGTCTCAAACTTCTCCACATGGTTTATTGTGTCATATTACATCAATTTATGCTTGACATTTGGCTTCGGTTAACTTTGAAGCTAGTGAAACGAAGAAAGACCAAAATGGACGAACTTGGTTAAGTTGGATGATTCTTGGACCAAATGGCTCTTCCTTTGGTCTCAAACTTCTCCACATGGTTTATTGTTTCATATTACATCAATCTATGCTTGACATTTGGCTTTGGTTAACTTTGAAGCTAGTCAAAATGAAGAAAGACCAAAATAGACGAACTTGGTTAAGTTGGATGATTCTTGGACCAAATGGCTCTTCCTTGGTCTCAAACTTCTCCACATGGTTTATTGTTTCATATTACATCAATTTATGCTTGACATTTGGATTTGGTTAACTTTGAAGCTAGTTGGAACGAAGAAAGACCAAAATAGACGAACTTGGTTAAGTTGGATGATTCTTGGACCAAATGGCTCTTCGTTGGTCTCAAACTTCTCCACATGGTTTATTGTTTCATATTACATCAATTTATGCTTGACATTTGGATTTGGTTAACTTTGAAGCTAGTTGGAACGAAGAAAGACCAAAATGGACGAACTTGGTTAAGTTGGATGATTCTTGGACCAAATGGCTCTTCTTGGTCTCAAACTTCTCCACATGGTTTATTGTGTCATATTACATCAATTTATGCTTGACATTTGGCTTCGGTTAACTTTGAAGCTAGTCAAAATGAAGAAAGACCAAAATAGACGAACTTGGTTAAGTTGGATGATTCTTGGACCAAATGGCTCTTCTTGGTCTCAAACTTCTCCACATGGTTTATTGTTTCATATTACATCAATTTATGCTTGACATTTGGATTTGGTTAACTTTGAAGCTAGTTGGAACGAAGAAAGACCAAAATAGACGAACTTGGTTAAGTTGGATGATTCTTGGACCAAATGGCTCTTCGTTGGTCTCAAACTTCTCCACATGGTTTATTGTTTCATATTACATCAATTTATGCTTGACATTTGGATTTAGTTAACTTTGAAGCTAGTTGGAACGAAGAAAGACCAAAATGGACGAACTTGGTTAAGTTGGATGATTCTTGGACCAAATGGCTCTTCGTTGGTCTCAAACTTCTCCACATGGTTTATTGTTTCATATTACATCAATTTATGCTTGACATTTGGCTTTGGTTAACTTTGAAGCTAGTGGAAACGAAGAAAGACCAAAATGGACGAACTTGGTTAAGTTGGATGATTCTTGGACCAAATGGCTCTTCGTTGGTCTCAAACTTCTCCACATGGTTTATTGTTTCATATTACATCAATCTATGCTTGACATTTGGCTTCGGTTAACTTTGAAGCTAGTGGAAACGAAGAAAGACCAAAATGACGAACTTGGTTAAGTTGGATGATTCTTGGACCAAATGGCTCTTCCTTTGTCTCAAACTTCTCCACATGGTTTATTGTGTCATATTACATCAATTTATGCTTGACATTTGGATTTGGTTAACTTTGAAGCTAGTTGGAACGAAGAAAGACCAAAATGGACGAACTTGGTTAAGTTGGATGATTCTTGGACCAAATGGCTCTTCCTTGGTCTCAAACTTCTCCACATGGTTTATTGTTTCATATTACATCAATTTATGCTTGACATTTGGATTTGGTTAACTTTGAAGCTAGTTGGAACGAAGAAAGACCAAAATAGACGAACTTGGTTAAGTTGGATGATTCTTGGACCAAATGGCTCTTCGTTGGTCTCAAACTTCTCCACATGGTTTATTGTTTCATATTACATCAATTTATGCTTGACATTTGGATTTAGTTAACTTTGAAGCTAGTTGGAACGAAGAAAGACCAAAATGGACGAACTTGGTTAAGTTGGATGATTCTTGGACCAAATGGCTCTTCGTTGGTCTCAAACTTCTCCACATGGTTTATTGTTTCATATTACATCAATCTATGCTTGACATTTGGCTTTGGTTAACTTTGAAGCTAGTGGAAACGAAGAAAGACCAAAATGGACGAACTTGGTTAAGTTGGATGATTCTTGGACCAAATGGCTCTTCGTTGGTCTCAAACTTCTCCACATGGTTTATTGTTTCATATTACATCAATTTATGCTTGACATTTGGATTTAGTTAACTTTGAAGCTAGTTGGAACGAAGAAAGACCAAAATGGACGAACTTGGTTAAGTTGGATGATTCTTGGACCAAATGCCTCTTCGTTGGTCTCAAACTTCTCCACATGGTTTATTGTGTCATATTACATCAATCTATGCTTGACATTTGACTTTGGTTAACTTTGAAGCTAGTCAAAACGAAGAAAGACCAAAATAGACGAACTTGGTTAAGTTGGATGATTCTTGGACCAAATGGCTCTTCCTTGGTCTCAAACTTCTCCACATGGTTTATTGTTTCATATTACATCAATTTATGCTTGACATTTGGATTTGGTTAACTTTGAAGCTAGTTGGAACGAAGAAAGACCAAAATAGACGAACTTGGTTAAGTTGGATGATTCTTGGACCAAATGGCTCTTCGTTGGTCTCAAACTTCTCCACATGGTTTATTGTGTCATATTACATCAATTATGCTTGACATTTGGATTTGGTTAACTTTGAAGCTAGTGGAAACGAAGAAAGACCAAAATGGACGAACTTGGTTAAGTTGGATGATTCTTGGACCAAATGGCTCTTCGTTGGTCTCAAACTTCTCCACATGGTTTATTGTTTCATATTACATCAATTTATGCTTGACATTTGGCTTCTGTTAACTTTGAAGCTAGTCGAAACGAAAAAAGACCAAAATGGACGAACTTGGTTAAGTTGGATGATTCTTTAACCAAATGGCTCTTCGTTGGTCTCAAACTTCTCCACATGGTTTATTGTTTCATATTACATCAATCTATGCTTGACATTTGGCTTCGGTTAACTTTGAAGCTAGTGGAAACGAAGAAAGACCAAAATAGACGAACTTGGTTAAGTTGGATGATTCTTGGACCAAATGGCTCTTCGTTGGTCTCAAACTTCTCCACATGGTTTATTGTTTCATATTACATCAATCTATGCTTGACATTTGGCTTCGGTTAACTTTGAAGCTAGTGAAACGAAGAAAGACCAAAATAGACGAACTTGGTTAAGTTGGATGATTCTTGGACCAAATGGCTCTTCGTTGGTCTCAAACTTCTCCACATGGTTTATTGTTTCATATTACATCAATCTATGCTTGACATTTGGCTTCGGTTAACTTTGAAGCTAGTGGAAACGAAGAAAGACCAAAATGGACGAACTTGGTTAAGTTGGATGATTCTTGGACCAAATGGCTCTTCCTTGGTCTCAAACTTCTCCACATGGTTTATTGTTTCATATTACATCAATTTATGCTTGACATTTGGCTTTGTTAACTTTGAAGCTAGTCGAAACGAAAAAAGACCAAAATGGACGAACTTGGTTAAGTTGGATGATTCTTGGACCAAATGGCTCTTCGTTGGTCTCAAACTTCTCCACATGGTTTATTGTTTCATATTACATCAATCTATGCTTGACATTGGCTTCGGTTAACTTTGAAGCTAGTGGAAACGAAGAAAGACCAAAATAGACGAACTTGGTTAAGTTGGATGATTCTTGGACCAAATGGCTCTTCGTTGGTCTCAAACTTCTCCACATGGTTTATTGTTTCATATTACATCAATCTATGCTTGACATTTGGCTTCGGTAACTTTGAAGCTAGTGGAAACGAAGAAAGACCAAAATGGACGAACTTGGTTAAGTTGGATGATTCTTGGACCAAATGGCTCTTCCTTTGTCTCAAACTTCTCCACATGGTTTATTGTGTCATATTACATCAATTTATGCTTGACATTTGGCTTTGGTTAACTTTGAAGCTAGTGGAAACGAAGAAAGACCAAAATGGACGAACTTGGTTAAGTTGGATGATTCTTGGACCAAATGGCTCTTCGTTGGTCTCAAACTTCTCCACATGGTTTATTGTTTCATATTACATCAATCTATGCTTGACATTTGGCTTCGGTTAACTTTGAAGCTAGTGGAAACGAAGAAAGACCAAAATGACGAACTTGGTTAAGTTGGATGATTCTTGGACCAAATGGCTCTTCGTTGGTCTCAAACTTCTCCACATGGTTTATTGTTTCATATTACATCAATCTATGCTTGACATTTGGCTTAGGTTAACTTTGAAGCTAGTGGAAACGAAGAAAGACCAAAATGGACGAACTTGGTTAAGTTGGATGATTCTTGGACCAAATGGCTCTTCGTTGGTCTCAAACTTCTCCACATGGTTTATTGTTTCATATTACATCAATCTATGCTTGACATTTGGCTTCGGTTAACTTTGAAGCTAGTGGAAACGAAGAAAGACCAAAATGGACGAACTTGGTTAAGTTGGATGATTCTTGGACCAAATGGCTCTTCCTTGGTCTCAAACTTCTCCACATGGTTTATTGTGTCATATTACATCAATTATGCTTGACATTTGGCTTCGGTTAACTTTGAAGCTAGTCAAAATGAAGAAAGACCAAAATAGACGAACTTGGTTAAGTTGGATGATTCTTGGACCAAATGGCTCTTCCTTGGTCTCAAACTTCTCCACATGGTTTATTGTTTCATATTACATCAATTTATGCTTGACATTTGGATTTGGTTAACTTTGAAGCTAGTTGGAACGAAGAAAGACCAAAATAGACGAACTTGGTTAAGTTGGATGATTCTTGGACCAAATGGCTCTTCGTTGGTCTCAAACTTCTCCACATGGTTTATTGTTTCATATTACATCAATCTATGCTTGACATTTGGCTTCGGTTAACTTTGAAGCTAGTGGAAACGAAGAAAGACCAAAATGGACGAACTTGGTTAAGTTGGATGATTCTTGGACCAAATGGCTCTTCCTTTGTGTCAAACTTCTCCACATGGTTTATTGTGTCATATTACATCAATTTATGCTTGACATTTGGCTTTGGTTAACTTTGAAGCTAGTGGAAACGAAGAAAGACCAAAATGGACGAACTTGGTTAAGTTGGATGATTCTTGGACCAAATGGCTCTTCGTTGGTCTCAAACTTCTCCACATGGTTTATTGTTTCATATTACATAATCTATGCTTGACATTTGGCTTCGGTTAACTTTGAAGCTAGTGGAAACGAAGAAAGACCAAAATGGACGAACTTGGTTAAGTTGGATGATTCTTGGACCAAATGGCTCTTCGTTGGTCTCAAACTTCTCCACATGGTTTATTGTTTCATATTACATCAATCTATGCTTGACATTTGGCTTAGGTTAACTTTGAAGCTAGTGGAAACGAAGAAAGACCAAAATGGACGAACTTGGTTAAGTTGGATGATTCTTGGACCAAATGGCTCTTCCTTGGTCTCAAACTTCTCCACATGGTTTATTGTTTCATATTACATCAATCTATGCTTGACATTTGGCTTAGGTTAACTTTGAAGCTAGTGGAAACGAAGAAAGACCAAAATGGACGAACTTGGTTAAGTTGGATGATTCTTGGACCAAATGGCTCTTCGTTGGTCTCAAACTTCTCCACATGGTTTATTGTGTCATATTACATCAATTATGCTTGACATTTGGCTTCGGTTAACTTTGAAGCTAGTCAAAATGAAGAAAGACCAAAATAGACGAACTTGGTTAAGTTGGATGATTCTTGGACCAAATGGCTCTTCGTTGGTCTCAAACTTCTCCACATGGTTTATTGTTTCATATTACATCAATTTATGCTTGACATTTGGATTTGGTTAACTTTGAAGCTAGTTGGAACGAAGAAAGACCAAAATAGACGAACTTGGTTAAGTTGGATGATTCTTGGACCAAATGGCTCTTCGTTGGTCTCAAACTTCTCCACATGGTTTATTGTTTCATATTACATCAATCTATGCTTGACATTTGGCTTCGGTTAACTTTGAAGCTAGTGGAAACGAAGAAAGACCAAAATGGACGAACTTGGTTAAGTTGGATGATTCTTGGACCAAATGGCTCTTCGTTGGTCTCAAACTTCTCCACATGGTTTATTGTTTCATATTACATCAATTTATGCTTGACATTTGGCTTCTGTTAACTTTGAAGCTAGTCGAAACGAAAAAGACCAAAATGGACGAACTTGGTTAAGTTGGATGATTCTTGGACCAAATGGCTCTTCGTTGGTCTCAAACTTCTCCACATGGTTTATTGTTTCATATTACATCAATCTATGCTTGACATTTGGCTTCGGTTAACTTTGAAGCTAGTGGAAACGAAGAAAGACCAAAATAGACGAACTTGGTTAAGTTGGATGATTCTTGGACCAAATGGCTCTTCGTTGGTCTCAAAATTCTCCACATGGTTTATTGTTTCATATTACATCAATCTATGCTTGACATTTGGCTTCGGTTAACTTTGAAGCTAGTGGAAACGAAGAAAGACCAAAATAGACGAACTTGGTTAAGTTGGATGATTCTTGGACCAAATGGCTCTTCGTTGGTCTCAAACTTCTCCACATGGTTTATTGTGTCATATTACATCAATCTATGCTTGACTTTTGACTTTGGTTAACTTTGAAGCTAGTCAAAACGAAGAAAGACCAAAATAGACGAACTTGGTTAAGTTGGATGATTCTTGGACCAAATGGCTCTTCCTTGGTCTCAAACTTCTCCACATGGTTTATTGTTTCATATTACATCAATTTATGCTTGACATTTGGATTTGGTTAACTTTGAAGCTAGTTGGAACGAAGAAAGACCAAAATAAACGAACTTGGTTAAGTTGGATGATTCTTGGACCAAATGGCTCTTCGTTGGTCTCAAACTTCTCCACATGGTTTATTGTTTCATATTACATCAATCTATGCTTGACATTTGGCTTTGGTTAACTTTGAAGCTAGTGGAAATGAAGAAAGACCAAAATAGACGAACTTGGTTAAGTTGGATGATTCTTGGACCAAATGGCTCTTCCTTGGTCTCAAACTTCTCCACATGGTTTATTGTGTCATATTACATCAATTTATGCTTGACATTTGGATTTAGTTAACTTTGAAGCTAGTTGGAACGAAGAAAGACCAAAATGGACGAACTTGGTTAAGTTGGATGATTCTTGGACCAAATGGCTCTTCCTTGGTCTCAAACTTCTCCACATGGTTTATTGTTTCATATTACATCAATTTATGCTTGACATTTGGATTTGGTTAACTTTGAAGCTAGTTGGAACGAAGAAAGACCAAAATAAACGAACTTGGTTAAGTTGGATGATTCTTGGACCAAATGGCTCTTCGTTGGTCTCAAACTTCTCCACATGGTTTATTGTGTCATATTACATCAATCTATGCTTGACATTTGGATTTTGTTAACTTTGAAGCTAGTTGGAAGGAAGAAAGACCAAAATAGACGAACTTGGTTAAGTTGGATGATTCTTGGACCAAATGGCTCTTCGTTGGTCTCAAACTTCTCCACATGGTTTATTGTGTCATATTACATCAATTTATGCTTGACATTTGGCTTCGGTTAACTTTGAAGCTAGACGGAGTGAAGAAAGACCAAAATAGACGAACTTGGTTAAGTTGGATGATTCTTGGACCAAATGGCTCTTTCTTGGTCTCAAACTTCTCCACATGGTTTATTGTGTCATATTACATCAATCTATGCTTGACATTTGGCTTTGGTTAACTTTGAAGCTAGTCAAAACGAAGAAAGACCAAAATAGACGAACTTGGTTAAGTTGGATGATTCTTGGACCAAATGCTCTTCGTTGGTCTCAAACTTCTCCACATGGTTTATTGTGTCATATTACATCAATTTATGCTTGACTTTTGACTTTGGTTAACTTTGAAGCTAGTCAAAACGAAGAAAGACCAAAATAGACGAACTTGGTTAAGTTGGATGATTCTTGGACCAAATGGCTCTTCCTTGGTCTCAAACTTCTCCACATGGTTTATTGTGTCATATTACATCAATTTATGCTTGACATTTGGATTTAGTTAACTTTGAAGCTAGTTGGAACGAAGAAAGACCAAAATAGACGAACTTGGTTAAGTTGGATGATTCTTGGACCAAATGGCTCTTCGTTGGTCTCAAACTTCTCCACATGGTTTATTGTGTCATATTACATCAATCTATGCTTGACATTTGGATTTGGTTAACTTTGAAGCTAGTTGGAACGAAGAAAGACCAAAATAGACGAACTTGGTTAAGTTGGATGATTCTTGGACCAAATGGCTCTTCGTTGGTCTCAAACTTCTCCACATGGTTTATTGTGTCATATTACATCAATTTATGCTTGACATTTGGCTTCGGTTAACTTTGAAGCTAGTCGGAACGAAAAAAGACCAAAATAGACGAACTTGGTTAAGTTGGATGATTCTTGGACCAAATGGCTCTTCCTTGGTCTCAAACTTCTCCACATGGTTTATTGTTTCATATTACATCAATCTATGCTTGACATTTGGCTTTGGTTAACTTTGAAGCTAGTTGGAACGAAGAAAGACCAAAAGGGACGAACTTGGTTAAGTTGGATGATTCTTGGACCAAATGGCTCTTCGTTGGTCTCAAACTTCTCCACATGGTTTATTGTTTCATATTACATCAATCTATGCTTGACATTTGGCTTTGGTTAACTTTGAAGCTAGTTCGAACGAAAACGACGAACTTGGTTAAGTTGGATGATTCTTGGACCAAATGGCTCTTCCTTGGTCTCAAACTTCTCCACATGGTTTATTGTTTCATATTACATCAATCTATGCTTGACATTTGGCTTTGGTTAACTTTGAAGCTAGTTGGAACGAAGAAAGACCAAAAAGGACGAACTTGGTTAAGTTGGATGATTCTTCGACCAAATGACTCTTCGTTGGTCTCAAAAATCTCCACATGGTTTATTGTGTCATATTACATCAATCTATGCTTGACATTTGGCTTCGGTTAACTTTGAAGCTAGTCGAATCGAAGAAAGACCAAAATGGACGAACTTGGTTAAGTTGGATGATTCTTGGACCAAATGGCTCTTCGTTGGTCTCAAAATCTCCACATGGTTTATTGTGTCATATTACATCAATCTATGCTTGACATTTGGCTTCGGTTAACTTTGAAGCTAGTCGAATCGAAGGAAGACCAAAATGGACGAACTTGGTTAAGTTTGATGATTCTTGGACCAAATGGCTCTTCGTTGGTCTCAAACTTCTCCACATGGTTTATTGTGTCATATTACATCAATCTATGCTTGACATTTGGCTTTGGTTAAAGTTGAAGCTAGTCGAAACAAAGAAAGACCAAAATGGACGAACTTGCTCAAGTTGGATGATTCTTCGACCAAATGACTCTTCGTTGGTCTCAAAATCTCCACATGGTTTATTGTGTCATATTACATCAATCTATGCTTGAAATTTGGCTTCGGTTAAATTTGAAGTTAGTCGGAACAAAGAAAGACCAAAATGGACGAACTTGGTTAAGTTGGATGATTCTTCGACCAAATAGCTCTTCGTTGGTCTCAAACTTCTCCACATGGTTTATTGTGTCATATTATATCAATCTATGCTTGACATTTGGCTTTGGTAAAGGTTGAACCTAGTCGAAAGAAGAAAGACCAAAATGGACGAACTTTCTTAAGTTGGATGATTCTTCGACCAAATGGCTCTTCTTTGGTCTCAAACTTCTCCACATGGTTTATTGTGTCATATTACATCAATCTATGCTTGACATTTGGCTTTGCTAAGGTTGAAGCTAGTCGAAACGAAGAAAGACCAAAATGGACGAACTTGGTTAAGTTGGATGATTCTTCGACCAAATGGCTCTTTGTTGGTCTCAAACTTCTCCACATGGTTTATTGTGTCATATTACATCAATCTATGCTTGACATTTGGCTTCGGTTAACTTTGAAGCTAGTCGAAATGAAGAAAGACCAAAATGGACGAACTTGGTTAAGTTGGATGATTCTTCGAACAAATGACTCTTCGTTGGTCTCAAAAATCTCCACATGGTTTATTGTGTCATATTACATCAATCTAGGCTTAAGATTTGGTTTCGGTCAACTTTGAAGCTAGTCGAAACGAAGAAAGACCAAAATGGACGAACTTGGTTAAGTTGGATGATTCTTAGACCAAATGGCTCTTCGTTGGTCTCACCACATGGTTTATTGTGTCATATTACATCAATCTATGCTTGACATTTGGTTTCGGTCAACTTTGAAGCTAGTCGACATTAAGAAAGACCAAAATGGACGAACTTGTAAAGTTGGATGATTTTTGCACCACATGGCTCTTCACGGTCTCAAACTTCTCCACATGGTTTATTGTGTTATATTACATTAATCTATGCTTAAGATTTGGTTTCAGTCAACGTTGAAGCTTGTCGAAATGAAGAAAGACCAAAATGGACGAACTTGTAAAGTTGGATGATTTTTGCACCACATGGCTCTTCCATGGTCTCAAACTTCTCCACATGGTTTATTGTGTATATTACATCAATCTAGGCTTAAGATTTGGTTTCAGTCAACGTTGAAGCTTCTCGAAATGAAGAAAGACCAAAATGGACGAACTTGGTTAAGTTGGATGATTCTTGGACCAAATGGCTCTTCGTTGGTCTCACCATATGGTTTATTGTGTCATATTACATCAATCTATGCTTGACATTTGGTTTCGGTCAACGTTGAAGCTAGTCAACATGAAGAAAGACCAAAATGGACGAACTTGGTTAAGTTGGATGATTCTTCGACCAAATGGCTCTTCGTTGGTCTCAAACTTCTCCACATGGTTTATTGTGTCATATTACATCAATCTATGCTTGACATTTGGCTTTGGTTAACTTTGAAGCTAGCCGAAACGAAGAAAGACCAAAATGGACGAACTTGGTTAATTTGGATGATTCTTCGGCCAAATGCTCTTCGTTGGTCTCAAAAATCTACACATGGTTTATTGTGTCATATTACATCAATCTATGCTTAAGATTTGGTTTCGGTCAACGTTGAAGCTAGTCGAAACGAAGAAAGACCAAAATGGACGAACTTGGTTAAGTTGGATGATTCTTGGACCAAATGGCTCTTCGTTGGTCTCACCACATGGTTTATTGTGTCATATTACATCAATCTATGCTTGACATTTGGTTTCGGTCAACGTTGAAGCTAGTCGACATGAAGAAAGACCAAAATGGACGAACTTGGTTAAGTTGGATGATTCTTCGACCAAATGGCTCTTCGTTGGTCTCAAACTTCTCCACATGGTTTATTGTGTCATATTACATCAATCTATGCTTGACATTTGGCTTTGGTTAACTTTGAAGCTAGCGAAACGAAGAAAGACCAAAATGGACGAACTTGGTTAAGTTGGATGATTCTTCGAACAAATGACTCTTCGTTGGTCTCAAAAATCTCCACATTATTTATTGTGTCATATTACATCAATCTAGGCTTAAGATTTGGTTTCGGTCAACGTTGAAGCTAGTCGAAACGAAGAAAGACCAAAATGGATGAACTTGGTTAAGTTGGATGATTCTTGGACCAAATGGCTCTTCGTTGGTCTCACCACATGGTTTATTGTGTGATATTACATCAATCTATGCTTGACATTTGGTTTCGGTCAACGTTGAAGCTAGTCGACATGAAGAAAGACCAAAATGGACGAACTTGCTAAAGTTGGATGATATTTACACCACATGGCTCTTCCATGGTCTCAAACTTCTCCACATGGTTTATTGTGTTATATTACATTAATCTAGGCTTAAGATTTGGTTTCAGTCAACGTTGAAGCTTGTCGAAATGAAGAAAGACCAAAATGGACGAACTTGCTAAAGTTGGATGATTTTTGCACCACATGGCTCTTCCATGGTCTCAAACTTCTCCACATGGTTTATTGTGGTATATTACATCAATCTAGGCGTAAGATTTGGTTTCAGTCAACGTTGAAGCTCGTCGAAATGAAGAAAGACCAAAATGGACGAACTTGGTCAAGTTGGATGATTCTTGGACCAAATGGCTCTTTGTTGGTCTCAAACTTCTCCACATGGTTTATTATGTAATCAATCTATGCTTGACATTTGGTTTCGGTCAACGTTGAAGCTAGTCGAAATGAAGAAAGACAAAATGGACGAACTTGGTTAAGTTGGATGATTCTTGGACCAAATGGCTCTTCGTTGGTCTCAAACTTCTCCACATGGTTTATTGTGTCATATTACATCAATCTATGCTTGACATTTGGCTTTGGTTAAGTTTGAAGCTAGTCCGAATGAAGAAAGACCAAAATGGACGAACTTGGTTTATTTGGATGATTCTTCGACCAAATGACTCTTCGTTGGTCTCAAACTTCTCCACATGGTTTATTTGTCATATTATTGTGTTATATTACATCAATCTAGGCTTAAGATTTAGTTTCGGTCAACGTTGAAGCTAGTCGACATGAAGAAGGACCAAAATGGACGAACTTGGTTAAGTTGGATGATTCTTCGACCAAATGGCTCTTCTTTGGTCTCAAACTTCTCCACATGGTTTATTGTGTCATATTACATCAATCTATGCTTGACATTTGGCTTTGGTTAACTTTGAAGCTAGTCGAAACGAAGAAAGACCAAAATGGACGAACTTGGTTAAGTTGGATGATTCTTCGACCAAATGGCTCTTCATGTTCTCAAACTTTTCCACATGGTTTATTGTGTTATATTACATCAATCTATGCTTAAGATTTGGCTTCGGTCAACGTTGAAGCTAGTCGAAACGAAGAAAGACCAAAATGGACGAACTTGGTTAAGTTGGATGATTCTTGGACCAAATGGCTCTTCGTTGGTCTCACCATATGGTTTATTGTGTCATATTACATCAATCTATGCTTGACATTTGGTTTCGGTCAACGTTGAAGCTAGTCGAAATGAAGAAAGACCAAAATGGACGAACTTGGTTAAGTTGGATGATTCTTCGACCAAATGGCTCTTCGTTGGTCTCAAACTTCTCCACATGGTTTATTGTGTCATATTACATCAATCTATGCTTGACATTTGGCTTTGGTTAACTTTGAAGCTAGCCGAAACGAAGAAAGACCAAAATGGATGAACTTGGTTAAGTTGGATGATTCTTCAACCAAATGACTCTTCGTTGGTCTCAAAAATCTCCACATGGTTTATTGTGTCATATTACATCAATCTAGGCTTAAGATTTGGTTTCGGTCAACGTTGAAGCTAGTCGAAACGAAGAAAGACCAAAATGGACGAACTTGGTTAAGTTGGATGATTCTTGGACCAAATGGCTCTTCGTTGGTCTCACCACATGGTTTATTGTGTGATATTACATCAATCTATGCTTGACATTTGGTTTCGGTCAACGTTGAAGCTAGTCGAAATGAAGAAAGACCAAAATGGACGAACTTGGTTAAGTTGGATGATTTTTGGACCAAATGGCTCTTCGTTGGTCTCAAACTTCTCCACATGGTTTATTGTGTTATATTACATCAATCTATGCTTGACATTTGGTTTCGGTCAACGTTGAAGCTAGTCGAAATGAAGAAAGACCAAAATGGACGAACTTGGTAAAGTTGGATGATTTTTGCACCAAATGGCTCTTCCATGGTCTCAAACTTCTCCACATGGTTTATTGTGTATATTACATCAATCTAGGCTTAAGATTTGGTTTCAGTCAACGTTGAAGCTAGTCGAAATGAAGAAAGACCAAAATGGACGAACTTGGTCAAGTTGGATGATTCTTGGACCAAATGGCTCTTTGTTGGTCTCAAACTTCTCCACATGGTTTATTATCTAATCAATCTATGCTTGACATTTGGTTTCGGTCAACGTTGAAGCTAGTCGAAATGAAGAAAGACCAAAATGGACGAACTTGGTTAAGTTGGATGATTCTTGGACCAAATGGCTCTTTGTTTGTCTCAAACTTCTCCACATGGTTTATTGTGTCATATTACATCAATCTATGCTTGACATTTGGCTTTGGTTAAGTTTGAAGCTAGTCCGAATGAAGAAAGACCAAAATGGACGAACTTGGTTTAGTTGGATGATTCTTCGACCAAATGCTCTTCGTTGGTCTCAAACTTCTCCACATGGTTTATTCTGTCATATTATTGTGTTATATTACATCAATCTAGATTTAAGATTTGGTTTCGGTCAACGTTGAAGCTAGTCGAAATGAAGAAAGACCAAAATGGACGAACTTGGTTAAGTTGGATGATTCTTGGACCAAATGGCTCTTCGTTGGTCTCACCATATGGTTTATTGTGTGATATTACATCAATCTATGCTTGACATTTGGTTTCGGTCAACGTTGAAGCTAGTCGACATGAAGAAAGACCAAAATGGACGAACTTGGTTAAGTTGGATGATTCTTCGACCAAATGGCTCTTCGTTGGTCTCAAACTTCTCCACATGGTTTATTGTGTCATATTACATCAATCTATGCTTGACATTTGGCTTTGGTTAACTTTGAAGCTAGCCGAAACGAAGAAAGACCAAAATGGATGAACTTGGTTAATTTGGATGATTCTTCGGCCAAATGACTCTTCGTTGGTCTCAAAAATCTACACATGTTTATTGTGTCATATTACATCAATCTAGGCTTAAGATTTGGTTTCGGTCAACGTCGAAGCTAGTCGAAACGAAGAAAGACCAAAATGGACGAACTTGGTTAAGTTGGATGATTCTTGGACCAAATGGCTCTTCGTTGGTCTCACCATATGGTTTATTGTGTGATATTACATCAATCTATGCTTGACATTTGGTTTCGGTCAACGTTGAAGCTAGTCGACATGAAGAAAGACCAAAATGGACGAACTTGGTTAAGTTGGATGATTCTTCGACCAAATGGCTCTTCGTTGGTCTCAAACTTCTCCACATGGTTTATTGTGTCATATTACATCAATCTATGCTTGACATTTGGCTTTGGTTAACTTTGAAGCTAGCCGAAACGAAGAAAGACCAAAATGGATGAACTTGGTTAATTTGGATGATTCTTCAACCAAATGACTCTTCGTTGGTCTCAAAAATCTCCACATTATTTATTGTGTCATATTACATCAATCTAGGCTTAAGATTTGGTTTCGGTCAACGTCGAAGCTAGTCGAAACGAAGAAAGACCAAAATGGACGAACTTGGTTAAGTTGGATGATTCTTGGACCAAATGGCTCTTCGTTGGTCTCACCACATGGTTTATTGTGTGATATTACATCAATCTATGCTTGACATTTGGTTTCGGTCAACGTTGAAGCTAGTCGACATGAAGAAAGACCAAAATGGACGAACTTGCTAAAGTTGGATGATTTTTGCACCACATGGCTCTTCCACGGTCTCAAACTTCTCCACATGGTTTATTGTGTTATATTACATTAATCTAGGCTTAAGATTTGGTTTCAGTCAACGTTGAAGCTTGTCGAAATGAAGAAAGACCAAAATGGACGAACTTGCTAAAGTTGGATGATTTTTGCACCACATGGCTCTTCCATGGTCTCAAACTTCTCCACATGGTTTATTGTGGTATATTACATCAATCTAGGCGTAAGATTTGGTTTCAGTCAACGTTGAAGCTTCTCGAAATGAAGAAAGACCAAAATGGACGAACTTGGTCAAGTTGGATGATTCTTGGACCAAATGGCTCTTTGTTGGTCTCAAACTTCTCCACATGGTTTATTATCTAATCAATCTATGCTTGACATTTGGTTTCGGTCAACGTTGAAGCTAGTCGAAATGAAGAAAGACGAAAATGGACAAACTTGGTTAAGTTGGATGATTCTTGGTCCAAATGGCTCTTTGTTTGTCTCAAACTTCTCCACATGGTTTATTGTGTCATATTACATCAATCTATGCTTGACATTTGGCTTTGGTTAAGTTTGAAGCTAGTCGAATGAAGAAAGACAAAATGGACGAACTTGGTTTATTTGGATGATTCTTCGACCAAATGCTCTTCGTTGGTCTCAAACTTCTCCACATGGTTTATTCTGTCATATTATTGTGTTATATTACATCAATCTAGATTTAAGATTTAGTTTCGGTCAACGTTGAAGCTAGTCGACATGAAGAAAGACCAAAATGGACGAACTTGGTTAAGTTGGATGATTCTTGGACCAAATGGCTCTTCGTTGGTCTCACCATATGGTTTATTGTGTGATATTACATCAATCTATGCTTGACATTTGGTTTCGGTCAACGTTGAAGCTAGTCGACATGAAGAAAGACCAAAATGGACGAACTTGGTTAAGTTGGATGATTCTTCGACCAAATGGCTCTTCGTTGGTCTCAAACTTCTCCACATGGTTTATTGTGTCATATTACATCAATCTATGCTTGACATTTGGCTTTGGTTAACTTTGAAGCTAGCCGAAACGAAGAAAGACCAAAATGGATGAACTTGGTCAATTTGGATGATTCTTTAGCCAAATGACTCTTCGTTGGTCTCAAAAATCTACACATGATTTATTGTGTCATATTACATCAATATAGGCTTAAGATTTGGTTTCGGTCAACGTCGAAGCTAGTCGAAACGAAGAAAGACCAAAATGGACGAACTTGGTTAAGTTGGATGATTCTTGGACCAAATGGCTCTTCGTTGGTCTCACCATATGGTTTATTGTGTGATATTACATCAATCTATGCTTGACATTTGGTTTCGGTCAACGTTGAAGCTAGTCGACATGAAGAAAGACCAAAATGGACGAACTTGGTTAAGTTGGATGATTCTTCGACCAAATGGCTCTTCGTTGGTCTCAAACTTCTCCACATGGTTTATTGTGTCATATTACATCAATCTATGCTTGACATTTGGCTTTGGTTAACTTTGAAGCTAGCCGAAACGAAGAAAGACCAAAATGGATGAACTTGGTTAATTTGGATGATTCTTCAACCAAATGACTCTTCGTTGGTCTCAAAAATCTCCACATTATTTATTGTGTCATATTACATCAATCTAGGCTTAAGATTTGGTTTCGGTCAACGTCGAAGCTAGTCGAAACGAAGAAAGACCAAAATGGACGAACTTGGTTAAGTTGGATGATTCTTAGACCAAATGGCTCTTCGTTGGTCTCACCACATGGTTTATTGTGTGATATTACATCAATCTATGCTTGACATTTGGTTTCGGTCAACGTTGAAGCTAGTCGACATGAAGAAAGACCAAAATGGACGAACTTGCTAAAGTTGGATGATTTTTGCACCAAATGGCTCTTCCACGGTCTCAAACTTCTCCACATGGTTTATTGTGTTATATTACATTAATCTAGGCTTAAGATTTGGTTTCAGTCAACGTTGAAGCTTGTCGAAATGAAGAAAGACCAAAATGGACGAACTTGCTAAGTTGGATGATTTTTGCACCACATGGCTCTTCCATGGTCTCAAACTTCTCCACATGGTTTATTGTGGTATATTACATCAATCTAGGCGTAAGATTTGGTTTCAGTCAACGTTGAAGCTTCTCGAAATGAAGAAAGACCAAAATGGACGAACTTGGTCAAGTTGGATGATTCTTGGACCAAATGGCTCTTTGTTGGTCTCAAACTTCTCCACATGGTTTATTATCTAATCAATCTATGCTTGACATTTGGTTTCGGTCAACGTTGAAGCTAGTCGAAATGAAGAAAGACGAAAATGGACAAACTTGGTTAAGTTGGATGATTCTTGGACCAAATGGCTCTTCGTTGGTCTCAAACTTCTCCACATGGTTTATTGTGTCATATTAGATCAATCTATGCTTGACATTTGGCTTTGGTTAAGTTTGAAGCTAGTCGAATGAAGAAAGACCAAAATGGACGAACTTGGTTTATTTGGATGATTCTTCGACCAAATGACTCTTCGTTGGTCTCAAACTTCTCCACATGGTTTATTCTGTCATATTATTGTGTTATATTACATCAATCTAGGCTTAAGATTTAGTTTCGGTCAACGTTGAAGCTAGTCAACATGAAGAAAGACCAAAATGGACGAACTTGGTTAAGTTGGATGATTCTTCGACCAAATGGCTCTTCGTTGGTCTCAAACTTCTCCACATGGTTTATTGTGTCATATTACATCAATCTATGCTTGACATTTGGCTTTGGTTAACTTTAAAGCTAGTCGAAACGAAGAAAGACCAAAATGGACGAACTTGGTTAAGTTGGATGATTCTTGGACCAATGGCTCTTCCATGTTCTCAAACTTTTCCACATGGTTTATTGTGTCATATTACATCAATCTATGCTTAAGATTTGGCTTCGGTCAACGTTGAAGCTAGTCGAAACGAAGAAAGACCAAAATGGACGAACTTGGTTAAGTTGGATGATTCTTGGACCAAATGGCTCTTCGTTGGTCTCACCATATGGTTTATTGTGTGATATTACATCAATCTATGGTTGACATTTGGTTTCGGTCAACGTTGAAGCTAGTCGAAATGAAGAAAGACCAAAATGGACGAACTTGGTTAAGTTGGATGATTCTTCGACCAAATGGCTCTTCGTTGGTCTCAAACTTCTCCACATGGTTTATTGTGTCATATTACATCAATCTATGCTTGACATTTGGCTTTGGTTAAGTTTGAAGCTAGTCGAAACGAAGAAAGACCAAAATGGACGAACTTGGTTAAGTTGGATGATTCTTCGACCAAATGGCTCTTCGTTGGTCTCAAACTTCTCCACATGGTTTATTGTGTCATATTACATCAATCTATGCTTGACATTTGGCTTTGGTTAACTTTGAAGCTAGTCGAAACGAAGAAAGACCAAAATGGACGAACTTGGTTAATTTGGATGATTCTTCACCAAATGACTCTTCGTTGGTCTCAAAAATCTCCACATTATTTATTGTGTCATATTATTGTGTTATATTACATCAATCTAGGCTTAAGATTTAGTTTCGGTCAACGTTGAAGCTAGTCGACATGAAGAAAGACCAAAATGGACGAACTTGGTTAAGTTGGATGATTCTTGGACCAAATGGCTCTTCGTTGGTCTCAAACTTCTCCACATGGTTTATTGTGTCATATTACATCAATCTATGCTTGACATTTGGCTTTGGTTAAGTTTGAAGCTAGTCGAAACGAAGAAAGACCAAAATGGACGAACTTGGTTAAGTTGGATGATTCTTCGACCAAATGGCTCTTCGTTGGTCTCAAACTTCTCCACATGGTTTATTGTGTCATATTACATCAATCTATGCTTGACATTTGGCTTTGGTTAAGTTTGAAGCTAGTCGAATGAAGAAAGACCAAAATGGACGAACTTGGTTTAGTTGGATGATTCTTCGACCAAATGACTCTTCGTTGGTCTCAAACTTCTCCACATGGTTTATTGTCATATTATTGTGTTATATTACATCAATCTAGGCTTAAGATTTGGTTTCGGTCAACGTTGAAGCTAGTCGAAATGAAGAAAGACCAAAATGGACGAACTTGGTTAAGTTGGATGATTCTTCGACCAAATGGCTCTTCGTTGGTCTCAAACTTCTCCACATGGTTTATTGTGTCATATTACATCAATCTATGCTTGACATTTGCCTTCGGTTAAGGTTGAAGCTAGTCGAAACGAAGAAAGACCAAAATGGACGAACTTGGTTAAGTTGGATGATTCTTCGACCACATGGCTCTTCCATGGTCTCAAACTTCTCCACATGGTTTATTGTGTTATATTACATCAATCTAGGCTTATGATTTGGTTTTGGTCAACGTTGAAGCTAGTCGAAACGAAGAAAGACCAAAATGGACGAACTTGGTTAAGTTGGATGATTCTTCGACCAAATGGCTCTTCCATGGTCTCAAACTTCTCCACATGGTTTATTGTGTTATATTACATCAATCTAGGCTTAAGATTTGGTTTCGGTCAACGTTGAAGTTAGTCGAAATGAAGAAAGACCAAAATGGACGAACTTGGTTAAGTTGGATGATTCTTCGACCAAATAACTCTTCGTTGGTCTCAAAAATCTCCACATGGTTTATTGTGTCATATTACATCAATTTATGCTTGACATTTGGCTTCAGTTAACTTTGAAGCTAGTCGAAACGAAGAAAGACCAAAATGGACGAACTTGGTTAAGTTGGATGATTCTTCGACCAAATGGCTCTTCGTTGGTCTCAAAAATCTCCACATGGTTTATTGTGTCATATTACATCAATTTATGCTTGACATTTGGCTTCAGTTAACTTTGAAGCTAGTCGAAACGAAGAAAGACCAAAATGGACGAACTTGCTAAAGTTGGATGATTTTTGGACCAAATGGCTCTTCCATGGTCTCAAACTTCTCCACATGGTTTATTGTGTCATATTACATCAATCTATGCTTGACATTTGGTTTTGGTTAAGGTTGAAGCTAGTCGAAACGAAGAAAGACCAAAATGGACGAACTTGGTTAAGTTGGATGATTCTTCGACCAAATGGCTTTTCGTTGGTCTCAAACTTCTCCACATGGTTTATTGTGTCATATTAGTACAATCTATGCTTGACATTTGGCTTTGGTTAAGTTGAAGCTAGTCCAAACGAAGAAAGACCAAAATGAACGAACTTGGTTAAGTTGGATGATTCTTCGACCAAATGAGTCTTCGTTGGTCTCAAAATTCTCCACATGGTTTATTGTGTCATATTACATCAATCTATGCTTGACATTTGGCTTCGGTTAACGTTGAAGCTAGTCGAAACGAAGAAAGACCAAAATGGACGAACTTGGTTAAGTTGGATGATTTTTGCACCAAATGGCTCTTCTATTGTCTCAAACTTCTCCACATGGTTTATTGTGTTATATTACATCAATCTAGGCTTAAGATTTGGTTTCGGTCAACATTGAAGTTAGTCGAAATGAAGAAAGACCAAAATGGACGAACTTGGTGAAGTTGGATGATTCTTGGACCAAATGGCTCTTCGTTGGTCTCAAACTTCTCCACATGGTTTATTGTGTCATATTACATCAATCTATGCTTGACATTTGGCTTTGGTTAAGGTTGAAGCTAGTCGAAAGTAAGAAAGACCAAAATGGACGAACTTGGTTAAGTTGGATGATTCTGGACCAAATGGCTCTTCGTTGGTCTCAAACTTCTCCACATGGTTTATTGTGTCATATTACATCAATCTATGCTTGACATTTGGCTTCGGTTAAGGTTGAAGTTAGTCGAAATGAAGAAAGACCAAAATGGACGAACTTGGTCAAGTTGGATGATTCTTGGACCAAATGGCTCTTCGTTGGTCTCAAACTTCTCCACATGGTTTATTGTGTCATATTACATCAATCTATGCTTGACATTTGGCTTTGGTTAAGGTTGAAGCTAGTCGAAACGAAGAAAGACCAAAATGGACGAACTTGGTTAAGTTGGATGATTTTTGCACCACATGGCTCTTCCATGGTCTCAAACTTCTCCACATGGTTTATTGTGCTATATTACATCAATCTAGGCTTAAGATTTGGTTTCAGTCAACGTTGAAGCTAGTCGAAATGAAGAAAGACCAAAATGGACGAACTTGGTCAAGTTGGATGATTCTTGGACCAAATGGCTCTTCGTTGGTCTCAAACTTCTCCACATGGTTTATTGTGTCATATTACATCAATCTATGCTTGACATTTGGCTTTGGTTAAGTTTGAAGCTAGTCGAAATGAAGAAAGACCAAAATGGACGAACTTGGTTAAGTTGGATGATTCTTCGACCAAATGACTCTTCGTTGGTCTCAAAAATCTCCACATGGTTTATTGTGTCATATTACATCAATCTATGCTTGACATTTGGCTTCGGTTAACGTTGAAGCTAGTCGAAACGAAGAAAGACCAAAATGGACGAACTTGGTTAAGTTGGATGATTTTTGCACCAAATGGCTCTTCCATGGTCTCAAACTTCTCCACATGGTTTATTGTGCTATATTACATCAATCTAGGCATAAGATTTGGTTTCGGTCAACGTTGAAGTTAGTCGAAATGAAGAAAGACCAAAATGGACGAACTTGGTCAAGTTGGATGATTCTTGGACCAAATGACTCTTCGTTGGTCTCAAACTTCTCCACATGGTTTATTGTGTCATATTACATCAATCTATGCTTGACATTTGGCTTCGGTTAAGGTTGAAGTTAGTCGAAATGAAGACCAAAATGGACGAACTTGGTCAAGTTGGATGATTCTTGGACCAAATGGCTCTTCGTTGGTCTCAAACTTCTCCACATGGTTTATTGTGTCATATTACATCAATCTATGCTTGACATTTGGCTTTGGTTAAGGTTGAAGCTAGTCGAAATGAAGAAAGACCAAAATGGACGAACTTGGTTAAGTTGGATGATTCTTCGACCAAATGGCTCTTTGTTGGTCTCAAACTTCTCCACATGGTTTATTGTGTCATATTACATCAATCTATGCTTGACATTTGGCTTTGGTTAAGTTTGAAGCTAGTCGAAACGAAGAAAGACCAAAATGGACGAACTTGGTTAAGTTGGATGATTCTTCGACCAAATGACTCTTCGTTGGTCTCAAAAATCTCCACATGGTTTATTGTGTCATATTACATCAATCTATGCTTGACATTTGGCTTCGGTTAAATTTGAAGCTAGTCGAAACAATGAAAGACCAAAATGGACAAACTTGGTTAAGTTGGATGATTCTTGGACCAAATGGCTCTTCGTTGGTCTCAAACTTCTCCACATGGTTTATTGTGTCATATTACATCAATCTATGCTTGACATTTGGCTTTGGTTAAGTTTGAAGCTAGTCGAAATGAAGAAAGACCAAAATGGACGAACTTGGTTAAGTTGGATGATTCTTCGACCAAATGGTTCTTCGTTGGTCTCAAACTTCTCCACATGGTTTATTGTGTCATATTACATCAATCTATGCTTGACATTTGGGTTCGGTTAACTTTGAAGCTAGTCGAAACGAAAAAAGACCAAAATGGACGAACTTGGTTAAGTTGGATGATTTTTGCACCACATGGCTCTTCCATGGTCTCAAACTTCTCCACATGGTTTATTGTGCTATATTACATCAATCTAGCTTAAGATTTGGTTTCGGTCAACGTTGAAGCTAGTCGAAATGAAGAAAGACCAAAATGGACGAACTTGGTCAAGTTGGATGATTCTTGGACCAAATGGCTCTTTGTTGGTCTCAAACTTCTCCACATGGTTTATTGTGTCATATTACATCAATCTATGCTTGACATTTGGTTTTGGTTAAATTTGAAGCTAGTCGAAACGAAGAAAGACCAAAATGGACGAACTTGGTTAAGTTGGATGATTCTTCGACCAAATGACTCTTCGTTGGTCTCAAACTTCTCCACATGGTTTATTGTGTCATATTACATCAATCTATGCTTGACATTTGGCTTCGGTTAAGGTTGAAGCTAGTCGAAACGAAGAAAGACCAAAATGGACGAACTTGGTTAAGTTGGATGATTTTTGCACCAAATGGCTCTTCGTTGTCTCAAACTTCTCCACATGGTTTATTGTGTTATATTACATCAATCTAGGCTTAAGATTTGGTTTCGGTCAACATTGAAGTTAGTCAAAATGAAGAAAGACCAAAATGGACGAACTTGGTCAAGTTGGATGATTCTTGGACCAAATGGCTCTTCGTTGGTCTCAAACTTCTCCACATGGTTTATTGTGTCATATTACATCAATCTATGCTTGACATTTGGTTTTGGTTAAGGTTGAAGCTAGTCGAAACGAAGAAAGACCAAAATGGACGAACTTGGTTAAGTTGGATGATTCTTGGACCAAATGGCTCTTCGTTGGTCTCAAACTTCTCCACATATTACATAAATCTATGCTTGACATTTGGCTTTGGTTAAGGTTGAAGCTAGTCGAAACGAAGAAAGACCAAAATGGACGAACTTGGTTAAGTTGGATGATTCTTGGACCAAATGGCTCTTCGTTGGTCTCAAACTTCTCCACATGGTTTATTGTGTCATATTACATCAATCTATGCTTGACATTTGGTTTTGGTTAAATTTGAAGCTAGTCGAAACGAAGAAAGACCAAAATGGACGAACTTGGTCAAGTTGGATGATTCTTGGACCAAATGGCTCTTCGTTGGTCTCAAACTTCTCCACATGGTTTATTGTGTCATATTACATCAATCTATGCTTGACATTTGGCTTCGGTTAAGGTTGAAGCTAGTCGAAATGAAAGACCAAAATGGACGAACTTGGTCAAGTTGGATGATTCTTGGACCAAATGGCTCTTCGTTGGTCTCAAACTTCTCCACATGGTTTATTGTGTCATATTACATCAATCTATGCTTGACATTTGGTTTTGGTTAAGGTTGAAGCTAGTCGAAACGAAGAAAGACCAAAATGGACGAACTTGGTTAAGTTGGATGATTCTTGCACCAAATGGCTCTTCGTTGGTCTCAAACTTCTCCACATGGTTTATTGTGTCATATTACATCAATCTATGCTTAACATTTGGTTTCGGTCAACATTGAAGTTAGTCAAAATGAAGAAAGACCAAAATGGACGAACTTGGTCAAGTTGGATGATTCTTGGACCAAATGGCTCTTCGTTGGTCTCAAACTTCTCCACATGGTTTATTGTGTCATATTACATCAATCTATGCTTGACATTTGGTTTTGGTTAAGGTTGAAGCTAGTCGAAACGAAGAAAGACCAAAATGGACGAACTTGGTTAAGTTGGATGATTCTTGGACCAAATGGCTCTTCGTTGGTCTCAAACTTCTCCACATATTACATAAATCTATGCTTGACATTTGGCTTTGGTTAAGGTTGAAGCTAGTCGAAACGAAGAAAGACCAAAATGGACGAACTTGGTTAAGTTGGATGATTCTTGGACCAAATGGCTCTTCGTTGGTCTCAAACTTCTCCACATGGTTTATTGTGTCATATTACATCAATCTATGCTTGACATTTGGTTTTGGTTAAATTTGAAGCTAGTCGAAACGAAGAAAGACCAAAATGGACGAACTTGGTTAAGTTGGATGATTCTTCGACCAAATGGCTCTTCGTTGGTCTCAAACTTCTCCACATGGTTTATTGTGTCATATTACATCAATCTATGCTTGACATTTGGTTTTGGTTAAGGTTGAAGCTAGTCGAAACGAAGAAAGACCAAAATGGACGAACTTGGTTAAGTTGGATGATTCTTGCACCAAATGGCTCTTCGTTGGTCTCAAACTTCTCCACATGGTTTATTGTGTTATATTACATCAATCTAGGCTTAAGATTTGGTTTCGGTCAACGTTGAAGCTAGTTAAAATGAAGAAAGACCAAAATGGACGAACTTGGACAAGTTGGATGATTCTTGGACCAAATGGCTCTTCGTTGGTCTCAAACTTCTCCACATGGTTTATTGTGTCATATTACATCAATCTATGCTTGACATTTGGCTTTGGTTAAGTTTGAAGCTAGTCGAAACGAAGAAAGACCAAAATGGACGAACTTGGTTAAGTTGGATGATTCTTCGACCAAATGGCTCTTCGTTGGTCTCAAACTTCTCCACATGGTTTATTGTGTCATATTACATCAATCTATGCTTGACATTTGGCTTCGGTTAACTTTGAAGCTAGTCGAAGGAAAAAAGACCAAAATGGACGAACTTGGTTAAGTTGGATGATTTTTGCACCAAATGGCTCTTCATTGTCTCAAACTTCTCCACATGGTTTATTGTGTCATATTACATCAATCTATGCTTAACATTTGGTTTCGGTCAACTTTGAAGCTAGTCGAAATGAAGAAAGACCAAAATGGACGAACTTGGACAAGTTGGATGATTCTTGGACCAAATGGCTCTTCGTTGGTCTCAAACTTCTCCACATGGTTTATTGTGTCATATTACATCAATCTATGCTTGACATTTGGCTTTGGTTAAGGTTGAAGCTAGTCGAAACGAAGAAAGACCAAAATGGACGAACTTGGTTAAGTTGGATGATTCTTCGACCAAATGGCTCTTCGTTGGTCTCAAACTTCTCCACATGGTTTATTGTGTCATATTACATCAATCTATGCTTGACATTTGGCTTTGGTTAAGTTTGAAGCTAGTCAAAATGAAGAAAGACCAAAATGGACGAACTTGGTTAAGTTGGATGATTCTTCGACCAAATGACTCTTCGTTGGTCTCAAACTTCTCCACATGGTTTATTGTGTCATATTACATCAATCTATGCTTGACATTTGGCTTCGGTTAACTTTGAAGCTAGTCGAAACGAAGAAAGACCAAAATGGACGAACTTGGTTAAGTTGGATGATTTTTGCACCAAATGGCTCTTCGTTGTCTCAAACTTCTCCACATGGTTTATTGTGTCATATTACATCAATCTATGCTTGACATTTGGTTTTGGTTAAGGTTGAAGCTAGTCGAAACGAAGAAAGACCAAAATGGACGAACTTGGTTAAGTTGGATGATTCTTCGACCAAATGGCTCTTCGTTGGTCTCAAACTTCTCCACATGGTTTATTGTGTCATATTACATCAATCTATGCTTGACATTTGGCTTTGGTTAAGTTTGAAGCTAGTCAAAATGAAGAAAGACCAAAATGGACGAACTTGGTCAAGTTGGATGATTCTTCGACCAAATGGCTCTTCGTTGGTCTCAAACTTCTCCACATGGTTTATTGTGTCATATTACATCAATCTATGCTTGACATTTGGCTTTGGTTAAGTTTGAAGCTAGTCAAAATGAAGAAAGACCAAAATGGACGAACTTGGTCAAGTTGGATGATTCTTCGACCAAATGGCTCTTCGTTGGTCTCAAACTTCTCCACATGGTTTATTGTGTCATATTACATCAATCTATGCTTGACATTTGGCTTTGGTTAAGGTTGAAGCTAGTCGAAACGAAGAAAGACCAAAATGGACGAACTTGGTTAAGTTGGATGATTCTTCGACCAAATGGCTCTTCGTTGGTCTCAAACTTCTCCACATGGTTTATTGTGTCATATTACATCAATCTATGCTTGACATTTGGCTTTGGTTAAGGTTGAAGCTAGTCGAAACGAAGAAAGACCAAAATGGACGAACTTGGTTAAGTTGGATGATTCTTCGACCAAATGGCTCTTCGTTGGTCTCAAACTTCTCCACATGGTTTATTGTGTCATATTACATCAATCTATGCTTGACATTTGGCTTCGGTTAACTTTGAAGCTAGTCGAAACAAAGAAAGACCAAAATGGACGAACTTGGTTAAGTTGGATGATTCTTTGACCAAATGGCTCTTCGTTGGTCTCAAACTTCTCCACATGATTTAATATTTTGGATTCGGTTAACTTTGAAGCTAGTCGAAACAAAGAAAGACCAAAATGGACGAACTTGGCTAAGTTGGATGATTCTTTGACCAAATGGCTCTTCGTTGGTCTCAAACTTCTCCACATGGTTTATTGTGTCATATTACATCAATCTATGCTTGACATTTGGCTTTGGTTAAGGTTGAAGCTAGTCGAAACGAAGAAAGACAAAATGGACGAACTTGGTTAAGTTGGATGATTCTTCGACCAAATGGCTCTTCGTTGGTCTCAAACTTCTCCACATGGTTTATTGTGTCATATTACATCAATCTATGCTTGACATTTGGCTTGGTTAAGTTTGAAGCTAGTCAAAATGAAGAAAGACCAAAATGGACGAACTTGGTTAAGTTGGATGATTCTTCGACCAAATGGCTCTTCGTTGGTCTCAAACTTCTCCACATGGTTTATTGTGTCATATTACATCAATCTATGCTTGACATTTGGCTTCGGTTAAATTTGAAGCTAGTCGAAACGAAGAAAGACCAAAATGGACGAACTTGGTTAAGTTGGATGATTTTTGCACCAAATGGCTCTTCGTTGGTCTCAAACTTCTCCACATGGTTTATTGTGTCATATTACATCAATCTATGCTTGACATTTGGTTTTGGTTAAGGTTGAAGCTAGTCGAAACGAAGAAAGACCAAAATGGACGAACTTGGTTAAGTTGGATGATTCTTCGACCAAATGGCTCTTCGTTGGTCTCAAACTTCTCCACATGGTTTATTGTGTCATATTACATCAATCTATGCTTGACATTTGGCTTTGGTTAAGTTTGAAGCTAGTCAAAAGGAAGAAAGACCAAAATGGACGAACTTGGTTAAGTTGGATGATTCTTCGACCAAATGGCTCTTCGTTGGTCTCAAACTTCTCCACATGGTTTATTGTGTCATATTACATCAATCTATGCTTGACATTTGGCTTTGGTTAAGTTTGAAGCTAGTCGAAATGAAGAAAGACCAAAATGGACGAACTTGGTCAAGTTGGATGATTCTTTGACCAAATGGCTCTTCGTTGGTCTCAAACTTCTCCACATGGTTTATTGTGTCATATTACATCAATCTATGCTTGACATTTGGCTTTGGTTAAGGTTGAAGCTAGTCGAAACGAAGAAAGACCAAAATGGACGAACTTGGTTAAGTTGGATGATTCTTCGACCAAATGGCTCTTCGTTGGTCTCAAACTTCTCCACATGGTTTATTGTGTCATATTACATCAATCTATGCTTGACATTTGGCTTCGGTTAACTTTGAAGCTAGTCGAAACAAGAAAGACAAAATGGACGAACTTGGTTAAGTTGGATGATTCTTTGACCAAATGGCTCTTCGTTGGTCTCAAACTTCTCCACATGATTTAATATTTTGGATTCGGTTAACTTTGAAGCTAGTCGAAACAAAGAAAGACAAAAATGGACGAACTTGGTTAAGTTGGATGATTCTTTGACCAAATGGCTCTTCGTTGGTCTCAAACTTCTCCACATGGTTTATTGTGTCATATTACATCAATCTATGCTTGACATTTGGCTTTGGTTAAGGTTGAAGCTAGTCGAAACGAAGAAAGACCAAAATGGACGAACTTGGTTAAGTTGGATGATTCTTCGACCAAATGGCTCTTCGTTGGTCTCAAACTTCTCCACATGGTTTATTGTGTCATATTACATCAATCTATGCTTGACATTTGGCTTTGGTTAAGGTTGAAGCTAGTCGAAACGAAGAAAGACCAAAATGGACGAACTTGGTTAAGTTGGATGATTCTTCGACCAAATGGCTCTTCGTTGGTCTCAAACTTCTCCACATGGTTTATTGTGTCATATTACATCAATCTATGCTTGACATTTGGTTTTGGTTAAGGTTGAAGCTAGTCGAAACGAAGAAAGACCAAAATGGACGAACTTGGTTAAGTTGGATGATTCTTTGACCAAATGGCTCTTCGTTGGTCTCAAACTTCTCCACATGGTTTATTGTGTTATATTACATCAATCTATGCTTAACATTTGGTTTCGGTCAACGTTGAAGCTAGTCAAAATGAAGAAAGACCAAAATGGACGAACTTGGTTAAGTTGGATGATTCTTGGACCAAATGGCTCTTCGTTGGTCTCAAACTTCTCCACATGGTTTATTGTGTCATATTACATCAATCTATGCTTGACATTTGGCTTTGGTTAAGTTTGAAGCTAGTCGAAATGAAGAAAGACCAAAATGGACGAACTTGGTTAAGTTGGATGATTCTTCGACCAAATGGCTCTTCGTTGGTCTCAAACTTCTCCACATGGTTTATTGTGTCATATTACATCAATCTATGCTTGACATTTGGCTTTGGTTAAGGTTGAAGCTAGTCGAAACGAAGAAAGACCAAAATGGACGAACTTGGTTAAGTTGGATGATTCTTCGACCAAATGGCTCTTCGTTGGTCTCAAACTTCTCCACATGGTTTATTGTGTCATATTACATCAATCTATGCTTGACATTTGGCTTGGTTAAGTTTGAAGCTAGTCAAAATGAAGAAAGACCAAAATGGACGAACTTGGTTAAGTTGGATGATTCTTCGACCAAATGGCTCTTCGTTGGTCTCAAACTTCTCCACATGGTTTATTGTGTCATATTACATCAATCTATGCTTGACATTTGGCTTTGGTTAAGTTTGAAGCTAGTCAAAATGAAGAAAGACCAAAATGGACGAACTTGGTTAAGTTGGATGATTCTTCGACCAAATGGCTCTTCGTTGGTCTCAAACTTCTCCACATGGTTTATTGTGTCATATTACATCAATCTATGCTTGACATTTGGCTTTGTTAAGTTTGAAGCTAGTCGAAATGAAGAAAGACCAAAATGGACGAACTTGGTCAAGTTGGATGATTCTTCGACCAAATGGCTCTTCGTTGGTCTCAAACTTCTCCACATGGTTTATTGTGTCATATTACATCAATCTATGCTTGACATTTGGCTTTGGTTATGTTTGAAGCTAGTCAAAATGAAGAAAGACCAAAATGGACGAACTTGGTCAAGTTGGATGATTCTTCGACCAAATGGCTCTTCGTTGGTCTCAAACTTCTCCACATGGTTTATTGTGTCATATTACATCAATCTATGCTTGACATTTGGTTTTGGTTAAGGTTGAAGCTAGTCGAAACGAAGAAAGACCAAAATGGACGAACTTGGTTAAGTTGGATGATTCTTGGACCAAATGGCTCTTCCAGGTCTCAAACTTCTCCACATGGTTTATTGTGTCATATTACATCAATCTATGCTTGACATTTGGTTTCGGTCAACGTTGAAGCTAGTCAAAATGAAGAAAGACCAAAATGGACGAACTTGGTTAAGTTGGATGATTCTTGGACCAAATGGCTCTTCGTTGGTCTCAAACTTCTCCACATGGTTTATTGTGTCATATTACATCAATCTATGCTTGACATTTGGCTTTGGTTAAGTTTGAAGCTAGTCGAAACGAAGAAAGACCAAAATGGACGAACTTGGTTAAGTTGGATGATTCTTCGACCAAATGGCTCTTGTTGGTCTCAAACTTCTCCACATGGTTTATTGTGTCATATTACATCAATCTATGCTTGACATTTGGCTTTGGTTAAGTTTGAAGCTAGTCGAAATGAAGAAAGACCAAAATGGACGAACTTGGTCAAGTTGGATGATTCTTTGACCAAATGGCTCTTCGTTGGTCTCAAACTTCTCCACATGGTTTATTGTGTCATATTACATCAATTTATGCTTGAAATTTGGCTTCGGTTAACTTTGAAGCTAGTCGAAACAAAGAAAGACAAAATGGACGAACTTGGTAAGTTGGATGATTCTTTGACCAAATGGCTCTTCGTTGGTCTCAAACTTCTCCACATGGTTTATTGTGTCATATTACATCAATCTATGCTTGACATTTGGCTTAGGTTAAGGTTGAAGCTAGTCGAAACGAAGAAAGACCAAAATGGACGAACTTGGTTAAGTTGGATGATTCTTCGACCAAATGGCTCTTCGTTGGTCTCAAACTTCTCCACATGGTTTATTGTGTCATATTACATCAATCTATGCTTGACATTTGGCTTGGTTAAGTTTGAAGCTAGTCAAAATGAAGAAAGACCAAAATGGACGAACTTGGTTAAGTTGGATGATTCTTCGACCAAATGGCTCTTCGTTGGTCTCAAACTTCTCCACATGGTTTATTGTGTCATATTACATCAATCTATGCTTGACATTTGGCTTCGGTTAACTTTGAAGCTAGTCGAAACGAAGAAAGACCAAAATGGACGAACTTGGTTAAGTTGGATGATTTTGCACCAAATGGCTCTTCCATGGTCTCAAACTTCTCCACATGGTTTATTGTGTCATATTACATCAATCTATGCTTGACATTTGGCTTTGGTTAAGGTTGAAGCTAGTCGAAACGAAGAAAGACCAAAATGGACGAACTTGGTAAAGTTGGATGATTCTTCGACCAAATGGCTCTTCGTTGGTCTCAAACTTCTCCACATGGTTTATTGTGTCATATTACATCAATCTATGCTTGACATTTGGCTTTGGTTATGTTTGAAGCTAGTCAAAATGAAGAAAGACCAAAATGGACGAACTTGGTCAAGTTGGATGATTCTTCGACCAAATGGCTCTTCGTTGGTCTCAAACTTCTCCACATGGTTTATTGTGTCATATTACATCAATCTATGCTTGACATTTGGTTTTGGTTAAGGTTGAAGCTAGTCGAAACGAAGAAAGACCAAAATGGACGAACTTGGTTAAGTTGGATGATTCTTGCACCAAATGGCTCTTCCATGGTCTCAAACTTCTCCACATGGTTTATTGTGTTATATTACATCAATCTAGGCTTGACATTTGGTTTCGGTCAACGTTGAAGTTAGTCAAAATGAAGAAAGACCAAAATGGACGAACTTGGACAAGTTGGATGATTCTTGGACCAAATGGCTCTTCGTTGGTCTCAAACTTCTCCACATGGTTTATTGTGTCATATTACATCAATCTATGCTTGACATTTGGCTTTGGTTAAGTTTGAAGCTAGTCGAAATGAAGAAAGACCAAAATGGACGAACTTGGTCAAGTTGGATGATTCTTCGACCAAATGGCTCTTCGTTGGTCTCAAACTTCTCCACATGGTTTATTGTGTCATATTACATCAATCTATGCTTGACATTTGGTTTTGGTTAAGATTGAAGCTAGTCGAAACGAAGAAAGACCAAAATGGACGAACTTGGTTAAGTTGGATGATTCTTGGACCAAATGGCTCTTCCATGGTCTCAAACTTCTCCACATGGTTTATTGTGTTATATTACATCAATCTAGGCTTAACATTTGGTTCGGTCAACGTTGAAGCTAGTCAAAATGAAGAAAGACCAAAATGGACGAACTTGGTAAGTTGGATGATTCTTGGACCAAATGGCTCTTCGTTGGTCTCAAACTTCTCCACATGGTTTATTGTGTCATATTACATCAATCTATGCTTGACATTTGGCTTTGGTTAAGTTTGAAGCTAGTCGAAATGAAGAAAGACCAAAATGGACGAACTTGGTCAAGTTGGATGATTCTTTGACCAAATGGCTCTTCGTTGGTCTCAAACTTCTCCACATGGTTTATTGTGTCATATTACATCAATCTATGCTTGACATTTGGCTTCGGTTAACTTTGAAGCTAGTCGAAAAAGAAAGACAAAATGGACGAACTTGGTTAAGTTGGATGATTCTTTGACCAAATGGCTCTTCGTTGGTCTCAAACTTCTCCACATGGTTTATTGTGTCATATTACATCAATCTATGCTTGACATTTGGCTTTGGTTAAGGTTGAAGCTAGTCGAAACGAAGAAAGACCAAAATGGACGAACTTGGTTAAGTTGGATGATTCTTCGACCAAATGGCTCTTCGTTGGTCTCAAACTTCTCCACATGGTTTATTGTGTCATATTACATCAATCTATGCTTGACATTTGGCTTGGTTAAGTTTGAAGCTAGTCGAAAATGAAGAAAGACCAAAATGGACGAACTTGGTTAAGTTGGATGATTCTTCGACCAAATGACTCTTCGTTGGTCTCAAACTTCTCCACATGGTTTATTGTGTCATATTACATCAATCTATGCTTGACATTTGGCTTCGGTTAACTTTGAAGCTAGTCGAAACGAAGAAAGACCAAAATGGACGAACTTGGTTAAGTTGGATGATTTTTGCACCAAATGGCTCTTCGTTGGTCTCAAACTTCTCCACATGGTTTATTGTGTCATATTACATCAATCTATGCTTGACATTTGGTTTGGTTAAGGTTGAAGCTAGTCGAAACGAAGAAAGACCAAAATGGACGAACTTGGTAAAGTTGGATGATTCTTCGACCAAATGGCTCTTCGTTGGTCTCAAACTTCTCCACATGGTTTATTGTGTCATATTACATCAATCTATGCTTGACATTTGGCTTTGGTTATGTTTGAAGCTAGTCAAAATGAAGAAAGACCAAAATGGACGAACTTGGTCAAGTTGGATGATTCTTCGACCAAATGGCTCTTCGTTGGTCTCAAACTTCTCCACATGGTTTATTGTGTCATATTACATCAATCTATGCTTGACATTTGGTTTTGGTTAAGGTTGAAGCTAGTCGAAACGAAGAAAGACCAAAATGGACGAACTTGGTTAAGTTGGATGATTCTTGCACCAAATGGCTCTTCCATGGTCTCAAACTTCTCCACATGGTTTATTGTGTTATATTACATCAATCTATGCTTAAGATTTGGTTTCGGTCAACGTTGAAGCTAGTCAAAATGAAGAAAGACCAAAATGGACGAACTTGGAAGTTGGATGATTCTTGGACCAAATGGCTCTTCGTTGGTCTCAAACTTCTCCACATGGTTTATTGTGTCATATTACATCAATCTATGCTTGACATTTGGCTTTGGTTAAGTTTGAAGCTAGTCGAAATGAAGAAAGACCAAAATGGACGAACTTGGTTAAGTTGGATGATTCTTTGACCAAATGGCTCTTCGTTGGTCTCAAACTTCTCCACATGGTTTATTGTGTCATATTACATCAATCTATGCTTGACATTTGGCTTTGGTTAAGGTTGAAGCTAGTCGAAACGAAGAAAGACCAAAATGGACGAACTTGGTTAAGTTGGATGATTCTTCGACCAAATGGCTCTTCGTTGGTCTCAAACTTCTCCACATGGTTTATTGTGTCATATTACATCAATCTATGCTTGACATTTGGCTTTCGGTTAACTTTGAAGCTAGTCGAAACAAAGAAAGACCAAAATGGACGAACTTGGTTAAGTTGGATGATTCTTGACCAAATGGCTCTTCGTTGGTCTCAAACTTCTCCACATGGTTTATTGTGTCATATTACATCAATCTATGCTTGAAATTTGGCTTCGGTTAACTTTGAAGCTAGTCGAAACGAAGAAAGACCAAAATGGACGAACTTGGTAAGTTGGATGATTCTTTGACCAAATGGCTCTTCGTTGGTCTCAAACTTCTCCACATGGTTTATTGTGTCATATTACATCAATCTATGCTTGACATTTGGCTTCGGTTAAGGTTGAAGCTAGTTAAAACGAAGAAAGACCAAAATGGACGAACTTGGTTAAGTTGGATGATTCTTCGACCAAATGGCTCTTCGTTGGTCTCAAACTTCTCCACATGGTTTATTGTGTCATATTACATCAATCTATGCTTGACATTTGGCTTTGGTTAAGTTTGAAGCTAGTCAAAATGAAGAAAGACCAAAATGGACGAACTTGGTTAAGTTGGATGATTCTTCGACCAAATGACTCTTCGTTGGTCTCAAACTTCTCCACATGGTTTATTGTGTCATATTACATCAATCTATGCTTGACATTTGGCTTCGGTTAACTTTGAAGCTAGTCGAAACGAAGAAAGACCAAAATGGACGAACTTGGTTAAGTTGGATGATTTTTGCACCAAATGGCTCTTCATGGTCTCAAACTTCTCCACATGGTTTATTGTGTCATATTACATCAATCTATGCTTGACATTTGGTTTTGGTTAAGGTTGAAGCTAGTCGAAACGAAGAAAGACCAAAATGGACGAACTTGGTTAAGTTGGATGATTCTTCGACCAAATGGCTCTTCGTTGGTCTCAAACTTCTCCACATGGTTTATTGTGTCATATTACATCAATCTATGCTTGACATTTGGCTTTGGTTAAGTTTGAAGCTAGTCAAAATGAAGAAAGACCAAAATGGACGAACTTGGTCAAGTTGGATGATTCTTGGACCAAATGGCTCTTCGTTGGTCTCAAACTTCTCCACATGGTTTATTGTGTCATATTACATCAATCTATGCTTGACATTTGGCTTTGGTTAAGGTTGAAGCTAGTCGAAACGAAGAAAGACCAAAATGGACGAACTTGGTTAAGTTGGATGATTCTTCGACCAAATGCTCTTCGTTGGTCTCAAACTTCTCCACATGGTTTATTGTGTCATATTACATCAATCTATGCTTGACATTTGGCTTTGGTTAAGGTTGAAGCTAGTCGAAACGAAGAAAGACCAAAATGGACGAACTTGGTTAAGTTGGATGATTCTTGGACCAAATGGCTCTTCGTTGGTCTCAAACTTCTCCACATGGTTTATTGTGTCATATTACATCAATCTATGCTTAAGATTTGGTTTCGGTCAACGTTGAAGCTAGTCGAAATGAAGAAAGACCAAAATGGACGAACTTGGTAAGTTGGATGATTCTTGGACCAAATGGCTCTTCGTTGGTCTCAAACTTCTCCACATGGTTTATTGTGTCATATTACATCAATCTATGCTTGACATTTGGCTTTGGTTAAGTTGAAGCTTGTCGAAATGAAGAAAGACCAAAATGGACGAACTTGGTTAAGTTGGATGATTCTTGGACCAAATGGCTCTTCGTTGGTCTCAAACTTCTCCACATGGTTTATTGTGTCATATTACATCAATCTATGCTTGACATTTGGCTTCGGTCAACGTTGAAGCTAGTCGAAATGAAGAAAGACCAAAATGGACGAACTTGGTCAAGTTGGATGATTCTTGGACCAAATGGCTCTTCGTTGGTCTCAAACTTCTCCACATGGTTTATTGTGTCATATTACATCAATCTATGCTTGACATTTGGCTTTGGTTAAGTTTGAAGCTAGTCAAAATGAAGAAAGACCAAAATGGACGAACTTGGTCAAGTTGGATGATTCTTGGACCAAATGGCTCTTCGTTGGTCTCAAACTTCTCCACATGGTTTATTGTGTCATATTACATCAATCTATGCTTGACATTTGGCTTTGGTTAAGGTTGAAGCTAGTCGAAACGAAGAAAGACCAAAATGGACGAACTTGGTTAAGTTGGATGATTCTTCGACCAAATGGCTCTTCGTTGGTCTCAAACTTCTCCACATGGTTTATTGTGTCATATTACATCAATCTATGCTTGACATTTGGCTTCGGTTAACTTTGAAGCTAGTCGAAAAAGAAAGACCAAAATGGACGAACTTGGTTAAGTTGGATGATTCTTTGACCAAATGGCTCTTCGTTGGTCTCAAACTTCTCCACATGGTTTATTGTGTCATATTACATCAATCTATGCTTGAATTTGGCTTCGGTTAACTTTGAAGCTAGTCGAAACAAAGAAAGACAAAAATGGACGAACTTGGTTAAGTTGGATGATTCTTGGACCAAATGGCTCTTCGTTGGTCTCAAACTTCTCCACATGGTTTATTGTGTCATATTACATCAATCTATGCTTGACATTTGGCTTTGGTTAAGGTTGAAGCTAGTCGAAACGAAGAAAGACCAAAATGGACGAACTTGGTTAAGTTGGATGATTCTTCGACCAAATGGCTCTTCGTTGGTCTCAAACTTCTCCACATGGTTTATTGTGTCATATTACATCAATCTATGCTTGACATTTGGCTTTGGTTAGTTTGAAGCTAGTCGAAATGAAGAAAGACCAAAATGGACGAACTTGGTTAAGTTGGATGATTCTTCGACCAAATGCTCTTCGTTGGTCTCAAACTTCTCCACATGGTTTATTGTGTCATATTACATCAATCTATGCTTGACATTTGGCTTCGGTTAACTTTGAAGCTAGTCAAACGAAGAAAGACCAAAATGGACGAACTTGGTTAAGTTGGATGATTTTGCACCAAATGGCTCTTCCATGGTCTCAAACTTCTCCACATGGTTTATTGTGTCATATTACATCAATCTATGCTTGACATTTGGTTTTGGTTAAGGTTGAAGCTAGTCGAAACGAAGAAAGACCAAAATGGACGAACTTGGTTAAGTTGGATGATTCTTCGACCAAATGGCTCTTCGTTGGTCTCAAACTTCTCCACATGGTTTATTGTGTCATATTACATCAATCTATGCTTGACATTTGGCTTTGGTTAAGTTTGAAGCTAGTCAAAATGAAGAAAGACCAAAATGGACGAACTTGGTCAAGTTGGATGATTCTTCGACCAAATGGCTCTTCGTTGGTCTCAAACTTCTCCACATGGTTTATTGTGTCATATTACATCAATCTATGCTTGAATTTGGCTTTGGTTAAGGTTGAAGCTAGTCGAAACGAAGAAAGACCAAAATGGACGAACTTGGTTAAGTTGGATGATTCTTCGACCAAATGGCTCTTCGTTGGTCTCAAACTTCTCCACATGGTTTATTGTGTCATATTACATCAATCTATGCTTGACATTTGGCTTTGGTTAAGGTTGAAGCTAGTCGAAACGAAGAAAGACCAAAATGGACGAACTTGGTTAAGTTGGATGATTCTTCACCAAATGGCTCTTCGTTGGTCTCAAACTTCTCCACATGGTTTATTGTGTCATATTACATCAATCTATGCTTAAGATTTGGTTTCGGTCAACGTTGAAGTTAGTCGAAATGAAAAAAGACCAAAATGGACGAACTTGGTCAAGTTGGATGATTCTTGGACCAAATGGCTCTTCGTTGGTCTCAAACTTCTCCACATGGTTTATTGTGTCATATTACATCAATCTATGCTTGACATTTGGCTTTGGTTAAGTTCGAAGCTGTCGAAATGAAGAAAGACCAAAATGGACGAACTTGGTCAAGTTGGATGATTCTTGGACCAAATGGCTCTTCGTTGGTCTCAAACTTCTCCACATGGTTTATTGTGTCATATTACATCAATCTATGCTTGACATTTGGCTTCGGTCAACGTTGAAGCTAGTCGAAATGAAGAAAGACCAAAATGGACGAACTTGGTCAAGTTGGATGATTCTTGGACCAAATGGCTCTTGTTGGTCTCAAACTTCTCCACATGGTTTATTGTGTCATATTATATCAATCTATGCTTGACATTTGGCTTTGGTTAAGTTTGAAGCTAGTCAAAATGAAGAAAGACCAAAATGGACGAACTTGGTAAGTTGGATGATTCTTCGACCAAATGCTCTTCGTTGGTCTCAAACTTCTCCACATGGTTTATTGTGTCATATTACATCAATCTATGCTTGACATTTGGCTTCGGTTAACTTTGAAGCTAGTCGAAACGAAGAAAGACCAAAATGGACGAACTTGGTTAAGTTGGATGATTTTTGCACCACATGGCTCTTCCATGGTCTCAAACTTCTCCACATGGTTTATTGTGTCATATTACATCAATCTATGCTTGACATTTGGCTTTGGTTAAGGTTGAAGCTAGTCGAAAAAGAAAGACCAAAATGGACGAACTTGGTCAAGTTGGATGATTCTTGGACCAAATGGCTCTTCGTTGGTCTCAAACTTCTCTGCATGGTTTATTGTGTCATATTACATCAATCTATGCTTGACATTTGGCTTCGGTTAACTTTGAAGCTAGTCGAAACGAAGAAACACTGGAATGGACGAACTTGGTTAAGTTGGATGATTTTGGCACCACATGGCTCTTATAAAACATGTCAAAGTTCTCCAACAAGAGCCATTGGTCGAGATTCATCCAACTTAACCAAGTTCGTCCATTTTGATCTTTTCTTCGTTTGACTAGCTTCAACCTTAACCAAAACCAAATGTCAAGATAGATTGATCTAATATGACAAATAAGCCATGTGGAGAAGTTTTGAGAGCAACGATGAGCCATTTGGTCCAAGAATCATCCAACTTTACCAAGTTCGTCCATTTTTGGTCTTTCTTCATTTCGACTAGCTTTAACGTTTGAACGAAGCAAATGTCAAGCAAGATTGATGTAATATGACACAGTAAACCATGTGGAGAAGTTTGAGACCAAATCTTAAGCTTCGATTGATGTAATATAAACAATAAACCTGTGGAGAAGTTTTACATGGTAGTCATATTAGATCAATCTATGCTTGACATTTGCTTTAGTTAAGTTTGAAGCTAGTCGAAATGAAGAAAGACCAAAATGGACGAACTTGGTTAAGTTGGATGATTCTTCGACCAAATTACTCTTCGTTGGTCTCAAACTTCTCCACATGGTTTATTGTGTCTTATTACATCAATCTATGCTTAAGATTTGGTTTCGGTCAACGTTGAAGTTAGTCAAAATGAAAAGAAGAAAGACCAAAGTGGACAACTTGGTCAAGTTGGATGATTCTTGGACCAAATGGCTCTTCGTTGGTCTCAAACTTATCCACATGGTTTATTGTGTTATATTACATCAATCTAGGCTTAAGATTTGGTTTCGGTCAACGTTGAAGCTAGTCGAAATGAAGAAAGACCAAAATGGACGAACTTGGTTAAGTTGGATGATTCTTGGACCAAATGGCTCTTCGTTGGTCTCAAACTTCTCCACATGGTTTATTGTGTCATATTACATCAATCTATGCTTGACATTTGGCTTTGGTTAAGGTTGAAGCTAGTCGAAATGAAGAAAGACAAAATGGACGAACTTGGTTAAGTTGGATGATTCTTGGACCAATGGCTCTTCGTTGGTCTCAAACTTCTCCACATGGTTTATTGTGTCATATTACATCAATCTATGCTTACATTTGGCTTTGGTTAAGTTTGAAGCTAGTCAAAATGAAGAAAGACCAAATGGACGAACTTGGTTAAGTTGGATGATTCTTCGACCAAATGGCTCTTCGTTGGTCTCAAACTTTCCACATGGTTTATTGTGTCATATTACATCAATCTATGCTTGACATTTGGCTTCGGTTAGGTTGAAGCTAGTCGAAATGAAGAAAGACCAAAATGGACGAACTTGGTTAAGTTGGATGATTCTTCGACCAAATGACTCTTCCATGGTCTCAAACTTCTCCACATGGTTTATTGTGTCATATTAGATCAATCTATGCTTGACATTTGGCTTTGGTTAAGTTTGAAGCTAGTCGAAAGGAATAAAGACCAAAATGGACGAACTTGGTTAAGTTGGATGATTCTTCGACCAAATGACTCTTCGTTGGTCTCAAAATCTCCACATGGTTTATTGTGTCATATTAGATCAATCTATATGCTTGACATTTGGCTTTGGTTAAGTTTGAAGCTAGTCGAAATGAAGAAAGACCAAAATGGACGAACTTGGTTAAGTTGGATGATTCTTCGACCAATGACTCTTCCATAGTCTCAAACTTCTCCACATGGTTTATTGTGTTAAATTACATCAATCTAGGCTTAAGATATTTTTTCGGTCAACGTTGAAGCTAGTCAAAACGAAGAAAGACCAATATGGACGAACTTGGTCAAGTTGGATGGTTCTTGGACCAAATGGATCTTCGTTGGTCTTAAACTTCTCCACATGGTTTATTGTGTCATATTACATCAATCTATGCTTGACATTTGCTTTGGTTAAGGTTGAATTAGTCGAAATGAAGAAAGAGCATAAATGGACGAACTTGGTTAGTTGGATGATTCTTGCACCACATGGCTCTTCCATGGTCTCAACTTCTCCACATGGTTTATTGTGTCATATTACATCAATCTATGCTTGACATTTGGTTTCGGTCAACGTTGAAGCTAGTCGAAAATGAAGAAAGACCAAAATGGACGAACTTGGTAAAGTTTGATGATTCTTGGACCAAATTGCTCTTCGTTGGTCTCAAACTTCTCCACATGGTTTATTGTGTCATATTACATCAATCTATGCTTGACATTTGGTTTTGGTTAAGGTTGAAGCTAGCCGAAACGAAGAAACACCAAAAAGGACGAACTTGTTTAAGTTGGATGATTCTTGGACCAAATGGCTCTTCGTTGGTCTCAAACTTCTCCATATGTTTATTGTGTCATATTACATCAATCTATGCTTGACATTTGGCTTTGGTTAAGGTTGAAGCTAGTCGAAAACGAAGAAAGACCAAAAGGGACGAACTTGGTCAAGTTGGATGATTCTGGACCAAATGGCTCTTCGTTGGTCTCAAACTTCTCCACATGGTTTATTGTGTCATATTACATCAATCTATGCTTGACATTTGGCTTTGGTTAAGGTTGAAGCTAGTCGAAAACGAAGAAAGACCAAAATGGACGAACTTGGTCAAGTTGATGATTCTTGAAACCAAATGGCTCTTCGTTGGTCTCAAACTTCTCCACATGGTTTATTGTGTCATATTACATCAATCTATGCTTGACATTTGGCTTTGGTTAAGGTTGAAGCTAGTCGAAACGAAGAAAGACCAAAATGGACGAACTTGGTCAAGTTAGATGATTCTTGGACCAAATGGCTCTTCGTTGGTCTCAAACTTCTCCACATGGTTTTTGTGTCATATTACATCAATCTATGCTTGACATTTGGCTTTGGTTAAGGTTGAAGCTAGTCGAACGAAGAAAGACCAAATGGACGAACTTGGTCAAGTTAGATGATTCTTTGGACCAAATGGCTCTTCGTTGGTCTCAAACTTCTCCCATGTTTATTGTGTCATATTACATCAATCTATGCTTGACATTTGGCTTTGGTTAAGGTTGAAGCTAGTCGAAATGAAGAAAGACCAAATGGACGAACTTGGTCAAGTTGGATGATTCTTGGACCAAATGGCTCTTCGTTGGTCCAAACTCTCTCTCCACATGGTTTATTGTGTCATATTACATCAATCTATGCTTGACATTTGGCTTTGGTTAAGGTTGAAGCTAGTCGAAACGAAGAAAGACCAAAATGGACGAACTTGGTCAAGTTGATGATTCTTGGACCAAATGGCTCTTCGTTGGTCTCAAACTTCTTCACATGGTTTATTGTGTCATATTACATCAATCTATGCTTGACATTTGGCTTTTGGTTAAGGTTGAAGCTAGTCGAAACGAAGAAAGACCAAAATGGACGAAACTTGGTCAAGTTGGATGATTCTTGGACCAAATGGCTCTTCGTTGGTCTCAAACTTCTCCACATGGTTTATTGTGTCATATTACATCCAATGGTATTGTCATATTACATCAATCTATGCTGACATTTGCTTTGTTAAGGTTGAAGCTAGTCGAAACGAAGAAAGACCAAAATGGACGAACTTGGTTAAGTTGGATGATTCTTGGACCAAATGGCTCTTCGTTGGTCTCAAACTTCTCCACATGGTTTATTGTGTCATATTACATCAATCTATGCTTGACATTTGGCTTTGGTTAAGGTTGAAGCTAGTCGAAACGAAGAAAGACCAAAATGGACGAACTTGGTCAAGTTGGATGATTCTTGGACCAAATGGCTCTTCGTTGGTCTCAAACTTCTCCACATGGTTTATTGTGTCATATTACATCAATCTATGCTTGACATTTGGCTTTGGTTAAGGTTGAAGCTAGTCGAAACGAAGAAAGACCAAAATGGACGAACTTGGTCAAGTTGGATGATTCTTGGACCAAATGGCTCTTCGTTGGTCTCAAACTTCTCCACATGGTTTATTGTGTCATATTACATCAATCTATGCTTGACATTTGGCTTTGGTTAAGGTTGAAGCTAGTCGAAACGAAGAAAGACCAAAATGGACGAACTTGGTTAAGTTGGATGATTCTTGGACCAAATGGCTCTTCGTTGGTCTCAAACTTCTCCACATGGTTTATTGTGTCATATTACATCAATCTATGCTTGACATTTGGCTTTGGTTAAGGTTGAAGCTAGTCGAAACGAAGAAAGACCAAAATGGACGAACTTGGTTAAGTTGGATGATTCTTGGACCAAATGGCTCTTCGTTGGTCTCAAACTTCTCCACATGGTTTATTGTGTCATATTACATCAATCTATGCTTGACATTTGGCTTTGGTTAAGGTTGAAGCTAGTCGAAATGAAGAAAGACCAAAATGGACGAACTTGGTCAAGTTGGATGATTCTTGGACCAAATGGCTCTTCGTTGGTCTCAAACTTCTCCACATGGTTTATTGTGTCATATTACATCAATCTATGCTTGACATTTGGCTTTGGTTAAGGTTGAAGCTAGTCGAAACGAAGAAAGACCAAAATGGACGAACTTGGTCAAGTTGGATGATTCTTGGACCAAATGGCTCTTCGTTGGTCTCAAACTTCTCCACATGGTTTATTGTGTCATATTACATCAATCTATGCTTGACATTTGGCTTTGGTTAAGGTTGAAGCTAGTCGAAACGAAGAAAGACCAAAATGGACGAACTTGGTTAAGTTGGATGATTCTTGGACCAAATGGCTCTTCGTTGGTCTCAAACTTCTCCACATGGTTTATTGTGTCATATTACATCAATCTATGCTTGACATTTGGCTTTGGTTAAGGTTGAAGCTAGTCGAAACGAAGAAAGACCAAAATGGACGAACTTGGTTAAGTTGGATGATTCTTGGACCAAATGGCTCTTCGTTGGTCTCAAACTTCTCCACATGGTTTATTGTGTCATATTACATCAATCTATGCTTGACATTTGGCTTTGGTTAAGGTTGAAGCTAGTCGAAACGAAGAAAGACCAAAATGGACGAACTTGGTTAAGTTGGATGATTCTTGACCAAATGGCTCTTCGTTGGTCTCAAACTTCTCCACATGGTTTATTGTGTCATATTACATCAATCTATGCTTGACATTTGGCTTTGGTTAAGGTTGAAGCTAGTCGAAACGAAGAAAGACCAAAATGGACGAACTTGGTTAAGTTGGATGATTCTTGGACCAAATGGCTCTTCGTTGGTCTCAAACTTCTCCACATGGTTTATTGTGTCATATTACATCAATCTATGCTTGACATTTGGCTTTGGTTAAGGTTGAAGCTAGTCGAAACGAAGAAAGACCAAAATGGACGAACTTGGTCAAGTTGGATGATTCTTGGACCAAATGGCTCTTCGTTGGTCTCAAACTTCTCCACATGGTTTATTGTGTCATATTACATCAATCTATGCTTGACATTTGGCTTTGGTTAAGGTTGAAGCTAGTCGAAACGAAGAAAGACCAAAATGGACGAACTTGGTTAAGTTGGATGATTCTTGGACCAAATGGCTCTTCGTTGGTCTCAAACTTCTCCACATGGTTTATTGTGTCATATTACATCAATCTATGCTTGACATTTGGCTTTGGTTAAGGTTGAAGCTAGTCGAAACGAAGAAAGACCAAAATGGACGAACTTGGTTAAGTTGGATGATTCTTGACCAAATGGCTCTTCGTTGGTCTCAAACTTCTCCACATGGTTTATTGTGTCATATTACATCAATCTATGCTTGACATTTGGCTTTGGTTAAGGTTGAAGCTAGTCGAAACGAAGAAAGACCAAAATGGACGAACTTGGTTAAGTTGGATGATTCTTGGACCAAATGGCTCTTCGTTGGTCTCAAACTTCTCCACATGGTTTATTGTGTCATATTACATCAATCTATGCTTGACATTTGGCTTTGGTTAAGGTTGAAGCTAGTCGAAACGAAGAAAGACCAAAATGGACGAACTTGGTCAAGTTGGATGATTCTTGGACCAAATGGCTCTTCGTTGGTCTCAAACTTCTCCACATGGTTTATTGTGTCATATTACATCAATCTATGCTTGACATTTGGCTTTGGTTAAGGTTGAAGCTAGTCGAAACGAAGAAAGACCAAAATGGACGAACTTGGTCAAGTTGGATGATTCTTGGACCAAATGGCTCTTCGTTGGTCTCAAACTTCTCCACATGGTTTATTGTGTCATATTACATCAATCTATGCTTGACATTTGGCTTTGGTTAAGGTTGAAGCTAGTCGAAATGAAGAAAGACCAAAATGGACGAACTTGGTCAAGTTGGATGATTCTTGGACCAAATGGCTCTTCGTTGGTCTCAAACTTCTCCACATGGTTTATTGTGTCATATTACATCAATCTATGCTTGACATTTGGCTTTGGTTAAGGTTGAAGCTAGTCGAAACGAAGAAAGACCAAAATGGACGAACTTGGTTAAGTTGGATGATTCTTGGACCAAATGGCTCTTCGTTGGTCTCAAACTTCTCCACATGGTTTATTGTGTCATATTACATCAATCTATGCTTGACATTTGGCTTTGGTTAAGGTTGAAGCTAGTCGAAACGAAGAAAGACCAAAATGGACGAACTTGGTTAAGTTGGATGATTCTTGGACCAAATGGCTCTTCGTTGGTCTCAAACTTCTCCACATGGTTTATTGTGTCATATTACATCAATCTATGCTTGACATTTGGCTTTGGTTAAGGTTGAAGCTAGTCGAAACGAAGAAAGACCAAAATGGACGAACTTGGTCAAGTTGGATGATTCTTGGACCAAATGGCTCTTCGTTGGTCTCAAACTTCTCCACATGGTTTATTGTGTCATATTACATCAATCTATGCTTGACATTTGGCTTTGGTTAAGGTTGAAGCTAGTCGAAACGAAGAAAGACCAAAATGGACGAACTTGGTTAAGTTGGATGATTCTTGGACCAAATGGCTCTTCGTTGGTCTCAAACTTCTCCACATGGTTTATTGTGTCATATTACATCAATCTATGCTTGACATTTGGCTTTGGTTAAGGTTGAAGCTAGTCGAAACGAAGAAAGACCAAAATGGACGAACTTGGTCAAGTTGGATGATTCTTGGACCAAATGGCTCTTCGTTGGTCTCAAACTTCTCCACATGGTTTATTGTGTCATATTACATCAATCTATGCTTGACATTTGGCTTTGGTTAAGGTTGAAGCTAGTCGAAACGAAGAAAGACCAAAATGGACGAACTTGGTTAAGTTGGATGATTCTTGGACCAAATGGCTCTTCGTTGGTCTCAAACTTCTCCACATGGTTTATTGTGTCATATTACATCAATCTATGCTTGACATTTGGCTTTGGTTAAGGTTGAAGCTAGTCGAAACGAAGAAAGACCAAAATGGACGAACTTGGTTAAGTTGGATGATTCTTGGACCAAATGGCTCTTCGTTGGTCTCAAACTTCTCCACATGGTTTATTGTGTCATATTACATCAATCTATGCTTGACATTTGGCTTTGGTTAAGGTTGAAGCTAGTCGAAACGAAGAAAGACCAAAATGGACGAACTTGGTCAAGTTGGATGATTCTTGGACCAAATGGCTCTTCGTTGGTCTCAAACTTCTCCACATGGTTTATTGTGTCATATTACATCAATCTATGCTTGACATTTGGCTTTGGTTAAGGTTGAAGCTAGTCGAAACGAAGAAAGACCAAAATGGACGAACTTGGTCAAGTTGGATGATTCTTGGACCAAATGGCTCTTCGTTGGTCTCAAACTTCTCCACATGGTTTATTGTGTCATATTACATCAATCTATGCTTGACATTTGGCTTTGGTTAAGGTTGAAGCTAGTCGAAACGAAGAAAGACCAAAATGGACGAACTTGGTCAAGTTGGATGATTCTTGGACCAAATGGCTCTTCGTTGGTCTCAAACTTCTCCACATGGTTTATTGTGTCATATTACATCAATCTATGCTTGACATTTGGCTTTGGTTAAGGTTGAAGCTAGTCGAAACGAAGAAAGACCAAAATGGACGAACTTGGTCAAGTTGGATGATTCTTGGACCAAATGGCTCTTCGTTGGTCTCAAACTTCTCCACATGGTTTATTGTGTCATATTACATCAATCTATGCTTGACATTTGGCTTTGGTTAAGGTTGAAGCTAGTCGAAACGAAGAAAGACCAAAATGGACGAACTTGGTCAAGTTGGATGATTCTTGGACCAAATGGCTCTTCGTTGGTCTCAAACTTCTCCACATGGTTTATTGTGTCATATTACATCAATCTATGCTTGACATTTGGCTTTGGTTAAGGTTGAAGCTAGTCGAAACGAAGAAAGACCAAAATGGACGAACTTGGTTAAGTTGGATGATTCTTGGACCAAATGGCTCTTCGTTGGTCTCAAACTTCTCCACATGGTTTATTGTGTCATATTACATCAATCTATGCTTGACATTTGGCTTTGGTTAAGGTTGAAGCTAGTCGAAACGAAGAAAGACCAAAATGGACGAACTTGGTCAAGTTGGATGATTCTTGGACCAAATGGCTCTTCGTTGGTCTCAAACTTCTCCACATGGTTTATTGTGTCATATTACATCAATCTATGCTTGACATTTGGCTTTGGTTAAGGTTGAAGCTAGTCGAAACGAAGAAAGACCAAAATGGACGAACTTGGTCAAGTTGGATGATTCTTGGACCAAATGGCTCTTCGTTGGTCTCAAACTTCTCCACATGGTTTATTGTGTCATATTACATCAATCTATGCTTGACATTTGGCTTTGGTTAAGGTTGAAGCTAGTCGAAACGAAGAAAGACCAAAATGGACGAACTTGGTCAAGTTGGATGATTCTTGGACCAAATGGCTCTTCGTTGGTCTCAAACTTCTCCACATGGTTTATTGTGTCATATTACATCAATCTATGCTTGACATTTGGCTTTGGTTAAGGTTGAAGCTAGTCGAAACGAAGAAAGACCAAAATGGACGAACTTGGTCAAGTTGGATGATTCTTGGACCAAATGGCTCTTCGTTGGTCTCAAACTTCTCCACATGGTTTATTGTGTCATATTACATCAATCTATGCTTGACATTTGGCTTTGGTTAAGGTTGAAGCTAGTCGAAACGAAGAAAGACCAAAATGGACGAACTTGGTTAAGTTGGATGATTCTTGGACCAAATGGCTCTTCGTTGGTCTCAAACTTCTCCACATGGTTTATTGTGTCATATTACATCAATCTATGCTTGACATTTGGCTTTGGTTAAGGTTGAAGCTAGTCGAAACGAAGAAAGACCAAAATGGACGAACTTGGTTAAGTTGGATGATTCTTGGACCAAATGGCTCTTCGTTGGTCTCAAACTTCTCCACATGGTTTATTGTGTCATATTACATCAATCTATGCTTGACATTTGGCTTTGGTTAAGGTTGAAGCTAGTCGAAACGAAGAAAGACCAAAATGGACGAACTTGGTCAAGTTGGATGATTCTTGGACCAAATGGCTCTTCGTTGGTCTCAAACTTCTCCACATGGTTTATTGTGTCATATTACATCAATCTATGCTTGACATTTGGCTTTGGTTAAGGTTGAAGCTAGTCGAAACGAAGAAAGACCAAAATGGACGAACTTGGTTAAGTTGGATGATTCTTGGACCAAATGGCTCTTCGTTGGTCTCAAACTTCTCCACATGGTTTATTGTGTCATATTACATCAATCTATGCTTGACATTTGGCTTTGGTTAAGGTTGAAGCTAGTCGAAACGAAGAAAGACCAAAATGGACGAACTTGGTCAAGTTGGATGATTCTTGGACCAAATGGCTCTTCGTTGGTCTCAAACTTCTCCACATGGTTTATTGTGTCATATTACATCAATCTATGCTTGACATTTGGCTTTGGTTAAGGTTGAAGCTAGTCGAAACGAAGAAAGACCAAAATGGACGAACTTGGTTAAGTTGGATGATTCTTGGACCAAATGGCTCTTCGTTGGTCTCAAACTTCTCCACATGGTTTATTGTGTCATATTACATCAATCTATGCTTGACATTTGGCTTTGGTTAAGGTTGAAGCTAGTCGAAATGAAGAAAGACCAAAATGGACGAACTTGGTCAAGTTGGATGATTCTTGGACCAAATGGCTCTTCGTTGGTCTCAAACTTCTCCACATGGTTTATTGTGTCATATTACATCAATCTATGCTTGACATTTGGCTTTGGTTAAGGTTGAAGCTAGTCGAAACGAAGAAAGACCAAAATGGACGAACTTGGTTAAGTTGGATGATTCTTGGACCAAATGGCTCTTCGTTGGTCTCAAACTTCTCCACATGGTTTATTGTGTCATATTACATCAATCTATGCTTGACATTTGGCTTTGGTTAAGGTTGAAGCTAGTCGAAACGAAGAAAGACCAAAATGGACGAACTTGGTCAAGTTGGATGATTCTTGGACCAAATGGCTCTTCGTTGGTCTCAAACTTCTCCACATGGTTTATTGTGTCATATTACATCAATCTATGCTTGACATTTGGCTTTGGTTAAGGTTGAAGCTAGTCGAAACGAAGAAAGACCAAAATGGACGAACTTGGTCAAGTTGGATGATTCTTGGACCAAATGGCTCTTCGTTGGTCTCAAACTTCTCCACATGGTTTATTGTGTCATATTACATCAATCTATGCTTGACATTTGGCTTTGGTTAAGGTTGAAGCTAGTCGAAACGAAGAAAGACCAAAATGGACGAACTTGGTCAAGTTGGATGATTCTTGGACCAAATGGCTCTTCGTTGGTCTCAAACTTCTCCACATGGTTTATTGTGTCATATTACATCAATCTATGCTTGACATTTGGCTTTGGTTAAGGTTGAAGCTAGTCGAAACGAAGAAAGACCAAAATGGACGAACTTGGTTAAGTTGGATGATTCTTGGACCAAATGGCTCTTCGTTGGTCTCAAACTTCTCCACATGGTTTATTGTGTCATATTACATCAATCTATGCTTGACATTTGGCTTTGGTTAAGGTTGAAGCTAGTCGAAACGAAGAAAGACCAAAATGGACGAACTTGGTCAAGTTGGATGATTCTTGGACCAAATGGCTCTTCGTTGGTCTCAAACTTCTCCACATGGTTTATTGTGTCATATTACATCAATCTATGCTTGACATTTGGCTTTGGTTAAGGTTGAAGCTAGTCGAAACGAAGAAAGACCAAAATGGACGAACTTGGTCAAGTTGGATGATTCTTGGACCAAATGGCTCTTCGTTGGTCTCAAACTTCTCCACATGGTTTATTGTGTCATATTACATCAATCTATGCTTGACATTTGGCTTTGGTTAAGGTTGAAGCTAGTCGAAACGAAGAAAGACCAAAATGGACGAACTTGGTCAAGTTGGATGATTCTTGGACCAAATGGCTCTTCGTTGGTCTCAAACTTCTCCACATGGTTTATTGTGTCATATTACATCAATCTATGCTTGACATTTGGCTTTGGTTAAGGTTGAAGCTAGTCGAAACGAAGAAAGACCAAAATGGACGAACTTGGTCAAGTTGGATGATTCTTGGACCAAATGGCTCTTCGTTGGTCTCAAACTTCTCCACATGGTTTATTGTGTCATATTACATCAATCTATGCTTGACATTTGGCTTTGGTTAAGGTTGAAGCTAGTCGAAACGAAGAAAGACCAAAATGGACGAACTTGGTCAAGTTGGATGATTCTTGGACCAAATGGCTCTTCGTTGGTCTCAAACTTCTCCACATGGTTTATTGTGTCATATTACATCAATCTATGCTTGACATTTGGCTTTGGTTAAGGTTGAAGCTAGTCGAAACGAAGAAAGACCAAAATGGACGAACTTGGTCAAGTTGGATGATTCTTGGACCAAATGGCTCTTCGTTGGTCTCAAACTTCTCCACATGGTTTATTGTGTCATATTACATCAATCTATGCTTGACATTTGGCTTTGGTTAAGGTTGAAGCTAGTCGAAACGAAGAAAGACCAAAATGGACGAACTTGGTCAAGTTGGATGATTCTTGGACCAAATGGCTCTTCGTTGGTCTCAAACTTCTCCACATGGTTTATTGTGTCATATTACATCAATCTATGCTTGACATTTGGCTTTGGTTAAGGTTGAAGCTAGTCGAAACGAAGAAAGACCAAAATGGACGAACTTGGTCAAGTTGGATGATTCTTGGACCAAATGGCTCTTCGTTGGTCTCAAACTTCTCCACATGGTTTATTGTGTCATATTACATCAATCTATGCTTGACATTTGGCTTTGGTTAAGGTTGAAGCTAGTCGAAACGAAGAAAGACCAAAATGGACGAACTTGGTCAAGTTGGATGATTCTTGGACCAAATGGCTCTTCGTTGGTCTCAAACTTCTCCACATGGTTTATTGTGTCATATTACATCAATCTATGCTTGACATTTGGCTTTGGTTAAGGTTGAAGCTAGTCGAAACGAAGAAAGACCAAAATGGACGAACTTGGTCAAGTTGGATGATTCTTGGACCAAATGGCTCTTCGTTGGTCTCAAACTTCTCCACATGGTTTATTGTGTCATATTACATCAATCTATGCTTGACATTTGGCTTTGGTTAAGGTTGAAGCTAGTCGAAACGAAGAAAGACCAAAATGGACGAACTTGGTCAAGTTGGATGATTCTTGGACCAAATGGCTCTTCGTTGGTCTCAAACTTCTCCACATGGTTTATTGTGTCATATTACATCAATCTATGCTTGACATTTGGCTTTGGTTAAGGTTGAAGCTAGTCGAAACGAAGAAAGACCAAAATGGACGAACTTGGTCAAGTTGGATGATTCTTGGACCAAATGGCTCTTCGTTGGTCTCAAACTTCTCCACATGGTTTATTGTGTCATATTACATCAATCTATGCTTGACATTTGGCTTTGGTTAAGGTTGAAGCTAGTCGAAACGAAGAAAGACCAAAATGGACGAACTTGGTCAAGTTGGATGATTCTTGGACCAAATGGCTCTTCGTTGGTCTCAAACTTCTCCACATGGTTTATTGTGTCATATTACATCAATCTATGCTTGACATTTGGCTTTGGTTAAGGTTGAAGCTAGTCGAAACGAAGAAAGACCAAAATGGACGAACTTGGTCAAGTTGGATGATTCTTGGACCAAATGGCTCTTCGTTGGTCTCAAACTTCTCCACATGGTTTATTGTGTCATATTACATCAATCTATGCTTGACATTTGGCTTTGGTTAAGGTTGAAGCTAGTCGAAACGAAGAAAGACCAAAATGGACGAACTTGGTAAGTTGGATGATTCTTGGACCAAATGGCTCTTCGTTGGTCTCAAACTTCTCCACATGGTTTATTGTGTCATATTACATCAATCTATGCTTGACATTTGGCTTTGGTTAAGGTTGAAGCTAGTCGAAACGAAGAAAGACCAAAATGGACGAACTTGGTCAAGTTGGATGATTCTTGGACCAAATGGCTCTTCGTTGGTCTCAAACTTCTCCACATGGTTTATTGTGTCATATTACATCAATCTATGCTTGACATTTGGCTTTGGTTAAGGTTGAAGCTAGTCGAAACGAAGAAAGACCAAAATGGACGAACTTGGTCAAGTTGGATGATTCTTGGACCAAATGGCTCTTCGTTGGTCTCAAACTTCTCCACATGGTTTATTGTGTCATATTACATCAATCTATGCTTGACATTTGGCTTTGGTTAAGGTTGAAGCTAGTCGAAACGAAGAAAGACCAAAATGGACGAACTTGGTCAAGTTGGATGATTCTTGGACCAAATGGCTCTTCGTTGGTCTCAAACTTCTCCACATGGTTTATTGTGTCATATTACATCAATCTATGCTTGACATTTGGCTTTGGTTAAGGTTGAAGCTAGTCGAAACGAAGAAAGACCAAAATGGACGAACTTGGTCAAGTTGGATGATTCTTGGACCAAATGGCTCTTCGTTGGTCTCAAACTTCTCCACATGGTTTATTGTGTCATATTACATCAATCTATGCTTGACATTTGGCTTTGGTTAAGGTTGAAGCTAGTCGAAACGAAGAAAGACCAAAATGGACGAACTTGGTCAAGTTGGATGATTCTTGGACCAAATGGCTCTTCGTTGGTCTCAAACTTCTCCACATGGTTTATTGTGTCATATTACATCAATCTATGCTTGACATTTGGCTTTGGTTAAGGTTGAAGCTAGTCGAAACGAAGAAAGACCAAAATGGACGAACTTGGTCAAGTTGGATGATTCTTGGACCAAATGGCTCTTCGTTGGTCTCAAACTTCTCCACATGGTTTATTGTGTCATATTACATCAATCTATGCTTGACATTTGGCTTTGGTTAAGGTTGAAGCTAGTCGAAACGAAGAAAGACCAAAATGGACGAACTTGGTCAAGTTGGATGATTCTTGGACCAAATGGCTCTTCGTTGGTCTCAAACTTCTCCACATGGTTTATTGTGTCATATTACATCAATCTATGCTTGACATTTGGCTTTGGTTAAGGTTGAAGCTAGTCGAAACGAAGAAAGACCAAAATGGACGAACTTGGTCAAGTTGGATGATTCTTGGACCAAATGGCTCTTCGTTGGTCTCAAACTTCTCCACATGGTTTATTGTGTCATATTACATCAATCTATGCTTGACATTTGGCTTTGGTTAAGGTTGAAGCTAGTCGAAACGAAGAAAGACCAAAATGGACGAACTTGGTCAAGTTGGATGATTCTTGGACCAAATGGCTCTTCGTTGGTCTCAAACTTCTCCACATGGTTTATTGTGTCATATTACATCAATCTATGCTTGACATTTGGCTTTGGTTAAGGTTGAAGCTAGTCGAAACGAAGAAAGACCAAAATGGACGAACTTGGTCAAGTTGGATGATTCTTGGACCAAATGGCTCTTCGTTGGTCTCAAACTTCTCCACATGGTTTATTGTGTCATATTACATCAATCTATGCTTGACATTTGGCTTTGGTTAAGGTTGAAGCTAGTCGAAACGAAGAAAGACCAAAATGGACGAACTTGGTCAAGTTGGATGATTCTTGGACCAAATGGCTCTTCGTTGGTCTCAAACTTCTCCACATGGTTTATTGTGTCATATTACATCAATCTATGCTTGACATTTGGCTTTGGTTAAGGTTGAAGCTAGTCGAAACGAAGAAAGACCAAAATGGACGAACTTGGTCAAGTTGGATGATTCTTGGACCAAATGGCTCTTCGTTGGTCTCAAACTTCTCCACATGGTTTATTGTGTCATATTACATCAATCTATGCTTGACATTTGGCTTTGGTTAAGGTTGAAGCTAGTCGAAACGAAGAAAGACCAAAATGGACGAACTTGGTCAAGTTGGATGATTCTTGGACCAAATGGCTCTTCGTTGGTCTCAAACTTCTCCACATGGTTTATTGTGTCATATTACATCAATCTATGCTTGACATTTGGCTTTGGTTAAGGTTGAAGCTAGTCGAAACGAAGAAAGACCAAAATGGACGAACTTGGTCAAGTTGGATGATTCTTGGACCAAATGGCTCTTCGTTGGTCTCAAACTTCTCCACATGGTTTATTGTGTCATATTACATCAATCTATGCTTGACATTTGGCTTTGGTTAAGGTTGAAGCTAGTCGAAACGAAGAAAGACCAAAATGGACGAACTTGGTCAAGTTGGATGATTCTTGGACCAAATGGCTCTTCGTTGGTCTCAAACTTCTCCACATGGTTTATTGTGTCATATTACATCAATCTATGCTTGACATTTGGCTTTGGTTAAGGTTGAAGCTAGTCGAAACGAAGAAAGACCAAAATGGACGAACTTGGTCAAGTTGGATGATTCTTGGACCAAATGGCTCTTCGTTGGTCTCAAACTTCTCCACATGGTTTATTGTGTCATATTACATCAATCTATGCTTGACATTTGGCTTTGGTTAAGGTTGAAGCTAGTCGAAACGAAGAAAGACCAAAATGGACGAACTTGGTCAAGTTGGATGATTCTTGGACCAAATGGCTCTTCGTTGGTCTCAAACTTCTCCACATGGTTTATTGTGTCATATTACATCAATCTATGCTTGACATTTGGCTTTGGTTAAGGTTGAAGCTAGTCGAAACGAAGAAAGACCAAAATGGACGAACTTGGTCAAGTTGGATGATTCTTGGACCAAATGGCTCTTCGTTGGTCTCAAACTTCTCCACATGGTTTATTGTGTCATATTACATCAATCTATGCTTGACATTTGGCTTTGGTTAAGGTTGAAGCTAGTCGAAACGAAGAAAGACCAAAATGGACGAACTTGGTCAAGTTGGATGATTCTTGGACCAAATGGCTCTTCGTTGGTCTCAAACTTCTCCACATGGTTTATTGTGTCATATTACATCAATCTATGCTTGACATTTGGCTTTGGTTAAGGTTGAAGCTAGTCGAAACGAAGAAAGACCAAAATGGACGAACTTGGTCAAGTTGGATGATTCTTGGACCAAATGGCTCTTCGTTGGTCTCAAACTTCTCCACATGGTTTATTGTGTCATATTACATCAATCTATGCTTGACATTTGGCTTTGGTTAAGGTTGAAGCTAGTCGAAACGAAGAAAGACCAAAATGGACGAACTTGGTCAAGTTGGATGATTCTTGGACCAAATGGCTCTTCGTTGGTCTCAAACTTCTCCACATGGTTTATTGTGTCATATTACATCAATCTATGCTTGACATTTGGCTTTGGTTAAGGTTGAAGCTAGTCGAAACGAAGAAAGACCAAAATGGACGAACTTGGTCAAGTTGGATGATTCTTGGACCAAATGGCTCTTCGTTGGTCTCAAACTTCTCCACATGGTTTATTGTGTCATATTACATCAATCTATGCTTGACATTTGGCTTTGGTTAAGGTTGAAGCTAGTCGAAACGAAGAAAGACCAAAATGGACGAACTTGGTCAAGTTGGATGATTCTTGGACCAAATGGCTCTTCGTTGGTCTCAAACTTCTCCACATGGTTTATTGTGTCATATTACATCAATCTATGCTTGACATTTGGCTTTGGTTAAGGTTGAAGCTAGTCGAAACGAAGAAAGACCAAAATGGACGAACTTGGTCAAGTTGGATGATTCTTGGACCAAATGGCTCTTCGTTGGTCTCAAACTTCTCCACATGGTTTATTGTGTCATATTACATCAATCTATGCTTGACATTTGGCTTTGGTTAAGGTTGAAGCTAGTCGAAACGAAGAAAGACCAAAATGGACGAACTTGGTCAAGTTGGATGATTCTTGGACCAAATGGCTCTTCGTTGGTCTCAAACTTCTCCACATGGTTTATTGTGTCATATTACATCAATCTATGCTTGACATTTGGCTTTGGTTAAGGTTGAAGCTAGTCGAAACGAAGAAAGACCAAAATGGACGAACTTGGTCAAGTTGGATGATTCTTGGACCAAATGGCTCTTCGTTGGTCTCAAACTTCTCCACATGGTTTATTGTGTCATATTACATCAATCTATGCTTGACATTTGGCTTTGGTTAAGGTTGAAGCTAGTCGAAACGAAGAAAGACCAAAATGGACGAACTTGGTCAAGTTGGATGATTCTTGGACCAAATGGCTCTTCGTTGGTCTCAAACTTCTCCACATGGTTTATTGTGTCATATTACATCAATCTATGCTTGACATTTGGCTTTGGTTAAGGTTGAAGCTAGTCGAAACGAAGAAAGACCAAAATGGACGAACTTGGTCAAGTTGGATGATTCTTGGACCAAATGGCTCTTCGTTGGTCTCAAACTTCTCCACATGGTTTATTGTGTCATATTACATCAATCTATGCTTGACATTTGGCTTTGGTTAAGGTTGAAGCTAGTCGAAACGAAGAAAGACCAAAATGGACGAACTTGGTCAAGTTGGATGATTCTTGGACCAAATGGCTCTTCGTTGGTCTCAAACTTCTCCACATGGTTTATTGTGTCATATTACATCAATCTATGCTTGACATTTGGCTTTGGTTAAGGTTGAAGCTAGTCGAAACGAAGAAAGACCAAAATGGACGAACTTGGTCAAGTTGGATGATTCTTGGACCAAATGGCTCTTCGTTGGTCTCAAACTTCTCCACATGGTTTATTGTGTCATATTACATCAATCTATGCTTGACATTTGGCTTTGGTTAAGGTTGAAGCTAGTCGAAACGAAGAAAGACCAAAATGGACGAACTTGGTCAAGTTGGATGATTCTTGGACCAAATGGCTCTTCGTTGGTCTCAAACTTCTCCACATGGTTTATTGTGTCATATTACATCAATCTATGCTTGACATTTGGCTTTGGTTAAGGTTGAAGCTAGTCGAAACGAAGAAAGACCAAAATGGACGAACTTGGTCAAGTTGGATGATTCTTGGACCAAATGGCTCTTCGTTGGTCTCAAACTTCTCCACATGGTTTATTGTGTCATATTACATCAATCTATGCTTGACATTTGGCTTTGGTTAAGGTTGAAGCTAGTCGAAACGAAGAAAGACCAAAATGGACGAACTTGGTCAAGTTGGATGATTCTTGGACCAAATGGCTCTTCGTTGGTCTCAAACTTCTCCACATGGTTTATTGTGTCATATTACATCAATCTATGCTTGACATTTGGCTTTGGTTAAGGTTGAAGCTAGTCGAAACGAAGAAAGACCAAAATGGACGAACTTGGTCAAGTTGGATGATTCTTGGACCAAATGGCTCTTCGTTGGTCTCAAACTTCTCCACATGGTTTATTGTGTCATATTACATCAATCTATGCTTGACATTTGGCTTTGGTTAAGGTTGAAGCTAGTCGAAACGAAGAAAGACCAAAATGGACGAACTTGGTCAAGTTGGATGATTCTTGGACCAAATGGCTCTTCGTTGGTCTCAAACTTCTCCACATGGTTTATTGTGTCATATTACATCAATCTATGCTTGACATTTGGCTTTGGTTAAGGTTGAAGCTAGTCGAAACGAAGAAAGACCAAAATGGACGAACTTGGTCAAGTTGGATGATTCTTGGACCAAATGGCTCTTCGTTGGTCTCAAACTTCTCCACATGGTTTATTGTGTCATATTACATCAATCTATGCTTGACATTTGGCTTTGGTTAAGGTTGAAGCTAGTCGAAACGAAGAAAGACCAAAATGGACGAACTTGGTCAAGTTGGATGATTCTTGGACCAAATGGCTCTTCGTTGGTCTCAAACTTCTCCACATGGTTTATTGTGTCATATTACATCAATCTATGCTTGACATTTGGCTTTGGTTAAGGTTGAAGCTAGTCGAAACGAAGAAAGACCAAAATGGACGAACTTGGTCAAGTTGGATGATTCTTGGACCAAATGGCTCTTCGTTGGTCTCAAACTTCTCCACATGGTTTATTGTGTCATATTACATCAATCTATGCTTGACATTTGGCTTTGGTTAAGGTTGAAGCTAGTCGAAACGAAGAAAGACCAAAATGGACGAACTTGGTCAAGTTGGATGATTCTTGGACCAAATGGCTCTTCGTTGGTCTCAAACTTCTCCACATGGTTTATTGTGTCATATTACATCAATCTATGCTTGACATTTGGCTTTGGTTAAGGTTGAAGCTAGTCGAAACGAAGAAAGACCAAAATGGACGAACTTGGTCAAGTTGGATGATTCTTGGACCAAATGGCTCTTCGTTGGTCTCAAACTTCTCCACATGGTTTATTGTGTCATATTACATCAATCTATGCTTGACATTTGGCTTTGGTTAAGGTTGAAGCTAGTCGAAACGAAGAAAGACCAAAATGGACGAACTTGGTCAAGTTGGATGATTCTTGGACCAAATGGCTCTTCGTTGGTCTCAAACTTCTCCACATGGTTTATTGTGTCATATTACATCAATCTATGCTTGACATTTGGCTTTGGTTAAGGTTGAAGCTAGTCGAAACGAAGAAAGACCAAAATGGACGAACTTGGTCAAGTTGGATGATTCTTGGACCAAATGGCTCTTCGTTGGTCTCAAACTTCTCCACATGGTTTATTGTGTCATATTACATCAATCTATGCTTGACATTTGGCTTTGGTTAAGGTTGAAGCTAGTCGAAACGAAGAAAGACCAAAATGGACGAACTTGGTCAAGTTGGATGATTCTTGGACCAAATGGCTCTTCGTTGGTCTCAAACTTCTCCACATGGTTTATTGTGTCATATTACATCAATCTATGCTTGACATTTGGCTTTGGTTAAGGTTGAAGCTAGTCGAAACGAAGAAAGACCAAAATGGACGAACTTGGTCAAGTTGGATGATTCTTGGACCAAATGGCTCTTCGTTGGTCTCAAACTTCTCCACATGGTTTATTGTGTCATATTACATCAATCTATGCTTGACATTTGGCTTTGGTTAAGGTTGAAGCTAGTCGAAACGAAGAAAGACCAAAATGGACGAACTTGGTCAAGTTGGATGATTCTTGGACCAAATGGCTCTTCGTTGGTCTCAAACTTCTCCACATGGTTTATTGTGTCATATTACATCAATCTATGCTTGACATTTGGCTTTGGTTAAGGTTGAAGCTAGTCGAAACGAAGAAAGACCAAAATGGACGAACTTGGTCAAGTTGGATGATTCTTGGACCAAATGGCTCTTCGTTGGTCTCAAACTTCTCCACATGGTTTATTGTGTCATATTACATCAATCTATGCTTGACATTTGGCTTTGGTTAAGGTTGAAGCTAGTCGAAACGAAGAAAGACCAAAATGGACGAACTTGGTCAAGTTGGATGATTCTTGGACCAAATGGCTCTTCGTTGGTCTCAAACTTCTCCACATGGTTTATTGTGTCATATTACATCAATCTATGCTTGACATTTGGCTTTGGTTAAGGTTGAAGCTAGTCGAAACGAAGAAAGACCAAAATGGACGAACTTGGTCAAGTTGGATGATTCTTGGACCAAATGGCTCTTCGTTGGTCTCAAACTTCTCCACATGGTTTATTGTGTCATATTACATCAATCTATGCTTGACATTTGGCTTTGGTTAAGGTTGAAGCTAGTCGAAACGAAGAAAGACCAAAATGGACGAACTTGGTCAAGTTGGATGATTCTTGGACCAAATGGCTCTTCGTTGGTCTCAAACTTCTCCACATGGTTTATTGTGTCATATTACATCAATCTATGCTTGACATTTGGCTTTGGTTAAGGTTGAAGCTAGTCGAAACGAAGAAAGACCAAAATGGACGAACTTGGTCAAGTTGGATGATTCTTGGACCAAATGGCTCTTCGTTGGTCTCAAACTTCTCCACATGGTTTATTGTGTCATATTACATCAATCTATGCTTGACATTTGGCTTTGGTTAAGGTTGAAGCTAGTCGAAACGAAGAAAGACCAAAATGGACGAACTTGGTCAAGTTGGATGATTCTTGGACCAAATGGCTCTTCGTTGGTCTCAAACTTCTCCACATGGTTTATTGTGTCATATTACATCAATCTATGCTTGACATTTGGCTTTGGTTAAGGTTGAAGCTAGTCGAAACGAAGAAAGACCAAAATGGACGAACTTGGTCAAGTTGGATGATTCTTGGACCAAATGGCTCTTCGTTGGTCTCAAACTTCTCCACATGGTTTATTGTGTCATATTACATCAATCTATGCTTGACATTTGGCTTTGGTTAAGGTTGAAGCTAGTCGAAACGAAGAAAGACCAAAATGGACGAACTTGGTCAAGTTGGATGATTCTTGGACCAAATGGCTCTTCGTTGGTCTCAAACTTCTCCACATGGTTTATTGTGTCATATTACATCAATCTATGCTTGACATTTGGCTTTGGTTAAGGTTGAAGCTAGTCGAAACGAAGAAAGACCAAAATGGACGAACTTGGTCAAGTTGGATGATTCTTGGACCAAATGGCTCTTCGTTGGTCTCAAACTTCTCCACATGGTTTATTGTGTCATATTACATCAATCTATGCTTGACATTTGGCTTTGGTTAAGGTTGAAGCTAGTCGAAACGAAGAAAGACCAAAATGGACGAACTTGGTCAAGTTGGATGATTCTTGGACCAAATGGCTCTTCGTTGGTCTCAAACTTCTCCACATGGTTTATTGTGTCATATTACATCAATCTATGCTTGACATTTGGCTTTGGTTAAGGTTGAAGCTAGTCGAAACGAAGAAAGACCAAAATGGACGAACTTGGTCAAGTTGGATGATTCTTGGACCAAATGGCTCTTCGTTGGTCTCAAACTTCTCCACATGGTTTATTGTGTCATATTACATCAATCTATGCTTGACATTTGGCTTTGGTTAAGGTTGAAGCTAGTCGAAACGAAGAAAGACCAAAATGGACGAACTTGGTCAAGTTGGATGATTCTTGGACCAAATGGCTCTTCGTTGGTCTCAAACTTCTCCACATGGTTTATTGTGTCATATTACATCAATCTATGCTTGACATTTGGCTTTGGTTAAGGTTGAAGCTAGTCGAAACGAAGAAAGACCAAAATGGACGAACTTGGTCAAGTTGGATGATTCTTGGACCAAATGGCTCTTCGTTGGTCTCAAACTTCTCCACATGGTTTATTGTGTCATATTACATCAATCTATGCTTGACATTTGGCTTTGGTTAAGGTTGAAGCTAGTCGAAACGAAGAAAGACCAAAATGGACGAACTTGGTCAAGTTGGATGATTCTTGGACCAAATGGCTCTTCGTTGGTCTCAAACTTCTCCACATGGTTTATTGTGTCATATTACATCAATCTATGCTTGACATTTGGCTTTGGTTAAGGTTGAAGCTAGTCGAAACGAAGAAAGACCAAAATGGACGAACTTGGTCAAGTTGGATGATTCTTGGACCAAATGGCTCTTCGTTGGTCTCAAACTTCTCCACATGGTTTATTGTGTCATATTACATCAATCTATGCTTGACATTTGGCTTTGGTTAAGGTTGAAGCTAGTCGAAACGAAGAAAGACCAAAATGGACGAACTTGGTCAAGTTGGATGATTCTTGGACCAAATGGCTCTTCGTTGGTCTCAAACTTCTCCACATGGTTTATTGTGTCATATTACATCAATCTATGCTTGACATTTGGCTTTGGTTAAGGTTGAAGCTAGTCGAAACGAAGAAAGACCAAAATGGACGAACTTGGTCAAGTTGGATGATTCTTGGACCAAATGGCTCTTCGTTGGTCTCAAACTTCTCCACATGGTTTATTGTGTCATATTACATCAATCTATGCTTGACATTTGGCTTTGGTTAAGGTTGAAGCTAGTCGAAACGAAGAAAGACCAAAATGGACGAACTTGGTCAAGTTGGATGATTCTTGGACCAAATGGCTCTTCGTTGGTCTCAAACTTCTCCACATGGTTTATTGTGTCATATTACATCAATCTATGCTTGACATTTGGCTTTGGTTAAGGTTGAAGCTAGTCGAAACGAAGAAAGACCAAAATGGACGAACTTGGTCAAGTTGGATGATTCTTGGACCAAATGGCTCTTCGTTGGTCTCAAACTTCTCCACATGGTTTATTGTGTCATATTACATCAATCTATGCTTGACATTTGGCTTTGGTTAAGGTTGAAGCTAGTCGAAACGAAGAAAGACCAAAATGGACGAACTTGGTCAAGTTGGATGATTCTTGGACCAAATGGCTCTTCGTTGGTCTCAAACTTCTCCACATGGTTTATTGTGTCATATTACATCAATCTATGCTTGACATTTGGCTTTGGTTAAGGTTGAAGCTAGTCGAAACGAAGAAAGACCAAAATGGACGAACTTGGTCAAGTTGGATGATTCTTGGACCAAATGGCTCTTCGTTGGTCTCAAACTTCTCCACATGGTTTATTGTGTCATATTACATCAATCTATGCTTGACATTTGGCTTTGGTTAAGGTTGAAGCTAGTCGAAACGAAGAAAGACCAAAATGGACGAACTTGGTCAAGTTGGATGATTCTTGGACCAAATGGCTCTTCGTTGGTCTCAAACTTCTCCACATGGTTTATTGTGTCATATTACATCAATCTATGCTTGACATTTGGCTTTGGTTAAGGTTGAAGCTAGTCGAAACGAAGAAAGACCAAAATGGACGAACTTGGTCAAGTTGGATGATTCTTGGACCAAATGGCTCTTCGTTGGTCTCAAACTTCTCCACATGGTTTATTGTGTCATATTACATCAATCTATGCTTGACATTTGGCTTTGGTTAAGGTTGAAGCTAGTCGAAACGAAGAAAGACCAAAATGGACGAACTTGGTCAAGTTGGATGATTCTTGGACCAAATGGCTCTTCGTTGGTCTCAAACTTCTCCACATGGTTTATTGTGTCATATTACATCAATCTATGCTTGACATTTGGCTTTGGTTAAGGTTGAAGCTAGTCGAAACGAAGAAAGACCAAAATGGACGAACTTGGTCAAGTTGGATGATTCTTGGACCAAATGGCTCTTCGTTGGTCTCAAACTTCTCCACATGGTTTATTGTGTCATATTACATCAATCTATGCTTGACATTTGGCTTTGGTTAAGGTTGAAGCTAGTCGAAACGAAGAAAGACCAAAATGGACGAACTTGGTCAAGTTGGATGATTCTTGGACCAAATGGCTCTTCGTTGGTCTCAAACTTCTCCACATGGTTTATTGTGTCATATTACATCAATCTATGCTTGACATTTGGCTTTGGTTAAGGTTGAAGCTAGTCGAAACGAAGAAAGACCAAAATGGACGAACTTGGTCAAGTTGGATGATTCTTGGACCAAATGGCTCTTCGTTGGTCTCAAACTTCTCCACATGGTTTATTGTGTCATATTACATCAATCTATGCTTGACATTTGGCTTTGGTTAAGGTTGAAGCTAGTCGAAACGAAGAAAGACCAAAATGGACGAACTTGGTCAAGTTGGATGATTCTTGGACCAAATGGCTCTTCGTTGGTCTCAAACTTCTCCACATGGTTTATTGTGTCATATTACATCAATCTATGCTTGACATTTGGCTTTGGTTAAGGTTGAAGCTAGTCGAAACGAAGAAAGACCAAAATGGACGAACTTGGTCAAGTTGGATGATTCTTGGACCAAATGGCTCTTCGTTGGTCTCAAACTTCTCCACATGGTTTATTGTGTCATATTACATCAATCTATGCTTGACATTTGGCTTTGGTTAAGGTTGAAGCTAGTCGAAACGAAGAAAGACCAAAATGGACGAACTTGGTCAAGTTGGATGATTCTTGGACCAAATGGCTCTTCGTTGGTCTCAAACTTCTCCACATGGTTTATTGTGTCATATTACATCAATCTATGCTTGACATTTGGCTTTGGTTAAGGTTGAAGCTAGTCGAAACGAAGAAAGACCAAAATGGACGAACTTGGTCAAGTTGGATGATTCTTGGACCAAATGGCTCTTCGTTGGTCTCAAACTTCTCCACATGGTTTATTGTGTCATATTACATCAATCTATGCTTGACATTTGGCTTTGGTTAAGGTTGAAGCTAGTCGAAACGAAGAAAGACCAAAATGGACGAACTTGGTCAAGTTGGATGATTCTTGGACCAAATGGCTCTTCGTTGGTCTCAAACTTCTCCACATGGTTTATTGTGTCATATTACATCAATCTATGCTTGACATTTGGCTTTGGTTAAGGTTGAAGCTAGTCGAAACGAAGAAAGACCAAAATGGACGAACTTGGTCAAGTTGGATGATTCTTGGACCAAATGGCTCTTCGTTGGTCTCAAACTTCTCCACATGGTTTATTGTGTCATATTACATCAATCTATGCTTGACATTTGGCTTTGGTTAAGGTTGAAGCTAGTCGAAACGAAGAAAGACCAAAATGGACGAACTTGGTCAAGTTGGATGATTCTTGGACCAAATGGCTCTTCGTTGGTCTCAAACTTCTCCACATGGTTTATTGTGTCATATTACATCAATCTATGCTTGACATTTGGCTTTGGTTAAGGTTGAAGCTAGTCGAAACGAAGAAAGACCAAAATGGACGAACTTGGTCAAGTTGGATGATTCTTGGACCAAATGGCTCTTCGTTGGTCTCAAACTTCTCCACATGGTTTATTGTGTCATATTACATCAATCTATGCTTGACATTTGGCTTTGGTTAAGGTTGAAGCTAGTCGAAACGAAGAAAGACCAAAATGGACGAACTTGGTCAAGTTGGATGATTCTTGGACCAAATGGCTCTTCGTTGGTCTCAAACTTCTCCACATGGTTTATTGTGTCATATTACATCAATCTATGCTTGACATTTGGCTTTGGTTAAGGTTGAAGCTAGTCGAAACGAAGAAAGACCAAAATGGACGAACTTGGTCAAGTTGGATGATTCTTGGACCAAATGGCTCTTCGTTGGTCTCAAACTTCTCCACATGGTTTATTGTGTCATATTACATCAATCTATGCTTGACATTTGGCTTTGGTTAAGGTTGAAGCTAGTCGAAACGAAGAAAGACCAAAATGGACGAACTTGGTCAAGTTGGATGATTCTTGGACCAAATGGCTCTTCGTTGGTCTCAAACTTCTCCACATGGTTTATTGTGTCATATTACATCAATCTATGCTTGACATTTGGCTTTGGTTAAGGTTGAAGCTAGTCGAAACGAAGAAAGACCAAAATGGACGAACTTGGTCAAGTTGGATGATTCTTGGACCAAATGGCTCTTCGTTGGTCTCAAACTTCTCCACATGGTTTATTGTGTCATATTACATCAATCTATGCTTGACATTTGGCTTTGGTTAAGGTTGAAGCTAGTCGAAACGAAGAAAGACCAAAATGGACGAACTTGGTCAAGTTGGATGATTCTTGGACCAAATGGCTCTTCGTTGGTCTCAAACTTCTCCACATGGTTTATTGTGTCATATTACATCAATCTATGCTTGACATTTGGCTTTGGTTAAGGTTGAAGCTAGTCGAAACGAAGAAAGACCAAAATGGACGAACTTGGTCAAGTTGGATGATTCTTGGACCAAATGGCTCTTCGTTGGTCTCAAACTTCTCCACATGGTTTATTGTGTCATATTACATCAATCTATGCTTGACATTTGGCTTTGGTTAAGGTTGAAGCTAGTCGAAACGAAGAAAGACCAAAATGGACGAACTTGGTCAAGTTGGATGATTCTTGGACCAAATGGCTCTTCGTTGGTCTCAAACTTCTCCACATGGTTTATTGTGTCATATTACATCAATCTATGCTTGACATTTGGCTTTGGTTAAGGTTGAAGCTAGTCGAAACGAAGAAAGACCAAAATGGACGAACTTGGTCAAGTTGGATGATTCTTGGACCAAATGGCTCTTCGTTGGTCTCAAACTTCTCCACATGGTTTATTGTGTCATATTACATCAATCTATGCTTGACATTTGGCTTTGGTTAAGGTTGAAGCTAGTCGAAACGAAGAAAGACCAAAATGGACGAACTTGGTCAAGTTGGATGATTCTTGGACCAAATGGCTCTTCGTTGGTCTCAAACTTCTCCACATGGTTTATTGTGTCATATTACATCAATCTATGCTTGACATTTGGCTTTGGTTAAGGTTGAAGCTAGTCGAAACGAAGAAAGACCAAAATGGACGAACTTGGTCAAGTTGGATGATTCTTGGACCAAATGGCTCTTCGTTGGTCTCAAACTTCTCCACATGGTTTATTGTGTCATATTACATCAATCTATGCTTGACATTTGGCTTTGGTTAAGGTTGAAGCTAGTCGAAACGAAGAAAGACCAAAATGGACGAACTTGGTCAAGTTGGATGATTCTTGGACCAAATGGCTCTTCGTTGGTCTCAAACTTCTCCACATGGTTTATTGTGTCATATTACATCAATCTATGCTTGACATTTGGCTTTGGTTAAGGTTGAAGCTAGTCGAAACGAAGAAAGACCAAAATGGACGAACTTGGTCAAGTTGGATGATTCTTGGACCAAATGGCTCTTCGTTGGTCTCAAACTTCTCCACATGGTTTATTGTGTCATATTACATCAATCTATGCTTGACATTTGGCTTTGGTTAAGGTTGAAGCTAGTCGAAACGAAGAAAGACCAAAATGGACGAACTTGGTCAAGTTGGATGATTCTTGGACCAAATGGCTCTTCGTTGGTCTCAAACTTCTCCACATGGTTTATTGTGTCATATTACATCAATCTATGCTTGACATTTGGCTTTGGTTAAGGTTGAAGCTAGTCGAAACGAAGAAAGACCAAAATGGACGAACTTGGTCAAGTTGGATGATTCTTGGACCAAATGGCTCTTCGTTGGTCTCAAACTTCTCCACATGGTTTATTGTGTCATATTACATCAATCTATGCTTGACATTTGGCTTTGGTTAAGGTTGAAGCTAGTCGAAACGAAGAAAGACCAAAATGGACGAACTTGGTCAAGTTGGATGATTCTTGGACCAAATGGCTCTTCGTTGGTCTCAAACTTCTCCACATGGTTTATTGTGTCATATTACATCAATCTATGCTTGACATTTGGCTTTGGTTAAGGTTGAAGCTAGTCGAAACGAAGAAAGACCAAAATGGACGAACTTGGTCAAGTTGGATGATTCTTGGACCAAATGGCTCTTCGTTGGTCTCAAACTTCTCCACATGGTTTATTGTGTCATATTACATCAATCTATGCTTGACATTTGGCTTTGGTTAAGGTTGAAGCTAGTCGAAACGAAGAAAGACCAAAATGGACGAACTTGGTCAAGTTGGATGATTCTTGGACCAAATGGCTCTTCGTTGGTCTCAAACTTCTCCACATGGTTTATTGTGTCATATTACATCAATCTATGCTTGACATTTGGCTTTGGTTAAGGTTGAAGCTAGTCGAAACGAAGAAAGACCAAAATGGACGAACTTGGTCAAGTTGGATGATTCTTGGACCAAATGGCTCTTCGTTGGTCTCAAACTTCTCCACATGGTTTATTGTGTCATATTACATCAATCTATGCTTGACATTTGGCTTTGGTTAAGGTTGAAGCTAGTCGAAACGAAGAAAGACCAAAATGGACGAACTTGGTCAAGTTGGATGATTCTTGGACCAAATGGCTCTTCGTTGGTCTCAAACTTCTCCACATGGTTTATTGTGTCATATTACATCAATCTATGCTTGACATTTGGCTTTGGTTAAGGTTGAAGCTAGTCGAAACGAAGAAAGACCAAAATGGACGAACTTGGTCAAGTTGGATGATTCTTGGACCAAATGGCTCTTCGTTGGTCTCAAACTTCTCCACATGGTTTATTGTGTCATATTACATCAATCTATGCTTGACATTTGGCTTTGGTTAAGGTTGAAGCTAGTCGAAACGAAGAAAGACCAAAATGGACGAACTTGGTCAAGTTGGATGATTCTTGGACCAAATGGCTCTTCGTTGGTCTCAAACTTCTCCACATGGTTTATTGTGTCATATTACATCAATCTATGCTTGACATTTGGCTTTGGTTAAGGTTGAAGCTAGTCGAAACGAAGAAAGACCAAAATGGACGAACTTGGTCAAGTTGGATGATTCTTGGACCAAATGGCTCTTCGTTGGTCTCAAACTTCTCCACATGGTTTATTGTGTCATATTACATCAATCTATGCTTGACATTTGGCTTTGGTTAAGGTTGAAGCTAGTCGAAACGAAGAAAGACCAAAATGGACGAACTTGGTCAAGTTGGATGATTCTTGGACCAAATGGCTCTTCGTTGGTCTCAAACTTCTCCACATGGTTTATTGTGTCATATTACATCAATCTATGCTTGACATTTGGCTTTGGTTAAGGTTGAAGCTAGTCGAAACGAAGAAAGACCAAAATGGACGAACTTGGTCAAGTTGGATGATTCTTGGACCAAATGGCTCTTCGTTGGTCTCAAACTTCTCCACATGGTTTATTGTGTCATATTACATCAATCTATGCTTGACATTTGGCTTTGGTTAAGGTTGAAGCTAGTCGAAACGAAGAAAGACCAAAATGGACGAACTTGGTCAAGTTGGATGATTCTTGGACCAAATGGCTCTTCGTTGGTCTCAAACTTCTCCACATGGTTTATTGTGTCATATTACATCAATCTATGCTTGACATTTGGCTTTGGTTAAGGTTGAAGCTAGTCGAAACGAAGAAAGACCAAAATGGACGAACTTGGTCAAGTTGGATGATTCTTGGACCAAATGGCTCTTCGTTGGTCTCAAACTTCTCCACATGGTTTATTGTGTCATATTACATCAATCTATGCTTGACATTTGGCTTTGGTTAAGGTTGAAGCTAGTCGAAACGAAGAAAGACCAAAATGGACGAACTTGGTCAAGTTGGATGATTCTTGGACCAAATGGCTCTTCGTTGGTCTCAAACTTCTCCACATGGTTTATTGTGTCATATTACATCAATCTATGCTTGACATTTGGCTTTGGTTAAGGTTGAAGCTAGTCGAAACGAAGAAAGACCAAAATGGACGAACTTGGTCAAGTTGGATGATTCTTGGACCAAATGGCTCTTCGTTGGTCTCAAACTTCTCCACATGGTTTATTGTGTCATATTACATCAATCTATGCTTGACATTTGGCTTTGGTTAAGGTTGAAGCTAGTCGAAACGAAGAAAGACCAAAATGGACGAACTTGGTCAAGTTGGATGATTCTTGGACCAAATGGCTCTTCGTTGGTCTCAAACTTCTCCACATGGTTTATTGTGTCATATTACATCAATCTATGCTTGACATTTGGCTTTGGTTAAGGTTGAAGCTAGTCGAAACGAAGAAAGACCAAAATGGACGAACTTGGTCAAGTTGGATGATTCTTGGACCAAATGGCTCTTCGTTGGTCTCAAACTTCTCCACATGGTTTATTGTGTCATATTACATCAATCTATGCTTGACATTTGGCTTTGGTTAAGGTTGAAGCTAGTCGAAACGAAGAAAGACCAAAATGGACGAACTTGGTCAAGTTGGATGATTCTTGGACCAAATGGCTCTTCGTTGGTCTCAAACTTCTCCACATGGTTTATTGTGTCATATTACATCAATCTATGCTTGACATTTGGCTTTGGTTAAGGTTGAAGCTAGTCGAAACGAAGAAAGACCAAAATGGACGAACTTGGTCAAGTTGGATGATTCTTGGACCAAATGGCTCTTCGTTGGTCTCAAACTTCTCCACATGGTTTATTGTGTCATATTACATCAATCTATGCTTGACATTTGGCTTTGGTTAAGGTTGAAGCTAGTCGAAACGAAGAAAGACCAAAATGGACGAACTTGGTCAAGTTGGATGATTCTTGGACCAAATGGCTCTTCGTTGGTCTCAAACTTCTCCACATGGTTTATTGTGTCATATTACATCAATCTATGCTTGACATTTGGCTTTGGTTAAGGTTGAAGCTAGTCGAAACGAAGAAAGACCAAAATGGACGAACTTGGTCAAGTTGGATGATTCTTGGACCAAATGGCTCTTCGTTGGTCTCAAACTTCTCCACATGGTTTATTGTGTCATATTACATCAATCTATGCTTGACATTTGGCTTTGGTTAAGGTTGAAGCTAGTCGAAACGAAGAAAGACCAAAATGGACGAACTTGGTCAAGTTGGATGATTCTTGGACCAAATGGCTCTTCGTTGGTCTCAAACTTCTCCACATGGTTTATTGTGTCATATTACATCAATCTATGCTTGACATTTGGCTTTGGTTAAGGTTGAAGCTAGTCGAAACGAAGAAAGACCAAAATGGACGAACTTGGTCAAGTTGGATGATTCTTGGACCAAATGGCTCTTCGTTGGTCTCAAACTTCTCCACATGGTTTATTGTGTCATATTACATCAATCTATGCTTGACATTTGGCTTTGGTTAAGGTTGAAGCTAGTCGAAACGAAGAAAGACCAAAATGGACGAACTTGGTCAAGTTGGATGATTCTTGGACCAAATGGCTCTTCGTTGGTCTCAAACTTCTCCACATGGTTTATTGTGTCATATTACATCAATCTATGCTTGACATTTGGCTTTGGTTAAGGTTGAAGCTAGTCGAAACGAAGAAAGACCAAAATGGACGAACTTGGTCAAGTTGGATGATTCTTGGACCAAATGGCTCTTCGTTGGTCTCAAACTTCTCCACATGGTTTATTGTGTCATATTACATCAATCTATGCTTGACATTTGGCTTTGGTTAAGGTTGAAGCTAGTCGAAACGAAGAAAGACCAAAATGGACGAACTTGGTCAAGTTGGATGATTCTTGGACCAAATGGCTCTTCGTTGGTCTCAAACTTCTCCACATGGTTTATTGTGTCATATTACATCAATCTATGCTTGACATTTGGCTTTGGTTAAGGTTGAAGCTAGTCGAAACGAAGAAAGACCAAAATGGACGAACTTGGTCAAGTTGGATGATTCTTGGACCAAATGGCTCTTCGTTGGTCTCAAACTTCTCCACATGGTTTATTGTGTCATATTACATCAATCTATGCTTGACATTTGGCTTTGGTTAAGGTTGAAGCTAGTCGAAACGAAGAAAGACCAAAATGGACGAACTTGGTCAAGTTGGATGATTCTTGGACCAAATGGCTCTTCGTTGGTCTCAAACTTCTCCACATGGTTTATTGTGTCATATTACATCAATCTATGCTTGACATTTGGCTTTGGTTAAGGTTGAAGCTAGTCGAAACGAAGAAAGACCAAAATGGACGAACTTGGTCAAGTTGGATGATTCTTGGACCAAATGGCTCTTCGTTGGTCTCAAACTTCTCCACATGGTTTATTGTGTCATATTACATCAATCTATGCTTGACATTTGGCTTTGGTTAAGGTTGAAGCTAGTCGAAACGAAGAAAGACCAAAATGGACGAACTTGGTCAAGTTGGATGATTCTTGGACCAAATGGCTCTTCGTTGGTCTCAAACTTCTCCACATGGTTTATTGTGTCATATTACATCAATCTATGCTTGACATTTGGCTTTGGTTAAGGTTGAAGCTAGTCGAAACGAAGAAAGACCAAAATGGACGAACTTGGTCAAGTTGGATGATTCTTGGACCAAATGGCTCTTCGTTGGTCTCAAACTTCTCCACATGGTTTATTGTGTCATATTACATCAATCTATGCTTGACATTTGGCTTTGGTTAAGGTTGAAGCTAGTCGAAACGAAGAAAGACCAAAATGGACGAACTTGGTCAAGTTGGATGATTCTTGGACCAAATGGCTCTTCGTTGGTCTCAAACTTCTCCACATGGTTTATTGTGTCATATTACATCAATCTATGCTTGACATTTGGCTTTGGTTAAGGTTGAAGCTAGTCGAAACGAAGAAAGACCAAAATGGACGAACTTGGTCAAGTTGGATGATTCTTGGACCAAATGGCTCTTCGTTGGTCTCAAACTTCTCCACATGGTTTATTGTGTCATATTACATCAATCTATGCTTGACATTTGGCTTTGGTTAAGGTTGAAGCTAGTCGAAACGAAGAAAGACCAAAATGGACGAACTTGGTCAAGTTGGATGATTCTTGGACCAAATGGCTCTTCGTTGGTCTCAAACTTCTCCACATGGTTTATTGTGTCATATTACATCAATCTATGCTTGACATTTGGCTTTGGTTAAGGTTGAAGCTAGTCGAAACGAAGAAAGACCAAAATGGACGAACTTGGTCAAGTTGGATGATTCTTGGACCAAATGGCTCTTCGTTGGTCTCAAACTTCTCCACATGGTTTATTGTGTCATATTACATCAATCTATGCTTGACATTTGGCTTTGGTTAAGGTTGAAGCTAGTCGAAACGAAGAAAGACCAAAATGGACGAACTTGGTCAAGTTGGATGATTCTTGGACCAAATGGCTCTTCGTTGGTCTCAAACTTCTCCACATGGTTTATTGTGTCATATTACATCAATCTATGCTTGACATTTGGCTTTGGTTAAGGTTGAAGCTAGTCGAAACGAAGAAAGACCAAAATGGACGAACTTGGTCAAGTTGGATGATTCTTGGACCAAATGGCTCTTCGTTGGTCTCAAACTTCTCCACATGGTTTATTGTGTCATATTACATCAATCTATGCTTGACATTTGGCTTTGGTTAAGGTTGAAGCTAGTCGAAACGAAGAAAGACCAAAATGGACGAACTTGGTCAAGTTGGATGATTCTTGGACCAAATGGCTCTTCGTTGGTCTCAAACTTCTCCACATGGTTTATTGTGTCATATTACATCAATCTATGCTTGACATTTGGCTTTGGTTAAGGTTGAAGCTAGTCGAAACGAAGAAAGACCAAAATGGACGAACTTGGTCAAGTTGGATGATTCTTGGACCAAATGGCTCTTCGTTGGTCTCAAACTTCTCCACATGGTTTATTGTGTCATATTACATCAATCTATGCTTGACATTTGGCTTTGGTTAAGGTTGAAGCTAGTCGAAACGAAGAAAGACCAAAATGGACGAACTTGGTCAAGTTGGATGATTCTTGGACCAAATGGCTCTTCGTTGGTCTCAAACTTCTCCACATGGTTTATTGTGTCATATTACATCAATCTATGCTTGACATTTGGCTTTGGTTAAGGTTGAAGCTAGTCGAAACGAAGAAAGACCAAAATGGACGAACTTGGTCAAGTTGGATGATTCTTGGACCAAATGGCTCTTCGTTGGTCTCAAACTTCTCCACATGGTTTATTGTGTCATATTACATCAATCTATGCTTGACATTTGGCTTTGGTTAAGGTTGAAGCTAGTCGAAACGAAGAAAGACCAAAATGGACGAACTTGGTCAAGTTGGATGATTCTTGGACCAAATGGCTCTTCGTTGGTCTCAAACTTCTCCACATGGTTTATTGTGTCATATTACATCAATCTATGCTTGACATTTGGCTTTGGTTAAGGTTGAAGCTAGTCGAAACGAAGAAAGACCAAAATGGACGAACTTGGTCAAGTTGGATGATTCTTGGACCAAATGGCTCTTCGTTGGTCTCAAACTTCTCCACATGGTTTATTGTGTCATATTACATCAATCTATGCTTGACATTTGGCTTTGGTTAAGGTTGAAGCTAGTCGAAACGAAGAAAGACCAAAATGGACGAACTTGGTCAAGTTGGATGATTCTTGGACCAAATGGCTCTTCGTTGGTCTCAAACTTCTCCACATGGTTTATTGTGTCATATTACATCAATCTATGCTTGACATTTGGCTTTGGTTAAGGTTGAAGCTAGTCGAAACGAAGAAAGACCAAAATGGACGAACTTGGTCAAGTTGGATGATTCTTGGACCAAATGGCTCTTCGTTGGTCTCAAACTTCTCCACATGGTTTATTGTGTCATATTACATCAATCTATGCTTGACATTTGGCTTTGGTTAAGGTTGAAGCTAGTCGAAACGAAGAAAGACCAAAATGGACGAACTTGGTCAAGTTGGATGATTCTTGGACCAAATGGCTCTTCGTTGGTCTCAAACTTCTCCACATGGTTTATTGTGTCATATTACATCAATCTATGCTTGACATTTGGCTTTGGTTAAGGTTGAAGCTAGTCGAAACGAAGAAAGACCAAAATGGACGAACTTGGTCAAGTTGGATGATTCTTGGACCAAATGGCTCTTCGTTGGTCTCAAACTTCTCCACATGGTTTATTGTGTCATATTACATCAATCTATGCTTGACATTTGGCTTTGGTTAAGGTTGAAGCTAGTCGAAACGAAGAAAGACCAAAATGGACGAACTTGGTCAAGTTGGATGATTCTTGGACCAAATGGCTCTTCGTTGGTCTCAAACTTCTCCACATGGTTTATTGTGTCATATTACATCAATCTATGCTTGACATTTGGCTTTGGTTAAGGTTGAAGCTAGTCGAAACGAAGAAAGACCAAAATGGACGAACTTGGTCAAGTTGGATGATTCTTGGACCAAATGGCTCTTCGTTGGTCTCAAACTTCTCCACATGGTTTATTGTGTCATATTACATCAATCTATGCTTGACATTTGGCTTTGGTTAAGGTTGAAGCTAGTCGAAACGAAGAAAGACCAAAATGGACGAACTTGGTCAAGTTGGATGATTCTTGGACCAAATGGCTCTTCGTTGGTCTCAAACTTCTCCACATGGTTTATTGTGTCATATTACATCAATCTATGCTTGACATTTGGCTTTGGTTAAGGTTGAAGCTAGTCGAAACGAAGAAAGACCAAAATGGACGAACTTGGTCAAGTTGGATGATTCTTGGACCAAATGGCTCTTCGTTGGTCTCAAACTTCTCCACATGGTTTATTGTGTCATATTACATCAATCTATGCTTGACATTTGGCTTTGGTTAAGGTTGAAGCTAGTCGAAACGAAGAAAGACCAAAATGGACGAACTTGGTCAAGTTGGATGATTCTTGGACCAAATGGCTCTTCGTTGGTCTCAAACTTCTCCACATGGTTTATTGTGTCATATTACATCAATCTATGCTTGACATTTGGCTTTGGTTAAGGTTGAAGCTAGTCGAAACGAAGAAAGACCAAAATGGACGAACTTGGTCAAGTTGGATGATTCTTGGACCAAATGGCTCTTCGTTGGTCTCAAACTTCTCCACATGGTTTATTGTGTCATATTACATCAATCTATGCTTGACATTTGGCTTTGGTTAAGGTTGAAGCTAGTCGAAACGAAGAAAGACCAAAATGGACGAACTTGGTCAAGTTGGATGATTCTTGGACCAAATGGCTCTTCGTTGGTCTCAAACTTCTCCACATGGTTTATTGTGTCATATTACATCAATCTATGCTTGACATTTGGCTTTGGTTAAGGTTGAAGCTAGTCGAAACGAAGAAAGACCAAAATGGACGAACTTGGTCAAGTTGGATGATTCTTGGACCAAATGGCTCTTCGTTGGTCTCAAACTTCTCCACATGGTTTATTGTGTCATATTACATCAATCTATGCTTGACATTTGGCTTTGGTTAAGGTTGAAGCTAGTCGAAACGAAGAAAGACCAAAATGGACGAACTTGGTCAAGTTGGATGATTCTTGGACCAAATGGCTCTTCGTTGGTCTCAAACTTCTCCACATGGTTTATTGTGTCATATTACATCAATCTATGCTTGACATTTGGCTTTGGTTAAGGTTGAAGCTAGTCGAAACGAAGAAAGACCAAAATGGACGAACTTGGTCAAGTTGGATGATTCTTGGACCAAATGGCTCTTCGTTGGTCTCAAACTTCTCCACATGGTTTATTGTGTCATATTACATCAATCTATGCTTGACATTTGGCTTTGGTTAAGGTTGAAGCTAGTCGAAACGAAGAAAGACCAAAATGGACGAACTTGGTCAAGTTGGATGATTCTTGGACCAAATGGCTCTTCGTTGGTCTCAAACTTCTCCACATGGTTTATTGTGTCATATTACATCAATCTATGCTTGACATTTGGCTTTGGTTAAGGTTGAAGCTAGTCGAAACGAAGAAAGACCAAAATGGACGAACTTGGTCAAGTTGGATGATTCTTGGACCAAATGGCTCTTCGTTGGTCTCAAACTTCTCCACATGGTTTATTGTGTCATATTACATCAATCTATGCTTGACATTTGGCTTTGGTTAAGGTTGAAGCTAGTCGAAACGAAGAAAGACCAAAATGGACGAACTTGGTCAAGTTGGATGATTCTTGGACCAAATGGCTCTTCGTTGGTCTCAAACTTCTCCACATGGTTTATTGTGTCATATTACATCAATCTATGCTTGACATTTGGCTTTGGTTAAGGTTGAAGCTAGTCGAAACGAAGAAAGACCAAAATGGACGAACTTGGTCAAGTTGGATGATTCTTGGACCAAATGGCTCTTCGTTGGTCTCAAACTTCTCCACATGGTTTATTGTGTCATATTACATCAATCTATGCTTGACATTTGGCTTTGGTTAAGGTTGAAGCTAGTCGAAACGAAGAAAGACCAAAATGGACGAACTTGGTCAAGTTGGATGATTCTTGGACCAAATGGCTCTTCGTTGGTCTCAAACTTCTCCACATGGTTTATTGTGTCATATTACATCAATCTATGCTTGACATTTGGCTTTGGTTAAGGTTGAAGCTAGTCGAAACGAAGAAAGACCAAAATGGACGAACTTGGTCAAGTTGGATGATTCTTGGACCAAATGGCTCTTCGTTGGTCTCAAACTTCTCCACATGGTTTATTGTGTCATATTACATCAATCTATGCTTGACATTTGGCTTTGGTTAAGGTTGAAGCTAGTCGAAACGAAGAAAGACCAAAATGGACGAACTTGGTCAAGTTGGATGATTCTTGGACCAAATGGCTCTTCGTTGGTCTCAAACTTCTCCACATGGTTTATTGTGTCATATTACATCAATCTATGCTTGACATTTGGCTTTGGTTAAGGTTGAAGCTAGTCGAAACGAAGAAAGACCAAAATGGACGAACTTGGTCAAGTTGGATGATTCTTGGACCAAATGGCTCTTCGTTGGTCTCAAACTTCTCCACATGGTTTATTGTGTCATATTACATCAATCTATGCTTGACATTTGGCTTTGGTTAAGGTTGAAGCTAGTCGAAACGAAGAAAGACCAAAATGGACGAACTTGGTCAAGTTGGATGATTCTTGGACCAAATGGCTCTTCGTTGGTCTCAAACTTCTCCACATGGTTTATTGTGTCATATTACATCAATCTATGCTTGACATTTGGCTTTGGTTAAGGTTGAAGCTAGTCGAAACGAAGAAAGACCAAAATGGACGAACTTGGTCAAGTTGGATGATTCTTGGACCAAATGGCTCTTCGTTGGTCTCAAACTTCTCCACATGGTTTATTGTGTCATATTACATCAATCTATGCTTGACATTTGGCTTTGGTTAAGGTTGAAGCTAGTCGAAACGAAGAAAGACCAAAATGGACGAACTTGGTCAAGTTGGATGATTCTTGGACCAAATGGCTCTTCGTTGGTCTCAAACTTCTCCACATGGTTTATTGTGTCATATTACATCAATCTATGCTTGACATTTGGCTTTGGTTAAGGTTGAAGCTAGTCGAAACGAAGAAAGACCAAAATGGACGAACTTGGTCAAGTTGGATGATTCTTGGACCAAATGGCTCTTCGTTGGTCTCAAACTTCTCCACATGGTTTATTGTGTCATATTACATCAATCTATGCTTGACATTTGGCTTTGGTTAAGGTTGAAGCTAGTCGAAACGAAGAAAGACCAAAATGGACGAACTTGGTCAAGTTGGATGATTCTTGGACCAAATGGCTCTTCGTTGGTCTCAAACTTCTCCACATGGTTTATTGTGTCATATTACATCAATCTATGCTTGACATTTGGCTTTGGTTAAGGTTGAAGCTAGTCGAAACGAAGAAAGACCAAAATGGACGAACTTGGTCAAGTTGGATGATTCTTGGACCAAATGGCTCTTCGTTGGTCTCAAACTTCTCCACATGGTTTATTGTGTCATATTACATCAATCTATGCTTGACATTTGGCTTTGGTTAAGGTTGAAGCTAGTCGAAACGAAGAAAGACCAAAATGGACGAACTTGGTCAAGTTGGATGATTCTTGGACCAAATGGCTCTTCGTTGGTCTCAAACTTCTCCACATGGTTTATTGTGTCATATTACATCAATCTATGCTTGACATTTGGCTTTGGTTAAGGTTGAAGCTAGTCGAAACGAAGAAAGACCAAAATGGACGAACTTGGTCAAGTTGGATGATTCTTGGACCAAATGGCTCTTCGTTGGTCTCAAACTTCTCCACATGGTTTATTGTGTCATATTACATCAATCTATGCTTGACATTTGGCTTTGGTTAAGGTTGAAGCTAGTCGAAACGAAGAAAGACCAAAATGGACGAACTTGGTCAAGTTGGATGATTCTTGGACCAAATGGCTCTTCGTTGGTCTCAAACTTCTCCACATGGTTTATTGTGTCATATTACATCAATCTATGCTTGACATTTGGCTTTGGTTAAGGTTGAAGCTAGTCGAAACGAAGAAAGACCAAAATGGACGAACTTGGTCAAGTTGGATGATTCTTGGACCAAATGGCTCTTCGTTGGTCTCAAACTTCTCCACATGGTTTATTGTGTCATATTACATCAATCTATGCTTGACATTTGGCTTTGGTTAAGGTTGAAGCTAGTCGAAACGAAGAAAGACCAAAATGGACGAACTTGGTCAAGTTGGATGATTCTTGGACCAAATGGCTCTTCGTTGGTCTCAAACTTCTCCACATGGTTTATTGTGTCATATTACATCAATCTATGCTTGACATTTGGCTTTGGTTAAGGTTGAAGCTAGTCGAAACGAAGAAAGACCAAAATGGACGAACTTGGTCAAGTTGGATGATTCTTGGACCAAATGGCTCTTCGTTGGTCTCAAACTTCTCCACATGGTTTATTGTGTCATATTACATCAATCTATGCTTGACATTTGGCTTTGGTTAAGGTTGAAGCTAGTCGAAACGAAGAAAGACCAAAATGGACGAACTTGGTCAAGTTGGATGATTCTTGGACCAAATGGCTCTTCGTTGGTCTCAAACTTCTCCACATGGTTTATTGTGTCATATTACATCAATCTATGCTTGACATTTGGCTTTGGTTAAGGTTGAAGCTAGTCGAAACGAAGAAAGACCAAAATGGACGAACTTGGTCAAGTTGGATGATTCTTGGACCAAATGGCTCTTCGTTGGTCTCAAACTTCTCCACATGGTTTATTGTGTCATATTACATCAATCTATGCTTGACATTTGGCTTTGGTTAAGGTTGAAGCTAGTCGAAACGAAGAAAGACCAAAATGGACGAACTTGGTCAAGTTGGATGATTCTTGGACCAAATGGCTCTTCGTTGGTCTCAAACTTCTCCACATGGTTTATTGTGTCATATTACATCAATCTATGCTTGACATTTGGCTTTGGTTAAGGTTGAAGCTAGTCGAAACGAAGAAAGACCAAAATGGACGAACTTGGTCAAGTTGGATGATTCTTGGACCAAATGGCTCTTCGTTGGTCTCAAACTTCTCCACATGGTTTATTGTGTCATATTACATCAATCTATGCTTGACATTTGGCTTTGGTTAAGGTTGAAGCTAGTCGAAACGAAGAAAGACCAAAATGGACGAACTTGGTCAAGTTGGATGATTCTTGGACCAAATGGCTCTTCGTTGGTCTCAAACTTCTCCACATGGTTTATTGTGTCATATTACATCAATCTATGCTTGACATTTGGCTTTGGTTAAGGTTGAAGCTAGTCGAAACGAAGAAAGACCAAAATGGACGAACTTGGTCAAGTTGGATGATTCTTGGACCAAATGGCTCTTCGTTGGTCTCAAACTTCTCCACATGGTTTATTGTGTCATATTACATCAATCTATGCTTGACATTTGGCTTTGGTTAAGGTTGAAGCTAGTCGAAACGAAGAAAGACCAAAATGGACGAACTTGGTCAAGTTGGATGATTCTTGGACCAAATGGCTCTTCGTTGGTCTCAAACTTCTCCACATGGTTTATTGTGTCATATTACATCAATCTATGCTTGACATTTGGCTTTGGTTAAGGTTGAAGCTAGTCGAAACGAAGAAAGACCAAAATGGACGAACTTGGTCAAGTTGGATGATTCTTGGACCAAATGGCTCTTCGTTGGTCTCAAACTTCTCCACATGGTTTATTGTGTCATATTACATCAATCTATGCTTGACATTTGGCTTTGGTTAAGGTTGAAGCTAGTCGAAACGAAGAAAGACCAAAATGGACGAACTTGGTCAAGTTGGATGATTCTTGGACCAAATGGCTCTTCGTTGGTCTCAAACTTCTCCACATGGTTTATTGTGTCATATTACATCAATCTATGCTTGACATTTGGCTTTGGTTAAGGTTGAAGCTAGTCGAAACGAAGAAAGACCAAAATGGACGAACTTGGTCAAGTTGGATGATTCTTGGACCAAATGGCTCTTCGTTGGTCTCAAACTTCTCCACATGGTTTATTGTGTCATATTACATCAATCTATGCTTGACATTTGGCTTTGGTTAAGGTTGAAGCTAGTCGAAACGAAGAAAGACCAAAATGGACGAACTTGGTCAAGTTGGATGATTCTTGGACCAAATGGCTCTTCGTTGGTCTCAAACTTCTCCACATGGTTTATTGTGTCATATTACATCAATCTATGCTTGACATTTGGCTTTGGTTAAGGTTGAAGCTAGTCGAAACGAAGAAAGACCAAAATGGACGAACTTGGTCAAGTTGGATGATTCTTGGACCAAATGGCTCTTCGTTGGTCTCAAACTTCTCCACATGGTTTATTGTGTCATATTACATCAATCTATGCTTGACATTTGGCTTTGGTTAAGGTTGAAGCTAGTCGAAACGAAGAAAGACCAAAATGGACGAACTTGGTCAAGTTGGATGATTCTTGGACCAAATGGCTCTTCGTTGGTCTCAAACTTCTCCACATGGTTTATTGTGTCATATTACATCAATCTATGCTTGACATTTGGCTTTGGTTAAGGTTGAAGCTAGTCGAAACGAAGAAAGACCAAAATGGACGAACTTGGTCAAGTTGGATGATTCTTGGACCAAATGGCTCTTCGTTGGTCTCAAACTTCTCCACATGGTTTATTGTGTCATATTACATCAATCTATGCTTGACATTTGGCTTTGGTTAAGGTTGAAGCTAGTCGAAACGAAGAAAGACCAAAATGGACGAACTTGGTCAAGTTGGATGATTCTTGGACCAAATGGCTCTTCGTTGGTCTCAAACTTCTCCACATGGTTTATTGTGTCATATTACATCAATCTATGCTTGACATTTGGCTTTGGTTAAGGTTGAAGCTAGTCGAAACGAAGAAAGACCAAAATGGACGAACTTGGTCAAGTTGGATGATTCTTGGACCAAATGGCTCTTCGTTGGTCTCAAACTTCTCCACATGGTTTATTGTGTCATATTACATCAATCTATGCTTGACATTTGGCTTTGGTTAAGGTTGAAGCTAGTCGAAACGAAGAAAGACCAAAATGGACGAACTTGGTCAAGTTGGATGATTCTTGGACCAAATGGCTCTTCGTTGGTCTCAAACTTCTCCACATGGTTTATTGTGTCATATTACATCAATCTATGCTTGACATTTGGCTTTGGTTAAGGTTGAAGCTAGTCGAAACGAAGAAAGACCAAAATGGACGAACTTGGTCAAGTTGGATGATTCTTGGACCAAATGGCTCTTCGTTGGTCTCAAACTTCTCCACATGGTTTATTGTGTCATATTACATCAATCTATGCTTGACATTTGGCTTTGGTTAAGGTTGAAGCTAGTCGAAACGAAGAAAGACCAAAATGGACGAACTTGGTCAAGTTGGATGATTCTTGGACCAAATGGCTCTTCGTTGGTCTCAAACTTCTCCACATGGTTTATTGTGTCATATTACATCAATCTATGCTTGACATTTGGCTTTGGTTAAGGTTGAAGCTAGTCGAAACGAAGAAAGACCAAAATGGACGAACTTGGTCAAGTTGGATGATTCTTGGACCAAATGGCTCTTCGTTGGTCTCAAACTTCTCCACATGGTTTATTGTGTCATATTACATCAATCTATGCTTGACATTTGGCTTTGGTTAAGGTTGAAGCTAGTCGAAACGAAGAAAGACCAAAATGGACGAACTTGGTCAAGTTGGATGATTCTTGGACCAAATGGCTCTTCGTTGGTCTCAAACTTCTCCACATGGTTTATTGTGTCATATTACATCAATCTATGCTTGACATTTGGCTTTGGTTAAGGTTGAAGCTAGTCGAAACGAAGAAAGACCAAAATGGACGAACTTGGTCAAGTTGGATGATTCTTGGACCAAATGGCTCTTCGTTGGTCTCAAACTTCTCCACATGGTTTATTGTGTCATATTACATCAATCTATGCTTGACATTTGGCTTTGGTTAAGGTTGAAGCTAGTCGAAACGAAGAAAGACCAAAATGGACGAACTTGGTCAAGTTGGATGATTCTTGGACCAAATGGCTCTTCGTTGGTCTCAAACTTCTCCACATGGTTTATTGTGTCATATTACATCAATCTATGCTTGACATTTGGCTTTGGTTAAGGTTGAAGCTAGTCGAAACGAAGAAAGACCAAAATGGACGAACTTGGTCAAGTTGGATGATTCTTGGACCAAATGGCTCTTCGTTGGTCTCAAACTTCTCCACATGGTTTATTGTGTCATATTACATCAATCTATGCTTGACATTTGGCTTTGGTTAAGGTTGAAGCTAGTCGAAACGAAGAAAGACCAAAATGGACGAACTTGGTCAAGTTGGATGATTCTTGGACCAAATGGCTCTTCGTTGGTCTCAAACTTCTCCACATGGTTTATTGTGTCATATTACATCAATCTATGCTTGACATTTGGCTTTGGTTAAGGTTGAAGCTAGTCGAAACGAAGAAAGACCAAAATGGACGAACTTGGTCAAGTTGGATGATTCTTGGACCAAATGGCTCTTCGTTGGTCTCAAACTTCTCCACATGGTTTATTGTGTCATATTACATCAATCTATGCTTGACATTTGGCTTTGGTTAAGGTTGAAGCTAGTCGAAACGAAGAAAGACCAAAATGGACGAACTTGGTCAAGTTGGATGATTCTTGGACCAAATGGCTCTTCGTTGGTCTCAAACTTCTCCACATGGTTTATTGTGTCATATTACATCAATCTATGCTTGACATTTGGCTTTGGTTAAGGTTGAAGCTAGTCGAAACGAAGAAAGACCAAAATGGACGAACTTGGTCAAGTTGGATGATTCTTGGACCAAATGGCTCTTCGTTGGTCTCAAACTTCTCCACATGGTTTATTGTGTCATATTACATCAATCTATGCTTGACATTTGGCTTTGGTTAAGGTTGAAGCTAGTCGAAACGAAGAAAGACCAAAATGGACGAACTTGGTCAAGTTGGATGATTCTTGGACCAAATGGCTCTTCGTTGGTCTCAAACTTCTCCACATGGTTTATTGTGTCATATTACATCAATCTATGCTTGACATTTGGCTTTGGTTAAGGTTGAAGCTAGTCGAAACGAAGAAAGACCAAAATGGACGAACTTGGTCAAGTTGGATGATTCTTGGACCAAATGGCTCTTCGTTGGTCTCAAACTTCTCCACATGGTTTATTGTGTCATATTACATCAATCTATGCTTGACATTTGGCTTTGGTTAAGGTTGAAGCTAGTCGAAACGAAGAAAGACCAAAATGGACGAACTTGGTCAAGTTGGATGATTCTTGGACCAAATGGCTCTTCGTTGGTCTCAAACTTCTCCACATGGTTTATTGTGTCATATTACATCAATCTATGCTTGACATTTGGCTTTGGTTAAGGTTGAAGCTAGTCGAAACGAAGAAAGACCAAAATGGACGAACTTGGTCAAGTTGGATGATTCTTGGACCAAATGGCTCTTCGTTGGTCTCAAACTTCTCCACATGGTTTATTGTGTCATATTACATCAATCTATGCTTGACATTTGGCTTTGGTTAAGGTTGAAGCTAGTCGAAACGAAGAAAGACCAAAATGGACGAACTTGGTCAAGTTGGATGATTCTTGGACCAAATGGCTCTTCGTTGGTCTCAAACTTCTCCACATGGTTTATTGTGTCATATTACATCAATCTATGCTTGACATTTGGCTTTGGTTAAGGTTGAAGCTAGTCGAAACGAAGAAAGACCAAAATGGACGAACTTGGTCAAGTTGGATGATTCTTGGACCAAATGGCTCTTCGTTGGTCTCAAACTTCTCCACATGGTTTATTGTGTCATATTACATCAATCTATGCTTGACATTTGGCTTTGGTTAAGGTTGAAGCTAGTCGAAACGAAGAAAGACCAAAATGGACGAACTTGGTCAAGTTGGATGATTCTTGGACCAAATGGCTCTTCGTTGGTCTCAAACTTCTCCACATGGTTTATTGTGTCATATTACATCAATCTATGCTTGACATTTGGCTTTGGTTAAGGTTGAAGCTAGTCGAAACGAAGAAAGACCAAAATGGACGAACTTGGTCAAGTTGGATGATTCTTGGACCAAATGGCTCTTCGTTGGTCTCAAACTTCTCCACATGGTTTATTGTGTCATATTACATCAATCTATGCTTGACATTTGGCTTTGGTTAAGGTTGAAGCTAGTCGAAACGAAGAAAGACCAAAATGGACGAACTTGGTCAAGTTGGATGATTCTTGGACCAAATGGCTCTTCGTTGGTCTCAAACTTCTCCACATGGTTTATTGTGTCATATTACATCAATCTATGCTTGACATTTGGCTTTGGTTAAGGTTGAAGCTAGTCGAAACGAAGAAAGACCAAAATGGACGAACTTGGTCAAGTTGGATGATTCTTGGACCAAATGGCTCTTCGTTGGTCTCAAACTTCTCCACATGGTTTATTGTGTCATATTACATCAATCTATGCTTGACATTTGGCTTTGGTTAAGGTTGAAGCTAGTCGAAACGAAGAAAGACCAAAATGGACGAACTTGGTCAAGTTGGATGATTCTTGGACCAAATGGCTCTTCGTTGGTCTCAAACTTCTCCACATGGTTTATTGTGTCATATTACATCAATCTATGCTTGACATTTGGCTTTGGTTAAGGTTGAAGCTAGTCGAAACGAAGAAAGACCAAAATGGACGAACTTGGTCAAGTTGGATGATTCTTGGACCAAATGGCTCTTCGTTGGTCTCAAACTTCTCCACATGGTTTATTGTGTCATATTACATCAATCTATGCTTGACATTTGGCTTTGGTTAAGGTTGAAGCTAGTCGAAACGAAGAAAGACCAAAATGGACGAACTTGGTCAAGTTGGATGATTCTTGGACCAAATGGCTCTTCGTTGGTCTCAAACTTCTCCACATGGTTTATTGTGTCATATTACATCAATCTATGCTTGACATTTGGCTTTGGTTAAGGTTGAAGCTAGTCGAAACGAAGAAAGACCAAAATGGACGAACTTGGTCAAGTTGGATGATTCTTGGACCAAATGGCTCTTCGTTGGTCTCAAACTTCTCCACATGGTTTATTGTGTCATATTACATCAATCTATGCTTGACATTTGGCTTTGGTTAAGGTTGAAGCTAGTCGAAACGAAGAAAGACCAAAATGGACGAACTTGGTCAAGTTGGATGATTCTTGGACCAAATGGCTCTTCGTTGGTCTCAAACTTCTCCACATGGTTTATTGTGTCATATTACATCAATCTATGCTTGACATTTGGCTTTGGTTAAGGTTGAAGCTAGTCGAAACGAAGAAAGACCAAAATGGACGAACTTGGTCAAGTTGGATGATTCTTGGACCAAATGGCTCTTCGTTGGTCTCAAACTTCTCCACATGGTTTATTGTGTCATATTACATCAATCTATGCTTGACATTTGGCTTTGGTTAAGGTTGAAGCTAGTCGAAACGAAGAAAGACCAAAATGGACGAACTTGGTCAAGTTGGATGATTCTTGGACCAAATGGCTCTTCGTTGGTCTCAAACTTCTCCACATGGTTTATTGTGTCATATTACATCAATCTATGCTTGACATTTGGCTTTGGTTAAGGTTGAAGCTAGTCGAAACGAAGAAAGACCAAAATGGACGAACTTGGTCAAGTTGGATGATTCTTGGACCAAATGGCTCTTCGTTGGTCTCAAACTTCTCCACATGGTTTATTGTGTCATATTACATCAATCTATGCTTGACATTTGGCTTTGGTTAAGGTTGAAGCTAGTCGAAACGAAGAAAGACCAAAATGGACGAACTTGGTCAAGTTGGATGATTCTTGGACCAAATGGCTCTTCGTTGGTCTCAAACTTCTCCACATGGTTTATTGTGTCATATTACATCAATCTATGCTTGACATTTGGCTTTGGTTAAGGTTGAAGCTAGTCGAAACGAAGAAAGACCAAAATGGACGAACTTGGTCAAGTTGGATGATTCTTGGACCAAATGGCTCTTCGTTGGTCTCAAACTTCTCCACATGGTTTATTGTGTCATATTACATCAATCTATGCTTGACATTTGGCTTTGGTTAAGGTTGAAGCTAGTCGAAACGAAGAAAGACCAAAATGGACGAACTTGGTCAAGTTGGATGATTCTTGGACCAAATGGCTCTTCGTTGGTCTCAAACTTCTCCACATGGTTTATTGTGTCATATTACATCAATCTATGCTTGACATTTGGCTTTGGTTAAGGTTGAAGCTAGTCGAAACGAAGAAAGACCAAAATGGACGAACTTGGTCAAGTTGGATGATTCTTGGACCAAATGGCTCTTCGTTGGTCTCAAACTTCTCCACATGGTTTATTGTGTCATATTACATCAATCTATGCTTGACATTTGGCTTTGGTTAAGGTTGAAGCTAGTCGAAACGAAGAAAGACCAAAATGGACGAACTTGGTCAAGTTGGATGATTCTTGGACCAAATGGCTCTTCGTTGGTCTCAAACTTCTCCACATGGTTTATTGTGTCATATTACATCAATCTATGCTTGACATTTGGCTTTGGTTAAGGTTGAAGCTAGTCGAAACGAAGAAAGACCAAAATGGACGAACTTGGTCAAGTTGGATGATTCTTGGACCAAATGGCTCTTCGTTGGTCTCAAACTTCTCCACATGGTTTATTGTGTCATATTACATCAATCTATGCTTGACATTTGGCTTTGGTTAAGGTTGAAGCTAGTCGAAACGAAGAAAGACCAAAATGGACGAACTTGGTCAAGTTGGATGATTCTTGGACCAAATGGCTCTTCGTTGGTCTCAAACTTCTCCACATGGTTTATTGTGTCATATTACATCAATCTATGCTTGACATTTGGCTTTGGTTAAGGTTGAAGCTAGTCGAAACGAAGAAAGACCAAAATGGACGAACTTGGTCAAGTTGGATGATTCTTGGACCAAATGGCTCTTCGTTGGTCTCAAACTTCTCCACATGGTTTATTGTGTCATATTACATCAATCTATGCTTGACATTTGGCTTTGGTTAAGGTTGAAGCTAGTCGAAACGAAGAAAGACCAAAATGGACGAACTTGGTCAAGTTGGATGATTCTTGGACCAAATGGCTCTTCGTTGGTCTCAAACTTCTCCACATGGTTTATTGTGTCATATTACATCAATCTATGCTTGACATTTGGCTTTGGTTAAGGTTGAAGCTAGTCGAAACGAAGAAAGACCAAAATGGACGAACTTGGTCAAGTTGGATGATTCTTGGACCAAATGGCTCTTCGTTGGTCTCAAACTTCTCCACATGGTTTATTGTGTCATATTACATCAATCTATGCTTGACATTTGGCTTTGGTTAAGGTTGAAGCTAGTCGAAACGAAGAAAGACCAAAATGGACGAACTTGGTCAAGTTGGATGATTCTTGGACCAAATGGCTCTTCGTTGGTCTCAAACTTCTCCACATGGTTTATTGTGTCATATTACATCAATCTATGCTTGACATTTGGCTTTGGTTAAGGTTGAAGCTAGTCGAAACGAAGAAAGACCAAAATGGACGAACTTGGTCAAGTTGGATGATTCTTGGACCAAATGGCTCTTCGTTGGTCTCAAACTTCTCCACATGGTTTATTGTGTCATATTACATCAATCTATGCTTGACATTTGGCTTTGGTTAAGGTTGAAGCTAGTCGAAACGAAGAAAGACCAAAATGGACGAACTTGGTCAAGTTGGATGATTCTTGGACCAAATGGCTCTTCGTTGGTCTCAAACTTCTCCACATGGTTTATTGTGTCATATTACATCAATCTATGCTTGACATTTGGCTTTGGTTAAGGTTGAAGCTAGTCGAAACGAAGAAAGACCAAAATGGACGAACTTGGTCAAGTTGGATGATTCTTGGACCAAATGGCTCTTCGTTGGTCTCAAACTTCTCCACATGGTTTATTGTGTCATATTACATCAATCTATGCTTGACATTTGGCTTTGGTTAAGGTTGAAGCTAGTCGAAACGAAGAAAGACCAAAATGGACGAACTTGGTCAAGTTGGATGATTCTTGGACCAAATGGCTCTTCGTTGGTCTCAAACTTCTCCACATGGTTTATTGTGTCATATTACATCAATCTATGCTTGACATTTGGCTTTGGTTAAGGTTGAAGCTAGTCGAAACGAAGAAAGACCAAAATGGACGAACTTGGTCAAGTTGGATGATTCTTGGACCAAATGGCTCTTCGTTGGTCTCAAACTTCTCCACATGGTTTATTGTGTCATATTACATCAATCTATGCTTGACATTTGGCTTTGGTTAAGGTTGAAGCTAGTCGAAACGAAGAAAGACCAAAATGGACGAACTTGGTCAAGTTGGATGATTCTTGGACCAAATGGCTCTTCGTTGGTCTCAAACTTCTCCACATGGTTTATTGTGTCATATTACATCAATCTATGCTTGACATTTGGCTTTGGTTAAGGTTGAAGCTAGTCGAAACGAAGAAAGACCAAAATGGACGAACTTGGTCAAGTTGGATGATTCTTGGACCAAATGGCTCTTCGTTGGTCTCAAACTTCTCCACATGGTTTATTGTGTCATATTACATCAATCTATGCTTGACATTTGGCTTTGGTTAAGGTTGAAGCTAGTCGAAACGAAGAAAGACCAAAATGGACGAACTTGGTCAAGTTGGATGATTCTTGGACCAAATGGCTCTTCGTTGGTCTCAAACTTCTCCACATGGTTTATTGTGTCATATTACATCAATCTATGCTTGACATTTGGCTTTGGTTAAGGTTGAAGCTAGTCGAAACGAAGAAAGACCAAAATGGACGAACTTGGTCAAGTTGGATGATTCTTGGACCAAATGGCTCTTCGTTGGTCTCAAACTTCTCCACATGGTTTATTGTGTCATATTACATCAATCTATGCTTGACATTTGGCTTTGGTTAAGGTTGAAGCTAGTCGAAACGAAGAAAGACCAAAATGGACGAACTTGGTCAAGTTGGATGATTCTTGGACCAAATGGCTCTTCGTTGGTCTCAAACTTCTCCACATGGTTTATTGTGTCATATTACATCAATCTATGCTTGACATTTGGCTTTGGTTAAGGTTGAAGCTAGTCGAAACGAAGAAAGACCAAAATGGACGAACTTGGTCAAGTTGGATGATTCTTGGACCAAATGGCTCTTCGTTGGTCTCAAACTTCTCCACATGGTTTATTGTGTCATATTACATCAATCTATGCTTGACATTTGGCTTTGGTTAAGGTTGAAGCTAGTCGAAACGAAGAAAGACCAAAATGGACGAACTTGGTCAAGTTGGATGATTCTTGGACCAAATGGCTCTTCGTTGGTCTCAAACTTCTCCACATGGTTTATTGTGTCATATTACATCAATCTATGCTTGACATTTGGCTTTGGTTAAGGTTGAAGCTAGTCGAAACGAAGAAAGACCAAAATGGACGAACTTGGTCAAGTTGGATGATTCTTGGACCAAATGGCTCTTCGTTGGTCTCAAACTTCTCCACATGGTTTATTGTGTCATATTACATCAATCTATGCTTGACATTTGGCTTTGGTTAAGGTTGAAGCTAGTCGAAACGAAGAAAGACCAAAATGGACGAACTTGGTCAAGTTGGATGATTCTTGGACCAAATGGCTCTTCGTTGGTCTCAAACTTCTCCACATGGTTTATTGTGTCATATTACATCAATCTATGCTTGACATTTGGCTTTGGTTAAGGTTGAAGCTAGTCGAAACGAAGAAAGACCAAAATGGACGAACTTGGTCAAGTTGGATGATTCTTGGACCAAATGGCTCTTCGTTGGTCTCAAACTTCTCCACATGGTTTATTGTGTCATATTACATCAATCTATGCTTGACATTTGGCTTTGGTTAAGGTTGAAGCTAGTCGAAACGAAGAAAGACCAAAATGGACGAACTTGGTCAAGTTGGATGATTCTTGGACCAAATGGCTCTTCGTTGGTCTCAAACTTCTCCACATGGTTTATTGTGTCATATTACATCAATCTATGCTTGACATTTGGCTTTGGTTAAGGTTGAAGCTAGTCGAAACGAAGAAAGACCAAAATGGACGAACTTGGTCAAGTTGGATGATTCTTGGACCAAATGGCTCTTCGTTGGTCTCAAACTTCTCCACATGGTTTATTGTGTCATATTACATCAATCTATGCTTGACATTTGGCTTTGGTTAAGGTTGAAGCTAGTCGAAACGAAGAAAGACCAAAATGGACGAACTTGGTCAAGTTGGATGATTCTTGGACCAAATGGCTCTTCGTTGGTCTCAAACTTCTCCACATGGTTTATTGTGTCATATTACATCAATCTATGCTTGACATTTGGCTTTGGTTAAGGTTGAAGCTAGTCGAAACGAAGAAAGACCAAAATGGACGAACTTGGTCAAGTTGGATGATTCTTGGACCAAATGGCTCTTCGTTGGTCTCAAACTTCTCCACATGGTTTATTGTGTCATATTACATCAATCTATGCTTGACATTTGGCTTTGGTTAAGGTTGAAGCTAGTCGAAACGAAGAAAGACCAAAATGGACGAACTTGGTCAAGTTGGATGATTCTTGGACCAAATGGCTCTTCGTTGGTCTCAAACTTCTCCACATGGTTTATTGTGTCATATTACATCAATCTATGCTTGACATTTGGCTTTGGTTAAGGTTGAAGCTAGTCGAAACGAAGAAAGACCAAAATGGACGAACTTGGTCAAGTTGGATGATTCTTGGACCAAATGGCTCTTCGTTGGTCTCAAACTTCTCCACATGGTTTATTGTGTCATATTACATCAATCTATGCTTGACATTTGGCTTTGGTTAAGGTTGAAGCTAGTCGAAACGAAGAAAGACCAAAATGGACGAACTTGGTCAAGTTGGATGATTCTTGGACCAAATGGCTCTTCGTTGGTCTCAAACTTCTCCACATGGTTTATTGTGTCATATTACATCAATCTATGCTTGACATTTGGCTTTGGTTAAGGTTGAAGCTAGTCGAAACGAAGAAAGACCAAAATGGACGAACTTGGTCAAGTTGGATGATTCTTGGACCAAATGGCTCTTCGTTGGTCTCAAACTTCTCCACATGGTTTATTGTGTCATATTACATCAATCTATGCTTGACATTTGGCTTTGGTTAAGGTTGAAGCTAGTCGAAACGAAGAAAGACCAAAATGGACGAACTTGGTCAAGTTGGATGATTCTTGGACCAAATGGCTCTTCGTTGGTCTCAAACTTCTCCACATGGTTTATTGTGTCATATTACATCAATCTATGCTTGACATTTGGCTTTGGTTAAGGTTGAAGCTAGTCGAAACGAAGAAAGACCAAAATGGACGAACTTGGTCAAGTTGGATGATTCTTGGACCAAATGGCTCTTCGTTGGTCTCAAACTTCTCCACATGGTTTATTGTGTCATATTACATCAATCTATGCTTGACATTTGGCTTTGGTTAAGGTTGAAGCTAGTCGAAACGAAGAAAGACCAAAATGGACGAACTTGGTCAAGTTGGATGATTCTTGGACCAAATGGCTCTTCGTTGGTCTCAAACTTCTCCACATGGTTTATTGTGTCATATTACATCAATCTATGCTTGACATTTGGCTTTGGTTAAGGTTGAAGCTAGTCGAAACGAAGAAAGACCAAAATGGACGAACTTGGTCAAGTTGGATGATTCTTGGACCAAATGGCTCTTCGTTGGTCTCAAACTTCTCCACATGGTTTATTGTGTCATATTACATCAATCTATGCTTGACATTTGGCTTTGGTTAAGGTTGAAGCTAGTCGAAACGAAGAAAGACCAAAATGGACGAACTTGGTCAAGTTGGATGATTCTTGGACCAAATGGCTCTTCGTTGGTCTCAAACTTCTCCACATGGTTTATTGTGTCATATTACATCAATCTATGCTTGACATTTGGCTTTGGTTAAGGTTGAAGCTAGTCGAAACGAAGAAAGACCAAAATGGACGAACTTGGTCAAGTTGGATGATTCTTGGACCAAATGGCTCTTCGTTGGTCTCAAACTTCTCCACATGGTTTATTGTGTCATATTACATCAATCTATGCTTGACATTTGGCTTTGGTTAAGGTTGAAGCTAGTCGAAACGAAGAAAGACCAAAATGGACGAACTTGGTCAAGTTGGATGATTCTTGGACCAAATGGCTCTTCGTTGGTCTCAAACTTCTCCACATGGTTTATTGTGTCATATTACATCAATCTATGCTTGACATTTGGCTTTGGTTAAGGTTGAAGCTAGTCGAAACGAAGAAAGACCAAAATGGACGAACTTGGTCAAGTTGGATGATTCTTGGACCAAATGGCTCTTCGTTGGTCTCAAACTTCTCCACATGGTTTATTGTGTCATATTACATCAATCTATGCTTGACATTTGGCTTTGGTTAAGGTTGAAGCTAGTCGAAACGAAGAAAGACCAAAATGGACGAACTTGGTCAAGTTGGATGATTCTTGGACCAAATGGCTCTTCGTTGGTCTCAAACTTCTCCACATGGTTTATTGTGTCATATTACATCAATCTATGCTTGACATTTGGCTTTGGTTAAGGTTGAAGCTAGTCGAAACGAAGAAAGACCAAAATGGACGAACTTGGTCAAGTTGGATGATTCTTGGACCAAATGGCTCTTCGTTGGTCTCAAACTTCTCCACATGGTTTATTGTGTCATATTACATCAATCTATGCTTGACATTTGGCTTTGGTTAAGGTTGAAGCTAGTCGAAACGAAGAAAGACCAAAATGGACGAACTTGGTCAAGTTGGATGATTCTTGGACCAAATGGCTCTTCGTTGGTCTCAAACTTCTCCACATGGTTTATTGTGTCATATTACATCAATCTATGCTTGACATTTGGCTTTGGTTAAGGTTGAAGCTAGTCGAAACGAAGAAAGACCAAAATGGACGAACTTGGTCAAGTTGGATGATTCTTGGACCAAATGGCTCTTCGTTGGTCTCAAACTTCTCCACATGGTTTATTGTGTCATATTACATCAATCTATGCTTGACATTTGGCTTTGGTTAAGGTTGAAGCTAGTCGAAACGAAGAAAGACCAAAATGGACGAACTTGGTCAAGTTGGATGATTCTTGGACCAAATGGCTCTTCGTTGGTCTCAAACTTCTCCACATGGTTTATTGTGTCATATTACATCAATCTATGCTTGACATTTGGCTTTGGTTAAGGTTGAAGCTAGTCGAAACGAAGAAAGACCAAAATGGACGAACTTGGTCAAGTTGGATGATTCTTGGACCAAATGGCTCTTCGTTGGTCTCAAACTTCTCCACATGGTTTATTGTGTCATATTACATCAATCTATGCTTGACATTTGGCTTTGGTTAAGGTTGAAGCTAGTCGAAACGAAGAAAGACCAAAATGGACGAACTTGGTCAAGTTGGATGATTCTTGGACCAAATGGCTCTTCGTTGGTCTCAAACTTCTCCACATGGTTTATTGTGTCATATTACATCAATCTATGCTTGACATTTGGCTTTGGTTAAGGTTGAAGCTAGTCGAAACGAAGAAAGACCAAAATGGACGAACTTGGTCAAGTTGGATGATTCTTGGACCAAATGGCTCTTCGTTGGTCTCAAACTTCTCCACATGGTTTATTGTGTCATATTACATCAATCTATGCTTGACATTTGGCTTTGGTTAAGGTTGAAGCTAGTCGAAATGAAGAAAGACCAAAATGGACGAACTTGGTCAAGTTGGATGATTCTTGGACCAAATGGCTCTTCGTTGGTCTCAAACTTCTCCACATGGTTTATTGTGTCATATTACATCAATCTATGCTTGACATTTGGCTTTGGTTAAGGTTGAAGCTAGTCGAAATGAAGAAAGACCAAAATGGACGAACTTGGTCAAGTTGGATGATTCTTGGACCAAATGGCTCTTCGTTGGTCTCAAACTTCTCCACATGGTTTATTGTGTCATATTACATCAATCTATGCTTGACATTTGGCTTTGGTTAAGGTTGAAGCTAGTCGAAATGAAGAAAGACCAAAATGGACGAACTTGGTCAAGTTGGATGATTCTTGGACCAAATGGCTCTTCGTTGGTCTCAAACTTCTCCACATGGTTTATTGTGTCATATTACATCAATCTATGCTTGACATTTGGCTTTGGTTAAGGTTGAAGCTAGTCGAAATGAAGAAAGACCAAAATGGACGAACTTGGTCAAGTTGGATGATTCTTGGACCAAATGGCTCTTCGTTGGTCTCAAACTTCTCCACATGGTTTATTGTGTCATATTACATCAATCTATGCTTGACATTTGGCTTTGGTTAAGGTTGAAGCTAGTCGAAATGAAGAAAGACCAAAATGGACGAACTTGGTCAAGTTGGATGATTCTTGGACCAAATGGCTCTTCGTTGGTCTCAAACTTCTCCACATGGTTTATTGTGTCATATTACATCAATCTATGCTTGACATTTGGCTTTGGTTAAGGTTGAAGCTAGTCGAAATGAAGAAAGACCAAAATGGACGAACTTGGTAAGTTGGATGATTCTTGGACCAAATGGCTCTTCGTTGGTCTCAAACTTCTCCACATGGTTTATTGTGTCATATTACATCAATCTATGCTTGACATTTGGCTTTGGTTAAGGTTGAAGCTAGTCGAAATGAAGAAAGACCAAAATGGACGAACTTGGTTAAGTTGGATGATTCTTGGACCAAATGGCTCTTCGTTGGTCTCAAACTTCTCCACATGGTTTATTGTGTCATATTACATCAATCTATGCTTGACATTTGGCTTTGGTTAAGGTTGAAGCTAGTCGAAATGAAGAAAGACCAAATGGACGAACTTGGTAAAGTTGGATGATTCTTGGACCAAATGGCTCTTCGTTGGTCTCAAACTTCTCCACATGGTTTATTGTGTCATATTACATCAATCTATGCTTGACATTTGGCTTTGGTTAAGGTTGAAGCTAGTCGAAATGAAGAAAGACCAAAATGGACGAACTTGGTAAAGTTGGATGATTCTTGGACCAAATGGCTCTTCGTTGGTCTCAAACTTCTCCACATGGTTTATTGTGTCATATTACATCAATCTATGCTTGACATTTGGCTTTGGTTAAGGTTGAAGCTAGTCGAAATGAAGAAAGACCAAATGGACGAACTTGGTAAAGTTGGATGATTCTTGGACCAAATGGCTCTTCGTTGGTCTCAAACTTCTCCACATGGTTTATTGTGTCATATTACATCAATCTATGCTTGACATTTGGCTTTGGTTAAGGTTGAAGCTAGTCGAAATGAAGAAAGACCAAAATGGACGAACTTGGTTAAGTTGGATGATTCTTGGACCAAATGGCTCTTCGTTGGTCTCAAACTTCTCCACATGGTTTATTGTGTCATATTACATCAATCTATGCTTGACATTTGGCTTTGGTTAAGGTTGAAGCTAGTCGAAATGAAGAAAGACCAAATGGACGAACTTGGTTAAGTTGGATGATTCTTGGACCAAATGGCTCTTCGTTGGTCTCAAACTTCTCCACATGGTTTATTGTGTCATATTACATCAATCTATGCTTGACATTTGGCTTTGGTTAAGGTTGAAGCTAGTCGAAATGAAGAAAGACCAAAATGGACGAACTTGGTAAAGTTGGATGATTCTTGGACCAAATGGCTCTTCGTTGGTCTCAAACTTCTCCACATGGTTTATTGTGTCATATTACATCAATCTATGCTTGACATTTGGCTTTGGTTAAGGTTGAAGCTAGTCGAAATGAAGAAAGACAAAATGGACGAACTTGGTTAAGTTGGATGATTCTTGGACCAAATGGCTCTTCGTTGGTCTCAAACTTCTCCACATGGTTTATTGTGTCATATTACATCAATCTATGCTTGACATTTGGCTTTGGTTAAGGTTGAAGCTAGTCGAAATGAAGAAAGACCAAAATGGACGAACTTGGTTAAGTTGGATGATTCTTGGACCAAATGGCTCTTCGTTGGTCTCAAACTTCTCCACATGGTTTATTGTGTCATATTACATCAATCTATGCTTGACATTTGGCTTTGGTTAAGGTTGAAGCTAGTCGAAATGAAGAAAGACCAAATGGACGAACTTGGTAAAGTTGGATGATTCTTGGACCAAATGGCTCTTCGTTGGTCTCAAACTTCTCCACATGGTTTATTGTGTCATATTACATCAATCTATGCTTGACATTTGGCTTTGGTTAAGGTTGAAGCTAGTCGAAATGAAGAAAGACCAAATGGACGAACTTGGTAAAGTTGGATGATTCTTGGACCAAATGGCTCTTCGTTGGTCTCAAACTTCTCCACATGGTTTATTGTGTCATATTACATCAATCTATGCTTGACATTTGGCTTTGGTTAAGGTTGAAGCTAGTCGAAATGAAGAAAGACCAAATGGACGAACTTGGTAAAGTTGGATGATTCTTGGACCAAATGGCTCTTCGTTGGTCTCAAACTTCTCCACATGGTTTATTGTGTCATATTACATCAATCTATGCTTGACATTTGGCTTTGGTTAAGGTTGAAGCTAGTCGAAATGAAGAAAGACCAAATGGACGAACTTGGTAAAGTTGGATGATTCTTGGACCAAATGGCTCTTCGTTGGTCTCAAACTTCTCCACATGGTTTATTGTGTCATATTACATCAATCTATGCTTGACATTTGGCTTTGGTTAAGGTTGAAGCTAGTCGAAATGAAGAAAGACCAAAATGGACGAACTTGGTAAGTTGGATGATTCTTGGACCAAATGGCTCTTCGTTGGTCTCAAACTTCTCCACATGGTTTATTGTGTCATATTACATCAATCTATGCTTGACATTTGGCTTTGGTTAAGGTTGAAGCTAGTCGAAATGAAGAAAGACCAAATGGACGAACTTGGTAAAGTTGGATGATTCTTGGACCAAATGGCTCTTCGTTGGTCTCAAACTTCTCCACATGGTTTATTGTGTCATATTACATCAATCTATGCTTGACATTTGGCTTTGGTTAAGGTTGAAGCTAGTCGAAATGAAGAAAGACCAAATGGACGAACTTGGTTAAGTTGGATGATTCTTGGACCAAATGGCTCTTCGTTGGTCTCAAACTTCTCCACATGGTTTATTGTGTCATATTACATCAATCTATGCTTGACATTTGGCTTTGGTTAAGGTTGAAGCTAGTCGAAATGAAGAAAGACCAAAATGGACGAACTTGGTAAGTTGGATGATTCTTGGACCAAATGGCTCTTCGTTGGTCTCAAACTTCTCCACATGGTTTATTGTGTCATATTACATCAATCTATGCTTGACATTTGGCTTTGGTTAAGGTTGAAGCTAGTCGAAATGAAGAAAGACCAAATGGACGAACTTGGTAAGTTGGATGATTCTTGGACCAAATGGCTCTTCGTTGGTCTCAAACTTCTCCACATGGTTTATTGTGTCATATTACATCAATCTATGCTTGACATTTGGCTTTGGTTAAGGTTGAAGCTAGTCGAAATGAAGAAAGACCAAATGGACGAACTTGGTTAAGTTGGATGATTCTTGGACCAAATGGCTCTTCGTTGGTCTCAAACTTCTCCACATGGTTTATTGTGTCATATTACATCAATCTATGCTTGACATTTGGCTTTGGTTAAGGTTGAAGCTAGTCGAAATGAAGAAAGACCAAATGGACGAACTTGGTAAAGTTGGATGATTCTTGGACCAAATGGCTCTTCGTTGGTCTCAAACTTCTCCACATGGTTTATTGTGTCATATTACATCAATCTATGCTTGACATTTGGCTTTGGTTAAGGTTGAAGCTAGTCGAAATGAAGAAAGACCAAAATGGACGAACTTGGTTAAGTTGGATGATTCTTGGACCAAATGGCTCTTCGTTGGTCTCAAACTTCTCCACATGGTTTATTGTGTCATATTACATCAATCTATGCTTGACATTTGGCTTTGGTTAAGGTTGAAGCTAGTCGAAATGAAGAAAGACCAAATGGACGAACTTGGTAAGTTGGATGATTCTTGGACCAAATGGCTCTTCGTTGGTCTCAAACTTCTCCACATGGTTTATTGTGTCATATTACATCAATCTATGCTTGACATTTGGCTTTGGTTAAGGTTGAAGCTAGTCGAAATGAAGAAAGACCAAATGGACGAACTTGGTAAAGTTGGATGATTCTTGGACCAAATGGCTCTTCGTTGGTCTCAAACTTCTCCACATGGTTTATTGTGTCATATTACATCAATCTATGCTTGACATTTGGCTTTGGTTAAGGTTGAAGCTAGTCGAAATGAAGAAAGACCAAATGGACGAACTTGGTTAAGTTGGATGATTCTTGGACCAAATGGCTCTTCGTTGGTCTCAAACTTCTCCACATGGTTTATTGTGTCATATTACATCAATCTATGCTTGACATTTGGCTTTGGTTAAGGTTGAAGCTAGTCGAAATGAAGAAAGACCAAATGGACGAACTTGGTTAAGTTGGATGATTCTTGGACCAAATGGCTCTTCGTTGGTCTCAAACTTCTCCACATGGTTTATTGTGTCATATTACATCAATCTATGCTTGACATTTGGCTTTGGTTAAGGTTGAAGCTAGTCGAAATGAAGAAAGACCAAAATGGACGAACTTGGTTAAGTTGGATGATTCTTGGACCAAATGGCTCTTCGTTGGTCTCAAACTTCTCCACATGGTTTATTGTGTCATATTACATCAATCTATGCTTGACATTTGGCTTTGGTTAAGGTTGAAGCTAGTCGAAATGAAGAAAGACCAAATGGACGAACTTGGTTAAGTTGGATGATTCTTGGACCAAATGGCTCTTCGTTGGTCTCAAACTTCTCCACATGGTTTATTGTGTCATATTACATCAATCTATGCTTGACATTTGGCTTTGGTTAAGGTTGAAGCTAGTCGAAATGAAGAAAGACCAAATGGACGAACTTGGTAAGTTGGATGATTCTTGGACCAAATGGCTCTTCGTTGGTCTCAAACTTCTCCACATGGTTTATTGTGTCATATTACATCAATCTATGCTTGACATTTGGCTTTGGTTAAGGTTGAAGCTAGTCGAAATGAAGAAAGACCAAATGGACGAACTTGGTTAAGTTGGATGATTCTTGGACCAAATGGCTCTTCGTTGGTCTCAAACTTCTCCACATGGTTTATTGTGTCATATTACATCAATCTATGCTTGACATTTGGCTTTGGTTAAGGTTGAAGCTAGTCGAAATGAAGAAAGACCAAATGGACGAACTTGGTTAAGTTGGATGATTCTTGGACCAAATGGCTCTTCGTTGGTCTCAAACTTCTCCACATGGTTTATTGTGTCATATTACATCAATCTATGCTTGACATTTGGCTTTGGTTAAGGTTGAAGCTAGTCGAAATGAAGAAAGACCAAAATGGACGAACTTGGTAAAGTTGGATGATTCTTGGACCAAATGGCTCTTCGTTGGTCTCAAACTTCTCCACATGGTTTATTGTGTCATATTACATCAATCTATGCTTGACATTTGGCTTTGGTTAAGGTTGAAGCTAGTCGAAATGAAGAAAGACCAAAATGGACGAACTTGGTTAAGTTGGATGATTCTTGGACCAAATGGCTCTTCGTTGGTCTCAAACTTCTCCACATGGTTTATTGTGTCATATTACATCAATCTATGCTTGACATTTGGCTTTGGTTAAGGTTGAAGCTAGTCGAAATGAAGAAAGACCAAATGGACGAACTTGGTAAAGTTGGATGATTCTTGGACCAAATGGCTCTTCGTTGGTCTCAAACTTCTCCACATGGTTTATTGTGTCATATTACATCAATCTATGCTTGACATTTGGCTTTGGTTAAGGTTGAAGCTAGTCGAAATGAAGAAAGACCAAATGGACGAACTTGGTTAAGTTGGATGATTCTTGGACCAAATGGCTCTTCGTTGGTCTCAAACTTCTCCACATGGTTTATTGTGTCATATTACATCAATCTATGCTTGACATTTGGCTTTGGTTAAGGTTGAAGCTAGTCGAAATGAAGAAAGACCAAATGGACGAACTTGGTTAAGTTGGATGATTCTTGGACCAAATGGCTCTTCGTTGGTCTCAAACTTCTCCACATGGTTTATTGTGTCATATTACATCAATCTATGCTTGACATTTGGCTTTGGTTAAGGTTGAAGCTAGTCGAAATGAAGAAAGACCAAATGGACGAACTTGGTTAAGTTGGATGATTCTTGGACCAAATGGCTCTTCGTTGGTCTCAAACTTCTCCACATGGTTTATTGTGTCATATTACATCAATCTATGCTTGACATTTGGCTTTGGTTAAGGTTGAAGCTAGTCGAAATGAAGAAAGACCAAATGGACGAACTTGGTAAAGTTGGATGATTCTTGGACCAAATGGCTCTTCGTTGGTCTCAAACTTCTCCACATGGTTTATTGTGTCATATTACATCAATCTATGCTTGACATTTGGCTTTGGTTAAGGTTGAAGCTAGTCGAAATGAAGAAAGACCAAATGGACGAACTTGGTTAAGTTGGATGATTCTTGGACCAAATGGCTCTTCGTTGGTCTCAAACTTCTCCACATGGTTTATTGTGTCATATTACATCAATCTATGCTTGACATTTGGCTTTGGTTAAGGTTGAAGCTAGTCGAAATGAAGAAAGACCAAAATGGACGAACTTGGTTAAGTTGGATGATTCTTGGACCAAATGGCTCTTCGTTGGTCTCAAACTTCTCCACATGGTTTATTGTGTCATATTACATCAATCTATGCTTGACATTTGGCTTTGGTTAAGGTTGAAGCTAGTCGAAATGAAGAAAGACCAAATGGACGAACTTGGTTAAGTTGGATGATTCTTGGACCAAATGGCTCTTCGTTGGTCTCAAACTTCTCCACATGGTTTATTGTGTCATATTACATCAATCTATGCTTGACATTTGGCTTTGGTTAAGGTTGAAGCTAGTCGAAATGAAGAAAGACCAAATGGACGAACTTGGTTAAGTTGGATGATTCTTGGACCAAATGGCTCTTCGTTGGTCTCAAACTTCTCCACATGGTTTATTGTGTCATATTACATCAATCTATGCTTGACATTTGGCTTTGGTTAAGGTTGAAGCTAGTCGAAATGAAGAAAGACCAAATGGACGAACTTGGTTAAGTTGGATGATTCTTGGACCAAATGGCTCTTCGTTGGTCTCAAACTTCTCCACATGGTTTATTGTGTCATATTACATCAATCTATGCTTGACATTTGGCTTTGGTTAAGGTTGAAGCTAGTCGAAATGAAGAAAGACCAAATGGACGAACTTGGTAAAGTTGGATGATTCTTGGACCAAATGGCTCTTCGTTGGTCTCAAACTTCTCCACATGGTTTATTGTGTCATATTACATCAATCTATGCTTGACATTTGGCTTTGGTTAAGGTTGAAGCTAGTCGAAATGAAGAAAGACCAAAATGGACGAACTTGGTTAAGTTGGATGATTCTTGGACCAAATGGCTCTTCGTTGGTCTCAAACTTCTCCACATGGTTTATTGTGTCATATTACATCAATCTATGCTTGACATTTGGCTTTGGTTAAGGTTGAAGCTAGTCGAAATGAAGAAAGACAAAATGGACGAACTTGGTTAAGTTGGATGATTCTTGGACCAAATGGCTCTTCGTTGGTCTCAAACTTCTCCACATGGTTTATTGTGTCATATTACATCAATCTATGCTTGACATTTGGCTTTGGTTAAGGTTGAAGCTAGTCGAAATGAAGAAAGACCAAATGGACGAACTTGGTAAAGTTGGATGATTCTTGGACCAAATGGCTCTTCGTTGGTCTCAAACTTCTCCACATGGTTTATTGTGTCATATTACATCAATCTATGCTTGACATTTGGCTTTGGTTAAGGTTGAAGCTAGTCGAAATGAAGAAAGACCAAATGGACGAACTTGGTAAGTTGGATGATTCTTGGACCAAATGGCTCTTCGTTGGTCTCAAACTTCTCCACATGGTTTATTGTGTCATATTACATCAATCTATGCTTGACATTTGGCTTTGGTTAAGGTTGAAGCTAGTCGAAATGAAGAAAGACCAAATGGACGAACTTGGTAAAGTTGGATGATTCTTGGACCAAATGGCTCTTCGTTGGTCTCAAACTTCTCCACATGGTTTATTGTGTCATATTACATCAATCTATGCTTGACATTTGGCTTTGGTTAAGGTTGAAGCTAGTCGAAATGAAGAAAGACCAAAATGGACGAACTTGGTTAAGTTGGATGATTCTTGGACCAAATGGCTCTTCGTTGGTCTCAAACTTCTCCACATGGTTTATTGTGTCATATTACATCAATCTATGCTTGACATTTGGCTTTGGTTAAGGTTGAAGCTAGTCGAAATGAAGAAAGACCAAAATGGACGAACTTGGTAAAGTTGGATGATTCTTGGACCAAATGGCTCTTCGTTGGTCTCAAACTTCTCCACATGGTTTATTGTGTCATATTACATCAATCTATGCTTGACATTTGGCTTTGGTTAAGGTTGAAGCTAGTCGAAATGAAGAAAGACCAAAATGGACGAACTTGGTAAAGTTGGATGATTCTTGGACCAAATGGCTCTTCGTTGGTCTCAAACTTCTCCACATGGTTTATTGTGTCATATTACATCAATCTATGCTTGACATTTGGCTTTGGTTAAGGTTGAAGCTAGTCGAAATGAAGAAAGACCAAATGGACGAACTTGGTTAAGTTGGATGATTCTTGGACCAAATGGCTCTTCGTTGGTCTCAAACTTCTCCACATGGTTTATTGTGTCATATTACATCAATCTATGCTTGACATTTGGCTTTGGTTAAGGTTGAAGCTAGTCGAAATGAAGAAAGACCAAATGGACGAACTTGGTAAAGTTGGATGATTCTTGGACCAAATGGCTCTTCGTTGGTCTCAAACTTCTCCACATGGTTTATTGTGTCATATTACATCAATCTATGCTTGACATTTGGCTTTGGTTAAGGTTGAAGCTAGTCGAAATGAAGAAAGACCAAATGGACGAACTTGGTAAGTTGGATGATTCTTGGACCAAATGGCTCTTCGTTGGTCTCAAACTTCTCCACATGGTTTATTGTGTCATATTACATCAATCTATGCTTGACATTTGGCTTTGGTTAAGGTTGAAGCTAGTCGAAATGAAGAAAGACCAAATGGACGAACTTGGTTAAGTTGGATGATTCTTGGACCAAATGGCTCTTCGTTGGTCTCAAACTTCTCCACATGGTTTATTGTGTCATATTACATCAATCTATGCTTGACATTTGGCTTTGGTTAAGGTTGAAGCTAGTCGAAATGAAGAAAGACCAAATGGACGAACTTGGTTAAGTTGGATGATTCTTGGACCAAATGGCTCTTCGTTGGTCTCAAACTTCTCCACATGGTTTATTGTGTCATATTACATCAATCTATGCTTGACATTTGGCTTTGGTTAAGGTTGAAGCTAGTCGAAATGAAGAAAGACCAAATGGACGAACTTGGTTAAGTTGGATGATTCTTGGACCAAATGGCTCTTCGTTGGTCTCAAACTTCTCCACATGGTTTATTGTGTCATATTACATCAATCTATGCTTGACATTTGGCTTTGGTTAAGGTTGAAGCTAGTCGAAATGAAGAAAGACCAAATGGACGAACTTGGTTAAGTTGGATGATTCTTGGACCAAATGGCTCTTCGTTGGTCTCAAACTTCTCCACATGGTTTATTGTGTCATATTACATCAATCTATGCTTGACATTTGGCTTTGGTTAAGGTTGAAGCTAGTCGAAATGAAGAAAGACCAAATGGACGAACTTGGTAAAGTTGGATGATTCTTGGACCAAATGGCTCTTCGTTGGTCTCAAACTTCTCCACATGGTTTATTGTGTCATATTACATCAATCTATGCTTGACATTTGGCTTTGGTTAAGGTTGAAGCTAGTCGAAATGAAGAAAGACCAAATGGACGAACTTGGTTAAGTTGGATGATTCTTGGACCAAATGGCTCTTCGTTGGTCTCAAACTTCTCCACATGGTTTATTGTGTCATATTACATCAATCTATGCTTGACATTTGGCTTTGGTTAAGGTTGAAGCTAGTCGAAATGAAGAAAGACCAAATGGACGAACTTGGTTAAGTTGGATGATTCTTGGACCAAATGGCTCTTCGTTGGTCTCAAACTTCTCCACATGGTTTATTGTGTCATATTACATCAATCTATGCTTGACATTTGGCTTTGGTTAAGGTTGAAGCTAGTCGAAATGAAGAAAGACCAAATGGACGAACTTGGTTAAGTTGGATGATTCTTGGACCAAATGGCTCTTCGTTGGTCTCAAACTTCTCCACATGGTTTATTGTGTCATATTACATCAATCTATGCTTGACATTTGGCTTTGGTTAAGGTTGAAGCTAGTCGAAATGAAGAAAGACCAAATGGACGAACTTGGTAAGTTGGATGATTCTTGGACCAAATGGCTCTTCGTTGGTCTCAAACTTCTCCACATGGTTTATTGTGTCATATTACATCAATCTATGCTTGACATTTGGCTTTGGTTAAGGTTGAAGCTAGTCGAAATGAAGAAAGACCAAAATGGACGAACTTGGTAAGTTGGATGATTCTTGGACCAAATGGCTCTTCGTTGGTCTCAAACTTCTCCACATGGTTTATTGTGTCATATTACATCAATCTATGCTTGACATTTGGCTTTGGTTAAGGTTGAAGCTAGTCGAAATGAAGAAAGACCAAAATGGACGAACTTGGTTAAGTTGGATGATTCTTGGACCAAATGGCTCTTCGTTGGTCTCAAACTTCTCCACATGGTTTATTGTGTCATATTACATCAATCTATGCTTGACATTTGGCTTTGGTTAAGGTTGAAGCTAGTCGAAATGAAGAAAGACCAAATGGACGAACTTGGTAAAGTTGGATGATTCTTGGACCAAATGGCTCTTCGTTGGTCTCAAACTTCTCCACATGGTTTATTGTGTCATATTACATCAATCTATGCTTGACATTTGGCTTTGGTTAAGGTTGAAGCTAGTCGAAATGAAGAAAGACCAAATGGACGAACTTGGTAAAGTTGGATGATTCTTGGACCAAATGGCTCTTCGTTGGTCTCAAACTTCTCCACATGGTTTATTGTGTCATATTACATCAATCTATGCTTGACATTTGGCTTTGGTTAAGGTTGAAGCTAGTCGAAATGAAGAAAGACCAAATGGACGAACTTGGTAAGTTGGATGATTCTTGGACCAAATGGCTCTTCGTTGGTCTCAAACTTCTCCACATGGTTTATTGTGTCATATTACATCAATCTATGCTTGACATTTGGCTTTGGTTAAGGTTGAAGCTAGTCGAAATGAAGAAAGACCAAATGGACGAACTTGGTTAAGTTGGATGATTCTTGGACCAAATGGCTCTTCGTTGGTCTCAAACTTCTCCACATGGTTTATTGTGTCATATTACATCAATCTATGCTTGACATTTGGCTTTGGTTAAGGTTGAAGCTAGTCGAAATGAAGAAAGACCAAAATGGACGAACTTGGTAAGTTGGATGATTCTTGGACCAAATGGCTCTTCGTTGGTCTCAAACTTCTCCACATGGTTTATTGTGTCATATTACATCAATCTATGCTTGACATTTGGCTTTGGTTAAGGTTGAAGCTAGTCGAAATGAAGAAAGACCAAATGGACGAACTTGGTTAAGTTGGATGATTCTTGGACCAAATGGCTCTTCGTTGGTCTCAAACTTCTCCACATGGTTTATTGTGTCATATTACATCAATCTATGCTTGACATTTGGCTTTGGTTAAGGTTGAAGCTAGTCGAAATGAAGAAAGACCAAAATGGACGAACTTGGTTAAGTTGGATGATTCTTGGACCAAATGGCTCTTCGTTGGTCTCAAACTTCTCCACATGGTTTATTGTGTCATATTACATCAATCTATGCTTGACATTTGGCTTTGGTTAAGGTTGAAGCTAGTCGAAATGAAGAAAGACCAAATGGACGAACTTGGTAAAGTTGGATGATTCTTGGACCAAATGGCTCTTCGTTGGTCTCAAACTTCTCCACATGGTTTATTGTGTCATATTACATCAATCTATGCTTGACATTTGGCTTTGGTTAAGGTTGAAGCTAGTCGAAATGAAGAAAGACCAAATGGACGAACTTGGTAAAGTTGGATGATTCTTGGACCAAATGGCTCTTCGTTGGTCTCAAACTTCTCCACATGGTTTATTGTGTCATATTACATCAATCTATGCTTGACATTTGGCTTTGGTTAAGGTTGAAGCTAGTCGAAATGAAGAAAGACCAAATGGACGAACTTGGTTAAGTTGGATGATTCTTGGACCAAATGGCTCTTCGTTGGTCTCAAACTTCTCCACATGGTTTATTGTGTCATATTACATCAATCTATGCTTGACATTTGGCTTTGGTTAAGGTTGAAGCTAGTCGAAATGAAGAAAGACCAAATGGACGAACTTGGTTAAGTTGGATGATTCTTGGACCAAATGGCTCTTCGTTGGTCTCAAACTTCTCCACATGGTTTATTGTGTCATATTACATCAATCTATGCTTGACATTTGGCTTTGGTTAAGGTTGAAGCTAGTCGAAATGAAGAAAGACCAAATGGACGAACTTGGTAAAGTTGGATGATTCTTGGACCAAATGGCTCTTCGTTGGTCTCAAACTTCTCCACATGGTTTATTGTGTCATATTACATCAATCTATGCTTGACATTTGGCTTTGGTTAAGGTTGAAGCTAGTCGAAATGAAGAAAGACCAAATGGACGAACTTGGTAAAGTTGGATGATTCTTGGACCAAATGGCTCTTCGTTGGTCTCAAACTTCTCCACATGGTTTATTGTGTCATATTACATCAATCTATGCTTGACATTTGGCTTTGGTTAAGGTTGAAGCTAGTCGAAATGAAGAAAGACCAAATGGACGAACTTGGTTAAGTTGGATGATTCTTGGACCAAATGGCTCTTCGTTGGTCTCAAACTTCTCCACATGGTTTATTGTGTCATATTACATCAATCTATGCTTGACATTTGGCTTTGGTTAAGGTTGAAGCTAGTCGAAATGAAGAAAGACCAAATGGACGAACTTGGTTAAGTTGGATGATTCTTGGACCAAATGGCTCTTCGTTGGTCTCAAACTTCTCCACATGGTTTATTGTGTCATATTACATCAATCTATGCTTGACATTTGGCTTTGGTTAAGGTTGAAGCTAGTCGAAATGAAGAAAGACCAAATGGACGAACTTGGTAAGTTGGATGATTCTTGGACCAAATGGCTCTTCGTTGGTCTCAAACTTCTCCACATGGTTTATTGTGTCATATTACATCAATCTATGCTTGACATTTGGCTTTGGTTAAGGTTGAAGCTAGTCGAAATGAAGAAAGACCAAATGGACGAACTTGGTAAGTTGGATGATTCTTGGACCAAATGGCTCTTCGTTGGTCTCAAACTTCTCCACATGGTTTATTGTGTCATATTACATCAATCTATGCTTGACATTTGGCTTTGGTTAAGGTTGAAGCTAGTCGAAATGAAGAAAGACCAAAATGGACGAACTTGGTTAAGTTGGATGATTCTTGGACCAAATGGCTCTTCGTTGGTCTCAAACTTCTCCACATGGTTTATTGTGTCATATTACATCAATCTATGCTTGACATTTGGCTTTGGTTAAGGTTGAAGCTAGTCGAAATGAAGAAAGACCAAATGGACGAACTTGGTAAAGTTGGATGATTCTTGGACCAAATGGCTCTTCGTTGGTCTCAAACTTCTCCACATGGTTTATTGTGTCATATTACATCAATCTATGCTTGACATTTGGCTTTGGTTAAGGTTGAAGCTAGTCGAAATGAAGAAAGACCAAATGGACGAACTTGGTAAAGTTGGATGATTCTTGGACCAAATGGCTCTTCGTTGGTCTCAAACTTCTCCACATGGTTTATTGTGTCATATTACATCAATCTATGCTTGACATTTGGCTTTGGTTAAGGTTGAAGCTAGTCGAAATGAAGAAAGACCAAATGGACGAACTTGGTAAAGTTGGATGATTCTTGGACCAAATGGCTCTTCGTTGGTCTCAAACTTCTCCACATGGTTTATTGTGTCATATTACATCAATCTATGCTTGACATTTGGCTTTGGTTAAGGTTGAAGCTAGTCGAAATGAAGAAAGACCAAATGGACGAACTTGGTAAGTTGGATGATTCTTGGACCAAATGGCTCTTCGTTGGTCTCAAACTTCTCCACATGGTTTATTGTGTCATATTACATCAATCTATGCTTGACATTTGGCTTTGGTTAAGGTTGAAGCTAGTCGAAATGAAGAAAGACCAAAATGGACGAACTTGGTTAAGTTGGATGATTCTTGGACCAAATGGCTCTTCGTTGGTCTCAAACTTCTCCACATGGTTTATTGTGTCATATTACATCAATCTATGCTTGACATTTGGCTTTGGTTAAGGTTGAAGCTAGTCGAAATGAAGAAAGACCAAATGGACGAACTTGGTAAGTTGGATGATTCTTGGACCAAATGGCTCTTCGTTGGTCTCAAACTTCTCCACATGGTTTATTGTGTCATATTACATCAATCTATGCTTGACATTTGGCTTTGGTTAAGGTTGAAGCTAGTCGAAATGAAGAAAGACCAAATGGACGAACTTGGTTAAGTTGGATGATTCTTGGACCAAATGGCTCTTCGTTGGTCTCAAACTTCTCCACATGGTTTATTGTGTCATATTACATCAATCTATGCTTGACATTTGGCTTTGGTTAAGGTTGAAGCTAGTCGAAATGAAGAAAGACCAAATGGACGAACTTGGTAAAGTTGGATGATTCTTGGACCAAATGGCTCTTCGTTGGTCTCAAACTTCTCCACATGGTTTATTGTGTCATATTACATCAATCTATGCTTGACATTTGGCTTTGGTTAAGGTTGAAGCTAGTCGAAATGAAGAAAGACCAAATGGACGAACTTGGTAAGTTGGATGATTCTTGGACCAAATGGCTCTTCGTTGGTCTCAAACTTCTCCACATGGTTTATTGTGTCATATTACATCAATCTATGCTTGACATTTGGCTTTGGTTAAGGTTGAAGCTAGTCGAAATGAAGAAAGACCAAATGGACGAACTTGGTTAAGTTGGATGATTCTTGGACCAAATGGCTCTTCGTTGGTCTCAAACTTCTCCACATGGTTTATTGTGTCATATTACATCAATCTATGCTTGACATTTGGCTTTGGTTAAGGTTGAAGCTAGTCGAAATGAAGAAAGACCAAATGGACGAACTTGTTAAGTTGGATGATTCTTGGACCAAATGGCTCTTCGTTGGTCTCAAACTTCTCCACATGGTTTATTGTGTCATATTACATCAATCTATGCTTGACATTTGGCTTTGGTTAAGGTTGAAGCTAGTCGAAATGAAGAAAGACCAAAATGGACGAACTTGGTTAAGTTGGATGATTCTTGGACCAAATGGCTCTTCGTTGGTCTCAAACTTCTCCACATGGTTTATTGTGTCATATTACATCAATCTATGCTTGACATTTGGCTTTGGTTAAGGTTGAAGCTAGTCGAAATGAAGAAAGACCAAATGGACGAACTTGGTTAAGTTGGATGATTCTTGGACCAAATGGCTCTTCGTTGGTCTCAAACTTCTCCACATGGTTTATTGTGTCATATTACATCAATCTATGCTTGACATTTGGCTTTGGTTAAGGTTGAAGCTAGTCGAAATGAAGAAAGACCAAATGGACGAACTTGGTAAAGTTGGATGATTCTTGGACCAAATGGCTCTTCGTTGGTCTCAAACTTCTCCACATGGTTTATTGTGTCATATTACATCAATCTATGCTTGACATTTGGCTTTGGTTAAGGTTGAAGCTAGTCGAAATGAAGAAAGACCAAATGGACGAACTTGGTTAAGTTGGATGATTCTTGGACCAAATGGCTCTTCGTTGGTCTCAAACTTCTCCACATGGTTTATTGTGTCATATTACATCAATCTATGCTTGACATTTGGCTTTGGTTAAGGTTGAAGCTAGTCGAAATGAAGAAAGACCAAATGGACGAACTTGGTTAAGTTGGATGATTCTTGGACCAAATGGCTCTTCGTTGGTCTCAAACTTCTCCACATGGTTTATTGTGTCATATTACATCAATCTATGCTTGACATTTGGCTTTGGTTAAGGTTGAAGCTAGTCGAAATGAAGAAAGACCAAATGGACGAACTTGGTTAAGTTGGATGATTCTTGGACCAAATGGCTCTTCGTTGGTCTCAAACTTCTCCACATGGTTTATTGTGTCATATTACATCAATCTATGCTTGACATTTGGCTTTGGTTAAGGTTGAAGCTAGTCGAAATGAAGAAAGACCAAATGGACGAACTTGGTAAAGTTGGATGATTCTTGGACCAAATGGCTCTTCGTTGGTCTCAAACTTCTCCACATGGTTTATTGTGTCATATTACATCAATCTATGCTTGACATTTGGCTTTGGTTAAGGTTGAAGCTAGTCGAAATGAAGAAAGACCAAATGGACGAACTTGGTAAAGTTGGATGATTCTTGGACCAAATGGCTCTTCGTTGGTCTCAAACTTCTCCACATGGTTTATTGTGTCATATTACATCAATCTATGCTTGACATTTGGCTTTGGTTAAGGTTGAAGCTAGTCGAAATGAAGAAAGACCAAATGGACGAACTTGGTTAAGTTGGATGATTCTTGGACCAAATGGCTCTTCGTTGGTCTCAAACTTCTCCACATGGTTTATTGTGTCATATTACATCAATCTATGCTTGACATTTGGCTTTGGTTAAGGTTGAAGCTAGTCGAAATGAAGAAAGACCAAATGGACGAACTTGGTTAAGTTGGATGATTCTTGGACCAAATGGCTCTTCGTTGGTCTCAAACTTCTCCACATGGTTTATTGTGTCATATTACATCAATCTATGCTTGACATTTGGCTTTGGTTAAGGTTGAAGCTAGTCGAAATGAAGAAAGACCAAATGGACGAACTTGGTTAAGTTGGATGATTCTTGGACCAAATGGCTCTTCGTTGGTCTCAAACTTCTCCACATGGTTTATTGTGTCATATTACATCAATCTATGCTTGACATTTGGCTTTGGTTAAGGTTGAAGCTAGTCGAAATGAAGAAAGACCAAATGGACGAACTTGGTAAGTTGGATGATTCTTGGACCAAATGGCTCTTCGTTGGTCTCAAACTTCTCCACATGGTTTATTGTGTCATATTACATCAATCTATGCTTGACATTTGGCTTTGGTTAAGGTTGAAGCTAGTCGAAATGAAGAAAGACCAAATGGACGAACTTGGTAAGTTGGATGATTCTTGGACCAAATGGCTCTTCGTTGGTCTCAAACTTCTCCACATGGTTTATTGTGTCATATTACATCAATCTATGCTTGACATTTGGCTTTGGTTAAGGTTGAAGCTAGTCGAAATGAAGAAAGACCAAATGGACGAACTTGGTTAAGTTGGATGATTCTTGGACCAAATGGCTCTTCGTTGGTCTCAAACTTCTCCACATGGTTTATTGTGTCATATTACATCAATCTATGCTTGACATTTGGCTTTGGTTAAGGTTGAAGCTAGTCGAAATGAAGAAAGACCAAATGGACGAACTTGGTTAAGTTGGATGATTCTTGGACCAAATGGCTCTTCGTTGGTCTCAAACTTCTCCACATGGTTTATTGTGTCATATTACATCAATCTATGCTTGACATTTGGCTTTGGTTAAGGTTGAAGCTAGTCGAAATGAAGAAAGACCAAATGGACGAACTTGGTAAGTTGGATGATTCTTGGACCAAATGGCTCTTCGTTGGTCTCAAACTTCTCCACATGGTTTATTGTGTCATATTACATCAATCTATGCTTGACATTTGGCTTTGGTTAAGGTTGAAGCTAGTCGAAATGAAGAAAGACCAAATGGACGAACTTGGTAAAGTTGGATGATTCTTGGACCAAATGGCTCTTCGTTGGTCTCAAACTTCTCCACATGGTTTATTGTGTCATATTACATCAATCTATGCTTGACATTTGGCTTTGGTTAAGGTTGAAGCTAGTCGAAATGAAGAAAGACCAAATGGACGAACTTGGTAAAGTTGGATGATTCTTGGACCAAATGGCTCTTCGTTGGTCTCAAACTTCTCCACATGGTTTATTGTGTCATATTACATCAATCTATGCTTGACATTTGGCTTTGGTTAAGGTTGAAGCTAGTCGAAATGAAGAAAGACCAAAATGGACGAACTTGGTTAAGTTGGATGATTCTTGGACCAAATGGCTCTTCGTTGGTCTCAAACTTCTCCACATGGTTTATTGTGTCATATTACATCAATCTATGCTTGACATTTGGCTTTGGTTAAGGTTGAAGCTAGTCGAAATGAAGAAAGACCAAATGGACGAACTTGGTTAAGTTGGATGATTCTTGGACCAAATGGCTCTTCGTTGGTCTCAAACTTCTCCACATGGTTTATTGTGTCATATTACATCAATCTATGCTTGACATTTGGCTTTGGTTAAGGTTGAAGCTAGTCGAAATGAAGAAAGACCAAATGGACGAACTTGGTAAAGTTGGATGATTCTTGGACCAAATGGCTCTTCGTTGGTCTCAAACTTCTCCACATGGTTTATTGTGTCATATTACATCAATCTATGCTTGACATTTGGCTTTGGTTAAGGTTGAAGCTAGTCGAAATGAAGAAAGACCAAATGGACGAACTTGGTAAAGTTGGATGATTCTTGGACCAAATGGCTCTTCGTTGGTCTCAAACTTCTCCACATGGTTTATTGTGTCATATTACATCAATCTATGCTTGACATTTGGCTTTGGTTAAGGTTGAAGCTAGTCGAAATGAAGAAAGACCAAATGGACGAACTTGGTAAAGTTGGATGATTCTTGGACCAAATGGCTCTTCGTTGGTCTCAAACTTCTCCACATGGTTTATTGTGTCATATTACATCAATCTATGCTTGACATTTGGCTTTGGTTAAGGTTGAAGCTAGTCGAAATGAAGAAAGACCAAAATGGACGAACTTGGTAAAGTTGGATGATTCTTGGACCAAATGGCTCTTCGTTGGTCTCAAACTTCTCCACATGGTTTATTGTGTCATATTACATCAATCTATGCTTGACATTTGGCTTTGGTTAAGGTTGAAGCTAGTCGAAATGAAGAAAGACCAAATGGACGAACTTGGTAAAGTTGGATGATTCTTGGACCAAATGGCTCTTCGTTGGTCTCAAACTTCTCCACATGGTTTATTGTGTCATATTACATCAATCTATGCTTGACATTTGGCTTTGGTTAAGGTTGAAGCTAGTCGAAATGAAGAAAGACCAAATGGACGAACTTGGTAAAGTTGGATGATTCTTGGACCAAATGGCTCTTCGTTGGTCTCAAACTTCTCCACATGGTTTATTGTGTCATATTACATCAATCTATGCTTGACATTTGGCTTTGGTTAAGGTTGAAGCTAGTCGAAATGAAGAAAGACCAAATGGACGAACTTGGTAAGTTGGATGATTCTTGGACCAAATGGCTCTTCGTTGGTCTCAAACTTCTCCACATGGTTTATTGTGTCATATTACATCAATCTATGCTTGACATTTGGCTTTGGTTAAGGTTGAAGCTAGTCGAAATGAAGAAAGACCAAATGGACGAACTTGGTAAAGTTGGATGATTCTTGGACCAAATGGCTCTTCGTTGGTCTCAAACTTCTCCACATGGTTTATTGTGTCATATTACATCAATCTATGCTTGACATTTGGCTTTGGTTAAGGTTGAAGCTAGTCGAAATGAAGAAAGACCAAATGGACGAACTTGGTAAAGTTGGATGATTCTTGGACCAAATGGCTCTTCGTTGGTCTCAAACTTCTCCACATGGTTTATTGTGTCATATTACATCAATCTATGCTTGACATTTGGCTTTGGTTAAGGTTGAAGCTAGTCGAAATGAAGAAAGACCAAATGGACGAACTTGGTTAAGTTGGATGATTCTTGGACCAAATGGCTCTTCGTTGGTCTCAAACTTCTCCACATGGTTTATTGTGTCATATTACATCAATCTATGCTTGACATTTGGCTTTGGTTAAGGTTGAAGCTAGTCGAAATGAAGAAAGACCAAAATGGACGAACTTGGTTAAGTTGGATGATTCTTGGACCAAATGGCTCTTCGTTGGTCTCAAACTTCTCCACATGGTTTATTGTGTCATATTACATCAATCTATGCTTGACATTTGGCTTTGGTTAAGGTTGAAGCTAGTCGAAATGAAGAAAGACCAAATGGACGAACTTGGTTAAGTTGGATGATTCTTGGACCAAATGGCTCTTCGTTGGTCTCAAACTTCTCCACATGGTTTATTGTGTCATATTACATCAATCTATGCTTGACATTTGGCTTTGGTTAAGGTTGAAGCTAGTCGAAATGAAGAAAGACCAAAATGGACGAACTTGGTAAAGTTGGATGATTCTTGGACCAAATGGCTCTTCGTTGGTCTCAAACTTCTCCACATGGTTTATTGTGTCATATTACATCAATCTATGCTTGACATTTGGCTTTGGTTAAGGTTGAAGCTAGTCGAAATGAAGAAAGACCAAATGGACGAACTTGGTAAAGTTGGATGATTCTTGGACCAAATGGCTCTTCGTTGGTCTCAAACTTCTCCACATGGTTTATTGTGTCATATTACATCAATCTATGCTTGACATTTGGCTTTGGTTAAGGTTGAAGCTAGTCGAAATGAAGAAAGACCAAAATGGACGAACTTGGTAAAGTTGGATGATTCTTGGACCAAATGGCTCTTCGTTGGTCTCAAACTTCTCCACATGGTTTATTGTGTCATATTACATCAATCTATGCTTGACATTTGGCTTTGGTTAAGGTTGAAGCTAGTCGAAATGAAGAAAGACCAAATGGACGAACTTGGTAAAGTTGGATGATTCTTGGACCAAATGGCTCTTCGTTGGTCTCAAACTTCTCCACATGGTTTATTGTGTCATATTACATCAATCTATGCTTGACATTTGGCTTTGGTTAAGGTTGAAGCTAGTCGAAATGAAGAAAGACCAAATGGACGAACTTGGTTAAGTTGGATGATTCTTGGACCAAATGGCTCTTCGTTGGTCTCAAACTTCTCCACATGGTTTATTGTGTCATATTACATCAATCTATGCTTGACATTTGGCTTTGGTTAAGGTTGAAGCTAGTCGAAATGAAGAAAGACCAAATGGACGAACTTGGTTAAGTTGGATGATTCTTGGACCAAATGGCTCTTCGTTGGTCTCAAACTTCTCCACATGGTTTATTGTGTCATATTACATCAATCTATGCTTGACATTTGGCTTTGGTTAAGGTTGAAGCTAGTCGAAATGAAGAAAGACCAAATGGACGAACTTGGTAAAGTTGGATGATTCTTGGACCAAATGGCTCTTCGTTGGTCTCAAACTTCTCCACATGGTTTATTGTGTCATATTACATCAATCTATGCTTGACATTTGGCTTTGGTTAAGGTTGAAGCTAGTCGAAATGAAGAAAGACCAAATGGACGAACTTGGTAAAGTTGGATGATTCTTGGACCAAATGGCTCTTCGTTGGTCTCAAACTTCTCCACATGGTTTATTGTGTCATATTACATCAATCTATGCTTGACATTTGGCTTTGGTTAAGGTTGAAGCTAGTCGAAATGAAGAAAGACCAAATGGACGAACTTGGTAAAGTTGGATGATTCTTGGACCAAATGGCTCTTCGTTGGTCTCAAACTTCTCCACATGGTTTATTGTGTCATATTACATCAATCTATGCTTGACATTTGGCTTTGGTTAAGGTTGAAGCTAGTCGAAATGAAGAAAGACCAAATGGACGAACTTGGTAAGTTGGATGATTCTTGGACCAAATGGCTCTTCGTTGGTCTCAAACTTCTCCACATGGTTTATTGTGTCATATTACATCAATCTATGCTTGACATTTGGCTTTGGTTAAGGTTGAAGCTAGTCGAAATGAAGAAAGACCAAATGGACGAACTTGGTTAAGTTGGATGATTCTTGGACCAAATGGCTCTTCGTTGGTCTCAAACTTCTCCACATGGTTTATTGTGTCATATTACATCAATCTATGCTTGACATTTGGCTTTGGTTAAGGTTGAAGCTAGTCGAAATGAAGAAAGACCAAATGGACGAACTTGGTTAAGTTGGATGATTCTTGGACCAAATGGCTCTTCGTTGGTCTCAAACTTCTCCACATGGTTTATTGTGTCATATTACATCAATCTATGCTTGACATTTGGCTTTGGTTAAGGTTGAAGCTAGTCGAAATGAAGAAAGACCAAAATGGACGAACTTGGTTAAGTTGGATGATTCTTGGACCAAATGGCTCTTCGTTGGTCTCAAACTTCTCCACATGGTTTATTGTGTCATATTACATCAATCTATGCTTGACATTTGGCTTTGGTTAAGGTTGAAGCTAGTCGAAATGAAGAAAGACCAAATGGACGAACTTGGTAAGTTGGATGATTCTTGGACCAAATGGCTCTTCGTTGGTCTCAAACTTCTCCACATGGTTTATTGTGTCATATTACATCAATCTATGCTTGACATTTGGCTTTGGTTAAGGTTGAAGCTAGTCGAAATGAAGAAAGACCAAATGGACGAACTTGGTTAAGTTGGATGATTCTTGGACCAAATGGCTCTTCGTTGGTCTCAAACTTCTCCACATGGTTTATTGTGTCATATTACATCAATCTATGCTTGACATTTGGCTTTGGTTAAGGTTGAAGCTAGTCGAAATGAAGAAAGACAAAATGGACGAACTTGGTTAAGTTGGATGATTCTTGGACCAAATGGCTCTTCGTTGGTCTCAAACTTCTCCACATGGTTTATTGTGTCATATTACATCAATCTATGCTTGACATTTGGCTTTGGTTAAGGTTGAAGCTAGTCGAAATGAAGAAAGACCAAATGGACGAACTTGGTTAAGTTGGATGATTCTTGGACCAAATGGCTCTTCGTTGGTCTCAAACTTCTCCACATGGTTTATTGTGTCATATTACATCAATCTATGCTTGACATTTGGCTTTGGTTAAGGTTGAAGCTAGTCGAAATGAAGAAAGACCAAATGGACGAACTTGGTAAAGTTGGATGATTCTTGGACCAAATGGCTCTTCGTTGGTCTCAAACTTCTCCACATGGTTTATTGTGTCATATTACATCAATCTATGCTTGACATTTGGCTTTGGTTAAGGTTGAAGCTAGTCGAAATGAAGAAAGACCAAATGGACGAACTTGGTTAAGTTGGATGATTCTTGGACCAAATGGCTCTTCGTTGGTCTCAAACTTCTCCACATGGTTTATTGTGTCATATTACATCAATCTATGCTTGACATTTGGCTTTGGTTAAGGTTGAAGCTAGTCGAAATGAAGAAAGACCAAATGGACGAACTTGGTTAAGTTGGATGATTCTTGGACCAAATGGCTCTTCGTTGGTCTCAAACTTCTCCACATGGTTTATTGTGTCATATTACATCAATCTATGCTTGACATTTGGCTTTGGTTAAGGTTGAAGCTAGTCGAAATGAAGAAAGACCAAATGGACGAACTTGGTTAAGTTGGATGATTCTTGGACCAAATGGCTCTTCGTTGGTCTCAAACTTCTCCACATGGTTTATTGTGTCATATTACATCAATCTATGCTTGACATTTGGCTTTGGTTAAGGTTGAAGCTAGTCGAAATGAAGAAAGACCAAATGGACGAACTTGGTAAAGTTGGATGATTCTTGGACCAAATGGCTCTTCGTTGGTCTCAAACTTCTCCACATGGTTTATTGTGTCATATTACATCAATCTATGCTTGACATTTGGCTTTGGTTAAGGTTGAAGCTAGTCGAAATGAAGAAAGACCAAATGGACGAACTTGGTTAAGTTGGATGATTCTTGGACCAAATGGCTCTTCGTTGGTCTCAAACTTCTCCACATGGTTTATTGTGTCATATTACATCAATCTATGCTTGACATTTGGCTTTGGTTAAGGTTGAAGCTAGTCGAAATGAAGAAAGACCAAATGGACGAACTTGGTAAAGTTGGATGATTCTTGGACCAAATGGCTCTTCGTTGGTCTCAAACTTCTCCACATGGTTTATTGTGTCATATTACATCAATCTATGCTTGACATTTGGCTTTGGTTAAGGTTGAAGCTAGTCGAAATGAAGAAAGACCAAATGGACGAACTTGGTTAAGTTGGATGATTCTTGGACCAAATGGCTCTTCGTTGGTCTCAAACTTCTCCACATGGTTTATTGTGTCATATTACATCAATCTATGCTTGACATTTGGCTTTGGTTAAGGTTGAAGCTAGTCGAAATGAAGAAAGACCAAATGGACGAACTTGGTTAAGTTGGATGATTCTTGGACCAAATGGCTCTTCGTTGGTCTCAAACTTCTCCACATGGTTTATTGTGTCATATTACATCAATCTATGCTTGACATTTGGCTTTGGTTAAGGTTGAAGCTAGTCGAAATGAAGAAAGACCAAATGGACGAACTTGGTAAAGTTGGATGATTCTTGGACCAAATGGCTCTTCGTTGGTCTCAAACTTCTCCACATGGTTTATTGTGTCATATTACATCAATCTATGCTTGACATTTGGCTTTGGTTAAGGTTGAAGCTAGTCGAAATGAAGAAAGACCAAATGGACGAACTTGGTTAAGTTGGATGATTCTTGGACCAAATGGCTCTTCGTTGGTCTCAAACTTCTCCACATGGTTTATTGTGTCATATTACATCAATCTATGCTTGACATTTGGCTTTGGTTAAGGTTGAAGCTAGTCGAAATGAAGAAAGACCAAATGGACGAACTTGGTAAAGTTGGATGATTCTTGGACCAAATGGCTCTTCGTTGGTCTCAAACTTCTCCACATGGTTTATTGTGTCATATTACATCAATCTATGCTTGACATTTGGCTTTGGTTAAGGTTGAAGCTAGTCGAAATGAAGAAAGACCAAATGGACGAACTTGGTTAAGTTGGATGATTCTTGGACCAAATGGCTCTTCGTTGGTCTCAAACTTCTCCACATGGTTTATTGTGTCATATTACATCAATCTATGCTTGACATTTGGCTTTGGTTAAGGTTGAAGCTAGTCGAAATGAAGAAAGACCAAATGGACGAACTTGGTAAAGTTGGATGATTCTTGGACCAAATGGCTCTTCGTTGGTCTCAAACTTCTCCACATGGTTTATTGTGTCATATTACATCAATCTATGCTTGACATTTGGCTTTGGTTAAGGTTGAAGCTAGTCGAAATGAAGAAAGACCAAATGGACGAACTTGGTAAGTTGGATGATTCTTGGACCAAATGGCTCTTCGTTGGTCTCAAACTTCTCCACATGGTTTATTGTGTCATATTACATCAATCTATGCTTGACATTTGGCTTTGGTTAAGGTTGAAGCTAGTCGAAATGAAGAAAGACCAAATGGACGAACTTGGTAAAGTTGGATGATTCTTGGACCAAATGGCTCTTCGTTGGTCTCAAACTTCTCCACATGGTTTATTGTGTCATATTACATCAATCTATGCTTGACATTTGGCTTTGGTTAAGGTTGAAGCTAGTCGAAATGAAGAAAGACCAAATGGACGAACTTGGTTAAGTTGGATGATTCTTGGACCAAATGGCTCTTCGTTGGTCTCAAACTTCTCCACATGGTTTATTGTGTCATATTACATCAATCTATGCTTGACATTTGGCTTTGGTTAAGGTTGAAGCTAGTCGAAATGAAGAAAGACCAAATGGACGAACTTGGTTAAGTTGGATGATTCTTGGACCAAATGGCTCTTCGTTGGTCTCAAACTTCTCCACATGGTTTATTGTGTCATATTACATCAATCTATGCTTGACATTTGGCTTTGGTTAAGGTTGAAGCTAGTCGAAATGAAGAAAGACCAAAATGGACGAACTTGGTTAAGTTGGATGATTCTTGGACCAAATGGCTCTTCGTTGGTCTCAAACTTCTCCACATGGTTTATTGTGTCATATTACATCAATCTATGCTTGACATTTGGCTTTGGTTAAGGTTGAAGCTAGTCGAAATGAAGAAAGACCAAATGGACGAACTTGGTTAAGTTGGATGATTCTTGGACCAAATGGCTCTTCGTTGGTCTCAAACTTCTCCACATGGTTTATTGTGTCATATTACATCAATCTATGCTTGACATTTGGCTTTGGTTAAGGTTGAAGCTAGTCGAAATGAAGAAAGACCAAATGGACGAACTTGGTTAAGTTGGATGATTCTTGGACCAAATGGCTCTTCGTTGGTCTCAAACTTCTCCACATGGTTTATTGTGTCATATTACATCAATCTATGCTTGACATTTGGCTTTGGTTAAGGTTGAAGCTAGTCGAAATGAAGAAAGACCAAATGGACGAACTTGGTAAAGTTGGATGATTCTTGGACCAAATGGCTCTTCGTTGGTCTCAAACTTCTCCACATGGTTTATTGTGTCATATTACATCAATCTATGCTTGACATTTGGCTTTGGTTAAGGTTGAAGCTAGTCGAAATGAAGAAAGACCAAATGGACGAACTTGGTTAAGTTGGATGATTCTTGGACCAAATGGCTCTTCGTTGGTCTCAAACTTCTCCACATGGTTTATTGTGTCATATTACATCAATCTATGCTTGACATTTGGCTTTGGTTAAGGTTGAAGCTAGTCGAAATGAAGAAAGACCAAATGGACGAACTTGGTTAAGTTGGATGATTCTTGGACCAAATGGCTCTTCGTTGGTCTCAAACTTCTCCACATGGTTTATTGTGTCATATTACATCAATCTATGCTTGACATTTGGCTTTGGTTAAGGTTGAAGCTAGTCGAAATGAAGAAAGACCAAATGGACGAACTTGGTAAAGTTGGATGATTCTTGGACCAAATGGCTCTTCGTTGGTCTCAAACTTCTCCACATGGTTTATTGTGTCATATTACATCAATCTATGCTTGACATTTGGCTTTGGTTAAGGTTGAAGCTAGTCGAAATGAAGAAAGACCAAATGGACGAACTTGGTTAAGTTGGATGATTCTTGGACCAAATGGCTCTTCGTTGGTCTCAAACTTCTCCACATGGTTTATTGTGTCATATTACATCAATCTATGCTTGACATTTGGCTTTGGTTAAGGTTGAAGCTAGTCGAAATGAAGAAAGACCAAATGGACGAACTTGGTAAAGTTGGATGATTCTTGGACCAAATGGCTCTTCGTTGGTCTCAAACTTCTCCACATGGTTTATTGTGTCATATTACATCAATCTATGCTTGACATTTGGCTTTGGTTAAGGTTGAAGCTAGTCGAAATGAAGAAAGACCAAATGGACGAACTTGGTAAAGTTGGATGATTCTTGGACCAAATGGCTCTTCGTTGGTCTCAAACTTCTCCACATGGTTTATTGTGTCATATTACATCAATCTATGCTTGACATTTGGCTTTGGTTAAGGTTGAAGCTAGTCGAAATGAAGAAAGACCAAATGGACGAACTTGGTTAAGTTGGATGATTCTTGGACCAAATGGCTCTTCGTTGGTCTCAAACTTCTCCACATGGTTTATTGTGTCATATTACATCAATCTATGCTTGACATTTGGCTTTGGTTAAGGTTGAAGCTAGTCGAAATGAAGAAAGACCAAATGGACGAACTTGGTTAAGTTGGATGATTCTTGGACCAAATGGCTCTTCGTTGGTCTCAAACTTCTCCACATGGTTTATTGTGTCATATTACATCAATCTATGCTTGACATTTGGCTTTGGTTAAGGTTGAAGCTAGTCGAAATGAAGAAAGACCAAATGGACGAACTTGGTAAGTTGGATGATTCTTGGACCAAATGGCTCTTCGTTGGTCTCAAACTTCTCCACATGGTTTATTGTGTCATATTACATCAATCTATGCTTGACATTTGGCTTTGGTTAAGGTTGAAGCTAGTCGAAATGAAGAAAGACCAAAATGGACGAACTTGGTAAAGTTGGATGATTCTTGGACCAAATGGCTCTTCGTTGGTCTCAAACTTCTCCACATGGTTTATTGTGTCATATTACATCAATCTATGCTTGACATTTGGCTTTGGTTAAGGTTGAAGCTAGTCGAAATGAAGAAAGACCAAATGGACGAACTTGGTAAAGTTGGATGATTCTTGGACCAAATGGCTCTTCGTTGGTCTCAAACTTCTCCACATGGTTTATTGTGTCATATTACATCAATCTATGCTTGACATTTGGCTTTGGTTAAGGTTGAAGCTAGTCGAAATGAAGAAAGACCAAATGGACGAACTTGGTAAAGTTGGATGATTCTTGGACCAAATGGCTCTTCGTTGGTCTCAAACTTCTCCACATGGTTTATTGTGTCATATTACATCAATCTATGCTTGACATTTGGCTTTGGTTAAGGTTGAAGCTAGTCGAAATGAAGAAAGACCAAATGGACGAACTTGGTTAAGTTGGATGATTCTTGGACCAAATGGCTCTTCGTTGGTCTCAAACTTCTCCACATGGTTTATTGTGTCATATTACATCAATCTATGCTTGACATTTGGCTTTGGTTAAGGTTGAAGCTAGTCGAAATGAAGAAAGACCAAATGGACGAACTTGGTAAAGTTGGATGATTCTTGGACCAAATGGCTCTTCGTTGGTCTCAAACTTCTCCACATGGTTTATTGTGTCATATTACATCAATCTATGCTTGACATTTGGCTTTGGTTAAGGTTGAAGCTAGTCGAAATGAAGAAAGACCAAATGGACGAACTTGGTTAAGTTGGATGATTCTTGGACCAAATGGCTCTTCGTTGGTCTCAAACTTCTCCACATGGTTTATTGTGTCATATTACATCAATCTATGCTTGACATTTGGCTTTGGTTAAGGTTGAAGCTAGTCGAAATGAAGAAAGACCAAATGGACGAACTTGGTAAAGTTGGATGATTCTTGGACCAAATGGCTCTTCGTTGGTCTCAAACTTCTCCACATGGTTTATTGTGTCATATTACATCAATCTATGCTTGACATTTGGCTTTGGTTAAGGTTGAAGCTAGTCGAAATGAAGAAAGACCAAATGGACGAACTTGGTAAAGTTGGATGATTCTTGGACCAAATGGCTCTTCGTTGGTCTCAAACTTCTCCACATGGTTTATTGTGTCATATTACATCAATCTATGCTTGACATTTGGCTTTGGTTAAGGTTGAAGCTAGTCGAAATGAAGAAAGACCAAATGGACGAACTTGGTAAAGTTGGATGATTCTTGGACCAAATGGCTCTTCGTTGGTCTCAAACTTCTCCACATGGTTTATTGTGTCATATTACATCAATCTATGCTTGACATTTGGCTTTGGTTAAGGTTGAAGCTAGTCGAAATGAAGAAAGACCAAATGGACGAACTTGGTAAAGTTGGATGATTCTTGGACCAAATGGCTCTTCGTTGGTCTCAAACTTCTCCACATGGTTTATTGTGTCATATTACATCAATCTATGCTTGACATTTGGCTTTGGTTAAGGTTGAAGCTAGTCGAAATGAAGAAAGACCAAATGGACGAACTTGGTAAAGTTGGATGATTCTTGGACCAAATGGCTCTTCGTTGGTCTCAAACTTCTCCACATGGTTTATTGTGTCATATTACATCAATCTATGCTTGACATTTGGCTTTGGTTAAGGTTGAAGCTAGTCGAAATGAAGAAAGACCAAATGGACGAACTTGGTTAAGTTGGATGATTCTTGGACCAAATGGCTCTTCGTTGGTCTCAAACTTCTCCACATGGTTTATTGTGTCATATTACATCAATCTATGCTTGACATTTGGCTTTGGTTAAGGTTGAAGCTAGTCGAAATGAAGAAAGACCAAATGGACGAACTTGGTAAAGTTGGATGATTCTTGGACCAAATGGCTCTTCGTTGGTCTCAAACTTCTCCACATGGTTTATTGTGTCATATTACATCAATCTATGCTTGACATTTGGCTTTGGTTAAGGTTGAAGCTAGTCGAAATGAAGAAAGACCAAATGGACGAACTTGGTAAAGTTGGATGATTCTTGGACCAAATGGCTCTTCGTTGGTCTCAAACTTCTCCACATGGTTTATTGTGTCATATTACATCAATCTATGCTTGACATTTGGCTTTGGTTAAGGTTGAAGCTAGTCGAAATGAAGAAAGACCAAATGGACGAACTTGGTTAAGTTGGATGATTCTTGGACCAAATGGCTCTTCGTTGGTCTCAAACTTCTCCACATGGTTTATTGTGTCATATTACATCAATCTATGCTTGACATTTGGCTTTGGTTAAGGTTGAAGCTAGTCGAAATGAAGAAAGACCAAATGGACGAACTTGGTAAGTTGGATGATTCTTGGACCAAATGGCTCTTCGTTGGTCTCAAACTTCTCCACATGGTTTATTGTGTCATATTACATCAATCTATGCTTGACATTTGGCTTTGGTTAAGGTTGAAGCTAGTCGAAATGAAGAAAGACCAAATGGACGAACTTGGTAAAGTTGGATGATTCTTGGACCAAATGGCTCTTCGTTGGTCTCAAACTTCTCCACATGGTTTATTGTGTCATATTACATCAATCTATGCTTGACATTTGGCTTTGGTTAAGGTTGAAGCTAGTCGAAATGAAGAAAGACCAAATGGACGAACTTGGTTAAGTTGGATGATTCTTGGACCAAATGGCTCTTCGTTGGTCTCAAACTTCTCCACATGGTTTATTGTGTCATATTACATCAATCTATGCTTGACATTTGGCTTTGGTTAAGGTTGAAGCTAGTCGAAATGAAGAAAGACCAAATGGACGAACTTGGTAAAGTTGGATGATTCTTGGACCAAATGGCTCTTCGTTGGTCTCAAACTTCTCCACATGGTTTATTGTGTCATATTACATCAATCTATGCTTGACATTTGGCTTTGGTTAAGGTTGAAGCTAGTCGAAATGAAGAAAGACCAAATGGACGAACTTGGTAAAGTTGGATGATTCTTGGACCAAATGGCTCTTCGTTGGTCTCAAACTTCTCCACATGGTTTATTGTGTCATATTACATCAATCTATGCTTGACATTTGGCTTTGGTTAAGGTTGAAGCTAGTCGAAATGAAGAAAGACCAAATGGACGAACTTGGTTAAGTTGGATGATTCTTGGACCAAATGGCTCTTCGTTGGTCTCAAACTTCTCCACATGGTTTATTGTGTCATATTACATCAATCTATGCTTGACATTTGGCTTTGGTTAAGGTTGAAGCTAGTCGAAATGAAGAAAGACCAAATGGACGAACTTGGTTAAGTTGGATGATTCTTGGACCAAATGGCTCTTCGTTGGTCTCAAACTTCTCCACATGGTTTATTGTGTCATATTACATCAATCTATGCTTGACATTTGGCTTTGGTTAAGGTTGAAGCTAGTCGAAATGAAGAAAGACCAAATGGACGAACTTGGTAAAGTTGGATGATTCTTGGACCAAATGGCTCTTCGTTGGTCTCAAACTTCTCCACATGGTTTATTGTGTCATATTACATCAATCTATGCTTGACATTTGGCTTTGGTTAAGGTTGAAGCTAGTCGAAATGAAGAAAGACCAAATGGACGAACTTGGTTAAGTTGGATGATTCTTGGACCAAATGGCTCTTCGTTGGTCTCAAACTTCTCCACATGGTTTATTGTGTCATATTACATCAATCTATGCTTGACATTTGGCTTTGGTTAAGGTTGAAGCTAGTCGAAATGAAGAAAGACCAAATGGACGAACTTGGTAAGTTGGATGATTCTTGGACCAAATGGCTCTTCGTTGGTCTCAAACTTCTCCACATGGTTTATTGTGTCATATTACATCAATCTATGCTTGACATTTGGCTTTGGTTAAGGTTGAAGCTAGTCGAAATGAAGAAAGACCAAATGGACGAACTTGGTAAAGTTGGATGATTCTTGGACCAAATGGCTCTTCGTTGGTCTCAAACTTCTCCACATGGTTTATTGTGTCATATTACATCAATCTATGCTTGACATTTGGCTTTGGTTAAGGTTGAAGCTAGTCGAAATGAAGAAAGACCAAATGGACGAACTTGGTAAAGTTGGATGATTCTTGGACCAAATGGCTCTTCGTTGGTCTCAAACTTCTCCACATGGTTTATTGTGTCATATTACATCAATCTATGCTTGACATTTGGCTTTGGTTAAGGTTGAAGCTAGTCGAAATGAAGAAAGACCAAATGGACGAACTTGTTAAAGTTGGATGATTCTTGGACCAAATGGCTCTTCGTTGGTCTCAAACTTCTCCACATGGTTTATTGTGTCATATTACATCAATCTATGCTTGACATTTGGCTTTGGTTAAGGTTGAAGCTAGTCGAAATGAAGAAAGACCAAAATGGACGAACTTGGTAAAGTTGGATGATTCTTGGACCAAATGGCTCTTCGTTGGTCTCAAACTTCTCCACATGGTTTATTGTGTCATATTACATCAATCTATGCTTGACATTTGGCTTTGGTTAAGGTTGAAGCTAGTCGAAATGAAGAAAGACCAAATGGACGAACTTGGTTAAGTTGGATGATTCTTGGACCAAATGGCTCTTCGTTGGTCTCAAACTTCTCCACATGGTTTATTGTGTCATATTACATCAATCTATGCTTGACATTTGGCTTTGGTTAAGGTTGAAGCTAGTCGAAATGAAGAAAGACCAAATGGACGAACTTGGTTAAGTTGGATGATTCTTGGACCAAATGGCTCTTCGTTGGTCTCAAACTTCTCCACATGGTTTATTGTGTCATATTACATCAATCTATGCTTGACATTTGGCTTTGGTTAAGGTTGAAGCTAGTCGAAATGAAGAAAGACCAAATGGACGAACTTGGTTAAGTTGGATGATTCTTGGACCAAATGGCTCTTCGTTGGTCTCAAACTTCTCCACATGGTTTATTGTGTCATATTACATCAATCTATGCTTGACATTTGGCTTTGGTTAAGGTTGAAGCTAGTCGAAATGAAGAAAGACCAAATGGACGAACTTGGTAAAGTTGGATGATTCTTGGACCAAATGGCTCTTCGTTGGTCTCAAACTTCTCCACATGGTTTATTGTGTCATATTACATCAATCTATGCTTGACATTTGGCTTTGGTTAAGGTTGAAGCTAGTCGAAATGAAGAAAGACCAAATGGACGAACTTGGTAAAGTTGGATGATTCTTGGACCAAATGGCTCTTCGTTGGTCTCAAACTTCTCCACATGGTTTATTGTGTCATATTACATCAATGCTTGCTTGACATTTGGTTAAGTTTGAAGCTTGAAATAAAAAAACCAAATGGTTCTTGTAAAGAAGATGATGTTGGACAAATAAAGATCTTTGTGGTCCCAAATCATCCAACTTTTGTCATTGTCTTCATTTCTAAACTTTAGCTTCTAGCTTAACCAAAACCAAATGTCAAGCATAGATTGATGTAATATGACACAATAAACCATGTGGAGAAGTTTGAGACCAACGAAGAGCCATTTGGTCCAAGAATCATCCAACTTTACCAAGTTCGTCCATTTTGGTCTTTCTTCATTTCGACTAGCTTCAACCTTAACCAAAGCCAAATGTCAAGCATAGATTGATGTAATATGACACAATAAACCATGTGGAGAAGTTTGAGACCAACGAAGAGCCATTTGGTCCAAGAATCATCCAACTTTACCAAGTTCGTCCATTTGGTCTTTCTTCATTTCGACTAGCTTCAACCTTAACCAAAGCCAAATGTCAAGCATAGATTGATGTAATATGACACAATAAACCATGTGGAGAAGTTTGAGACCAACGAAGAGCCATTTGGTCCAAGAATCATCCAACTTAACCAAGTTCGTCCATTTGGTCTTTCTTCATTTCGACTAGCTTCAACCTTAACCAAAGCCAAATGTCAAGCATAGATTGATGTAATATGACACAATAAACCATGTGGAGAAGTTTGAGACCAACGAAGAGCCATTTGGTCCAAGAATCATCCAACTTTACCAAGTTCGTCCATTTGGTCTTTCTTCATTTCGACTAGCTTCAACCTTAACCAAAGCCAAATGTCAAGCATAGATTGATGTAATATGACACAATAAACCATGTGGAGAAGTTTGAGACCAACGAAGAGCCATTTGGTCCAAGAATCATCCAACTTAACCAAGTTCGTCCATTTGGTCTTTCTTCATTTCGACTAGCTTCAACCTTAACCAAAGCCAAATGTCAAGCATAGATTGATGTAATATGACACAATAAACCATGTGGAGAAGTTTGAGACCAACGAAGAGCCATTTGGTCCAAGAATCATCCAACTTTACCAAGTTCGTCCATTTGGTCTTTCTTCATTTCGACTAGCTTCAACCTTAACCAAAGCCAAATGTCAAGCATAGATTGATGTAATATGACACAATAAACCATGTGGAGAAGTTTGAGACCAACGAAGAGCCATTTGGTCCAAGAATCATCCAACTTTACCAAGTTCGTCCATTTGGTCTTTCTTCATTTCGACTAGCTTCAACCTTAACCAAGCCAAATGTCAAGCATAGATTGATGTAATATGACACAATAAACCATGTGGAGAAGTTTGAGACCAACGAAGAGCCATTTGGTCAAGAATCATCCAACTTTACCAAGTTCGTCCATTTTGGTCTTTCTTCATTTCGACTAGCTTCAAACTTAACCAAAGCCAAATGTCAAGCATAGATTGATGTAATATGACACAATAAACCATGTGGAGAAGTTTGAGACCAACGAAGAGCCATTTGGTCCAAGAATCATCCAACTTTACCAAGTTCGTCCATTTTGGTCTTTCTTCATTTCGACTAGCTTCAACCTTAACCAAAGCCAAATGTCAAGCATAGATTGATGTAATATGACACAATAAACCATGTGGAGAAGTTTGAGACCAACGAAGAGCCATTTGGTCCAAGAATCATCCAACTTTACCAAGTTCGTCCATTTTGGTCTTTCTTCATTTCGACTAGCTTCAACCTTAACCAAAGCCAAATGTCAAGCATAGATTGATGTAATATGACACAATAAACCATGTGGAGAAGTTTGAGACCAACGAAGAGCCATTTGGTCCAAGAATCATCCAACTTAACAAGTTCGTCCATTTGGTCTTTCTTCATTTCGACTAGCTTCAACCTTAACCAAAGCCAAATGTCAAGCATAGATTGATGTAATATGACACAATAAACCATGTGGAGAAGTTTGAGACCAACGAAGAGCCATTTGGTCCAAGAATCATCCAACTTAACCAAGTTCGTCCATTTTGGTCTTTCTTCATTTCGACTAGCTTCAACCTTAACCAAAGCCAAATGTCAAGCATAGATTGATGTAATATGACACAATAAACCATGTGGAGAAGTTTGAGACCAACGAAGAGCCATTTGGTCCAAGAATCATCCAACTTTAACCAAGTTCGTCCATTTGGTCTTTCTTCATTTCGACTAGCTTCAACCTTAACCAAAGCCAAATGTCAAGCATAGATTGATGTAATATGACACAATAAACCATGTGGAGAAGTTTGAGACCAACGAAGAGCCATTTGGTCCAAGAATCATCCAACTTAACCAAGTTCGTCCATTTTGGTCTTTCTTCATTTCGACTAGCTTCAACTTAACCAAAGCCAAATGTCAAGCATAGATTGATGTAATATGACACAATAAACCATGTGGAGAAGTTTGAGACCAACGAAGAGCCATTTGGTCCAAGAATCATCCAACTTTACCAAGTTCGTCCATTTGGTCTTTCTTCATTTCGACTAGCTTCAAACTTAACCAAAGCCAAATGTCAAGCATAGATTGATGTAATATGACACAATAAACCATGTGGAGAAGTTTGAGACCAACGAAGAGCCATTTGGTCCAAGAATCATCCAACTTACCAAGTTCGTCCATTTGGTCTTTCTTCATTTCGACTAGCTTCAACCTTAACCAAAGCCAAATGTCAAGCATAGATTGATGTAATATGACACAATAAACCATGTGGAGAAGTTTGAGACCAACGAAGAGCCATTTGGTCCAAGAATCATCCAACTTTACCAAGTTCGTCCATTTTGGTCTTTCTTCATTTCGACTAGCTTCAACCTTAACCAAAGCCAAATGTCAAGCATAGATTGATGTAATATGACACAATAAACCATGTGGAGAAGTTTGAGACCAACGAAGAGCCATTTGGTCCAAGAATCATCCAACTTAACCAAGTTCGTCCATTTGGTCTTTCTTCATTTCGACTAGCTTCAACCTTAACCAAAGCCAAATGTCAAGCATAGATTGATGTAATATGACACAATAAACCATGTGGAGAAGTTTGAGACCAACGAAGAGCCATTTGGTCCAAGAATCATCCAACTTAACCAAGTTCGTCCATTTGGTCTTTCTTCATTTCGACTAGCTTCAACCTTAACCAAAGCCAAATGTCAAGCATAGATTGATGTAATATGACACAATAAACCATGTGGAGAAGTTTGAGACCAACGAAGAGCCATTTGGTCCAAGAATCATCCAACTTACCAAGTTCGTCCATTTTGGTCTTTCTTCATTTCGACTAGCTTCAACCTTAACCAAAGCCAAATGTCAAGCATAGATTGATGTAATATGACACAATAAACCATGTGGAGAAGTTTGAGACCAACGAAGAGCCATTTGGTCCAAGAATCATCCAACTTAACCAAGTTCGTCCATTTGGTCTTTCTTCATTTCGACTAGCTTCAACCTTAACCAAAGCCAAATGTCAAGCATAGATTGATGTAATATGACACAATAAACCATGTGGAGAAGTTTGAGACCAACGAAGAGCCATTTGGTCCAAGAATCATCCAACTTTACCAAGTTCGTCCATTTGGTCTTTCTTCATTTCGACTAGCTTCAACCTTAACCAAAGCCAAATGTCAAGCATAGATTGATGTAATATGACACAATAAACCATGTGGAGAAGTTTGAGACCAACGAAGAGCCATTTGGTCCAAGAATCATCCAACTTAACCAAGTTCGTCCATTTGGTCTTTCTTCATTTCGACTAGCTTCAACCTTAACCAAAGCCAAATGTCAAGCATAGATTGATGTAATATGACACAATAAACCATGTGGAGAAGTTTGAGACCAACGAAGAGCCATTTGGTCCAAGAATCATCCAACTTAACCAAGTTCGTCCATTTGGTCTTTCTTCATTTCGACTAGCTTCAACCTTAACCAAAGCCAAATGTCAAGCATAGATTGATGTAATATGACACAATAAACCATGTGGAGAAGTTTGAGACCAACGAAGAGCCATTTGGTCCAAGAATCATCCAACTTTACCAAGTTCGTCCATTTGGTCTTTCTTCATTTCGACTAGCTTCAACCTTAACCAAAGCCAAATGTCAAGCATAGATTGATGTAATATGACACAATAAACCATGTGGAGAAGTTTGAGACCAACGAAGAGCCATTTGGTCCAAGAATCATCCAACTTTACCAAGTTCGTCCATTTGGTCTTTCTTCATTTCGACTAGCTTCAACCTTAACCAAAGCCAAATGTCAAGCATAGATTGATGTAATATGACACAATAAACCATGTGGAGAAGTTTGAGACCAACGAAGAGCCATTTGGTCCAAGAATCATCCAACTTAACCAAGTTCGTCCATTTTGGTCTTTCTTCATTTCGACTAGCTTCAACTTAACCAAAGCCAAATGTCAAGCATAGATTGATGTAATATGACACAATAAACCATGTGGAGAAGTTTGAGACCAACGAAGAGCCATTTGGTCCAAGAATCATCCAACTTTACCAAGTTCGTCCATTTTGGTCTTTCTTCATTTCGACTAGCTTCAACCTTAACCAAAGCCAAATGTCAAGCATAGATTGATGTAATATGACACAATAAACCATGTGGAGAAGTTTGAGACCAACGAAGAGCCATTTGGTCCAAGAATCATCCAACTTAACCAAGTTCGTCCATTTGGTCTTTCTTCATTTCGACTAGCTTCAACCTTAACCAAAGCCAAATGTCAAGCATAGATTGATGTAATATGACACAATAAACCATGTGGAGAAGTTTGAGACCAACGAAGAGCCATTTGGTCCAAGAATCATCCAACTTTACCAAGTTCGTCCATTTGGTCTTTCTTCATTTCGACTAGCTTCAACCTTAACCAAAGCCAAATGTCAAGCATAGATTGATGTAATATGACACAATAAACCATGTGGAGAAGTTTGAGACCAACGAAGAGCCATTTGGTCCAAGAATCATCCAACTTTACCAAGTTCGTCCATTTGGTCTTTCTTCATTTCGACTAGCTTCAACCTTAACCAAAGCCAAATGTCAAGCATAGATTGATGTAATATGACACAATAAACCATGTGGAGAAGTTTGAGACCAACGAAGAGCCATTTGGTCCAAGAATCATCCAACTTAACCAAGTTCGTCCATTTTGGTCTTTCTTCATTTCGACTAGCTTCAACCTTAACCAAAGCCAAATGTCAAGCATAGATTGATGTAATATGACACAATAAACCATGTGGAGAAGTTTGAGACCAACGAAGAGCCATTTGGTCAAGAATCATCCAACTTTACCAAGTTCGTCCATTTGGTCTTTCTTCATTTCGACTAGCTTCAACCTTAACCAAAGCCAAATGTCAAGCATAGATTGATGTAATATGACACAATAAACCATGTGGAGAAGTTTGAGACCAACGAAGAGCCATTTGGTCCAAGAATCATCCAACTTTACCAAGTTCGTCCATTTGGTCTTTCTTCATTTCGACTAGCTTCAACCTTAACCAAAGCCAAATGTCAAGCATAGATTGATGTAATATGACACAATAAACCATGTGGAGAAGTTTGAGACCAACGAAGAGCCATTTGGTCCAAGAATCATCCAACTTAACCAAGTTCGTCCATTTTGGTCTTTCTTCATTTCGACTAGCTTCAACCTTAACCAAAGCCAAATGTCAAGCATAGATTGATGTAATATGACACAATAAACCATGTGGAGAAGTTTGAGACCAACGAAGAGCCATTTGGTCCAAGAATCATCCAACTTTACCAAGTTCGTCCATTTGGTCTTTCTTCATTTCGACTAGCTTCAACCTTAACCAAAGCCAAATGTCAAGCATAGATTGATGTAATATGACACAATAAACCATGTGGAGAAGTTTGAGACCAACGAAGAGCCATTTGGTCCAAGAATCATCCAACTTAACCAAGTTCGTCCATTTGGTCTTTCTTCATTTCGACTAGCTTCAACCTTAACCAAAGCCAAATGTCAAGCATAGATTGATGTAATATGACACAATAAACCATGTGGAGAAGTTTGAGACCAACGAAGAGCCATTTGGTCCAAGAATCATCCAACTTTACCAAGTTCGTCCATTTTGGTCTTTCTTCATTTCGACTAGCTTCAACCTTAACCAAAGCCAAATGTCAAGCATAGATTGATGTAATATGACACAATAAACCATGTGGAGAAGTTTGAGACCAACGAAGAGCCATTTGGTCCAAGAATCATCCAACTTTACCAAGTTCGTCCATTTGGTCTTTCTTCATTTCGACTAGCTTCAACCTTAACCAAAGCCAAATGTCAAGCATAGATTGATGTAATATGACACAATAAACCATGTGGAGAAGTTTGAGACCAACGAAGAGCCATTTGGTCCAAGAATCATCCAACTTAACCAAGTTCGTCCATTTTGGTCTTTCTTCATTTCGACTAGCTTCAACCTTAACCAAAGCCAAATGTCAAGCATAGATTGATGTAATATGACACAATAAACCATGTGGAGAAGTTTGAGACCAACGAAGAGCCATTTGGTCCAAGAATCATCCAACTTTACCAAGTTCGTCCATTTGGTCTTTCTTCATTTCGACTAGCTTCAACCTTAACCAAAGCCAAATGTCAAGCATAGATTGATGTAATATGACACAATAAACCATGTGGAGAAGTTTGAGACCAACGAAGAGCCATTTGGTCCAAGAATCATCCAACTTTACCAAGTTCGTCCATTTTGGTCTTTCTTCATTTCGACTAGCTTCAACCTTAACCAAAGCCAAATGTCAAGCATAGATTGATGTAATATGACACAATAAACCATGTGGAGAAGTTTGAGACCAACGAAGAGCCATTTGGTCCAAGAATCATCCAACTTAACCAAGTTCGTCCATTTGGTCTTTCTTCATTTCGACTAGCTTCAACCTTAACCAAAGCCAAATGTCAAGCATAGATTGATGTAATATGACACAATAAACCATGTGGAGAAGTTTGAGACCAACGAAGAGCCATTTGGTCCAAGAATCATCCAACTTTACCAAGTTCGTCCATTTGGTCTTTCTTCATTTCGACTAGCTTCAACCTTAACCAAAGCCAAATGTCAAGCATAGATTGATGTAATATGACACAATAAACCATGTGGAGAAGTTTGAGACCAACGAAGAGCCATTTGGTCCAAGAATCATCCAACTTAACCAAGTTCGTCCATTTGGTCTTTCTTCATTTCGACTAGCTTCAACCTTAACCAAAGCCAAATGTCAAGCATAGATTGATGTAATATGACACAATAAACCATGTGGAGAAGTTTGAGACCAACGAAGAGCCATTTGGTCCAAGAATCATCCAACTTTACCAAGTTCGTCCATTTGGTCTTTCTTCATTTCGACTAGCTTCAACCTTAACCAAAGCCAAATGTCAAGCATAGATTGATGTAATATGACACAATAAACCATGTGGAGAAGTTTGAGACCAACGAAGAGCCATTTGGTCCAAGAATCATCCAACTTTACCAAGTTCGTCCATTTTGGTCTTTCTTCATTTCGACTAGCTTCAACCTTAACCAAAGCCAAATGTCAAGCATAGATTGATGTAATATGACACAATAAACCATGTGGAGAAGTTTGAGACCAACGAAGAGCCATTTGGTCCAAGAATCATCCAACTTAACCAAGTTCGTCCATTTTGGTCTTTCTTCATTTCGACTAGCTTCAACCTTAACCAAAGCCAAATGTCAAGCATAGATTGATGTAATATGACACAATAAACCATGTGGAGAAGTTTGAGACCAACGAAGAGCCATTTGGTCCAAGAATCATCCAACTTTACCAAGTTCGTCCATTTGGTCTTTCTTCATTTCGACTAGCTTCAACCTTAACCAAAGCCAAATGTCAAGCATAGATTGATGTAATATGACACAATAAACCATGTGGAGAAGTTTGAGACCAACGAAGAGCCATTTGGTCCAAGAATCATCCAACTTTACCAAGTTCGTCCATTTTGGTCTTTCTTCATTTCGACTAGCTTCAACCTTAACCAAAGCCAAATGTCAAGCATAGATTGATGTAATATGACACAATAAACCATGTGGAGAAGTTTGAGACCAACGAAGAGCCATTTGGTCCAAGAATCATCCAACTTTACCAAGTTCGTCCATTTGGTCTTTCTTCATTTCGACTAGCTTCAACCTTAACCAAAGCCAAATGTCAAGCATAGATTGATGTAATATGACACAATAAACCATGTGGAGAAGTTTGAGACCAACGAAGAGCCATTTGGTCCAAGAATCATCCAACTTTACCAAGTTCGTCCATTTGGTCTTTCTTCATTTCGACTAGCTTCAACCTTAACCAAAGCCAAATGTCAAGCATAGATTGATGTAATATGACACAATAAACCATGTGGAGAAGTTTGAGACCAACGAAGAGCCATTTGGTCCAAGAATCATCCAACTTTACCAAGTTCGTCCATTTTGGTCTTTCTTCATTTCGACTAGCTTCAACCTTAACCAAAGCCAAATGTCAAGCATAGATTGATGTAATATGACACAATAAACCATGTGGAGAAGTTTGAGACCAACGAAGAGCCATTTGGTCCAAGAATCATCCAACTTTACCAAGTTCGTCCATTTGGTCTTTCTTCATTTCGACTAGCTTCAACCTTAACCAAAGCCAAATGTCAAGCATAGATTGATGTAATATGACACAATAAACCATGTGGAGAAGTTTGAGACCAACGAAGAGCCATTTGGTCCAAGAATCATCCAACTTTACCAAGTTCGTCCATTTTGGTCTTTCTTCATTTCGACTAGCTTCAACCTTAACCAAAGCCAAATGTCAAGCATAGATTGATGTAATATGACACAATAAACCATGTGGAGAAGTTTGAGACCAACGAAGAGCCATTTGGTCCAAGAATCATCCAACTTTACCAAGTTCGTCCATTTGGTCTTTCTTCATTTCGACTAGCTTCAACCTTAACCAAAGCCAAATGTCAAGCATAGATTGATGTAATATGACACAATAAACCATGTGGAGAAGTTTGAGACCAACGAAGAGCCATTTGGTCCAAGAATCATCCAACTTTACCAAGTTCGTCCATTTGGTCTTTCTTCATTTCGACTAGCTTCAACCTTAACCAAAGCCAAATGTCAAGCATAGATTGATGTAATATGACACAATAAACCATGTGGAGAAGTTTGAGACCAACGAAGAGCCATTTGGTCCAAGAATCATCCAACTTTACCAAGTTCGTCCATTTGGTCTTTCTTCATTTCGACTAGCTTCAACCTTAACCAAAGCCAAATGTCAAGCATAGATTGATGTAATATGACACAATAAACCATGTGGAGAAGTTTGAGACCAACGAAGAGCCATTTGGTCCAAGAATCATCCAACTTTACCAAGTTCGTCCATTTGGTCTTTCTTCATTTCGACTAGCTTCAACCTTAACCAAAGCCAAATGTCAAGCATAGATTGATGTAATATGACACAATAAACCATGTGGAGAAGTTTGAGACCAACGAAGAGCCATTTGGTCCAAGAATCATCCAACTTTAACCAAGTTCGTCCATTTTGGTCTTTCTTCATTTCGACTAGCTTCAACCTTAACCAAAGCCAAATGTCAAGCATAGATTGATGTAATATGACACAATAAACCATGTGGAGAAGTTTGAGACCAACGAAGAGCCATTTGGTCCAAGAATCATCCAACTTTACCAAGTTCGTCCATTTGGTCTTTCTTCATTTCGACTAGCTTCAAACTTAACCAAAGCCAAATGTCAAGCATAGATTGATGTAATATGACACAATAAACCATGTGGAGAAGTTTGAGACCAACGAAGAGCCATTTGGTCCAAGAATCATCCAACTTTACCAAGTTCGTCCATTTGGTCTTTCTTCATTTCGACTAGCTTCAACCTTAACCAAAGCCAAATGTCAAGCATAGATTGATGTAATATGACACAATAAACCATGTGGAGAAGTTTGAGACCAACGAAGAGCCATTTGGTCCAAGAATCATCCAACTTTACCAAGTTCGTCCATTTGGTCTTTCTTCATTTCGACTAGCTTCAACCTTAACCAAAGCCAAATGTCAAGCATAGATTGATGTAATATGACACAATAAACCATGTGGAGAAGTTTGAGACCAACGAAGAGCCATTTGGTCCAAGAATCATCCAACTTTACCAAGTTCGTCCATTTGGTCTTTCTTCATTTCGACTAGCTTCAACCTTAACCAAAGCCAAATGTCAAGCATAGATTGATGTAATATGACACAATAAACCATGTGGAGAAGTTTGAGACCAACGAAGAGCCATTTGGTCCAAGAATCATCCAACTTTACCAAGTTCGTCCATTTGGTCTTTCTTCATTTCGACTAGCTTCAACCTTAACCAAAGCCAAATGTCAAGCATAGATTGATGTAATATGACACAATAAACCATGTGGAGAAGTTTGAGACCAACGAAGAGCCATTTGGTCCAAGAATCATCCAACTTAACCAAGTTCGTCCATTTGGTCTTTCTTCATTTCGACTAGCTTCAACCTTAACCAAAGCCAAATGTCAAGCATAGATTGATGTAATATGACACAATAAACCATGTGGAGAAGTTTGAGACCAACGAAGAGCCATTTGGTCCAAGAATCATCCAACTTTACCAAGTTCGTCCATTTGGTCTTTCTTCATTTCGACTAGCTTCAACCTTAACCAAAGCCAAATGTCAAGCATAGATTGATGTAATATGACACAATAAACCATGTGGAGAAGTTTGAGACCAACGAAGAGCCATTTGGTCCAAGAATCATCCAACTTTACCAAGTTCGTCCATTTGGTCTTTCTTCATTTCGACTAGCTTCAACCTTAACCAAAGCCAAATGTCAAGCATAGATTGATGTAATATGACACAATAAACCATGTGGAGAAGTTTGAGACCAACGAAGAGCCATTTGGTCCAAGAATCATCCAACTTACCAAGTTCGTCCATTTGGTCTTTCTTCATTTCGACTAGCTTCAACCTTAACCAAAGCCAAATGTCAAGCATAGATTGATGTAATATGACACAATAAACCATGTGGAGAAGTTTGAGACCAACGAAGAGCCATTTGGTCCAAGAATCATCCAACTTTACCAAGTTCGTCCATTTGGTCTTTCTTCATTTCGACTAGCTTCAACCTTAACCAAAGCCAAATGTCAAGCATAGATTGATGTAATATGACACAATAAACCATGTGGAGAAGTTTGAGACCAACGAAGAGCCATTTGGTCCAAGAATCATCCAACTTTACCAAGTTCGTCCATTTGGTCTTTCTTCATTTCGACTAGCTTCAACCTTAACCAAAGCCAAATGTCAAGCATAGATTGATGTAATATGACACAATAAACCATGTGGAGAAGTTTGAGACCAACGAAGAGCCATTTGGTCCAAGAATCATCCAACTTACCAAGTTCGTCCATTTGGTCTTTCTTCATTTCGACTAGCTTCAACCTTAACCAAAGCCAAATGTCAAGCATAGATTGATGTAATATGACACAATAAACCATGTGGAGAAGTTTGAGACCAACGAAGAGCCATTTGGTCCAAGAATCATCCAACTTTACCAAGTTCGTCCATTTTGGTCTTTCTTCATTTCGACTAGCTTCAACCTTAACCAAAGCCAAATGTCAAGCATAGATTGATGTAATATGACACAATAAACCATGTGGAGAAGTTTGAGACCAACGAAGAGCCATTTGGTCCAAGAATCATCCAACTTTACCAAGTTCGTCCATTTGGTCTTTCTTCATTTCGACTAGCTTCAACCTTAACCAAAGCCAAATGTCAAGCATAGATTGATGTAATATGACACAATAAACCATGTGGAGAAGTTTGAGACCAACGAAGAGCCATTTGGTCCAAGAATCATCCAACTTTACCAAGTTCGTCCATTTGGTCTTTCTTCATTTCGACTAGCTTCAACCTTAACCAAAGCCAAATGTCAAGCATAGATTGATGTAATATGACACAATAAACCATGTGGAGAAGTTTGAGACCAACGAAGAGCCATTTGGTCCAAGAATCATCCAACTTAACCAAGTTCGTCCATTTGGTCTTTCTTCATTTCGACTAGCTTCAACCTTAACCAAAGCCAAATGTCAAGCATAGATTGATGTAATATGACACAATAAACCATGTGGAGAAGTTTGAGACCAACGAAGAGCCATTTGGTCCAAGAATCATCCAACTTTACCAAGTTCGTCCATTTTGGTCTTTCTTCATTTCGACTAGCTTCAACCTTAACCAAAGCCAAATGTCAAGCATAGATTGATGTAATATGACACAATAAACCATGTGGAGAAGTTTGAGACCAACGAAGAGCCATTTGGTCCAAGAATCATCCAACTTGACCAAGTTCGTCCATTTGGTCTTTCTTCATTTCGACTAGCTTCAAACTTAACCAAAGCCAAATGTCAAGCATAGATTGATGTAATATGACACAATAAACCATGTGGAGAAGTTTGAGACCAACGAAGAGCCATTTGGTCCAAGAATCATCCAACTTTACCAAGTTCGTCCATTTTGGTCTTTCTTCATTTCGACTAGCTTCAACCTTAACCAAAGCCAAATGTCAAGCATAGATTGATGTAATATGACACAATAAACCATGTGGAGAAGTTTGAGACCAACGAAGAGCCATTTGGTCCAAGAATCATCCAACTTTACCAAGTTCGTCCATTTGGTCTTTCTTCATTTCGACTAGCTTCAACCTTAACCAAAGCCAAATGTCAAGCATAGATTGATGTAATATGACACAATAAACCATGTGGAGAAGTTTGAGACCAACGAAGAGCCATTTGGTCCAAGAATCATCCAACTTTACCAAGTTCGTCCATTTGGTCTTTCTTCATTTCGACTAGCTTCAACCTTAACCAAAGCCAAATGTCAAGCATAGATTGATGTAATATGACACAATAAACCATGTGGAGAAGTTTGAGACCAACGAAGAGCCATTTGGTCCAAGAATCATCCAACTTACCAAGTTCGTCCATTTGGTCTTTCTTCATTTCGACTAGCTTCAACCTTAACCAAAGCCAAATGTCAAGCATAGATTGATGTAATATGACACAATAAACCATGTGGAGAAGTTTGAGACCAACGAAGAGCCATTTGGTCCAAGAATCATCCAACTTTACCAAGTTCGTCCATTTGGTCTTTCTTCATTTCGACTAGCTTCAACCTTAACCAAAGCCAAATGTCAAGCATAGATTGATGTAATATGACACAATAAACCATGTGGAGAAGTTTGAGACCAACGAAGAGCCATTTGGTCCAAGAATCATCCAACTTTACCAAGTTCGTCCATTTGGTCTTTCTTCATTTCGACTAGCTTCAACCTTAACCAAAGCCAAATGTCAAGCATAGATTGATGTAATATGACACAATAAACCATGTGGAGAAGTTTGAGACCAACGAAGAGCCATTTGGTCCAAGAATCATCCAACTTAACCAAGTTCGTCCATTTTGGTCTTTCTTCATTTCGACTAGCTTCAACCTTAACCAAAGCCAAATGTCAAGCATAGATTGATGTAATATGACACAATAAACCATGTGGAGAAGTTTGAGACCAACGAAGAGCCATTTGGTCCAAGAATCATCCAACTTTACCAAGTTCGTCCATTTGGTCTTTCTTCATTTCGACTAGCTTCAACCTTAACCAAAGCCAAATGTCAAGCATAGATTGATGTAATATGACACAATAAACCATGTGGAGAAGTTTGAGACCAACGAAGAGCCATTTGGTCCAAGAATCATCCAACTTTACCAAGTTCGTCCATTTGGTCTTTCTTCATTTCGACTAGCTTCAACCTTAACCAAAGCCAAATGTCAAGCATAGATTGATGTAATATGACACAATAAACCATGTGGAGAAGTTTGAGACCAACGAAGAGCCATTTGGTCCAAGAATCATCCAACTTTACCAAGTTCGTCCATTTTGGTCTTTCTTCATTTCGACTAGCTTCAACCTTAACCAAAGCCAAATGTCAAGCATAGATTGATGTAATATGACACAATAAACCATGTGGAGAAGTTTGAGACCAACGAAGAGCCATTTGGTCCAAGAATCATCCAACTTTACCAAGTTCGTCCATTTGGTCTTTCTTCATTTCGACTAGCTTCAACCTTAACCAAAGCCAAATGTCAAGCATAGATTGATGTAATATGACACAATAAACCATGTGGAGAAGTTTGAGACCAACGAAGAGCCATTTGGTCCAAGAATCATCCAACTTTACCAAGTTCGTCCATTTGGTCTTTCTTCATTTCGACTAGCTTCAACCTTAACCAAAGCCAAATGTCAAGCATAGATTGATGTAATATGACACAATAAACCATGTGGAGAAGTTTGAGACCAACGAAGAGCCATTTGGTCCAAGAATCATCCAACTTTACCAAGTTCGTCCATTTGGTCTTTCTTCATTTCGACTAGCTTCAACCTTAACCAAAGCCAAATGTCAAGCATAGATTGATGTAATATGACACAATAAACCATGTGGAGAAGTTTGAGACCAACGAAGAGCCATTTGGTCCAAGAATCATCCAACTTAACCAAGTTCGTCCATTTGGTCTTTCTTCATTTCGACTAGCTTCAACCTTAACCAAAGCCAAATGTCAAGCATAGATTGATGTAATATGACACAATAAACCATGTGGAGAAGTTTGAGACCAACGAAGAGCCATTTGGTCCAAGAATCATCCAACTTTACCAAGTTCGTCCATTTTGGTCTTTCTTCATTTCGACTAGCTTCAACCTTAACCAAAGCCAAATGTCAAGCATAGATTGATGTAATATGACACAATAAACCATGTGGAGAAGTTTGAGACCAACGAAGAGCCATTTGGTCCAAGAATCATCCAACTTTACCAAGTTCGTCCATTTGGTCTTTCTTCATTTCGACTAGCTTCAACCTTAACCAAAGCCAAATGTCAAGCATAGATTGATGTAATATGACACAATAAACCATGTGGAGAAGTTTGAGACCAACGAAGAGCCATTTGGTCCAAGAATCATCCAACTTTACCAAGTTCGTCCATTTTGGTCTTTCTTCATTTCGACTAGCTTCAAACCTTAACCAAAGCCAAATGTCAAGCATAGATTGATGTAATATGACACAATAAACCATGTGGAGAAGTTTGAGACCAACGAAGAGCCATTTGGTCCAAGAATCATCCAACTTTACCAAGTTCGTCCATTTGGTCTTTCTTCATTTCGACTAGCTTCAACCTTAACCAAAGCCAAATGTCAAGCATAGATTGATGTAATATGACACAATAAACCATGTGGAGAAGTTTGAGACCAACGAAGAGCCATTTGGTCCAAGAATCATCCAACTTTACCAAGTTCGTCCATTTGGTCTTTCTTCATTTCGACTAGCTTCAACCTTAACCAAAGCCAAATGTCAAGCATAGATTGATGTAATATGACACAATAAACCATGTGGAGAAGTTTGAGACCAACGAAGAGCCATTTGGTCCAAGAATCATCCAACTTAACCAAGTTCGTCCATTTGGTCTTTCTTCATTTCGACTAGCTTCAACCTTAACCAAAGCCAAATGTCAAGCATAGATTGATGTAATATGACACAATAAACCATGTGGAGAAGTTTGAGACCAACGAAGAGCCATTTGGTCCAAGAATCATCCAACTTTACCAAGTTCGTCCATTTGGTCTTTCTTCATTTCGACTAGCTTCAACCTTAACCAAAGCCAAATGTCAAGCATAGATTGATGTAATATGACACAATAAACCATGTGGAGAAGTTTGAGACCAACGAAGAGCCATTTGGTCCAAGAATCATCCAACTTTACCAAGTTCGTCCATTTGGTCTTTCTTCATTTCGACTAGCTTCAACCTTAACCAAAGCCAAATGTCAAGCATAGATTGATGTAATATGACACAATAAACCATGTGGAGAAGTTTGAGACCAACGAAGAGCCATTTGGTCCAAGAATCATCCAACTTTACCAAGTTCGTCCATTTGGTCTTTCTTCATTTCGACTAGCTTCAACCTTAACCAAAGCCAAATGTCAAGCATAGATTGATGTAATATGACACAATAAACCATGTGGAGAAGTTTGAGACCAACGAAGAGCCATTTGGTCCAAGAATCATCCAACTTTACCAAGTTCGTCCATTTTGGTCTTTCTTCATTTCGACTAGCTTCAACCTTAACCAAAGCCAAATGTCAAGCATAGATTGATGTAATATGACACAATAAACCATGTGGAGAAGTTTGAGACCAACGAAGAGCCATTTGGTCCAAGAATCATCCAACTTTACCAAGTTCGTCCATTTGGTCTTTCTTCATTTCGACTAGCTTCAAACTTAACCAAAGCCAAATGTCAAGCATAGATTGATGTAATATGACACAATAAACCATGTGGAGAAGTTTGAGACCAACGAAGAGCCATTTGGTCCAAGAATCATCCAACTTTACCAAGTTCGTCCATTTGGTCTTTCTTCATTTCGACTAGCTTCAACCTTAACCAAAGCCAAATGTCAAGCATAGATTGATGTAATATGACACAATAAACCATGTGGAGAAGTTTGAGACCAACGAAGAGCCATTTGGTCCAAGAATCATCCAACTTTACCAAGTTCGTCCATTTGGTCTTTCTTCATTTCGACTAGCTTCAACCTTAACCAAAGCCAAATGTCAAGCATAGATTGATGTAATATGACACAATAAACCATGTGGAGAAGTTTGAGACCAACGAAGAGCCATTTGGTCCAAGAATCATCCAACTTTACCAAGTTCGTCCATTTGGTCTTTCTTCATTTCGACTAGCTTCAACCTTAACCAAAGCCAAATGTCAAGCATAGATTGATGTAATATGACACAATAAACCATGTGGAGAAGTTTGAGACCAACGAAGAGCCATTTGGTCCAAGAATCATCCAACTTTACCAAGTTCGTCCATTTTGGTCTTTCTTCATTTCGACTAGCTTCAACTTAACCAAAGCCAAATGTCAAGCATAGATTGATGTAATATGACACAATAAACCATGTGGAGAAGTTTGAGACCAACGAAGAGCCATTTGGTCCAAGAATCATCCAACTTAACCAAGTTCGTCCATTTGGTCTTTCTTCATTTCGACTAGCTTCAACCTTAACCAAAGCCAAATGTCAAGCATAGATTGATGTAATATGACACAATAAACCATGTGGAGAAGTTTGAGACCAACGAAGAGCCATTTGGTCCAAGAATCATCCAACTTTACCAAGTTCGTCCATTTGGTCTTTCTTCATTTCGACTAGCTTCAACCTTAACCAAAGCCAAATGTCAAGCATAGATTGATGTAATATGACACAATAAACCATGTGGAGAAGTTTGAGACCAACGAAGAGCCATTTGGTCCAAGAATCATCCAACTTTACCAAGTTCGTCCATTTGGTCTTTCTTCATTTCGACTAGCTTCAACCTTAACCAAAGCCAAATGTCAAGCATAGATTGATGTAATATGACACAATAAACCATGTGGAGAAGTTTGAGACCAACGAAGAGCCATTTGGTCCAAGAATCATCCAACTTTACCAAGTTCGTCCATTTGGTCTTTCTTCATTTCGACTAGCTTCAACCTTAACCAAAGCCAAATGTCAAGCATAGATTGATGTAATATGACACAATAAACCATGTGGAGAAGTTTGAGACCAACGAAGAGCCATTTGGTCCAAGAATCATCCAACTTAACCAAGTTCGTCCATTTGGTCTTTCTTCATTTCGACTAGCTTCAACCTTAACCAAAGCCAAATGTCAAGCATAGATTGATGTAATATGACACAATAAACCATGTGGAGAAGTTTGAGACCAACGAAGAGCCATTTGGTCCAAGAATCATCCAACTTAACCAAGTTCGTCCATTTGGTCTTTCTTCATTTCGACTAGCTTCAACCTTAACCAAAGCCAAATGTCAAGCATAGATTGATGTAATATGACACAATAAACCATGTGGAGAAGTTTGAGACCAACGAAGAGCCATTTGGTCCAAGAATCATCCAACTTACCAAGTTCGTCCATTTGGTCTTTCTTCATTTCGACTAGCTTCAACCTTAACCAAAGCCAAATGTCAAGCATAGATTGATGTAATATGACACAATAAACCATGTGGAGAAGTTTGAGACCAACGAAGAGCCATTTGGTCCAAGAATCATCCAACTTTACCAAGTTCGTCCATTTGGTCTTTCTTCATTTCGACTAGCTTCAACCTTAACCAAAGCCAAATGTCAAGCATAGATTGATGTAATATGACACAATAAACCATGTGGAGAAGTTTGAGACCAACGAAGAGCCATTTGGTCCAAGAATCATCCAACTTTACCAAGTTCGTCCATTTGGTCTTTCTTCATTTCGACTAGCTTCAACCTTAACCAAAGCCAAATGTCAAGCATAGATTGATGTAATATGACACAATAAACCATGTGGAGAAGTTTGAGACCAACGAAGAGCCATTTGGTCCAAGAATCATCCAACTTAACCAAGTTCGTCCATTTTGGTCTTTCTTCATTTCGACTAGCTTCAACCTTAACCAAAGCCAAATGTCAAGCATAGATTGATGTAATATGACACAATAAACCATGTGGAGAAGTTTGAGACCAACGAAGAGCCATTTGGTCCAAGAATCATCCAACTTTACCAAGTTCGTCCATTTGGTCTTTCTTCATTTCGACTAGCTTCAACCTTAACCAAAGCCAAATGTCAAGCATAGATTGATGTAATATGACACAATAAACCATGTGGAGAAGTTTGAGACCAACGAAGAGCCATTTGGTCCAAGAATCATCCAACTTTACCAAGTTCGTCCATTTGGTCTTTCTTCATTTCGACTAGCTTCAACCTTAACCAAAGCCAAATGTCAAGCATAGATTGATGTAATATGACACAATAAACCATGTGGAGAAGTTTGAGACCAACGAAGAGCCATTTGGTCCAAGAATCATCCAACTTTACCAAGTTCGTCCATTTGGTCTTTCTTCATTTCGACTAGCTTCAACCTTAACCAAAGCCAAATGTCAAGCATAGATTGATGTAATATGACACAATAAACCATGTGGAGAAGTTTGAGACCAACGAAGAGCCATTTGGTCCAAGAATCATCCAACTTAACCAAGTTCGTCCATTTGGTCTTTCTTCATTTCGACTAGCTTCAACCTTAACCAAAGCCAAATGTCAAGCATAGATTGATGTAATATGACACAATAAACCATGTGGAGAAGTTTGAGACCAACGAAGAGCCATTTGGTCCAAGAATCATCCAACTTTACCAAGTTCGTCCATTTGGTCTTTCTTCATTTCGACTAGCTTCAACCTTAACCAAAGCCAAATGTCAAGCATAGATTGATGTAATATGACACAATAAACCATGTGGAGAAGTTTGAGACCAACGAAGAGCCATTTGGTCCAAGAATCATCCAACTTAACCAAGTTCGTCCATTTGGTCTTTCTTCATTTCGACTAGCTTCAACCTTAACCAAAGCCAAATGTCAAGCATAGATTGATGTAATATGACACAATAAACCATGTGGAGAAGTTTGAGACCAACGAAGAGCCATTTGGTCCAAGAATCATCCAACTTTACCAAGTTCGTCCATTTGGTCTTTCTTCATTTCGACTAGCTTCAACCTTAACCAAAGCCAAATGTCAAGCATAGATTGATGTAATATGACACAATAAACCATGTGGAGAAGTTTGAGACCAACGAAGAGCCATTTGGTCCAAGAATCATCCAACTTTACCAAGTTCGTCCATTTGGTCTTTCTTCATTTCGACTAGCTTCAACCTTAACCAAAGCCAAATGTCAAGCATAGATTGATGTAATATGACACAATAAACCATGTGGAGAAGTTTGAGACCAACGAAGAGCCATTTGGTCCAAGAATCATCCAACTTTACCAAGTTCGTCCATTTGGTCTTTCTTCATTTCGACTAGCTTCAACCTTAACCAAAGCCAAATGTCAAGCATAGATTGATGTAATATGACACAATAAACCATGTGGAGAAGTTTGAGACCAACGAAGAGCCATTTGGTCCAAGAATCATCCAACTTTACCAAGTTCGTCCATTTGGTCTTTCTTCATTTCGACTAGCTTCAACCTTAACCAAAGCCAAATGTCAAGCATAGATTGATGTAATATGACACAATAAACCATGTGGAGAAGTTTGAGACCAACGAAGAGCCATTTGGTCCAAGAATCATCCAACTTTACCAAGTTCGTCCATTTGGTCTTTCTTCATTTCGACTAGCTTCAACCTTAACCAAAGCCAAATGTCAAGCATAGATTGATGTAATATGACACAATAAACCATGTGGAGAAGTTTGAGACCAACGAAGAGCCATTTGGTCCAAGAATCATCCAACTTACCAAGTTCGTCCATTTGGTCTTTCTTCATTTCGACTAGCTTCAACCTTAACCAAAGCCAAATGTCAAGCATAGATTGATGTAATATGACACAATAAACCATGTGGAGAAGTTTGAGACCAACGAAGAGCCATTTGGTCCAAGAATCATCCAACTTTACCAAGTTCGTCCATTTGGTCTTTCTTCATTTCGACTAGCTTCAACCTTAACCAAAGCCAAATGTCAAGCATAGATTGATGTAATATGACACAATAAACCATGTGGAGAAGTTTGAGACCAACGAAGAGCCATTTGGTCCAAGAATCATCCAACTTTACCAAGTTCGTCCATTTGGTCTTTCTTCATTTCGACTAGCTTCAACCTTAACCAAAGCCAAATGTCAAGCATAGATTGATGTAATATGACACAATAAACCATGTGGAGAAGTTTGAGACCAACGAAGAGCCATTTGGTCCAAGAATCATCCAACTTTACCAAGTTCGTCCATTTGGTCTTTCTTCATTTCGACTAGCTTCAACCTTAACCAAAGCCAAATGTCAAGCATAGATTGATGTAATATGACACAATAAACCATGTGGAGAAGTTTGAGACCAACGAAGAGCCATTTGGTCCAAGAATCATCCAACTTTACCAAGTTCGTCCATTTGGTCTTTCTTCATTTCGACTAGCTTCAACCTTAACCAAAGCCAAATGTCAAGCATAGATTGATGTAATATGACACAATAAACCATGTGGAGAAGTTTGAGACCAACGAAGAGCCATTTGGTCCAAGAATCATCCAACTTTACCAAGTTCGTCCATTTGGTCTTTCTTCATTTCGACTAGCTTCAACCTTAACCAAAGCCAAATGTCAAGCATAGATTGATGTAATATGACACAATAAACCATGTGGAGAAGTTTGAGACCAACGAAGAGCCATTTGGTCCAAGAATCATCCAACTTTACCAAGTTCGTCCATTTGGTCTTTCTTCATTTCGACTAGCTTCAACCTTAACCAAAGCCAAATGTCAAGCATAGATTGATGTAATATGACACAATAAACCATGTGGAGAAGTTTGAGACCAACGAAGAGCCATTTGGTCCAAGAATCATCCAACTTTACCAAGTTCGTCCATTTGGTCTTTCTTCATTTCGACTAGCTTCAACCTTAACCAAAGCCAAATGTCAAGCATAGATTGATGTAATATGACACAATAAACCATGTGGAGAAGTTTGAGACCAACGAAGAGCCATTTGGTCCAAGAATCATCCAACTTTACCAAGTTCGTCCATTTGGTCTTTCTTCATTTCGACTAGCTTCAACCTTAACCAAAGCCAAATGTCAAGCATAGATTGATGTAATATGACACAATAAACCATGTGGAGAAGTTTGAGACCAACGAAGAGCCATTTGGTCCAAGAATCATCCAACTTTACCAAGTTCGTCCATTTGGTCTTTCTTCATTTCGACTAGCTTCAACCTTAACCAAAGCCAAATGTCAAGCATAGATTGATGTAATATGACACAATAAACCATGTGGAGAAGTTTGAGACCAACGAAGAGCCATTTGGTCCAAGAATCATCCAACTTACCAAGTTCGTCCATTTGGTCTTTCTTCATTTCGACTAGCTTCAACCTTAACCAAAGCCAAATGTCAAGCATAGATTGATGTAATATGACACAATAAACCATGTGGAGAAGTTTGAGACCAACGAAGAGCCATTTGGTCCAAGAATCATCCAACTTAACCAAGTTCGTCCATTTGGTCTTTCTTCATTTCGACTAGCTTCAACCTTAACCAAAGCCAAATGTCAAGCATAGATTGATGTAATATGACACAATAAACCATGTGGAGAAGTTTGAGACCAACGAAGAGCCATTTGGTCCAAGAATCATCCAACTTTACCAAGTTCGTCCATTTGGTCTTTCTTCATTTCGACTAGCTTCAACCTTAACCAAAGCCAAATGTCAAGCATAGATTGATGTAATATGACACAATAAACCATGTGGAGAAGTTTGAGACCAACGAAGAGCCATTTGGTCCAAGAATCATCCAACTTTACCAAGTTCGTCCATTTGGTCTTTCTTCATTTCGACTAGCTTCAACCTTAACCAAAGCCAAATGTCAAGCATAGATTGATGTAATATGACACAATAAACCATGTGGAGAAGTTTGAGACCAACGAAGAGCCATTTGGTCCAAGAATCATCCAACTTTACCAAGTTCGTCCATTTGGTCTTTCTTCATTTCGACTAGCTTCAACCTTAACCAAAGCCAAATGTCAAGCATAGATTGATGTAATATGACACAATAAACCATGTGGAGAAGTTTGAGACCAACGAAGAGCCATTTGGTCCAAGAATCATCCAACTTTACCAAGTTCGTCCATTTGGTCTTTCTTCATTTCGACTAGCTTCAACCTTAACCAAAGCCAAATGTCAAGCATAGATTGATGTAATATGACACAATAAACCATGTGGAGAAGTTTGAGACCAACGAAGAGCCATTTGGTCCAAGAATCATCCAACTTAACCAAGTTCGTCCATTTGGTCTTTCTTCATTTCGACTAGCTTCAACCTTAACCAAAGCCAAATGTCAAGCATAGATTGATGTAATATGACACAATAAACCATGTGGAGAAGTTTGAGACCAACGAAGAGCCATTTGGTCCAAGAATCATCCAACTTTACCAAGTTCGTCCATTTGGTCTTTCTTCATTTCGACTAGCTTCAACCTTAACCAAAGCCAAATGTCAAGCATAGATTGATGTAATATGACACAATAAACCATGTGGAGAAGTTTGAGACCAACGAAGAGCCATTTGGTCCAAGAATCATCCAACTTAACCAAGTTCGTCCATTTGGTCTTTCTTCATTTCGACTAGCTTCAACCTTAACCAAAGCCAAATGTCAAGCATAGATTGATGTAATATGACACAATAAACCATGTGGAGAAGTTTGAGACCAACGAAGAGCCATTTGGTCCAAGAATCATCCAACTTTACCAAGTTCGTCCATTTGGTCTTTCTTCATTTCGACTAGCTTCAACCTTAACCAAAGCCAAATGTCAAGCATAGATTGATGTAATATGACACAATAAACCATGTGGAGAAGTTTGAGACCAACGAAGAGCCATTTGGTCCAAGAATCATCCAACTTTACCAAGTTCGTCCATTTGGTCTTTCTTCATTTCGACTAGCTTCAACCTTAACCAAAGCCAAATGTCAAGCATAGATTGATGTAATATGACACAATAAACCATGTGGAGAAGTTTGAGACCAACGAAGAGCCATTTGGTCCAAGAATCATCCAACTTAACCAAGTTCGTCCATTTGGTCTTTCTTCATTTCGACTAGCTTCAACCTTAACCAAAGCCAAATGTCAAGCATAGATTGATGTAATATGACACAATAAACCATGTGGAGAAGTTTGAGACCAACGAAGAGCCATTTGGTCCAAGAATCATCCAACTTTACCAAGTTCGTCCATTTGGTCTTTCTTCATTTCGACTAGCTTCAACCTTAACCAAAGCCAAATGTCAAGCATAGATTGATGTAATATGACACAATAAACCATGTGGAGAAGTTTGAGACCAACGAAGAGCCATTTGGTCCAAGAATCATCCAACTTAACCAAGTTCGTCCATTTGGTCTTTCTTCATTTCGACTAGCTTCAACCTTAACCAAAGCCAAATGTCAAGCATAGATTGATGTAATATGACACAATAAACCATGTGGAGAAGTTTGAGACCAACGAAGAGCCATTTGGTCCAAGAATCATCCAACTTAACCAAGTTCGTCCATTTGGTCTTTCTTCATTTCGACTAGCTTCAACCTTAACCAAAGCCAAATGTCAAGCATAGATTGATGTAATATGACACAATAAACCATGTGGAGAAGTTTGAGACCAACGAAGAGCCATTTGGTCCAAGAATCATCCAACTTTACCAAGTTCGTCCATTTGGTCTTTCTTCATTTCGACTAGCTTCAACCTTAACCAAAGCCAAATGTCAAGCATAGATTGATGTAATATGACACAATAAACCATGTGGAGAAGTTTGAGACCAACGAAGAGCCATTTGGTCCAAGAATCATCCAACTTTACCAAGTTCGTCCATTTGGTCTTTCTTCATTTCGACTAGCTTCAACCTTAACCAAAGCCAAATGTCAAGCATAGATTGATGTAATATGACACAATAAACCATGTGGAGAAGTTTGAGACCAACGAAGAGCCATTTGGTCCAAGAATCATCCAACTTTACCAAGTTCGTCCATTTGGTCTTTCTTCATTTCGACTAGCTTCAACCTTAACCAAAGCCAAATGTCAAGCATAGATTGATGTAATATGACACAATAAACCATGTGGAGAAGTTTGAGACCAACGAAGAGCCATTTGGTCCAAGAATCATCCAACTTACCAAGTTCGTCCATTTGGTCTTTCTTCATTTCGACTAGCTTCAACCTTAACCAAAGCCAAATGTCAAGCATAGATTGATGTAATATGACACAATAAACCATGTGGAGAAGTTTGAGACCAACGAAGAGCCATTTGGTCCAAGAATCATCCAACTTAACCAAGTTCGTCCATTTGGTCTTTCTTCATTTCGACTAGCTTCAACCTTAACCAAAGCCAAATGTCAAGCATAGATTGATGTAATATGACACAATAAACCATGTGGAGAAGTTTGAGACCAACGAAGAGCCATTTGGTCCAAGAATCATCCAACTTTACCAAGTTCGTCCATTTGGTCTTTCTTCATTTCGACTAGCTTCAACCTTAACCAAAGCCAAATGTCAAGCATAGATTGATGTAATATGACACAATAAACCATGTGGAGAAGTTTGAGACCAACGAAGAGCCATTTGGTCCAAGAATCATCCAACTTTACCAAGTTCGTCCATTTGGTCTTTCTTCATTTCGACTAGCTTCAACCTTAACCAAAGCCAAATGTCAAGCATAGATTGATGTAATATGACACAATAAACCATGTGGAGAAGTTTGAGACCAACGAAGAGCCATTTGGTCCAAGAATCATCCAACTTTACCAAGTTCGTCCATTTTGGTCTTTCTTCATTTCGACTAGCTTCAACCTTAACCAAAGCCAAATGTCAAGCATAGATTGATGTAATATGACACAATAAACCATGTGGAGAAGTTTGAGACCAACGAAGAGCCATTTGGTCCAAGAATCATCCAACTTTACCAAGTTCGTCCATTTGGTCTTTCTTCATTTCGACTAGCTTCAACCTTAACCAAAGCCAAATGTCAAGCATAGATTGATGTAATATGACACAATAAACCATGTGGAGAAGTTTGAGACCAACGAAGAGCCATTTGGTCCAAGAATCATCCAACTTAACCAAGTTCGTCCATTTGGTCTTTCTTCATTTCGACTAGCTTCAACCTTAACCAAAGCCAAATGTCAAGCATAGATTGATGTAATATGACACAATAAACCATGTGGAGAAGTTTGAGACCAACGAAGAGCCATTTGGTCCAAGAATCATCCAACTTACCAAGTTCGTCCATTTGGTCTTTCTTCATTTCGACTAGCTTCAACCTTAACCAAAGCCAAATGTCAAGCATAGATTGATGTAATATGACACAATAAACCATGTGGAGAAGTTTGAGACCAACGAAGAGCCATTTGGTCCAAGAATCATCCAACTTAACCAAGTTCGTCCATTTGGTCTTTCTTCATTTCGACTAGCTTCAACCTTAACCAAAGCCAAATGTCAAGCATAGATTGATGTAATATGACACAATAAACCATGTGGAGAAGTTTGAGACCAACGAAGAGCCATTTGGTCCAAGAATCATCCAACTTTACCAAGTTCGTCCATTTGGTCTTTCTTCATTTCGACTAGCTTCAACCTTAACCAAAGCCAAATGTCAAGCATAGATTGATGTAATATGACACAATAAACCATGTGGAGAAGTTTGAGACCAACGAAGAGCCATTTGGTCCAAGAATCATCCAACTTTACCAAGTTCGTCCATTTGGTCTTTCTTCATTTCGACTAGCTTCAACCTTAACCAAAGCCAAATGTCAAGCATAGATTGATGTAATATGACACAATAAACCATGTGGAGAAGTTTGAGACCAACGAAGAGCCATTTGGTCCAAGAATCATCCAACTTAACCAAGTTCGTCCATTTGGTCTTTCTTCATTTCGACTAGCTTCAACCTTAACCAAAGCCAAATGTCAAGCATAGATTGATGTAATATGACACAATAAACCATGTGGAGAAGTTTGAGACCAACGAAGAGCCATTTGGTCCAAGAATCATCCAACTTTACCAAGTTCGTCCATTTGGTCTTTCTTCATTTCGACTAGCTTCAACCTTAACCAAAGCCAAATGTCAAGCATAGATTGATGTAATATGACACAATAAACCATGTGGAGAAGTTTGAGACCAACGAAGAGCCATTTGGTCCAAGAATCATCCAACTTTACCAAGTTCGTCCATTTGGTCTTTCTTCATTTCGACTAGCTTCAACCTTAACCAAAGCCAAATGTCAAGCATAGATTGATGTAATATGACACAATAAACCATGTGGAGAAGTTTGAGACCAACGAAGAGCCATTTGGTCCAAGAATCATCCAACTTACCAAGTTCGTCCATTTGGTCTTTCTTCATTTCGACTAGCTTCAACCTTAACCAAAGCCAAATGTCAAGCATAGATTGATGTAATATGACACAATAAACCATGTGGAGAAGTTTGAGACCAACGAAGAGCCATTTGGTCCAAGAATCATCCAACTTTACCAAGTTCGTCCATTTGGTCTTTCTTCATTTCGACTAGCTTCAACCTTAACCAAAGCCAAATGTCAAGCATAGATTGATGTAATATGACACAATAAACCATGTGGAGAAGTTTGAGACCAACGAAGAGCCATTTGGTCCAAGAATCATCCAACTTTACCAAGTTCGTCCATTTTGGTCTTTCTTCATTTCGACTAGCTTCAACCTTAACCAAAGCCAAATGTCAAGCATAGATTGATGTAATATGACACAATAAACCATGTGGAGAAGTTTGAGACCAACGAAGAGCCATTTGGTCCAAGAATCATCCAACTTTACCAAGTTCGTCCATTTGGTCTTTCTTCATTTCGACTAGCTTCAACCTTAACCAAAGCCAAATGTCAAGCATAGATTGATGTAATATGACACAATAAACCATGTGGAGAAGTTTGAGACCAACGAAGAGCCATTTGGTCCAAGAATCATCCAACTTTACCAAGTTCGTCCATTTGGTCTTTCTTCATTTCGACTAGCTTCAACCTTAACCAAAGCCAAATGTCAAGCATAGATTGATGTAATATGACACAATAAACCATGTGGAGAAGTTTGAGACCAACGAAGAGCCATTTGGTCCAAGAATCATCCAACTTACCAAGTTCGTCCATTTGGTCTTTCTTCATTTCGACTAGCTTCAACCTTAACCAAAGCCAAATGTCAAGCATAGATTGATGTAATATGACACAATAAACCATGTGGAGAAGTTTGAGACCAACGAAGAGCCATTTGGTCCAAGAATCATCCAACTTAACCAAGTTCGTCCATTTGGTCTTTCTTCATTTCGACTAGCTTCAACCTTAACCAAAGCCAAATGTCAAGCATAGATTGATGTAATATGACACAATAAACCATGTGGAGAAGTTTGAGACCAACGAAGAGCCATTTGGTCCAAGAATCATCCAACTTTACCAAGTTCGTCCATTTGGTCTTTCTTCATTTCGACTAGCTTCAACCTTAACCAAAGCCAAATGTCAAGCATAGATTGATGTAATATGACACAATAAACCATGTGGAGAAGTTTGAGACCAACGAAGAGCCATTTGGTCCAAGAATCATCCAACTTTACCAAGTTCGTCCATTTGGTCTTTCTTCATTTCGACTAGCTTCAACCTTAACCAAAGCCAAATGTCAAGCATAGATTGATGTAATATGACACAATAAACCATGTGGAGAAGTTTGAGACCAACGAAGAGCCATTTGGTCCAAGAATCATCCAACTTACCAAGTTCGTCCATTTGGTCTTTCTTCATTTCGACTAGCTTCAACCTTAACCAAAGCCAAATGTCAAGCATAGATTGATGTAATATGACACAATAAACCATGTGGAGAAGTTTGAGACCAACGAAGAGCCATTTGGTCCAAGAATCATCCAACTTTACCAAGTTCGTCCATTTGGTCTTTCTTCATTTCGACTAGCTTCAACCTTAACCAAAGCCAAATGTCAAGCATAGATTGATGTAATATGACACAATAAACCATGTGGAGAAGTTTGAGACCAACGAAGAGCCATTTGGTCCAAGAATCATCCAACTTAACCAAGTTCGTCCATTTGGTCTTTCTTCATTTCGACTAGCTTCAACCTTAACCAAAGCCAAATGTCAAGCATAGATTGATGTAATATGACACAATAAACCATGTGGAGAAGTTTGAGACCAACGAAGAGCCATTTGGTCCAAGAATCATCCAACTTTACCAAGTTCGTCCATTTGGTCTTTCTTCATTTCGACTAGCTTCAACCTTAACCAAAGCCAAATGTCAAGCATAGATTGATGTAATATGACACAATAAACCATGTGGAGAAGTTTGAGACCAACGAAGAGCCATTTGGTCCAAGAATCATCCAACTTTACCAAGTTCGTCCATTTGGTCTTTCTTCATTTCGACTAGCTTCAACCTTAACCAAAGCCAAATGTCAAGCATAGATTGATGTAATATGACACAATAAACCATGTGGAGAAGTTTGAGACCAACGAAGAGCCATTTGGTCCAAGAATCATCCAACTTTACCAAGTTCGTCCATTTGGTCTTTCTTCATTTCGACTAGCTTCAACCTTAACCAAAGCCAAATGTCAAGCATAGATTGATGTAATATGACACAATAAACCATGTGGAGAAGTTTGAGACCAACGAAGAGCCATTTGGTCCAAGAATCATCCAACTTTACCAAGTTCGTCCATTTTGGTCTTTCTTCATTTCGACTAGCTTCAAACTTAACCAAAGCCAAATGTCAAGCATAGATTGATGTAATATGACACAATAAACCATGTGGAGAAGTTTGAGACCAACGAAGAGCCATTTGGTCCAAGAATCATCCAACTTTACCAAGTTCGTCCATTTGGTCTTTCTTCATTTCGACTAGCTTCAACCTTAACCAAAGCCAAATGTCAAGCATAGATTGATGTAATATGACACAATAAACCATGTGGAGAAGTTTGAGACCAACGAAGAGCCATTTGGTCCAAGAATCATCCAACTTAACCAAGTTCGTCCATTTGGTCTTTCTTCATTTCGACTAGCTTCAACCTTAACCAAAGCCAAATGTCAAGCATAGATTGATGTAATATGACACAATAAACCATGTGGAGAAGTTTGAGACCAACGAAGAGCCATTTGGTCCAAGAATCATCCAACTTTACCAAGTTCGTCCATTTGGTCTTTCTTCATTTCGACTAGCTTCAACCTTAACCAAAGCCAAATGTCAAGCATAGATTGATGTAATATGACACAATAAACCATGTGGAGAAGTTTGAGACCAACGAAGAGCCATTTGGTCCAAGAATCATCCAACTTTACCAAGTTCGTCCATTTGGTCTTTCTTCATTTCGACTAGCTTCAACCTTAACCAAAGCCAAATGTCAAGCATAGATTGATGTAATATGACACAATAAACCATGTGGAGAAGTTTGAGACCAACGAAGAGCCATTTGGTCCAAGAATCATCCAACTTTACCAAGTTCGTCCATTTTGGTCTTTCTTCATTTCGACTAGCTTCAACCTTAACCAAAGCCAAATGTCAAGCATAGATTGATGTAATATGACACAATAAACCATGTGGAGAAGTTTGAGACCAACGAAGAGCCATTTGGTCCAAGAATCATCCAACTTTACCAAGTTCGTCCATTTTGGTCTTTCTTCATTTCGACTAGCTTCAACCTTAACCAAAGCCAAATGTCAAGCATAGATTGATGTAATATGACACAATAAACCATGTGGAGAAGTTTGAGACCAACGAAGAGCCATTTGGTCCAAGAATCATCCAACTTTACCAAGTTCGTCCATTTGGTCTTTCTTCATTTCGACTAGCTTCAACCTTAACCAAAGCCAAATGTCAAGCATAGATTGATGTAATATGACACAATAAACCATGTGGAGAAGTTTGAGACCAACGAAGAGCCATTTGGTCCAAGAATCATCCAACTTTACCAAGTTCGTCCATTTGGTCTTTCTTCATTTCGACTAGCTTCAACCTTAACCAAAGCCAAATGTCAAGCATAGATTGATGTAATATGACACAATAAACCATGTGGAGAAGTTTGAGACCAACGAAGAGCCATTTGGTCCAAGAATCATCCAACTTTACCAAGTTCGTCCATTTGGTCTTTCTTCATTTCGACTAGCTTCAACCTTAACCAAAGCCAAATGTCAAGCATAGATTGATGTAATATGACACAATAAACCATGTGGAGAAGTTTGAGACCAACGAAGAGCCATTTGGTCCAAGAATCATCCAACTTTACCAAGTTCGTCCATTTGGTCTTTCTTCATTTCGACTAGCTTCAACCTTAACCAAAGCCAAATGTCAAGCATAGATTGATGTAATATGACACAATAAACCATGTGGAGAAGTTTGAGACCAACGAAGAGCCATTTGGTCCAAGAATCATCCAACTTACCAAGTTCGTCCATTTGGTCTTTCTTCATTTCGACTAGCTTCAACCTTAACCAAAGCCAAATGTCAAGCATAGATTGATGTAATATGACACAATAAACCATGTGGAGAAGTTTGAGACCAACGAAGAGCCATTTGGTCCAAGAATCATCCAACTTAACCAAGTTCGTCCATTTGGTCTTTCTTCATTTCGACTAGCTTCAACCTTAACCAAAGCCAAATGTCAAGCATAGATTGATGTAATATGACACAATAAACCATGTGGAGAAGTTTGAGACCAACGAAGAGCCATTTGGTCCAAGAATCATCCAACTTTACCAAGTTCGTCCATTTGGTCTTTCTTCATTTCGACTAGCTTCAACCTTAACCAAAGCCAAATGTCAAGCATAGATTGATGTAATATGACACAATAAACCATGTGGAGAAGTTTGAGACCAACGAAGAGCCATTTGGTCCAAGAATCATCCAACTTTACCAAGTTCGTCCATTTGGTCTTTCTTCATTTCGACTAGCTTCAACCTTAACCAAAGCCAAATGTCAAGCATAGATTGATGTAATATGACACAATAAACCATGTGGAGAAGTTTGAGACCAACGAAGAGCCATTTGGTCCAAGAATCATCCAACTTTACCAAGTTCGTCCATTTGGTCTTTCTTCATTTCGACTAGCTTCAACCTTAACCAAAGCCAAATGTCAAGCATAGATTGATGTAATATGACACAATAAACCATGTGGAGAAGTTTGAGACCAACGAAGAGCCATTTGGTCCAAGAATCATCCAACTTAACCAAGTTCGTCCATTTGGTCTTTCTTCATTTCGACTAGCTTCAACCTTAACCAAAGCCAAATGTCAAGCATAGATTGATGTAATATGACACAATAAACCATGTGGAGAAGTTTGAGACCAACGAAGAGCCATTTGGTCCAAGAATCATCCAACTTTACCAAGTTCGTCCATTTGGTCTTTCTTCATTTCGACTAGCTTCAACCTTAACCAAAGCCAAATGTCAAGCATAGATTGATGTAATATGACACAATAAACCATGTGGAGAAGTTTGAGACCAACGAAGAGCCATTTGGTCCAAGAATCATCCAACTTTACCAAGTTCGTCCATTTGGTCTTTCTTCATTTCGACTAGCTTCAACCTTAACCAAAGCCAAATGTCAAGCATAGATTGATGTAATATGACACAATAAACCATGTGGAGAAGTTTGAGACCAACGAAGAGCCATTTGGTCCAAGAATCATCCAACTTTACCAAGTTCGTCCATTTTGGTCTTTCTTCATTTCGACTAGCTTCAACCTTAACCAAAGCCAAATGTCAAGCATAGATTGATGTAATATGACACAATAAACCATGTGGAGAAGTTTGAGACCAACGAAGAGCCATTTGGTCCAAGAATCATCCAACTTTACCAAGTTCGTCCATTTGGTCTTTCTTCATTTCGACTAGCTTCAACCTTAACCAAAGCCAAATGTCAAGCATAGATTGATGTAATATGACACAATAAACCATGTGGAGAAGTTTGAGACCAACGAAGAGCCATTTGGTCCAAGAATCATCCAACTTTACCAAGTTCGTCCATTTGGTCTTTCTTCATTTCGACTAGCTTCAACCTTAACCAAAGCCAAATGTCAAGCATAGATTGATGTAATATGACACAATAAACCATGTGGAGAAGTTTGAGACCAACGAAGAGCCATTTGGTCCAAGAATCATCCAACTTAACCAAGTTCGTCCATTTGGTCTTTCTTCATTTCGACTAGCTTCAACCTTAACCAAAGCCAAATGTCAAGCATAGATTGATGTAATATGACACAATAAACCATGTGGAGAAGTTTGAGACCAACGAAGAGCCATTTGGTCCAAGAATCATCCAACTTTACCAAGTTCGTCCATTTGGTCTTTCTTCATTTCGACTAGCTTCAACCTTAACCAAAGCCAAATGTCAAGCATAGATTGATGTAATATGACACAATAAACCATGTGGAGAAGTTTGAGACCAACGAAGAGCCATTTGGTCCAAGAATCATCCAACTTTACCAAGTTCGTCCATTTGGTCTTTCTTCATTTCGACTAGCTTCAACCTTAACCAAAGCCAAATGTCAAGCATAGATTGATGTAATATGACACAATAAACCATGTGGAGAAGTTTGAGACCAACGAAGAGCCATTTGGTCCAAGAATCATCCAACTTTACCAAGTTCGTCCATTTGGTCTTTCTTCATTTCGACTAGCTTCAACCTTAACCAAAGCCAAATGTCAAGCATAGATTGATGTAATATGACACAATAAACCATGTGGAGAAGTTTGAGACCAACGAAGAGCCATTTGGTCCAAGAATCATCCAACTTAACCAAGTTCGTCCATTTGGTCTTTCTTCATTTCGACTAGCTTCAACCTTAACCAAAGCCAAATGTCAAGCATAGATTGATGTAATATGACACAATAAACCATGTGGAGAAGTTTGAGACCAACGAAGAGCCATTTGGTCCAAGAATCATCCAACTTTACCAAGTTCGTCCATTTGGTCTTTCTTCATTTCGACTAGCTTCAACCTTAACCAAAGCCAAATGTCAAGCATAGATTGATGTAATATGACACAATAAACCATGTGGAGAAGTTTGAGACCAACGAAGAGCCATTTGGTCCAAGAATCATCCAACTTTACCAAGTTCGTCCATTTGGTCTTTCTTCATTTCGACTAGCTTCAACCTTAACCAAAGCCAAATGTCAAGCATAGATTGATGTAATATGACACAATAAACCATGTGGAGAAGTTTGAGACCAACGAAGAGCCATTTGGTCCAAGAATCATCCAACTTTACCAAGTTCGTCCATTTGGTCTTTCTTCATTTCGACTAGCTTCAACCTTAACCAAAGCCAAATGTCAAGCATAGATTGATGTAATATGACACAATAAACCATGTGGAGAAGTTTGAGACCAACGAAGAGCCATTTGGTCCAAGAATCATCCAACTTTACCAAGTTCGTCCATTTGGTCTTTCTTCATTTCGACTAGCTTCAACCTTAACCAAAGCCAAATGTCAAGCATAGATTGATGTAATATGACACAATAAACCATGTGGAGAAGTTTGAGACCAACGAAGAGCCATTTGGTCCAAGAATCATCCAACTTTACCAAGTTCGTCCATTTGGTCTTTCTTCATTTCGACTAGCTTCAACCTTAACCAAAGCCAAATGTCAAGCATAGATTGATGTAATATGACACAATAAACCATGTGGAGAAGTTTGAGACCAACGAAGAGCCATTTGGTCCAAGAATCATCCAACTTTACCAAGTTCGTCCATTTGGTCTTTCTTCATTTCGACTAGCTTCAACCTTAACCAAAGCCAAATGTCAAGCATAGATTGATGTAATATGACACAATAAACCATGTGGAGAAGTTTGAGACCAACGAAGAGCCATTTGGTCCAAGAATCATCCAACTTTACCAAGTTCGTCCATTTGGTCTTTCTTCATTTCGACTAGCTTCAACCTTAACCAAAGCCAAATGTCAAGCATAGATTGATGTAATATGACACAATAAACCATGTGGAGAAGTTTGAGACCAACGAAGAGCCATTTGGTCCAAGAATCATCCAACTTTACCAAGTTCGTCCATTTGGTCTTTCTTCATTTCGACTAGCTTCAACCTTAACCAAAGCCAAATGTCAAGCATAGATTGATGTAATATGACACAATAAACCATGTGGAGAAGTTTGAGACCAACGAAGAGCCATTTGGTCCAAGAATCATCCAACTTTACCAAGTTCGTCCATTTGGTCTTTCTTCATTTCGACTAGCTTCAACCTTAACCAAAGCCAAATGTCAAGCATAGATTGATGTAATATGACACAATAAACCATGTGGAGAAGTTTGAGACCAACGAAGAGCCATTTGGTCCAAGAATCATCCAACTTTACCAAGTTCGTCCATTTGGTCTTTCTTCATTTCGACTAGCTTCAACCTTAACCAAAGCCAAATGTCAAGCATAGATTGATGTAATATGACACAATAAACCATGTGGAGAAGTTTGAGACCAACGAAGAGCCATTTGGTCCAAGAATCATCCAACTTTACCAAGTTCGTCCATTTGGTCTTTCTTCATTTCGACTAGCTTCAACCTTAACCAAAGCCAAATGTCAAGCATAGATTGATGTAATATGACACAATAAACCATGTGGAGAAGTTTGAGACCAACGAAGAGCCATTTGGTCCAAGAATCATCCAACTTAACCAAGTTCGTCCATTTGGTCTTTCTTCATTTCGACTAGCTTCAACCTTAACCAAAGCCAAATGTCAAGCATAGATTGATGTAATATGACACAATAAACCATGTGGAGAAGTTTGAGACCAACGAAGAGCCATTTGGTCCAAGAATCATCCAACTTTACCAAGTTCGTCCATTTGGTCTTTCTTCATTTCGACTAGCTTCAACCTTAACCAAAGCCAAATGTCAAGCATAGATTGATGTAATATGACACAATAAACCATGTGGAGAAGTTTGAGACCAACGAAGAGCCATTTGGTCCAAGAATCATCCAACTTTACCAAGTTCGTCCATTTGGTCTTTCTTCATTTCGACTAGCTTCAACCTTAACCAAAGCCAAATGTCAAGCATAGATTGATGTAATATGACACAATAAACCATGTGGAGAAGTTTGAGACCAACGAAGAGCCATTTGGTCCAAGAATCATCCAACTTTACCAAGTTCGTCCATTTTGGTCTTTCTTCATTTCGACTAGCTTCAACCTTAACCAAAGCCAAATGTCAAGCATAGATTGATGTAATATGACACAATAAACCATGTGGAGAAGTTTGAGACCAACGAAGAGCCATTTGGTCCAAGAATCATCCAACTTTACCAAGTTCGTCCATTTGGTCTTTCTTCATTTCGACTAGCTTCAACCTTAACCAAAGCCAAATGTCAAGCATAGATTGATGTAATATGACACAATAAACCATGTGGAGAAGTTTGAGACCAACGAAGAGCCATTTGGTCCAAGAATCATCCAACTTTACCAAGTTCGTCCATTTGGTCTTTCTTCATTTCGACTAGCTTCAACCTTAACCAAAGCCAAATGTCAAGCATAGATTGATGTAATATGACACAATAAACCATGTGGAGAAGTTTGAGACCAACGAAGAGCCATTTGGTCCAAGAATCATCCAACTTTACCAAGTTCGTCCATTTGGTCTTTCTTCATTTCGACTAGCTTCAACCTTAACCAAAGCCAAATGTCAAGCATAGATTGATGTAATATGACACAATAAACCATGTGGAGAAGTTTGAGACCAACGAAGAGCCATTTGGTCCAAGAATCATCCAACTTAACCAAGTTCGTCCATTTGGTCTTTCTTCATTTCGACTAGCTTCAACCTTAACCAAAGCCAAATGTCAAGCATAGATTGATGTAATATGACACAATAAACCATGTGGAGAAGTTTGAGACCAACGAAGAGCCATTTGGTCCAAGAATCATCCAACTTTACCAAGTTCGTCCATTTGGTCTTTCTTCATTTCGACTAGCTTCAACCTTAACCAAAGCCAAATGTCAAGCATAGATTGATGTAATATGACACAATAAACCATGTGGAGAAGTTTGAGACCAACGAAGAGCCATTTGGTCCAAGAATCATCCAACTTAACCAAGTTCGTCCATTTGGTCTTTCTTCATTTCGACTAGCTTCAACCTTAACCAAAGCCAAATGTCAAGCATAGATTGATGTAATATGACACAATAAACCATGTGGAGAAGTTTGAGACCAACGAAGAGCCATTTGGTCCAAGAATCATCCAACTTTACCAAGTTCGTCCATTTGGTCTTTCTTCATTTCGACTAGCTTCAACCTTAACCAAAGCCAAATGTCAAGCATAGATTGATGTAATATGACACAATAAACCATGTGGAGAAGTTTGAGACCAACGAAGAGCCATTTGGTCCAAGAATCATCCAACTTTACCAAGTTCGTCCATTTGGTCTTTCTTCATTTCGACTAGCTTCAACCTTAACCAAAGCCAAATGTCAAGCATAGATTGATGTAATATGACACAATAAACCATGTGGAGAAGTTTGAGACCAACGAAGAGCCATTTGGTCCAAGAATCATCCAACTTAACCAAGTTCGTCCATTTGGTCTTTCTTCATTTCGACTAGCTTCAACCTTAACCAAAGCCAAATGTCAAGCATAGATTGATGTAATATGACACAATAAACCATGTGGAGAAGTTTGAGACCAACGAAGAGCCATTTGGTCCAAGAATCATCCAACTTAACCAAGTTCGTCCATTTGGTCTTTCTTCATTTCGACTAGCTTCAACCTTAACCAAAGCCAAATGTCAAGCATAGATTGATGTAATATGACACAATAAACCATGTGGAGAAGTTTGAGACCAACGAAGAGCCATTTGGTCCAAGAATCATCCAACTTTACCAAGTTCGTCCATTTGGTCTTTCTTCATTTCGACTAGCTTCAACCTTAACCAAAGCCAAATGTCAAGCATAGATTGATGTAATATGACACAATAAACCATGTGGAGAAGTTTGAGACCAACGAAGAGCCATTTGGTCCAAGAATCATCCAACTTTACCAAGTTCGTCCATTTGGTCTTTCTTCATTTCGACTAGCTTCAACCTTAACCAAAGCCAAATGTCAAGCATAGATTGATGTAATATGACACAATAAACCATGTGGAGAAGTTTGAGACCAACGAAGAGCCATTTGGTCCAAGAATCATCCAACTTTACCAAGTTCGTCCATTTTGGTCTTTCTTCATTTCGACTAGCTTCAACCTTAACCAAAGCCAAATGTCAAGCATAGATTGATGTAATATGACACAATAAACCATGTGGAGAAGTTTGAGACCAACGAAGAGCCATTTGGTCCAAGAATCATCCAACTTTACCAAGTTCGTCCATTTGGTCTTTCTTCATTTCGACTAGCTTCAACCTTAACCAAAGCCAAATGTCAAGCATAGATTGATGTAATATGACACAATAAACCATGTGGAGAAGTTTGAGACCAACGAAGAGCCATTTGGTCCAAGAATCATCCAACTTAACCAAGTTCGTCCATTTGGTCTTTCTTCATTTCGACTAGCTTCAACCTTAACCAAAGCCAAATGTCAAGCATAGATTGATGTAATATGACACAATAAACCATGTGGAGAAGTTTGAGACCAACGAAGAGCCATTTGGTCCAAGAATCATCCAACTTTACCAAGTTCGTCCATTTGGTCTTTCTTCATTTCGACTAGCTTCAACCTTAACCAAAGCCAAATGTCAAGCATAGATTGATGTAATATGACACAATAAACCATGTGGAGAAGTTTGAGACCAACGAAGAGCCATTTGGTCCAAGAATCATCCAACTTTACCAAGTTCGTCCATTTTGGTCTTTCTTCATTTCGACTAGCTTCAACTTAACCAAAGCCAAATGTCAAGCATAGATTGATGTAATATGACACAATAAACCATGTGGAGAAGTTTGAGACCAACGAAGAGCCATTTGGTCCAAGAATCATCCAACTTTACCAAGTTCGTCCATTTGGTCTTTCTTCATTTCGACTAGCTTCAACCTTAACCAAAGCCAAATGTCAAGCATAGATTGATGTAATATGACACAATAAACCATGTGGAGAAGTTTGAGACCAACGAAGAGCCATTTGGTCCAAGAATCATCCAACTTTACCAAGTTCGTCCATTTTGGTCTTTCTTCATTTCGACTAGCTTCAACCTTAACCAAAGCCAAATGTCAAGCATAGATTGATGTAATATGACACAATAAACCATGTGGAGAAGTTTGAGACCAACGAAGAGCCATTTGGTCCAAGAATCATCCAACTTTACCAAGTTCGTCCATTTGGTCTTTCTTCATTTCGACTAGCTTCAACCTTAACCAAAGCCAAATGTCAAGCATAGATTGATGTAATATGACACAATAAACCATGTGGAGAAGTTTGAGACCAACGAAGAGCCATTTGGTCCAAGAATCATCCAACTTTACCAAGTTCGTCCATTTGGTCTTTCTTCATTTCGACTAGCTTCAACCTTAACCAAAGCCAAATGTCAAGCATAGATTGATGTAATATGACACAATAAACCATGTGGAGAAGTTTGAGACCAACGAAGAGCCATTTGGTCCAAGAATCATCCAACTTTACCAAGTTCGTCCATTTGGTCTTTCTTCATTTCGACTAGCTTCAACCTTAACCAAAGCCAAATGTCAAGCATAGATTGATGTAATATGACACAATAAACCATGTGGAGAAGTTTGAGACCAACGAAGAGCCATTTGGTCCAAGAATCATCCAACTTAACCAAGTTCGTCCATTTTGGTCTTTCTTCATTTCGACTAGCTTCAACCTTAACCAAAGCCAAATGTCAAGCATAGATTGATGTAATATGACACAATAAACCATGTGGAGAAGTTTGAGACCAACGAAGAGCCATTTGGTCCAAGAATCATCCAACTTTACCAAGTTCGTCCATTTGGTCTTTCTTCATTTCGACTAGCTTCAACCTTAACCAAAGCCAAATGTCAAGCATAGATTGATGTAATATGACACAATAAACCATGTGGAGAAGTTTGAGACCAACGAAGAGCCATTTGGTCCAAGAATCATCCAACTTTACCAAGTTCGTCCATTTGGTCTTTCTTCATTTCGACTAGCTTCAACCTTAACCAAAGCCAAATGTCAAGCATAGATTGATGTAATATGACACAATAAACCATGTGGAGAAGTTTGAGACCAACGAAGAGCCATTTGGTCCAAGAATCATCCAACTTAACCAAGTTCGTCCATTTGGTCTTTCTTCATTTCGACTAGCTTCAACCTTAACCAAAGCCAAATGTCAAGCATAGATTGATGTAATATGACACAATAAACCATGTGGAGAAGTTTGAGACCAACGAAGAGCCATTTGGTCCAAGAATCATCCAACTTTACCAAGTTCGTCCATTTGGTCTTTCTTCATTTCGACTAGCTTCAACCTTAACCAAAGCCAAATGTCAAGCATAGATTGATGTAATATGACACAATAAACCATGTGGAGAAGTTTGAGACCAACGAAGAGCCATTTGGTCCAAGAATCATCCAACTTTACCAAGTTCGTCCATTTGGTCTTTCTTCATTTCGACTAGCTTCAACCTTAACCAAAGCCAAATGTCAAGCATAGATTGATGTAATATGACACAATAAACCATGTGGAGAAGTTTGAGACCAACGAAGAGCCATTTGGTCCAAGAATCATCCAACTTAACCAAGTTCGTCCATTTGGTCTTTCTTCATTTCGACTAGCTTCAACCTTAACCAAAGCCAAATGTCAAGCATAGATTGATGTAATATGACACAATAAACCATGTGGAGAAGTTTGAGACCAACGAAGAGCCATTTGGTCCAAGAATCATCCAACTTTACCAAGTTCGTCCATTTGGTCTTTCTTCATTTCGACTAGCTTCAACCTTAACCAAAGCCAAATGTCAAGCATAGATTGATGTAATATGACACAATAAACCATGTGGAGAAGTTTGAGACCAACGAAGAGCCATTTGGTCCAAGAATCATCCAACTTTACCAAGTTCGTCCATTTGGTCTTTCTTCATTTCGACTAGCTTCAACCTTAACCAAAGCCAAATGTCAAGCATAGATTGATGTAATATGACACAATAAACCATGTGGAGAAGTTTGAGACCAACGAAGAGCCATTTGGTCCAAGAATCATCCAACTTAACCAAGTTCGTCCATTTGGTCTTTCTTCATTTCGACTAGCTTCAACCTTAACCAAAGCCAAATGTCAAGCATAGATTGATGTAATATGACACAATAAACCATGTGGAGAAGTTTGAGACCAACGAAGAGCCATTTGGTCCAAGAATCATCCAACTTTACCAAGTTCGTCCATTTTGGTCTTTCTTCATTTCGACTAGCTTCAACCTTAACCAAAGCCAAATGTCAAGCATAGATTGATGTAATATGACACAATAAACCATGTGGAGAAGTTTGAGACCAACGAAGAGCCATTTGGTCCAAGAATCATCCAACTTTACCAAGTTCGTCCATTTGGTCTTTCTTCATTTCGACTAGCTTCAACCTTAACCAAAGCCAAATGTCAAGCATAGATTGATGTAATATGACACAATAAACCATGTGGAGAAGTTTGAGACCAACGAAGAGCCATTTGGTCCAAGAATCATCCAACTTTACCAAGTTCGTCCATTTGGTCTTTCTTCATTTCGACTAGCTTCAACCTTAACCAAAGCCAAATGTCAAGCATAGATTGATGTAATATGACACAATAAACCATGTGGAGAAGTTTGAGACCAACGAAGAGCCATTTGGTCCAAGAATCATCCAACTTTACCAAGTTCGTCCATTTTGGTCTTTCTTCATTTCGACTAGCTTCAAACTTAACCAAAGCCAAATGTCAAGCATAGATTGATGTAATATGACACAATAAACCATGTGGAGAAGTTTGAGACCAACGAAGAGCCATTTGGTCCAAGAATCATCCAACTTTACCAAGTTCGTCCATTTGGTCTTTCTTCATTTCGACTAGCTTCAACCTTAACCAAAGCCAAATGTCAAGCATAGATTGATGTAATATGACACAATAAACCATGTGGAGAAGTTTGAGACCAACGAAGAGCCATTTGGTCCAAGAATCATCCAACTTAACCAAGTTCGTCCATTTGGTCTTTCTTCATTTCGACTAGCTTCAACCTTAACCAAAGCCAAATGTCAAGCATAGATTGATGTAATATGACACAATAAACCATGTGGAGAAGTTTGAGACCAACGAAGAGCCATTTGGTCCAAGAATCATCCAACTTAACCAAGTTCGTCCATTTGGTCTTTCTTCATTTCGACTAGCTTCAACCTTAACCAAAGCCAAATGTCAAGCATAGATTGATGTAATATGACACAATAAACCATGTGGAGAAGTTTGAGACCAACGAAGAGCCATTTGGTCCAAGAATCATCCAACTTTACCAAGTTCGTCCATTTTGGTCTTTCTTCATTTCGACTAGCTTCAACCTTAACCAAAGCCAAATGTCAAGCATAGATTGATGTAATATGACACAATAAACCATGTGGAGAAGTTTGAGACCAACGAAGAGCCATTTGGTCCAAGAATCATCCAACTTTACCAAGTTCGTCCATTTTGGTCTTTCTTCATTTCGACTAGCTTCAACCTTAACCAAAGCCAAATGTCAAGCATAGATTGATGTAATATGACACAATAAACCATGTGGAGAAGTTTGAGACCAACGAAGAGCCATTTGGTCCAAGAATCATCCAACTTTACCAAGTTCGTCCATTTGGTCTTTCTTCATTTCGACTAGCTTCAACCTTAACCAAAGCCAAATGTCAAGCATAGATTGATGTAATATGACACAATAAACCATGTGGAGAAGTTTGAGACCAACGAAGAGCCATTTGGTCCAAGAATCATCCAACTTACCAAGTTCGTCCATTTTGGTCTTTCTTCATTTCGACTAGCTTCAACCTTAACCAAAGCCAAATGTCAAGCATAGATTGATGTAATATGACACAATAAACCATGTGGAGAAGTTTGAGACCAACGAAGAGCCATTTGGTCCAAGAATCATCCAACTTTACCAAGTTCGTCCATTTGGTCTTTCTTCATTTCGACTAGCTTCAACCTTAACCAAAGCCAAATGTCAAGCATAGATTGATGTAATATGACACAATAAACCATGTGGAGAAGTTTGAGACCAACGAAGAGCCATTTGGTCCAAGAATCATCCAACTTTACCAAGTTCGTCCATTTTGGTCTTTCTTCATTTCGACTAGCTTCAACCTTAACCAAAGCCAAATGTCAAGCATAGATTGATGTAATATGACACAATAAACCATGTGGAGAAGTTTGAGACCAACGAAGAGCCATTTGGTCCAAGAATCATCCAACTTTACCAAGTTCGTCCATTTGGTCTTTCTTCATTTCGACTAGCTTCAACCTTAACCAAAGCCAAATGTCAAGCATAGATTGATGTAATATGACACAATAAACCATGTGGAGAAGTTTGAGACCAACGAAGAGCCATTTGGTCCAAGAATCATCCAACTTAACCAAGTTCGTCCATTTTGGTCTTTCTTCATTTCGACTAGCTTCAACCTTAACCAAAGCCAAATGTCAAGCATAGATTGATGTAATATGACACAATAAACCATGTGGAGAAGTTTGAGACCAACGAAGAGCCATTTGGTCCAAGAATCATCCAACTTTACCAAGTTCGTCCATTTGGTCTTTCTTCATTTCGACTAGCTTCAACCTTAACCAAAGCCAAATGTCAAGCATAGATTGATGTAATATGACACAATAAACCATGTGGAGAAGTTTGAGACCAACGAAGAGCCATTTGGTCCAAGAATCATCCAACTTAACCAAGTTCGTCCATTTTGGTCTTTCTTCATTTCGACTAGCTTCAACCTTAACCAAAGCCAAATGTCAAGCATAGATTGATGTAATATGACACAATAAACCATGTGGAGAAGTTTGAGACCAACGAAGAGCCATTTGGTCCAAGAATCATCCAACTTAACCAAGTTCGTCCATTTTGGTCTTTCTTCATTTCGACTAGCTTCAACCTTAACCAAAGCCAAATGTCAAGCATAGATTGATGTAATATGACACAATAAACCATGTGGAGAAGTTTGAGACCAACGAAGAGCCATTTGGTCCAAGAATCATCCAACTTAACCAAGTTCGTCCATTTGGTCTTTCTTCATTTCGACTAGCTTCAAACTTAACCAAAGCCAAATGTCAAGCATAGATTGATGTAATATGACACAATAAACCATGTGGAGAAGTTTGAGACCAACGAAGAGCCATTTGGTCCAAGAATCATCCAACTTTACCAAGTTCGTCCATTTGGTCTTTCTTCATTTCGACTAGCTTCAACCTTAACCAAAGCCAAATGTCAAGCATAGATTGATGTAATATGACACAATAAACCATGTGGAGAAGTTTGAGACCAACGAAGAGCCATTTGGTCCAAGAATCATCCAACTTTACCAAGTTCGTCCATTTTGGTCTTTCTTCATTTCGACTAGCTTCAACCTTAACCAAAGCCAAATGTCAAGCATAGATTGATGTAATATGACACAATAAACCATGTGGAGAAGTTTGAGACCAACGAAGAGCCATTTGGTCCAAGAATCATCCAACTTAACCAAGTTCGTCCATTTTGGTCTTTCTTCATTTCGACTAGCTTCAACCTTAACCAAAGCCAAATGTCAAGCATAGATTGATGTAATATGACACAATAAACCATGTGGAGAAGTTTGAGACCAACGAAGAGCCATTTGGTCCAAGAATCATCCAACTTTACCAAGTTCGTCCATTTGGTCTTTCTTCATTTCGACTAGCTTCAACCTTAACCAAAGCCAAATGTCAAGCATAGATTGATGTAATATGACACAATAAACCATGTGGAGAAGTTTGAGACCAACGAAGAGCCATTTGGTCCAAGAATCATCCAACTTTACCAAGTTCGTCCATTTGGTCTTTCTTCATTTCGACTAGCTTCAACCTTAACCAAAGCCAAATGTCAAGCATAGATTGATGTAATATGACACAATAAACCATGTGGAGAAGTTTGAGACCAACGAAGAGCCATTTGGTCCAAGAATCATCCAACTTTACCAAGTTCGTCCATTTGGTCTTTCTTCATTTCGACTAGCTTCAACCTTAACCAAAGCCAAATGTCAAGCATAGATTGATGTAATATGACACAATAAACCATGTGGAGAAGTTTGAGACCAACGAAGAGCCATTTGGTCCAAGAATCATCCAACTTTACCAAGTTCGTCCATTTGGTCTTTCTTCATTTCGACTAGCTTCAACCTTAACCAAAGCCAAATGTCAAGCATAGATTGATGTAATATGACACAATAAACCATGTGGAGAAGTTTGAGACCAACGAAGAGCCATTTGGTCCAAGAATCATCCAACTTAACCAAGTTCGTCCATTTGGTCTTTCTTCATTTCGACTAGCTTCAACCTTAACCAAAGCCAAATGTCAAGCATAGATTGATGTAATATGACACAATAAACCATGTGGAGAAGTTTGAGACCAACGAAGAGCCATTTGGTCCAAGAATCATCCAACTTTACCAAGTTCGTCCATTTGGTCTTTCTTCATTTCGACTAGCTTCAACCTTAACCAAAGCCAAATGTCAAGCATAGATTGATGTAATATGACACAATAAACCATGTGGAGAAGTTTGAGACCAACGAAGAGCCATTTGGTCCAAGAATCATCCAACTTTACCAAGTTCGTCCATTTTGGTCTTTCTTCATTTCGACTAGCTTCAACCTTAACCAAAGCCAAATGTCAAGCATAGATTGATGTAATATGACACAATAAACCATGTGGAGAAGTTTGAGACCAACGAAGAGCCATTTGGTCCAAGAATCATCCAACTTTACCAAGTTCGTCCATTTGGTCTTTCTTCATTTCGACTAGCTTCAACCTTAACCAAAGCCAAATGTCAAGCATAGATTGATGTAATATGACACAATAAACCATGTGGAGAAGTTTGAGACCAACGAAGAGCCATTTGGTCCAAGAATCATCCAACTTAACCAAGTTCGTCCATTTTGGTCTTTCTTCATTTCGACTAGCTTCAACCTTAACCAAAGCCAAATGTCAAGCATAGATTGATGTAATATGACACAATAAACCATGTGGAGAAGTTTGAGACCAACGAAGAGCCATTTGGTCCAAGAATCATCCAACTTAACCAAGTTCGTCCATTTTGGTCTTTCTTCATTTCGACTAGCTTCAACCTTAACCAAAGCCAAATGTCAAGCATAGATTGATGTAATATGACACAATAAACCATGTGGAGAAGTTTGAGACCAACGAAGAGCCATTTGGTCCAAGAATCATCCAACTTAACCAAGTTCGTCCATTTGGTCTTTCTTCATTTCGACTAGCTTCAACCTTAACCAAAGCCAAATGTCAAGCATAGATTGATGTAATATGACACAATAAACCATGTGGAGAAGTTTGAGACCAACGAAGAGCCATTTGGTCCAAGAATCATCCAACTTAACCAAGTTCGTCCATTTGGTCTTTCTTCATTTCGACTAGCTTCAACCTTAACCAAAGCCAAATGTCAAGCATAGATTGATGTAATATGACACAATAAACCATGTGGAGAAGTTTGAGACCAACGAAGAGCCATTTGGTCCAAGAATCATCCAACTTTACCAAGTTCGTCCATTTGGTCTTTCTTCATTTCGACTAGCTTCAACCTTAACCAAAGCCAAATGTCAAGCATAGATTGATGTAATATGACACAATAAACCATGTGGAGAAGTTTGAGACCAACGAAGAGCCATTTGGTCCAAGAATCATCCAACTTTACCAAGTTCGTCCATTTGGTCTTTCTTCATTTCGACTAGCTTCAAACTTAACCAAAGCCAAATGTCAAGCATAGATTGATGTAATATGACACAATAAACCATGTTTGAGAGAAGTTACCAAGTTCGTCCATTTGGTCTTTCTTCATTTCGACTAGCTTCAACCTTAACCAAAGCCAAATGTCAAGCATAGATTGATGTAATATGACACAATAAACCATGTGGAGAAGTTTGAGACCAACGAAGAGCCATTTGGTCCAAGAATCATCCAACTTTACCAAGTTCGTCCATTTTGGTCTTTCTTCATTTCGACTAGCTTCAACCTTAACCAAAGCCAAATGTCAAGCATAGATTGATGTAATATGACACAATAAACCATGTGGAGAAGTTTGAGACCAACGAAGAGCCATTTGGTCCAAGAATCATCCAACTTTACCAAGTTCGTCCATTTGGTCTTTCTTCATTTCGACTAGCTTCAACCTTAACCAAAGCCAAATGTCAAGCATAGATTGATGTAATATGACACAATAAACCATGTGGAGAAGTTTGAGACCAACGAAGAGCCATTTGGTCCAAGAATCATCCAACTTTACCAAGTTCGTCCATTTGGTCTTTCTTCATTTCGACTAGCTTCAACCTTAACCAAAGCCAAATGTCAAGCATAGATTGATGTAATATGACACAATAAACCATGTGGAGAAGTTTGAGACCAACGAAGAGCCATTTGGTCCAAGAATCATCCAACTTTACCAAGTTCGTCCATTTGGTCTTTCTTCATTTCGACTAGCTTCAACCTTAACCAAAGCCAAATGTCAAGCATAGATTGATGTAATATGACACAATAAACCATGTGGAGAAGTTTGAGACCAACGAAGAGCCATTTGGTCCAAGAATCATCCAACTTAACCAAGTTCGTCCATTTGGTCTTTCTTCATTTCGACTAGCTTCAACCTTAACCAAAGCCAAATGTCAAGCATAGATTGATGTAATATGACACAATAAACCATGTGGAGAAGTTTGAGACCAACGAAGAGCCATTTGGTCCAAGAATCATCCAACTTTACCAAGTTCGTCCATTTGGTCTTTCTTCATTTCGACTAGCTTCAACCTTAACCAAAGCCAAATGTCAAGCATAGATTGATGTAATATGACACAATAAACCATGTGGAGAAGTTTGAGACCAACGAAGAGCCATTTGGTCCAAGAATCATCCAACTTTACCAAGTTCGTCCATTTTGGTCTTTCTTCATTTCGACTAGCTTCAACCTTAACCAAAGCCAAATGTCAAGCATAGATTGATGTAATATGACACAATAAACCATGTGGAGAAGTTTGAGACCAACGAAGAGCCATTTGGTCCAAGAATCATCCAACTTTACCAAGTTCGTCCATTTGGTCTTTCTTCATTTCGACTAGCTTCAACCTTAACCAAAGCCAAATGTCAAGCATAGATTGATGTAATATGACACAATAAACCATGTGGAGAAGTTTGAGACCAACGAAGAGCCATTTGGTCCAAGAATCATCCAACTTAACCAAGTTCGTCCATTTGGTCTTTCTTCATTTCGACTAGCTTCAACCTTAACCAAAGCCAAATGTCAAGCATAGATTGATGTAATATGACACAATAAACCATGTGGAGAAGTTTGAGACCAACGAAGAGCCATTTGGTCCAAGAATCATCCAACTTTACCAAGTTCGTCCATTTGGTCTTTCTTCATTTCGACTAGCTTCAACCTTAACCAAAGCCAAATGTCAAGCATAGATTGATGTAATATGACACAATAAACCATGTGGAGAAGTTTGAGACCAACGAAGAGCCATTTGGTCCAAGAATCATCCAACTTAACCAAGTTCGTCCATTTTGGTCTTTCTTCATTTCGACTAGCTTCAACCTTAACCAAAGCCAAATGTCAAGCATAGATTGATGTAATATGACACAATAAACCATGTGGAGAAGTTTGAGACCAACGAAGAGCCATTTGGTCCAAGAATCATCCAACTTTACCAAGTTCGTCCATTTGGTCTTTCTTCATTTCGACTAGCTTCAACCTTAACCAAAGCCAAATGTCAAGCATAGATTGATGTAATATGACACAATAAACCATGTGGAGAAGTTTGAGACCAACGAAGAGCCATTTGGTCCAAGAATCATCCAACTTTACCAAGTTCGTCCATTTGGTCTTTCTTCATTTCGACTAGCTTCAACCTTAACCAAAGCCAAATGTCAAGCATAGATTGATGTAATATGACACAATAAACCATGTGGAGAAGTTTGAGACCAACGAAGAGCCATTTGGTCCAAGAATCATCCAACTTTACCAAGTTCGTCCATTTGGTCTTTCTTCATTTCGACTAGCTTCAACCTTAACCAAAGCCAAATGTCAAGCATAGATTGATGTAATATGACACAATAAACCATGTGGAGAAGTTTGAGACCAACGAAGAGCCATTTGGTCCAAGAATCATCCAACTTAACCAAGTTCGTCCATTTGGTCTTTCTTCATTTCGACTAGCTTCAACCTTAACCAAAGCCAAATGTCAAGCATAGATTGATGTAATATGACACAATAAACCATGTGGAGAAGTTTGAGACCAACGAAGAGCCATTTGGTCCAAGAATCATCCAACTTTACCAAGTTCGTCCATTTGGTCTTTCTTCATTTCGACTAGCTTCAACCTTAACCAAAGCCAAATGTCAAGCATAGATTGATGTAATATGACACAATAAACCATGTGGAGAAGTTTGAGACCAACGAAGAGCCATTTGGTCCAAGAATCATCCAACTTACCAAGTTCGTCCATTTTGGTCTTTCTTCATTTCGACTAGCTTCAAACTTAACCAAAGCCAAATGTCAAGCATAGATTGATGTAATATGACACAATAAACCATGTGGAGAAGTTTGAGACCAACGAAGAGCCATTTGGTCCAAGAATCATCCAACTTTACCAAGTTCGTCCATTTGGTCTTTCTTCATTTCGACTAGCTTCAACCTTAACCAAAGCCAAATGTCAAGCATAGATTGATGTAATATGACACAATAAACCATGTGGAGAAGTTTGAGACCAACGAAGAGCCATTTGGTCCAAGAATCATCCAACTTTACCAAGTTCGTCCATTTGGTCTTTCTTCATTTCGACTAGCTTCAACCTTAACCAAAGCCAAATGTCAAGCATAGATTGATGTAATATGACACAATAAACCATGTGGAGAAGTTTGAGACCAACGAAGAGCCATTTGGTCCAAGAATCATCCAACTTTACCAAGTTCGTCCATTTGGTCTTTCTTCATTTCGACTAGCTTCAACCTTAACCAAAGCCAAATGTCAAGCATAGATTGATGTAATATGACACAATAAACCATGTGGAGAAGTTTGAGACCAACGAAGAGCCATTTGGTCCAAGAATCATCCAACTTTACCAAGTTCGTCCATTTGGTCTTTCTTCATTTCGACTAGCTTCAACCTTAACCAAAGCCAAATGTCAAGCATAGATTGATGTAATATGACACAATAAACCATGTGGAGAAGTTTGAGACCAACGAAGAGCCATTTGGTCCAAGAATCATCCAACTTAACCAAGTTCGTCCATTTGGTCTTTCTTCATTTCGACTAGCTTCAACCTTAACCAAAGCCAAATGTCAAGCATAGATTGATGTAATATGACACAATAAACCATGTGGAGAAGTTTGAGACCAACGAAGAGCCATTTGGTCCAAGAATCATCCAACTTTACCAAGTTCGTCCATTTGGTCTTTCTTCATTTCGACTAGCTTCAACCTTAACCAAAGCCAAATGTCAAGCATAGATTGATGTAATATGACACAATAAACCATGTGGAGAAGTTTGAGACCAACGAAGAGCCATTTGGTCCAAGAATCATCCAACTTTACCAAGTTCGTCCATTTGGTCTTTCTTCATTTCGACTAGCTTCAACCTTAACCAAAGCCAAATGTCAAGCATAGATTGATGTAATATGACACAATAAACCATGTGGAGAAGTTTGAGACCAACGAAGAGCCATTTGGTCCAAGAATCATCCAACTTTACCAAGTTCGTCCATTTGGTCTTTCTTCATTTCGACTAGCTTCAACCTTAACCAAAGCCAAATGTCAAGCATAGATTGATGTAATATGACACAATAAACCATGTGGAGAAGTTTGAGACCAACGAAGAGCCATTTGGTCCAAGAATCATCCAACTTAACCAAGTTCGTCCATTTGGTCTTTCTTCATTTCGACTAGCTTCAACCTTAACCAAAGCCAAATGTCAAGCATAGATTGATGTAATATGACACAATAAACCATGTGGAGAAGTTTGAGACCAACGAAGAGCCATTTGGTCCAAGAATCATCCAACTTTACCAAGTTCGTCCATTTTGGTCTTTCTTCATTTCGACTAGCTTCAACCTTAACCAAAGCCAAATGTCAAGCATAGATTGATGTAATATGACACAATAAACCATGTGGAGAAGTTTGAGACCAACGAAGAGCCATTTGGTCCAAGAATCATCCAACTTTACCAAGTTCGTCCATTTGGTCTTTCTTCATTTCGACTAGCTTCAACCTTAACCAAAGCCAAATGTCAAGCATAGATTGATGTAATATGACACAATAAACCATGTGGAGAAGTTTGAGACCAACGAAGAGCCATTTGGTCCAAGAATCATCCAACTTTACCAAGTTCGTCCATTTGGTCTTTCTTCATTTCGACTAGCTTCAACCTTAACCAAAGCCAAATGTCAAGCATAGATTGATGTAATATGACACAATAAACCATGTGGAGAAGTTTGAGACCAACGAAGAGCCATTTGGTCCAAGAATCATCCAACTTAACCAAGTTCGTCCATTTGGTCTTTCTTCATTTCGACTAGCTTCAACCTTAACCAAAGCCAAATGTCAAGCATAGATTGATGTAATATGACACAATAAACCATGTGGAGAAGTTTGAGACCAACGAAGAGCCATTTGGTCCAAGAATCATCCAACTTTACCAAGTTCGTCCATTTGGTCTTTCTTCATTTCGACTAGCTTCAACCTTAACCAAAGCCAAATGTCAAGCATAGATTGATGTAATATGACACAATAAACCATGTGGAGAAGTTTGAGACCAACGAAGAGCCATTTGGTCCAAGAATCATCCAACTTTACCAAGTTCGTCCATTTGGTCTTTCTTCATTTCGACTAGCTTCAACCTTAACCAAAGCCAAATGTCAAGCATAGATTGATGTAATATGACACAATAAACCATGTGGAGAAGTTTGAGACCAACGAAGAGCCATTTGGTCCAAGAATCATCCAACTTTACCAAGTTCGTCCATTTGGTCTTTCTTCATTTCGACTAGCTTCAACCTTAACCAAAGCCAAATGTCAAGCATAGATTGATGTAATATGACACAATAAACCATGTGGAGAAGTTTGAGACCAACGAAGAGCCATTTGGTCCAAGAATCATCCAACTTTACCAAGTTCGTCCATTTGGTCTTTCTTCATTTCGACTAGCTTCAACCTTAACCAAAGCCAAATGTCAAGCATAGATTGATGTAATATGACACAATAAACCATGTGGAGAAGTTTGAGACCAACGAAGAGCCATTTGGTCCAAGAATCATCCAACTTTACCAAGTTCGTCCATTTGGTCTTTCTTCATTTCGACTAGCTTCAACCTTAACCAAAGCCAAATGTCAAGCATAGATTGATGTAATATGACACAATAAACCATGTGGAGAAGTTTGAGACCAACGAAGAGCCATTTGGTCCAAGAATCATCCAACTTAACCAAGTTCGTCCATTTGGTCTTTCTTCATTTCGACTAGCTTCAACCTTAACCAAAGCCAAATGTCAAGCATAGATTGATGTAATATGACACAATAAACCATGTGGAGAAGTTTGAGACCAACGAAGAGCCATTTGGTCCAAGAATCATCCAACTTTACCAAGTTCGTCCATTTGGTCTTTCTTCATTTCGACTAGCTTCAACCTTAACCAAAGCCAAATGTCAAGCATAGATTGATGTAATATGACACAATAAACCATGTGGAGAAGTTTGAGACCAACGAAGAGCCATTTGGTCCAAGAATCATCCAACTTTACCAAGTTCGTCCATTTGGTCTTTCTTCATTTCGACTAGCTTCAACCTTAACCAAAGCCAAATGTCAAGCATAGATTGATGTAATATGACACAATAAACCATGTGGAGAAGTTTGAGACCAACGAAGAGCCATTTGGTCCAAGAATCATCCAACTTTACCAAGTTCGTCCATTTGGTCTTTCTTCATTTCGACTAGCTTCAACCTTAACCAAAGCCAAATGTCAAGCATAGATTGATGTAATATGACACAATAAACCATGTGGAGAAGTTTGAGACCAACGAAGAGCCATTTGGTCCAAGAATCATCCAACTTTACCAAGTTCGTCCATTTGGTCTTTCTTCATTTCGACTAGCTTCAACCTTAACCAAAGCCAAATGTCAAGCATAGATTGATGTAATATGACACAATAAACCATGTGGAGAAGTTTGAGACCAACGAAGAGCCATTTGGTCCAAGAATCATCCAACTTAACCAAGTTCGTCCATTTGGTCTTTCTTCATTTCGACTAGCTTCAACCTTAACCAAAGCCAAATGTCAAGCATAGATTGATGTAATATGACACAATAAACCATGTGGAGAAGTTTGAGACCAACGAAGAGCCATTTGGTCCAAGAATCATCCAACTTTACCAAGTTCGTCCATTTGGTCTTTCTTCATTTCGACTAGCTTCAACCTTAACCAAAGCCAAATGTCAAGCATAGATTGATGTAATATGACACAATAAACCATGTGGAGAAGTTTGAGACCAACGAAGAGCCATTTGGTCCAAGAATCATCCAACTTTACCAAGTTCGTCCATTTGGTCTTTCTTCATTTCGACTAGCTTCAACCTTAACCAAAGCCAAATGTCAAGCATAGATTGATGTAATATGACACAATAAACCATGTGGAGAAGTTTGAGACCAACGAAGAGCCATTTGGTCCAAGAATCATCCAACTTTACCAAGTTCGTCCATTTGGTCTTTCTTCATTTCGACTAGCTTCAACCTTAACCAAAGCCAAATGTCAAGCATAGATTGATGTAATATGACACAATAAACCATGTGGAGAAGTTTGAGACCAACGAAGAGCCATTTGGTCCAAGAATCATCCAACTTTACCAAGTTCGTCCATTTGGTCTTTCTTCATTTCGACTAGCTTCAACCTTAACCAAAGCCAAATGTCAAGCATAGATTGATGTAATATGACACAATAAACCATGTGGAGAAGTTTGAGACCAACGAAGAGCCATTTGGTCCAAGAATCATCCAACTTAACCAAGTTCGTCCATTTGGTCTTTCTTCATTTCGACTAGCTTCAACCTTAACCAAAGCCAAATGTCAAGCATAGATTGATGTAATATGACACAATAAACCATGTGGAGAAGTTTGAGACCAACGAAGAGCCATTTGGTCCAAGAATCATCCAACTTTACCAAGTTCGTCCATTTGGTCTTTCTTCATTTCGACTAGCTTCAACCTTAACCAAAGCCAAATGTCAAGCATAGATTGATGTAATATGACACAATAAACCATGTGGAGAAGTTTGAGACCAACGAAGAGCCATTTGGTCCAAGAATCATCCAACTTAACCAAGTTCGTCCATTTGGTCTTTCTTCATTTCGACTAGCTTCAACCTTAACCAAAGCCAAATGTCAAGCATAGATTGATGTAATATGACACAATAAACCATGTGGAGAAGTTTGAGACCAACGAAGAGCCATTTGGTCCAAGAATCATCCAACTTTACCAAGTTCGTCCATTTGGTCTTTCTTCATTTCGACTAGCTTCAACCTTAACCAAAGCCAAATGTCAAGCATAGATTGATGTAATATGACACAATAAACCATGTGGAGAAGTTTGAGACCAACGAAGAGCCATTTGGTCCAAGAATCATCCAACTTTACCAAGTTCGTCCATTTGGTCTTTCTTCATTTCGACTAGCTTCAACCTTAACCAAAGCCAAATGTCAAGCATAGATTGATGTAATATGACACAATAAACCATGTGGAGAAGTTTGAGACCAACGAAGAGCCATTTGGTCCAAGAATCATCCAACTTTACCAAGTTCGTCCATTTGGTCTTTCTTCATTTCGACTAGCTTCAACCTTAACCAAAGCCAAATGTCAAGCATAGATTGATGTAATATGACACAATAAACCATGTGGAGAAGTTTGAGACCAACGAAGAGCCATTTGGTCCAAGAATCATCCAACTTAACCAAGTTCGTCCATTTGGTCTTTCTTCATTTCGACTAGCTTCAACCTTAACCAAAGCCAAATGTCAAGCATAGATTGATGTAATATGACACAATAAACCATGTGGAGAAGTTTGAGACCAACGAAGAGCCATTTGGTCCAAGAATCATCCAACTTTACCAAGTTCGTCCATTTGGTCTTTCTTCATTTCGACTAGCTTCAACCTTAACCAAAGCCAAATGTCAAGCATAGATTGATGTAATATGACACAATAAACCATGTGGAGAAGTTTGAGACCAACGAAGAGCCATTTGGTCCAAGAATCATCCAACTTAACCAAGTTCGTCCATTTGGTCTTTCTTCATTTCGACTAGCTTCAACCTTAACCAAAGCCAAATGTCAAGCATAGATTGATGTAATATGACACAATAAACCATGTGGAGAAGTTTGAGACCAACGAAGAGCCATTTGGTCCAAGAATCATCCAACTTAACCAAGTTCGTCCATTTGGTCTTTCTTCATTTCGACTAGCTTCAACCTTAACCAAAGCCAAATGTCAAGCATAGATTGATGTAATATGACACAATAAACCATGTGGAGAAGTTTGAGACCAACGAAGAGCCATTTGGTCCAAGAATCATCCAACTTTACCAAGTTCGTCCATTTGGTCTTTCTTCATTTCGACTAGCTTCAACCTTAACCAAAGCCAAATGTCAAGCATAGATTGATGTAATATGACACAATAAACCATGTGGAGAAGTTTGAGACCAACGAAGAGCCATTTGGTCCAAGAATCATCCAACTTTACCAAGTTCGTCCATTTTGGTCTTTCTTCATTTCGACTAGCTTCAACCTTAACCAAAGCCAAATGTCAAGCATAGATTGATGTAATATGACACAATAAACCATGTGGAGAAGTTTGAGACCAACGAAGAGCCATTTGGTCCAAGAATCATCCAACTTTACCAAGTTCGTCCATTTGGTCTTTCTTCATTTCGACTAGCTTCAACCTTAACCAAAGCCAAATGTCAAGCATAGATTGATGTAATATGACACAATAAACCATGTGGAGAAGTTTGAGACCAACGAAGAGCCATTTGGTCCAAGAATCATCCAACTTTACCAAGTTCGTCCATTTGGTCTTTCTTCATTTCGACTAGCTTCAACCTTAACCAAAGCCAAATGTCAAGCATAGATTGATGTAATATGACACAATAAACCATGTGGAGAAGTTTGAGACCAACGAAGAGCCATTTGGTCCAAGAATCATCCAACTTTACCAAGTTCGTCCATTTGGTCTTTCTTCATTTCGACTAGCTTCAACCTTAACCAAAGCCAAATGTCAAGCATAGATTGATGTAATATGACACAATAAACCATGTGGAGAAGTTTGAGACCAACGAAGAGCCATTTGGTCCAAGAATCATCCAACTTTACCAAGTTCGTCCATTTGGTCTTTCTTCATTTCGACTAGCTTCAACCTTAACCAAAGCCAAATGTCAAGCATAGATTGATGTAATATGACACAATAAACCATGTGGAGAAGTTTGAGACCAACGAAGAGCCATTTGGTCCAAGAATCATCCAACTTTACCAAGTTCGTCCATTTGGTCTTTCTTCATTTCGACTAGCTTCAACCTTAACCAAAGCCAAATGTCAAGCATAGATTGATGTAATATGACACAATAAACCATGTGGAGAAGTTTGAGACCAACGAAGAGCCATTTGGTCCAAGAATCATCCAACTTTACCAAGTTCGTCCATTTGGTCTTTCTTCATTTCGACTAGCTTCAACCTTAACCAAAGCCAAATGTCAAGCATAGATTGATGTAATATGACACAATAAACCATGTGGAGAAGTTTGAGACCAACGAAGAGCCATTTGGTCCAAGAATCATCCAACTTTACCAAGTTCGTCCATTTGGTCTTTCTTCATTTCGACTAGCTTCAACCTTAACCAAAGCCAAATGTCAAGCATAGATTGATGTAATATGACACAATAAACCATGTGGAGAAGTTTGAGACCAACGAAGAGCCATTTGGTCCAAGAATCATCCAACTTACCAAGTTCGTCCATTTGGTCTTTCTTCATTTCGACTAGCTTCAACCTTAACCAAAGCCAAATGTCAAGCATAGATTGATGTAATATGACACAATAAACCATGTGGAGAAGTTTGAGACCAACGAAGAGCCATTTGGTCCAAGAATCATCCAACTTTACCAAGTTCGTCCATTTGGTCTTTCTTCATTTCGACTAGCTTCAACCTTAACCAAAGCCAAATGTCAAGCATAGATTGATGTAATATGACACAATAAACCATGTGGAGAAGTTTGAGACCAACGAAGAGCCATTTGGTCCAAGAATCATCCAACTTAACCAAGTTCGTCCATTTGGTCTTTCTTCATTTCGACTAGCTTCAACCTTAACCAAAGCCAAATGTCAAGCATAGATTGATGTAATATGACACAATAAACCATGTGGAGAAGTTTGAGACCAACGAAGAGCCATTTGGTCCAAGAATCATCCAACTTTACCAAGTTCGTCCATTTGGTCTTTCTTCATTTCGACTAGCTTCAACCTTAACCAAAGCCAAATGTCAAGCATAGATTGATGTAATATGACACAATAAACCATGTGGAGAAGTTTGAGACCAACGAAGAGCCATTTGGTCCAAGAATCATCCAACTTAACCAAGTTCGTCCATTTGGTCTTTCTTCATTTCGACTAGCTTCAACCTTAACCAAAGCCAAATGTCAAGCATAGATTGATGTAATATGACACAATAAACCATGTGGAGAAGTTTGAGACCAACGAAGAGCCATTTGGTCCAAGAATCATCCAACTTTACCAAGTTCGTCCATTTGGTCTTTCTTCATTTCGACTAGCTTCAACCTTAACCAAAGCCAAATGTCAAGCATAGATTGATGTAATATGACACAATAAACCATGTGGAGAAGTTTGAGACCAACGAAGAGCCATTTGGTCCAAGAATCATCCAACTTTACCAAGTTCGTCCATTTGGTCTTTCTTCATTTCGACTAGCTTCAACCTTAACCAAAGCCAAATGTCAAGCATAGATTGATGTAATATGACACAATAAACCATGTGGAGAAGTTTGAGACCAACGAAGAGCCATTTGGTCCAAGAATCATCCAACTTTACCAAGTTCGTCCATTTGGTCTTTCTTCATTTCGACTAGCTTCAACCTTAACCAAAGCCAAATGTCAAGCATAGATTGATGTAATATGACACAATAAACCATGTGGAGAAGTTTGAGACCAACGAAGAGCCATTTGGTCCAAGAATCATCCAACTTAACCAAGTTCGTCCATTTGGTCTTTCTTCATTTCGACTAGCTTCAACCTTAACCAAAGCCAAATGTCAAGCATAGATTGATGTAATATGACACAATAAACCATGTGGAGAAGTTTGAGACCAACGAAGAGCCATTTGGTCCAAGAATCATCCAACTTTACCAAGTTCGTCCATTTGGTCTTTCTTCATTTCGACTAGCTTCAACCTTAACCAAAGCCAAATGTCAAGCATAGATTGATGTAATATGACACAATAAACCATGTGGAGAAGTTTGAGACCAACGAAGAGCCATTTGGTCCAAGAATCATCCAACTTTACCAAGTTCGTCCATTTGGTCTTTCTTCATTTCGACTAGCTTCAACCTTAACCAAAGCCAAATGTCAAGCATAGATTGATGTAATATGACACAATAAACCATGTGGAGAAGTTTGAGACCAACGAAGAGCCATTTGGTCCAAGAATCATCCAACTTTACCAAGTTCGTCCATTTGGTCTTTCTTCATTTCGACTAGCTTCAACCTTAACCAAAGCCAAATGTCAAGCATAGATTGATGTAATATGACACAATAAACCATGTGGAGAAGTTTGAGACCAACGAAGAGCCATTTGGTCCAAGAATCATCCAACTTTACCAAGTTCGTCCATTTGGTCTTTCTTCATTTCGACTAGCTTCAACCTTAACCAAAGCCAAATGTCAAGCATAGATTGATGTAATATGACACAATAAACCATGTGGAGAAGTTTGAGACCAACGAAGAGCCATTTGGTCCAAGAATCATCCAACTTTACCAAGTTCGTCCATTTGGTCTTTCTTCATTTCGACTAGCTTCAACCTTAACCAAAGCCAAATGTCAAGCATAGATTGATGTAATATGACACAATAAACCATGTGGAGAAGTTTGAGACCAACGAAGAGCCATTTGGTCCAAGAATCATCCAACTTTACCAAGTTCGTCCATTTGGTCTTTCTTCATTTCGACTAGCTTCAACCTTAACCAAAGCCAAATGTCAAGCATAGATTGATGTAATATGACACAATAAACCATGTGGAGAAGTTTGAGACCAACGAAGAGCCATTTGGTCCAAGAATCATCCAACTTTACCAAGTTCGTCCATTTGGTCTTTCTTCATTTCGACTAGCTTCAACCTTAACCAAAGCCAAATGTCAAGCATAGATTGATGTAATATGACACAATAAACCATGTGGAGAAGTTTGAGACCAACGAAGAGCCATTTGGTCCAAGAATCATCCAACTTTACCAAGTTCGTCCATTTGGTCTTTCTTCATTTCGACTAGCTTCAACCTTAACCAAAGCCAAATGTCAAGCATAGATTGATGTAATATGACACAATAAACCATGTGGAGAAGTTTGAGACCAACGAAGAGCCATTTGGTCCAAGAATCATCCAACTTTACCAAGTTCGTCCATTTGGTCTTTCTTCATTTCGACTAGCTTCAACCTTAACCAAAGCCAAATGTCAAGCATAGATTGATGTAATATGACACAATAAACCATGTGGAGAAGTTTGAGACCAACGAAGAGCCATTTGGTCCAAGAATCATCCAACTTTACCAAGTTCGTCCATTTGGTCTTTCTTCATTTCGACTAGCTTCAACCTTAACCAAAGCCAAATGTCAAGCATAGATTGATGTAATATGACACAATAAACCATGTGGAGAAGTTTGAGACCAACGAAGAGCCATTTGGTCCAAGAATCATCCAACTTTACCAAGTTCGTCCATTTGGTCTTTCTTCATTTCGACTAGCTTCAACCTTAACCAAAGCCAAATGTCAAGCATAGATTGATGTAATATGACACAATAAACCATGTGGAGAAGTTTGAGACCAACGAAGAGCCATTTGGTCCAAGAATCATCCAACTTAACCAAGTTCGTCCATTTGGTCTTTCTTCATTTCGACTAGCTTCAACCTTAACCAAAGCCAAATGTCAAGCATAGATTGATGTAATATGACACAATAAACCATGTGGAGAAGTTTGAGACCAACGAAGAGCCATTTGGTCCAAGAATCATCCAACTTTACCAAGTTCGTCCATTTGGTCTTTCTTCATTTCGACTAGCTTCAACCTTAACCAAAGCCAAATGTCAAGCATAGATTGATGTAATATGACACAATAAACCATGTGGAGAAGTTTGAGACCAACGAAGAGCCATTTGGTCCAAGAATCATCCAACTTACCAAGTTCGTCCATTTGGTCTTTCTTCATTTCGACTAGCTTCAACCTTAACCAAAGCCAAATGTCAAGCATAGATTGATGTAATATGACACAATAAACCATGTGGAGAAGTTTGAGACCAACGAAGAGCCATTTGGTCCAAGAATCATCCAACTTTACCAAGTTCGTCCATTTGGTCTTTCTTCATTTCGACTAGCTTCAACCTTAACCAAAGCCAAATGTCAAGCATAGATTGATGTAATATGACACAATAAACCATGTGGAGAAGTTTGAGACCAACGAAGAGCCATTTGGTCCAAGAATCATCCAACTTTACCAAGTTCGTCCATTTGGTCTTTCTTCATTTCGACTAGCTTCAACCTTAACCAAAGCCAAATGTCAAGCATAGATTGATGTAATATGACACAATAAACCATGTGGAGAAGTTTGAGACCAACGAAGAGCCATTTGGTCCAAGAATCATCCAACTTACCAAGTTCGTCCATTTGGTCTTTCTTCATTTCGACTAGCTTCAACCTTAACCAAAGCCAAATGTCAAGCATAGATTGATGTAATATGACACAATAAACCATGTGGAGAAGTTTGAGACCAACGAAGAGCCATTTGGTCCAAGAATCATCCAACTTTACCAAGTTCGTCCATTTGGTCTTTCTTCATTTCGACTAGCTTCAACCTTAACCAAAGCCAAATGTCAAGCATAGATTGATGTAATATGACACAATAAACCATGTGGAGAAGTTTGAGACCAACGAAGAGCCATTTGGTCCAAGAATCATCCAACTTAACCAAGTTCGTCCATTTGGTCTTTCTTCATTTCGACTAGCTTCAACCTTAACCAAAGCCAAATGTCAAGCATAGATTGATGTAATATGACACAATAAACCATGTGGAGAAGTTTGAGACCAACGAAGAGCCATTTGGTCCAAGAATCATCCAACTTACCAAGTTCGTCCATTTGGTCTTTCTTCATTTCGACTAGCTTCAACCTTAACCAAAGCCAAATGTCAAGCATAGATTGATGTAATATGACACAATAAACCATGTGGAGAAGTTTGAGACCAACGAAGAGCCATTTGGTCCAAGAATCATCCAACTTACCAAGTTCGTCCATTTGGTCTTTCTTCATTTCGACTAGCTTCAACCTTAACCAAAGCCAAATGTCAAGCATAGATTGATGTAATATGACACAATAAACCATGTGGAGAAGTTTGAGACCAACGAAGAGCCATTTGGTCCAAGAATCATCCAACTTTACCAAGTTCGTCCATTTGGTCTTTCTTCATTTCGACTAGCTTCAACCTTAACCAAAGCCAAATGTCAAGCATAGATTGATGTAATATGACACAATAAACCATGTGGAGAAGTTTGAGACCAACGAAGAGCCATTTGGTCCAAGAATCATCCAACTTTACCAAGTTCGTCCATTTGGTCTTTCTTCATTTCGACTAGCTTCAACCTTAACCAAAGCCAAATGTCAAGCATAGATTGATGTAATATGACACAATAAACCATGTGGAGAAGTTTGAGACCAACGAAGAGCCATTTGGTCCAAGAATCATCCAACTTTACCAAGTTCGTCCATTTGGTCTTTCTTCATTTCGACTAGCTTCAACCTTAACCAAAGCCAAATGTCAAGCATAGATTGATGTAATATGACACAATAAACCATGTGGAGAAGTTTGAGACCAACGAAGAGCCATTTGGTCCAAGAATCATCCAACTTTACCAAGTTCGTCCATTTGGTCTTTCTTCATTTCGACTAGCTTCAACCTTAACCAAAGCCAAATGTCAAGCATAGATTGATGTAATATGACACAATAAACCATGTGGAGAAGTTTGAGACCAACGAAGAGCCATTTGGTCCAAGAATCATCCAACTTTACCAAGTTCGTCCATTTGGTCTTTCTTCATTTCGACTAGCTTCAACCTTAACCAAAGCCAAATGTCAAGCATAGATTGATGTAATATGACACAATAAACCATGTGGAGAAGTTTGAGACCAACGAAGAGCCATTTGGTCCAAGAATCATCCAACTTTACCAAGTTCGTCCATTTGGTCTTTCTTCATTTCGACTAGCTTCAACCTTAACCAAAGCCAAATGTCAAGCATAGATTGATGTAATATGACACAATAAACCATGTGGAGAAGTTTGAGACCAACGAAGAGCCATTTGGTCCAAGAATCATCCAACTTTACCAAGTTCGTCCATTTGGTCTTTCTTCATTTCGACTAGCTTCAACCTTAACCAAAGCCAAATGTCAAGCATAGATTGATGTAATATGACACAATAAACCATGTGGAGAAGTTTGAGACCAACGAAGAGCCATTTGGTCCAAGAATCATCCAACTTTACCAAGTTCGTCCATTTGGTCTTTCTTCATTTCGACTAGCTTCAACCTTAACCAAAGCCAAATGTCAAGCATAGATTGATGTAATATGACACAATAAACCATGTGGAGAAGTTTGAGACCAACGAAGAGCCATTTGGTCCAAGAATCATCCAACTTAACCAAGTTCGTCCATTTGGTCTTTCTTCATTTCGACTAGCTTCAACCTTAACCAAAGCCAAATGTCAAGCATAGATTGATGTAATATGACACAATAAACCATGTGGAGAAGTTTGAGACCAACGAAGAGCCATTTGGTCCAAGAATCATCCAACTTTACCAAGTTCGTCCATTTGGTCTTTCTTCATTTCGACTAGCTTCAACCTTAACCAAAGCCAAATGTCAAGCATAGATTGATGTAATATGACACAATAAACCATGTGGAGAAGTTTGAGACCAACGAAGAGCCATTTGGTCCAAGAATCATCCAACTTTACCAAGTTCGTCCATTTGGTCTTTCTTCATTTCGACTAGCTTCAACCTTAACCAAAGCCAAATGTCAAGCATAGATTGATGTAATATGACACAATAAACCATGTGGAGAAGTTTGAGACCAACGAAGAGCCATTTGGTCCAAGAATCATCCAACTTTACCAAGTTCGTCCATTTGGTCTTTCTTCATTTCGACTAGCTTCAACCTTAACCAAAGCCAAATGTCAAGCATAGATTGATGTAATATGACACAATAAACCATGTGGAGAAGTTTGAGACCAACGAAGAGCCATTTGGTCCAAGAATCATCCAACTTTACCAAGTTCGTCCATTTGGTCTTTCTTCATTTCGACTAGCTTCAACCTTAACCAAAGCCAAATGTCAAGCATAGATTGATGTAATATGACACAATAAACCATGTGGAGAAGTTTGAGACCAACGAAGAGCCATTTGGTCCAAGAATCATCCAACTTTACCAAGTTCGTCCATTTGGTCTTTCTTCATTTCGACTAGCTTCAACCTTAACCAAAGCCAAATGTCAAGCATAGATTGATGTAATATGACACAATAAACCATGTGGAGAAGTTTGAGACCAACGAAGAGCCATTTGGTCCAAGAATCATCCAACTTTACCAAGTTCGTCCATTTGGTCTTTCTTCATTTCGACTAGCTTCAACCTTAACCAAAGCCAAATGTCAAGCATAGATTGATGTAATATGACACAATAAACCATGTGGAGAAGTTTGAGACCAACGAAGAGCCATTTGGTCCAAGAATCATCCAACTTTACCAAGTTCGTCCATTTGGTCTTTCTTCATTTCGACTAGCTTCAACCTTAACCAAAGCCAAATGTCAAGCATAGATTGATGTAATATGACACAATAAACCATGTGGAGAAGTTTGAGACCAACGAAGAGCCATTTGGTCCAAGAATCATCCAACTTTACCAAGTTCGTCCATTTGGTCTTTCTTCATTTCGACTAGCTTCAACCTTAACCAAAGCCAAATGTCAAGCATAGATTGATGTAATATGACACAATAAACCATGTGGAGAAGTTTGAGACCAACGAAGAGCCATTTGGTCCAAGAATCATCCAACTTAACCAAGTTCGTCCATTTGGTCTTTCTTCATTTCGACTAGCTTCAACCTTAACCAAAGCCAAATGTCAAGCATAGATTGATGTAATATGACACAATAAACCATGTGGAGAAGTTTGAGACCAACGAAGAGCCATTTGGTCCAAGAATCATCCAACTTTACCAAGTTCGTCCATTTGGTCTTTCTTCATTTCGACTAGCTTCAACCTTAACCAAAGCCAAATGTCAAGCATAGATTGATGTAATATGACACAATAAACCATGTGGAGAAGTTTGAGACCAACGAAGAGCCATTTGGTCCAAGAATCATCCAACTTAACCAAGTTCGTCCATTTGGTCTTTCTTCATTTCGACTAGCTTCAACCTTAACCAAAGCCAAATGTCAAGCATAGATTGATGTAATATGACACAATAAACCATGTGGAGAAGTTTGAGACCAACGAAGAGCCATTTGGTCCAAGAATCATCCAACTTTACCAAGTTCGTCCATTTGGTCTTTCTTCATTTCGACTAGCTTCAACCTTAACCAAAGCCAAATGTCAAGCATAGATTGATGTAATATGACACAATAAACCATGTGGAGAAGTTTGAGACCAACGAAGAGCCATTTGGTCCAAGAATCATCCAACTTTACCAAGTTCGTCCATTTGGTCTTTCTTCATTTCGACTAGCTTCAACCTTAACCAAAGCCAAATGTCAAGCATAGATTGATGTAATATGACACAATAAACCATGTGGAGAAGTTTGAGACCAACGAAGAGCCATTTGGTCCAAGAATCATCCAACTTAACCAAGTTCGTCCATTTGGTCTTTCTTCATTTCGACTAGCTTCAACCTTAACCAAAGCCAAATGTCAAGCATAGATTGATGTAATATGACACAATAAACCATGTGGAGAAGTTTGAGACCAACGAAGAGCCATTTGGTCCAAGAATCATCCAACTTTACCAAGTTCGTCCATTTGGTCTTTCTTCATTTCGACTAGCTTCAACCTTAACCAAAGCCAAATGTCAAGCATAGATTGATGTAATATGACACAATAAACCATGTGGAGAAGTTTGAGACCAACGAAGAGCCATTTGGTCCAAGAATCATCCAACTTAACCAAGTTCGTCCATTTGGTCTTTCTTCATTTCGACTAGCTTCAACCTTAACCAAAGCCAAATGTCAAGCATAGATTGATGTAATATGACACAATAAACCATGTGGAGAAGTTTGAGACCAACGAAGAGCCATTTGGTCCAAGAATCATCCAACTTTACCAAGTTCGTCCATTTGGTCTTTCTTCATTTCGACTAGCTTCAACCTTAACCAAAGCCAAATGTCAAGCATAGATTGATGTAATATGACACAATAAACCATGTGGAGAAGTTTGAGACCAACGAAGAGCCATTTGGTCCAAGAATCATCCAACTTAACCAAGTTCGTCCATTTGGTCTTTCTTCATTTCGACTAGCTTCAACCTTAACCAAAGCCAAATGTCAAGCATAGATTGATGTAATATGACACAATAAACCATGTGGAGAAGTTTGAGACCAACGAAGAGCCATTTGGTCCAAGAATCATCCAACTTTACCAAGTTCGTCCATTTGGTCTTTCTTCATTTCGACTAGCTTCAACCTTAACCAAAGCCAAATGTCAAGCATAGATTGATGTAATATGACACAATAAACCATGTGGAGAAGTTTGAGACCAACGAAGAGCCATTTGGTCCAAGAATCATCCAACTTTACCAAGTTCGTCCATTTGGTCTTTCTTCATTTCGACTAGCTTCAACCTTAACCAAAGCCAAATGTCAAGCATAGATTGATGTAATATGACACAATAAACCATGTGGAGAAGTTTGAGACCAACGAAGAGCCATTTGGTCCAAGAATCATCCAACTTAACCAAGTTCGTCCATTTGGTCTTTCTTCATTTCGACTAGCTTCAACCTTAACCAAAGCCAAATGTCAAGCATAGATTGATGTAATATGACACAATAAACCATGTGGAGAAGTTTGAGACCAACGAAGAGCCATTTGGTCCAAGAATCATCCAACTTTACCAAGTTCGTCCATTTGGTCTTTCTTCATTTCGACTAGCTTCAACCTTAACCAAAGCCAAATGTCAAGCATAGATTGATGTAATATGACACAATAAACCATGTGGAGAAGTTTGAGACCAACGAAGAGCCATTTGGTCCAAGAATCATCCAACTTAACCAAGTTCGTCCATTTGGTCTTTCTTCATTTCGACTAGCTTCAACCTTAACCAAAGCCAAATGTCAAGCATAGATTGATGTAATATGACACAATAAACCATGTGGAGAAGTTTGAGACCAACGAAGAGCCATTTGGTCCAAGAATCATCCAACTTTACCAAGTTCGTCCATTTGGTCTTTCTTCATTTCGACTAGCTTCAACCTTAACCAAAGCCAAATGTCAAGCATAGATTGATGTAATATGACACAATAAACCATGTGGAGAAGTTTGAGACCAACGAAGAGCCATTTGGTCCAAGAATCATCCAACTTTACCAAGTTCGTCCATTTGGTCTTTCTTCATTTCGACTAGCTTCAACCTTAACCAAAGCCAAATGTCAAGCATAGATTGATGTAATATGACACAATAAACCATGTGGAGAAGTTTGAGACCAACGAAGAGCCATTTGGTCCAAGAATCATCCAACTTAACCAAGTTCGTCCATTTGGTCTTTCTTCATTTCGACTAGCTTCAACCTTAACCAAAGCCAAATGTCAAGCATAGATTGATGTAATATGACACAATAAACCATGTGGAGAAGTTTGAGACCAACGAAGAGCCATTTGGTCCAAGAATCATCCAACTTTACCAAGTTCGTCCATTTGGTCTTTCTTCATTTCGACTAGCTTCAACCTTAACCAAAGCCAAATGTCAAGCATAGATTGATGTAATATGACACAATAAACCATGTGGAGAAGTTTGAGACCAACGAAGAGCCATTTGGTCCAAGAATCATCCAACTTTACCAAGTTCGTCCATTTGGTCTTTCTTCATTTCGACTAGCTTCAACCTTAACCAAAGCCAAATGTCAAGCATAGATTGATGTAATATGACACAATAAACCATGTGGAGAAGTTTGAGACCAACGAAGAGCCATTTGGTCCAAGAATCATCCAACTTTACCAAGTTCGTCCATTTGGTCTTTCTTCATTTCGACTAGCTTCAACCTTAACCAAAGCCAAATGTCAAGCATAGATTGATGTAATATGACACAATAAACCATGTGGAGAAGTTTGAGACCAACGAAGAGCCATTTGGTCCAAGAATCATCCAACTTTACCAAGTTCGTCCATTTGGTCTTTCTTCATTTCGACTAGCTTCAACCTTAACCAAAGCCAAATGTCAAGCATAGATTGATGTAATATGACACAATAAACCATGTGGAGAAGTTTGAGACCAACGAAGAGCCATTTGGTCCAAGAATCATCCAACTTAACCAAGTTCGTCCATTTGGTCTTTCTTCATTTCGACTAGCTTCAACCTTAACCAAAGCCAAATGTCAAGCATAGATTGATGTAATATGACACAATAAACCATGTGGAGAAGTTTGAGACCAACGAAGAGCCATTTGGTCCAAGAATCATCCAACTTTACCAAGTTCGTCCATTTGGTCTTTCTTCATTTCGACTAGCTTCAACCTTAACCAAAGCCAAATGTCAAGCATAGATTGATGTAATATGACACAATAAACCATGTGGAGAAGTTTGAGACCAACGAAGAGCCATTTGGTCCAAGAATCATCCAACTTACCAAGTTCGTCCATTTGGTCTTTCTTCATTTCGACTAGCTTCAACCTTAACCAAAGCCAAATGTCAAGCATAGATTGATGTAATATGACACAATAAACCATGTGGAGAAGTTTGAGACCAACGAAGAGCCATTTGGTCCAAGAATCATCCAACTTTACCAAGTTCGTCCATTTGGTCTTTCTTCATTTCGACTAGCTTCAACCTTAACCAAAGCCAAATGTCAAGCATAGATTGATGTAATATGACACAATAAACCATGTGGAGAAGTTTGAGACCAACGAAGAGCCATTTGGTCCAAGAATCATCCAACTTTACCAAGTTCGTCCATTTGGTCTTTCTTCATTTCGACTAGCTTCAACCTTAACCAAAGCCAAATGTCAAGCATAGATTGATGTAATATGACACAATAAACCATGTGGAGAAGTTTGAGACCAACGAAGAGCCATTTGGTCCAAGAATCATCCAACTTTACCAAGTTCGTCCATTTGGTCTTTCTTCATTTCGACTAGCTTCAACCTTAACCAAAGCCAAATGTCAAGCATAGATTGATGTAATATGACACAATAAACCATGTGGAGAAGTTTGAGACCAACGAAGAGCCATTTGGTCCAAGAATCATCCAACTTTACCAAGTTCGTCCATTTGGTCTTTCTTCATTTCGACTAGCTTCAACCTTAACCAAAGCCAAATGTCAAGCATAGATTGATGTAATATGACACAATAAACCATGTGGAGAAGTTTGAGACCAACGAAGAGCCATTTGGTCCAAGAATCATCCAACTTACCAAGTTCGTCCATTTGGTCTTTCTTCATTTCGACTAGCTTCAACCTTAACCAAAGCCAAATGTCAAGCATAGATTGATGTAATATGACACAATAAACCATGTGGAGAAGTTTGAGACCAACGAAGAGCCATTTGGTCCAAGAATCATCCAACTTTACCAAGTTCGTCCATTTGGTCTTTCTTCATTTCGACTAGCTTCAACCTTAACCAAAGCCAAATGTCAAGCATAGATTGATGTAATATGACACAATAAACCATGTGGAGAAGTTTGAGACCAACGAAGAGCCATTTGGTCCAAGAATCATCCAACTTACCAAGTTCGTCCATTTGGTCTTTCTTCATTTCGACTAGCTTCAACCTTAACCAAAGCCAAATGTCAAGCATAGATTGATGTAATATGACACAATAAACCATGTGGAGAAGTTTGAGACCAACGAAGAGCCATTTGGTCCAAGAATCATCCAACTTTACCAAGTTCGTCCATTTGGTCTTTCTTCATTTCGACTAGCTTCAACCTTAACCAAAGCCAAATGTCAAGCATAGATTGATGTAATATGACACAATAAACCATGTGGAGAAGTTTGAGACCAACGAAGAGCCATTTGGTCCAAGAATCATCCAACTTTACCAAGTTCGTCCATTTGGTCTTTCTTCATTTCGACTAGCTTCAACCTTAACCAAAGCCAAATGTCAAGCATAGATTGATGTAATATGACACAATAAACCATGTGGAGAAGTTTGAGACCAACGAAGAGCCATTTGGTCCAAGAATCATCCAACTTAACCAAGTTCGTCCATTTGGTCTTTCTTCATTTCGACTAGCTTCAACCTTAACCAAAGCCAAATGTCAAGCATAGATTGATGTAATATGACACAATAAACCATGTGGAGAAGTTTGAGACCAACGAAGAGCCATTTGGTCCAAGAATCATCCAACTTTACCAAGTTCGTCCATTTGGTCTTTCTTCATTTCGACTAGCTTCAACCTTAACCAAAGCCAAATGTCAAGCATAGATTGATGTAATATGACACAATAAACCATGTGGAGAAGTTTGAGACCAACGAAGAGCCATTTGGTCCAAGAATCATCCAACTTTACCAAGTTCGTCCATTTGGTCTTTCTTCATTTCGACTAGCTTCAACCTTAACCAAAGCCAAATGTCAAGCATAGATTGATGTAATATGACACAATAAACCATGTGGAGAAGTTTGAGACCAACGAAGAGCCATTTGGTCCAAGAATCATCCAACTTTACCAAGTTCGTCCATTTGGTCTTTCTTCATTTCGACTAGCTTCAACCTTAACCAAAGCCAAATGTCAAGCATAGATTGATGTAATATGACACAATAAACCATGTGGAGAAGTTTGAGACCAACGAAGAGCCATTTGGTCCAAGAATCATCCAACTTTACCAAGTTCGTCCATTTGGTCTTTCTTCATTTCGACTAGCTTCAACCTTAACCAAAGCCAAATGTCAAGCATAGATTGATGTAATATGACACAATAAACCATGTGGAGAAGTTTGAGACCAACGAAGAGCCATTTGGTCCAAGAATCATCCAACTTACCAAGTTCGTCCATTTGGTCTTTCTTCATTTCGACTAGCTTCAACCTTAACCAAAGCCAAATGTCAAGCATAGATTGATGTAATATGACACAATAAACCATGTGGAGAAGTTTGAGACCAACGAAGAGCCATTTGGTCCAAGAATCATCCAACTTTACCAAGTTCGTCCATTTGGTCTTTCTTCATTTCGACTAGCTTCAACCTTAACCAAAGCCAAATGTCAAGCATAGATTGATGTAATATGACACAATAAACCATGTGGAGAAGTTTGAGACCAACGAAGAGCCATTTGGTCCAAGAATCATCCAACTTACCAAGTTCGTCCATTTGGTCTTTCTTCATTTCGACTAGCTTCAACCTTAACCAAAGCCAAATGTCAAGCATAGATTGATGTAATATGACACAATAAACCATGTGGAGAAGTTTGAGACCAACGAAGAGCCATTTGGTCCAAGAATCATCCAACTTAACCAAGTTCGTCCATTTGGTCTTTCTTCATTTCGACTAGCTTCAACCTTAACCAAAGCCAAATGTCAAGCATAGATTGATGTAATATGACACAATAAACCATGTGGAGAAGTTTGAGACCAACGAAGAGCCATTTGGTCCAAGAATCATCCAACTTTACCAAGTTCGTCCATTTGGTCTTTCTTCATTTCGACTAGCTTCAACCTTAACCAAAGCCAAATGTCAAGCATAGATTGATGTAATATGACACAATAAACCATGTGGAGAAGTTTGAGACCAACGAAGAGCCATTTGGTCCAAGAATCATCCAACTTAACCAAGTTCGTCCATTTGGTCTTTCTTCATTTCGACTAGCTTCAACCTTAACCAAAGCCAAATGTCAAGCATAGATTGATGTAATATGACACAATAAACCATGTGGAGAAGTTTGAGACCAACGAAGAGCCATTTGGTCCAAGAATCATCCAACTTTACCAAGTTCGTCCATTTGGTCTTTCTTCATTTCGACTAGCTTCAACCTTAACCAAAGCCAAATGTCAAGCATAGATTGATGTAATATGACACAATAAACCATGTGGAGAAGTTTGAGACCAACGAAGAGCCATTTGGTCCAAGAATCATCCAACTTACCAAGTTCGTCCATTTGGTCTTTCTTCATTTCGACTAGCTTCAACCTTAACCAAAGCCAAATGTCAAGCATAGATTGATGTAATATGACACAATAAACCATGTGGAGAAGTTTGAGACCAACGAAGAGCCATTTGGTCCAAGAATCATCCAACTTTACCAAGTTCGTCCATTTGGTCTTTCTTCATTTCGACTAGCTTCAACCTTAACCAAAGCCAAATGTCAAGCATAGATTGATGTAATATGACACAATAAACCATGTGGAGAAGTTTGAGACCAACGAAGAGCCATTTGGTCCAAGAATCATCCAACTTAACCAAGTTCGTCCATTTGGTCTTTCTTCATTTCGACTAGCTTCAACCTTAACCAAAGCCAAATGTCAAGCATAGATTGATGTAATATGACACAATAAACCATGTGGAGAAGTTTGAGACCAACGAAGAGCCATTTGGTCCAAGAATCATCCAACTTTACCAAGTTCGTCCATTTGGTCTTTCTTCATTTCGACTAGCTTCAACCTTAACCAAAGCCAAATGTCAAGCATAGATTGATGTAATATGACACAATAAACCATGTGGAGAAGTTTGAGACCAACGAAGAGCCATTTGGTCCAAGAATCATCCAACTTAACCAAGTTCGTCCATTTGGTCTTTCTTCATTTCGACTAGCTTCAACCTTAACCAAAGCCAAATGTCAAGCATAGATTGATGTAATATGACACAATAAACCATGTGGAGAAGTTTGAGACCAACGAAGAGCCATTTGGTCCAAGAATCATCCAACTTTACCAAGTTCGTCCATTTGGTCTTTCTTCATTTCGACTAGCTTCAACCTTAACCAAAGCCAAATGTCAAGCATAGATTGATGTAATATGACACAATAAACCATGTGGAGAAGTTTGAGACCAACGAAGAGCCATTTGGTCCAAGTCCAAGAATCATCCAACCAAGTTCGTCCATTTGGTCTTTCTTCATTTCGACTAGCTTCAACCTTAACCAAAGCCAAATGTCAAGCATAGATTGATGTAATATGACACAATAAACCATGTGGAGAAGTTTGAGACCAACGAAGAGCCATTTGGTCCAAGAATCATCCAACTTTACCAAGTTCGTCCATTTGGTCTTTCTTCATTTCGACTAGCTTCAACCTTAACCAAAGCCAAATGTCAAGCATAGATTGATGTAATATGACACAATAAACCATGTGGAGAAGTTTGAGACCAACGAAGAGCCATTTGGTCCAAGAATCATCCAACTTTACCAAGTTCGTCCATTTGGTCTTTCTTCATTTCGACTAGCTTCAACCTTAACCAAAGCCAAATGTCAAGCATAGATTGATGTAATATGACACAATAAACCATGTGGAGAAGTTTGAGACCAACGAAGAGCCATTTGGTCCAAGAATCATCCAACTTAACCAAGTTCGTCCATTTGGTCTTTCTTCATTTCGACTAGCTTCAACCTTAACCAAAGCCAAATGTCAAGCATAGATTGATGTAATATGACACAATAAACCATGTGGAGAAGTTTGAGACCAACGAAGAGCCATTTGGTCCAAGAATCATCCAACTTTACCAAGTTCGTCCATTTGGTCTTTCTTCATTTCGACTAGCTTCAACCTTAACCAAAGCCAAATGTCAAGCATAGATTGATGTAATATGACACAATAAACCATGTGGAGAAGTTTGAGACCAACGAAGAGCCATTTGGTCCAAGAATCATCCAACTTTACCAAGTTCGTCCATTTGGTCTTTCTTCATTTCGACTAGCTTCAACCTTAACCAAAGCCAAATGTCAAGCATAGATTGATGTAATATGACACAATAAACCATGTGGAGAAGTTTGAGACCAACGAAGAGCCATTTGGTCCAAGAATCATCCAACTTTACCAAGTTCGTCCATTTGGTCTTTCTTCATTTCGACTAGCTTCAACCTTAACCAAAGCCAAATGTCAAGCATAGATTGATGTAATATGACACAATAAACCATGTGGAGAAGTTTGAGACCAACGAAGAGCCATTTGGTCCAAGAATCATCCAACTTTACCAAGTTCGTCCATTTGGTCTTTCTTCATTTCGACTAGCTTCAACCTTAACCAAAGCCAAATGTCAAGCATAGATTGATGTAATATGACACAATAAACCATGTGGAGAAGTTTGAGACCAACGAAGAGCCATTTGGTCCAAGAATCATCCAACTTTACCAAGTTCGTCCATTTGGTCTTTCTTCATTTCGACTAGCTTCAACCTTAACCAAAGCCAAATGTCAAGCATAGATTGATGTAATATGACACAATAAACCATGTGGAGAAGTTTGAGACCAACGAAGAGCCATTTGGTCCAAGAATCATCCAACTTTACCAAGTTCGTCCATTTGGTCTTTCTTCATTTCGACTAGCTTCAACCTTAACCAAAGCCAAATGTCAAGCATAGATTGATGTAATATGACACAATAAACCATGTGGAGAAGTTTGAGACCAACGAAGAGCCATTTGGTCCAAGAATCATCCAACTTTACCAAGTTCGTCCATTTGGTCTTTCTTCATTTCGACTAGCTTCAACCTTAACCAAAGCCAAATGTCAAGCATAGATTGATGTAATATGACACAATAAACCATGTGGAGAAGTTTGAGACCAACGAAGAGCCATTTGGTCCAAGAATCATCCAACTTTACCAAGTTCGTCCATTTGGTCTTTCTTCATTTCGACTAGCTTCAACCTTAACCAAAGCCAAATGTCAAGCATAGATTGATGTAATATGACACAATAAACCATGTGGAGAAGTTTGAGACCAACGAAGAGCCATTTGGTCCAAGAATCATCCAACTTACCAAGTTCGTCCATTTGGTCTTTCTTCATTTCGACTAGCTTCAACCTTAACCAAAGCCAAATGTCAAGCATAGATTGATGTAATATGACACAATAAACCATGTGGAGAAGTTTGAGACCAACGAAGAGCCATTTGGTCCAAGAATCATCCAACTTTACCAAGTTCGTCCATTTGGTCTTTCTTCATTTCGACTAGCTTCAACCTTAACCAAAGCCAAATGTCAAGCATAGATTGATGTAATATGACACAATAAACCATGTGGAGAAGTTTGAGACCAACGAAGAGCCATTTGGTCCAAGAATCATCCAACTTAACCAAGTTCGTCCATTTGGTCTTTCTTCATTTCGACTAGCTTCAACCTTAACCAAAGCCAAATGTCAAGCATAGATTGATGTAATATGACACAATAAACCATGTGGAGAAGTTTGAGACCAACGAAGAGCCATTTGGTCCAAGAATCATCCAACTTTACCAAGTTCGTCCATTTGGTCTTTCTTCATTTCGACTAGCTTCAACCTTAACCAAAGCCAAATGTCAAGCATAGATTGATGTAATATGACACAATAAACCATGTGGAGAAGTTTGAGACCAACGAAGAGCCATTTGGTCCAAGAATCATCCAACTTACCAAGTTCGTCCATTTGGTCTTTCTTCATTTCGACTAGCTTCAACCTTAACCAAAGCCAAATGTCAAGCATAGATTGATGTAATATGACACAATAAACCATGTGGAGAAGTTTGAGACCAACGAAGAGCCATTTGGTCCAAGAATCATCCAACTTTACCAAGTTCGTCCATTTGGTCTTTCTTCATTTCGACTAGCTTCAACCTTAACCAAAGCCAAATGTCAAGCATAGATTGATGTAATATGACACAATAAACCATGTGGAGAAGTTTGAGACCAACGAAGAGCCATTTGGTCCAAGAATCATCCAACTTTACCAAGTTCGTCCATTTGGTCTTTCTTCATTTCGACTAGCTTCAACCTTAACCAAAGCCAAATGTCAAGCATAGATTGATGTAATATGACACAATAAACCATGTGGAGAAGTTTGAGACCAACGAAGAGCCATTTGGTCCAAGAATCATCCAACTTACCAAGTTCGTCCATTTGGTCTTTCTTCATTTCGACTAGCTTCAACCTTAACCAAAGCCAAATGTCAAGCATAGATTGATGTAATATGACACAATAAACCATGTGGAGAAGTTTGAGACCAACGAAGAGCCATTTGGTCCAAGAATCATCCAACTTTACCAAGTTCGTCCATTTGGTCTTTCTTCATTTCGACTAGCTTCAACCTTAACCAAAGCCAAATGTCAAGCATAGATTGATGTAATATGACACAATAAACCATGTGGAGAAGTTTGAGACCAACGAAGAGCCATTTGGTCCAAGAATCATCCAACTTTACCAAGTTCGTCCATTTGGTCTTTCTTCATTTCGACTAGCTTCAACCTTAACCAAAGCCAAATGTCAAGCATAGATTGATGTAATATGACACAATAAACCATGTGGAGAAGTTTGAGACCAACGAAGAGCCATTTGGTCCAAGAATCATCCAACTTTACCAAGTTCGTCCATTTGGTCTTTCTTCATTTCGACTAGCTTCAACCTTAACCAAAGCCAAATGTCAAGCATAGATTGATGTAATATGACACAATAAACCATGTGGAGAAGTTTGAGACCAACGAAGAGCCATTTGGTCCAAGAATCATCCAACTTTACCAAGTTCGTCCATTTGGTCTTTCTTCATTTCGACTAGCTTCAACCTTAACCAAAGCCAAATGTCAAGCATAGATTGATGTAATATGACACAATAAACCATGTGGAGAAGTTTGAGACCAACGAAGAGCCATTTGGTCCAAGAATCATCCAACTTTACCAAGTTCGTCCATTTGGTCTTTCTTCATTTCGACTAGCTTCAACCTTAACCAAAGCCAAATGTCAAGCATAGATTGATGTAATATGACACAATAAACCATGTGGAGAAGTTTGAGACCAACGAAGAGCCATTTGGTCCAAGAATCATCCAACTTAACCAAGTTCGTCCATTTGGTCTTTCTTCATTTCGACTAGCTTCAACCTTAACCAAAGCCAAATGTCAAGCATAGATTGATGTAATATGACACAATAAACCATGTGGAGAAGTTTGAGACCAACGAAGAGCCATTTGGTCCAAGAATCATCCAACTTACCAAGTTCGTCCATTTGGTCTTTCTTCATTTCGACTAGCTTCAACCTTAACCAAAGCCAAATGTCAAGCATAGATTGATGTAATATGACACAATAAACCATGTGGAGAAGTTTGAGACCAACGAAGAGCCATTTGGTCCAAGAATCATCCAACTTACCAAGTTCGTCCATTTGGTCTTTCTTCATTTCGACTAGCTTCAACCTTAACCAAAGCCAAATGTCAAGCATAGATTGATGTAATATGACACAATAAACCATGTGGAGAAGTTTGAGACCAACGAAGAGCCATTTGGTCCAAGAATCATCCAACTTAACCAAGTTCGTCCATTTGGTCTTTCTTCATTTCGACTAGCTTCAACCTTAACCAAAGCCAAATGTCAAGCATAGATTGATGTAATATGACACAATAAACCATGTGGAGAAGTTTGAGACCAACGAAGAGCCATTTGGTCCAAGAATCATCCAACTTACCAAGTTCGTCCATTTGGTCTTTCTTCATTTCGACTAGCTTCAACCTTAACCAAAGCCAAATGTCAAGCATAGATTGATGTAATATGACACAATAAACCATGTGGAGAAGTTTGAGACCAACGAAGAGCCATTTGGTCCAAGAATCATCCAACTTAACCAAGTTCGTCCATTTGGTCTTTCTTCATTTCGACTAGCTTCAACCTTAACCAAAGCCAAATGTCAAGCATAGATTGATGTAATATGACACAATAAACCATGTGGAGAAGTTTGAGACCAACGAAGAGCCATTTGGTCCAAGAATCATCCAACTTACCAAGTTCGTCCATTTGGTCTTTCTTCATTTCGACTAGCTTCAACCTTAACCAAAGCCAAATGTCAAGCATAGATTGATGTAATATGACACAATAAACCATGTGGAGAAGTTTGAGACCAACGAAGAGCCATTTGGTCCAAGAATCATCCAACTTTACCAAGTTCGTCCATTTGGTCTTTCTTCATTTCGACTAGCTTCAACCTTAACCAAAGCCAAATGTCAAGCATAGATTGATGTAATATGACACAATAAACCATGTGGAGAAGTTTGAGACCAACGAAGAGCCATTTGGTCCAAGAATCATCCAACTTTACCAAGTTCGTCCATTTGGTCTTTCTTCATTTCGACTAGCTTCAACCTTAACCAAAGCCAAATGTCAAGCATAGATTGATGTAATATGACACAATAAACCATGTGGAGAAGTTTGAGACCAACGAAGAGCCATTTGGTCCAAGAATCATCCAACTTAACCAAGTTCGTCCATTTGGTCTTTCTTCATTTCGACTAGCTTCAACCTTAACCAAAGCCAAATGTCAAGCATAGATTGATGTAATATGACACAATAAACCATGTGGAGAAGTTTGAGACCAACGAAGAGCCATTTGGTCCAAGAATCATCCAACTTTACCAAGTTCGTCCATTTGGTCTTTCTTCATTTCGACTAGCTTCAACCTTAACCAAAGCCAAATGTCAAGCATAGATTGATGTAATATGACACAATAAACCATGTGGAGAAGTTTGAGACCAACGAAGAGCCATTTGGTCCAAGAATCATCCAACTTTACCAAGTTCGTCCATTTGGTCTTTCTTCATTTCGACTAGCTTCAACCTTAACCAAAGCCAAATGTCAAGCATAGATTGATGTAATATGACACAATAAACCATGTGGAGAAGTTTGAGACCAACGAAGAGCCATTTGGTCCAAGAATCATCCAACTTAACCAAGTTCGTCCATTTGGTCTTTCTTCATTTCGACTAGCTTCAACCTTAACCAAAGCCAAATGTCAAGCATAGATTGATGTAATATGACACAATAAACCATGTGGAGAAGTTTGAGACCAACGAAGAGCCATTTGGTCCAAGAATCATCCAACTTTACCAAGTTCGTCCATTTGGTCTTTCTTCATTTCGACTAGCTTCAACCTTAACCAAAGCCAAATGTCAAGCATAGATTGATGTAATATGACACAATAAACCATGTGGAGAAGTTTGAGACCAACGAAGAGCCATTTGGTCCAAGAATCATCCAACTTTACCAAGTTCGTCCATTTGGTCTTTCTTCATTTCGACTAGCTTCAACCTTAACCAAAGCCAAATGTCAAGCATAGATTGATGTAATATGACACAATAAACCATGTGGAGAAGTTTGAGACCAACGAAGAGCCATTTGGTCCAAGAATCATCCAACTTTACCAAGTTCGTCCATTTGGTCTTTCTTCATTTCGACTAGCTTCAACCTTAACCAAAGCCAAATGTCAAGCATAGATTGATGTAATATGACACAATAAACCATGTGGAGAAGTTTGAGACCAACGAAGAGCCATTTGGTCCAAGAATCATCCAACTTACCAAGTTCGTCCATTTGGTCTTTCTTCATTTCGACTAGCTTCAACCTTAACCAAAGCCAAATGTCAAGCATAGATTGATGTAATATGACACAATAAACCATGTGGAGAAGTTTGAGACCAACGAAGAGCCATTTGGTCCAAGAATCATCCAACTTTACCAAGTTCGTCCATTTGGTCTTTCTTCATTTCGACTAGCTTCAACCTTAACCAAAGCCAAATGTCAAGCATAGATTGATGTAATATGACACAATAAACCATGTGGAGAAGTTTGAGACCAACGAAGAGCCATTTGGTCCAAGAATCATCCAACTTACCAAGTTCGTCCATTTGGTCTTTCTTCATTTCGACTAGCTTCAACCTTAACCAAAGCCAAATGTCAAGCATAGATTGATGTAATATGACACAATAAACCATGTGGAGAAGTTTGAGACCAACGAAGAGCCATTTGGTCCAAGAATCATCCAACTTAACCAAGTTCGTCCATTTGGTCTTTCTTCATTTCGACTAGCTTCAACCTTAACCAAAGCCAAATGTCAAGCATAGATTGATGTAATATGACACAATAAACCATGTGGAGAAGTTTGAGACCAACGAAGAGCCATTTGGTCCAAGAATCATCCAACTTTACCAAGTTCGTCCATTTGGTCTTTCTTCATTTCGACTAGCTTCAACCTTAACCAAAGCCAAATGTCAAGCATAGATTGATGTAATATGACACAATAAACCATGTGGAGAAGTTTGAGACCAACGAAGAGCCATTTGGTCCAAGAATCATCCAACTTTACCAAGTTCGTCCATTTGGTCTTTCTTCATTTCGACTAGCTTCAACCTTAACCAAAGCCAAATGTCAAGCATAGATTGATGTAATATGACACAATAAACCATGTGGAGAAGTTTGAGACCAACGAAGAGCCATTTGGTCCAAGAATCATCCAACTTAACCAAGTTCGTCCATTTGGTCTTTCTTCATTTCGACTAGCTTCAACCTTAACCAAAGCCAAATGTCAAGCATAGATTGATGTAATATGACACAATAAACCATGTGGAGAAGTTTGAGACCAACGAAGAGCCATTTGGTCCAAGAATCATCCAACTTAACCAAGTTCGTCCATTTGGTCTTTCTTCATTTCGACTAGCTTCAACCTTAACCAAAGCCAAATGTCAAGCATAGATTGATGTAATATGACACAATAAACCATGTGGAGAAGTTTGAGACCAACGAAGAGCCATTTGGTCCAAGAATCATCCAACTTAACCAAGTTCGTCCATTTGGTCTTTCTTCATTTCGACTAGCTTCAACCTTAACCAAAGCCAAATGTCAAGCATAGATTGATGTAATATGACACAATAAACCATGTGGAGAAGTTTGAGACCAACGAAGAGCCATTTGGTCCAAGAATCATCCAACTTAACCAAGTTCGTCCATTTGGTCTTTCTTCATTTCGACTAGCTTCAACCTTAACCAAAGCCAAATGTCAAGCATAGATTGATGTAATATGACACAATAAACCATGTGGAGAAGTTTGAGACCAACGAAGAGCCATTTGGTCCAAGAATCATCCAACTTAACCAAGTTCGTCCATTTGGTCTTTCTTCATTTCGACTAGCTTCAACCTTAACCAAAGCCAAATGTCAAGCATAGATTGATGTAATATGACACAATAAACCATGTGGAGAAGTTTGAGACCAACGAAGAGCCATTTGGTCCAAGAATCATCCAACTTAACCAAGTTCGTCCATTTGGTCTTTCTTCATTTCGACTAGCTTCAACCTTAACCAAAGCCAAATGTCAAGCATAGATTGATGTAATATGACACAATAAACCATGTGGAGAAGTTTGAGACCAACGAAGAGCCATTTGGTCCAAGAATCATCCAACTTTACCAAGTTCGTCCATTTGGTCTTTCTTCATTTCGACTAGCTTCAACCTTAACCAAAGCCAAATGTCAAGCATAGATTGATGTAATATGACACAATAAACCATGTGGAGAAGTTTGAGACCAACGAAGAGCCATTTGGTCCAAGAATCATCCAACTTTACCAAGTTCGTCCATTTGGTCTTTCTTCATTTCGACTAGCTTCAACCTTAACCAAAGCCAAATGTCAAGCATAGATTGATGTAATATGACACAATAAACCATGTGGAGAAGTTTGAGACCAACGAAGAGCCATTTGGTCCAAGAATCATCCAACTTACCAAGTTCGTCCATTTGGTCTTTCTTCATTTCGACTAGCTTCAACCTTAACCAAAGCCAAATGTCAAGCATAGATTGATGTAATATGACACAATAAACCATGTGGAGAAGTTTGAGACCAACGAAGAGCCATTTGGTCCAAGAATCATCCAACTTTACCAAGTTCGTCCATTTGGTCTTTCTTCATTTCGACTAGCTTCAACCTTAACCAAAGCCAAATGTCAAGCATAGATTGATGTAATATGACACAATAAACCATGTGGAGAAGTTTGAGACCAACGAAGAGCCATTTGGTCCAAGAATCATCCAACTTTACCAAGTTCGTCCATTTGGTCTTTCTTCATTTCGACTAGCTTCAACCTTAACCAAAGCCAAATGTCAAGCATAGATTGATGTAATATGACACAATAAACCATGTGGAGAAGTTTGAGACCAACGAAGAGCCATTTGGTCCAAGAATCATCCAACTTACCAAGTTCGTCCATTTGGTCTTTCTTCATTTCGACTAGCTTCAACCTTAACCAAAGCCAAATGTCAAGCATAGATTGATGTAATATGACACAATAAACCATGTGGAGAAGTTTGAGACCAACGAAGAGCCATTTGGTCCAAGAATCATCCAACTTACCAAGTTCGTCCATTTGGTCTTTCTTCATTTCGACTAGCTTCAACCTTAACCAAAGCCAAATGTCAAGCATAGATTGATGTAATATGACACAATAAACCATGTGGAGAAGTTTGAGACCAACGAAGAGCCATTTGGTCCAAGAATCATCCAACTTTACCAAGTTCGTCCATTTGGTCTTTCTTCATTTCGACTAGCTTCAACCTTAACCAAAGCCAAATGTCAAGCATAGATTGATGTAATATGACACAATAAACCATGTGGAGAAGTTTGAGACCAACGAAGAGCCATTTGGTCCAAGAATCATCCAACTTTACCAAGTTCGTCCATTTGGTCTTTCTTCATTTCGACTAGCTTCAACCTTAACCAAAGCCAAATGTCAAGCATAGATTGATGTAATATGACACAATAAACCATGTGGAGAAGTTTGAGACCAACGAAGAGCCATTTGGTCCAAGAATCATCCAACTTTACCAAGTTCGTCCATTTGGTCTTTCTTCATTTCGACTAGCTTCAACCTTAACCAAAGCCAAATGTCAAGCATAGATTGATGTAATATGACACAATAAACCATGTGGAGAAGTTTGAGACCAACGAAGAGCCATTTGGTCCAAGAATCATCCAACTTAACCAAGTTCGTCCATTTGGTCTTTCTTCATTTCGACTAGCTTCAACCTTAACCAAAGCCAAATGTCAAGCATAGATTGATGTAATATGACACAATAAACCATGTGGAGAAGTTTGAGACCAACGAAGAGCCATTTGGTCCAAGAATCATCCAACTTTACCAAGTTCGTCCATTTGGTCTTTCTTCATTTCGACTAGCTTCAACCTTAACCAAAGCCAAATGTCAAGCATAGATTGATGTAATATGACACAATAAACCATGTGGAGAAGTTTGAGACCAACGAAGAGCCATTTGGTCCAAGAATCATCCAACTTACCAAGTTCGTCCATTTGGTCTTTCTTCATTTCGACTAGCTTCAACCTTAACCAAAGCCAAATGTCAAGCATAGATTGATGTAATATGACACAATAAACCATGTGGAGAAGTTTGAGACCAACGAAGAGCCATTTGGTCCAAGAATCATCCAACTTTACCAAGTTCGTCCATTTGGTCTTTCTTCATTTCGACTAGCTTCAACCTTAACCAAAGCCAAATGTCAAGCATAGATTGATGTAATATGACACAATAAACCATGTGGAGAAGTTTGAGACCAACGAAGAGCCATTTGGTCCAAGAATCATCCAACTTTACCAAGTTCGTCCATTTGGTCTTTCTTCATTTCGACTAGCTTCAACCTTAACCAAAGCCAAATGTCAAGCATAGATTGATGTAATATGACACAATAAACCATGTGGAGAAGTTTGAGACCAACGAAGAGCCATTTGGTCCAAGAATCATCCAACTTTACCAAGTTCGTCCATTTGGTCTTTCTTCATTTCGACTAGCTTCAACCTTAACCAAAGCCAAATGTCAAGCATAGATTGATGTAATATGACACAATAAACCATGTGGAGAAGTTTGAGACCAACGAAGAGCCATTTGGTCCAAGAATCATCCAACTTAACCAAGTTCGTCCATTTGGTCTTTCTTCATTTCGACTAGCTTCAACCTTAACCAAAGCCAAATGTCAAGCATAGATTGATGTAATATGACACAATAAACCATGTGGAGAAGTTTGAGACCAACGAAGAGCCATTTGGTCCAAGAATCATCCAACTTTACCAAGTTCGTCCATTTGGTCTTTCTTCATTTCGACTAGCTTCAACCTTAACCAAAGCCAAATGTCAAGCATAGATTGATGTAATATGACACAATAAACCATGTGGAGAAGTTTGAGACCAACGAAGAGCCATTTGGTCCAAGAATCATCCAACTTTACCAAGTTCGTCCATTTGGTCTTTCTTCATTTCGACTAGCTTCAACCTTAACCAAAGCCAAATGTCAAGCATAGATTGATGTAATATGACACAATAAACCATGTGGAGAAGTTTGAGACCAACGAAGAGCCATTTGGTCCAAGAATCATCCAACTTAACCAAGTTCGTCCATTTGGTCTTTCTTCATTTCGACTAGCTTCAACCTTAACCAAAGCCAAATGTCAAGCATAGATTGATGTAATATGACACAATAAACCATGTGGAGAAGTTTGAGACCAACGAAGAGCCATTTGGTCCAAGAATCATCCAACTTAACCAAGTTCGTCCATTTGGTCTTTCTTCATTTCGACTAGCTTCAACCTTAACCAAAGCCAAATGTCAAGCATAGATTGATGTAATATGACACAATAAACCATGTGGAGAAGTTTGAGACCAACGAAGAGCCATTTGGTCCAAGAATCATCCAACTTAACCAAGTTCGTCCATTTGGTCTTTCTTCATTTCGACTAGCTTCAACCTTAACCAAAGCCAAATGTCAAGCATAGATTGATGTAATATGACACAATAAACCATGTGGAGAAGTTTGAGACCAACGAAGAGCCATTTGGTCCAAGAATCATCCAACTTACCAAGTTCGTCCATTTGGTCTTTCTTCATTTCGACTAGCTTCAACCTTAACCAAAGCCAAATGTCAAGCATAGATTGATGTAATATGACACAATAAACCATGTGGAGAAGTTTGAGACCAACGAAGAGCCATTTGGTCCAAGAATCATCCAACTTAACCAAGTTCGTCCATTTGGTCTTTCTTCATTTCGACTAGCTTCAACCTTAACCAAAGCCAAATGTCAAGCATAGATTGATGTAATATGACACAATAAACCATGTGGAGAAGTTTGAGACCAACGAAGAGCCATTTGGTCCAAGAATCATCCAACTTTACCAAGTTCGTCCATTTGGTCTTTCTTCATTTCGACTAGCTTCAACCTTAACCAAAGCCAAATGTCAAGCATAGATTGATGTAATATGACACAATAAACCATGTGGAGAAGTTTGAGACCAACGAAGAGCCATTTGGTCCAAGAATCATCCAACTTTACCAAGTTCGTCCATTTGGTCTTTCTTCATTTCGACTAGCTTCAACCTTAACCAAAGCCAAATGTCAAGCATAGATTGATGTAATATGACACAATAAACCATGTGGAGAAGTTTGAGACCAACGAAGAGCCATTTGGTCCAAGAATCATCCAACTTTACCAAGTTCGTCCATTTGGTCTTTCTTCATTTCGACTAGCTTCAACCTTAACCAAAGCCAAATGTCAAGCATAGATTGATGTAATATGACACAATAAACCATGTGGAGAAGTTTGAGACCAACGAAGAGCCATTTGGTCCAAGAATCATCCAACTTTACCAAGTTCGTCCATTTGGTCTTTCTTCATTTCGACTAGCTTCAACCTTAACCAAAGCCAAATGTCAAGCATAGATTGATGTAATATGACACAATAAACCATGTGGAGAAGTTTGAGACCAACGAAGAGCCATTTGGTCCAAGAATCATCCAACTTACCAAGTTCGTCCATTTGGTCTTTCTTCATTTCGACTAGCTTCAACCTTAACCAAAGCCAAATGTCAAGCATAGATTGATGTAATATGACACAATAAACCATGTGGAGAAGTTTGAGACCAACGAAGAGCCATTTGGTCCAAGAATCATCCAACTTAACCAAGTTCGTCCATTTGGTCTTTCTTCATTTCGACTAGCTTCAACCTTAACCAAAGCCAAATGTCAAGCATAGATTGATGTAATATGACACAATAAACCATGTGGAGAAGTTTGAGACCAACGAAGAGCCATTTGGTCCAAGAATCATCCAACTTACCAAGTTCGTCCATTTGGTCTTTCTTCATTTCGACTAGCTTCAACCTTAACCAAAGCCAAATGTCAAGCATAGATTGATGTAATATGACACAATAAACCATGTGGAGAAGTTTGAGACCAACGAAGAGCCATTTGGTCCAAGAATCATCCAACTTTACCAAGTTCGTCCATTTGGTCTTTCTTCATTTCGACTAGCTTCAACCTTAACCAAAGCCAAATGTCAAGCATAGATTGATGTAATATGACACAATAAACCATGTGGAGAAGTTTGAGACCAACGAAGAGCCATTTGGTCCAAGAATCATCCAACTTTACCAAGTTCGTCCATTTGGTCTTTCTTCATTTCGACTAGCTTCAACCTTAACCAAAGCCAAATGTCAAGCATAGATTGATGTAATATGACACAATAAACCATGTGGAGAAGTTTGAGACCAACGAAGAGCCATTTGGTCCAAGAATCATCCAACTTACCAAGTTCGTCCATTTGGTCTTTCTTCATTTCGACTAGCTTCAACCTTAACCAAAGCCAAATGTCAAGCATAGATTGATGTAATATGACACAATAAACCATGTGGAGAAGTTTGAGACCAACGAAGAGCCATTTGGTCCAAGAATCATCCAACTTTACCAAGTTCGTCCATTTGGTCTTTCTTCATTTCGACTAGCTTCAACCTTAACCAAAGCCAAATGTCAAGCATAGATTGATGTAATATGACACAATAAACCATGTGGAGAAGTTTGAGACCAACGAAGAGCCATTTGGTCCAAGAATCATCCAACTTTACCAAGTTCGTCCATTTGGTCTTTCTTCATTTCGACTAGCTTCAACCTTAACCAAAGCCAAATGTCAAGCATAGATTGATGTAATATGACACAATAAACCATGTGGAGAAGTTTGAGACCAACGAAGAGCCATTTGGTCCAAGAATCATCCAACTTACCAAGTTCGTCCATTTGGTCTTTCTTCATTTCGACTAGCTTCAACCTTAACCAAAGCCAAATGTCAAGCATAGATTGATGTAATATGACACAATAAACCATGTGGAGAAGTTTGAGACCAACGAAGAGCCATTTGGTCCAAGAATCATCCAACTTTACCAAGTTCGTCCATTTGGTCTTTCTTCATTTCGACTAGCTTCAACCTTAACCAAAGCCAAATGTCAAGCATAGATTGATGTAATATGACACAATAAACCATGTGGAGAAGTTTGAGACCAACGAAGAGCCATTTGGTCCAAGAATCATCCAACTTTACCAAGTTCGTCCATTTGGTCTTTCTTCATTTCGACTAGCTTCAACCTTAACCAAAGCCAAATGTCAAGCATAGATTGATGTAATATGACACAATAAACCATGTGGAGAAGTTTGAGACCAACGAAGAGCCATTTGGTCCAAGAATCATCCAACTTTACCAAGTTCGTCCATTTGGTCTTTCTTCATTTCGACTAGCTTCAACCTTAACCAAAGCCAAATGTCAAGCATAGATTGATGTAATATGACACAATAAACCATGTGGAGAAGTTTGAGACCAACGAAGAGCCATTTGGTCCAAGAATCATCCAACTTAACCAAGTTCGTCCATTTGGTCTTTCTTCATTTCGACTAGCTTCAACCTTAACCAAAGCCAAATGTCAAGCATAGATTGATGTAATATGACACAATAAACCATGTGGAGAAGTTTGAGACCAACGAAGAGCCATTTGGTCCAAGAATCATCCAACTTAACCAAGTTCGTCCATTTGGTCTTTCTTCATTTCGACTAGCTTCAACCTTAACCAAAGCCAAATGTCAAGCATAGATTGATGTAATATGACACAATAAACCATGTGGAGAAGTTTGAGACCAACGAAGAGCCATTTGGTCCAAGAATCATCCAACTTACCAAGTTCGTCCATTTGGTCTTTCTTCATTTCGACTAGCTTCAACCTTAACCAAAGCCAAATGTCAAGCATAGATTGATGTAATATGACACAATAAACCATGTGGAGAAGTTTGAGACCAACGAAGAGCCATTTGGTCCAAGAATCATCCAACTTTACCAAGTTCGTCCATTTGGTCTTTCTTCATTTCGACTAGCTTCAACCTTAACCAAAGCCAAATGTCAAGCATAGATTGATGTAATATGACACAATAAACCATGTGGAGAAGTTTGAGACCAACGAAGAGCCATTTGGTCCAAGAATCATCCAACTTAACCAAGTTCGTCCATTTGGTCTTTCTTCATTTCGACTAGCTTCAACCTTAACCAAAGCCAAATGTCAAGCATAGATTGATGTAATATGACACAATAAACCATGTGGAGAAGTTTGAGACCAACGAAGAGCCATTTGGTCCAAGAATCATCCAACTTTACCAAGTTCGTCCATTTGGTCTTTCTTCATTTCGACTAGCTTCAACCTTAACCAAAGCCAAATGTCAAGCATAGATTGATGTAATATGACACAATAAACCATGTGGAGAAGTTTGAGACCAACGAAGAGCCATTTGGTCCAAGAATCATCCAACTTTACCAAGTTCGTCCATTTGGTCTTTCTTCATTTCGACTAGCTTCAACCTTAACCAAAGCCAAATGTCAAGCATAGATTGATGTAATATGACACAATAAACCATGTGGAGAAGTTTGAGACCAACGAAGAGCCATTTGGTCCAAGAATCATCCAACTTACCAAGTTCGTCCATTTGGTCTTTCTTCATTTCGACTAGCTTCAACCTTAACCAAAGCCAAATGTCAAGCATAGATTGATGTAATATGACACAATAAACCATGTGGAGAAGTTTGAGACCAACGAAGAGCCATTTGGTCCAAGAATCATCCAACTTTACCAAGTTCGTCCATTTGGTCTTTCTTCATTTCGACTAGCTTCAACCTTAACCAAAGCCAAATGTCAAGCATAGATTGATGTAATATGACACAATAAACCATGTGGAGAAGTTTGAGACCAACGAAGAGCCATTTGGTCCAAGAATCATCCAACTTAACCAAGTTCGTCCATTTGGTCTTTCTTCATTTCGACTAGCTTCAACCTTAACCAAAGCCAAATGTCAAGCATAGATTGATGTAATATGACACAATAAACCATGTGGAGAAGTTTGAGACCAACGAAGAGCCATTTGGTCCAAGAATCATCCAACTTTACCAAGTTCGTCCATTTGGTCTTTCTTCATTTCGACTAGCTTCAACCTTAACCAAAGCCAAATGTCAAGCATAGATTGATGTAATATGACACAATAAACCATGTGGAGAAGTTTGAGACCAACGAAGAGCCATTTGGTCCAAGAATCATCCAACTTACCAAGTTCGTCCATTTGGTCTTTCTTCATTTCGACTAGCTTCAACCTTAACCAAAGCCAAATGTCAAGCATAGATTGATGTAATATGACACAATAAACCATGTGGAGAAGTTTGAGACCAACGAAGAGCCATTTGGTCCAAGAATCATCCAACTTAACCAAGTTCGTCCATTTGGTCTTTCTTCATTTCGACTAGCTTCAACCTTAACCAAAGCCAAATGTCAAGCATAGATTGATGTAATATGACACAATAAACCATGTGGAGAAGTTTGAGACCAACGAAGAGCCATTTGGTCCAAGAATCATCCAACTTTACCAAGTTCGTCCATTTGGTCTTTCTTCATTTCGACTAGCTTCAACCTTAACCAAAGCCAAATGTCAAGCATAGATTGATGTAATATGACACAATAAACCATGTGGAGAAGTTTGAGACCAACGAAGAGCCATTTGGTCCAAGAATCATCCAACTTAACCAAGTTCGTCCATTTGGTCTTTCTTCATTTCGACTAGCTTCAACCTTAACCAAAGCCAAATGTCAAGCATAGATTGATGTAATATGACACAATAAACCATGTGGAGAAGTTTGAGACCAACGAAGAGCCATTTGGTCCAAGAATCATCCAACTTTACCAAGTTCGTCCATTTGGTCTTTCTTCATTTCGACTAGCTTCAACCTTAACCAAAGCCAAATGTCAAGCATAGATTGATGTAATATGACACAATAAACCATGTGGAGAAGTTTGAGACCAACGAAGAGCCATTTGGTCCAAGAATCATCCAACTTTACCAAGTTCGTCCATTTGGTCTTTCTTCATTTCGACTAGCTTCAACCTTAACCAAAGCCAAATGTCAAGCATAGATTGATGTAATATGACACAATAAACCATGTGGAGAAGTTTGAGACCAACGAAGAGCCATTTGGTCCAAGAATCATCCAACTTTACCAAGTTCGTCCATTTGGTCTTTCTTCATTTCGACTAGCTTCAACCTTAACCAAAGCCAAATGTCAAGCATAGATTGATGTAATATGACACAATAAACCATGTGGAGAAGTTTGAGACCAACGAAGAGCCATTTGGTCCAAGAATCATCCAACTTTACCAAGTTCGTCCATTTGGTCTTTCTTCATTTCGACTAGCTTCAACCTTAACCAAAGCCAAATGTCAAGCATAGATTGATGTAATATGACACAATAAACCATGTGGAGAAGTTTGAGACCAACGAAGAGCCATTTGGTCCAAGAATCATCCAACTTTACCAAGTTCGTCCATTTGGTCTTTCTTCATTTCGACTAGCTTCAACCTTAACCAAAGCCAAATGTCAAGCATAGATTGATGTAATATGACACAATAAACCATGTGGAGAAGTTTGAGACCAACGAAGAGCCATTTGGTCCAAGAATCATCCAACTTTACCAAGTTCGTCCATTTGGTCTTTCTTCATTTCGACTAGCTTCAACCTTAACCAAAGCCAAATGTCAAGCATAGATTGATGTAATATGACACAATAAACCATGTGGAGAAGTTTGAGACCAACGAAGAGCCATTTGGTCCAAGAATCATCCAACTTAACCAAGTTCGTCCATTTGGTCTTTCTTCATTTCGACTAGCTTCAACCTTAACCAAAGCCAAATGTCAAGCATAGATTGATGTAATATGACACAATAAACCATGTGGAGAAGTTTGAGACCAACGAAGAGCCATTTGGTCCAAGAATCATCCAACTTTACCAAGTTCGTCCATTTGGTCTTTCTTCATTTCGACTAGCTTCAACCTTAACCAAAGCCAAATGTCAAGCATAGATTGATGTAATATGACACAATAAACCATGTGGAGAAGTTTGAGACCAACGAAGAGCCATTTGGTCCAAGAATCATCCAACTTAACCAAGTTCGTCCATTTGGTCTTTCTTCATTTCGACTAGCTTCAACCTTAACCAAAGCCAAATGTCAAGCATAGATTGATGTAATATGACACAATAAACCATGTGGAGAAGTTTGAGACCAACGAAGAGCCATTTGGTCCAAGAATCATCCAACTTTACCAAGTTCGTCCATTTGGTCTTTCTTCATTTCGACTAGCTTCAACCTTAACCAAAGCCAAATGTCAAGCATAGATTGATGTAATATGACACAATAAACCATGTGGAGAAGTTTGAGACCAACGAAGAGCCATTTGGTCCAAGAATCATCCAACTTTACCAAGTTCGTCCATTTGGTCTTTCTTCATTTCGACTAGCTTCAACCTTAACCAAAGCCAAATGTCAAGCATAGATTGATGTAATATGACACAATAAACCATGTGGAGAAGTTTGAGACCAACGAAGAGCCATTTGGTCCAAGAATCATCCAACTTTACCAAGTTCGTCCATTTGGTCTTTCTTCATTTCGACTAGCTTCAACCTTAACCAAAGCCAAATGTCAAGCATAGATTGATGTAATATGACACAATAAACCATGTGGAGAAGTTTGAGACCAACGAAGAGCCATTTGGTCCAAGAATCATCCAACTTTACCAAGTTCGTCCATTTGGTCTTTCTTCATTTCGACTAGCTTCAACCTTAACCAAAGCCAAATGTCAAGCATAGATTGATGTAATATGACACAATAAACCATGTGGAGAAGTTTGAGACCAACGAAGAGCCATTTGGTCCAAGAATCATCCAACTTAACCAAGTTCGTCCATTTGGTCTTTCTTCATTTCGACTAGCTTCAACCTTAACCAAAGCCAAATGTCAAGCATAGATTGATGTAATATGACACAATAAACCATGTGGAGAAGTTTGAGACCAACGAAGAGCCATTTGGTCCAAGAATCATCCAACTTTACCAAGTTCGTCCATTTGGTCTTTCTTCATTTCGACTAGCTTCAACCTTAACCAAAGCCAAATGTCAAGCATAGATTGATGTAATATGACACAATAAACCATGTGGAGAAGTTTGAGACCAACGAAGAGCCATTTGGTCCAAGAATCATCCAACTTAACCAAGTTCGTCCATTTGGTCTTTCTTCATTTCGACTAGCTTCAACCTTAACCAAAGCCAAATGTCAAGCATAGATTGATGTAATATGACACAATAAACCATGTGGAGAAGTTTGAGACCAACGAAGAGCCATTTGGTCCAAGAATCATCCAACTTTACCAAGTTCGTCCATTTGGTCTTTCTTCATTTCGACTAGCTTCAACCTTAACCAAAGCCAAATGTCAAGCATAGATTGATGTAATATGACACAATAAACCATGTGGAGAAGTTTGAGACCAACGAAGAGCCATTTGGTCCAAGAATCATCCAACTTTACCAAGTTCGTCCATTTGGTCTTTCTTCATTTCGACTAGCTTCAAACTTAACCAAAGCCAAATGTCAAGCATAGATTGATGTAATATGACACAATAAACCATGTGGAGAAGTTTGAGACCAACGAAGAGCCATTTGGTCCAAGAATCATCCAACTTTACCAAGTTCGTCCATTTGGTCTTTCTTCATTTCGACTAGCTTCAACCTTAACCAAAGCCAAATGTCAAGCATAGATTGATGTAATATGACACAATAAACCATGTGGAGAAGTTTGAGACCAACGAAGAGCCATTTGGTCCAAGAATCATCCAACTTTACCAAGTTCGTCCATTTGGTCTTTCTTCATTTCGACTAGCTTCAACCTTAACCAAAGCCAAATGTCAAGCATAGATTGATGTAATATGACACAATAAACCATGTGGAGAAGTTTGAGACCAACGAAGAGCCATTTGGTCCAAGAATCATCCAACTTTACCAAGTTCGTCCATTTGGTCTTTCTTCATTTCGACTAGCTTCAACCTTAACCAAAGCCAAATGTCAAGCATAGATTGATGTAATATGACACAATAAACCATGTGGAGAAGTTTGAGACCAACGAAGAGCCATTTGGTCCAAGAATCATCCAACTTTACCAAGTTCGTCCATTTGGTCTTTCTTCATTTCGACTAGCTTCAACCTTAACCAAAGCCAAATGTCAAGCATAGATTGATGTAATATGACACAATAAACCATGTGGAGAAGTTTGAGACCAACGAAGAGCCATTTGGTCCAAGAATCATCCAACTTAACCAAGTTCGTCCATTTGGTCTTTCTTCATTTCGACTAGCTTCAACCTTAACCAAAGCCAAATGTCAAGCATAGATTGATGTAATATGACACAATAAACCATGTGGAGAAGTTTGAGACCAACGAAGAGCCATTTGGTCCAAGAATCATCCAACTTTACCAAGTTCGTCCATTTGGTCTTTCTTCATTTCGACTAGCTTCAACCTTAACCAAAGCCAAATGTCAAGCATAGATTGATGTAATATGACACAATAAACCATGTGGAGAAGTTTGAGACCAACGAAGAGCCATTTGGTCCAAGAATCATCCAACTTACCAAGTTCGTCCATTTGGTCTTTCTTCATTTCGACTAGCTTCAACCTTAACCAAAGCCAAATGTCAAGCATAGATTGATGTAATATGACACAATAAACCATGTGGAGAAGTTTGAGACCAACGAAGAGCCATTTGGTCCAAGAATCATCCAACTTAACCAAGTTCGTCCATTTGGTCTTTCTTCATTTCGACTAGCTTCAACCTTAACCAAAGCCAAATGTCAAGCATAGATTGATGTAATATGACACAATAAACCATGTGGAGAAGTTTGAGACCAACGAAGAGCCATTTGGTCCAAGAATCATCCAACTTTACCAAGTTCGTCCATTTGGTCTTTCTTCATTTCGACTAGCTTCAACCTTAACCAAAGCCAAATGTCAAGCATAGATTGATGTAATATGACACAATAAACCATGTGGAGAAGTTTGAGACCAACGAAGAGCCATTTGGTCCAAGAATCATCCAACTTTACCAAGTTCGTCCATTTGGTCTTTCTTCATTTCGACTAGCTTCAACCTTAACCAAAGCCAAATGTCAAGCATAGATTGATGTAATATGACACAATAAACCATGTGGAGAAGTTTGAGACCAACGAAGAGCCATTTGGTCCAAGAATCATCCAACTTTACCAAGTTCGTCCATTTGGTCTTTCTTCATTTCGACTAGCTTCAACCTTAACCAAAGCCAAATGTCAAGCATAGATTGATGTAATATGACACAATAAACCATGTGGAGAAGTTTGAGACCAACGAAGAGCCATTTGGTCCAAGAATCATCCAACTTTACCAAGTTCGTCCATTTGGTCTTTCTTCATTTCGACTAGCTTCAACCTTAACCAAAGCCAAATGTCAAGCATAGATTGATGTAATATGACACAATAAACCATGTGGAGAAGTTTGAGACCAACGAAGAGCCATTTGGTCCAAGAATCATCCAACTTTACCAAGTTCGTCCATTTGGTCTTTCTTCATTTCGACTAGCTTCAACCTTAACCAAAGCCAAATGTCAAGCATAGATTGATGTAATATGACACAATAAACCATGTGGAGAAGTTTGAGACCAACGAAGAGCCATTTGGTCCAAGAATCATCCAACTTAACCAAGTTCGTCCATTTGGTCTTTCTTCATTTCGACTAGCTTCAACCTTAACCAAAGCCAAATGTCAAGCATAGATTGATGTAATATGACACAATAAACCATGTGGAGAAGTTTGAGACCAACGAAGAGCCATTTGGTCCAAGAATCATCCAACTTTACCAAGTTCGTCCATTTGGTCTTTCTTCATTTCGACTAGCTTCAACCTTAACCAAAGCCAAATGTCAAGCATAGATTGATGTAATATGACACAATAAACCATGTGGAGAAGTTTGAGACCAACGAAGAGCCATTTGGTCCAAGAATCATCCAACTTTACCAAGTTCGTCCATTTGGTCTTTCTTCATTTCGACTAGCTTCAACCTTAACCAAAGCCAAATGTCAAGCATAGATTGATGTAATATGACACAATAAACCATGTGGAGAAGTTTGAGACCAACGAAGAGCCATTTGGTCCAAGAATCATCCAACTTTACCAAGTTCGTCCATTTGGTCTTTCTTCATTTCGACTAGCTTCAACCTTAACCAAAGCCAAATGTCAAGCATAGATTGATGTAATATGACACAATAAACCATGTGGAGAAGTTTGAGACCAACGAAGAGCCATTTGGTCCAAGAATCATCCAACTTTACCAAGTTCGTCCATTTGGTCTTTCTTCATTTCGACTAGCTTCAACCTTAACCAAAGCCAAATGTCAAGCATAGATTGATGTAATATGACACAATAAACCATGTGGAGAAGTTTGAGACCAACGAAGAGCCATTTGGTCCAAGAATCATCCAACTTACCAAGTTCGTCCATTTGGTCTTTCTTCATTTCGACTAGCTTCAACCTTAACCAAAGCCAAATGTCAAGCATAGATTGATGTAATATGACACAATAAACCATGTGGAGAAGTTTGAGACCAACGAAGAGCCATTTGGTCCAAGAATCATCCAACTTAACCAAGTTCGTCCATTTGGTCTTTCTTCATTTCGACTAGCTTCAACCTTAACCAAAGCCAAATGTCAAGCATAGATTGATGTAATATGACACAATAAACCATGTGGAGAAGTTTGAGACCAACGAAGAGCCATTTGGTCCAAGAATCATCCAACTTAACCAAGTTCGTCCATTTGGTCTTTCTTCATTTCGACTAGCTTCAACCTTAACCAAAGCCAAATGTCAAGCATAGATTGATGTAATATGACACAATAAACCATGTGGAGAAGTTTGAGACCAACGAAGAGCCATTTGGTCCAAGAATCATCCAACTTTACCAAGTTCGTCCATTTGGTCTTTCTTCATTTCGACTAGCTTCAACCTTAACCAAAGCCAAATGTCAAGCATAGATTGATGTAATATGACACAATAAACCATGTGGAGAAGTTTGAGACCAACGAAGAGCCATTTGGTCCAAGAATCATCCAACTTAACCAAGTTCGTCCATTTGGTCTTTCTTCATTTCGACTAGCTTCAACCTTAACCAAAGCCAAATGTCAAGCATAGATTGATGTAATATGACACAATAAACCATGTGGAGAAGTTTGAGACCAACGAAGAGCCATTTGGTCCAAGAATCATCCAACTTAACCAAGTTCGTCCATTTGGTCTTTCTTCATTTCGACTAGCTTCAACCTTAACCAAAGCCAAATGTCAAGCATAGATTGATGTAATATGACACAATAAACCATGTGGAGAAGTTTGAGACCAACGAAGAGCCATTTGGTCCAAGAATCATCCAACTTTACCAAGTTCGTCCATTTGGTCTTTCTTCATTTCGACTAGCTTCAACCTTAACCAAAGCCAAATGTCAAGCATAGATTGATGTAATATGACACAATAAACCATGTGGAGAAGTTTGAGACCAACGAAGAGCCATTTGGTCCAAGAATCATCCAACTTTAACCAAGTTCGTCCATTTGGTCTTTCTTCATTTCGACTAGCTTCAACCTTAACCAAAGCCAAATGTCAAGCATAGATTGATGTAATATGACACAATAAACCATGTGGAGAAGTTTGAGACCAACGAAGAGCCATTTGGTCCAAGAATCATCCAACTTTACCAAGTTCGTCCATTTTGGTCTTTCTTCATTTCGACTAGCTTCAACCTTAACCAAAGCCAAATGTCAAGCATAGATTGATGTAATATGACACAATAAACCATGTGGAGAAGTTTGAGACCAACGAAGAGCCATTTGGTCCAAGAATCATCCAACTTTACCAAGTTCGTCCATTTGGTCTTTCTTCATTTCGACTAGCTTCAACCTTAACCAAAGCCAAATGTCAAGCATAGATTGATGTAATATGACACAATAAACCATGTGGAGAAGTTTGAGACCAACGAAGAGCCATTTGGTCCAAGAATCATCCAACTTACCAAGTTCGTCCATTTGGTCTTTCTTCATTTCGACTAGCTTCAACCTTAACCAAAGCCAAATGTCAAGCATAGATTGATGTAATATGACACAATAAACCATGTGGAGAAGTTTGAGACCAACGAAGAGCCATTTGGTCCAAGAATCATCCAACTTAACCAAGTTCGTCCATTTGGTCTTTCTTCATTTCGACTAGCTTCAACCTTAACCAAAGCCAAATGTCAAGCATAGATTGATGTAATATGACACAATAAACCATGTGGAGAAGTTTGAGACCAACGAAGAGCCATTTGGTCCAAGAATCATCCAACTTTACCAAGTTCGTCCATTTTGGTCTTTCTTCATTTCGACTAGCTTCAACCTTAACCAAAGCCAAATGTCAAGCATAGATTGATGTAATATGACACAATAAACCATGTGGAGAAGTTTGAGACCAACGAAGAGCCATTTGGTCCAAGAATCATCCAACTTTACCAAGTTCGTCCATTTGGTCTTTCTTCATTTCGACTAGCTTCAACCTTAACCAAAGCCAAATGTCAAGCATAGATTGATGTAATATGACACAATAAACCATGTGGAGAAGTTTGAGACCAACGAAGAGCCATTTGGTCCAAGAATCATCCAACTTACCAAGTTCGTCCATTTTGGTCTTTCTTCATTTCGACTAGCTTCAACCTTAACCAAAGCCAAATGTCAAGCATAGATTGATGTAATATGACACAATAAACCATGTGGAGAAGTTTGAGACCAACGAAGAGCCATTTGGTCCAAGAATCATCCAACTTTACCAAGTTCGTCCATTTGGTCTTTCTTCATTTCGACTAGCTTCAACCTTAACCAAAGCCAAATGTCAAGCATAGATTGATGTAATATGACACAATAAACCATGTGGAGAAGTTTGAGACCAACGAAGAGCCATTTGGTCCAAGAATCATCCAACTTTACCAAGTTCGTCCATTTTGGTCTTTCTTCATTTCGACTAGCTTCAACCTTAACCAAAGCCAAATGTCAAGCATAGATTGATGTAATATGACACAATAAACCATGTGGAGAAGTTTGAGACCAACGAAGAGCCATTTGGTCCAAGAATCATCCAACTTTACCAAGTTCGTCCATTTGGTCTTTCTTCATTTCGACTAGCTTCAACCTTAACCAAAGCCAAATGTCAAGCATAGATTGATGTAATATGACACAATAAACCATGTGGAGAAGTTTGAGACCAACGAAGAGCCATTTGGTCCAAGAATCATCCAACTTTACCAAGTTCGTCCATTTGGTCTTTCTTCATTTCGACTAGCTTCAACCTTAACCAAAGCCAAATGTCAAGCATAGATTGATGTAATATGACACAATAAACCATGTGGAGAAGTTTGAGACCAACGAAGAGCCATTTGGTCCAAGAATCATCCAACTTTACCAAGTTCGTCCATTTTGGTCTTTCTTCATTTCGACTAGTTTCAAAATACCAAAGCCAAATGTCAAGCATAGATTGATGTAATATGACACAATAAACATGTGGAGAAGTTTGAGACAACGAAGAGCATTTGGTCCAAGAATCATCCAACTTTACCAAGTTCGTCCATTTGGTCTTTCTTCATTTCGACTAGCTTCAACCTTAACCAAAGCCAAATGTCAAGCATAGATTGATGTAATATGACACAATAAACCATGTGGAGAAGTTGAGACCAACGAAGAGCCATTTGGTCAAGAATCATCCAACTTTACCAAGTTCGTCCATTTTGGTCTTTCTTCATTTCGACTAGCTTCAACAATAACCAAAGCCAAATGTCAAGCATAGATTGATGTAATATGACACATAAACCATGTGGAGAAGTTTGAGACCAACGAAGAGCCATTTGGTCAAGAATCATCCAACTTTACCAAGTTCGTCCATTTTGGTCTTTCTTCATTTCGACTAGCTTCAACCTTAACCAAAGCCAAATGTCAAGCATAGATTGATGTAATATGACACAATAAACCATGTGGAGAAGTTTGAGACCAACGAAGAGCCATTTGGTCAAGAATCATCCAACTTTACCAAGTTCGTCCATTTTGGTCTTTTTTCATTTCGACTAGCTTCAAACAC